>OX344764.1:23902328-25272582 GCA_947034895.1 Rhytidiadelphus loreus
TGTTTAGGCACTATTAAATTTATAATTTGAATTTATTTTGATGAAATGGATTGATGTTTTCTATTCATGTGTGAATGTATGTTTTTTTCAAAATTTTCTCAAGAATAATTTTTGGGTATCCAAAATTTGTAGCAATGAAATTTTTGAAAAAAATTCAAAAATTGTTGTACATTTTTTCATATTTTAGAGATGTTCAATTTTCCCTAATTATTTATGAAGTTGAGCTACACGTAGGGCAAATTTCAATTTAAAAACAACCTCTCCACCCATCATTCTTGCTATATGTCTATACGTTACCAAAGGAAATTCCTCAATTTTGCCATCAAATTCTTTTGACAATAGGTGGTCAATTGATGGATTGGTATTTGACTTAATGGATTTTTTAGATTTTTGGAAAACCATCTTTAAATTTATTTGTAGATTTGGTTGTTTAGTCCCTAAGTTAGCAAAAGAAATCAATAATTCCTTTTAATTAATTTAAGTTGAACCTACTATCTAAGTATAGTATTTCTATAGCTCCATACTTCTTGTCTAACATTTAGTAGCTAGTGGCAACCATATGCTGTGGATCTAAATTTGCACCTACTACCTCCTTTTTGCAATGGTCCTCGCCTACCCTAGCAATCCTAGTGAAAGTCAATGAAATTCAGAATACCTATATTGCCCACTTATCTTTATTTATTTTTAAATAATCATAACTTATTAATTATGAGTCGAATTTGAAATAAATTACATACTTGCATAGCTCTAGAGACACTCAATCTCTACAAAAAGTTTCAAAAAAATCACACTAAAAATTGAGATCATAGGTACTTGCCCAGATCATAGGTACTTGCCCAGATCTTATTGAGTCCCCTGAAGAGACTCATTAGAAGAGATTTCAGGATTTTGAGGGCCGTTTCGGGGCCGTTCTCGGCGTTGTTCCCTTGGCAGTCAAAGAACGCCGCTGTCAGATTTTCTTTTTTTGAAAAAATAAAAAAATAAAAAAATTTTAAGTCCTTAAAATGAGAAACAAAGTTAAATTTTTTTTATTTTTTTATTTTTTTCGAAAAATCTGACTTAGCCGTCTCTCGACCAGGTCAACACAGGCCGGGAACAGTGGATATCGGCAGTTCTCGGGGGGGGGTCGAGTTGGGAACTCGCAGCCCTCCCCGAGAGCCAAAACACATGTAATGCTTGGGACTTTAAGGGTTAACTTCAACAATGCCTTTCTTGCTTCCACAAGTTCATGTTGCCCCCACACAAACTTTTAATGTACCTTTTAATCTATAGCTTCTTGACCCTATTATTGGAGCATTAAAAGATAGTGGTTGTAACTATATACATTCCTTTCCAAGTCTCGTTCACGTGCTACACATCAAGACTCATTTGCTCTTCATATCACGATCTCTTCTCTATTTCTCTCACAACTAACACTAGGTGGGCTTAATATTTAGAGGACTTTAGCATTGTAATAGAATTTTATAAGTCAATGTTTACACAAAGACAATCATCTTGTGTCTTCCCTAATCCCTATTCTAAGCCATTCACTATGTTGTTGGTGCTAACAAGGTGTTTAGTATATCCTAAAAGAATTCTAAGTAACTCTTCAACATTTGACAACTTATACCCAATATATCTAGTCACTAGGAACTCATTTGGTGGAAGGCAATTCTAGTTGCAAATAATGTTTTAATTGTTGACTATCCTTATTGACCTTGGCACATTTCCTCTACATTCACACTCATACATAATGAGTACAATAATTGATGAAAGTGGCATGCTAAACCTAAACTAAAACCTTCTCTTTATAAGAACCCAAAGACACCTAGCACTATCAAATTGTAATAAAATAGTGGCTGAAATATTCTTAATACATCTTCATTACTTGTAGTGCCAAGGTACCAACATAGACCTTGTTAGTACAACACAAAGACACACAATTGTTGCCACATAGGTTGGACATCAATGCTTCCTTGCTAACTCAGCCTATACTACACAATCCCTACCAACATTCCATTGGGAGACAATTTTGATGGCATCTTATAACATTGACCATATGAACGGTGTTATTCTTTTTTCTAAATACAAACAAATGGATTTCCAAGCCAAAGGTATCCAAAGATCCCAATTTCACTCTAATGACATGTTATTCCTTTATCCAAATTCCAATCAATTTTAACTCAATTGCAATAAGTGACAATTATGGGTGGTAAAAACCTTAGTACAATTTCCATTGGTAGCTATTCTCAAAAGATCAATGCACTAATATTAGTGCCTACTTCAAAAGGATGAAACAAATCATATTCCTAAACAAGAAAGAAAGTACTTGAAACTCTACAATAGTTATAACTGCAAAGAATAATTTGAAGACAAGTCAAATAAGAGTGAAGTAACCACTTATAGAATCTAATATTTTCACAATGAAGCAAATCCTAAATTCCCTAATCCTAAAGAAGCTTTAACCCTAAAAAACAGGCTAGTCACCATGAAAATCATCCATTTTGGAACCATGTGACTCATTGACTTAATCCATAAATGCTGGGGATGCCATTCCTAGCATTTGGATGACTGTGCGGTGGTGAGCAAGGAGAGTGAAAGCATTTTTCCATCCATTTTTTGCTTCTTGACCTTTCATAGAGGATTATGAAGAGTACCTCGGTGAATTTGTAATTTTGCTAGTGCTTGTATTCATGTGAATCAAAAGTTAGTAAAAAAAAATTGATTACAAAATATGCTATTTTCAATGTATTTTGGAAAATGATAATTTTTGAATTTTAGACCAACTATTGAAGTGAAGGTCATGTATTCTAGTTTCTACTCCAATTGGAATTTTGAAAAAATTCGTGATATTGAATATTTTATTGCAATTTGAACTTTGGATGTATTTTCAATGCCTATTGCATTCTAATTATAGAATGATACAGGATTTGAGTTTCCATCATGATGTTTGTCACTATAATGTACACCCATGGTGAAATTTTTCATGCATATCTAGTTCAAAAATGGCAACAAACTGAGTGATGGGCAATAAGGCCTAAAATCAGTGGTTATAGGACCATCCTTTAAGGTTTAAGAAACAAGAACACAACACTCATACGAGATGTAACTACTATGCAAGACCTTCCTTTTCCACACAAAATTCCAAGGATGAACATTCTCAGTCATCCATCGTCCATCGGACACTTACTGCCTGCTGCGGCGTTACTTATAGAGTTAGAGATTCATACCTTAGTTCTGAAGGACATGTACTCGAATTCCTTGTTCAAGGTCGTTTCCACTAATAAATATCAGTTATGATATGCCTTCCAAACGTGGCATTCATAATCAAAGAATCCTGATAACAATGAAACAAGTACTCTACAAACTTTCATTTGAAAGTGTAATAAATAAACAGACAGATGAGCCAAGAGAGATCAATAAATGTAAAATGATATTCTCATCGTTCTTGATACTCGGGTTTCAAGACCCACTTGGACTCCTGCGAACCTTTTTGCAAAACAGCAATCTGTTTCAAAAGCTGTCGAAACAAAGGCACATCACGACTGGAGATCCGATCCCTGAATTGATTCACGACATGAGAAGAGGCAGCACTCCCACCCTCCTTTTGGATGAAAGTGCACAATTGCCGAATAAGAACTTCCGGCTGAGCAGCTGGTACTGGTCCATTTCTTCCTGTTCCAGAAGGTGGTCTACTGGTGGCAGGCCTACTACTGGGACCAGCATCGGTAGGCTCATTCCTACTTGCACCTGCAAATCATACATGAGGTTTGATGAGAACGTGTCAACAGACGGAATTTTGAAGCACTGAGAATTGAACAAAAACAACAGTCTTTCACGATTAGATGCCTTAAGCATATCCACTTTGGCTTCAATTAAAAGGTGTAAATGAGAGTGTTAGCAATGAGGTTAAAAAATCATCTGGGCTACGTTCACTTAATAATGCGTAATTACCATCGCATGTATCATTAGGTAGTAAGGAGCCTTTACCCGGAGTACCAAGCTTCCTCTCCCGCATTCTGGCCAGGAGGTCAGCAGAAGTGAAAGCCCTGCCAGCAGAAGCACCCGCCACACTTTCCAGATCAGGCGATTCTCCAGGCTTTGTTTGGCTTTGCGAGGGGGTAGATGAAGACGACACCAAGCGGCTGTTAGAAGTGGAACCAAATCTTTGCCGCACAGCGGCAGGAGCACCAGCGGTTCCAGACCGACCAGTCCACGTGGGCACCGCTACGTTTTCTGAACTACGCAACCTGCGTGATTGCTGTAGTGCAAGCGCTGCTCGCTCTGCAACTCGGCTTGCTTCATGATCAATCATCGCCTTCTCGGACTCATGCACTCCGAGTATGGCATCATGATCCATAGCCGACTGTTCCACAAGCAAAACATATCAGAAGTAACCCACCCAGAGAATCAGTGCATATTTACTAATTAGCAGTGTTATACAGTCGCAATATCACACGTTAGCATGTGTAGTTGAAGCAAACAACCAGCCAGCTCAAACAAAATAAACAAGGTTTGAACACAACAGCTGCTTACATGAATGCCATTAGCTTCAAAAAGGGTTTTCAGTATTCTTGATTCCTCTTCTTGTGGCTCCCCATCCTCGTCTTTAACTTTGCCCTTCTGTTCCGGCTTATCATTATTCAAAGCATTGTCCTCCAAGTCTTTGCTTCTCGTCGTCCCCTTCCTTCCGATCACCCCCGTCCTCTGAAGATTCCTATCTACATCATTGCTCTTCTTGTCCATCTCAATATTCCCACCAACCTCTGCAAACAACGTAGAGGTTTCTGTAACAGCGTTCTCTTCTTGCAGAGTGAAAAGATCACGCATATCCCTGGCCTTAAAAAAGCGGCGCTGCTGAGGGTCACGCAGAATCTTATTCGTTAAAAAATGTTTGTAAATCTGTCGATGATACACTTTCTCTTCAATAGTTCCTCGAGTAATAAGTCGGTAAATCACCACTTCCCTTGTTTGCCCTATTCGCCAAGCCCGCTCCCGAGCCTGCAAAGGCAATCGAGAATACTTTTCTTACCAGCTACCTTGGCCATGCAAGTTAAACTTTCTGCAGCTCCATTACGCTATTGAAATCAAGGCTGTAAGAGCAGTTGCATGTGTAAGCGTCACAAGATCTAAGACAATCCATGCGCGAATGAGAAACATACCTGCATATCCGTTGAAGGATTCCAATCAGGATCGAAAATAACGACACGGTTGGCACCAATAAGATTTGTTCCGAGACCTCCCACTTTAGTAGTCAGAATGAAGATAAACACATGATCACCCTCATTGAACTCATCGATCAACGCCATTCTCTGCCTGACAGGAGTATTCCCATCCATTCTGCGGTAAACAAAACCCTTGGCAGTGACGTAATTCTCAATAATATCCAGCATTTGCTGTGTTTGTGAAAAGAGAAGGACTCTGTGACCTTGAGTTTTCCATAAATCTAGGACCTGGGCAAGCACGACAAGCTTTCCACTACGCTCAGGATTTCCATAATCAGGATGGGCGGAACTTTGTTCCCTCTCCAAAAGATCTGGATGATTACATATCTTCCTCAAGATATCAATGCCATAAAGAGAATTCCGGTTGCCATCAAATATCTGCTCCACTTCTGAACTGGCCAGAAATGCACGATAGGCAGCCCGCTGGTCTTTCGTTAAACTACAGAACAGAACATGCTCAGTCTTCTTCGGAAGTTGGGCATCAACGTCTGACTTCATTCGCCGCAGAAGATAAGGCATAATCAAATCACGAAGAACAACTGCACATCGGTACGCAGTTGATACCTGGAGTGGAGTAGCATTGGAATAACCACCAATTGCTATTGGCAAAGAAAACTGAGCCTGAAAAACAGGTAGCACACCCAACTTCCCAGGAAAAACGAAGTCAAAGAGAGACCATAATTCTGTAAGCCTGTTCTGGATAGGAGCACCAGTCATGATGATCCGATGAACTGTTTGCAGCTGCTTGCATACCAAAGTGACTGCTGCATCAGGATTTCTTATTCGATGCCCCTCATCCAGAATGGCATAGCCCCAATTGATGTCCAATAGCTTATCTCTGACAATCCGTAACTGTTCATAAGTGGTCAGAATAATTCCATCCGAAGACTGAACCACCCTATCAATCAAAGCATCCCATTTATTCTCCTTCGTCACTGCCACAGCTTTCTCCTGTAACTCCTCTTCGCTAAAGTCAGATTCCTCTTCCTCACAGTCATCACCGGATCCCCGCTTTGCCTTGCCTTTCTTCTTCTTGCTGGTTTTCTGAGGAGAGAGAAGACCAGAATCATGCAGAATTTCGACGTTGAAAGCAGGGTACCACTTTTTGGCTTCTCGCTTCCACTGGCGCAGGAGTGTGACGGGGCAGATAACAATGCTAGGGGTATACATTCCACTGTTGTGCAAACCAGCAAGGAATACTAGGATCTGTATAGTCTTCCCCAAGCCCATTTCATCCCCAATGATTCCACCTGCATTTTGACAGTGTAACTCCCACAACCACTTGACTCCAGTTTTTTGATAATCGAAAAGCTTGTTATAAATTTTAGCCGGGAGCTTCAGTCCACCGTCAAGTACTACGTCCTCTTCACTGAGGCCTTCCTCTCCTTCAGAACCATCCTCCTCGTGTTGCTTCAGCAGTGCCTTGCTCCTCTTAGATCGTTTCTTTGGACGCTCTTCTTCACCTTCACTCCAGCTCTCTTCACATCCAATGTTTGTCCAAAGTCAGTCAGCATGAGTTGAGCTTCCATCCTCCCAACACTTCAAATCACATCTACTCAATCAGTAGAATGGTCCACTCAACACTGTGATCGCAAATCTATAAGCTTACCGTCTTCCTCATCCACCTCGTAATCTTCGTCACTTACTTCATTAGCCCTCTTCCTCCACTTCGTCTCAGCTTGCGGTCGCTTTGGCCTCTTCTCACCCTTCCTTTTAACTTTCGACTGACCCTCCTCAGCTTCAGTGCGGGTTCTCAGGGGCGCTCGCAACCTTCGAAACTCTCGCGTCGGAGGTTCCTGAGTTGGAAGCTCAGAAGCATCGAGCAACTTGCTGGTAGGCCTGAACATGGCAGCGGCAGCCAAGGAGGACGCCAAATTGGCAGCAGATTGTTTAGCTCGAATCTCATCGTCAGTTTCAACCCTCGAAGCTCTTTGAACCTTGCGTTCAAATCCTTTCACCCTATCGAATGGTGTAAGCATACCTGTGCGAATCAACCTGTCACGTTCCTGCCATACAATATATTATGTCCACCTCCTCCAGATGCTCACAAAAACGTGTGATACAACCAAAACCAAATCCATCACCGAACAGATGTAACAATACCATCTAAACCCCAAAAGTACTCACTGTAAAACAGATCCACCTGCTACACAGACCGTTATCAAAGCAGCACAATGCTTACAGTTTCCATCAAGCCTGAAGCAGCATCCAACGCCGCATCAAAGTCGTCATCCTGAACGTAGGAAACTGTTTTCTTAACAGGCTTCGGTGGTGCGGCCACCTGCACTTTCTTCTTCCCCTTTCTTTTAGAATCCACCGCATCAGAAGTGTCCTCAACGAGAGTGCGCACAATATCCTCCTCCTCCTGCTCTTGTTTGCTCAACGCTCGCAGCTGCGCCATCACTTCCTTCTTTTTTAACAATAAACTCTTCAGTCGATCCGTTGCCAAGGCATGATGCAAAGCCGCTCCCCTTCCGACAGCACCATCCGGATCCTCCTCGTTTTCCAACATCTGCTCCTCGGTTCTGTCACTTCCCTCAGCAGCTGCTGCCTCGTCAACAGAGACTTGGAATGCCTGCGCTCCATCGGCAACAGCCTCAATCTCCCGGTCCAAAGCAGACAGCTGCTTCTCCAACCGGAAACGCAGAACAGCGCGGGCATTGTCTTCGCCGTAATCATCCTGCTCTCCTGCTTCCTCATCGTCATCACTATCGCCAAAAATCTGCCTCTCACGAACCTTCTGTTTCACCTGCTCTCATACAACACACAAACTCCTCTTTCTAAATTCCGACTCGGTCGCAGCTCAGGCAAAATTAACAAAAAATTCAAATTTCACAGTATTGCGAAACACACATTAATTTTTTATACTCTCTATTCACAACCAGTACACAATCACCATTGCCACAAGAAGGTCGAAAAAAACGTAACTTTACCGCAACTCAACAAAAACCTCAAAATCGCAAAATTCGCAATGCGCTTCACGATTTTTTATGCATTTCCTCCACAAATATTACAGAATCTCCATCGTCAAAACAAACTCGCTAAAAACCTAATTTCAAAAGAAAAACAACAGATGAAAAATTCAACAGATTCAGACCAATCTCAGCTAAGAGCGGGCGCACAATATCCAGCTCCACAGCAGCTAAGGCAAAACTAACAAAACCTACCAAAAAAATTTGGTAGAAATGTCAACAGTACTTAGTGCGTTTCCTCCACGACTACAACCAATTCCTCGTTGAGACAACAAACTCGCAGAAAACCTAACATTCACACGAAAAATAGAATAACGCAGACGCCAACCTGAGCGAGGAGCGAGCGCTCAATATCATCAGGGTTTGCAGCAGTAACTCCCAAAGTCGAAAGCAACGCCACATCGTCCTCCACTTCCTCCGCCATCCCCCGACCTCGATTCATCGCAGGAGACCAATTGCAACAATCACATGAATCTCGGTCAATTGGCAAGCTCAAACCCCGCCATCGCTTCCTCTGTGCGCCACTCCTCAATGCCGAAACACGCAATTTCAATCAATTCAAGCGACGGAACTAAATCATCTCGCCGGCACATCTCTGACACGGACAGCTGCAATTGCTTTTCGATATTCATAAGGATGCTGGCTGGCTGGCTTGTTCAGGAAGACGCTAGGAGTGACTTCGGGTTCAGACTTCAGACACCTTGCTGGAAAGAAGAAAGATGAAGTTAGGACGATTGTGGAAAGATGGGCGGGTTTCCGACTTTCCGTTACAGGAATGCAAAAGAAATTGAGTTTGAATAACTTACGGTAATCCAAAAGATGGGACAGGGCCGCCAGGCAAGAGAAAGCGTTGACGTGGAGCTGCCAACGAGGAGCTGGGGACGTGGCGTCTTTTCCAAGGAAACTTTTCGAGGCCTATAAGGTAACAGGTCCATAAATCGACCATTTAAGAGCTGGAACTGATTTTTGGGGAGGTGAAACTCCTTGAAATATTTTTCAGTAAATTATCCTTGAAAGACAAGTGGAATTGGCATCTAATCCAAGTTTTTTAATATGTTTTGGAGCTTTCTACAATTAGTTATGAATTTTTGAAGTTCAAATGCAGTGGGCTCTAAAATCACCCACCTCCTGAAATGTACAAGTAGTGTACATTCTTGATACCATGAAAAAGAAACATGTACAAACAATGTACATTTCAAGAGGTGGGCGATTTTAGAGCCTGAGCGCTTCATGGACTTGTTACCTTATTACATGAGTATTAAAATTGCTATAACTAATTTCTAAATGCTCGAGGCACCAATTTTAGTGTCTATAAAAATTTTAAGTTAATTCTTAACCCCTAAATATCTAGAGTCTTTTCCAAAATTGAAGATTCGGAAAAAATTATCAAAAAGTATTATTTGGAAGAATATTTTGGAATTCATATACAAATTAAAGTTGTAGATTTTGAGTTTTAGATTCACCAATGCTATCATCGATATTTTTTTATAAATTTTGAAAGAAATTTTTTAGAATTCCTTCTAAATTCAATTACAAGCAAAATATTATCATTTTTGAGTAAAATTAGTTGGAATGTATTTGAAATGAGCACTACAAGAGAAAAGGGTGTTTTAAGTATAGTCCTAGAGATAACATTTTAAGTAATGACCTTTTTAGAAGATTTTCAGTAAAAATTTACAAGATATTTGTGTCTTTCTAGTAAATTTTTACTAGAAAGACACAAATATCTTGTAAATTTTTACTGAAAATCTTCTAAAAAGGTCATTACTTAAAATGTTATCTCTAGGACTATACTCAAAACACCCCTTTCTCTTGTAGTGGAGGTACTCTTCAAGATGGCGATTTTTTGAAATTATTGTGTTTATAAAATCTATGACCTCATTTTTGCAAATCTAATTTTGAACTAGAGTCAATGCAATTTTGACTTGATCAATCACTTGACATTCTTCCACATTTGTAATTTTAGAAAAATATGTAATCTAGTAACACCAAATCCAACTATTAGAAAGGACAACTTCATAAGGTATCTCCACGAATTAGGATGACTTTCAACCTAGCAAAATGAGAAAGAACCAAGAGTTTCAATCTATTCATTGTCCAAAAATTGTTGTGTTTTCTATTCCCATGTAACCACTAACATGTCTAATTTGAATTGGTACGGTGACAATTAAAAAAATTTGATAAAACTCAACAAATTCCAAGAATCTTAAAATAGGCCATTGGCATTCAAGGGCTAATTGAAAAATTAGATTTTTCCAACCAATTTTGGACATGTTGAAGTAAATGTAACTATATATCCAAATTTCATTTTGAATACATCATTTTATACAAATGTTGATCTATTCAAAAAAATTAAATATTTATTTTTTATAATTTAATCAAACTTATTAGTGAAATTTAATTCGAGTAAATTTTTTTCAAGATTATTTAGTTACTGGAGTGAAGATTCATTTAAAAAAAATTTAGTATGAATTTCAAATTTTATTGAGTGAAATATTAATGACTAAAATATAACTCTAAATTTTTATACTTCTTACAATTCACTCGACAAATCTCTACAATTTTATAAAAAAATAATATGTATAATAATTTATATACTTTCAAAATTTCCACAATTTTTGGAGATTTTTGGAATGAATTATAAAGAATATAAAAATTTAGAGTTATATTTTAATCAAAAATATTTCACTCAATAAAATTTTAAAATTCATGAAATTCTCACTATAAAATTCTAAAAAGAATTCTCATTCCACTTACTAAAAATCTCAAAAGATTTTATTTTTATTAAAGGTTCTTTATACTAATAAATTTTATTAAATTATTAAATAAATAAATAAAATTTGAAATTTTATTTTAAACAAGTGTGTTATTTGTATTGCAACATATCCAATTTGTTTAGGCCCCTAATTTCTCAAGTAGCTATGACAATTTTTGTAAGTATGTGAAAACATTTACAAGGTTATTTGTTAGAACAAGTCCATTAGTATACCATTTACAGTGAGGTCTGCCATTTTTTGGATTAAAAGTGCATAATTAATGCATGAATTATTATTATTATTTTTATTTTTATTTTATCTTTTTGAGAAAGTTGCAATTCTGACAAGGTTGAAAATTCTGCGAAAAATATTTTCTTCTTTTGCAAAATAGTTCATCGCATTATCAAACTATGACAAAGATTCTTTTATTTTTGCAAACTATGGTGCTTGCCATTGGTTGAACGAGTATGGTTTGGCAAAACAAAGCATTCAAACACATGAAAAGTAGCTTTTGGATTTGCAAATACATTTGCTATATGGTCAAATATCACTTTTGAATTCAAGTTGCCTCTCTAATTATATTTGAGAATCAATCTTATATTTTTATTACATGACATTACTTGTTGGCATTACGCGTTGTCTATCAATATTAAAAATCTCAATTGGATAAGTTTTGTGAAGCATTGTCATTATTATGATTATTTTAGTAAGAATAGGAATAAATATAAAAATATTGATCCAATTTACTTGAATTCTCTTCACAAAGTACAAGTAGCAATGACAAATAGAGTGAGATTTTCCTTAAATTAATATTTGATGTTTAATTTCCTTCATGGATGTCCTTCAAATCAAATTTTCACTATCAAGTTAATGTTAGCCTTTATATAATTGATTAAATTTCTTGATATTTTTCATATGTGAAAAAATCTTTTTTTACAACTTTGATTTTTTCACAATTTTGATTGGAAATTCCAAATTATATCATTCATTAAAGTTTAGAGAGTAAATAAAATTAATTATTTATATAAATATAATCTAGTAATTTTTTTAATAATGAAGGTTAGAGTGAAAACAATATTCATTTATTTAAATTTAAAATCTTTTTCAAAGAATAAAGTACAAACAATATAATTTTGATTTAAATGTATAGAATTTGCAATTTTAATAATTCATTAAATTTTTGAGTTTTTTCAAAATTTTAAAATTAGGTAGAAATAAAACTTATCAAACTTAAGTTTGTTAGATTAAGTCAACAAAAAATGGATAATTTGAAAGTTACAATTAAATTTGACCAACGTGTTTTCAATTTTTGGTGAGGGGACCTTGACGGATTAAACAATTAAATCCTAGTAGTACAAGAAAACAAATTATAACCTTACAGATTTCAAAGAAATTAAACCCTTGTAGGACCATTATTCCTTTGGGAGACAAGTTGGATTTTGGATAGGTACCTATAGTCTCAATTTTTGTCAAGATTTTTTTAAACTTTTTTTGAAGATAGATAAATTGATTATCTTCATAGGATTTTTTATTTTTTTTTCAATTGGTGCCCGGGAATAAAAGTTATGCCCAAATAAGCTCAAAATAGGAAAAATCAGGCAGAAAAATATTTTTTGAATTTTGAATTTATTTTTCTCATAGATTATATTTTTGTCTACATGGAAAGCTTTGATTCATTTCAATTGGATAAGTGATGTGAAAGTTATGGACAATCTTGTTTTTAGGCAATCTAAGCATCTTCTTGAAAAATTGACTTATAGGATTCATTTCTAAATGCAATTTTTACAGTTTTCAAAAAAAAAAGTTCCACATGGTTTAGTTTGCTTGCTAGAACAATCTCACCTTTGGGGTTAGTGCATTTATATTCCATCTTAAAGATATTAATAATTAAGATTTTTCATCTATTTCATATCTACTTCTACTTAACAACTTTCTTAAAAATGAAAATTAATCTTTTTGAAAAGAAAATTTTCCTAGAATCTCAACTCAATTCCTCACTATAAAACCTCAAAACTCTGTAGTGCAAAAAATTAAGTTAACAAGGTTCAAAATCAAATAATCTAGTCCTGCAATGTGCAAAAAAAACTTATTTTCTTCACTTTAAATACAGATATCTTGCAATTTGTGTAGTAAAAAATTTTGAAATTTATTCCACACATTCTCATACCAATTAGGTATAAGATCCTACAATTAGATTTGCAAAAAAAATAAAATCAATTTTTTTTACTCTTTGCAATAGAAATGACAGTTTTGAGTGTTTTTTGGCAAAAAAAAAAAGGCCTTGGTCCTTTAGGGATTAAAACATAATCCAAATGAAGATGAATATCACCCCATAATTTAGAGTTCATTTACACAAATAGGAAGATATGACCATTAAAGAGCAAGCAAGAAATAAAAGGACTCCACCTTCCCTAAAGAAAATACCTTTACTATCATTTTCAAACATCTACTTATTTTGAAGATCATACATCTACAAATGTAGACATTTGATTTGATTTTATAATTGTAACCTCCTAAGTTTTATTTTTTCTACCTTGGTGAGAATGTATCCTAAGAGAATCAACATCAAGTGAGTGGATTATAAACATTTTCAAGAGTTAATTGAAAGAGGTACAATTTTGATTTAGATAGTGCACCTCTTATCAAGAAAATCATGACTCACAAAGGTGATCTTCTATAAGACATTAAACACAATTTGTCAACAACTTAGGCACTCTACAAGGATTCATCACACTAATGGACTTCAAGATTGGATGTTGGAGTGGGTTTTCAAAAACTTGTTTAAAAGACTTGATTAATCCTCAAGTTGTGTAGGAAAAAGGGGCAAAGATGAAGGAATAGTGATAGCTAGGAAGAGATAGAGAAAAAATGTCCAAATCCAAGAAAGTGCTCATAATTTTTTTGAAAGCCTGTTTTTTCTCAAAGTATTCATTTGACCTTCCTTCAAAAGTAGCTAGTGTAGCTAAATTTCATAAAACCAGATCCACCACACCATTCATATCTTGATGCCTACTATTGGGAATAAAATTCCTCATGAATTCTCCCAACGTAACAACTCTTGTATGATATGTGAGGGGAACCATTTTGAGAAGAGCTCAAAAAGTTGAATTATACTTCAAATTTTATAATTCATTATAACATTAAAGAGTTTTGATAAAGCTTTTACAATGAAGAGTTAGGGTTGAGATTTCTAATAAATAATGTCATATTTAACTAAATCTAGATTATGAATGCAATTATGGTCTATGTGTGCAAAACATCGGGAGATCTCCCAATGCTAAAGGACATAGACTTCCTTATGTTTTGCATAGATTTCATAATGATTTACATATAATATAAACAATACATGCAAGAAATTATAAAAGTCTCTTGATATTTTGTGTATATTTTCAAATTATTTTTTTGATTATTTTTTTTGAGCTTTGAATTGTCTAAATTTAGTTAAATATGGCATTTTATATCTTTCATGACTTTCACAACTTTGTGTAGATGAATGTTTCAAGTAGTTTGACAATAGAGGTGCACCAATCTAACTCTAAACGATATACATGGAGCATTATTTCACCAATTGTATCATAAATTTAGAACATGTGACAAATAAAAGTTGTTGAAATCCAAAATACATCACATTGTTACATCTTTGACATTGAGAGCATAATGACAAAAGGACCATTAAAATATTGAAAGTAAAAAACATTAGATGGGATTCAGCCATCGGGGAGGGCTGTGAGTTCCCCAGCCAAAACCCAGTCGAAATCCGCTAAAACCCGCCTGTGCTGACCTGGCCAAGCGACTGCCAGGTCAGATTTTTTGAAAAAATAAAAAAATAAAAAAATAAATTTAACATTGTTTTTCATTTTAAGAACTTTAAATTTTATTTTATTTTTATTTTTTTGAAAAAAAAATTCTGACACCTGCGTTCGATGGGGGCCAAGGGAACGGAGCTGGGAACGGGCCTGAAACGGCCCTCCAGCCCCCCCGAATCCCATCTAATGCTTCTCCATTAAAATCTAATTCTACCACTTGAGTGGAAAGCTAGTGCCAATTAGGGCTTTCTTTTTTGCTTTTTAGTGCCAGATTGCACCAGAAAAAAATAATTTGGCTAAAAAATGGCAAAAAAATAGTGAAGTCTTCGCCAAAAAACTTCAAATTAAAAAAAAATCCTTAATGAAATCGCCAAATTGTAGATGAAAATAGAATTAGAGACATGTGAAATGTACGAATGTTATCCAAATTGTGAATGAATGCTAAAATTTAGAGCACCACCATAACATTTTAGATAACCACTTTGGCACTTCATAAAAAATGAAAAGAAAAAACCCTGGTGCCAATGGTTAAGAATCCTTGGCATAAATAATGAGGTAATAATGTAGTCTCAGTGTCTCACCCTTGGCATTAAGAATCCTAAGTCGTAAATAGTTGAGGTAATAATGAAATGTGATCTTTGACATTATTAGAAGTTTATCTTTAGAAGAGTAATTAAGAAGTAATAAAATTTAATAATTCAAAAAAAAAATTGGGGGGTAAGTGATACCCCCTATTTAAGAAATTCTTTGTATTATAAGTTCTTGAAATGACTTTTGAGTGCCTAAAACTCTCGCTAAAACTATTATGATTGATATAAAAATTATACCATTCAATTCTTCTCAATGTCTTCTTTGCTACTATGTTAGTAAAACCTACATAAAAAAAAGTTTGTTCCCTTCTTGTACATTAGAAAAGTTAAGAAAGCACGTGTACTGGCATTGTGAGAGTTGCCACTCCGGGCGAATTCTTGTGATGGACATCTACAGTAGTTTGGAATTCTCTTGTGAGCCTCGATCTGATCAACCTATCATGGCTAAACCAAGCTGGCAAGACCTTCAATTGGATAGGCACAATCGATCTGTCAACGAAGACGGTCTAGTACGAATGATACAAGCTAGGATTTCATGGAACGGGGAGCTACTTCTTCAATTCGAAGTATTCTAACTGTTTCACACGAAGATTAATTGTGCTAGCTTGCTTCCCTTACTGATACGGGAATGTCGGAAATTTCCCAAATGGCATGGTTTTACACTAGGATCGGAACGTGGGGGATCGGAGTTCTTGGGATCGAAAAGCTAGCTAGCGCGGCAAACAGTGAATTGAAAGCAGTGACACAAATTTTTCCCTGTTGCAATTGGCAACAATCTAAACAGGGAACGTCAATTGTCTGGGACCAGAGACAATCACACGTACTGCATGTGTTCCCGATTGACCAATGCCTTCTAGCTATACAACGCGTGCATGGACAATTGAACGCAGTTTCCGCTCCGCAAAGAGCATACTTCTACTTACTGTCACTACTCGTGTCGATCGAACTGGTCCGAAAGTTCGTTTCTGTTCAACTTTAACGACTAATAATCAAGGTTGCAATTGATTCAATTCAAGCAGCAGGAAATTAAAGGAAGTTCTTGCTTGCTCCCGGGTACGCCCTGCTGCTGCGCTCGATCGGTAGACAGTGGATCGAAGTCAAGATTACGTCCGAGTCGAATTGATCGATCGAAGACAGTCGGTAATTTGCAGACACGCACGCAATTAACCAGACAGAACTAACGTAACCAAGCTGTCTGAAAATCAAGTGTGAACAGACAGATATCAAACATCACAGCAGACCTTCTTCCTCGATTCTAACAGCACGTGCGTACGTTAACGTTTCCAACAGACACAAGTAATGAGCCTGCCAATTTTCTCAACGTGCAGACAATTTATTTTTATTTTTATTTTTTAAAACAAATGAAACGGAATTTCATTGCAAAAGAGGCAATACAGACCACCAATCACACGCGAGTGACCCACACACGAAAGAACAAGACCCGACTGATCAAAAGCAATTAACGGAAAATGCTTAGACAATTGCGCGCACGCACGTACGCTCGCTGAGTCCGACATCAATAGCTAGTTCTACAGTAGGTACTGTCGGTAGCCGTGTCGATAAGAATCACTAACTTGGAGCTGTACACACTACACAGTATACGTGGTCCCACGTTTTCTGTTCGACTTAGACTAGATGCAAGGAACCGAACCGATATTTGGTCAAAATGGCGGTATTCCACAAACTTGTCATCAATTTCATGTGTAGATAGTCTGAAATCTATACTTGTCCTGGAAATGAATGGCAAAATGGCGTATGAAATACTGCCATTTTAACGAAATTTCCCATGAGGTTGCAATTCCAAAATCTAGATTGTAGCTGGTTGATCCGTATACACTATTGAAAGTCAAGATTGGAAATGTCAATTTCGATTGCTATCAAGCCACGTGTCTTGAGTATTGTGCCGCTTTTTCCAATGAAATTTTGTTTCATTTGATTAAGAAAAAAAAACATCAATTTTATTAATTAAATTGGCAATATTCCAATACTTTGGCATCTTTTCGAATACCTATTTTGATTTACAAATCTGTATGTGTCGTAGATTTTAGACCTAGCTATATGTAAGTATTAATTTCAAATTATGTCATTGGAATTGTGCAACTAAAATCCCCAACCTCCCAAGGGATTTAAAAAAATCAAAATCCACTCAAAACTATCATTTTTGTAGTAAAGTGCAAAAACTTTTTTTTTAAATTAAAAAATTGCATATTTAATTGTAGGATCTTCCACTAAATTAGATAGTGTAAGAATGTGTGGATGCAATTTTAGAAACTTTGATTGCATGGATTGTAAGATACTTTTGTTTGAAGTGAATAAATCTAGGTTTTTTACACTTTGATTGACTTGATTTTAAGGCTTTGAATCTTACTAGCTTGAAATTTTGGCACTAAACATTTTGAATTCTTAAATTTTCATGATGAAGAATTGAGTTGAGAATCTAGGAGTTAAAAAAAAAAAAAAAACTTGATTTTCACTCTTTAAATTGTTAAGTAGAAGCAATTATAAGATTGAAGGAATAACTAAATTGTTAATAGCTCTAAGATGGAATTGAAACTCACTAATCCCAATGGTGAGATTATTCAAGCAAGCTAATTGAATCATATTGACATTTTTTTTTCAAAAACCCTAAAGTTCCAAGTGTCACCTTTGGGAACACTTGGGATTTGGAGCAAGGTTGTGTGACCTCAATTTTTGACATGATTTCTTAAAACTTTTATTGAAGATAGAGAAACATGTTATCTTGATATGAGTATTATTTTTTTTCAATTGGTGACCCAATGCAAAAATTATGTCAAATAAGATCCTAAAGCAATTGGTTGGGGAAGAAAAAAAAATTGAAATTATTTTTTTTTCTCTCTTATAGATTATTATTTTCTCTATATGGAAAGCTTTTATTCATTTCATTTGGATTAGTGATGTAAAATTTATGGAGCATCTTGTTTTGTGGCCAATCTGAATACAAACTTCTTGAGTAAATAACTTACTAGATTCATTTTTTAATGCAATTTCACAATTTTTCAGAAAAATGTTTGACAAGGTTAAATTTTTTTACTAGAAAAATCTCATTATTTTATTTATTGTGTTTCAATTCCATCTTAGAGATATTAGTGATTTAGTTTTTCATTCAATCTCGAACCTAACTCTACATAACAATTTTTTAAAGAATGAAAATCAAGTGTGTGTCATTTAAAAAAAAATTCCCCAACTCTCAACTCAAATCTTTAACATAAAAAATTTGAACCTCAAACTCAATAGTGCAAAAAAATTAAGTTAAGAAGATTCAAACCTCCAAAATCTAGTCACGGAAGGTGCTAAAAAACTTGTTTTCTTCACTTTAATGCAAATTTCTTGCAATCTATGTGGTCAAAGTTTCTGAAATTTCTACCACATGTTTTTATACTAGTCTAGTGCAAGATCCTACAATTAGATATGCAAAAAAAGTAGTTTCTAAAGTTTTTGCACTTTACTATAGAAATGGCAATTTTGAGTGTTTTGGGATTAAAAAAAGGCTTAGGGACTTTAGGGCTTAAATTGTGAAAATTGCAATAAAAAATAAACCCTACAAGTTATTTTCTTCAAGAAGATACTTATTAGATTGCCCCCCACAACAACATTGTTCATAACTTTCTCATCACTAATCCAAATGGAATGAATCAAACATTAGATGTAATTTTCCTACTAGGAGGGGCCATGAGTTCCCAAGTGGGGAATCCCCCGAAACTGAACGAAACTGGCCATTCGCGAGCTTTGCTGACTTGGCCGAGCGACTGTCACGTCATTTTTTAGAATTAAAAAATTAAATTAAATTAACTTTGCTTTTCATTTTAAGAACTTTTATTTTTTTTATTTTTTATTTTTGAAAAAAATAAATCTGGCATCCGCGTTTGATGGGGCCTGGGGGAACAGAGCTGAGAACAACTTGAAACGGCCCTCCAGCCCCCCCTAATCCCATCTAATGGCTTCCTATGTAGACAAAAACACTTCCTATGAGAAACAAGATTTTGAAAATTTTATTTGAATTTTTAGTGATTTTTTGTGTTGCTTGACGAACTTTGTTCTAGGCTTCATATGGCATAAAATTTTGCTCTTTGGCACTAATTGAAATAGAGTTTATATTCCTCCAAAGCTAATATGTTTTCCTATCTCAAAAAGAAAATTCAAAAAACACAACAAAAATTGAGAATGGAGGAATCTACATGAAATCCATTTTGTTCCCTCCGGGAACAAAAGGACTTGCAATGGGAGACTTGAGGGGTTAATGAAATTGACATTTGGAGCCCTTGCAAACATTTGGAGATGAAACATTCATTCACAAGTTGGCACTTGTGTGGAATTTAATTCCTATCCCATCACACATACACAAAGTCGTGATCAACTTATTAATTCTTGAAGGACGTTGAAGACCAAATGTGTCTTGATGGACGATTTCATTGTTCATTACAAAAACAAAGAATGCGCTTATTGGTTCAATAATCCAAGCATTTTGATGACTACTTTGGTCATGGGAAGTGGCGTCCTTTAAGAGTTAACTTTGCTGACCCATGCAAAGAAATTCTGTTTCATTTTTTCCCCAAAATTATAAAAAAAAAAAATTACTTCATTGACAAGGTGAATGTACCATGCCACTGTCAGGCTTGAATTATTGTCCCCAACTAAGCTTAGAACTCTTCAATTTCTGAATCCACTCATACAGACTTGCATAATGTAACTTAGTTCATTATTGTGAGTCGGTGTTGTTGTTCGAATGTGCTTTTGGCTTCCGGAAGGAAGCTAACTTATTTTATAAACTTAAAATTGGGGAATTGGGGAACCTCCTCCTATGATGTTATGCCCAAATTAATTAAATAATGCTCAGACCCCATGAATGCGGGAATATATTGATCTAAGGTAGCGGACCCCGATCTCGGGACCCATTTCCAACCACTTGAAGCAATTGAGCATATGTGGAGTACGGATAGAATCATAAGGTAAGAGGCTCTGAAATCACACAGGCTCTACAATAGCCCACATCCTCAAATGTACATTGTGTGCACATGTTGCTTTTTTTATAACCTACATCAATGTGCAAACAATTTGCTCTTTTAGAAGGTGGGCGGTTTTAGAGCCCTATGCCATTTCAACTTCAAAATTTTATAATTAATTCCACAATGCTCCAAAAAATATGAAATGACTTGGGTTAGATGTCGATTCCACTTGTCTTTCAAGAAAAATTTATTGAAAATTATTTCAAGAAGCTTCGCCTCCCCAAAATTTAGTTTCAGAACTTAGGTGGGTGATTTTTGAACTTGTTACCTTATGCAATGGAAAAATCTCCCTGTGTACAAAAATAGATTTAAGAAAGATTTTGTAATTTTTCACAATTTTATTTTCCAAAAGAAATTACCATGAATTTTTTAGGTGAAAATTTTGTTCTTCCCACATTGATATTACAGGTCATTCTATTTTAGACCAAGGTTAGGTTGTAAAAGCAAAATTTTTGTAGCCAACCATAATGTGTCACAATTGATCATTTATGTTTCTCTACTTGCACAAAAATAGACCCTGCTACTATACACTTTCAAAAGAGAGACGGAGAACATTGAATTAACCCCTAAAGGACCAATATGTATTTTTTGGCAATATAGAAATTTTGGGCAGGTACGTGTGATTAGAGATTTGCATATTTTATATTGAAATTTTAATAGAAGGTAGAGACAAGGAATATCTTTCATATGCACTAAACTTCATGACATTTGGAAATATTAGTCAAAAGTAATGGCCTAATATGTTACCTTTATTTCATACCTGGGCAATCCGGGTAGATAAAAAAATCACTTTTTTCAAAAATAAAATTTTGAAATTGGTTTTCTAGAGTTATATATACATAGAATGCTTTGAATCATTCCATTTTGATCAATGAGTCAAAATTTATAAGGAATTTAGTTTGTAGGCAGTTAAAGATTTTTTACCCTAAAATAAACCTCGAAGTCCTTTATTTTACTTAGTTTTTAGTATTTTTGGAAAAAAATAAAACCATAGGATGTAGATTGTTTATTATAACATTGCAACCATTGGGATTGGACTTTTTCAATTCCATAAATAAATGGTTTACGTTTTAGTGTTTTGAATCATTCTCTACTTCTTTCTATTTATTTATTTTTCCTATATGTTGTACAATTCCAAATGATCTGAAATTTTTCAAGCATGTAGCCAACTTGACTTGAAGAATGAATCCAAACACTAGAAGAAAACTATGTTAGAATCCTTGAAAACACGTCACCTTGTTTTTGTTAAGTTCCCGTCCAAAACATAGTCAAAATGCAAAAAAACACAAAAAATGCGTTTTGACTACGTTTTGAAACGGGAACTTAACAAAAACAAGGTGACATGTTTTCAAGGATTCTAACACAGTTTTCTTCTAGTGAAAAAAAGCACCACTATTTTGGACATTTTTACATATAAATGTGAGCATGTGAAGTGCAGCAACTTGATTTTTAGCAAGGCCAAATAAAGTATTTTTATGAATTTGAAAGTTCATATCTTACAATCCACATGGTAGAAATTTCTGAAATTTTTTCCGTGTGTTTGCAAGTTAGTATACTACAAAATCCTATGGTTATATGTGTCCAAAAATGTTTTTTTTTCCAAAATTTGGTACTTGTACTAGAAATGGCATTTTTGGAGCATTTTTGGTGAAAACATAGTCATGGTCGTTTAGGGGTTAATGTGGCATAAAATAGGGGATTTTTTTTAAATTACCTTGTAGAACACCTAATTCATCCTACAAGTTCTACTTTATATGACCACTTTAACATCTTGCAAATCAAACTAGTTTGTATAGTATATAACTTGTTTTCGACAAGGGCCTCATCTTTGTAAGATAGGGTGACCTATTTTTATGAATGAATGGAATATGATGTCGACTAGGTCCTTCATTATTGTGTGACGAATAACACATTGACACCTAATGAAGTTCCTAAGACCGATTTTTAGTTTTGCCCTTCTTGAAAAATTAGCAAAAAATAGTGCAATCTCCATTATTTCTATTTTCTAACTAGAGAAAAGCATCCTACTACCATCACTCAATCAAACATATGGTAGAACCATCCATACTCAACCACTTAGGCAATTTTGTGCATGTTCTAAAGCAATATAATGCAATGTAATTTTTTTGCCATGTAGGAAGATAGGAGCCACATGGATTGCAATTTTTTGGTAATTTTATGCCTTGAATTGAAATTACTATCAATTTTGGAAGTTAAAAGTTGGTCTAAATCCTTACCCAATATATAGACTCTTCCAATTTTGATCATTCAAGACCTACTTTCCTATTCACTACTTCCTATTTTCTTGTTCATTACTTCAAAACATGTGTCATGATTTTATAAGTTCCAACCTTGAAAAGGAGAAAAATGTTCACACATTCCAAGCTTTAGTTGAAATTTTTTTCTAGCCTAGGTTTGTACACATTGGGTATGAATACATGGAAGGAAATGGGTGATTCTATCATATAGTAGAACCATCCATTACCAACCCCGGATCCATACCCAACCTATAGGGTGCAACTATATATTTCCATCCAAGGTTAGAACAGGTTTCCAACCAAAGTTGGGAATGTGATTTTTTCTCCTTTACAAGGTTGGGACTATAAAGTCATGGCACATGTCTTGATGTAGTGAGCTAGGAAGTAGTGAGCGGGAAAGTAGTCTAGAATGATTGGAATTGGAAGACTCTATATATTGGATATGAGTTGAGGCCAACTCTTGACTTCCAAAATTTGTAATCATTTGAATTTAAGAGGAAAAAAATCACAAAAATTGGCAATGCTCCTCATTTCTATCTTTCTATAGGGCAATAAATTTACATTGCCTTCTACTGCTCCAAAAAATGTGTGGGATTGCTTCAGTAGTTGACTATGGATGGTTCTACCATATGCTAAAATGCTTAATCCCTTAATGCCCAAGCTACATATTTTAGCAACACAGTGATGTTAGGCAACTCACTAAAAATGGAGTTTTTATTTATTTTTCTTTGAAATCTTCACACAACATGTGCCCAAGGAGTAGCTTTAAGGCCCAACAATTTTCATAAATTTGACTATATGGTTTAAAAGTTATTGCATGGTATGTTGTTTTCAATGCTCAACGGGCAAACGAGACAACAAAAAAAAACTTCTTTAAGAAATAAAAATTTGAAATTGGTTCTCAAAGACAAACTTCAAAGTCCTCTATTTAACTCAATTTTCAATATTTTTTGAAAAAAATAAAGTCTTCAAATGTAGATTGTTTATTACAAAATTAAAACCATTGGGATTGGCATTTTTAAATTCCATAATTAAATTCTTTATCAATTAAATATTTTGAATAATTCTCTACTTCTTTCTACTTATTATTTTTTTCCTCTATGCTATATAATTACAAACGATTTGAAAATTTTCAAGCATGTATCCAAATTGCCTTGAAGAAGGAATCCAAAGAGTAACCACCATTTTGGACATTTTTTCATACAAATGAGACCTTATGAAGTGCAACTACACGATGTTCTGCAAGGCCCCCAAAAGAATTTTTGTCACTTCAATTGCTAATATTTTGCAATCTACACATTGAAAATTTTTGAATTTTTTTTCCACATCTTCTCAAACCAACGTACTATAAGATCCTACCGTTACATGTATCTAAAAATGATTCCCCCCCCCCCTAAAATTTGATACTTATCCTAGAAATGACAATTTTGGAGTGGTTTTGGTGAAAACATAATCCAAATCATTTGGGGTCAGAACTAGGGTCGTATACCTTATCCTGGCCTCGATCAGTGCATCCCTGCCACTGTTTATATCAATACCGCCAGTTTGACAAGTGGACTGCGTATTCTGGGGAATTGGAATTATTAATCCAATTAAAATAACTTCAAAGATTGGGACCAGAGAGACGTGCACAGACATACATCTTATGATTCCAAACATACATAGGATTCTACAGACATTTGTGTTTTGTCTGAAAGCTTAGTACTGTGTCCGGTCTTTTGTCCTTGTCAGTCTCTCCCCACCAGGCCACTTGTGGCTGGTGTTTGTATTTTATTTTTCTGCAATGAAATTCAGTTTCATTTGTTTCAAACAAACAACAACTTAGTTTTGGTGGTAGTTTAGAATTCCAAATCTTGGAGTAGACGTTTGTACAAACATGTAAATTAATCCAATCACACGAGGACGACAGTACTCATAACATTGTTAAACCATCACATTGGCTCGCCCCAGGTGGAGGTATTATTCTTCCCTATATATCTTTGGGGGAGACTTTAGTTAAAATATATGGAAGATCATTGGCTAGCTGTGACGGGTTGCCAGAGTTTCTGGAGACTCATTGGTCAGGCAAGTATGGAGGATTCCTGATTCTGGGGGAAGAGGGGACCCCCCAACAAACGTTAATAATGTTATGCTGGTGCGAGCTTGCATTATTTTATTACAATCAATGAGTTTGTTTTTTTAGTTTATTTGAACGCCTTAACACCTCAATCCTTTTAAAAAAATTTCACACATTTTTGCTTATACCATTTACCAAAATTTCATGAAATTGGACATAAAAGAATGTTGTCTTTTCAAGATTCAAGTGTTACATTAGATAAATGAGAAGGTAGTTGGATGAAACAACGCCTGCAAGCCCTTTGTTCATCGTCCAGAATATGGACATCGGAGCACTTAAGGGTTAAACAATGAAAATGGAATTTCAACATAACATTTAGTAGCAACATTGACGCTTGCCCTTC
Source organism: Rhytidiadelphus loreus (assembly GCA_947034895.1). Classification (NCBI taxonomy): domain Eukaryota; kingdom Viridiplantae; phylum Streptophyta; class Bryopsida; order Hypnales; family Hylocomiaceae; genus Rhytidiadelphus; species Rhytidiadelphus loreus. Next base: position 23,927,398 of record OX344764.1, read on the forward strand.
CTTTGACGGAATGGTGTGGAATATCATCCACATCATTTCATTTCATCCGCCAAATGATATGGTGTAAAATATTCCATACCATCAGTAGCTAAAGAAGAGGTGTCAATATTTTGTTAGAGTGCGTGCTTGGCATTGAGTGGAAAATGCAAAATGGCAATTAAAAACATGGTTTGAACACTAGGGTAGTCACCGTGGAAATCATTTGTTTTGTCACCGTGTGAATTGTTGGCTTAAAAAAATAGAAAAATACTCATTGGAAGACAAAATACTGTAGATTATCTTCCTTTTCTACACAAAATTTGGAGAATAAATAGTTGCATTTTTGTCCCGCATGGAGAGATTCTTTGTCATTCATTGACTGAAAGATGTCCTCCGCTGTGTTTATGGGTTAAATATCTGACAATCCTAAACAATTGGACCTTCCCATCATATAAACTGAATGGAAAGTAAAACTATAAACTAAATAGCAACTTCATTGAACAAATTGGCAATCGATTTATTGAGATTAATATTCTCAATACTTGAGTTACCTCACACAAATTTCGAAGCTATTCATGCTTAGTGTTATCAATTGAGAAGAGAATCTCTCTAAGGTGGACTAGTCCATTACTATCTGCTTTCCATTTCAATTAAGGTAGGAGGTTCATAAACCGCTCATCTAAGAGCTGAAGCTGACTTTTGGGGAGGTAGAACTTCTTAAAATATTTTTCAGTAAATTTTCCTTGAAAGGCAAGAGAAACTGGCATCTAACCCAAGTTGTTTCATATTTTTTGAAGCTTTGTAGAATTAGTTATGAATTTCTGAAGTTGCAGAAAAGTGCATTTTTGTGGGCTCTAAAACCGACCACCTCCTCAAATGCACACCACTTGTACATTGGAAAGTGCAAAATGTACCTCTAGAGCCTGATCGGTTTTAGAACCTGCTCCATTTTAGGACCTCCTACCTTACCTACTGTTTGGTCCCAATTTTGTTCATTGCCCCATCCAAATCTATTTAGGAAATATCTTAAACGTTTAAGATTCTGACAAAATTGATTAGATTATGGTTTTAATGTCAACATGGGCTAACATATCAGCCCTTGATTGGTGGATACTTAAGTGCTAATGGATTCATAGAAGGGCAGTTATATGTTGTTGACAGGGCATTTATGACTATAGTCTATGGGTGGTTATGTAATTTCAGGTTGATTACTTCAAAAATGCATATAAATTTTCAGTTTTAATTGGAAAATTATTATTCCACTTGGGTTTGATTTGTGAACAAGTGCACACCTCTGGAAAATATGTAAGTATTAGAATTACCCTTGTAGGAATTGGCCCCAAGATATTTAAATTGCAAACCAAGATGGTTATTGGCAATTCTACCTTATATTCACATGGGGCGGTAGAAGGTAGAACAACCCATGTGGGATATGTAAATTATAATTAGTAGTTTCTCAGCCACTCATAGTAAAGTCTAAAGTAGGAATTGTGTTTGAAGTAGAATTTCAGACCTCATTTAGTCATAGTAGAATATATTTTTTCAAAAAACTTTGAACCAAAAAAAAGTGAGAAATAAAGTTAAATTTCATATTAAAAAATCCTTTTGAGATTTTGAGTCTCCAATAAAAAGTTATGGACATATTTCAGAGAGGGGTTGGAAGGGATGTTTTCTTTGATATTTTCATTCATCCTCTTAGAAATTTGTCCATAAATTTATATTGGAGGCTTAAAATCTCAAACGGATTTATGGATATGAAATTTAACTTGATTTCTCACCTTATTTTAGTCCAAAGTTTTTTGAAAAAAAACTACTCTACTATGGCTAAATGAGGTTTGAAATTCTTCATCAAACATAATTTTGACATTTTAATAATGAGCGGTCAAGCTCTCACTTTCAAAATATCCCATACCTTTTGAAGATTCATGGTGGAAAATTGATTTCAATATAAAAATGACATCTCCTACCTTCATTCCTACAGTTATCATTGAATAAGATCCTTTGTTGGGACTTGGAGATTCTTTGTATATCCTTGTAGGTTGAATGTCATTGGTGTTTTCCGTAAAAGGATTCTTAAGATTTTTGGCAAACCATTTTAATATTTCTTTATTGATTTTTTTGTCTGGTCCGAGATTTAACAAAAGGAAAAGAGCATAGTATAGATGTACTGACACAATCCCGGTACCTGGTACTGAAGCTTACTTTAACCCTGGAGTGCTCCGACGTCCAGAAAGTGGATGATGAACGGAAAGAACATGGCACAGAAAATAGAGGGCGTCGAATTTTCATCCATCCTTTTTTTTTAGAGTACAGTAACGAGTTCTCTGTCAATTCACGTTCACAGCGTCGCCGCCTTCAGTGAGTTGATCACATTGCAAGCTCACTTGAATTTTGTATGTGCAACAACATCTGCTGAGAAATGCACAGACCCATTCCCAACTTGATTCTCTGTAGTCAAATTTTTCCCTCAGAATTTTCCAACTTTTTTTGTAGTCGTGGCGACATACAGTTCATGTCGAAGTCTATCCTTATGGTTAGATTCACCAATGCTATCACCAATATTTTTCTGTAAATTTTGAAAGGGAAAATTCAAAATTCCTTCAAAATTCAATTACAAGCAAAATATTATCATTTTTGAAGTAAATCTTGTTGGAAAGGATTTGAAATGAGGTTTTCTTGACATGGAATTTTTTTGTTCTTTGAGTCTGTGACCTCATTTTTACAATTCCAAGTTTGAACTAGAATCAACGCGCATCAACGCAAGTCAACCACTTCACATACTTCCACATTTGTAATTTTAGAAAAATATGTGCTCTAGTAATACCAAATCCAACCCTTGGATAGGACCACAACTTCATAAAGTATCTCTAAAAATTAGGATGACTTTCATCCAAGCTGTAATAAGAAAGAAGTTTAATTTTGAATCTGTACATTGTCCAGAAATTGGACATCAGAGCACTCCAGGATTAATTCCCTATGTGGATGTTTTTTATGGATGAAGCCTGCAAAGAAGAAAAGGCATCCTCTGTCCAAAGGCTACTGAATGTTATGATTGCAAAAAGTTACAGTAAGTTATAAGGTTGCTAGTCACAAGTGGCTTGACAAAAGAAACAAAGCCCCCCTGTGCGAACCAAGGCTTTTTTTTCTTCTTCTTTCTGGTGCCAGATTGCACCAGAAAAAATTTGGCTAAAAAATGGCAAAAAAATGCCTAGAAAAAATGGATGAAATTGTCAAAAATGATAGACATGTGATATGTGCCAATCTAATATTTTCTATCTAATATGTGGATGAATGTTGAAATTTGGAGTACCACTATAACATTTTATATCGCCACTCTAGCACTTCTTAGAAAATGAAAAAAAGCCCTGGTGCAAACTAGGCAACCCAAAACCAACACATGCCCCCAAGAATCAACATCCTTTCAGGGAACAATGACTCTAAGGTAGTATGCTTTTAAAGCAACCATTTAAGAGTTGATTGCCTTTTCAGGGAAGCTAAACTCCTTGAAACAATTTCAATAAATTTTTGTAAGAAGAAAAAAAGTAATTGGCATCAAATCCAAGTCAGTTCATACTTTTTGGACCTTCAAGGAATTAGTTAAAGTTGAAACATAGTGATCACTAAAAGCGACCACCTCCTGAAATGTACACTGCTAATACATTGAAGAAAGAAAAATGTACCTTTGTATCATGATCACTTTTAGAGCATGGGCACTTTTAGAGCATACTACCTTAAAGTGCCCTCGTAGCATCTCTACTCTTTCACTAGGGGAGCCTCTGGCCAAACTTTTTCCACAACAGACACAAAAACTCTACAAATCAACCCGACTACAACCAAATAAGCACTCAACCCTCCTTATTGACTGATTGGTCTACCCAACTCTTTTTAGCACATTTGGATTTTGCTTGTTTGACAATGTTTTGAAATACTTCTTGAAAAGTCTAGTTGACAATTGTAGCACCTCCTACCAATGAGAATGCAAAGGCGCTAGACATATGGAGAGAAAAGATGGAGAACTACATTATTGTTGATGGAACCTGGAAGGAGAACTGAAAATGCAAGAAAGCCAAATGGCAAGGTAGTTTTTTGGTGAAAGAATGAAGATGCTCTCACTGCATTGGCTAAAATTGGGAGGGACCTACTTGAACTGGCCACAACATGTCAGATGGAGCAATGTGTCGCTCAAAAAATCTTCGTTGATTAACAATCATTGAATATTACTATATATAATCAATGTTCAGTATTGTACGCAAATACGGGGTCAGATTGAATCAGAGAATGAAACATTGGTGAATTGTGTAGCGGGAACTGAGAGTTGGTTCAAAAGAAAGTGGTGTAGGAACAAGCTGCTCACAATTATGATCAAAGGGAAGCCCCAATAGGCTTTTGCAGGCCTTCAAGCTGGGTTCATGTTTCAACCACCTTAGACATCATGTGTTACATTTGAGCAATTGTGCCGCTCTGCTATGACACCCTTTGTTTTTTCAACTCACTTGTTCTTTTCACTAAGGCTCACATCTTACCTAGCCTAGGCCACTTGCAATTGGACCCTTGTATTTTGTCCTTGCAATAAAGAATACCCTTTATTTGTGTAAAAAAAAAACCAAAAAACATTGGTGAATTGAGAGAAAAGAACCTTTCCAATGAATAGCTTAGAAGATTTTATTCCCCTTCAATTATGTTTCCAATAAAGTGTACTTCAATCGTCCCTTTGATTAGTTCTTTTCCATTTCCCAAATTCAAATCCATGGTTGATTAGATTTATTTTTTGAGTCCTATTGAGGCATCCTCCAAGGACGATTTAGAAGGTTGGTTATAGGTAACTATCAACTCAACTTTTGTTATTTGATTTTTTCACAAAATATGTTTGATGAATATTTTGATTTTTTCCTTGTGAAAGTCAATCATCTTTAACTTCCTAGTTCCTATACTATCAACAATTTTCAATTTTTTTATATTAGTTTCCATGGCATATATTCCTTAGAGGGTCACAATTAGATTCTTCAACAATGAAAACTTCTTACAAATATGCCTGGGGAGGACACTCCCTATGTTTTAGCAACCTACGTGCGGCGGAAAAAGTAAAACAAGTAATACACCTTAAAATTTAATTTCTTTTTCAAAAAAAAAATTATGGATAGATTTTACTACTTTAGAAGTTTATGTTTTGAATTATTGGTATTTTTTTGTGCTAATAGTAATTAGTTATAAATTTTTGAAGAAAAAAGATACACTGTAAAGCTGAAAATAACTTTCACACCTCTATATTATATAAGAAAAAAAATTTGAAAAATGAAAAAAAAATAATATAGAATAGCTTTCTATTGAAAGTTTATTTTGGTTGAATATTGATGCAATAGTCATCTTCATGTGAGCTTTATAAATATTTTAGTTGGAGAACATGCCATTTTAGTTCATTTTTCAACCCTTTCTAGACAATATATCTTATGTTATTTGGAATTGAATTTTTTGTCAATAGAAACATTTAGTCATTGTTAAACAAAGCTCAAAATTTTAGAATGAAATTATAGTTTATTCAAGGTGAATTACATGTTTTACTTTTTCCACCGCCACACGTGGGTACCCCAAATGTAGTGAGAGTGTCCTCCCCTAGCAAATATGTTATTAATGGTTATACTTAATTTCAAAGTTTTGGATTGTCATAGTTGCATGTCCTTCAAATACCTTATTTCACTTCAAACTAAAAATCACAAATCAAAAGACATACAAACTTATATTATAAATTATAAATTTAAAAGAAATATATATATATTTTAAATTAATTTATTAATTAATTTATTTTTTAATTTAATTAATTAATTTATTTTTATTTATTTTTATTTTCACTCTTTACAAGTGACAAATGAAGAGAAATATTCAGTCACTACATCAAACCTAAATTTGTATTGTTACCACGTTTTAAACCTCATTAAATTTGTCATTGCAATATTTACAAGTGCTTTTTAATATTTCAAGATTCGATTTGTTTTATTAACCAAGACTCACAACAATCATTCATAAAATTTTGTCTTGAGGACCTTCTCTCATAAGAAATTGTACTAGTTGAAATTCTAAACACATGTCTAAATACTACGTATCATATTTTCTATGATCCATCAAGGTTAAATTGAGGTAAAGTTGATCAAAGCAACCATATTCACTACTTTGTTGGTGTATTCAAATCCTTGAGTAAATGTTAGATCATGGATCCTAATAGTGGATTGTCTAAGCATCACAATTTGGATTGTTATCATCCTTGCAAAGACCATCAACAATGCAAAATTTCATGCATTCATATTTTACAAATTTTTGTATTAGATTTCTATTCTTTGCAAGATGTAAATTTTAAAAACCCTCTAAGCAAATATATTTTAATTTAAAGATTGTACATTAGATGAGATTCAGAGGGGCTGGAAGGTTGTTTCAGGACTGTTCTCGGCTCCGTTCCCTTGGGACTTATTAAACGCCAATGTCAAAAAAAAAATTATTAAAAAAAATATTCAAGATTCTTTAAATGAAAAACAAAGTAAATTTTTTTCTTAAAACTAATGTGGCAGTCCATCTGCCACATCATCGCAGCTCATGAATTGCAGTTTTGGCTAGTTTAGGCCTAATTCCTAGACTGGGAACTTAGAGCCTTCCAGAAGTGGAGAAAATCATCTTATAATTCAGAGATGGCTGTTCAATAGTAAGACTTCAATAAATATGTAATAAAAAATCATGAAAAATCACCACAATTGGAGAAATATGTTAGAACTTTTGGGTGTCATATGTACTTACTAATTTGATCTTGATAAAAGACCTTAAATAAACAAACTCTTTTGATAGACCTCAACTCACACTAACCTCATAGACTATAAACTTTTGTTTTTGTCATAGTCATTTTTTTTTGTTTATACTACAAATACATAGTTAAAACCGTGTTTTAAAAATCACTTATATTCAATTTGAAATTGGATTCTGAAGGATTTTAAAATTTTGGGTTCATGTAGGTGAATAGCAAGTTTGGTGCTACTTGAACAAAAATTTAATAATAATGGAGAAAAGCAATTTGGCACTCATTTTCAAATTTTCAATAATTTTGACTTTCAAATAATTAATTTATATTGAATTTGGCTTCTTATCTTGTCCATGTATATCTCACAAAACATTTTGTGATTTAGAGCCTCAATCAAAGGATATGGACAAAGTTCAGAGTAGAGGTTTAAAAATATCAATAAAAATGCCTTCTGACTCTCTTCCAACCCTTCTTTGAACTTTGTTTATAATTATTTATTGGAGGCTCAAAATCATAAACAAATTTTGGAAGCTGAAACTTATTTAGATTTATTACATTTTCTAAGCTTTAAGTTTTTTGAAAAAAATGATTGTACTATGCTTAAATGGAGTTTCAAGTTCCACTTTGAACACAATTATTATATTTTTACGATGAAAGGTCAAGTTCTCACCTTCAAATTATCCCATATCCTTTGAGGATTGATGGACATGGAATTTCACTATCAAAATGACCTCTCCACGTGAAGATCTCACAATATGTCAATGAAGATTATCTTTCACACCATCATCAAAATTTGTCTCTATGATGCATGGTGAAATGATTGATTAACCCTTAAAGGACCGTCACTATATTTTCACCAAAAACGCTCCAAAACTGCCATTTCTAGTAGAAGTACCAAAATTTTGAAAAAAAACTTTTTTTGACATATCTAACCATACGATCTTGTATTATATAGTATAAAAAACATGTGGTAAAAATTTCAGACATTAGAGGAGTTTTCGGATCCTTGGAGGGCCGTTTCAAGCAGCTGCAGGGGAACTGTCCCCCTGCAGTTTTTGGGGAATGGCTGTTCCCAATAAAAAAAATTCAAAAAAAAAAAGAAAAAAGAAAAAGTTTTACTCTTGAAATGCAAAAAAAAACATAAAAAAAAATTTCATTTTTTTTTTGAAATTTTTATTTATTTTTTACCGACGTGGAAGTCGCCATTCCACGTCTGCAAGCTGCTGCGGCCCCTTGCGAACCAGTTCCCGCAGTCTGGGAACTCACAGCCCTCCAGGGGGCTGAAATCTCCTCTAATGCATTTTCACCGGGTGGATTGCAAGATATAAGCATTCAAATTAACTAAAATCATTTTTTTGTCCCCTCGAAAAGCAGGGCAGCTGCACTTCATGAAAAAATGACCTAAATGGTAGTGCTTCTTTGGATTTGTTTTCCTAGACAAGTTGCCCCCATGCTTGAAAAATTTCAGATCATTTGGAATAGTACAACATATAGGAAAAAAATAGTAAGTAGGTAGTAGTAGAGAATGATTAAAAATACTAAATTATTTACAATTTAAATATGGAATTGAAAATTTCCAATCCCAATGGTCGAAATGTTGTAATAATGTATCTACATCCTATGATTTTATTTTTGTCAAAAAATATTGAAAATTGGGTAAGATAAAGGATTTCAAAGTTTATTTTAGAGTAGGAAATCCAAAATTGCCCACAAACAAAAAATCCTCATAACTTTTGACTCATTGATCAAAATGGAATGATTCAAAGCTTTTCGTGTATATAAAATTCTAGAAAATCAATTCCAAATTTTTGTTTCTGAAAAAAGTGATTTTTTCTGATCTGCCCGAACTGCCCAGTTGGGAAAAAAAGTAACATATTAGGCTATAACTTTGACTCGTATTTCCAAATGTCATGAAATTTGGTGCATATGAAAGATCTTCCTCGCCCCCACCAGATTCTATTAAAATTTCAGCCCCAAATATGAAAATCTCTGCTCGTAGGTACTTGCCCAAAATTTCTATACAACCAAAAAACACAGTCCGGTCCTTTAGGGGTTGATATTTGACTCAAAAATACTAATTTTCAACATTACTTGACTCAACTTCTTTTTAATTAATTATTTTTCACCGGACTTGTTTGCCTATAGTATTCTCAAAAGCATGGTTGCAAACTTCAAAGGCTTCATGTGTTTTTGATTTTGGGAATTAGAAGGCGTACTTTATTCCACTGGAAGTGTGCTTTTTAAGGATGTTCCAACTACGAATACCATGTTGAATTTGAAGAAAAAACTCTTTGAAAATTTGCATTCAAAGTTTTCATTGTGAGACCCTGAGTAGCACCCTTTATGGACTTTGTGGGTTCACAATTTTTGAAATTAGGAGACATACTTTATCCATTGGAAGCGCTTTTTGAAGACCTTTTTGTGTCAGGTGAAGTGGCAATCCGTTGACCAACTCATCAAACCCAACTTGTTATTTTTATTTTATTTTATGTTTAAACATAAAACGAAATTTCATTGCAAGGAGAGGCGAAATACAGAGGAAAACCAACTGTGAAGTCTTTATCACGGTGAGGGAGTCGGCAGCAACAAAAGGCTCCCCGCCCCCACCCCCGAAGCAACCGACTCCAGTATGAACGGGGCAGAGACGCAGCGTCGGAACCGGAAATGCGCTACAGTACAGAAACTTGGCCATAGCCAAAGGACTTCCATTGTCCCAGATGGCCATAGCCAGAAAAATGTCTGTACAGCCAGGCCCAGCGTTCTTTTTTTAGAACAGTAAATGTTAGTCAGAGTCACTCATCAAATCAGAAACGACTATCGCGATCTGTACAGACTTCCTGTGGATCGCCGGAACAAGCTGTCATCGCGACTTCTGCGGACGCCCACGAGGATCCAATGGAAGTTGTCTGTACATTGCATCATAATGATTCCGTCTATAAGGGAGAAATTATATGGTAAGCTGCGGAATGGAATCACCTTATGTATATATTCATTGGCATTGCTATGTTTCTCAATTGCATCACTCCATTCCCAGCAGACTCGCCACCTGCACAGTGCACACTGCGCTTCAGCTCAACCTTTGACCATGGGGTTGTCACAGGACGAACTCTGCACTGCGGGAGATTCGGCTTCGCCTGCTTGCTCTCTGAGATTTGAATGGGCGTTCTGCTGGTTAGGAAGGTCGGCGTGGGGAGGGGACTGCCTCTGTTCGGTAGATTGTTCTCCGCCTGCTTGCACTGTGAGAATTAAATGGGGGGACTGCTGGTTACAAATGTTGGTGTGGGCAGGGGACTGCTTCTGTCCGGTAAGTTGGTCTCCGCCTGCTTGCCCTGTGAGAATTGAAAGGTCGGCGTGGGAAGAGGACTGCTTCTGTCCAGTCTTTGATTTTCTTGGGAGTGAAGAGATGACACGATCGACAAAAATTCCCGTTTTTCCCTATTCAAGTTCTCGGTGAGTTTCCAGTACTCTGTGCGTTTCTGTTGTCAGATTTGGGTTGATCTATTGCAAGACTTTAAAGAGATTGAATTTTAGAGTGAGTTCTCTGTTTTGAACTAGAGGAAGTGAATCTTTGTTGATTGTCGTGGAATTAATTCGAGTAGATGGAGAACATAAAAGGTTGAAATCCTACGAACTAGATAGCGCCTCTGCGGAATGAGATGCATGTGTGGCGAATTCCTTCAACATCATTGTTAAATTATAGAGGTCGTGGGTCTTTGTACTCTTGAAAATGATCCTATATTCCGGTGAACTCTGGTGTGAGCTTGAACAAACAGTAATACAATTTAAGCAAACTTTTGATTCATTCCGGTGCAAAAGCGAACCTGAGTTCTTCTTTTCAGACCCTGAATCCCACCAGATTCTGCTTTCACGATGGGCTCCAGGCGAGCATTATAGTTATTTTATAATAAATAACCAACATCGTGTAAGTAAGCTGGACATTGGTAACAGTTTCGACTACTGCAGGTGTCCGTCAGGATCCATAACTGGCTCGAAGAGGAGGATTAGAGAGACGAGTTTCTGCCACAGCGTTGAACCACTCTTTTGCTCATGCCATTCGGATGGGCCATCAAAGAAATTGAGACAATTAGGTCACCAGATCCACCACAACTGGCACGTTGCTTGCAGCAGCGACTCCAATATTAGAAAGTCAAGTCCGAATTCCGTGGGGAAGGGTAGTGATAACCCAAAGACCAGCCCCTCGAAATCATGTGAAGGGAATTTTCAGTCCTTGATGAGAGAGTGGGTGAGGAGGATTGTGTTGAGGGAGCTGACCGGGGAGTTGACGGGGGAGCCGTCCGTGATGCGCATGCCCTCTGATCTGGACTCTTTGCTCAAAAATAGAGTTCGGAACAGCTTCGCATCCGCCAACGTGCGTGATGCTTTTGACTTGGGTCTGAATTGCTGCTTTAGAGTTAGAGAACAATCTGTATCTGGGGAAGCGAGCTCCGTGGAGGTGATTAGAAAGAATGCGACATCGACAGGATGGGACTCTGTACCCAATGAATTAAGAGAACATATTGTTGGATTGCCTAGGGTTCGCCGGTTTGTACCTTCAGAATCTGTACCTACAGAAACGAAGCCGACAACGACAACTTGGGACTCTCTACCTATTGATTTACAGGAAAATGTTTTGCAAAGAGTAGATTTCAAAGATTTATTTCGTTTCAAAACATTATCAAATTCGTGGAAGAAGTTCATAGAGGGTGAGGCTTTCAGACAATCGCGGGGCGGAATTTCAGAAGGCGTATTTACGGCTATCAACTATTATATCAAAAATAAATCTTGGCGCTGTAGTGGATATGGTTTGTATTCTAGGTCGTGGAGGTCCTTCCCCCCAGTGACGTACCTGCCACCTCCAGATGCAGAGCTTTTCAAGGAGTATTCTGTGTGCGGTCATGGCGGACTCATGTGTGCCGAGGTTTCCAAATTGCCCAAGAAAGGAGAACTCGTGGTGTTCAACCCCTTGACAGGACAGAAGCGAGCGCTCTTACCACTGCTCCATCCCAGAAACCCAGTGCTCGTCCACATTTCGGTCGATTCTGCAAAGAAATCCTACAAAGTGATTGTGGCTGGAAGCTCCGCCGCAAGTGATGAGCATCTCTCGAGGAAAGTGGAGGTGTTCGATTCATCGACATCAAAGTGGAAAGAGGTGTGCGACCTCCCCGGCCCCGCCTTCGGACTGAACGAGCACCAGGCAGGGGTATGCTTGAACGGGAAACTATTTCTCATCTCGTTTCTGGAGAGTGGTGGCAGGGGTGTGGTTGCATTTGACGTGGAGAAAGAAAAATGGCTGCAAGATCTGACCGTCCCAATTCCTTGGTCCTCCTACTCCAACACCCTGCAACTAGTTGAGAGCGATGGTAAACTCTTCGTATTCTCTGAGCAAGAGCCGGATCAATCGGTAGACCACTGCATCGACGAGCTGGAGTTTCAGAACCCTAAGGCAGGAGAATTGACTTGCCGATGGAGAAATGTTGTGAAGGCCAAGAAATCCGGTGGGCGAGGGCTTCAAGTGTACCCTGAGCACACCTGTGTGGGCTTTGGAGAAGGGAAACTGTGCATCTTCAACACTCTCAGTCGTGATGGTGTTGTTTATGACATGCGAGACGGCAAGAAATGCGAAGATTTAGTGCCACCCCCTGCAAATCAAATGGGTGACAACTTCTTCAGCTTGAATCCGGCGTCGTTCACACTTCAACCGAGCTTTGCAATTGAGTGTTGACGGATTTGGAACATGAAGCTAAACTGCGAGAGGGCTGTGTGCTTGCAGCATTGGTTTGGTTTAGGTGAGGTCTTTCTCAAATTTCTTCACATTCACAGTAAATGTAAAGTTTGTTAACATTTACAAACATTTGCAAACAGACGGAAACTTAAGTCTTCTCCTCCTCCTCTAGAGCCAGTAAGTGAAGAAGCTTAGTGTAGCTTAGTCGAAATTCGTCGAAGGAATTTCCCATGTGTGCCCTCGCTTCAGAAAATTGGGTCGATGCACTTTCGTGGCCACTCTATCTGCAATTACACTCAAGTACCCATCGCTGGCCATGTTCTAGTCCCTCACGTCAAGCAATGAGGAAGTACTTTGTGTAGATATCCAAACATTGAAGCTTGGAGTTGGAGTTAGCTTTAGCAACTTGAAAGGAATTTTTATGTAGATATCCAAACATTGAAGTTGTGTCTAGTGACATATAAGTACAAACTTGTTATGGAAGTGCTAGCCTTTGCTATAGTTGTGACTCAACGTGTTAGTTTTCATAGCAAGGTTTCACTTGCATATTACTTAGACCATGCGAAAGCACTTGGTACAAGTCCATGCGAAAGCACTTGGTAGAATGTAGAGTGATATAGTTAGTAGAACTATTTTCAATAGACTCTTTGTTCATGATAGTCTTTGAATCACCATTAATCTTCTTGGCTCCACATGAATTGTGTAGTTATTAAGTGTTTCTAATGTGTTTACATGACTAGCATGTAAGTACTTCCAAAATGAATAATTATTGTATCTTTTTCATTATTGTCAATATTCAAATATAATAAGCATTAAATGATAGTGTATGATTTCAAAAAAAGATTTTTTTATTGATATGCATGATTGACATCACGTGAGCAATGTATTAATTGCATTTAATCATTTTTTATAGATTGAATTGGATTTGGTTATAACCCAATTGATTAAAGAAGCCTTGTTTTTTCATGCAATTATTATTTTGTTACAAAAACTTGTCATATATGAAGTCAAAATGGGAAGCCCAAATGACCCCTCAAAAGACATGAAACCTAAGAAGTAGTCAATTTTCCTTAATTTCTTGTTGGCAGAGGAACACTTTGAAATGCCTACATGTATGAAGAGAATGGATAAAAATCATTCATATGTATTAGTTGATCATAAAATCACCTATTTTAAATAATTCTATGCAACTATTGGCTAATCTTATATTTATTGGCTAATCTTATTTATTTGAAATTCTCCTGTTCATTTCCACAGGCTCAAGGAAAACCTCTTTACTTGAAACGGGATAGCAACAACCTCAGTGTTGCGAGAGGGAGTGGACTAGAATGTAAGCTCACAGGAGAATTGTATCCAAAATGGGAATTGTAGGCAAATGAGGGAGTGGACTAGAATGTATGCTCACAGGAGAATTGTATCCAAAATGGGAATTGTGGGCAAACGTCCTTGTTGTGTCCAAATTCCATTCCAAGTGTATCATATTCTATCATCATTGGACATTGATTGGGCATATGAATGATTCACTTTGATCTGTTCCTAGCTACGATTTTCATCAAGCTAGCACTGCGGTCTGGAAGTTGATACAGATTAACACCAAAGCTTGAAGAAATCAAGCATCTCTCCCCAATGCCAATGTACAAACAGTGAAAATCAAGTCCTGACTACAAGGCGCCGCTTTATTTCTTCATTCAAAAGCTTGAGGAGGCCGCAATCATAGGAAGATTTGTCTACGTTAGCCCCAGGGTCTAATGTTCACGGGGGCCTAAACTTCCCAACTTTAGACCCCTAGGTTTAGGTAGGGCTAAAGTCCTTTGTAATTTCACAAATATAAGATTCTTATTGGGTAGAGCTAAGATTTCTACCTATTGTTTCTACCAAGTTAATGCATTCAATGTTAGCTAGGACTAAAGTCTTAGACTTTAGCCTGGCCAAGGTGATCCTTTGGGGGGTCTAAAGTCCAATTAACAAAGAACACCTGAGATTTTCCAAACGCCATGCAAGAAGAGGCTAAAGTGGGGGCTAATCCTCAAAACATTAGACCTGACTAACATTGCCAAATCTTCCTGTGATATTAATTCAATGTTGTGAGACACATCGATATTTAGTTAAAATGGCGGTATTACACAAACTTGGCACTGTCATGTTTAGACCATTCGGTCTGAAACCTATATGGGTCCTAGAAATGAATGAAAAAATGATTTATGGAATACCGCCATTTTAACGACGTTTCTGCATGACAGCATGCTCCTGAATTTCATAGGAGAATCCCCAAATGGAAATTGGACAAATGCCAAAGTCTCTACATATGGAATTAGCTACACTAAATAGTGAAATTAGGTTGCCCCACACTAATTTCTCGACATTCTACACATTATAAATATGTATTGTTTCTTTAGAAGAATTTACTACTTTTTTGAATTAAAAATTTATGCATGTGGGACTTATGAATCTCTATACGTACAAACAGAAAAAACAATAGACATATTTGTTGAATGGTTGGCTTGTAAAGTGATTTTCTTGAAGCAAGGCAACCTAATTTCACTATTTAGTGTAGACATGGAGCTGATCACGCACGGCTGTGGCAGACACTAATTTTCTTGGAAGATGGACTGGGTCGATCGCACACCTCGGCACAGGACTTATCGAGGTGCAGGCTCATTATTTTATGAAGCTTCCCTTTGCAGTAGTTTTTAACCATTTGTGCACTTACCATGTCTACCGACCCCCTGTCGATCTGCCGCAAAAGAATTTAAGCTTGAGAAACACCGGGGCCTTTTAATCGATTAAATACTTTATATCCTTGTTTCCCGGGGAGATCACTTAGAGTGTCCATTTAGAACCTACGTGCGTTAAGATTTTGGACCCCCTATCTTAAATCCTAAAATTTAAATAAAAGGAGGAAAAAAAAATATCAATATATTTTCCTACTTTGGAAGTTTATGTTTTGAATTATTGATAATTTTATTTGTTAATTATAATCACTTACAAATTTTTGAAGTAAAAAACTACACTGTAGAGGTGAAAATAACTTTCACACCCCTATTTTATATAAGAAAAAATTGTCTAAAAAATGAACAAAAAATTCTTGAAAATAACTTTCTATTTAAAGTTCATTTTTCTTGAATATTGATGAAATGGTCATTTAAATGTCTTCTCTACAAATATTTGAGTTGAAATATATGCTATTTTAGTTCATTTTTCAACCTATTCTACAAATCACTTCACATGTTATTTGAATTGGGAATTTTTGGCATTAGAAACCTACAATCATTATTAAACAAAGTTCAAAATTATAGGTTCAAATTATAGTTTATTAAAAAGTATATAGGGGGGCAAAAAATCACTTTAACACACATGGTTACTTAAAGATACACTAAGTGATCTCCCCGGGCCTTGTTTCCCTGACGATGATATCAAAAGGTTCCCGGCCAGATGATTTTGCACGTATATATATTTGCTCAAGTGGTCGTCGGAGAATAAATGCAGACTGGTGTTGCAAATTTCAGGTAAAGCAAATTGGAACCGTGGAAAACTCTATGCTGGAGACTAGCAGGGACTTGGACTGTAAGAAGGACTTGAAAGGTCTTATGGAGAAATTGGAGAATTTGGTAGAATCGGAGAAGGAAAAGAAATGGTTCTATATATAACGTACACAAGCTAGCTTGTCGGTCGAATGCGCACGGAATCGCGCATTTCTTCAGTGAGAAGCTGAAAGGCCCAGCACCTGGAAAAGATATGATCTACCTCCCGTACTACTTGATTTCTAAGATGACGGTCAAGGCGGACAATAAGGAGTAATTACTTATTTATTCTGAGCCCAGAATTGGAGCCAAAACAGCTAATGTAAGTCTGTAGTTCTCTATCAATCATTTTTCAATGATAGGTTTTGGCTCTATTTTATACTTCAGTCACGTGCAATAGAGATCCCATCGTATGACTGGAACGAACGAACGAAGTCAAAATCCGGTTTTTGTTTTGTTTTCTTTTAAGAAACCGGACGGGTGTCAATTAAGAAACAAGGGAAAGAGTACAACTAGTCCGGCTCACCCGGACGGTCTAACCTAAGAAGTCAAATGCTTCTTACCACCAACAGCAGACTACATATATATGAATGTCTGTTCTGACCCTGATCTATTGGTTCCGATTCTTCCGATATCGTCAATTTTAATTGACTGCATAAATTGTGACGTACATTAACAAAAACTGCAAAAACTCGGATCGGTACAGCTTTACGTTTCGGGGTGTTGCTCCTGAAACGTGCCGAAGTCATGAAATACCACCAATTTAACGAATTTAACTATCCTTACCGATTCCACGTAACGTCAGTCGGTACCTTAATTGTCAACTGGGGGAGAATAGAATCGGTGATATCAGAGATGCAGAGTAGATTCACCACTGTAGCTAGAATCCCCATGGGCGGAGTAAGATAATTGTTCTTGGGATACGTACAGTCAAGTGATGGTCAATTTCATTAAAATGGCACAAAATGAAACCATTGAAAGAATGAAAATAATGGAAAGATTGTCCGAGGGGAGTGGAAATGCGTGAACTAGGAGTGATTTGAATGTGCTAGGCATAAAATTGACACATGTATGATCCTATTGCAGCACACTTATTCTCTTTCGTAAAAAATATTCCATTAAAATGGCATGCGGAATACCGCCATTTTAACAAAATTGTCCATAGTGGTGAATGTCTATCCTCACTCGATTGTCCAGGCTATAAGGTAGTGTGCTCATAAACCGTCCCTCTTCTTCAAATCGTCATGTAGGTAGCTGTAGAATGGATGCAAGGTGATCCTTGAATGGACCTCTTTGCTTTGTTAATGAATTCAAGGAGAATTATTTTTTTTATTGTAAAAGCCAATCACTAGCTGTGATTTCTGCACATTTCTTTATAAGTCACAAGGGTACAGATTTTGGGACACTTATGGTCACAAATAGGTGCCTATGACCTGGATCTTTGAAAATTTATAAGTAATTCAAAAATGCTTGGAAAAATATGAAACTACTTGTGTTGGGTTCCGCATCTATTTTTCTTTCTCTGAAAAATGATCTAAAAATCATTTTGTCCCTGGAAACCTGTAAAAAAGGCGAATCAGCCCTTAAAGTGACGGTTTATGAGCACACTACCTAACTGCGGCACTAACTTCTCGAGTATGCAACCGCCTTCTCCGTGATAACGTGAATTCTCCAAATTCCAATTTCATAAATTGTATACATAGCTTACTTTAAAGACAATCTAACAAAATTGGTGATCACATGTTTAATCCCCGTGAGAAAAATGCACACAGAGTGTACAGGGTTCCACTATTTGATTGGTGTCGGACCATATACACTTTGCCCACATTTTCCACGCAGGCTGAGGATTCAATTACAATCTGTTCAAGATAGGCTCCTGGAATGAGGATACTAACAGCCTCATCCATCCAGGATGAACTTGTAACGGTTCAACATCCTGATAGCTCTTCAATAGCAGATTTGGAATTAAGAGCCACTAAGTGAGTGGCTAAGCAACTAATTAGGAAAATGGAGATAAATTGCTCCCTTTCATCTCATCCTATATATATATATATATATATTCTCTTCTGCAATTCAAGTAAATAATCTGTTTTCTGATCAAGCGTGACTTTATGGTTATGGTATCAAGGGAGGCGTAATCCTTGGATTAACCTGTTCATTTGCTTAAGTCCAATTTGTAGCTCAGTTCCACTCTAGGTCAAGTCTGTGTGCGTGTTACCATGGCGCTAGTTGAGGGAACCATGACTGAATCCGTGACATCGCTGGATCCGACAACTGTAGCACATGGAAGTTCCGGGTCAAAAACATCCTGCACAGGGAAGACCGAAGTTGAGGTTTGTGATTAGACGACCAGCCCAGAGGATGATGGTGAAATCATCGAACCTCTAGATGCAGCTGGTGAAGCTGCCATGGCTAGACCAACAAAAGGCACTAGCTATCATCTGCCTCTCACTCAATCAGCGATGCAGTAATCCTACATGTCTGCGAGGCCACCGATCCCTCCGAGTGTTGGGAGATTCTGAAAAGCCTGTACGACAACAGTAGCACTGCCAAAAAAGATTCTATTGAGATTCAAAACTCAGAACCTCCGACTCAGTGAGGATGGTTCGGTTCCCGGGGTATATATGAATTGATCACAAGTGTCTGCAGCAATTAATTACCACACACCCTCGATCGATATATCTATTTGACTGGAACCCAAATCTTGACTTCGAACGACTTTCCAGCTACCGATCGAGCTGGACCTGGGAGCAGGAAGGAACATCCGATCCTACTGCTTGCAGCCTTGCACGTAGTCTACGTCGAACAAAACCTTCTTTTGCGAAAAGGTCTGGACTAAACAGTCTCAAAAACACAATTCTCTTGGCAACTTGCTAGATAGGCTGAGTCCACTTTGACTCCTTGTAAAATGAATCCTTTGCTCTACAAAAGGTCTAAATGTTTTACTATTTATTTAGCATACACGATATTAGTTACTTATTTATCAAATTTTAGAAATACGCAAGGCGCAGGATATTAAAAAAAGCTTGCAATGAAATGAAATCCTAAAAATGATCAATATGCTCAAAAAAAAATTTGAACTCAATTTGTAATAATATCTTGATTCAATCCAAAGATTACTACTTCTTGTAGTAGAAATTCAAAAAAGTAAAAAAATAAAATTCTTATTTTCCATTGATATACAATGACAAACAAAAACTGAATACAATTGTGACTCACTTCCAAACAAGAAACCATAGCATAAGCATAAGTGGGCAAAATCCAAATGTGTCCAAATGAATGTTGTAGTATGCAATGGTGTACCGTAATTCATTCAATTCAGCGACACAGAGATCAATTTTACAAACCCTTGACATATACAAAGATTTTCACTTTCTAGTATGCCTCAAGTACAAGCATAAGGTGCACAACTCTTCAAATTCAATACTACACCTGGCTGACAATATCAATCCCGTCAAAATGTATACAACATGATGTAAGTTGGAGAAAAGATGCAAGACCACAATATATAATGTTCCAATCATCACTATGCTACTTCCAGCATGTTACTTCTATGCTACTTCCGCATTTCAATCAAATTTAAAATAGAGTTGAACTGTGTAATATATTCTTCTAATGTTTGGGAACTTATTTAGGTAAACCAACAGAATTAACTAAGATAAACGGAAGGTTCAACGGTCTTCTTGTGCTCACATGCTGCTTATCAAATCTAACTTGAGCTTGTAAAATTTCATTTTCAACATAAAGGTATTCTTGTTTTTAAAACATTATATTAACAGATAGTTAGTTAAAATGGCAATATTCCACAAACTTGCCACTTTTAGGTTTAGACCATGTGGTCTGAAATGTAAACCAGTCCTACACTTTAGACCATGTGTTCTAAAATCTATATCAGTCCTAGAAAATGAATGAAAAAATGGCTGAAGAATACCGCCATTTTAACGAAATATCTGTTATATTCAATTAATGTTCTGTACGTGATGTACCTTGTCCATGTTTGCATTGGGCACACGTATACATCCAAATGGAGATGGCAACTTTTCCGCAGCCCCATTTCTGTAATATTCATTGACAAACAAAACTTGTAGCCTATTGCAAAATTTTCAGAAACATGGCTCAAAAACATGGCATAAATGAAAAATAATGTAGACTAGTAACTAGATTGCCCAAGCGGCAAGTGCAAGACAATTGAACGCTTCTTCAAGTAGGGAATGAAAAGTTGCACTTAACCAACCCACGTTCATTATCAACAGCAGAACTTGTTTCAAATAACTCGGCCTTCATCCCCAGCTGATCTCTGCAACGATGCTGTATCCCCTCGTTGTCGATGAACTCGCAAGATACCAAATTGTATGACCGGCAATTTCCGCAACTCATTGTGCAGGAGAACGTAGCCTTCTCGCACCAGACCTAGCTGCACAATTTCAATTACTCAATTAGCAGACGTAAGACTCTTCTCAGCACTGAACTTATTTGATTTCAACTACACTGGACTTCTACGAGTTTCAGCACTATGCTATTGAGCACATACATTCTGGTAAGATGATTCGCAAACAGGTTCACATCGAGGTCCAATAATATCATGAGTCGGTTATCTATACCAATATAGTTCTAGTGATTGAAGTATTAATCATCTTACCGAGCTTCCAAGAGGACAGGGCGTTGCCTTCAGCATCGGATGAGACAATGGAATCTGACCACTGAATGTAAATTGCCTGGATAATATGTTGGTAGTCAGTACTTGAACAACTTAGGCCCCTTTACACTAGACATCGTAGAACCGATTTCTTAAGCGTTGACTGCCTGACTGGGTGAAATAGAGGAGAGCTCAAAGTTGAAACTCCTTGTGCACTACACCATAAATAGTCCAATACACCTGTGGGAGGTAAATTGACGTGGACAAAAACTACCACATAATTTGACGGCATTTTAGGTTTTAAATTTCATCTTAAAAACTCTTTAAGGACAACAGTTAGAAGGAGGTTGAACAACTGTTATCTTTACAAGAGAAAGCTTGAAGAGTAATACTTCATGGAAAACCAGAATATGTGTATCTGCACTTATCCGTTATATTCATTGACACCCAAGGCAACCTGATAGCAGTACTGTGTAGTGTAGTCTCTAAAATCG
Organism: Rhytidiadelphus loreus; assembly: GCA_947034895.1. Classification (NCBI taxonomy): domain Eukaryota; kingdom Viridiplantae; phylum Streptophyta; class Bryopsida; order Hypnales; family Hylocomiaceae; genus Rhytidiadelphus; species Rhytidiadelphus loreus. The sequence continues at coordinate 23,948,528 of OX344764.1, forward strand.
GCATTTCAAATGGAGATAGAAACCTACAACCTATCAGGTTCAGAATCTTTGAGTTCGGATTCTCTTTCATAATCCTTTGCTTGGTCGAAACTGCCGTTGCATGTCACTCTTCTACTCATCTGCGAGTAACAAACAGATTGTAGGTGCTTTTCATGCTCCCTGTTCCTCTAATGTCTTTACTGCTTCTGCAAATCTTCTCATATTATAGTCCTACAAGTCTCGAATTTGGCCATCCAGTCACCTCGTTCTTGAGCGGCTCTTCCCTCGCCGTTCTCCCACTGTAACACCGCAACAAACCGTTCGGGTAGTAATTGCGCCGACAACTTTTGTAGGCGACATGCCAAATCGGTTTCCTGAGGCACCAAAGCTCTCCATGTATAAACATCGATGGGAGACGACGCTAAAGACGACGTTGAGGCAATCGATTGAGGGAGACAATGCAAGGTGACAAGGCGAACCGCTACAGGATAAATTGTACGTCACCCACTCTACCATTGTTATAATTCTTGGTGCACGGGCTCAAGATGCCGATTGGATTGTGTAAGTTCAAGAGTCGAAACACCTAATTATTCAACAGAAAAAACATTCATGCACCCCAATTTAGAAATTGATCACAAGCTTGCAGAACCTTTTCACAGGATTGAACTCTCCGAGCAATGTACGTACTATGTTTAACCACTTACATAACATCGGGGAACAGAATAAGTTTCGTCAGAGCACACAAAATAATAAGCGAAAATCGTACTAACAATCAATAACAATTACATAATCTGGTAATCCTATCTGAACAAAGTAGCGCTACAGCATCAAGGCTCCTCTCGTAACACTCACTCTGCCCCCGGCTTGACAAAGAACCCATTCCAATACATCAAATAATTGAGCAGTAAATTAAAGGAGTGAGAATATGTACCTAGACTTCCATACAGTAAGTAACTCTTAGGTCTTCGCAGATCTATATTGTCGGACTCTTGTTCATCAGTAGCCCCTTCCTCAGTTCAAAGGATGTTCCCTACTAAGTATGGGGTTCCGATTAGAAGTTGTAATACTCACCATACTTGGTGTCATAGGATGATCCGTGCTGTGAGGAGGGATTTCATATTGGTTGACACACATACCCACATAGCAACTCAGACAGAGGTCAAAGCTGTCAGGACACACATTGCAGTGCCAGTACCTTGTCAATATAGCAGAGGAGCATCTATCACAAATGTAATATAATTGTGGAGGTGGTGCTGGACCAGACGAGGTTGCATAACCAATTGAATCCTTGGTAGAGCTGCTTAGTTCTCTCCCACCATCTGTTGAGGGAATCTGTAATTCATTTCCTTCTCCACCAGCTAGGTCAGCTTGAACAGGGCTCACCGACATAGGATTTTCCCTTGATCTGTGAGGATCCAATAAATCTTCAGGAAGGCAGAGGGAAGATACTCCCCAAACATTGAACGGAGCCCACTGTCCTACTGAGTCACGGTGTGTGCGCATGTGGGCGAGCATGGAGGATCGCAACGCAGAGGCCACATTCTTCCCTTGATGTAGTTCTTCATAAAAGACCTTCATGAGTGCAACCGTCGTGTCATCGTCAACCTTCCACTGTGAGGCCACAACACACGGCACCCCAACAATCATGAATGCACGAGCCAAACTCAACACGCCTTCGGCTGTTATCTTTCCTCTTGCACTTAGGCATGTGCTTAGAACGACAAGCTCTGCCCTCCACTCGAAGCTGTTGAGGTCTTCCACCTTCAGGGCATGTGAGGCAACACTTTGTTGTGTAGTGCCAGCATTTCGTCCAATTTGGGCTCTAGATCTACTGCTAGATGCACCTTGACTTGTTTCTTGGAAGCTGGTGTACTCCTTGGACATGGACTGCACATTGAAGGGTTGGGATGTAGACATGTTTATCTGCAAGCCAATTTCTTCATCATCGGAATCAATCAAGTCTTCGTCACTATTATCATCTGATTCCACCTCGTGCCTCTTTCCTGGTGGTTGGGACGTATTTTCCTCATGAGACGCATTTGTGTCATCTGATAATGACAGCGCACCAATGTTTGCAGAACTTGCACGATCATCACAAGTCAGGTGAAGGCTGACGGTTTGCCTGTTGTGTTTTCCATCGATCGTCACATGTGCTCCAACATGAACAATAGCTTGCCGAAAGCAGCTGGAAACATTAGATGCTTTGGCAGCCCATAATTGGAGTTGCTCCCTAGTTGCATGTTGTCCCAATAGTTTTTGCACTGCTGTTTCACCAAACAACGTGGAAATGTACTCGACCTCATCTCTAGTCCCTTTGAGGCGCGTAAATTTCTTTTTACATGTGGGGCACTTATAATTGGGATCCCCCAATGCAATAATAGATCCCGCACGGCCTGTATAAGGATAAGAGCTTTTCAACTCTTCCAAGCGCTCACTGCAGTTGTGTAGTACCCTCAAAGAAGGAACCAAAGAAATGGTGTGAAGCTCAATCAGATATTTTTGCGGACTTTCAGAATCTCGCAGTGCAGCAAAAGGCACTTTTGTAAACAACTGCAACCAGACGAAGTGACCCAACAGTTTGATCAGTACACGAGGTCAGTAATAAGATCATGTTGGTGTACTTAATAGTTTTGAATACACTCCCAAAGCATCATCCAACATGATTGGAAAATGATTGCATAAACATCTCTTTATGCAATTCAAAATTGTAACTGCAAGGGGGAGAAGTGCGCCACACCTCATTTGGACACAATATTAAATTATCATCAGGCTTCATCTTCCTCAGAATGTGTGCAATGGGCTTGATTAGTATTCCATGCAAATACATCAGATCCTTCATCATAGAATCACCATTATAATTGTCAAAATCTCCCTTCTCTAGATACCGATATAAATTGTTCAATCTTTTCTCAAGGCTGAGAGGCTTCTTGACAGCTACGGACCTCTTCCCTCCTTCATGCTCTGGTTTTCTGGTTCCTTCTTTATAGTTGCCACACAATATGGTGCTCAATTTTCCATCCTGAAGTACAAATCAAAGACCATATCAAAGACAGATCACAACAATAACAAACGTTACTAGACGGTTTAAAGAATGTGATTTAACAACATGAATGATAAGATGGGGTTGCTGTCTAAACAATTTTATTGGGTGAAGAATTGCAATGATCTACCTGATCTATGACGTATATATAAAACCACTCATGGGCTCGCTGGATCGAACTGTATTGTACGTAAACAGAAGGTCCTTTAAGGACAGTAGCACAAAGTTTCCGTATATCCTCCACAGTGTGAACATTCAAAGCATCGAGACCCCGTTGCTTGCTAGAGTTGAACTTGTTAGATGCAACCAGCTGCTGGTACAACATAACTTGTGCACGCTGAGCTTCAGCATACATGAACGCATTCCATTTCCCGGTTTCTATTTGTTCCTGAAAGTCTTCTCCAGGACCTTTTAGACAAGCGAAACATCGAACCCTTCTGTAATGGAGATTCTGTAAACGCCGATACAGAATGTTGTGACTCTCTAGCATCCCCACCCACCAGTCTTCCGTGTAGCTATTGCTACTCCGATAGTACAACAAGCTTGTAAATTGAATAATTGCCTTCTCCCCATATTTATCGACTGGATTATCCAAATTCAAAAAAGTTCGCATTTCATTGATAGCGTCTTGAAGGGGAAGGGGATCTCCTTTATAAATGCCCAAGTGGATGTCTCTATAACTTTGTCTCCATAGGACATCCAGGTCATCTCTCATACAATGCATTCGATAGAAAAGTTCTTGACTTTTTGGAAGACTTTGGTCATAACGCCTAAGAAGATAACAAGCATAATTTTCATCGACCGTTTCATACAATATTGCAATTGCACTGTTGAATTCAGGGGAAGCTTCAAAAGAAGGTGAAAGCTCAATGGCCTTTTCATAGTAATGCACTGCACGTAAGAAGTTCACATCCTGGCGATACGCCTTGATCTGTTCATACGAACAAGAGTATACGGTTTGATAAATCAAAGCTGTGCGCCAGCTACCAAGACAATAGTAATCGAATGTCTCCAGTTTATAGTCCAACGCCCCTTCAAGTCCTTCGTTGCAAGTTTTGACGATCAATTCAACACAAAAGTTCTCATAACACTCCACTGCTTTCAGCAACCTGCAAATAGAAGAAAACATTCCAAATCAGCCATTCTAGAACTGAATTAAATATTTGTAAACTTGGGGCTGGCTTTACGTCCTAATTACGTCCTAAATTTGTTCGAGTACTTTGCTAGTATAGAGCTCTCTCCTATAGAATGATCACAAATCACAGAAAGGATGCACACTATTCACTAACAACGACACCCCCTTTTCACTCATCACCAACTAACATTTAATCGCCAAAGTGGTTAAACAATCTCAGGCCATCCAATCTAAGTGGTGCTTGCTGCAATTATGTAGATTTCCTCATGTGTGCCGAGGTTTCCAAATTGCCCAAGAAAGGAGAACTCGTGGTGTTCAACCCCTTGACAGGACAGAAGCGAGCGCTCTTACCACTGCTCCATCCCAGAAACCCAGTGCTCGTCCACATTTCGGTCGATTCTGCAAAGAAATCCTACAAAGTGATTGTGGCTGGAAGCTCCGCCGCAAGTGATGAGCATCTCTCGAGGAAAGTGGAGGTGTTCGATTCATCGACATCAAAGTGGAAAGAGGTGTGCGACCTCCCCGGCCCCGCCTTCGGACTGAACGAGCACCAGGCAGGGGTATGCTTGAACGGGAAACTATTTCTCATCTCGTTTCTGGAGAGTGGTGGCAGGGGTGTGGTTGCATTTGACGTGGAGAAAGAAAAATGGCTGCAAGATCTGACCGTCCCAATTCCTTGGTCCTCCTACTCCAACACCCTGCAACTAGTTGAGAGCGATGGTAAACTCTTCGTATTCTCTGAGCAAGAGCCGGATCAATCGGTAGACCACTGCATCGACGAGCTGGAGTTTCAGAACCCTAAGGCAGGAGAATTGACTTGCCGATGGAGAAATGTTGTGAAGGCCAAGAAATCCGGTGGGCGAGGGCTTCAAGTGTACCCTGAGCACACCTGTGTGGGCTTTGGAGAAGGGAAACTGTGCATCTTCAACACTCTCAGTCGTGATGGTGTTGTTTATGACATGCGAGACGGCAAGAAATGCGAAGATTTAGTGCCACCCCCTGCAAATCAAATGGGTGACAACTTCTTCAGCTTGAATCCGGCGTCGTTCACACTTCAACCGAGCTTTGCAATTGAGTGTTGACGGATTTGGAACATGAAGCTAAACTGCGAGAGGGCTGTGTGCTTGCAGCATTGGTTTGGTTTAGGTGAGGTCTTTCTCAAATTTCTTCACATTCACAGTAAATGTAAAGTTTGTTAACATTTACAAACATTTGCAAACAGACGGAAACTTAAGTCTTCTCCTCCTCCTCTAGAGCCAGTAAGTGAAGAAGCTTAGTGTAGCTTAGTCGAAATTCGTCGAAGGAATTTCCCATGTGTGCCCTCGCTTCAGAAAATTGGGTCGATGCACTTTCGTGGCCACTCTATCTGCAATTACACTCAAGTACCCATCGCTGGCCATGTTCTAGTCCCTCACGTCAAGCAATGAGGAAGTACTTTGTGTAGATATCCAAACATTGAAGCTTGGAGTTGGAGTTAGCTTTAGCAACTTGAAAGGAATTTTTATGTAGATATCCAAACATTGAAGTTGTGTCTAGTGACATATAAGTACAAACTTGTTATGGAAGTGCTAGCCTTTGCTATAGTTGTGACTCAACGTGTTAGTTTTCATAGCAAGGTTTCACTTGCATATTACTTAGACCATGCGAAAGCACTTGGTACAAGTCCATGCGAAAGCACTTGGTAGAATGTAGAGTGATATAGTTAGTAGAACTATTTTCAATAGACTCTTTGTTCATGATAGTCTTTGAATCACCATTAATCTTCTTTTCCACATGAATAGTGTGTGGTTATTAAGTGTTTGTAATGTGTTTACATGATTAGCATGTAAGTACTTACAAAATGAATGTAATCATTGTATCTTTTTCATTATTGTCAATATTCAAATATAATAAGCATTAAATGATAGTGTATGATTTCAAAAAAAGATGTTTTTATTATTGATATGCATGATTGACATCACGTGAGCAATTAATGTATTAATTGTATTTAATCATTTTTTATAGATTGAATTGGATTTAGTTATAACCCAATTGATTAAAGAAGCCTTGTTTTTTCATGCAATTGTTGTTTTGTCACAAAAGCATGTCATATATGAACTCAAAATGGGAAGCCCAAATGACCCCCCTCAAAAGATATGAAACCTAAAAAAGTAGTCAATTTTCCTTAATTTCTTGTTGGTAGAGCAATGCTTTGAAATGCCTACATGTATGAAGAGAATGGATCAAAATCATTCATAAGTGTTTGTTTATCATAGAATCACCTATTTTAAATAATTCTATGCAATTATTGACTAATCTTATATTTATTAGCTAATCTTATTTATTTGAAATTCTCCTGTTCATTTCCACAGGCTCAAGGGTGACCTCTTTACTTGAAACGGGATAGCAACAACCTCAGTGTTGCGAGAGGGAGTGGACTAGAATGTAAGCTCACAAGAGAATTGTATCCAAAATGGGAATTGTAGGCAAACGAGGAAGTGGACTAGAATGTATGCTCACAGGAGAATTGTATTCAAAATGGGAATTGTGGGCAAACGTCCTTGTTGTGTCCAAATTCCATTCCAAGTGTATCATATTCTATCATCATTGGACATTAACTGGGCTGCTGAATGATTCACCTTGATCGGTTCCTAGCTACGATTTTCATCAAGCTAACACTGCGGCTCGGATGTTGATACGGATTAACAATAAAACTTGAAGAAATCAAGCATCTCCCCTGATGTCAGTGTACAAACAGTGAAAATCGAGTCCTGACTACAAGGCGCCGTGTTATTTCTTCATTCAAAAGCTTGAGGATCGAGGCCGCAATTCACAGCAGCGTGATGCTGTTGTGAGACACATCGATATTTAGTTAAAATGGCGGTATTACACAAACTTGGCACTGTCATGTTTAGACCGTGCGGTTTGAAACCTATATGGGTCCTAGAAATGAATGGAAAAATGATTTATGGAATACCGCCATTTTAACGACGTTTCCCCATGACTGACAGCACGCTCCTGACTTTCACAGGAGAATTCCAAAATGTAAAGTGGACATATGCCAAAGTCTCTGCATATGGAATTAGCTAGACATGGAGCTGATCACAGCTATGGACAACTCATGAGTTTGTGCATGAGGTATTGTCGGACACTGATTTTCTTGGAAGATGGATTGGGTCGATTGCACACCTCGGCACAGGACTTATCGAGGGGCAGGCTAATTATTTTAAGAAGCTTCCCTTTGCAGTAGTTTTTAACCACTTGTGCACTTACTATGTCTACCGCCCCCCTGTCTGCCGCAAAAGAATTTAAGCTTGAGAAACACCGGGGCTTTTTAATCGATTACACTTTATATCCTTGTTTCCCTAATGATGATATCAGAAGGTTCCCCGTTAGATGATTGTGCACGTATATATATTTGCTCAAGTGGTCATCCACATGGAAACCGGCAGGGCGTCACCCCCCTGGGTTTTTTTTTGCACAATGCAGTTATACCCCCCCCAAACTTTCTTAAAACAGAAAGTTTGGGAGGGTGTAACTACAATGTGGAAAAAAAAACCCAGGGGGGGGGGTGACGCCCTGTCGTTCTCCCTGTGGTCGGAGAATAAATGCAGATTGGTATTGCAAATTTCGGGTAAAGCAAATTGGAACCGTGGAAAACTCTTTGCAGGGACTTGGACAAGAAGGACTGGAAAGGTCTCATGGATCGGAGAAATTGGTGAATTTGGTTGAATCGGAGAAGGAAAAGAGAAACGGTTCTATAACGTACACAAGCTTGTCGGTCGAATGCACACGGAATCGTGCATTTCTTCAGTGAGAAGCTGAAAGGCCCAGCACCTGGAATAGATATCTACCTCCTGTACTCCTTGATTTCTAAGATGACGGTTAAGGACAATTTAAGGAGTAATTACTTATTTATTCTGAGCCCAAAATTGGAGCCAAAATAGCTAATGTCTGTAGTTCTCTATCAATCATTTTTCAATGATAGGTTTTGGCTCTATTTTGTACTTCAGTCACGTGAAATAGAGATCCCATTGTATAACTGGAACAAACGAACAAAGTTAAAATGCGTGTTGTTGTTGTTTTTCTAAGAAACCGGACGGGTGTTAATTAAGAAACAAGGGAAAGAGTACAACTAGTCCGGCTCACGCGGACGGTCTAACCTAGGAAGTCAAAATGCGTCTTACCACCAACAAGAAACATAATATATGAATTTCTGTATTAACCCCGATCTATTGGTTCTGATTCTTCCGATATCGATCGTCAATTTTGATTGACTGCATAAATTGTGACGTACATCAACAAAAGCTATAAAAACTAGCTAGGATCGGTACAGCTTTACGTTTCAAGGCGTTGCTCTTGAAACATGCGTGCCAAAGTCATGAAATACCACCAATTTAACGAATTTAACTTTCTTGACCGATTCCACGTAACGTTAGTCGGTCCTTAACCCTGGAGCGCTCCGAAGTCCATTTTCTGGACGATGAACGGAAAGGACGAGGTAGAACTCCAAGGCAATTCAGTTTTTTCATTCATCCATTTTTGTCAGAGTTGGCAAATGGGTTCTATGTTCACTTGTAATGATACAAAGTGTATGAAGACAAACAATATTTTCCTAGAAAATGTTGAAGTGAAACATGTGTAATTTCTGAGTAAATTTTGGAGTGCCCAATGTGAAGTCCTTGTAGAAATTACACCTCCGGGTTGTGAAAATACTAGCCGGGTTGCAGCTTATGGGCAGCATTCTAAGCCTTTTTTTTAATTCTTATAAAATTCACCAAAATGAGTAAAAAATTACTGAAACGAATGCTTGGCATTCTCTTGGATAAGGTGCACAATAAGTGCAAGTCATAGAGCATGGCCAAGTGTCAAGCACAGAAACATTTCTAGTATTGTAATACTAGAATGTCCATTGGCGGTTGGGTGGGTTGTGTCTGAAGGTCATTAGATGCTTATGCTTCGCTAGAAACTGAAGTCTCTTCATTACATACCGTCAAAGCAACCAACAATTCATTGTTTTTGTACAACTATAATTATTAGTGCAATATTACCTAGCACTGAAATTGAATGTAGCCATCTTCATGTCCTATAAAATGAACTAAAAAAAAAACCTTTGTAGTGTTGTACACCTATGTTCACTTGTGGATTGCCGTCACTTTTGAATGATAGGCTGCAGAACTATGGAAGCTGATCTAGTGGCCATCCAATTATCAATAGTTCATGAGCTTCCTGTTCAAGTTTCGCAGATGCTAACAAAAACGTCAATGAGTACCATGTCATCTTTTGTCTTCATCGTGGGCTTCATGCTTGTCTTACTGTATTGCTAAAACCTTCTTCGCGTGTGCCCACCGTATCGCAACTTTACATACAACAAACCATCACAATGACAGTTGCCTCTGAGGACTTCGTTGTCTCCACCTTTAGTGTAACAGCAAAAACATGAGCTCTACGACTACAAACACGTGCACAAGTGAGAGCAGTAGTTGAGCAGCAGACAAAACTCAATAGCAGACTTCATACAACGTGTACCAATTTTAATATACTCTTCTTATCAATTTCGATAGACACTGCAGCCACAACAGGTTCGTCACTTATTCCCTGTTTACAGAAGTCAATGTCCTCTATTTGTACCAATAGCATCTCTGATTGTTGTATTCAAAATTCCCAGAATTCTCGAAATTCGAATCGGTGCTTGTTGTGAATGTGAACTCTTAGTTTTCATTGACACTGTTCGTGCTGCTTCTATGATCATTTCAGACTCCGACGAAGAGGACAAGAACGGTCAAGTCGGCGTCACGTTGAAGAAGGACCTGATGAGCGTGGCCAAGGATGCACTGAAGACGAACATCAGCACTCCGGGGCCTCTACTGCTCTCCATCACAGACCAGCTGCGATTCTTCATAAGTTTGCTGGGAAGGAGATTCTGTATTGAGGTAGAATTGTCGTGAGCTGCCCTTCCCTGTTCACAAAAATCAATGTCCTCAGTTTGTACCAATATCATCTGTGACTCCAACTGAAAGTGCAGTTGTGTATGCAGTATACAGACTATGTTGAAGGACAAAGACTGTTCGAAAATGTAGCATACGACATCTGACATTTCATGGATCAGGAGCCGCCTTCATTGTTGCTTACCTGCCGACGGAAGATTCTCAAATGGACAATCAATGTGGGAGCATCCAACGACCAAAGCAGGCGTATTCTACAGCTTCTAGATAGGAATTTCCTCCTCCGGAAAACAGTGAAGACAGGAGTGCGCAGGGAGAACTCTCCACAAGGACTTCGTTTTCTTTTTCGATACCATACCGCACGTATATTGCGCTGGAAGGACCGTCTTCCTAGAGGACACCCTCGAGGTTTTAGCACAGAGGTGAACAACACCCTCTGAGTTCTATTGTGGCCAGATTTGTAATATGGACGAAAACAGTGACCACTGCATTGACCTGCCATCACTAGAGAGCCCATGCACTGTGCCTTGGCAAGATGTAGTTGAAGCAATTACCTCAGCATGTGACGACATCGGCGACATTCACAATGCTTTGCTACATGTTCCTCCGATATGTACTGGACGTGACAAACGCGACACTTGCAATAATTCGAGGCCCGATACAACTATAACATTGACAAAGAGAAAGCGTGATGTACCTGCTCGTCCTCCATCAACGTTGCAGTGCCCAATGACAGCTCCTAAGCGAGCTCGACGTCCACGAGCTGCCAACCTGCCTCGACCGTGCCCCAGCCCAAGCTTTCAACGCAGCAAACAAACCATGGATCAGGGAGCGCACTTCCAAGCTGCAGCAGACACTATAAGAAATCCGCGTTTTTTCATGCGTTTTACTTTAACGCACGATGTTTTTTGTGACGTCAACGCGTTTTTTTTGACATCCACTTGTTTTTCCAAAAACATGAGAGAAAACGTCACGTTTTTGCATGACGTTCATTGTGACGCACTTACAAAAAGCAACATCTAGATGAATGTCAGTTCCAATGCGCTGTTCAAAGTTATGTCCAAAACAACATTAGGTCTATTCCTTGTGACGTCCAAAAAAACAAAGACTGCCACGTCAGCAAAAAAAATTTGGACTATGGATGAATTAGTGAAATGATTATGGTCAATGCTAAAATGTTGACCAAATTGAAAAGAATTTAAGAAAAGGGCAGCCACGTGGCATATTTTGAAAAAAAAATAGTGGATGGATGTGCACAATGGATAAAAAAGAGAAGTTCTTTATACTAATGGGGTGGTAGGAGGATTGACAAACTATATGGGATAAATAAAAAAGAAGTGTCATCATTGCAAAATGTCAAAAAAAACATCAGCATGTCAAAAACAATGTCCACATGTCAAAAACAACATCCACAGTCAAGTGCCTTGTTCAAATTATCCCATATCTTTTGTCACACATTAGACAAACTATGGATTTTAGTATAAATAAATCTTCTCTACCCTTCATTTTTACATCCAATGAAGTAATTCATTCATTCGGCCATCAAGATTTTTCTTAAGGTAAACGGGTAAGTTTTCTTTAATTCTTATTGAATTCAGTAATTTTGTTTGTTCATTTTAATTTTAATTAATTTTAATTAATTATTGCCAATTGACTTTGTTACAGTATGTTCCAGTTGATGTCTATAAAAACATCAAAAACGATGTCAAAATCGATGTTTCAAAAAACATTGTAAAATTTTGAGAAAGTTTTGAAAGTATGCTGATGTGGCATGCCGCATCACTTTTCTTCCTAGTCCACGTCAGATTTATAAGGGGTCCACGTCAAAGGACACGTCATGGATGAAAAGTGATCCTACGTGTCGCTACCCGCTGTCATGTTGTAAATTCGTACATAGTATAAAAATACGTAGTATGTGTTATTCGTGTAGCTTCAAGGTGACGCCTTCTAGTGAAGATGTGAGTCATCTATATAAGAAGGAGAGTCCCTATGAGAGTTGCATTGAATTGAAGTGTTGTAGTTTGCTTTTACTTTAGATTTAGAATGTCGAATTGGAGGGTTTTTTCTGAGTCTCAAGATGAAGAGCTTCAACCGGAAGCTGAGATTGAACTTTCTTTGTCACAACTACCGGATCAACCTCTTTTGCCACGGGATCTTGTTTAATCGCACGAACGTCCTAAAGATGAAGCTGAGCCTTCCCGTCTACCAAAGCAACCTCGTGTAGAGCAGCGTAGGCACGGAAACTTACTTGAAGATGCTCGAGCGTTGGTGATTCTGCTTCAGGTCAGATGTGTTGAGCCCGGTAGCCGAGAAGTGACATTTGAAGGGAGCTTTGAAGGTTTGAACAACGATCAATACTTTTGCATGGTGAAACCTATCGAAGGAAGTCGTGGTCACCAACAATGGTTAGAGGGGCCAGTCAATCCTTTAACTAAGGCGGATCGTGCAGAATATGTGGCGGCGACTGTCAAACGCATTCTCAAATTTCTGTAGATGGAGTGAAGTTTCGATTGGAATTCTAGTTTTTTACCTCTAATAGATGTATTTGGATCTTCAGTTCTTCATTCCATACTTGGAGTGAATTTATACAATAGTTTTGTGTGTAAGAAGTAGTTTGAAAGAAATATCCAATTCATTTTCCTTCTAAGTGAACTTGGAGTGAATTTCTTTCAATAATAAAGATAAGGAAATAGTTACTTGGGCCAAATAATGGCTCAATTATTGTTTTTTTTGCTTTGGGAGCAAGTTAGGGGCTGACCCCACTTGTTTGTGTGGTTAGAGTGAAGATAGGGTGGAGAAAAAGGTGGGGGGTACTATTCATCTTCTCTCCCGTTGTGAGTTTGAAGAGGACCCGAATGTTTGGAGACTCATTGTGTTGTGATTTTGAGGAGTTTTGAAATGAAAATTGGAGGTGTTGAGTATCATGGTGTGTAGTTTCCAAATTGATCTCACTTGCTTAATTTGGAATTGTGAATCAAAAGTTGTGCTAGTTTGAGTGGTGGGAGGTTTGTTGCCTTTGAAAATAAGAGGCAGAGACTTCGACCGGCCATAAAAGACGGACAAGTTCTTGGTTTGCAATGAAATTTGGAGGGAGTGTAGGAAACTGTGTTAGCTTTCCATGAACATATCATTAGTTCTGTTTGGAGTTTGTATGAGAAAGTTGTGAATGTGGAAGAAAAGGAGGGTTTGCTGCCTTTCTTTTGTTAAGGCCTAAACTTTGGATGGCCATAGAAGTTGGACAGAGTTTTATATTCATTTGAAATTTGGAGGAGAAGTAGATTATTGTATAAGCTTTCCAAAAAGCTATTACTTGATTCATTTGGAGTTGTGATGCAACGGTGGCACTCCACCAAAGTTCAGCTTGAGAATTGGAGTTGAAGTTGGAGGAGTTTTGAAGACTTTGTGTGTTTGTTTGTGTGGCTTGTGGCTTTGTAAACATTATTGTTGCGGGCGGCTTGGGTAAAACCAACACTAGCCTCATTTTGTGTTGTGGGTGACGAAGTGGGGTTAATGGCCCACATGGTCGAGACTTGCTTGTTCTCACGATGAAAGTTTGTTTCTTAAAGCTGGTCACCGGGAGTTTGAAAGTTTAGGAGCCAATCTTTCGGACGGTCAGCTCGTGGTTTGGCCGTCCCGTTTTACCCATCCGAAGCCGTGGGATCTTATCACACACCTTTACCCTTAAACCCATTTAGAGCCACATCAGAATAGGCCAACAGGCACAGTTTCAAGACGAAGAAAAAGATTCGACGTTCGAGTGTGAAGATTCAAGTTTACTTGTGACTTTACGTTCTCAGTTCCTAAACCATTTCGAGTCGCAGCCGGAATCCCCGTGATTTCCCGAGGCAAAAGCTCTCAACACGACACCGCTCAAAAATGCTGACATGGCAAGCCCTTGCTAAAATTTAGACATCAAGTTTGACGCGCGTCAAAAAATGCGTTTTTTGGTTTGACGCCGCGTCAAGCCTACGTTCATAGACGCGTTTTTGGCTTGTCCATTTTGACGGATTTTTTTGCACATCACAGTTGACGTCAACGCGTCAAAAAAAACGTCAACTTTGACATTTTTTTTTCCTGCGTTTTCTTATAGTGAGAAGCAGGAGAGACGTCCGAAGCATTGCTGTCCTTCAAACCTTGGGAGCAAACCGTCAGAGTCTGCGGTGGAGCGTTTGCGGATCCCATCCCCGTCAGATTCGCTTCCAATACAGTGAAGCAATTTTCACATCCACCAGCGCATAGCCCAGAAGAGCCTTGGATGGTTGGCTTAGCCATTCAATCTTACATCGAACCAGGTCGGCAAGAACTTCAGATTGTTGTACTCTTGCAAGATGGACAAAAAATACATTTGCCGTCAGGTGAATTACACAAACTTTCTTTAATCTCGGCAACAACTACTAAGCATAGGAGCGGGAGTTCCAGTTTCCCAGGATAGCAACGACTACAAGGTCACACCTCTTCATTGCAAGCGCCCTGCATTGACGACTCCAATTCCGACGCCGCTATAGGCATCCGCTGGAGTTGCCCTTCCAGTAGTTTCCGATCAGACTGCTTCGGCAGTGTTGTCCCAGTCTGCGGGCTGTCTTCCTTTGATGGCACCTCCACAAAAACTATCCCACGTTCTCACTACATGGCGACTACACAAGCCGAAAGCGTTGAACAACAAGTCAAAAACCTAGAAGCTCAGCGCTCCGTTCCTACGGACCCTCAGGCAATGGACGACTGGACGTGCGTCCCAGAGGAAGACAGCTCAGTCCCGAAAACAGAGAATGACCTAATTGTCACAGAAGCAGATGACGCACACTTGCCCCCATTTAGTCAGCTCTTCCAAGAAGTACTGTTGGACAACATCTTCAACAAAAAGTCAGCAAACGGAAGCAAGTACCGTCAGTAGTGACATCAGACCGCTTTTCATATGTCTTCGGCATGTCTAGTGCCAAATTCAAATTTCAAAAACCCCAAAGCTCCGACGCGCCCTCTGCGAAGCAAGCGGACTCCTCTGTCTTCCAACGCCATGAAGATGCAGACACGGGCAGCTGACAGGCCCATTGATGAAGCATCAATGTGGACCAGGGTTGTCTTGTCTGACATATTTTTGGGTTTAGGCGTCGTGTATGAAGTCTGACGTTGCGTATCGCGTGTCACCAAGTGTCGAGTTTACTTGACATCGCGTCGCGGAGGGGTAAAAAAATTTACCCTACGGTAAATAGATTTTGCCTACGTGGCAAGGTTTACAAAATGACGTGGAAAGCCAACTTGGGCGACTGCAAGTAGGGGCTCATGTACTTCAGCCTTCGGCGACCGCGGATGGGGGCGCGTGCAAGTACAAATGGGGTGAGTATGGGTTCTAAAATTAGGGCGACTGCTGGTCCAGGGAGGCGACCTCCTTGTTGCAATTGTCAAAAAACACTCAAAACTACCATTTTTGTGCAAATTGCAAAAAGAAAAAAAATTTAGAATGGTATTTTTTTTCCATATGTTACCATAGGATCTTGCAATATAATAGTTTGAGAATGCATGGAAAAAATTTCAGACATTTTGACCACATAGATTGCAAGATAAATGCATTCAAAGTGAAGAAATTGTGTTTTTTTGGCACAATGGCAAACTAGTTTAAGAGACTTCAAATCTTCTTAACTTAAATAGTTTGAATTGTAGATCTTGAATTTAGTTTTTTTTCATCATTCAAAATTGAGTTAATGTAATTTTCATTATTTAAAAATTTATTTAGTAGAAGAAGGTATCATAGAGGGAAAAACTAAATCATTAATAGCTCTAAGATGGAATAAAAACTCACTAATTCCAATAGTGAGATTGTTCTAACAATCAATGTTAAATTGGTGGACCTATTTGCTCTGAATTTTTCTGAAAATTGAACTCAAAAACAAATCCTATACCTATATTTTACAAATCAATATTATAATTGCTTGCAAAACAAGATGCTCTACAACTTCTTGGCAACCTCTTCATATCATAAATCCAAATGAAATGAATAAAAGCTTTCCATATGAAAATAAAATAAAATATATGAGAAAAAAAAAAAAATTTAATTCAAATTTTTCAAGATTTGTTTTTGCTCATCCAAATGATTTAATTTAGATCAAAGCTAATTGTTGTATAACTCTTGCTCCTAGGCACCAATTAAAATAAAAATTACATTCCTAGAAAGCTAATTTTTTTTTAGTATCTTTTCATAAAAATTTGACCATATAGGAACTTGGCCAAAATCCATTTTCCCCTTGTGAAGACAATGAGAGTTTAGAGATTAACATCCTATCAGTGTATTATTTAACAAGTGGATTTTAAATTTGAACACCCTCTGAAGATTTGTATAAAAACATTCCTATTTGATTTTCTCTATTCTCTATGCATCATCATACTTATGTATAATTTACCACCTTCATCTAAAATTTAAAAATAGAGGAAAGAGATTTAAATTAGAGCTTCTCCTCTTGAATTATGCAAATCTCTAAAAGTCATCCTACCAGGGTATTATTTATGAAGTAGATTTTAAAATACAAAATAATAAAATGTAGATTTTAGAAAGAGCTTTCCATTTTGAATTTCACTATCCTCCAAGTATCATCAATTCATCATACTCATGTATTATTTACCACTTTAATTTCAAGCTTAAAAATTAGAAGAAAGAGATTTAAATAAGAATTATTCCATTTGATTTAATATATGCAATCTCAAATAATCATCCTATGGGAGTATTATTTATCAAATGTATTTCAAAATACAAAATAATGAATGGAGATATTTGCAATACCTTCCCCATTTGATTTTCTCGATTCTCCAAGCATCTTTATAATCAACTATTTATGAATTATTCACCACCTTCATCTTTGACTTCAAAATTAGACGGAAGAAATTTGAATTAAAACTTCCTTTTTTTATTTAATTTAGGCAAATCTCAAAGAATCATCCTATGGGTGTATTATTTATCAAGTGTTTTTCAAGATACAAAATAATGAATGGAGATATTTGCAATACCTTCCCCATTTATTTTTCTTGATTCTCCAAGCATTGTTGTACTCAACTACTTATGAATTATTTACCACCTTTATCTCTAACTTAAAAATTAGAAGGAAGAGATTTGAATTAAAACTTCCCCTTTTGATTTATGCAAATCTCAAAGACTTATCCTATGGGTGTATTATTTATAAATTGTTTTTCAAGATACAAAATAATGCATGAAGATATTTGCAATACCTTCCCCATTTAATTTTCTTGATTCTCCAAGCTTCTTTGTACTCATGAATTATTTACCACCTTCATCTTTAATTTAAAAAATTAGTGGGGAAGGATTTTAAATGAAAACTTCCCCTTTTGATTTAATTTATGCAAATTTCAACGAATTATCCTACTAAAGGGGTCTATAATTTATGAAGTGTATTTCAAAATATAAAATAATGCATGAAAATATTTGCAATACCTTCCACATTTAATTTTCTTGATTCTCCAAACATCTTCGTACTTATGAATTATTTACCATATTCACTTCTAAATTAGTGGGGAAGAGATTTAAATGAAAATTTCCCCTACGGATTTAAACAAATCTCAAATAGTCATTCTATAAGTGTATAATTTATCAAATGATTTCTGAAATACAAAAAAATAGATGGAGAGATATGTATGATCTTTCTTATTTGATTTATTTCATATCATGTAATCCCAATCGAATAAATGAAAATGAACCATTGATATATATATTTAACAAAATTGCATGTTTGCAAAACTTGACTGTTCAATAGAAAATGACATCTTGCCATAAAATTTATATATTAGAGTTGATTAATGGATCAAACAAGATATTATCAAATACAAGTAGTACTATAGAGAATCCAAAGCAACTAGATTTTTAGAAGAGCTTTCATTTCTAATAAATGAGATTAGGTGTCAAAGGTATGAAATCTGATCTCATCAAGGTCCATTTACTTAGCTCACCTAACAACGTAGGTCCACTAATGTACCTAGCAAACTAAAACAAAAGTAATTGACTCTAATGAAGTTGACAATTTCTACTTTCATCACCCAAAAAATGCAATCCAATGCGTTTTTCAAGTAACTTTGAGTTTTGAGCGACCTCGCATGGAGGAGAACGCAGGTCAGGGCAACTTCTTAAGGGCGACCTTGGGTAAGGGGCGACCGCGGGTGGAGGTGGAAAGAATGGCCCTCCCTTTGTCCAAAAATTGGCAAATTTGGGCCGTTTGGAGGTTTCTAGGGGCGACTTCGGGTCTTGGGCGACCTCGCATGGAGGAAAATGCGGGTCAAGGCGACTTCTTAAG
Organism: Rhytidiadelphus loreus; assembly: GCA_947034895.1. Classification (NCBI taxonomy): domain Eukaryota; kingdom Viridiplantae; phylum Streptophyta; class Bryopsida; order Hypnales; family Hylocomiaceae; genus Rhytidiadelphus; species Rhytidiadelphus loreus. The sequence continues at coordinate 23,966,894 of OX344764.1, forward strand.
GGCGACCTCAGGTAAGGGGCGACTGTGGGTGGAGGTGGAAAGAATGGCCCTTCCTTTGTCTAAAAATTGGCAAATTTGGGTCGTTTGGGGGTTTCTAGGGGTGACTTCAGGTTTTGGGCGACCTCTCATGGAGGAGAATGCGGGTCAGGGTGACTTCTTAAGGGCAACCTTGGGTAAGGGGCGACTGTGGGTGGAGGTGGAAAGAATGGCCCTCCCTTTGTCCAAAAATTGGCAAATTTGGGCCGTTTGGGGGTTTCTAGGGGCGACTTCGGGTCTTGGGCGACCTCGCATGGAGGAGAATGTAGGTCAGGGCGACTTCTTAAGGGCGACCTCGGATAAGGGGCGACCGCGGGTGGAGGTGGAAAGAATGGCCCTTCCTTTGTCCAAAAATTGGCAAATTTGGGTCGTTTGGGAGTTTCTAGGGGCAACTAAAATTGACATCACTAAGCATATGGTGACATAATGACATGTGCTTCTAATTCAAAGTTGGACACCAACAAGTGAGGACAGAGATTATACGTTTTTTAATGAGAGATCCTAAGTAGAAACAAATATTTGATGATGTGGTCAACAATAAAAGGACTCTTTTGATTTTAGTTACCTATAGTAAGGCCGCATGTGCTACTTTAGAGACACTCATCCACGCAACTACTCAAATATGACAATGGAATATTTGAAAACACATTAGTAATGAGGTACTTTGTGAGGAAGGTGGGTATAGTCATTGAACCTGATTCAAAGAAGCAACTAATATGTAGATAGGTGGTAAAGCTACTCATGGTTGATAAAGCCCCTGAAGTTGTTTATCGCATTGATGTTTTGTAATAGGACATGTTGTTATTATGTTAGTACAAATAAAAACATAGGTCACATTTCATGCTTCTAAATTTTGAAAAGGAAAGTAAATATATTAACCACTTTTTATATGATGTGCCATTTAGAAAAAATATTAAATATTCAAAACGCTAGGTGCCAAGGTCTATGTTTTGAATCTTGAATTTGAATTCTTTTGTGCAAATATTTTGTAATTTTTTCCAAACAATGTACTTTAATTTATTTGCTTCTAAACTAATGTGTGTAAAAGTGTACAAAAATAAAGTTGAGTTTTAACCCCTAAAGGACCAACTTGAGTCCTTTTGAAGGACTTTAAAGAGTTCAAGTAGGTGCATATAGTTTCAATTTTCATTTTCATTTTTTGAACTTTTTTGGAGGATAGAAGAGTACATCATCTTTGTAAGAATATAAATTTTTCTTCAATTGGTGTCCAAAAGCAAAATTTATGCCACCCTAAGCTGAAAATAGAGGTCAGCAAGCAACAAAAAAATTACAATAAGTCAATTAATATTAAATTTTTTTCCCTCAAATATTATATTTTTGTATACATGTGAAGCTTTGATTCATTCCATTTGGACTAGCAATGAAATAATTATGGACAATCTTGTCTTTTAGACAATCTAAACAATTTTTTGAAAAAACATCTTATATGATATATTTTTGAATGCAATTTATACAATTTTTTTGAAAATTGTTTAATATAGTTAAGTTTGTCTACTAGAACAATCTCACCATTGTGCTTATTGTGTTTCAATTCCAACTTAGAGCTATTAACAATTTAGTTTTTCATTCAATCATAGACCAACTTCTATTCAACAATTTCTTAAAGAATGAAAATCAAGTGTGTTTCTATTGAAATTTTTTGCTTAAACTTTCAATTCAATTTTTCAACATAATTTTTTTTAATTTAGAGTTTATAGTGCAATTTTTTTCCACAAATGGTGGTCAAAGTCATCTGAAATTGCAAGCCAAAGTTCAATTTTTTTTTCCAACTTTGAATGCTAATATCTTTTAATCTATGTGGCCAAACTTTATGAAATTTTTACCACATGATCTTAGACAACTTAAGTACAAGATCTTACGGTTAGATTCTCCAAAAAATATTTTTTCTATTTTCTTGGATGACTGCAGCAGAAGTGGCAGTTTTGAATTGCACTACAAATCACTCCTACAAGAGGTCGCCCCTACCTGCAGTCGCCTAGTACCCGTATGCGCCCCTTGAGTTTGCCATGTAGATGCCACATGGCATCCAGCTGGAGGGGGGTAATTTTATATAAAGTCAAAGGTAAATTTGACTTTTCGTGACGTCCCGCGGGCTCTACTAGACGTCGCGCGACGTCCGTCTGTCGCGGTGTCGCGTTGTCGCAGCGAACAACCCTGATGTGGACGCACCCCACGACTCGCGCCCTTGCTGCTACGACGGCTCTTTGAGCTCCAACTCCAACATGCCCACTTCTTCAATGCAGAATGGCTCTTCCAGCGTGTGCTTCGACGGCTCTTGCAGCTCCACTTTCAATGAACCCGCCAATTGCCAGTGGAACGGGTTTTTTTGCCACTCCTCCACCGGCCACTCCAGTTGTACCTGAAATGGACCCGCGAAGCAGCAATGCAACGGCTAAGCTACCAGCACCTGCAACGGCCCTAACCATGGCCAACGTCAAAGATAGGGGAAGAAACCTGACAGGCTGTAGGAGTTCGGCGTTGCGGTGCCCACTTTTTGTATCGGCAGGCATCAGCATTCCGAAAGACGAGGGCCCCTCGCACCGCGTAGGGGATTGTGGCCCCGATCACAGCATTGGCGCGGCAGGGGGACATGGGCAACGTCGTCCATTTGTGCAACAACGTTCTTTCAACCGTGGACTGCGCGGGGCCCGTCTTCCTGGACAAGGAAACTGCGCCTCAGCAGCTGTTGAAGTGGCGACCTTTGCGCACTCCTTTCGAGAGGACGAATGGAGTACAAATCATGCGACGTACGTCCATGATCCCATGCAATTCATTGGACATGTAGGTGGTACTTCTTTTCCTCATCAGCGGATGCTTGGGAAATTGGCTCTATTTACAAGATTTTGGTCTGAGAAGACATTGGAGCGCATCTGCCATGAAACTAATAGATACGCTAGTGAGGTCGATCAAGACACTGGCTTGCCAATGGGTGGTGCGTATTGGTGGGGTTTGTGCCCTATGGAACTGCGGGCTTTCTATGGAATATCACTGATGATGGGCATCAAGAGACTACCTAGCTATAGAGCTTACTAGAAGAAACGCTTCCCATTCCTTTACTGTGACACCATTGCCAGTACAATGTCCAAAAGCAGATTCAAGGACATCACTCGTTGTCTGCATATTGCCGATGATACGGCGTTGGACAACGATGGTGGTTGCAATCGTGGAGGACAGCTTTCGAAGTTGGCGTGGTTGATCAGTGAGATGAAGGAAAATTGCAGAGTGAACTGGAACTTGCACCAACAGATGACTGTGGATGAGTGCATGATTCGCTACAAAGGCAAGTATTGCCCAATTCGGCAGTACTTGCCGAAGAAGCCCACAAAGTGGAGAATTAAGGTCTGGTGTCTGGCAGATGCTACGAAGAATTATTCATATGTCTACAATTTCGACATTTACACGGACTCTGCGCAGCGCGTTTCACGGGGAAGAAGTGATGGAGGGGGGCCAAAAACTGGTTATGAGGTGGTCATGCTACTCATGGAAGGTCTCCATGGACGAGGGCACGTCGTTGTGACAGACAATTATTTCACTTCCGTGAAACTCCTTGTGGACCTAACTGCATTGGGGACTTTTGCAACAGGGACAGTTGTGGGCAATCGGGTAGGGCTTCCCAAAGCCCTCTCTCAGAAGGCTTTGTTTGCAGCAACGCTGCAGGGGACAATTGCTTGGAGAATGCACTCCAGCCGGAAGTTGTCATGCGTGGTTTGGGTAGATAGGTGACATGTTCTGTTGCTGTCGTCTTTCTTCACTCCACTGCCACGCTTGGGAGAGCAGTGGCCTACAGTGCCACGGTGGGTGCGTGGTGAGGAGGTGAACATTGTGACGTCACTAGTGCATAAGGGGTACACAGAGTTCATGAGAGGCGTCAATGTCGCCGATCAAATGAGAGCAGCGTATTCCTCGCAAGTGAAGAGCCAGAAATGGTGGCATCGCATTTTCTTTTTCCTATTGGATACATTAGTTGTTAATTGTTACATCCTTTATAAGGCCATTTGTGAGCGCCTTGTTCAAGAACCTGTGCAGTGAGTTGAATACCAATTGCTGCTAGCAAAGGCTCTGTGCAAGCCCTGGCAATAGAAGAGGGGATGCGTCTCACAGTTCAGGCTAGGAACACCTGGTGTGCACTCCTTGGTGAAGACCGCAAGTCGCCGAAAATGACGTTTCTGCTTTGGAAAGAGCCGAACCAATCTCGCATGTCTTCAGTGTGGAGGGGTTCATTTGCATCTCGGTGATTATTTCCGTGGCAGTCACTATTCTCTGTGGCAGTAAACATTTCGGAGTAATGCTTGCCTCTCACGAGACAGATGGTGGAGGGGGAGTAGCAGGTGACGAGGACTCGTAGTAACGTTCTACCAAACGATTGGAAACTGCCAGAGTATTGCAGTGACTGCAGTTAGCATGTGTTGTGCTCTTTTCGGTTATAACAGCTACTGTTACGAAATCAGTATGGGCAAATGGAAGCGTCCAGTGCGGAGGGAATTCTGGCGAAGGAGGGGTCCAGTTCTTCAAGGAAAGCATGTTCATAGTGGCGGCAATGCACAAATTAGTATTGTACTCAGTGCGGTGTTTGGGAGAGGTACTGAGCATTTTGGTATGACGCTTATGTACTTGACGGTTGTCTTTCTAGGATGCGTTGCTTGCAGCTTTGAGTTTCCGTAGAGAACGCACTGGCCTTCATAGAAACGGAAATGGAGGTTGGGCGGAGGCAGACCGACGTTTTCTGTGTTTTCAGTGGAGCTGCTGGAGAAGATTGCAATTTCTGTTACCGTCAATCTTTCCGCTGTGTAAAGAGGCATAGAAGCTTGTGCGCAGCAGTCACATGAAATTGCTGCCGAAGTAGACTTTTTGCTTTCTTGCCGGCTTCTCCAAGTCTTGCAAGAACATTTTTATTCTACTTGTACATAGTTTTGCTACGGAAGTGGTCTTGCAGCAGGGTAGCGATGGCGCTTTGTTGGACGGAAACTGACATTGCAGCTGCTGCTACTGATTCAGATAAGTCCACATTTGTGCACGTCCGCACTGCTCGGTTTCTGTTGTCTGTAATTTTGGTTGTACATTTCAGCCGTTGGTATTCATAGTTGTCTTCCTTGCTTGGCTTCCGCTGAAGTAGATACGACCACGGATGTCCGCTCATGCGATGGAAGGCTTGTGAGCACATCATTGTCGATGTCGTTTGACTTCTGCTGCGATCTATGGGAGACTGAGCTGTCAAGAACGCTGAGGATGCATCGTCAGCCATCGGCACTGGGATAGAACATAGCAGAATGTTGTTGGCACTCTGGACCTAGACGACACTAAACATGACCATATAGAAGCTGCCGTGGTGAATGTGTGTTCACAAGTAAGTTGCATGTAGGAATTGGTGGGAGTAGTTGTGGCTACCGGGAATCCAGAGTGAGGTTCCAGAAGTAGCTTGAGGTGCAGGCATCACGAAGACTATGCCGTTTTTGGTACGTTTGATATATGTAAGTATAATTGTGAAGCACACATAACAGTGCAAGTTCTACAAGGCATTCACATGTGTGAGTCTTTCACATTTCTTGACGCTGCGATTGCTTGCAGAAATCGAAATTGTCAGAGTTGTTCATAGATGCAACCTCGTAGCATGTTCCTTCCTTCATTTTGGAATGTTACAGGTCATGGAAGAATGTGCAGTCAATGCACTGATACCTATGCACGGAAGAATGTGCACAAAATCCCTTGGTACATGTGCACAAGTGTTTTTTTTCCAAAAAAATGTGTAAAGTATTGCCTTCATGAATGCGGGCATGGAAGTACAGAGCAGGTTTGTTGCTGCCCAAACACACAACCTGGGCACTGGGCTTCTGAAAGAAAAAAGTTGGTAATGCTTTCTTCTTCGTGGATGTCGCTCTTGCAAACGACACAATTGTGAAAAGGTCCTCAAAATGCATTGTGCAATGGCACACTATGAATCCTTAGAAGATGCTCCATCTTATGCTTATTTTTTCGTAATTTTCCGAGCACTAATGCGATTGCTGTGACTGTGTATTCTGCGCATGAAGCCCCTGCCCATCGAAGTCAACAACAGAAATTCCTTGGTCAAACCTCTTGATCTACAAAGCCTTCAGCATTTCACGCAATCGAACATTTGCCAGCGATACAGGCGTTGTGAATGCTTCAGATCCTACAGTTACTTGTCATATTCCTAGCAACGTTTTATCCACACACCTCTTGTAAATTCGAGCTGAAATCACATATCCCAGCATTTCGCTAGTGAATCAGGTCCTTCCAGGGTTAATTGTCAACTGGCAAAGATTCCACGTAACATCAGTCGGTACTTTAAAATATTGTCAACTGACAGAGAATAGAATCGGGGATATCGGGGATGCAAAGTAGATTCATCACTCTAGCTAGAATGACCGGAGTCTGACGGAAAAAAACTGTCGCCAGATACTTTCATTTGTTGCAAATGAATGCTTAAAATAGCCTTTTGAAGTCAAATATTTGCCTCTCAATTCAACATTGTCACTAGATGAATTTGTCCACCTAACTTTGAATATTGCCAGAATACTCAAACAACAAATAATAATATTGAAGTCACCTAGGCTTCGGCTTCGGAACATGTAAATCCAGAAAAATTCCTGCCATCGAGTATAGTATAATAAGAAGCATCCAGACAACAAATCACGGCGACAATAGACGCAATGCAAACTAGAATGCGACGTACAAACAACGTATACACAGGAAAACCGGCAAGGCGTCACCCCCCCCCCCCGGTGTTTATATTGCACAATGCAGTTATACCACCCCCAAACTTTCTATTTTAAGAAAGTTTGGGGGGGTGTAACTACAATGTGCAATAAAAATACCCGGAGGGTGATGCCCTGCCGTTCTCCCTGAGGTAAACCCCAAACAACGAATAGATAACAACGTACAAACTAAGTTAACGATAAAGTTCAAAAAGGCGAACGAAAGTGCAGCAAAGAAAAATCGATGGTCACTGACAATGCCATGGTCGAGAATTCAACGACTCTTCTTTCAAAACACCCCAATAATAAATGCCATATTTAACTACTTTAGGACTATTCAATGAATTTTGGACTAAACATTTAGAGATTTCCGAATAATAACATCGTGAGATCTCCCAATGTTTGTATAGATCTCCGAATGTTTTGTATTGATTTCCCAATGTTTTGCATAGATCTCCCAATGTTATCTCTTGGTGATCATTTTTTTTATGATGTTCTCTCCTAATTATCTCTTGATGACCATTATTTTTCTCCCGATGACCATTAATGGGCAATTTTGTTAAAATGGTGCCATTCCACTACTTTGGTAGTTTTTACAATTCAAATCGGGCGGTCTGAAATGTACAACTATCTTAGATATTTGAAATCTATACCTTTCTTAGATGTTTGAAATCTACACTTGTCCTAGATGTCACTTTCACAGTTCAAACCACATGGTTTGAAATATAAACATGTCATGGGTAGATGCAAGAAACACCGAACGATTTAGGGAGCGTTCTGCCCAAACTGTATTTTTTCTACCTAGGACTCCTAGTACTACAAAACAGAGCAATCTTAGCCGTTGAACCAAAAAATCAACGGCCAATAGTACTTTTGAGTACTTTATAATACTAAAACAGTACTACTTAAAAAAAATGACAGTTTGTCACAGAAAGTAGATAAAATTAAGTATAAATTAATAATAATTAGAAAATCATGAATAAAAAAAAACTAAAAATTGGCCATTTGTAAAGACTTGATAGTGATTACATTTCACCAAAAACTAAAAGTTGAATCCATCATGAATGTTTGGAGCAATATAGGCAAGGGACCCCTATTTGCATACATGTTGAAGACAAAGAATTTTGTTTTTTTGAATGCCCTTTGGTGGGCACATGCCCTTCTATTGTAGCAATAGTCCACAACAATCCTAGACGTATATCATCATTTTTGGATACTCCACAGTACTAAAAAACCCTAAAATGCAAAGTGTGACAAATTAGGTAAATTACAATTTAATTAAAGGATTTTTTTTCAAAATTTTTCAAAAATAAGGAATCTGAGGACTTCCAAATTAGCCATCTCCAATAAAAATTTCAAGTACATGGACTTCATTTCCCAAAAGATATAGCGAATGGCATCTCCGTCATTCCAATTGTGACGCATAATAGTACCGGTGTTTCTTGCATTCACCCTCCTAGATTTTCTAAGATCTATTGAAGTCGAAGATTTCTAAAATCTATACTTGTCCTAGTTGTCGCTTTTATAGTTTAGACCGAGCAATCTGGAAATGGTACATGGAATATCACCATTTTAATGAAATTGCCCATATTATTAATTCTAGACTTTCTAAAGTTCAAAAGTAGTTAAATGTGGCATATAAAAGATATTGTGGACTATCTTAGATTGGCATTCTATATTGAATGTAGCCAATACATTTTGACTAAATTGGGTTGCAGTTAACTTAACAACAACCTACAATTTAAGATAATTTACAACACCTAATTACATTCAAACAAGGTTTTGGTCCCTACTATTGAATTCTAAGAGCTTTTGTTGGATCTTCTGGTTGTTGAAAGGAAATTGTATGTAGATTCTCTTAGAGCACCCGCACCAACATGCATTAAGGGGTTATCTAACAAACTTAGATGACAAATCCTCCGGGCCTTCAAAATATTTGTGAACATGACACTCAATCCTAGCGAGTCAAGCAATGGCATGTCCATCCTAAGTTTAGTGAGCTTTATCATGTATTCCACTTGGTGATTGATTAATTGACTATTTATAGAACACATTTGGTGAACATGGGACGAGGATTTTGAGGACTCTTTAAAAATAGGTGTAAACTTTTATCGCTTCAAATTTGGCAAATATTGGTGTAGATATTGTTTGAATGCATTTTTGGACTACTTATGAATAATCTATGAATCTTCAAAGTGCTAATAATAGATAGGTGTATCAACATTAGGCTCTTATGTTTAGAGGTTGTACATGTTAGGCAAAACTCTAGAGGGTATGGTTTTGCAAATAGTTACAAACAAGTGTTGTTATCTTATTAGAAAGTCAAAATCTAACATAGTCTTATGCATTGTTTTGGTAGATGTAAATATTTTTGGATAGAAAATTTGCTAAATTTGGCCCTATATTATTTGTACACATTGAGTTCAAAGAACTTTGAAATAAGATTCTATTTCCATCACACATCCACCTAATATGAGTGCCTAAGATTCTCTTTTGGTTTCTATGATAATGTAAATCCCACCAAAAAATGTCCCATTCATTTTGTAGGGAGATTGTTTCCCATAATCACCTCCTATATATAGTATGAAATCCATGTAATTGGTGATTACAAATTTATCATTCATCAATCCTATATTTCATTCATTTCTAGATGGGTATTTTTTTCTAGCAATCTGAGCTATGTTTTGGGAAATTTTTAAAAATAAATAGGTATTCCTAGCCTGGTACATGCCTTGTTAGCCTATTTATTTTCAAAATTCCCTCCACCTTAGTAATTGCCATATACCAAACATTGTCTTTATAATCTGCATAGACAAGGAAAAAACATTAGGAAAAATTTGAGGCCTAAAAGAGGCTGCTAGTTTTTTATTTTCGGCAGCCTCGTAGTGCAAGTACAAAAAAATAAAAATAAAAGTAAAAATAATTTTAATATTAAAAAATATATTTAAAATTTTTGCCAGTCTAACGTGGCTTTGACATGGCACCAATAGTGCCACATCAGATCCAGAAAGCGAAAAAAAGAATTCCCTAATTGCACCCATGGAAGAAACTTGCAGCCCTTTGCACACCTCAAATTTTTGTAATGCTAGTTGAGTTGCTCTAGTTATGTAAAAGCTAGGGAGTATTTGTTTTGTCAATACATATAGAACCTCTCTTAGTGCATAATTATCACTTAATATGAAGTTGGTAGGTGGACTTAATTTCAAGCACTTTTTCTAAAAAGTAGTATTGAAAGTTGGCATCTATCAGGTGGCCATTATTACACCTCTCTAAATGCATAAACCTCTCTTAGTGTGTAGTTCCAACACCATGCACTAAGAGAATTTCTACATCTAATTTAGTAAACAATATCACTTATTCACAAATTCAATAACATAACTTAATAAATTGATGAGTTTTCAAAATTAGAATTGAATCACTCAAACTTTCAAACTTTTAAAATTTAAATGCACAATTTAAATGAACAAACTTTAATTTGTTCAATTTCTGAATTTCTGAATTGTGATTTTAGAAATTTAGATAATTCAAAATTCAAAAATATGTAGATTTTGATTCTAACATCCGAAAATTTATAGATTTAATTAATTTATTTATTTATAGAAGTCAAAGATTTAAATTCATCACAAATATTAGCAAAAAGAGAATTGGAACCTTCATGTTGCAACAACATTGATCCTTCTATGAATGCAAATATGCTATTTTTTGCTCGATTTTTTGTGGTCTTATAATGTTTGAGATAACCCTTGGAATTACCACTACACTAAAAAGGATATTTAGTGTTAGCAACACTATTTACGAACCTTGACACTAAATATTATTAACCCTACTAAAGTAAGTAACATTAAATCTAATTTCTAGCACTAAATGTACTCTATGGTAAATCTAAAATCTGAAGAGGTTTACATTTAGTGTTAGAACATATTAAAAAAATGGACAAGGTTGGAAGTCCTTTGAGCACGAAAATGCTCTGGAAACGCATTGACGGTGCGGATGTAGAGCCCGCAGATGCGATGTGCAATTTTATTTTGAACCATCCATGTGATGATGCACTTGCGGACAACAATGGTAGAAACCTATTGCAAGTGTCGAGGGGTGGAATTTGTCAGGGGAAGGTTGGCCATGGTAGATCCCCTAGAATGCCACACAGGAGTCAAATTCAAATTCCAGATTGCTCATGGAGAAGTCAAATCAGATTAGAGTAAAAAAAACAAAAAAAAACGTCAACAATTTATACTTGAGAGACGAATGTGCAGTGATGGAGGGGGTTGGGCGAGGCGGCAGTAAGTGGGCGGAGGCGGAGGTAGCAAGCAAGCGGGAGAGAGTGGGCGGAGAAGGAGCGAGAGATTCAAACCAGAACGGTGGTAGGAAGGCGGAGTATAACCCCCCACCCACCCACCCCAAAAAATCCGTCACTTGAATATCGGAGGAGAAGAGTAGAGGAAGAGAGGAACGGAAGAAGATGAAGAGCAAGGAAGCCAAAATTAGGAAAGTGTGTACGGGGAAGCAAACTCAAGGTAAGGCCAGGAAAGGAGATGATAGAATAGAAGAAAAGTTGGAGGCAATGCATTGAAGTCTAATATTACACTAATTCTCGCAAAGTTCAGATTTATTGTTGTGTGGAGTAGGGTGATAAGTACACTAAATGTAATCTAACACTAAATATCCTTTTTAGTGTAGCTTAGTAAACAATTCAAATAGAGAGAAAATTTTCATTTTGTTTTTAACTTAAAATTCAAAAATATATCTCATTAAAAATTTCAAACATCAAAATTTAATAAAACTTCATATTTATCAATTTGGAAACTAAAATTTGGAAATTTAGAAATTTATTATTTCACAACTTCATGATGTTTACAATTATATTTTAAACAATGCAAATTTTAATTGGATGTCATTGGCAGTACTAGTAAGAACATAGAGGTTATAGTGTTGAAATTTAAATAAATATAAGCTTTAAGAATTCATATACAAATTTACAAACTTACAATGTACAAATGGGCAATATCGATAAAATGGCACCATTCCTTTGGCAGTTTTTACGGTTCAAACCATTGTTTGTAAGGGTAGCTCAGTCTCCATTCATCATAACATTGTTGAACTCAGGCTCAGGCTCCATTCATCATAACATTGTTGATGTTTAGGGATTAAACCTTCCCAAGTTGACCAATTTCACACTAAAATGGTTCAATAGATGTGGAGTGATCAACCTCTTCACACCCATGTTTTGTGGTTCAAGGTTACGATGGGCAATACCTAGGATATGCAAGTAGGACACAACAATCCCATCGTCTTTCCATCTCATATCTATTATCTATCAGTGACAAACAGGGATTTTTTTTCCACTTATTTTGGGCAATACCAAAACTTATCTTCATGGTAGCAATGCAGTTGTTTACATCTATATAAATGGATGAAACATGAAAAATGTGGATAAAATTTCAATTATTCATTTAAAAGAGTATGCATCAATCCAAAATAAGCAATATTGTCCTAAGAATATGTAGCAATTCACTGATTTTGTCCACTGAAAATGGGAGAATATATTGCATAGTATTTCATTGAAAAAATGGAATCACTTTCTAGCAAAACATCACTTTAAAAAAAACTGCTGGCGATAGATATCATAAGATTTCTTTCAACAACAGTCATGAAATTTCCTCATTTGTTTCAAAATATAGAAATAAAATAAAATAAAATAAATCCCTGAATGCTTCAGCTCACCTTGTACGCTCCTACTGAGCAGCAGCCAGCCTGCCACCGAGCATTGAGTCTGTAACAAGAAGCATACAGACCAACAGATCATGCCGATAAGCTTAACAGACGAAAACGAGGAGCTTAACAGACGTACAAACAACGACGTAAACTCAGACAACGAACGGACAACAACGTACAGACTGACGATAAAGTTCAAGAAGACGAACGAAAGTGCAGCTAAGAGAAATGGTTGGTCACCGACAATGCCATGTTCGAGAATTCAACCTCTCTTCTTTCAAAACATTCCAACAATAAAAGATATTGTGGAGCACCTAGATTGGCATTCTATAATGAATTCAGCCTATACATTCTGAATAAGTTGGATTACAATTAGTTTAACAACAACCTATTTACATTCACATAAGGTTTTGATCATGATTGGTCACTATTATTGAATTGTAAGAGTTTTTGTTGGGTCTTGTTGGTAGTATAAAGGGGATCATATGTAGATTCTCTTAGAGCACCCGCACCAACATGCACTAAGGGGTTATCTAACATGCAACAAACTTAGATGACAAATCTTCCAAGCCCTCAAAATATTTGTGAACATGACGTTCAATCCTAGCAAGTCAAGGAATGACATGTTTGATCATCCTAAATTTAGTGAGCTTTATCATGTATTCCACTTGGTGATTGATCAATTGACTATTTATAAAACACACTTCGTGAGCATGGATGGGGGACAAGGATTTTAAGGGCTCTTCAAAAATAGATGTAAACTTTTGTCGCTTCAAATTTGGACAATATTGGTGTAGATGTTGTTCAAATGCTTTTTTTGGACTACATATGAATAATCTATGAATCTTCAAAGTGCTAATATATATATGTTGATGGGCTCTTATATTTGGAGGTTGTACATGTTAGGCAAAACTCTAGAACAAATGATTATACAAATAGTTACAAATAGGTGTTGCTATCTTACTACAAAGTCAAAATTCAACATAGTCGTTTTTATTATTTTGTAGTTGTAAATGTTTTTAGACAAAAGACTTGCTAAATTTAGCCACATATTATTTGTGCACATCAAGCACAAAGAACTTTGGGAACAAGATTCTATTTCCATTTGGATCCACATTGATCTCTTTGCATATCTACCTAACATAAGCATTTGAAATTCTCTTTTGGTTTCAATGTTAATGGAAACCCTTGCCAAAAAATATCATGTTCATTTTGTGGAATGATTACTTCTCATAATCCTCTCCTAGAGCATGAAATCCGCATAATTGGTGATTTCGAATTTATCATTCATCGATCACATATTTCATCCATTCCTAGATGGAGAGGTTTGTTCAACAATCTCTTCGTTGTTGGAAATTTTGAAAATAAATAGGTATTTCTCGCCCAATGCACACCTTGTTAGCCTATTTGTTTTCAAAATTCCCTTCACCTCAATGATTGCCCTATACCAAACATTGTCCTTATAGTCTATATGAACAAGGAAAAAACTAGTTGAGTTGGCGTAGTTCTGTAAAAGCTAAGGAGTATTTGTTTTGTCAATACATGTAGAACCTCTTTTAGTGCATCTTCTTTTAGTATACAATTGTCACTTAATATAGAGTTGGTAGGTGGGCTCAATTTCAAGCACTTTTCTAAAAAGTAGTATTAAAAGTTGGCATCTGTTAGGTGGCCATTATTACACCTTTCTAAATGCATAAACCTCTCTTAGTACATAGTCCCGGCACCATACACTAAGAGAGGTTCTACATATCGCTTAATAAACAATATTACTTATTCACAAATTGAATAACATAATATAATAAATTGACGAGTTTTCAAAATTAGACATTGAATCGCTCAAACTTTTAAACTTTAAATGCTTAACCTTCAATTTGTTCAATTTATGAATCGGGATTTTAGAAAAGTAGATAATTAAAAATTAAAAAATATGTAGTTTTTTTTCCTAATACCTTAAAATTTAAATAGATTAAAAAATTTCATCATTTAAAAAAATCAAAATATTAGCAGAAAGGAAAATGGAGCCCTTATGTTCCAACAACATTGATCCTACTATCAATGCCAAATGTACTATTTTTTGTAGCCTTATAAAGTTTGAGACGACCCTTGGAATTACCACTAGTTTAGTAAAAAAAATTCAATCAAGGAAAAATTTTCATTTTTTTTTAACTTAAAATAAAAATAAATTCACATTTTAAAATTTCTAACATCAAATTTATCAATTTGCAAACTACAATTTATGGATTTAGAAATTCACTAATTCACAACTTCATGGTGTTTATAATATTTCAAACAATACAAATTTTTAATTGGATGTCATTGACATAAGAAATTAAGAATTTACAAATTTACAAGCTTACAAACTTACAACTATAATTTATTAATCTACAAGTCAACAAATTTAAATTCTATAAATTATTTTATAATTTCAAAATATAAAATTTAAATTATTTAAGATTTACAAATTAAAAAAAAATTCATTCAATTGGTCATCATTGATGGTAGAATAGAAGTATTATTAGTGTAGGAATAACACTAACCTACTTAGAGCATTTGCAGTGTAGCCCCGGTATATGGTCCAGTATCGGTAAAACTAACTTTTGAGCGGAAAATAATTAGAACTTGAAAATTGTCTCATTGGAAATGCATCGAAAAGAATTTGAAAAAGATACAAAAAAAAAAATTCAAAATTAGACATTGGACAAGTAACTTAAAAACAAGGTAAGAGTCTGAAATTATAAAGGTCTTGGCAAATTATGGTTGCCAATGCAAAATATGGCCATTGACCCTCTAGAATGGTGGGTCAATGACCATATTTTGCATTGGTAACCGTAATTTGCCAAAACCTTTATAATTTCAGACTCTTACCTTGTTTTTAAGTTACTTGTCCAATGTCTAATTTTGAATTTTTTTTTTTTGTATCTTTTTCAAATTCTTTTCGATGCATTTCCAATGAGACAATTTTCAAGTTCTAATTATTTTCCACTCAAAAGTTAGTTTTACCGATACCGGGCCATATACCGGGGCTACACTGCAGATGCCCTTATCTATGTGAAAATTTGAGAATAAATTAATTTTGTGTCCTTTCAAATTCAAGGTAACCTATCATGCTTCTTTGCACACTGATTCACCCACCACCCCTTCATTCTCTTTGTCTTTAACACCATAAAGACACTACGGACCCAAAGTACTTCACTTTTATGTGCAGAAATAGAAAATGCACCTATTGGTCCAATAATCGGAGAATTTTGGTGACTATCTTGGTCATAGGGGGTTGCATCCTTCTAGGGTTAAGTCATGAAACTTTTGTGTGTCTTGTAGTTGGGCTGATAATAAATTAAAAATGGTGTACACCGACCGACTATTATTTATTGTCTGTAAGGGTGTCACTCATCATAGCACTGTTGAACTCTGGCCCAAGGCCCTTGAATACTAAAACCTCCAAGTCAGGAAGGACAGTCAGTCGCTCCTCCAAAATGTACAGTAACTCACTTGCGGGGGGTTCAACACCACATTTTGCACACGGGACCGTCAGGAGCTTGTGTTACGCCGGGGACTTCGAAATGCGAGGGACTGGTGACGGAGGTGCGGCACTTTGACTCCATATCATTTTCTTCTAGAAATGCCTTTTTGTTTCAGCATTTGTATTCCATTAGACTGATAGTACGTGAATCTAACGACGTACGGAAGAACTCAAGGAAACTTTGATATGTAAGAGGAAGTTCCATTCCGGGAATTTGTAAATATCGATAGATCTGAATCTCTCTAAATTGGATTTGCGTGCCTTTGCAGATGACGACACCCGCACATTAGCTAGCTAGTAGTGTTTGTGTGGAAAGCTCATCGTCATCGTAGAAAACGTAAGTTGATCTTCCTGCACCCCAATACCAGATGTGCAAGCTACTCAACCTAATTCGATCTCCTGTTTTGTAAAGTTTATCAGAACGTCAATTCCGTGAATTTGGTAGTGTTCCTTTTCACGTTTTGATTAGTTTGTTGTGCAGTTGATATGGAAACTAATGTGCAAATTGCATTTCATTCAAAACATGGTGCACCGCTAAGCTAGGATTTCCACCCCCGTCCCCTCCTGCTTGAGGGTACGTCCAGCACTCCAATTTACTGGAATTGCGCCAATTTCGAAACTGACACTGAGGTTTTGGATCATTTTTGACACTCATTTGTTGGGCCCTGCCCTTTGAGAAGGGACTCTATTGCTCCAAAAGCTTTCTGTCATCTGGGTGGACACTTGGATCAGGCGATGTTGAGAGTATGTTCAGATACTATAATTCTAGCTTCCAGGGTTGGCGATTGGTGAATTTATGAGGTCTGAGCATATGTTCTGGACAGTAAGTGAATCGTTTGTAAGGTTAATGTCTTTCGATTTACAGAATCACAGCCTTTTTCAGGACCTGCTTGAGAAGAAGCTAATCTTTTGCAGGACCTGCACAGCTAGCAGGTAGGCTTCTCTTACAGCACACGATCGGTGAGTGGCAGCCATACCGTGAATATGTTCTAAGGCCCTCTTTACTTCACTCCCGGATTGAGAAGGCCGTGGATAAAACCTCTCAAAGTGGATGGATGGATGGCTTGTCTTTGAACCGACTTGGTCTTTGGAGGTCACCGACAGGCTTAGGAGGTAATGTTAAGTGGTTCAACTATAATTTTAGTATGAGACGCAAATTCTGGGGACTCAAAATTTGGGTACTTTTGTTGCCACGAAGGCAAAAACCCTTGTCTTCATTATTCTCTCCACAGCCTCACATCTAGTGTGAAGAAAGTCTAAACTGTGTAATGCTCTTCATATTCTAGGGATTTTTTTCTCAAGATGCGGGACATCTTCAAAGTTCATCTTGCCTTGTCCATTGATCAACAAATTCTATTGGCCATGTTCAGCCTTCAGGTAACTACAGTTGATAATTAAACCACTACTATTTCTTTGTTAAGTAGACCATTGCAAACTATACTTCTTATGATTTTATTTGGACCATGTTTGGTTTTCAATGACTATCCAATTGGATTGTAATGTGTCTACATTTCCATGGTCATGTCTTGGCAACATTGTTCACTCTAATAACTTCATATATTGATGTTTACTTTCAATACATTAATCAGAAAATAACAATCGTTGGAACCAAAGGGATTGATAGCAAAGAACATAATAGTGGTAAAAACATTAGTTCTTGTCTGCTATTAGTTTTTGCTACATTTATTTAATGTGTATGCTAAGTATCTAAAATGAGGAATTAGGCATTCACAAGAAAGTTAATGTGCAATCAAGTTGAAAAGAAGACAACATAGAGAGAAAGAGCTTAAATGACAAATCTTGTCTTAATTGGGTCAATCTTCAATAAAACATGCATTTCAAGTAAATTTGATTATTTTTCCCATGTTAAGGCTTGCATCGTATCTTGACTTCTTCATATTCAGAAACATGAACCTGAAATGTAAATGATTTTCTACATACATCCGAGTAAAAGTCTTTAGTTAGTAGGAGTACCATGCAAGTTTAAAAAGTAATGGACACAATGCTGATGAACATCTTGCTACAATCGGTGCACCCTTGCTTGAGATCATATCACGAGAAATTTCATTAAAAAAGGTCGCATACAATCGGTATAATTCTTAGGTTGTTGCTTTTGACTCATACTTACTAAATCTGCAATCAGGACCATGCATCAGAACACCCCAATGCATCACCAAACTACAAATTCTGCCACTAGCTGCTTAAGCTTTTACTGATTCTATCCTGACTACTTAGTTACTTCTTCCCCTCACGATGGTGTAACAGAAGGCGGCTCTGGTGAAATTTCACAGCTGAAGTCGTGACTTTTCGTATATCTCAAAGAGCTAAGACTCCACATCTCGCTCCATCAGTTTATCGGATGTGTGAATGCCTCTTGTGGATGCATCTTTGCTATTGGAACTTACTTTCCTTGGTTTGTCAGAACCCTCGTTTCACTTCCTAGGCGGGAAGGTTCGGGAGAATATCGAACGACGGGTTTCCCCTCGTTGGGATGTCACTGTCCATCAGCCCTTGGATGATGTCAAAACGATTGCCTGGACACATATCCTCATGTCAATATTGTTTACATGCCGTCAGTGAAGAGATTGGGAATTCGAAATAGAATAGCTGCAATTTGCACGACGAGCATTAAAGTCATGTTCGACCCTTATGCTACAACTGGAAAAAAGCAGCAATCGCATGCTCGTATATGTTAGTCTATGACTCATAATTTTCTCGGAATTATTATTGTAAGAAAATGAGAAACAAGCCCAAATGGATGCTTAGATGTGGAAGGCTTGACAAAAGTGCTGAGCTTCTGGACACATTGTATTCTATTCGGTAACAGGACGACGCATGAAACGGTTCAACATAAGATGAGGAGAACCAAAAAAAGCTTACCTGGAGCTGGGCGCCGGCGGAAGATTCCCAAAGCAAATTTCGCAGCTCCGATCATCATTAGGCCAGCCAAAAGTGTCCCTGCAACTGGCTATGGGATGAAGAGGATGGAAGTTTAAATGAGTACCGGCAAACATGATTCAAGCACAATTTGTAGAGTCAAGTGTCAACCAAAATGACTACTGAAAGATTAGCAGATTCTGCCACATTTTTCGATCTGAGGTTTATACCTTTGCAATATCTAGACTTTCCCAGGAAATTGAAGGAATCAAGTTGCTGCAAAAATCATCACGATCAAGTGGAAAAGTCAGCATTGCGGACTCTGAATTAACCCAAAATCAACTTGATTGACCAAAAGGACAAAAAACATTCTATAATCGTATACATCGACATTGCGAATAAACCACCGGTAGCTCTCGTAGTTAATCAAATTCTATACAATTAATGCTGTCATGATTCGAGAGATCTAAAACGTGGGGGTCAAAGGGTGTGTCTACCTGCTCAGGGAGTCCTGGATACTCTGGTCCTCGGCACAGGCACCTTTAGGCAAAATCGCAAAACATGATGACAGCAGAAAGTAAAGCTGTCAAACAACAAACCCAGATCAGGAGGCCAACTTTATGGTCCAAGTAAGAATCAATCGCGAATCAAACATCAAAGAGAACACACCGTGTACATTTCAGGTAGCGTTTATGGGTGCACATGCCTCATTTGAACAATAAATTCACTCTAAATGGACACTGTAGCCCTAAAACGTTGGCAAGTTGACTGAGCCACTTGAATGGTCAAACTACTTTCCTACTTAGGGCTGGTTCGTACTGAAAAATGAGTGATTTTCATCAGTACCGTAAAGGATGATACAGAATTACAGATGGAAGGATTTTGTAGTTTGACTACATGGTCGTAGTCTCCATTCTCTACGGTGCAGCACAAGCTATGGACAAGATAGTGTTATATTTAGGATGATGAGTCTTACCTTTTTCCTGCTTAGAGGGCTGAAGATACCCAGCCTTCCTTCTCTAAAACCAACACAAGTGTGCTCGGGGTAAACTTGAAGCCCTCGCCCACCGGATTTCTTCACTTTCACAAAACTTCTCCACCGGCAAGTCAATTCTCCTGCCTTAGGGTTCTGAAACTCCAGCTCGTCGATGCAATGCCGGTCCACGCATTGATCTCTCTGCTGCTCAGAGAATACGAAGAGTTTCTCATCGCTCCCAACGAGTTGCACGTTGGTGTTGGAGTAGGAGGACCAAGGAATTGGGACGGTCAGATCCTGCAGCCATTTTTCTTTCTCCACGTCAAATGCAACCACACCCCTACCCCCACCCTCCAGAAACGAGATGAAGAATAGTTTTCCGTTCAAGCATACCCCTGCCTGGTGCTCGTTCAGTCCGAAGGCGGGGCCGGGGAGGTCGCACACCTCTTTCCACTTTGATGTCGATGAATCGAACACCTCCACTTTCCTCCAGAGATGCTCATCACTTGCGGCGGAGCTTCCAGTCACAATCACTTTGTAGGATTTCTTCGCAGAATCGACCGAAATGTGGACGAGCACTGGGTTTCTGGGATGGAGCAGTGGTGGGAGCGCTCGCTTCTGTCCTGTCAAGGGGTTGAACACCACGAGTTCTCCTTTCTTGGGCAATTTGGTAACCTCGGCACACATGAGTCCGCCATGGCCGAGCACAGAATACTCCTTGAAAAGCTCTGCACCTGGAGGTGGCAGGTACGACACTGTGGGGAAGGACCTCCACGACTTGGACTGCAAATCATATCCACTGCAGCGCCAAGATTTATTTTTGATAGAATAGTTGATAGCCGTAAATACGCCTTCTGAAATTCCGCCCCGCGACTGTCTGAAAGCTTCGCCCTCTATGAACTCCTTCCGAGAATTTGATGATGTTTTGAAACGAAATAGATCTCTGAAATCTACTCTTTGCAAAACATTTTCCTGTAAATCATTAGGTAGAGAATCCCAAGTTGTCGTTGTCGGCTTCTTCGAAGTCCCCCCCACCGAAACCGTTTCTGAAGGTACAGAAAGTTGTCTCTTCCAAAACCAGCGAACCTTACGCGATCCGACATGATGTTCTCTTAAATCATTAGGTACAGAGTCCCATCCCGTCGATGTCGCCGTCTTTCTAATCACCGCCACGGAGCTCGCTTCCGCAGATACAGATTGTTCTCCAACTCTGAAGCAGTGATTCAGAAGCAAGCCCAAAACAACACACGGCTTGCGTACGTTGACGGCTGCGAAGGTGTTCCAACCTCCATTTCTGAGCAAAGAGTACAGACCAGAGGGCATGCACATCACGGACATAATGCGCTTCAAAGTTCCCCACATGCGAAAGCGAAGGTACTGAGAATTCCCGTCACTTCTCACAGAGCAAGCGGGCGGAGACCAATCTCCCGCAGTGCGAAGTCTGTCTTGTGAAAAACCCATGATCGATCAAAGGGGTTGAGTTACTGAAGCTGAGTGTGCAGGTGGCGAGTGCGACTGCTTCGAATGGAGTGATGCGATTGAGGAGCAGAGCAGGGCCATGGCAACTTATACTTGCGAACCTTAAGATTCTTTATGATTCTCGACTCTCATACAGTTGGAATCATTATGATGTGATAACAAGGAATATACGGACAATTTTTGATTGGGTCTCACCTGTAACGGCCGCGAAGCATCCTCATGGTCGACGGCACTGCCGGCAGTGGCTTGTTTTTTTATCATTTTGGAGAAAGTAGCCAGTTATCTGCTATATAGTCATGTGATACTTGGTGATGCCTAAGTTTAGGTAAATTTTGACTGAAAAAATTGAAAATCTCCTCTAAAAAAAATAGCCAACATCTTCAGGTTGCAGCCAATTCCTGTTCCCAAAAAAGAACGTTGGTCTGTAGTCTGCCACAGACTTTTTTCAGTCTGTGGCCACTTAAGTCAATGGACGTTTCTTGGCAATGACCAATTGACCACGTTCTTCTAGTTCGATCCGCTTGCAACTCTGACTCAGTCACACTGGAGTTGCTTTTGGTGGGGCAGCCTCGCTTTCAGTTGCTGCCGACTCCCTGAACGTTAATGTAATGGACATCGAGGTTGGGTTTTCTAAAAAAACTACTTCTTTCCTCCATTTGAGGAAGGCGAGGCGCACATAACATTCAGTAGGTGACTGTTTTCCGTCAACGGAATGATGTTTTACATCCATCAATAGCTAAGTGACCATGCGTCAAAAAATTGTTCAGCAATAGAGTGCAACAGGGTAACAACTACACATAAGTACTTTCAAATAAAACTACAAGCAAAATAGCATTCAATTCTTTGACCCTTAAACGACAAGTTGATCACCATGGAAATCAACTGTTTTGGAACCGTGTGAATTGTGGGCTTAAAAATATGCAAAAGTACTCATTGGAAGTCAAACTATTGTAGAAGACGTTCCCTTTACACATGAAATTTGGAAGATGAATATTTGCATTACTAGATGAGATTTGGAGGGATTCGAGGGTCATTTCAAGCCTGTTCCTGGCTTCGTTCCTCTAGACGTCAATGTCAGGAAAAAAAAATTTTAAAGAGAAAAAAAAATTAATTCTTAAAATGAAAAACAAAGTTAAACTTATTTTTTTATTTTTTTGGAAACTGACTTGGCAGTCAGACTGCCATATCAAAGCAACAGTTGAACTACAGTTTCGGCATGGTTCCCAGATTAGGAACTCAGAGCCCTCCAGAAGAGGAGAAAATCATCTAATGCACTTTCGTCCCACGTGGAGAGATTCTTTGTCATTCATCGGCTGAAAAACATCCTCCATGTCGTTTTATGGGTTAACATCCAATTCTTCAACATCAATGATTTCCTAACATTTAATTATCTCTCTTTATATGGGAAGACATTCATGGCTTATATTTGGAAATGTGAGGACAAAATATTTACATACACACGGGGTAGTAGTAGGTAAAACAAACAATGTGGGATATGTAAATTAGTATTAGTAGGAGCTCAACTATTCCTAGTTAAGTCAAATTAAAATAGGAATTGTATTTGAAGTAGAATTTCAAACCTCATTTTTAAGCATAGTAGAATAAAAAAAAATTCAAAAAACATTGAACTAAAAAAAGTTGGTAAATCGAGTTAAATTTCATATCCAAAAATCCATTTGAGATTTCTAGTCTCCAATGAAAAGTTATGGACGAATTACATAGAAGGGTTGAAAAGAACATTTTCTTTTAACATCTTCAAACATCCTATTGAAATTTTGTCCGCAACTTTGGATTGGAATTTTGAAATCGCAAATGAATTTTTGAAGATGAAATTTACTTTGATTTATCAATCTTTTTTATTTCAAAATCTTATGAAAATTTTATTCTACCATGCCTTAATGAGGTTTGAAATTCTACTTCAAACATGATTTTCACATTTTGACAATGAGTGGTGAAACTTTCATCTTCAAATTATCCCATACCCTTTGAGGATTTGTGGTAAACAATTGATTTCAATATAAAAACAACATCTCCACCTTTTGCTCCTTCAAATGCATTAGATGAGATTTCCCACCCGGAAAGGGCCGCGAGTTCCCAAGAAGAAAATTGGACGAAAGTCGACGTTCGCAGGGCCTGCTGACCTGGCCAAGCGACTGCCAGGTCGACATTTAAAAATAAAAAATAAAAAATAAAAAAAATAAACTTTGTTTTCCATTTTAAGAACTTTAAATTTTATTTTATTTTATTTTTTAAAAAACAACCCACCTGTCAGCCGCGTTCGACGGGGCCCAGGGGAACGGACGGGGGAACGGGGCTGGGAACAAGCTGAAACGGCCCTCCAGCCCCCCTGAATCACATCTAATGGTCATTTAAGCACCCCTTATATTAGGCTATGACAATATTATTTTGATGTTAGAGGGTTAAATGGCATTAGTATTTGATTTAAATGTTTCTTTAGATTTTTTAGTAAATTATTTTAACATTTATTTGTCAATTTTTTTTATTGGTCCAAGATTTAGCAAAAAAATTGGAGCACACCATAAATGTATTGTCACTATTCCAGTACTGAAGCTTACTTTTAATTCCCCATATGAATGTTTTTTTGTGGATGATAGGGTTTCCAAAGAAGAAAGGCAACCTTTTAAAATGATATAATAGCATTTGGGATGTTTTTTTAGTTTTACCACCTATTTTCCTATAATTTCCATGTTGAACTGGTTTTTCAAGTTCTAAGTCCGTATTATTCTCTATTTTTGACTCTAAACCAGAAATTATAGATTTTTTCACCAATATTTTTCCAATATTTTCCAATTGCAATAAGTTTTTTTTCTCAATTTGACTAACTAATAATGAACAAACCAACAGCTCTCCCCAAACATTGGTGAGGTATATCAAAAAGGATGTAAAACTTTAAAATGGTTGTATATTCCTACCATGTTCACACAATTTGATGAGTTGGTCAAGAGATTGTCACTTCAACTAGTTGTTTAGACACAAAATTCACACAAAAATTTAGAATGCAAATTGTGCAAGCAATTTTTCTTCAAATCCTCCACGTAAAATACCAGTGTCCGAAAGGTCTTCAAAACGCACTTTCAATGGTATAAAACACATCTCCTAATTCCAAAAATTGAGAACACAAGAAGCTCCAAAAGTCCATTGTTAAAGATCTTACAATAAAAACTTTGAATGCAAATTTTTGGAGAATTTTTTCTTCAAAATCAACATGTAAAATATAACAGAAAGGTCCTTAAATGCGCTTCTAATGGTATAAAATACACCTCGTAATACCCAAAATCAAGAACTAGCAAAGCCTCTACATTTTGCACCTTTGGTTTTGAGAATATTGTAGGTGAAGTTTGGTGAAAATAACTCATAAAAAAGAAGGTGAATTTTTTGGAAATTAATTACTCTAAGAGCCAAAATCAAGGGAAATTAAAATCAAGTAATGTTGAAAACTAATATTTTTGAGTCAAATATCAATTCATCATTTTGCCATGTATCATGAAGGTAATTTTGACACTTGGTAGTGTAAAGGAGGACTTCATTGAGATCTAAAGATGGAAAGGTTGTTTTTATAGTGAAATCTCTGTTGTCTTTTATCAATCTTCAAAGGATATGGAATGATTTGAAGGTGAGAACTTGCCCTCTCATTGTAAAAATGTAGTATATGTATTCAAAACAAAACTTCAAACTTCATTTAAGTGTAGTGAAATCATTTAAATAAAACAAAAGAAAGTGTGGTAAATCCAAATAAATTTGGAGGCTTTAAATCATAAATTATTTTTTAAAGATGAAAGATTGATTTTACACATTTATACAATCTAAAGTTTTCTAAGAAAATATCCTATTGATTGCCTAAATGAAGTCTAAATTTTTTCTTTGAATACAATTCTTGCTTTTGACTTGACTATGACTATGAGTTGTTGAACTCTTACAAATCTTAATTCATCAATGTATCACTTGGATTGTTATGACCACATCCTACCACCCGACTTGTATAACAAGTTTATCTTCTTACAACATTGAAAGTAGGAAGTGGCTTGCATAGTTGTGAAAAATACATAGTTAAGTTGAATAGCCAAGTCAATATAAATTAAATTTTTGAAAGTCAAAATTATTATACATTTGGAAATGAATGTTGAACCCCTTTTTTCCAGTTTTATTAATTTTTTGCCCAAGTACCAATGGACCTATTATTTGCCTACAATAATCTAGAATATTATAACATTTCAAAATTGAATTGTAAATCGAATTTAAGTGATTAAAAAAGTATTATTTTAACTATATATTTGTAATATAAAGAGGAAAAAATGACTTCAAGTTTATAATCTATAAAGTTCCAAATGAGGTTGGCATTGTCACGATGTGGGCCATCTACTAATTGAAGTAAACATCTTTATATGTTAATGGATGTGTGTAGTCTTGTTATTTATTCTTATGAGCTGTTGATTGATAACTAGTTGGTTAGTAGTTGATTTTAGGAATAGGAGGAGTAGAGTTTAATTGCAGCTAGCCTTCTAGGGTTGTATTTGGCTACTTAAAGGCAAGGGCTAGTCCCTTGTCCCTCTCTTGAGTCTAAGTGGATTTGAAGTGTGGGATGTATTTAAGTACTAAATTGTACATTTGATGGTGATTTTCTATTGAAGAAAACATTTATGTGAGGAGTTCTGGATTGGGGTTTTGGTAAAGGGTTGGATCAAAATAAAATCTTGGATATTAGTTTGGGGATAGTTGTTCTACCATGATCCCAATTTCTATAATAGATCTAGATCTATTATGGAAATGGAGATATGAAGCTTTGAAGAAGAAGTGTTTGGAATCTAAAGCAACCCCAAAGGGTGTATTTGGGAGCTCCAGTCTTATTGATTTTTTGTGATATGGCTATGAAACTTAAAGGATATTTATTTAATTTACTTAGTACCTTGTAACAATAATATGGCCACAATGGATATGAGACCTACAAGTTATGCACAAAATACAACTAGGATGTGGAGACCGTGATTTGGAAAATAGTCAATAGTGGAGAATTGTCCATCTAAATTGGAAAAATATCTTAAATCATGATGGAAATTAATATGTGAGTATCTGAATAGTTGATTTACATTTTTAAAACATTTCAAGACATTTGGAGTGATTGTCCATCATTTATGCTAAATCAAAACTAGCTATGGCAGTTTTAGGTATTTTAAAACTTATCCAAAATAACTTGTACCTACATTTATAAATGTAAATCCGCCATAGCTAGCAATGAAGATTATAAATGTAGGTACAAGTGACAACCAAAATTTGTAATGTATACTGCCCAATATGGCAATTTTTCATGATTTTTATATTACATGTTTAATGAAGTCTTACATTTGAATGGCCATTTCTAAACTATTAAAATCAATTTTGAAATAAAGTGTACTTGTAGTTTTTAAATTATTCAATATCTTCATAGAAGAGTTTCAAAAATCTATATCTTACAAATGTTAGAAATCTAATACAAAAATTTGTAAAATATAGATGGATGAAATTCCATATTGCCGATGGTCTTTGCAATGATGATAACAATCCAATAAAGTTAATTGAATCTTGAGATTAAAGTAAAATAAAGTAATTAAAATCACTTATAAAAATGGCAATGGCAAATTCCATCAAATTTGAAGAATTATAGGTAATGTGGTAATTATACAAATTTAGGTTTGATGTATTGACTCAATACTTCTCCTCACTTGTAGAGAGTGAAAAAGATATATATATATATATATATATATATATATATATATATATATATATATATATATATATATATATTTAAATGTTTTATTTTGGATTTACCATATAATTTTATAGGTATTTTGATTTATAGTTTGAAATGAAATGAAATATTTGAGAGAAATACACCTACATATGACAACCCAAAACTCTGAAGGTAAGTATAACCAACTGCAATAACACATTTGGAAGAAGTTGTCATTGTTATAAGAATTAAAGTACCTATGATCTCAAATTTTTCTAAGATTTTTTGAATTTAAAAAAAAAATAAGAAAAAAAAATTTACTTTTTTGAGAATATAATTTTTATTTCTATTCATTTGGTATGTAGTTAGGAGCAAAAATTATGCCCAAAACAGGCAAGAATGGGTAGCAAGAAAACAAAAATAAACTTGAAATAACTTAAAAAATAATAATTTTGTCTATGTACAAAGATTTGATTCATTCCATTTGAATTAGTGATGAGAAAGTTATGGGCAATCTTTATTTTAGGGCAATTAGAGCATCTTCTTGAAAAAATAACTTATAAGATGCATTTCTAAATTCAATTTTCACAATTAAAAAAAAAGAAAAGGTTCACAAGGTTAAGATCTCTTGTTAGAACAATCTCACCATTGAGATTAGTGTGTTTTAATTCCATCTTAGAGCTATTAATGGTTTACTTTTCCCTACAATTCTAAACCCACTTCTACTTCACAAGTTTTTAATGAGTGAAAATTAAGTATGTGTTTTTTGAATTTATTTTCCTAGATTCTCAACTCAATTCTTCAACATAGAAAATTAGAAATTCTAAATCAATAGTGCAAAAATTTTAAGCTAAGAGGATTCAAAGTCAAGAAATCTACCAAAGCAAGGTACAAAACCCCCTTTGTTTTCTTCACTTTAAATGCAAATATCTTGCAATCTACATGGTCAAAGTTTCTAAAATTTCTTTGACACATTCTTACACTAGTAACGTATAGTGCAAAATCCTATGGCCAAATATGCAAAAAAGAAAATTAACTTTTTTTTTGCTCTTTGCAATAGAAATGACTGTTTTGAATGTTTTTTGGATGAAAAAAGGCCTTAGGACTTCAGGGTAAAGGTAAGTGTCTCAGCTCATTGCAGGCCAAATGGGAGCAAGCCCATTGGCAGACAAAAGTATATTAGTAATGTACATTTCAGAACTTGAATGTACTCCACTAATATAATTTGGTTTTACAATGGGGTTGCTTGCAACTGAAGTCCCATTTGGTGGCCAGGGTGAAGTGACCCCTCGCTCAGCCTTGCAGGCAAACCCTGGAATTATTTTTTTTTGCACATGAATTTTTTTGCAAAATTTCAATTCATTTTTGCGATCAGAGACCCCAAATTAATTTTCAAAGGTCAAGAATGTACCCTAGAACGGCCCAAAATAGGGGGCTTTTTTTTTACATGCACCCCTGCTAAGGCCGAGCGAGGGGTCAATCCACCCTGACCCATTTGGCCTACAATGGGCTCACTTGCCTTAACTTACTTTTCCCCAAAACCAGCTGCTTGCTATTGAAAGTGATAAAATGATGCAATTTTGTCATCCAGGGATGACTGGATTACATATGTTTGTACAAAGTCTTCTCTGGATCTGGAATTTTTTGATTTACCACCACTGTACAGTACCAAGCAACAGACACAAATGTCTGTAGAAACATAATATGTAGAGTTAAATTAGAATCATGAAATGAATGTCTGTCAGTTCAGTTGACAAGAAATTGTGACTCCCATCTGGCCAATCTTTTAAGTTATTTTAATTGGATTAATAATTCCAATTCCTCTGCATCTCCCCTTGAATACACAATCCTCTTGTCAAACTGGTGGTAAATATATAGGAACCTACCCATACCTGATTACTCGCATATTTGGAGCACAGGTTTTCTGAGTGCTAAATTTTCCTCATGTACAGAAATAGAATTTGGAAGGATTGCATATTTTTCCAGAATTTTGTTACAAAAATGTAATTATTATGAATTTTTTAGTGAAAGATTCTCTTCAACCTACAATGATGATGAAGGCTATTGCAAAGTTGACCAAGGGCAGGTTGCAATATTCACAGCATTGCAACCAATCATAATGTGCCAGAATTGCTCCTTGAACTCTATGAACTACAACAGCCTATGGTTGGGATTACAACAATATGTTGATCAAGAATAGGAGGGTGATCAAGTATTGGTCAAAAGGAGACCCAATCGCATCACGGCCCCTTCGCTGGCTCTCTATTGGTGTACACTCGTCAACAACTGATGTGGCAGACACCAACGTGGCATGGCAAAGGATGGAGGGGCTTGGTGGCCCTCTATCATGTTTGCAATGCGATATCGTGATCCTGGCAGTGATGCATGCTAGCTTGATTCTTCACTGGCGCTGCTAAGCCTAGGTAGATTGATATCCCTGCATTTATGGGGTCGGAGCATTATTTAATTAATTTGGGCATAACATCCATTGAAGGAGGAGGAGTTTCAATCCCCAATTCCCCCATTTTTATATCTTAAGGATGCTTTACACATGGAAGTTAGACCATTCCTCTTGAGGCCAATTGCACAAATTTTGGCCTTTTGTCCAATTACAAGTGAAGATTTTGGACCTTTTACACAACAAATTGGCCTAGTGTTTAGGTATAAAGCATCCGTTACTTCAAAGCCATGCACATCGAATTGAACAGATAAACAATAGTGTAGATTTGCAATAATTAACTAACTTACATTAAGCAAGTTTGTACTAATTGGTTGAGTTGATTAGAAATTTGGAAGAGTTATAGATTGATTGTAGACAATGATTGAAGCCTAAAATTCTAAGCTATTTGGTTTTGTAAGTCACGTTCACCTTGTCAACAAAGTAAGTTGATTCAATGTTGGAGGAGAACCACCAATTAGTTCATTGGTAGTTGGTGCATTTGGAAAAATATCCAGTTGGAGTGTGAAAATGAAGGATCCAAAACTAGACAAAAAATTGGTAGGATCAACAACCAACTAGTGTGCAAAAATAAAAATAAAAAGTGGATATGTAGCCGCCACTCTCAAGAAATTGTCAAATGTTAGCCCCTTGTCATTTCAAATCCAAGGCTTGTACCATTGAAGGCCGGTGTGTTCTTAGACAAGGTGGGAATCGCTTTGGAATTGACCATTGAAGGGCTTGGAGTACTTGGACAAGGCAAGGGCAAGTGTCACATTAGGATTGGTCATGGCTTTCAATCCTTGCTCCATCATCCATGGCTACTCAATATAGTGAAATTCATAATTTAGTTTCAAAATTGGCATATCTTTAAAAGAGGCTAGGATTGTAGCTTTTGCAAATTTGAAGTTGAAGAAAAGTGTCTGGTGCCAGAATTTGATACTAGAGGAAATGAACTAGGAGGCTTTGGACAAGGAGAGGATGCAACTAATATCCTTGGACCCCTGGCTCTTTCTACAAAGAGGAGGCAAATTAGCAAGATAGTTCCAAAAACTTCCTAAACTCTAAGTTTATCATATTGCTTCATCTTCTTGATTTTGTGCGTGCTTGGTGGGTTAGGAATTAAATTCCATATATGAACAGCTTGTGAATTAATGCCTCGTCCATGAGTGTTTGTAGTTGGACTAGCATGGGCTCCAAATGTCAATTTCGTTAAAAGTGGTGTGATTCTAGCACCAATTGAGGCACCAATACATGATTGAAACTTATAACTTATGTACATATAGAGTAAACTTGCCAATGACCGCATGGACAAAATTCAAATCCTTCTCCACAATGTTACAAACAATAGCAAGCTTTGAAACTTGGCACGCTTATTAAATACTATATTATGATTCATTTTTAAAAAAAAGTGCATAAAAAGGTTTCTTCTTGCAAATTTCATTCCTAGTTGAAGACAACAAGGCTAAAATCTTGTTAAAAAAAACTTCCAGTCCTTCACCGGATACTATGAAGTGACTGTTCATACCATTCATACCACTGTTTCATTCGCAAAGTTCCAATGTGTGCGGTTCATGTCCGGTCATTAGCAATTGTAGTGTGCGGTGATTGAATTTGTTCGGTCAATGGCGGGTTTACTCTAGAGTCTAAAACCTGGGAATGGGTATGGATTTATAAATCAAAATACTTAGGCAATATTCTGAAAGATGCCACAGTATTGGAATATTGTCAATTTAAATAACAAAATTGACATTTCCAATCTTCAACTTCAATTACTTGTGTCTATCGGAAATGACACTAGAAGAACCCCGTGTTTTAGGTTACGTTTTGTGATTTTTTAAAACGGATTTTAGGTGATGTTTATTGCAACATGCCCATGTTTTTATGTCAACATTGATGTTATGTTGAACGTATTTTTGACATAAAAACATGGGTATGTTGCAATGGATGTCACCTAAAATCCGTTTTAAAAAATTACAAAACGTAACCTAAAACGCGGGTTTCTTATAGTGTGAAATGTACTACTATTAGAATTGATGGAAGAAGGACGATTTTGTACATGAGACTTGCAAGGGAAAAAGTGGGAAAATAGAAAAGAATTCCGTCTAGCTGTTTTTTTTTGTTCCAAAGGGAACACTAGGAATTCTTTTTCACATTAAGAAACTTGAGACTCATTGGGAAACTACACTACTACATTGGGGAAAAAAATCACCAAAAACATGTAGGGAAACTTTGTTGTAGTGTAATGAAGTAAGAATGAAAAATTGCTTATCAATGAATGAAATTGCAATCTTGGATGACTGAACGTGGATGAAAATTTGTATTAGTAATGAATGAAAATGAAGTTTTAGATGGATGAAACTTGGATGAAACTTAGATGACTTATTGTACTTTTAATGAATGAAATGCATGTTTTGGATGGATCAAATTAGGAGGATCAATGGATGAAAATTGCATGATGTATTGCAATTTTAATGAACTTAATGCACTTTAATTTTTAGGGTCACATGTTAATATCTTCTACATCTCTATAACTTTTGATTCACATTTGCATCTACATCTTCAAACTCCTTGGTTGTGTAAGTGAGGCCTAAGGAATCATTAGATGAGATTGGGGGGGTTGGAGGGCCATTTCGGGCCTGTTCCCAGCTCCGTTCCCCCCGGTCTTATTGAATGCTGGTTTCATTTTTATTTTTTTTCAAAAAACAAAAAAAACAAAAAAATAAAATTTTAAATCCTTAAAATGAAAAGCAAAGTTTGTTTGTTTGTTTGTTTGTTTTTTCAAAAAACCCAACCTGGCAGTCGCTTGGCTAGGTAAGCGCAGGCGAGTTTCAGTGGTTTTCAGGTGGGTTTTGAGTTGGGAACTTGCAACCCTCTAGAGGAGTCAAAAAACATGTAATGTAGTCTTCATTGAGTTCACTAAAATCCATGTCATTGTCTATCTGTCCTTACTACTTCAACAATAACAACAAAATTAAAAATCTCAATTGACTTATATAGATTATAAATGCATCACAAAGCTTCTTGTAGGAGATGAGATTGATATTTATCTAATAATTTGAATGATGAGAATAGAACTATGTGAAATATTCATTTAGTTGTCTTAGCAATGAATTTGTAGGTCTAAGCACCAAAAGATAATTAAACTCACCTTATTGAAAGTGACACATTTCAAACAAATTCCACTCAAAAATTGTCAACAACTTGTATGTGATCAATTTAAATGAAATTTGAACCTTAGTTTTAAAATCATATAATAAAATAGTGGTAACAACAATGAAAGTTTGAACACTTTGGAATTGAAAACCTACAACTTTTAACTAAACAACAAATCCAAAATACTATTTCAAGTTATAGTTCCTAAAACATTGTTGCAAATCTTCAAAATAGGAAGCCATCAAGGTTAGGGTGATTGCAAGAAACACCACTACTATTTTTTATCACACCCTATATGTTGATTTGTTTTTGGGCCATAATTTTGTGTTTTGGTTGGCCAAATGACTCAAGGTTCATAGATAAGGTACTCGTGACTATTATACACATTGGCTAATTTTTTTTTGCATTTTTTACATTTTTTTTCACTATCCAAAAATAGACCCCAAATTTTGTCACACTTGCCTATTTGGGGGGAGGTAGTACTATTGAGTACCCCCAAAAACAAATTTGGAGTTGAAATTCAAAGGAGATGGTCTTCTAGTAGATTTGCAGCTATTGGTCTAAGGAATTTTAAAAATAGTTAATAGTATGTTGT
The DNA here is from genome assembly GCA_947034895.1 of Rhytidiadelphus loreus. Taxonomy (NCBI): domain Eukaryota; kingdom Viridiplantae; phylum Streptophyta; class Bryopsida; order Hypnales; family Hylocomiaceae; genus Rhytidiadelphus; species Rhytidiadelphus loreus. The sequence continues at coordinate 24,000,141 of OX344764.1, forward strand.
ATGGAAGTCTACAAAGTGAGCTTCTTTCTACTTGCATTTCGAACATGTAAAATATTATTTTGGTGGTTCTTTTGGTCAAATGACCAACTTTTACTTTTACTTTCTTATTTTTTACAAATTAAAACATTGAAGTATCTATTTTCTTGAGATTTTACACTTTTTTAGTTCTCCTACTTTGAGAATTTTTCTATGCTTTATCTTCCTAAAGTACAATCTTCTTAAAAGGTGTATACATTGGTCACATTTAAAAAAAACATTCAAATTATTATTATTTTTTTAAAATACTCCATAAAACTAAGCAAAAAAATACCCCATAAAACTAAGCATGAGTACTATGAAAAAGCAACAAAATCAGTAGATGTTTCTTGCAATCACCCATTAAAGACAGTACTCACTTGTGGACATTATTTCTTTTTGAGCAAATGTTCACTAACATTGTAGGAGCAATTGGGAGCATTGTCGCAGCTTGGTAAAGAGCACATACAACTACCCTTAGCAGCTTCTTCCTTCTGTACCCACTCACCTTCTTCCTTGTTGTATTATGGCATTTGACTGCTACTTGATCTAGATACGAAAACAAGTACCATTTCTCACATCAATTTAATAGCTTGCATGTCTACACAAAGAAACATCAATTACAAGAAATGACCTAGTATTCAAGAGAATTACAAACCTGCACGATTTTGGATTTTTATAGTTTCCAGCTCCTCAGTGAGCCAGGTACAATGGTACATCTTTTCAAGCTTCAAAACAATGATCACATCAGTACGGCCTTGCATTGCCATGTAAGAAACTTGGGAAACAATCGGGAAAACATCAATTCTCAGGAAAGCATTCATTTTGCACGACAAAGATAAGAACACTCCTTTCATTGCTCTACATGCTGTAGCAACTATCTTTGGCGGGTTCACTTGAATCCTCCACCATCCCATGTGCTAACCTTGCACTCTTCTGCCTCTGCACTTCACTCCTGAGCCATAATGCAAATTTAGGTCACTCTGACAAATGTGAAGGAAATAATATTGCTTGCCTTCTTCTTTGTTGAGTATTTTTTACAACAAAATTTGGCTTGTGCTGCACATCATTCCAAGCAAGCTTCTGTATATTGTCTGCCGCAAAAATGTGAAAAAAATCTCAATTCTTCCAGTGACATTAAGCTCTCTTCTTCAGTTGCAAGAACCTAAGCATTCATAAGAAAAAAAGTACGGAATACTTCTGACAACTGCTCCAAACAGGGTACTGTTTGCGCAACCATCTCTTTCCACTATTGCAGAGAAAATGATAAAATTAATGTAAAGTCATGTTGCTGAATGCATCACCAAGCTTACAATTTAGTTGATTCTGCTCAATCCTCAAAGCCGTGAAAATCAACCATTGTCAAGAAGACTCTTTTTCCAAACAAAGTGTGTCTAAGTTAATTTAACTATTGATATAGTAGTCTTCTATCAATAAGATCTTACTATCACAGGGCATTTTTTCAAATCCAATACTCATGGTCAAAGAAACAAAATATGGAACAGCATAATCTACAGAAAGGAGGTTGGCTTACTTAAACATATGAAATCATGGTTTAGACTCTTACTCCCTCTAGAAGTCCAGGTATTCAGCATTTTTGACAACAAAGTCATGTAGCCAACTCTAACAATAGTCTGCAAATGCCACCATCTTCCATCACTTTGTCAATTATGGCCTTTGTTCTTCATTTCTATCCCAAATACGCCTTGAGGTCGCGGTGAACTTTGACAAATACAAAAATCCAAACAATCTTCCATAGTGTTACCTTCTGTCTTACTTCATTTGGGATGTGCCAAAGTTCCCACATATTCAATCTCAGTTTGAATTTGTTTTGTAAATAGTTTCCACGTCCATGTGAACTCCCTTGGTGAATAGAAAGGAATATTACATTTGGAGGCGTTTGTACTTTACCAATTCTTGTTTCTTTGTGTGCATGTACGTGAAAAATTTCAGACTGAAAAGGTGCCTCTAATCGGCCTATTTGTACTTGCCCAAATTTCAGGTTCCAATTGACACTACAGATTGCTCAAATGCCATTGCATCCTTTTGCTTCAAATGTGTACCGTGAAACTAATTTGTGTATTGCTATAAATTCTTCAGTTCAGATTGTTGAATTTGAATTGTATTGTGTTGCAGTGACTGCTATAGTTTGTATGTGGCATCGTTCAGTTTCTATTGTTGCCTTGAATTTTTACAAATGCTTCATAACATCATTGCATGGAGAGAAATGTTGGTGATAGTTTTCAATTTCACTTGTTCCTACATTGAGATCATGAAATGTAAAAAGATGGGTCATGCGCACTTGCTCAATGCATATGTGAAATAGTTGCTCCAATTGCAAACCGTTGTCATCATCAATGATCATGTTGTGTATGATGATACAACATATCATAATGTCATTCATAGTCTTTTTCTTTTTTTTTGACACAAACGAAATAAATTCCATTGCAATGTCATTCATAGTCTCAAGTTTGTATTGGTAGCATGGATTCTAGACTATCTTCCAACATGCTTGTAAGATATTGAATGCACTTTCAATGTTCTTCCTTATTGCCGACTGCATCTTCAATGCATAGTGCTCTCGTGAGTGCTCTTTTTTCTCCCCCTGTGACTTGTGAATGGATTGCAAGAAACAACTCCATTGTGGATAAATGCCATAAGTGAGCAAGTAATATCTGGAGTATTGATGTCTATTTACCAAGAATTAGAAGTCATTATTATCTCCATGCAATAAATTAGCAATAATGGGAAATCAGTTGAGAATGTTCAAGTCATTATCACTCCTTAAGTTTAACAAACTGAAAAATGCAAGCTATATTCAAAGAGATTGATCTACCACAACCTCCAAGATGATGCTTTGAATTTGATCCTTATCTTGAAATTGTCCTTGCCATATGACAAGCACACTAAAAGGAGCAAGAAAAGGAGCCAAGTTGGATGTAACAATTCTTTTTTTTGGTCAAAATTTGAAATTTAACCCCTAAAGGACCAACATGTATTTTTTGGCAATATAGAAATTTTGGGTAGGTATCTGTGATTAGAGATTTGCATATTTTAGGCTGAAATTTTATTAGAAGGAGGGGAAAGGAATCTCTTTCATATACACTAAATTTCATGACATTTGGAAATATGAATAAAAAGTAATGGCCTAATATGTTACTTTTTTCTATGGCCGGGCAATCCGGGCAGATCTGAAAAAATCACACTTTTCATAAACAAAAATTTGAAATTGGTTTTCTAGAGTTATATATACGCAAAAAGCTTTGAATCATTCCATTTTGATCAATGAGTCAAAAGTTATGAGGAGTTTTAGTTTGTCAGCAATTATGGAATCTCTATTCTAAAATAAACTTTGAAGTCCTTTATCTTACTCAATTTTCAATATTTTTTGAAAAAAATAAAATCATAAGATGTAGATTCTTTATTTCAACATTTCAACCATTGGGATTGGCATTTTCCAATTCCATAACTAAATTCTTTTGTATTTTGAATCAATCTTTACTTCTTTCTACTTACTTTTTTTTTCCTATATGTTGTACAATTCCAAATGATGTGAAAATATTTAAGCATGTGGCCAAATTGTCTAGAAAAAAGAATCCAAAGAAGCACCTCTATTTTGGACATTTCTTTTTATAGAAAAGTGAGCTTGTGAAGTGCAGCTGCCTTGTTTTTCGTAGGGCCAAAAAAATGATTTGAGTAAATTTGAATGTTTATATCTTGCAATCTTTGTCGTGGAAATTTCTAAAACTTTTTCCACATCTTTTCTAACCAAAAGACTACAAGATCCTATGGTTACATGTGTCCTAAAATGTTTTATTTCTTCTTAAAGTTGGTACTTCTACTAGAAATGGCAATTTTGGAGCATTATTGGTAAAAACATAGTCAAGAAATTGAAGGGGTTAAAGTGACACAATTGTAAGTACTCTTAAAAAATTGCAAAAAAATATTCAAACAATATACATGTCTCTTACAATCTAAAAATATGGTAGTATTTTATAATGTTTTAAATGGAATATAGACAAAATACCGTGTATAACCAACCTTTTTGATGTTTAGTTGCTAAAAATATTAAAAGAGTTTCACATCACTACAGATGAGAGTAGGAGTTTTTGATTGTCCTTGCCTTCAAAAAATGAAGTGGAAAACCTTTCAAATTTTGTTGCTCAAGTCTACTACAATGTACATGACATAAATTATATAAGATATTCATTATTACAAGCCTTGTCTAGTAAGCAAGAAACAACTCTCTAAGGAAGTCAATTAACGTCCTTTGTGAAGACGTTAATTCTCTAAGGAAGTCAATTAACGTCACCATAAATTATATCAAAGGAAGTCATTTGTGAAGACGTTAATTGACTTCATTGTGCATAGGACAAATATTTGCAAATAACTCTCTTTAATTCCTTAGAGAGTTAAGGAGTATTTGCATTGTGCATAGGAATTAACTCTCTTTAATTCCTTAGAGAGTTAATTGACATAAAATACTATATTCCTTAATTCCTTAGAGAGTTAAGGACGTTTGTGAAGACGTTAATTGACTTCATTTGTGAAGACGTTAATTGACTCCTTTGTGAAGACGTTAACTCTCTAAGGAAGTCAATTAACGTCAATTAACGTCTCCATAAATTATATCAAAAAACGTTAATTGACTTCATTGGCTTCATGCTCCATAAATTATATCAAAAAACGATTTTGTTATGCTATGCTATGTGTGGTGTGATGCCACAATTGACCATCAATTTTTGCCAATTCATAATATTTGTTCATTGCATTTGCAGGCAAACCATATGCAATCATCTTCAATGTAAAGGTACACTTTTGTAATGCAAATAAGCCTACCATGACTTCCCACAAAATCCCATTTTTGTACAATTTGAGGTCAAATTTAGAGGCATCTTAGACAATTTTTAAGAAAAGTTCCTACCTCATTCTAAATTTTGCATGATTATAAGTTGGATTCTCTCTGAAGTTATCATCCACTGAATGGTCATGCCACAATTCCGTATCTTTGAAATCAAACTTGTGACCAAACTTGGAACCACCAAAAGAGTTCCAAATAGGTTGCAAACTCAATCTTTTTTGTAGTAAATTAAGGTGGTCTTCTTATTTGGCCTATTGGAATTCTTCATTAGAGTTGGAATCTTCCATTGCTTGTTGCAACAATTGTCGTAGTTGAAGATGCCACCATTTGAGCTCTCGACACCATATCGACAGTCTTGTGTTGTCACAATTTGCAAGCGACATCAATTGATTTAGGGTTTGGAGTATCATAATAGGATTGAGGCACTACTGCGGAGGTTGCCTTGTTAAAAAAAGTCTGTGTGAACAAGCTCAATCAATGTATTGTTGCAATGCTCCAGAACTGGTATGACTAAAGATGCTCTTATGGGATAGGGTTTCAAGACATGTGTCTTGAAAAATAAATTCATGCCTATCCTAGTTGCACATGGCCTGAAATTTGACCTTTAATTTGTGACAATATATATTGATCTAAATTTTTGACATATGAATTGCACCAATTTAATAAAATTGATGATCCATGTAGTGTGTATACGTTGATCACAAGTGTTTGCAATTAAATACCAATCTCAATCTATCATCACGGGGAGGACACTCCCCACGTTTTAGCACCCCACGTGCGGCAAAAAAAGTAATACAAGTAATATACCTTAAAATTTAATTTTTTTTCAAAAAAAAAATTATGGATAGATTTTACTACTTTAGAAGTTTATGTTTTGAATTATTGGTATTTTTTTATGCTAATAGTAATTAGTTATAAATTTTTGAAGAAAAAAGATACACTGTAAAGCTGAAAATAACTTTCACACCTCTATATTATATAAGAAAAGAATTTTGAAAAATGAAAAAAAATTCTATAGAATAGCTTTCTATTGAAAGTTTATTTTGGTTGAATATTGATGCAATAGTCATCTTCATGTGAGCTCTATAAATATTTTAGTTCGAGAACATGCCATTTTAGTTCATTTTTCAACCCTTTCTAGACAACATATCTTATGTTATTTGGAATTGAAATTTTTGTCAATAGAAACCTTTAGTCATTGTTAAACAAAGCTCAAAATTTTAGGATGAAATTATAGTTTATTCAAGGTGTATTACATGTATTACTTTTTCTACCCCCACACGTGGGTACCCCAAATGTAGTGAGAGTGTCCTCCCCGTGTCTATCATAAATAAAATACAAAATACATGATAAACAACCTTCTTATAGTAAGGAGATGACACCTCTTGAATTATTGTAATGGTGTGTGACTACATGTAAGTGTATGACTCTAGGACGGTTAATATACAATCGTGATTGTTGAAGCAATAGTCTGATTGTACTATCATGTTGATAATTGAAGAGAAGAATTATATTAATAATGAATATATGAATACATAATATATCCTACATATATAGGGTTGGTCACCATTCTAGAGTCTAGACTTAATGTGTAATGACATGACGGTCCAATCTAACACCTAATGACCTTTCATATATAACTATTTAATCTAATGATGAAATACTAATTTCATCCTTCCCCCCTTGATTAAATAGTTTCAAAACTATCATATTCTAAACCTAGTAGATGTGTATACAAGTGTGATGCTTGTCTTTTGTGAGACTTTTTGTGAAAATAATAGCCGCCATATCAAGTGTAGGACAATATGTCAAAGTATTTTCTTGAGCTTGAACTTATTCATGAATGAAGTGGACTTGAATATCATTGTGTTTACTTTGGTCATGAAATCTTGGATTTTCATAAAGTTTTATTGCACTTTGGTTATCAAAATAAATATTAGTTGGTTGTAATTGATGACAACCAATGTTGCTAAATAATCGGCAAATCCAAACAGCTCCTTTTGAGGCTTTTGAAAGTGACACTGTATACTCACTTTTTGTAGAGCTAAGTGCCATTGATTGTTGCTTTCGACTTACCCAAATAACTACACAATTTTTCAACATAAAACAATAACCTGATGTAAAGCGAGGATCATCCAAATTGCATATCTAATCAACATCAAAGAATCCATGCAAGATAAATGGTTGGTTGGAACGTTTATATAATAGGCCCAAACTTAGAGTACCTTTGAGATAACGCTTGATTCTTTTTCCTCCATTCCAATGGCATAATCCAAGATTTGATAAATATTGTGCAAGTGTACTAATTGAAAAAAAAAAATATTGAGCCTTGTGTTAAGGGCAATGTGTGAGAGGCTATCCACTAATGTTTTATATGGACAAGCCTTTATATGAGATATATCTTCATTACTAATAGGACAATCAACTTCTATTAGTTTGATTTTAGGTTCCATAAGGGTGGAAACAGGATTACATGATTCCATTTTAAATTTTGATAACAAAGATTGTATATGTTTAGATTGATTCATTTTGGAGATACTGGTTTGCTGATTATATATTATTTCTAAACCTGAGATAGAAGTCCTTTTTACACGTGCCTTTTTATTGGACCTAAATCGGTCACATCAAATTCAATAGATAGTTCATGTTTAATTTGTTTTAATAAATGTTCATCATTAGTGATGAGTAAACAATTATCAATATAAATAGCTAGGATAATCAAAATTATGACCATCACGTTGTAAATACACATTTGTGTCAACTTCACTTAGAATGGAAACTATGGATATTAAAAATTAAACTAATGCTTGATACCAAGTTCGCCTAGATTGTTTGAGGCCATATAGAGCTTTATGCAATTTACAAACAAGTCGTTTTGTTAAAGTAATGGATGGGGGCAAAACAAATCCTTCTAATAGTTCTATAAAAATACCTTCTTGAAGTTCACCATTTAAATAGGCCGTGATGATGTCCATGTGATGAGCATGTAAACAATAATATGCAACAAAGGCTAATAGAACACACATTGATAATAATTAAGTACTTGCAAAAAAAGTGTCACCATAGTCAAGGCTTTCCTGTTGAAAGTAGCCCTTAGCCACTAATTTGACCTTGTATTTTATTATTTTGTTATTGAGGCTGCGTTTGGTTTTAAATACCCACTTACAACCAACATGGTTTCTATTTAATAGTAGGTTCAATAAACTCCATGTATTATTTTTAGTTAATGACTTAAATTCAACGGCAATTGCCATTTGCCATTCTTTGGCATTTGGGCCTTCCATAGTTTCTTTATAGGAAAGTGGATCAATATATTAATTATTAGTTACATCATTATATGGTGCTAGTGCTATCCAAGGTTTGTGTGGTTGTTTCTTTTTCTTAATAGTCTTTTTGGAAGGCTTACCTTCCATATTATCTATTAATTGCTTAGATTACTTTTGTTGGCGAGTGGATTTTTGGATGACAAGAGGTCTGTTTGGTATTGTACTTGGATAAACTTAAGTAGGAGGAGAAACATTATTGGGTTCACTTGAAGAAATAGGAACAATATTATACTCAAGGTCATATGTTAGATTCCAAAATGCATAATAAGCATTATCAAATTCATGGTCATCATCACAAATTTGAGATTGATAATTTTGATTCCTGTGGGGATTAGATACCAAAGGCTTTCTACCAAAGGCAAGAGTTGAAGTGGATGCATTGTTGGTGTCATTCAAACTTTTCTTTTGAATGAGATATTTGATTAAAGTTTGAAGGGTAAGAATTTGACCTTGGATTGAAACTAAATTTTTTTGAAAGCTGAGGGGCATGTTATGCATTTATGCAATAATAGCATCCTTGTCACTCAAAGGGATACTGGTCGTTGACAGTTGATCTAGAAGGGATCTAAAAGTGTGGAATGGATATGTTTTGTCACATTTTCTTGCTCCTTCATTTTAATGTCGTTAGTCGTTCTTTCAAATACAATTTAGTTACTGAGTCATGAGCTTCATATAAGCAATATAACTCTTTCCATGCTTCTTTAGACGTCTCTTTCGATGTTATATGCAATACTTGATTCAATTCCAAACAATTTGTAATAATCACTTTAGCTTGTGTGTCTTTTATGTTCTATTCTTCCTTACTACCTTGTCTAGTCACTGGGATATGATCAATTCTGCCATCTGGGGAGTGGGAGGTGTAGATGGTCTAACTTCTAAGCCATCTATTATTTTAAATAATTTTTTTGACTTTAAAATTAATTGTAGGTTATGCTTCCAAACATGAAAGTAGGTGCCATCAAACTTGGCAACATTATAAAGGTTTGTTACATTGAATTGAAACATTTGTTATTAATTCAATTATAAAATAGAATAGAATAATTTTGTAATAATTAGTGCATAAGAAATAATGATTATTTTTATCTGACTAGAGGTAATATGGAAAAAGAATCTCCATTGGCAAAAAAATGTGAATTTCTTTCATCAAAAGCATGTAATTTTGGAATTGAAACAATCCTTTGTCCTTCATCAAATGGTATAATGTCTAATGGTAGGGATTCAAGTTGGAATTGACACAATGCATTTGTAATTCAAAGATCATTTTCTATGTTAATTTGATTTGAATTGTCTATGAGCAAATCATAGACGTCTTTGCTTGCACATTCTGCACTAGCAAGAGGAGGAAAACATATATTTAATAAATAAATAAATTATTTCAAAAATTATTTCATGATCGTTTAAATGCAAAACCTAGAATCTCTCACAAACTTTGATCTTCTAATTTGCTCTGATACCATGTTGAGAATCAAATAGAAGAATTATATTAATAATGAACATATGAATATATAATATTTCCAACATATATAGGTCACCATTTTAGACTTAACGTGTAAGGACATGATGGTCTAATCTAACACCTAATGACCTTTCATATATAACTATTTAATCTAATGATGAAGTACTAAATTTATCCTAACATGATATACATCCTTCAATTGTATAGCTAAGTTGAATCATAAATTTTGAATTTGAAGTCCATATCTTGAGTCAAATAAAGTAAATCCAAATTTTCAAGGTTCTCTGACAACTTTAAGTTCTTCCAAGCCAATGTATTGGATTTGGATTTTGCATAAATTACACTAAGTGATTAACTAAGAAGGCCTAATCCCACCAGTACAAGTAACAAGGTATTGTAAGTTGCTGATAGTTTGTTTGTATAGGATCTTAACTATATGTTGTTATTCTTTAGAAGTAAAGGCATAATTTTGGTGTCATGATATCAAATACCAACTTTAAGAGGTGTGGCAATAGAATTTGAAGTGTCCATATTAAATTTGGTTAAGAGATCAGAGATATATTTGTCTTGTAACAATGTTAATGTCTTATTTAAGTGATCATGTTGAATTTGGATACCAAGAATATAGTCAATTTCTTGATTATAAGTCATTGAAAAACATTGAACGAATAGCGCTTTGCTAGCGGACAAGAACTTAAAGTTGTCAAAGATTTTTATTAAGTCATTGATATAGAAACCTAAGAGTAATATAGAAGTATGTAAGTGTATGTTTAATATAAACCTTTGGATCTAATTCAAATTTACAGAATGTTTGGCTCAATATACAATTGTTGAAGAGTTTGTACCAAACTTGAGCGGCACGTTTAAGGCCATAGAGAGATTTTAATAATTGACAAACTCGATGTTCCATTCTAGGTTTAATAAATCCATCAAGTTGAGTGATGTAAATTTCTTCACGTAATACGCCATTAAAAAAAGACTGTGATGACATCTATTTGGTGAATGTAATAGTCATATATAATGACCATTGTTAAAAGGATTTGGAATGATGTCATTTTGATGACATGAGAGAAACTATTTGAGTAGTCGATTCCTTCTTGTTGTAAAAAGCCACAAGCCACAAATCTTACTTTGAAACAAAATGAAGACCCATTTGAATTAAATTTTCTACAATATATCCATTTTGCGTTAATTATAGATCTTTTGGGTGGAGGATCAAGAAGGTCCCAAGTTCGATTGTTCGTCAAAGAGTGATATTTTTTATGCATTGTTGTTTTTCAACTTATTGAACTGGGTCATGTTAAAGCTTCATTTATAGAGTTTGGTTCACTAATTTGAGTGATAAATGCATAGGTGTAGAGATTGTCATCATGAAATTTTGTCGATTGCTAGTCTCCTTGTTTTTTATGTTGAGAAGTTCTTAGAGGAGAATTTTGTCGGGAAGTTGTGCATAATTTAGAGGTTGTTTGAGCCTATGGTAATGTGCCCAAAGATTAGGGGATAATTCTAATATTGAATCTCTTGCTCAATGTTGTTGATTTAAAGGGGTGGAGTTAGGAAGTTAAGTAGGCAACTCAAGTGGAACCAAGTTAGGTACAAGTGCCAACTTTTGGTTAGCTACTACATGTGGATTGGGATCTATTTTTGGAAGTGAGGATGTGATAGGATCGGAGACATTATAAAAGTCTTCCGGGTTTGTTAATAAACTTGAATCTGAAATTAGAGATCCATTTTGAATCAATTTCTTTTTAGAAAAAATGATGTTGTGTCTTGAAAATATGCAACATGATTCAAGGACATTTAGTTGACAACCTATAATGCCATTGGGTTTACTATAGCTAATGAAAATGCATTTTAAACTTTTGATGTTGAGATTCTTTTGCTTGTCATCAAGGATATGACTATAGACTAAGCAACCAATTTTTTTAAAGTTTTAGAGATTAGATTAGATGCCAATCTACAATTCATAGGGTATTGAATTGGTTAAAGCTTTGGTGAAGGAAAGATTTTGCAAATAGCATGTTGTTGCAATTGTTTAGCCCAAAATGAATTGTGGAGATTGGTTACTTTGTATAGATTTGACTAGGGTTTAGTTCTTGCATTCAAAGACCCCATTTTGAGTTGGATTATAGGGGTTTCCAAATTGACTTTGGATGCCAAAATTTGTACATAATTTGTTGAAGTTTGTTTAGGTAAACTCACCACCATTGTTAGAATGAAGAAATGATATCTTATGACTTATTTGATTCTTGACAAGAGGGTTCATTTCCAATATGGGTTCGATTAAGGACTGTCTTTCACCTTTTGGCTCTCACCCCCCAGTGCTACAATGCAATTTGAGCAATATTGGTTTTCAAATGCATCAATCAAGAAGTAGAATCCAGTACACACACTTGGCATTTGTTTGGAAAGATGCGTTGCACTCAATTTGCAACTTGTTTGAATGTCCATTTCTATCCTTTTGCGCATAAAAGGAACATTGTCTTTTGCCAATGAATTATTGAAAAGGATTCATGTGGATAACATGGAAGTCCTTTTTTTTCCTGAATTTTGGGGAGGAGATAAGTTTATGCATGAGGAAGTGGATTTTGGTATCAATTGTTGAAAAACACATGTGCTGAAACCTATATAGTTGAAGAAAGTGTGTTTTTTGGCGCATTCACAAAAACATCTAGAACTGGAGTTCAATAGGTCATTTTGAGGTTGGATTGCATTTGATTGCACGGGAATTATAATGTGAATGTGATTGTGTCCTCAAATTGCACAATTGTTCGGCGCATCAGTATTCTAAGTAAGGGCCTGAAAAGTAGTCCGGCAATGAGCTTGCCGGAAAGGAGCCAGTTCGAAGGTCAAACTGCTGCGATGCTTTTGTCCGTATGAGACACTCGTCCAAGGGGAAGTGGACGGGTGTCCACTCAGCCAGTTCTACGTGGCAAGCGGGAGAAATTGCATTATGCTGTAGATTTCGAATTTGTTTCCTCCCGCCTTGTGCCTTTTGTATCATGATCAGAGAAGGTCATGGTCAAGGTACAACTCAAGTCACAACGTGGGGTTACTAAAACTGATTACCAGCATAGAACTGGTACTTCAATCATTGAAGACCGTTATTAAATTTCAACCAACTCTTTTATATCTAATAGCAATTAATCAAAAATAAATAAGGAATAGTCTTATAAATATAAAGAGGTGTTCCTTATGACCTTATTGACACTTTTTTTTGCCTTTACAAACAACTGACACACCTCAAAATTATAGGGATTTTAGAATTCACTCCAAAAAAATTACAATTTGAAAGTGCTTGAAAGACAAAGAGACCAAAAAAATACAATAATGAGAAAAAAAAATGAAAAAAAATGATGAAAATGAAAATGAAATGAAATGGATTTTTATTTTTACAAATTAATAATAATAATAATAATAATAATAATTTCAACTTTGTTTATGAAGAAGCCTAGTGTTTTGTTTGTGAAATACAAAGGAAACATATTTTTTTTAGAAATAGAAGGAGTACTAATTTAGCTCACAACCAAAATCTAATTTTCTGTATTTTTTATAATTAATTTGAAAAATCTAATCAAGAATGTTGAAATCCATGTTATCTTCTGGTTTTTTAGTTTTGAGAATTTAATTTTTGATGCCATTCATCCTCACATTCATCTTAGAAGATTGGAATAGGGTAAGTTTAAAATTTGAAATTATAGCATTACATTTGATGTTGATCCCTAAAGCCCAAAGTGCTTTTATCCATCAAAAAACACTAGAAACTATCATTTCTATTGCAAAGAGCAGAAAACTTTTAAAATCCTCTATTTGGATACTTGACCATATAAATTTATATTAGACTAGCATAAAAATGTGTAGAAGAAATTTCAAATTTTTTGACTACTTCTTAGCTTAAAATTTTTGCACTACCAATATTTAATTTAATTTTTTTTATGTTGAAGAATTGATTTGAGAGTATAGTAAAAATATTTCAAAAAAATAAAACTTGATTTCTATTCTTTAATAAATTATTGAATAGAAGTAGGAACAAAATTGAAAGAAAAACTACATTGTTAGTAGCTCTAAGCCTCTAACTAAAAATGGAATTAAAATACATTCATCAAAATTAAAAGAAGTGTTTATTATTGATACTTTGGTTGCCTTTACATGTCACATACTTGAAAATAAATGAACTTTTAGAATTCACTCAAAATAAATAAATTTAAAAGTGTAAAGTTAACAAAATAATAGTAAATATTATTAATAATAATAAATAAGTAAATAAATAATAATAATAAAAATAAAAATGAATCAATATAGAAAAGAAAAGAAATGAACAAATAAAAATATTGACAACAATTCAATTATTAAAAGTTTTAAATACAAATATGTACAAATATATACAAAATATTTTTATAAAGAATAATTTTAGAAATTTTCATCATATTCATGAGTTGCAGAAGACCAATAATCTTTAGAAAATGTAAGTGGTTGTCCTTCTATTTTCTGATTAATTAACCTAGTGCAAATTCCTTTTTTGTTTACTAGTGCTACACCTAATTTAAAATTTGAATGTAGCTCTACTCCTTGAGAATTGAACTGCAAGGTTCCATGAACTAAACTTTCAGATTTAATAAACAATCCTGGACCATTTGATGTAGAAAACTTGTATAACATTTGATGTACAACAAAATTGCCTCCTTTAATTTCACCATGATGAAACCATGTTATAATTGATCCATCTTTATCTTTTGAATCAAGATGCGGTTTAATCTTTGAATTTTTGGAAATGTGCATGGAATGTACATTTGTTGGATGGTCTTCTTCTCCAATACCAATACATTTTAATTCCACAAATTGATCTGCAAAAAATTGATTGATGGAATCACCAAATTTGTCCATATGCATCCATATGTTACTTGCAATCAAATCACCTTGGGCCTTCCATGAATACTCTTTTGAATGTGATTCTTTTGTCATATGATATTGAATCACATTACCACGTACTTTAGGGCCACCATGAGAACCATATCCATGACTAATTGATGTATAATTTCCTCTTTTTTCATCCTTTCCACTTTTCCCTCTATAAGGACAATTTTCATAATAAGTGTTTACTAACACCAATGTATTTTTATAAATTGTTTTCTTCAATAATTGAGGTATATAAAGTAAGGAAATGTATTCAATACTTAAATACCTAGGATTAAAAATTTTATTGCTTAAAATCAAATTTCCGTCTAGGACTAATAAAGGTTCGTCTGTGGTACTTACTATGTTTTCATGTGAGTAATTCTCTTCCCAAGTACTTGCATAATTAGAATGAATCCAAAAAGGATCTTCTAATTCATTTTCATTTCTTTCACTTGTTTTTTTTTTCTTCTTTTTTCTTGTCTCATCAATGACTTTACATTTTGTTGATAATGTTGTAAAACATATATGAATATCAACTTTTCTTCTAATTCCAAATTGTTCCAATATTGCACTTGCTGTTTCATTGTCTTCGAATGCACATTTAATAATATATTGATTACTCTCTTTTTCATTTACAATGAATTCTGAAGATTTTTCAACAACCCTATGGAATTCTTCAAAGTCTTTGATGGGCACCACACCACAAATGCACAAGTTCATTTCTCTCCTACAGAACTTTTCCACTTCAAAATTATTTGGCACCCCACATTTTTTACATGTAATTTGAATGTTCGAAAAATTATTTAGACAAGATTCGCATATTTTATGACAATAGGTTCTATAATAATTTTTATGTGGATTGGGAGTTTGTTGCTCTTTAGATTTTAGGTTAAAAATATTTCTAAAATATGAATTTTGCAAAGTAAAAGTGCATGGTACTACAAACAACTTTAAAAATGACTCTCTTCTCTTATGATTACCAAATACACAACCCTTAGCCAATTCTCCTCCATAGTCAAGCTCTAAAACATTTCTATCTTCAATATATCTCTCACTTTTGACCTCAACCCCAGAACTTTTTGCTACTGGATCCTCCATTATAAAAAACACTCAAACACTCAAGATTACTAAGTTGATTATATTTTATATTTTCGGTAGAACTATAGAAGTAAAATAATTCCAATTAAACAATGTTATCTTTTTCACCTATCAAACCACACTTCTAATAGTAGTACTATCTCATTATATATTTAAAATGTATATTCACTCATAAGAATAACAAGACTACTATATTTTTTTCTTTATATATACTTTACATCAATATAAAAAGTAAAAGAGTGTGTTGGTATTGGCTTGAGGTAAAGTAAAAGGTGTTGTAGTAGGCTTGAGGTAAAGTAAATCTTGAGTGTATTGCGGTAGGCTTAAAAGGTAAAGTAAAAGAGTGTGTTGAGGTTTGTCAACAACACTCAACATACTTTTAACTACTTTTACTTTTTTCATTGAATTTGAATCAAAATAGAAAGGCAAAAGTGTGTTGAGGCTAGGTGTACTTGAGCACACCTCAAGCACACCTCAAGCACACCTTAAACTTTTTTTTATAGAATTTGAATCAAGAGTATTATGAAAAAATATTATTCACAGAATAAATTATAATATGAAGGTTTTAAATAATTAGATAATTTTTATTTATTAAGACATAAAAAAATAATCAACAAATAATGAAGAGTCATTCATAACATAATCTTAAAAACCTCCAAAAATTAGAAATTCATATAACATAAAATTCAAAGAATAAATTGAAACAAATATGATGCATTAGAAATGAAAAAACAAACAAACATTAGGTCAGATACATTGATGTGATTACATTTTCACAAATTTGCATCTAGGTAATCCTGTCATTTCCAAAAACTACATTTTAACTCCTAAATGCTTAGGGCCTTCTTTTGAGCTTCCAAGAATTTGCTCTAAATTGAACAAGAAGCCAACATTTTGATAAGTTGTATCAATTTTTTTTGAATTGTAACTATACAATTTAAAGTAGATATGTTAAAGATCACATATAGGAAAAGAAAACACAACTATATCACTTACAAATTGAAAGAACATAATGTTTGATCATGAGGGTGTTAAAACTATGAAATTCATTTGAAGTCTTTCAATTGTCTTTTCACATGGCAAATCTATAAAGTTGGTCACCCAAAAAATAAGAAGTTAAAGGACATAACATAATCAATTTAAGGCTTCTCAAAATCTCTTCTAAAATTTTTAAAAATGAATTCCTAATGTGAATTTTTTTTTTAAGATCTGGTGTATTTGAGGCTCATTTAGAAGAGCTCTCAACACTATAGAAAGTCAAGATTGCAATGGACACCCTTGCACAAAATCTTGAATAGAAAAATCATAATCAATCATTTTCAAAATCGGATTTTGAATGTTAAAACTAGACTTGAAAAAGAATTTTTCAAAAATACAAACTACTAAAAATAGCATATTGGTTAAGTTTTATTTAACTTCTAAGTATTGCCAACACCAAACTTTGATGCCTCAAGCATTTAGGGATTAAAAACAAACTTATACCCACTCAATACATGATTGCCATCTTTATCCGCCATCTTGGTGCACCATTGAACTCTACAACATGCAGATTAGACAGGATAGGGAGTGCCGTCTCCAATTAAGCTAATTGCCAACATGTCATTGCTCATGACTTGTAAGTTCTTGTTCTTGTTGTACATGGCAAACTCTCTGTCCCACCAAATCTTGCATAGTTGCAAGACGACATTTTCTCTGAGGGTTGTAGGGTTGTAAGTAATCTTGACTGTCAGCTTGTTTAATGGTGTATACCATGAATAGTAGGGCCCAGGCACGACAAGTGCAAGGTAGAGAAAGAGAGGCATTGATGGTGAAGAGACGAAGGGAGAAGAATACAATACAACGGAGGAGGAATAGAGAGTTGCAACGCATTCGTATCAATGCAGCTCGATCTGTTACAGTTGCAGCTAACAATGCTATCTTTCTTGATGAAATTTGTGCAGATAGAGCAGCTAGCCTCCATGCAGGACGCCTTGCCCAGTTGATTAGCGAGGAGACCGCAGAGAAAGGGATTGCATATCAAAGAAGTGTTATGTCAAAGCTTCTTGAGCAGCCTCTGTTGCAAAACATACTTCCGCCTTCTTTGAGCGACCGGAAAGAGCTTGAGTACTGTAAAGTGGTTTGTAAAGGAGTTGCCACAGCATGGTCAGAGCTTAAGTGGGGGAATGGGCGTGATCAATATCTTGCACGGAATGTGATTGAGGCGGCGGTTATGGCTGTAGATGAAGAACAGTGTCTTGTTGCAGCTGCGCGATGTGTTGGAATGAATCGAAGAACGTTGAGGAGGGGAGTGAAGCGTCGCACATTACTGAACCGGAGAGTTGATGGAGAGGTGTGGGCAAAGGTATATCGTCATAAACGAAAAGATTGCTTGGATTCTGAGATGGTTGATGCTGTTGTAGCATGGTGGACCGAGGAAACTCGGGTTAGTCCTTGTAAGAAGGATGTTAGGAAAAAGAGGACTGGCTTCAAGACAACAATAAGCCATGCAACACACTGGCTAGAAGAAAGTCAGGTGAGTGATTCGGTACTTTTATTTTTGTTGCTTTATTGTATATGGCATTTCTTTATTGTCCAAGAGAGGTTTCAAGCAAATTGTTCTGGTTCAAATTTTTGGTGTTGTCTAAGGCAAATTAGATGTTGTCCAAGGTCGGTTTGGGGCAGTTTATTGTTTACCTTAATCTGAAGGTTGTTTGGGGAAAATACCAGCATTCCATGATTCTTCAAGGCTCTTGGACCATTTTAGTGTTGTCTGAGGCAAATATGGTGGTATTAAGGCCGGACTGGGTATTGTCTTCATTGACAATAGTTGAATCTGGTCCAAGAAAATTTCAACATCCCAGAATTCTTTAAAGTTCCTGGGTTTCAGGACTGTTCTGGTGTTGTTTAGGGTAGATCCAGTAGAGTTTATGCCGGATTGAGTGTTGTCTTCATTGACAACAGTTCAATCCGGTCTATGAAAATTCCAACACCCAGGATTCTCTGGGATGGCAAGGCGCCAGGACTGTTCCGGTGTTGTCTGGGGCGGATCCGGTACTGTTTAGGCCGGATGGGGTGTCGTCCTCATTGACTGTAGTATTGTTCAATCTGAGAAAACTCCGGCATCCCAAGATTCTCTGGAGTTCCTCTGGAGCTCCAGAACTGTTCCGGAGTTGTCTTTGATTGATCTGGTAGTCCTTGATTGATCGGGGAGTCCTTGATTGATGAGGGAATCCTTTATTAATCTGGTAGTCCTTGATTGATCCTGTAGTCCTTGATTGATCCGGTAGTCCTTGATTGATCCGGTAGTCCTTGATTGATCCGGTAGTCCTTGATTGATCCGGTAGTCCTTGATTGATCCGGTAGTCCTTGATTGATCCGGTAGTCCTTGATTGATCCGGTAGTCCTTGATTGATCTAGTAGTCCTTAAGCAGGATTGGATGTTGTCTTTATAGACAATAATCTAGTCCAGTCTAGTCTATTGAAAGCACTACTAATTACAACCTTGCTTCTGCAGTTGGACTTCTATACCCAATTCAAAGCAGCTCACCCAGGAAAGTGTTCACTCTCTTGCTTTGTGAGACTAAAACCATATTTTGTGAAAAAATTACACGATTTCAACTCGTGTTGTTGTAGGTACCATCAGGATATGACAGAGATTACTGCTGCTTTCAATACAATACGATCACAAGCAGTGCATCTTGAGTCTGGGACAACAGCATGCACTTGCGGCTGCAGCACTCTATGTTGTAGACCCACTGTTGAGTTCGGTGCAGTTGGAGCAGTTTCTTGCCAGAGCCACAACTACACCTACAAGCGAAATTCAGAATTGTGGGAGCAAATTGTTTGTTCTAGGCCTAAAGATTCTGAGTGGCATAGACTTGCATGCTTGAAGGGAGAATGTAGCAACTGTGGCTTTCACCTACTCCCCCTTTGCATACAAGAGCTTGATCCAACAAATGAAGGCCTTCTGCTATGGCGCAGGTTTGAAATGGTATTTGCAGGCAAGACAAAGAAGGGTGAGCTAAAAAACGTTATTCGCTTGGAGTACAAGCTGACCACGAGACGAGCATTTTTGGCTTTTGCGAAGCCCAAGATTGAGCAATTCATCATGCATCAGTTTGTGGCAAGTTGGCAAGACAGACAATGTAAGCTTTGCCTTGAGACATTGAAGGAGAACGAGGTTATGTCGTTCATTGATTTTGCAGAGAATTATTCATTCAAAGGACAGAATGAAATCCAATCTCAACATTGGTATAACTTTCAACTAACCATTTTGGTGCACATAACATACACTATTGATCCAAAGTGGAATCCTCTAGATCCGAAGTCAAAGAAGATCAAGACTAATTACTTTTACTATATAAGTGATGACCGCAAGCATGATAGCTTGTATGTGCAACATTGTCTTACTCTACATTGGAAGCATATGGTCAAGACTTGTCGGGTTCCAACTCGCCATATCATCTGGAGTGACGGGTGCACAGGGCAATTCAAGGGTGCCAAGGCATGGTTCTATGTTTCAAAGTAAGTATCATTTTTCAGAGCATATCTTTAATTTTAATGATTAAATCAAGAGCTGAACAATCTCATATTGTCTTACTTTATTCAAAATACACATTAGTGCTTAGCCATTGTTAAAAATAATAGGTACACTAAGTGGCATACTGGCATACTTGTATTGTGGGTTGGTGCAGGTATCCATCATTAACCGCAACCTCCAACAATCCGGACGGATGTAGCCTTGATTGGCATTTCTGGGGAACAGGGCATGGAAAGGGTCCCCATGATGGGGCTGGTGCATGTGTCAAGCAAACCCTCCGCAAGGAGCAATTGAAGGTCAATTCCACACGTTTGCACAATGCTGAGGACGTTGTGCACTTTTTAGAAGTTGCTATGAATCTGCCCAACGGAGCATACCCTGGAGCCCGTCGAGAGGTGCACCGACATTTCATCCTCATTGGTGAGGAAGAAGTGTCCAGGGAGAAGCCATACGATTGTAAGACAGTGGCAGGGAGCCGTTCAATGCACTCTGTTCGATCTGTTAGTGCTTTAAACAATGTCTTATTGGAAGTGCGAGGATTTAGCTGTTTTTGCCCATCGTGTTTGGGAGGGGCAAGTGTTGGTCAAGCTTGTCTAAGTATTGATCATGTGCAACCCTACCACTTGGTCACTTTAGAGCCACTTTTGAGCAACCAGGCGATGCAACAAGAAGAGGATCATAGTCCTGATTGGGAGCAGGAGTCCGATTCGAACTACTTGGCTGCTGAGTTACGGGTGGGAGATCATTTTGCTGTTTTGGCAGACCCAAACGATTCATCATCGGAGGGTGCAGATTTTTTTATCCTCCTTTGTACTAAACCAATGCATGTGTTTGATCAAGAAACAATAACAGATTCATGGGGGAATTTAGTTGAACGAGGAGACGAGGTGGTCCAAGGCTTGTACTACAAACAACAAGGTAGACTTGCAAATTCGTACGTGTTGTTGCAGAACAAAGGGCCGACATATTTGTATTCGCACTTGGTGTGTGCATCAAAGTTCAATATGGACAGGACAAGCCATAGACAGAAGGGAACAGTGGCCGTGTATAGGTTAAGCCTTGAGTCGCTGAATCATATAAGAGAGGTTATCAAAACAAGCAAGCAACTGGAAGAACTCTCATCTGAGGAGGAAGCCAACAGCTCAGCCTATTCAGACGAAGGAAGTAGAGAAGAAGAGTTTGATGAGTTTTATGATAGTGGTACAGACTCAAATTGAATCCATTCAACTAGATGTTATTAAGTTGTACATTTCCTTCTTATTGTAATATGTTTCTAGGGTAAAAGTATATTTCTGCATTTTCCTTACATGACATATTATACATCAGGCTAAGTATACTCCCGTTCCCTTGCATATGACCGGACTCCAATCCACTTTGAATATAAAATGACTTGCTTGGACTTCAGATTTCTCTAGATGTCTATGCTTCATTAAGCTACTAGAGTCTGCTCGATAGTACCTGATTCATCCACATTTGTTCCAAGGCAGACCGAGCTTAAATTCAAAGCCGGTACGAGACCTTGAAATCGTCTCACCTGGAGCTGCAGGAACGAAACAAGCAACTGGTAGCGACTCTGATGGCAGTCACCAGCAGCAGTGGAGAAGCCGGTTCTATTCTTCCTCCACCTTGATAGACGCCGATTAATTGGCACCTGGGGAGTGTTCCGTTTCTATTGTATAGTATTAAATTGCAAATTATGAGATTGGTATGGCTTTGAATAATTAGCAGATAGTGGCAACGTGATTAATGACGCCTGCGATCATTCTTTTATGAATTGAATTGGTATGGCTTTGGATTAGCAACTGGGCAACATTACGCCGTTTGCAATCATCCGACCAGTAATTAAATTGTATGACTCCAAATTAGCTAGCTAGCGACGTGTAAGATGGACCCTGGCATGTGTAAATATTATCAGAGTTGGGTTCTTTGATTCCGTATCCTCCCCGGATTCAGTCTCACCAGCCTGAGATGGTTCACGTGGAAGGATAGACATTATTCCAAACTCTGAAATATTGAACTTGGCAATCAATCTTTCTAGCGGATTGGTCACATCATCTTCTGCTGTAAATTTTCAAACCTCCGAGTTGCGTTCTGGGATTGGGGACATCTTCCGCTTGTTGGACTTCGCTGGGGACGTTCTCCATGAATACTTTAGTTACTGTGCTGGATGAACTTGTCGGAAAAATCTTGCATTGATACTTCGGTCTGTAGCATATTTTGAAGGATACATGGCCTACTTTGAGTAGACGGGTCCTGTGGATGCTCAAGAAGGAAGACTGAAGGAAGACAATTGAAAAAGTAAAAGTAAAAAGCGTGTTGAGGTGTGCTTGAGGTGAGCTCAAGCACACCTCAACACGCTTTTTACTTTTACTTTTTTCAATTGTCAACACATTGTGAACCTTGTCAACACATTGTAAACCTCACCTTGCTTGTCAACACTAGTGAAGGTAGTGAAGGAGATTCTTATCTATGACAACAAGGGCTAAAGTCCTTGTAGTAGGGTCTGTGTGTACTACATGATGGTTGAAACTCTGCATCCAAGGGCCGATATAAACTCTGGTAATCTATTGATTGAACAAACGGCACAACTAGCTAGCTAATGATTTTAATGTTGTTGAGTAGTTACTCTATGTAGCTAGCTATTGATCCTACAATTTCTTGTCAAATCCTACAATTTCCTAACAAATCCTTTGACTCTCAATAGCTCCATGTAGATGCAATGCAAAAATCAAAATCCAACAAACTGCGAAGATTTCTCTCAAATGTCCAACATTAACAATTATACATTTGTTGTTTTCACGGCCATTGCCTAGTTCTGCATCGAAGACTCAACATGATGATTATTGAATGATATAACTCACAGACAAATGTTTACAAATCAAATGAATTTCAATGCAATATTGCTTAAACAATGCAAAATCTCTATATAAGTATTGAAATAAAAAGACAGACGCTTGAAATTCTTGTTGCAACAAAGACAACTTGTGCAAGGCACACTATAAGGGACATACATTGTCCCTACTGTAAGCCACATACTAGAGGTTGCGGAACTTGGCTGGAATGACATTCCGTGCAGAACCACATCGCAAGTGACTGGTGCCGGCTTCTTGGATACTAGACACTTTTTTGGATGGCTTAGTCGCATTGGAATGTATTCTGATAGCACAACCTCCAGCTTTAGATGCCCCTGAAGACCGTCCTGGCTTCTTTTTCGTCAGTGATGCGACAATATTGGTGCTTTCAACTTGGACGCTCACAGACTGTGCGGCATGAGGTCCAGTGCCGCAAAGTTCATCCAAAGCCTTGGTGGTTTTTGAAACACGAGGTCTTTTCACCTTTGGCCCAAATTCCGTAGCTTCTACCTCACTTAGAGTGACTTCTTTATTACCTTGAAATTGCATCTCTTCTATGCTGGCTGAACGAGTGGCCCCATTTCGGAATGTATCATCAGCGCTCCAATGGATCAAACCATCCGCATCGTCATCATCAGCATCACTTAGTGCAGCAAAATCTTGATCGTCATGAGCATCGCCACAATCACCCCTCTTTCCATGTTGATCCTTGACCTCTTCTTCACCGGGAAGTATCTCTGCTGGATTTGGTATTTGCTGCATCTGCCTGGCTGACGATGTTTTTTTGGCTGTTACTTTGGGTAGAAGAGGGTCCAGTAAGATATCATTGGCACCCCCTAACGATAGCAACATGGGATTAACTTGTGACTGAGATTTAATAGAATCCCACCCAGAAATGGGCTCCTTGCACAAAGGACACATCCGCAATCCTTGTATGCACTTGAAACAAAACACATTGTGTCCACAACTCTGCAAAAAGATACAAAGCACAAACACCCTATGAATAACGGCATATTTATGATTGCTTTGCTATCCAAATTGTATCTAAATATTTTGACTTTGATCAAAAGCATTAAAGAATAATTAGATAGAGCAACACACCTTTAAAATTACTGCAGCAACCTTGATATTACACAGAACACAAATTGTTTGAGGAACCCAAGTTTCCACTGTATTTGATGTGCTTCCACTATTCGGTAGAGTAGTCTCGCTAGATTGTGAGAGGATTTGATTTCCCTTGCACATTTGCTCAGTGCCCCAAGATGTCTCTCCACTATGAACTGAGTAACATTCAAGGACACCAAATAAGGTCAACATCTTAAAAACAATTAGATGATATACCTAAATAAATCCTAAACTCCCTTCATGATGGACTTCAATTAAATAAAATATTACAATAATGACTTTGGTTCCTGGGAATTCTAGAACCCGGACCGCAATACAAACACGGACCGGAAGAAATAATCCAGGAAGTAGTCAGTTAGCCACGGATTCTCTTGTCATGGAGTCCGGACCAGTAGAACCCGGACCACAATACAAACACAGACAGGAAGAAAGAATCCAGGAAGTAGTTAGTAAGCCACGGATTCTCTTGTCATGGAGTCCGGACCAGTAGAACTCGGACCACAATACAAACACAGACAGGAAGAAAGAATCCAAGAAGTAGTCAATTAGCCACGGATTCTCTTGTCATGGAGTCTGGACCAGTAGAACCTGGACCGCAATACAAATACAGACAGGAAAGGAAGAAAGAATCCAGGAAGTAGTCAGTTAGCCACGGATTCTCTTGTCATGGAGTCCAGACCAGTAGGAATGATCTACACCAAGGAAAGCACAAAGTCCTAGACTCAAGATAATCCTTAGATAGAAAAAAAAGCCCCGGAAACATTTGCCTACGGCTTGAGGAACAAGTTTCAATTCTAAAAAACCCTAAATAAAACCAAACTTAAACATCTCAACTTTTGTAACCTTAAAACAACATAGTTTCTTGTTTCAAAAATAAAAAACAGACTTACCTACAAACTTTTAACTTGCAAATATGATATGATGATTAGAACATACCTTCATGGCTTGCATGCTCCATGCCTCCTATATCCTTTACAACTGCCCCTCGGGTGGAAGTTGGAATTTTTGTAGAAGCTTGTGCTCCCACTTGCAATCGGATACCAATTGAAGTGGTAGACTCCGAAAGAAATGGTTCCAAACATGTCTCAATGAGACAGGTTCCAGACTTTTGGGAGTGCTCCGACAAGCACCAGTGGTGGTATGTATGTCCGCACCCTAGACTTACAAAATTGTTGCAACTGTACCAGTATCCACAAAGGGGGCATGCATTGAGTAAGTGCACCGTGGAGATTGGCGATTCTGGATTTGAGAAAATGGGTCTAGGGTAAAACATATTTCCACCTCCTTCTTGCATTCTTTGTACCATGACTCTAAATTTGTCTAGCATAATATGCATAGAAGAAACTCTATCACTGACAACCTTGTGTCGGTTTGAGCTTTCCAACAAGCATGTCTCCACACTGGATATAGTATCCCGGCACCCTGACACAACCTCAGTAGAAAGAGAAACTGTCCGCTCATGAAACCTCTTACTCGTAGCAATCTCAACCCGCTTTTCAACTAAAGCATTAAACAAGCTCTGCTCTACTCCCACCGAAGAACAATTTTTTTCTCTCGGCCCACTCTCCAGTAGTGTCTCCTCATCACCGAGTCTTTGAACCTCTGCCTTTGCCTCATCCAACAAGGCCAATCGGTTAGATAATAACATTTGTGCTCTTCTTGCAGCTACCTCCAATCTTTCCTTTTCAAGACAACGTTCTTCAAGTTCTCTTTGAAAATCAAGAACGATTTTCTCACAATCTGCAATGCCAACTACCATATCATTGACCCCTGAGGCTATCCAAATGGGAGAGAAGTGACCTAACCCTAAACTCTTTTTATGCCCCCCAATATTACGGCCGGACCCCTTCTTGCGCATCTCCAACTCGGTCCCAACCGCCTCCTCTTTGATTGTAAGCTTGAACGAAGGCGGTGGTGTCAAAGCACTACACCGACGTTTACCCAGTACAGAAATACCACTGGACAAGCTTGTATCTTTGCAAGTAGCTGCTTTTTGACTTCCGGTAGCTTTCTTTGTACAACCGGCCCTATTTCGAAATTTCTCCCGACCGACAGCAAACTCCATCCAATTGACAAGCTTGTCCTGGGATTGCAAGATTAAACCTCTAGCAAATTGGAGCGATATCTCCCTATTGGGCATGAGTCGATCGTCATACACCCGCTGCCATAGGTCGTATATTGTTGCTGCCTCTTCTGGAGTTTGCATGCAATCATACTTCCAACCACTTTTACTAGACTTCTTACCGAAGTATGCTACAACCATACTCTCAGAAACCTCCTCCTTCCCGATACTATCAACACAAGCGCCTCTGCCAGTAGGAAGGACATGGCTATACTTTTCATACAGTTCTTTATCACTGAGACATCTCTCGTTAACACCTGTGTCCATCTCGAAATGAAACCCTAAATACTGAAAATGCTTCCCTCAATCAGTCTTGACAACTACAGTAATTTGCAACTCACAAGGGTTGGCGTCAAAATTAATCTTGAGCTAAGTGAAAGTAGGCGCTATACAAATTGGCGCCAAAGTGAACAAAGGGCGCCAATACAACTAGGCGGGCCAAGAAATGCCAAGCTGGTCGACTCCTTTTGAATTCATTCCCACCAAAAAAATTCCAGACAAAGGAAAAGAGATGACATGGCCAACAGATGAGCCAAGTCACGCCTGCCTACAGAGGTGTCCTTTCCGGAGTCCTGGTATTCCGGCAAGGGATACCCTAAGCAGACTTACGCCCAAGAGCTTTGTATTGTATAAAAATTGAAAAAATTGTGAATTTCTTTTGAAGAAAGTATACATGTGTATATCGTGAGAAGTCATCAATGAATAAAAGAAAGTAGAATGCTCCTCCAAGTGAGGGTGCATTCATTGGACCATAGAGATATGTGTGTATCAAGGCTAAGACCTCAATGGCATGTATTATTTGATCAATTGGATAGGTTGATCTTGAATTCTTGATGTATTTTTGGTGAAGTTGATGATATATATATATATATATGTATGTATGGAAACGAAGGGTTCAATGCCAATTTCAAAGAAGCATTAGTTGTTTTGTTTTTTAATATAATATTTCGTAGGTAGTGTAGAATTGGGTGATTTTGTCTTAATGATACACTAGTCATGTTTGAAAATAATGACTATGTTTTCACTCTTAGTGATATGGGCTACAAAAAAAGGTTTTGAGTTAAACTAGAGACATAAAGAATGTTTAATAATATGAGCAAAGTTTGTTTTGTTGTGAGTTGTATTAGGACAAAATTGAAGCCACTACTGAAGCTAGTTGCTTGATAGGAGCGACTATCACTTAAAATGGTTACTCTAAGGGTAGGAAGTTCTTGATAATCTGAAAGTAGCGACATGTGTGGGGTCATATGTTGACTTGTTCTAGAATCCAAGAGCCAAAAGGTGAGGTGTTGAGAGTGTTTGCAATTGCACTAAATAAATATTGTGGTTCATCTTTGGTGAGATTATTGGTGTGAGGTCGTAAAGATTGACTAGTATAATCTCGATTTTTTTTGGCAATCCAATGTTTTAAGATTGTGAATACGATAGTAGTAGTAGATGATTGAGTTGGATGAAAAATTACAAAGTGAAACAGAAGTAAAATTATTCTAATGAAAAGAATTGGATCTTATATAAGTATTTTTGCGACCACATAGGAATGGTCTATTTGAAGGCAGTTTTGTAAACTTGCCTTAAACATTAAATGCATGCATAGTAGTTTTATCAAATTTGGATAGCATGGAATAATTGATATCATTTTTTTGGAAGAATATTGGAGAGCATGTCCATATAGGTGTATGCAGTCAAACTTTGCAGCAGGGGAGCACTATGATGCGACAACATCAACACTTAGTCATCACTTGCAAAAGGTGAAGGACCATTTTTAAATTTCTACTAGACAAACCTTTGCCCGCTCAGAGAAGACTTCCCTATGCACAATCCTAGGATGCGACTACAAGCAATATAGGACGCCTACTTTAAATAAAATCAATTTTTTAATTTTTTAAGAAAAAATCTAAAAGTTAATTTTTTTTTTAAAGTTTAAAAAGTTATAAAAAATTTGATTTTTAAATTTGATTTTTTTAAAATAAAAATAAAAAATAATAATAATAATAATAATATTTGAAATTTGAATAAAAACGAGCAGTTTGATATGGTTGCCCTCCTACTACATCAGATTGCAAAAAATTGTAATTATAATTTTATTTTAATAAAGAAAATTATTTTAATTATTTTAATATTTTTTCAATTGCTTCTAGGATTTGTCCTACCTTAAAGAAGCGCATGACCTTGCTCGTGTTTTTTTTTTTTTATCAAAATTTAAAAAAATAAATAAATTGTTGCCAAAGTTTCCTACAATCGGGAACCCACAACCCTTAGTGGGCTCCTTTTTTTTCCTAATGACAAAACCCTCAATCCAAACAAAATGGACAAACAGTCCTTCATCAAAGCAAATACGACAAAGGTAGGTGCAACTCAATGGTATGACTTTAGAATGACTCCAACTTAGTGGCCTTGAAGTCACGTAACAGTAAATTAGTCTAAGAACAACTAAGATGTGCACAACCTCCCTAAACATTGTGGTGTATGTAAATTTGTCTATAACTTTTGATTTGAGTTTTGAAATCTAAAACAAATTTTTGGAGATGAAAGTGAGATTGATTTTCCAACTTTTATATGTTCAAAGTTTTTGAAGAAAGTTAATTTGCTATGCCTCAATGAAGTATAAAATATTACTTGTAACACAATTTCTATGTTTCACATATCCCATATGGTTTGTCTTGCCTCCTATTACCCTACTAGAATAAAGGGCTTGTCATTTCATCTCTTCATACTCACATACTAAGTGACTTTGAAAGCCATGTGACATGTATGCCAAATATGATGTATGGTGTATTGTGTGGCATATTTTGTATGGTGTATCATTGTGAAACTTTGAATGTCTTTGGAGTGTGATCTAATCCCTAAATTCAAGTTACTATAGAATGACTTGCTATGTGTCAATCCATTTGGATTGTGCAAAGATTCCATCCTAACTTCTAAATGACTAAAACTTGACTCTAATGTGACTTAAACATGACTTTAATGTGACTCTAACATAAATTTGACATGACCCTGACATAAATCTAATGTGACCCTATCATAAATCTGACGTGATCCTGTCATAAATCTAATGAGACTCTAACATAATTGGTTGATGTGGACGTCCACGTCAACAAAAATTCATTTGAAAATGGGTAGCTGCCTAGCCTTTTCCACAAAAATTATTGTCCACCTCATTAGCCACATAGACCCTCTCATTCTTTCTTCATCCAAGGTAGAATTAGATGGTGATAATAGAATGGCAGTCATTTAAAGAATGACTTGTCCACTATGACTCCATGGCCCTAAGTCATTTCTATGTCATTCTTGTTTGGAATGATTGCTACGCAATCATTTATCACAATCATTTATACCCCCAGTTTCTTGTAGTGGTGAGACCTAATATTCTTCCTTGTGTGGTGATAAATGAACTCCAAGTGTTAGGTAAGGTTGCTAAGAGCAAGTTTACTTGTTGAAGGCGTGTAAAAGTACAATTAGCGATGGCTACTTCTTGTAAAATGGACTACTAAGCTTCTAAAAATGTAATTACATCTTCACATTTAGACGGCACACTTTCTTATGGAGATTGACTTGAGTTGCCTTATTAGATTTTTCATAAATCTGTTTAATAAGGTCCAATAATGCTTTTGAGAGGACATAATGAGATGAGTTGTTTTTCTCTACAATGAAGGAGTATATCAAAACAGGCTTTGAAATCTTTGAATTGCCAAGCTATGAGACCTATAACATTGGAAGAAGTAGGAACAACTTTTGTGTTGTCAACAATTGGCCAAATTTTTGACCGTATCAAAAGCATTTCAATCTTTATATTCTAGGGTATATAATTGGATGCAATGAGTGGTGGTATAGAGTACACTCAAGAAGTTGAATTGGTGGCTAAAGATGTCATAATTAGAATAATTTATTTGTATTTTTATATATATTAATTTATCTAAAGCATTAAAGAGTACTCTTCATGAGCAAAAAAATGTAGATTAACTTTATCAAATTCATTTAATGCTTCAATCTAAGAAATAGAAGTATTTTTAATGCCCTATAGAATTTCAATAGGTTCAATTTGTTTTGTATTTAATGGTATAGTATTTGGTAGAGGCTCAATTTGGAATTGAAAAAACACATTGGCAATTCGAAGATCAATTTCAATTTCAATTTGATTGGAATCATCTATGAACAAATTGTAGATATCTTCATGTGCACATTCTCCACCAAGAGGTGGACAATGTTACATATTAATTGAAGAAAAGATCCCAAAAATTATTTCATGGCTTTTGAAAATACAAAAGTTTGATTATCCATGCTTTGATATTATGTGATAAACAACATACAAGGTACACAATAAGATAAAAGATATATATAATTATTAATGATATATTAGTAGAAGATGAACATCTTTCTTATAGCAAGGAGATGATACCTCTTGAATTATCGTAATGGTATGTGACTACAAGTGAGTGTGTAACTATCCTAAAACTAACATAGAGACATAACTATTGAGTCAATAGTCTTGTTGTACAGATACAATATATCAATATATCAATTTGATTGGAGCTCAAATCTTGACTTCAATTGATTTAATTTTGAGCTACCAATTGAGATGGACCTAGGCATTAGAGCCGGTTTGGACCCAAGTAGTGCACCTTAAGGAGCTTAAATTGGGTACCTTGGTTTTCATTTAAATTTGTACTTTGCTTGTGAAGGACATAATATTTCCCCTATTCCTACCCGTTGATGGTATTCTCAGTCAAAGTATGGAAATGGAATTTCATTGGTTTGTAGTGTTGGTTGATGAAGGACAAAAGACATTTTAAAGTGTGGAAATGTGAAGGAGGCTCTTAAAGTATTGAGCTGCACTATTAGAAAGGACTCCTACAATCTCTAATAAGTTGAATATAATATTGCACAAATACTTGACAACATGCTTTCACCAAAGAGAAAGGACTTGTTTGAAGCAAATAAACAATTTTTCATTGCCATGTATTTCTATCATAGGTCTAAACCTACCTAAACTTTGAGGTTAATATTATCTTGTGTAGCCCAAATACTGCCTCTCCTATTCTTATTTAGTCTCCATTCAAATACTTGGTTGATGCTAAAGAAATAAAAAAGCCTCCAAATCTTGTCTTCTTGTTCTTGACACATTGTGGATACTAGTAAGGATAGCTTGAAACTCTTCAAACTTCTTGTTGATCTCATACTATCAAAGATGACTCACCCCTCAATTTTCGAAACTATATAGAAATTTATAAACTAATTTTCATGAACATTTTGATGGTTTCATCCTCTGAGATTGAGGTTCTTAGACTCATAATCAATTGACTTCTTTTCATTCATGACTAACAATTCTAGATTGATCCTAGATCCACCAATTAAGCATAGTTGTTGCCATGTACAATTTCCTAATTGAAGATGATGCAGCTAAAGCAATATGACTTTTTTTAAACAACTTGTTGATCTTGTGGTGACACCTAAACTTGCTCAAGCGTGGTTCACTAACATCTACAATTCAAAAAACTCTAATATGAGAATATACATATGGCAATTTTTATTTACAACACCTAAACCACAAGTATGCTAGAGACAATTCTAGGAGTACTTGTTTATAATTAAAAAATACAATAATGTCTCAAATTTGCAAGGAATGTCAACTTGTCGTATGTGCATGTGCACATTTCACCCTTTAAATAACATTGATTTGTCATGTTGCTTCCTTTGTCATGTCCTTGCCTATACTATTTGATAGCTTCATACTTGATAGCTTCCTTTTTAATACCACCACTTTACACGCCTTTTGTGACTCCAAAAGTACGCTTTGAACATGACAATTATTTTCTTACCAAAATTGAAGGGCACTTCTTGAGTCCAAAACCCCTCTACTGAGCAAGTAGGAACATCCAATCTTGCAATCTTATACATTAGCTAGTAGGCTATGTCGAAAAAAACTTTCTTTGTGAAAAGCTCTATACTAGACAATATGTAATTACCAACACGTATGTAGAGTGAATTAGTGATTGATAGTTGAAGCACATTTGGATTTGAACTTTTTTAGGTGTTGACATGTGTAATTGATAGGTTCAAGGCCATCAAAAAATATATATTAATTCAAAATTTCAAAAACATCAAATTATTTACACTCTTAAATCCCAAGGGCATAAATTTGATGGCCAATCTTTTAATTAATGATATAGACACATGAATGTTGTCCCTGTCTTATCTAGTATTCTAAGGGATATTTAGCAAATTGTCAATAATGACTAGCAATTTGTCTTATGCATGCTCTATCTGACCTAGATAATGCATAAATAGATAGCACTTGTCATTACATGTGTTTTGGCTCTTGGGGAGGGTTGCGAGTTCCCAACTCGACCCCCCCCCGAGAACCGCCGATATCCGTTGTTCCCGGCCTGTGCTGACCTGGCCGAGAGACGGCGAGGTCAGATTTTTCGAAAATAAATAAATAAATAAATAAATAAATAAAACTTTGTTTCTCATTTTAAGGACTTAAATTTTTTTATTTTTTATTTTTTATTTTTTCAAAAAAAATAAAATCTGACAACGGCGTTCTTTTACTGTCGGGGGAACAGCGCCGGGAACAGCCCTAAAACAGCCCTTAAAATCCTGAAATCTCTTCTAATGATATAAATATTTATATAAGTAATTTTACATACAAATTCTTTAATTATTGGTTATGCTTTATATTTCAAAAGAAGTTTCACCACTATTCATATCTTGCTTTTTAAATAATTTTAAATTTATCTATCTAGTCAATTATTAGCCTCTATTTCCATATTAATGTAAAAACAATTAGTCAAATTGTTTGTATATTTCACTATACAAGACAAATAGCCAAAAATTGAAAAATTAAACTGTCCACAATAATTTAAGAAATTGAATTTTATTCCACTAGAATACAAGATCAACAACAACCCTGCAAACTCAAATCTTCAATTGGATAAAACTTTGGAATTTGTGGAGCAACATCCATGAAGGTGGAAAGATGAAAACATAAAAAAAACCCTTCAAACTTTGGCCTTAGAGGTGCAAGTTTGAGTTTATCGCATGTTTCACCTTCTAACCTTTATATTTCACATGTTTCACTTTCAATCTATGATAAAAGTTGGAGAGTTGAGTTGAAATTTTAGAAAAAAATTTCAAAAACTCACACTTGATTTTCATTCTTTAAAAAATTGTTCATAAGAAGCAAGTACAAGATTGAAGGAACAAAACAAATCATTAATAGGTCTAAGATACAATGGAAATACAATAGTTCCAATGAGAAGATTGTTCTAGGCTTCTAGCAACAAACTAAACCTTGTTGAATTTTTTTATAGAAAAATTGTGAATATTCCATTCAAAAATGAATCCTATGAGTTATTTTCAAGAAGATGCTTGCATTGCCAAAAAACAAGATTTTCATGTTTGTCCATAATTTTCTCATAACTAGTCCAAATAGAATGAACTAATCAAATCTTTCCATATAGACAAAAGTACTTTCTATGAGGAAAAAAAATGAAGTTTTTTATTTTTGACTTTGTGTGATTTTTATTGTGTTGCATTATGAACCTTGTTTTGGACTTAAGATGGCATAACTTTTGCTCCCAAGCACTAATTCAAATATAAATTATATTCCCCAAAGTTAATGTCTTTTCCTATCTTTAAAAAAAAATTCAAAAAATCATGACAAAAATTGAGACCATAGGAGCCTATCTAAAATTCATTTTGTCTTCTAAGGAGACAGTGGAACTTTGGAGATTAACCTTGGTCGATCATAGAAAAATATAGAAGATAATGTTTGTAGTTTCAACTAGTATGATTTATGTAATCTAGGGTTTTGCTTGATTCTCAAAACCCAGGAAAACAAAAGTATAGGGATTCTTTAAGAGGAAAGGTTTATTTAGTCTATTGTTTATGTGACTAGTGTTATTTTTTAAATAGATTTAGGTTTAAAAGGTTTAAGTATTAACACAATACTCTTATTCCTTGGTTAGACAATTTTGTTCACAATTCTTTACCAATGTATGCAAACACAATGTATGAAGTACCGGTCTTGTCTTGAATTCTACAAGGAGGACAAATAGTCTCGACAATAAGTTAGGTTGGGCAAATCGTCTTATGCAATATATAAAGGCTCTAGGACCTAATCATTGTCAGGATAATACTTTGAAAATAATACACATAATTCATTAATTTTTTTTCTTATGTGTGTTGGTCAAATAGTCTAGTAAGTGCTTTCAATGAACAATTCTAATGCAAAATGTCTAAGTCTATCAATTCTATGTCAAATTGTCCGAGTTAATGCAAAGTATGGTGAGTTTAGGTGTTATATCAAATTTTGTCTTTCACCTTAAGCTTTGCTCTAGTACTTTTAGGACAATTAGTTAGGGCAAATTGTTGAATCCCACAAGTGTTGTTAATTCCTAAATTCATACACAAATATTGGAACAATTACAATTTATACCCAACTTGTAGAACCAAAGACCAAACATTAGAATAATAATAAAAGATTACAAACCGTAGGTTCAATGCCCTATAGACACACTCAATACCCTAAGACTGAGCTAGCTAGGCCTAAAGCCAACCACCTTAGCCTAAAACCAAGCTAGATGATTCGATGACTACACATTGGAACCCACAACTATAGAAAAATCTTGTTAAACAAAAAGTCTGTGGACCTATAATCGTAGGTTCAGACCCTAAAGCAGTCATCAAGCTCTATCACTGTGCATTTGTCATTAGATGAGATTTCAAGCTACGGGAGGGCTACGAGTTCCGAGCCTGTTCTCAACGTGGGAACTGCGCTCCCCCAATGCTCCTGCAGCGCTCCCGCAACGCAGTGACGTGGCATGGAGACTGCCACGTCACTTTTTGGAAGAAAAAAAAATTCAATTTCTTTTTGCATTTTGAGAAGATTTTTTTTTTTAATTTTTTTAATTTTTTTGAAAAGGTGACGTGGCAACACTCGCGTTCGCAGGGATGGAAGGGAACTGCTGGGAACCGGCGCTGGGAGGTGCTTGAAATGGCCCTCCAGAACCCCAGAATCTCTTCTAATGGGATCTGCTTCTCCGTTTGAATCCCTAATCTACTCGTCGCAATTGCCACAGCTTAGTGCAATTGTCGCTAATTCCAAATACATTTTCAATTCTGAATGATAATTGGAATTTTTGATCGCAACGTGAAATGTAAGAGCTTATGATCATTCAGACGTTTGTTGATATTGGAATTTGGAATGGAGGCTTGATCACCAATTCCACCGTTGCTCCTCCCTCGATGTATTGGATACATATACAATATGTAGTTAGTACACTAGATGTATATACTAAATCAATAGTTGTGACTATAGATTAAGAGTTGTAACCATTAAAGATAGTCTTTTGGCTAAGCCTTATAAGAATGTATTCCTTTTTATAATTTGATATAATATATAATATATATTTTTCACATGGTATCAGAGCAAGGTTAGTCATGGGAGAGGATAATATCAAAAATCAAAGCCCCAAGAAAGTTCACTAAAATATGTTCAATATGGAATTCAGAATGCTCCAAAAAAAATTTCAAATAAAATTGAAGAAAGAATTTCAAAAACACTTTAAAGAAGATGTTGAAGATTTGAATCAAGAGCAATGATCTCAATTGAAATTTTTATATGAATAAATCAAAAAGTAACTCAAATCCTATATACAAAAATTAAAATTCTAGTATATAAACTATGTCACAAAAGATTGACATCAGTCATGATCCTAAATTTGATGGAACATACTTTAATATATGGAAGCATAGGTTGATATTGATTTTCAAAACAGAAAAAATTGTGGTCGATAGTGAGTGGTGCTGAACCTTTGTTGGTAGCATCAACTATAGCAGAAGTTGGTATAGGATCTTAATCTTTACTTGCCACAAGTGTAGGTAGTATTAGTAATTGGGAAGAAAGAAATTCATTATTTCTTACAATCATCAATAATTGTTTAGAAAACAATGTTGTTTCACATATTCAGTCTTGCACATTTATACATATGGCATGGCAAGAATTATCAAGAATTTTTGAATCTCAAGATGTAGTAACTAAAATGCATCTTAAAGATAAAACAAAGTGACAATGTTACCAAACATGTCTATTTATTCAGATCTCACTTAGAGAATTTGGCTATAGCAGGATGTCCTGTACAAGATGAAGAAGCTGTATTAGCTCTTATGCAAAGTTTACCCTCAAGTTATAGGATTTTCATTAGTTCATTAAGAAGACAACCTGGCATTACCCTACAATCATTAATTACAGATTTGATAC
The DNA here is from genome assembly GCA_947034895.1 of Rhytidiadelphus loreus. Classification (NCBI taxonomy): domain Eukaryota; kingdom Viridiplantae; phylum Streptophyta; class Bryopsida; order Hypnales; family Hylocomiaceae; genus Rhytidiadelphus; species Rhytidiadelphus loreus. The sequence goes on from OX344764.1 coordinate 24,036,672, forward strand.
AAGAAGAAACATTTATGAAAGACATGAGTTGGAATAATGAATCACAATTAGCCCTTTAGACAATTTTTTTCTTATAACAATGGTAAGAAAAACTACTTGAGTAAAAGATATCACAAAGGAGAAAATTCCAAACATTTTGAAAGGAAAAATGAACCTTTTGATAAAATAAGTTATTTCTATTGTAAAAAGCTAGGTCACTTGATTAAAGATTGCAAACTTAGAATAGCTGTAGAAAAAGACAATCATTATAATTATAATAAAAGACAAAATAACACGATCACTAAGTCAAATAGACTTTATGTGGTAACTACTTTAATAACACAAAGAGAATCTACTTCAAGATAGTATGTGGATAGTGGAGCCACTTAGCACATGAATTCCATGCATTTATCAATTATAAAAATATGAAAATAAACAACTTGTTTACTTAGGTGATGACATTACATCATGTGATATTGAAGGTTATAGTGATGTAAATATTAGACTCATGAATGGCATGGAAAAACTAATACATGATGTTCTTCATGTTCTTGGACTTGCTAAAAATTTGTTCTCTGCAAAGCAATTGGACAAAGCTAGTGGTGAGATAAGAATTAAATCTGGACATTTGACTTTAATTAATAAATTTGGTCAAACAATAGCTAATTGTCAATTAAATTTTGATTTATATGAGTTAGATAATACTATTATACCTAATAAGAAGATAATTGCAATTCTTGCAATTACACCTGTCAATAAAGTTGATTTATGGCACTTGAGAATGGATCATATTAACAAGGATAGATTTAAACAACTTAAAACAATATCTAAGGGAATGGATTTTTTTGATGAAAATGATATGACATTTTGTCAATCATGTATTGTTGGTAAACAACACAAGCAAACCATTCCAAAAAGTGGTGCAAGTAGAGCCACCTAATTATTAGAACTTATACATACTGACATATGTGGTCCAATGCAAATTGGTACACATTTGGGTTTTAGATACTTTATAACCTTCATAGACAATTTCTCTAAATATTGTTTTGTTTATTTAATAAAACAAAAATGAGAAGCATTTGACAAATTTATACATTATAAGAAATTTGTAGAAAATCAAATAAATCAAAAAATCAAACTATTAAGTTTTGATCGAGGGGTGAATATTTATCTCATGAATTTGAAGATTTTTGCTCTCAAAAGGGAATTAAAAAAGAATACACAACAGCTTATGCAACACTGGAGCAAAAATCAATGGTGTGTCTTAAAGAAAAAATAAAAGACTAGTGGGAGAAATATTATCTATGTTATCATATGCAAACTTACCCAAAGTATTTTGGAGAGAAGCCCTTTTGACAGCCAATTACCTACAAAATAGAAGTCAAACAAAAGCAATAAATATTAATAAAACTCCATTTGAGATATGGTTTGGAAGACAACCTAATTTATCGTATTTAAAAATATTTGGAAGTCAAGCCCATGTATTTGTACAAAAGGAAATTAGGAAAAAATTGGACTCTCATTCAATAGAAGCTACTTTTCTAGGTTATTGTTGAATAATCATAACAAAAATATTATCATATCAAGAGATGTCATTTTTAATGAAAATCTTCATAATTATCAAAGCATTGTTGAAAAGAATTAATAGATTCTCATTTCTTCTCAATCCTTTATGTTCTGCCAAATATAAATTCCAATTCTTCTTTTTAAAGGTTAACTTTACAACTAGATCTTACAAATCAAGAAGAACATCCTTTACAAGCACAACAAGAGATGAGTACAACCAATACAAGAAATCAACAAAATCTGCCTTTACATAATGATGTGATAGAGCAATTTTCTGAGTTATATTTGGAAGATAATAGACAAGACTTACCTAATGAAGACGTTGAAGGTACTTCACAATTACAAGCTCCCAATTCTACTCTAGTCCTACAAGACCAAGAAGAAATATTCAGCCAACTAAACAATATCTTGAATCCATTCAAAGTCAACGTTCTGCTAAAAAGGGTAAGTCTTGTCACACTCACAAGTCACATCAAGAAAATTTAGTATACACCTTAACCAAACCTCCAAATAGTTTACAAGAAGCTTTATCAAGGTTGGACAACAAAGAATGGCAAAAAGCCATTACAGCTGAACTAACTTCTTTAGAAAAAAATAAGACTTGGATATTAACTTCACTTCCTCCTAATAGAAAACCGATTAGTTGTAAGTGGGTTTTCAAAATTAAAATCCATGCTAATAGAACAATTGATAAATACAAAGCCTGATTAGTTGCAAAAGGACTTACCCAAATTCATGGAGTAGATTACTATGAAACATTCTCTCCTGTTGTAAAATTAAATTAAATTAAAGTATTATTGTCTTTAGCAATCTAATATGATTTAGAATGCCATCAATTAGATGTGAAAATTACTCTTTTGAATGGATACATTGAGGAAGATATTTATATGTACATACTTGAAGGATTACCCACAAATCCAAAGTTGGTGTGTAAATTGATTAAGTCCTTGTATGGACTTAAACAATCATCAAGAGCTTGGTATATCCTCTTTGATGCTTATTTAATCCTATAAGGTTATCACAGATTAGAAGTTGATGCTAATAAATAAATAAATAAATAAATATATATATATATATATATAAAAGGATAATAATAATGGATTTACTATCATTACAGTCTATGTGGATGATTTTCTTGTAATCAGTAATAAACCTTCTCTTATTGAACTCATTAAAAATATTCTTCTTGAACAAGAGTTTGACATGTCGGATGAAGGATAAATCCATTATACTCTTGGAAATGCCATTGTAAGGAATAGACAAGAAGGCTGGACAGTCATTTACCAACAAAAAATACTTAAACAAATAAACTTCAAAAATTCCATATGCTTAACTGCAATCCATTAAGCACCCCCATGCAATTTGGAATTCATTTAAGCCAGGACGGCAGTCAAATATCCCCACACGACCCATATCATTATTCAAAGGTAGTAGGCAGCTTGATGCATGCCATGGCAACTTGATTGTGCTTATGCAGTCAATAGGCTTGCACAATATCTATCTAACCCTAGTATGTCTCATGTACAAGCTTTAAAAAGAACTTTGCAATATATTAAAGGTACCTTATTGTTTGGCATGCATCAAGTATCAGAAAAGTGAAGAAAGAAATGTGCTTCATGGTTACTCTAATGCAAATTGGACAATTGATAAGGAATTCCACAAATCAACCTCTAGCTATTGCTTCATCCTTACTGGTGGTATTATATCCTGGGGCAGCAAGAAACAACAATTAGCCGCACTCTCTTTGACAAAATCTGAATACGTGGCATTAGCAAAAGCTATAGCTGAAGCCATTTGATTAAGAAAATTATTATGTGAACTTGATTTTAATCAAAATAATTCAACAATACTTTATTTAGATAGCCAAAGTCCCATTGCTTTAAGTGCAAATCCGAAATATCATTCTAGAAGTAAACATGTAGATACACAATATCACTTTACTAGAAAAAAAGTTCTTTGAAAAGAAATTCAGCTCTAGTATGTCCCAACCACGGATATGGTAGCTAACATATTTATAAAATCCTTACCACGAGACAAGCATTATCATTGTATGTCTTTGTTAGGCATAGATTTGATCTCCTCATTACCAACTCATGCACCAATACCCATAATACAAGCTTTAGTAACTTATACCAAACCAAATAATCCGTCTCTTTTATGTGGGAGTGTCTCTGAATACTATATCCAAGCCACAAAATCTTTGCTTTGTCACTTATTTCAACCAATGCAACAAACTACATCAGATTTTGCTAAATCGTGGAGTGGGAGAAACTATTAGCCATTAAGCTAGATTTGATCTCCTCATTACCAACTCATCGCAACCACGCGCGGCGCAACAACGAGCAGAGGACCAACACTCAAAACCCAAGACTTCTCAAAGTAAACAACTCCAAGCTAGATTTGATTGGCAAAGCTCATCTCCTCATTTATCAAATCTAGCTTAGAGTTGTTTACTTTGAGAAGTCGGTAGAGCTCATCACAACCACCTGCAACGCAACAACAAACAGAGGACCAACACTCAAAACCCTAGCCAAAGAAGAAGACCGTTCCAAATGACTATATTATAACATTCATCAAAACAAATGAAAACTAAACTAGTGTACTAGTGGGAGTATTAGGTACATATACAACATGTAGTAAATACACTAGATATATTTACTAAATCAATAGTCGTGACTGTAGATTAAGAGTTGTGACCATTAAGGATAGCCTTTTGACTAAGCCTTATAATAAGAATTAATGTCTTCTTTCTTATAATTTGATATAATATATATAACATATATTTCTCACTTGATGTGCAATTTACAACAACCTTGCACAAATTTAATTTAAGGTTTCTTGAGAGGACTGATTGGGTTTTGTTTCTTAGAGATTGATGATATTGCAATCCCCTAGGGTCTAAATCTCACCACAAGAATTTCAATCAATCAGAATTTTTTGAAATTCTAATCCTTTCTTCAATTCAATCAACTATTCAAGCATTGACTGGCTTTCTCTCTCGTCAACTCTGGTAATCTCCTTGTTGCTGTGTAGACTCAGCAACATGTTTATTTTTCTCAGAATTTCCAATTGTATCATTCAAATTTTCAGCCTCCAGTTTTGACTTCACACACCTGATCAAAAGCTTGTTGCCTTTGAACAAAAAAGAATTTGATTAAACTAGACATCCCTATTGATATAAATAAGCGCTATATATTTCATTTGGACTGGTTATAAAATCTGATTATGTATTGATTATTATAATTTGATCATATTAATTTGATAATGAAATTTGAATCAAGTCAATTCAGAACATCCAATATACAAAGCTTCACCCCAACTCAATCCCAAAGAATGCCAAAATATCCAAACTTACTACTGGATTCTTTTTAGGAGTTGTTTTTCATGCGATTTAATTTTTTATTTTTTATTTTTTATTTTTAAACTCCAATTCACTCTCAAGCTTACAAATTACAAGCTATGTTCCAAATTTTCATAAGAATATTACAAATTACAATTTCACTAATTAAATTCTCACATAAATACACAAACAAAATATATCACAATGCACAAAATACTATAATACATATATATATAAAGAAATTTGGATCTTACAATGCTGTAGTTTTTGATTTTTTTAAGCTATTTATAGTTTCCAAAAGAAGGAAACACACCTCTTGCAAAAAGGTGTGACCAAAGTCACATCCCATTCATCTTTTTTTTATTTTCTATTTTTTATATATGGATTTTATATATATATAAAGTTAATTTTAAGTAGAAAGTAGAAATAAAGTTAATTTTAATCCATATATAAAGTTAATTTTAACTACAATAACCCTATTGAGTATCTTTTAACTTTAAAATTAACTTTATTTCTACTTTTTCCTAATAAAGGGCCCCTAATAGGCTCTTTTTTCCTGAATCTATTATTATTTTCCAAAAAGTTTTGTCTACAATTTCTTATGAGAGAAGGTTCTCAATTTGAAATCTTATGAATCATTATTAAGAGTCTTGTAAATAAAAGTGCATTGTGAGATGTTAAAATCATTAAAAAAATTTGCAACAACAAATTCCATCAAGTTTGAAGAATATGGATAATTTGGTAACTATACAAATTTAGGTTTGAAGCATTGACTTAATACTTTTTTTCACTTGTAGAGAGTAAAAAGGACATACTAATATATTTAAATGTTTTATTTTGGATCTACAATATAATTTTATAGGTCTTTTGATTTGTGATTTATAGTTTGAGTTGAAATGAAGTATTTGAAAGAAATACAACTATGACAACCCAAAACTTCAAAGGTAAGTATAACCAACATTGTAGACATTTAATTTTTAAATAATTTGTCTTTTTGTCTTTTCGCATGCTTTTGTAATAGACAAGTTGTTCTCGAAATTATTCTATTTAGTTTTGAAGAGTCAAATTGTCAAATAATTCATGCAAATGTAAAAATGACTTAATATAGATTTGAATGAAGACAACTTGACTGGATTAAAAGGGTGGCAATTAGGCTTGGTGTCTTTTTAGATCCATTATTAGACTAGTTGTCACGTAGCCTTTGGGTCTATTTAGCCAAGGTCAAGTGGTCTTGGTTTTCAATTCATATTTAAGCTTATTCAATGTGTATAGCTCATTGATGATTTTGTTATATTAGTATATTCCTTCAATCGATTTTTATTTTCAAAATTGTGTAAGTGTAATTGTGAGATAACAAATTGCCTTGTGTATGATGGTTGTTGTGAGTTGAGCGTGTAATTGTTGAATATAAAGCTCCGTATTGTTTTGAAATTGTCAATTGATTGTGTAAGTACCACTAGATTGAGAGAGAGAGAGAGATATAGACTAGATTTACACCCCATGACTGGGCATATTCTTACCATGCAAAATCCTTACGTTATGCTATCAGACTTCTTAGCAAGTATTTCAGTAAGTCACGTTTAGTCAAGATGGAGGGTACCAAAACAATCAGTACATACTTGAGGCAGTTATGTAACTAACCCTTGTAGTAGGATTTAGTCAGTTAAAAAACATAACAAAAATATTTTTGTTCACAGTCAATCCATCTATTTGAGCAGAGGACCTCATGTCGTTCACAACATTTTCGATCTAGGTTACAGTCATACTCATTGTCTGATCAAATGATTATGCATCATGGTGATAACATGTCCTACATGTTAAGCTTCTAAAGCTTATGATCCATTACCACAGTTCAATGGGCAGATACTACGTATTAACGTATGTGCATTTTTACAGATTGTGATCAAGCATAACAATTGCAATTACAGTAATCCACACTAGTTCCAGCGCTTGTCCCTGTTGAGGACGAAAAAAACTTGTCTACACATTTGGTCCGCTAGTGTTGAGGGAGCTGCCTCACCTACACCCATGGCCACAAAACAAACACGAGGTCAGTTTCCGATCGTGTGCGAGGTGTCTACAGCAGTACTCCAGTTGTCATCCTTTTCGCAACACAAGCATGAAAAAACGTTAGAATTGTGATTTTTTGCATAAAACCACCCAATAACACCTTGTAGCACTATCTACTCTCATCATACGCTCTCACTGTACATGCATGGCACCTTATTAGCCATCGGTGCCAAAGTGGAAACTTTGCACATTCGTGATGTCAAGCTCCGGATCTGGCTTGTGAAACGAATTCGGTCCAGTTGAGTACTCCCGCCTGAACGTGTGGTATCAGCTTAGAGCTCTCTGTGTGCAGCCAGCAAGCGTCACTCAGTAACCTTCCATGAGAAGCACGTCCAGAAATTAACCACTAACTAACTGTGAAGTTACCTTAAGTCAATGACCCTTAGGTGTGTGTAGTCGCTTGGAGTTCCAGTATGTTAAACTGTCGTTTGTAGCAGCCAGCTCATGTGGCAGGCTGATCAACCAACTGTGACTAGTAATGGTTTTTAGTCATTAGTACAGCCTGGAGAATGGTTGTGATTATAGCAATTACTTGCCTGTGATTCGGCCTTGTAAATTATTTATGTAACCATTGCTCATATTATGACAGAGAATCTGATTAGTGATACTTGCGTTTCCATTTCAATGGATTTTGACGTCAGTTTTACATAGTGGTAGCCAACTAACAAATGTCAATTGTGGATTGTGTGCAGTGTTGGAGCCTAATGAAGTCCAGGCACATTTCTCAGTTTGGTGGTGATATTGATTGGGATGTCTGGAGTAGAATCCGTAATTGGGCATGTAGCATGGTACTAAGCTTTCATCAGTGAGTTTACGAAAATCATCCTGATTTGCTTTATTACCAGATGAGAGAGAGAAAGAGAGAGGTTTGGGAGCGTTAGTGTAGTCTAGCTAGTTGAGAAGTTTAAGAGGCAAATTGATTTGGCAAATTAAGTTGTTGGCTTGGAGAATGGAAAATCCAAGTGGGACTGAGAAGTAGACTTGCCAGGTGGAGTGGTGGATAAAGGAATTGGATACGCGTGGAAGTCAAATTGGCAACAAGGTAAGTTGCTTGTTATTTAACCCATTAACATTTGTTGTCAATTTAGGGGGCGGGCTTAGTTTTTGTATACAATTCCGAGGAAGTGCCATTTTGTGCCCTCTTAATAGATGTAATCTTAGATCAGATTGAATAGATAAATTCGTGGGATAGGTTCTTCCACCAAACAAAAATTGAAAGTGATCCAACGGTTCACATCTTTGTAATAACTCTTTAAAGATTGATGTGTTGTAAACAGCCTTTGGCACTAGTGCAAAACTAGGGTTAGCTACAATTGGGCATAAATTTGCATATATCCTCTGAAAATTGACCAAAAACCTTTCGACTAATTCCTCTAATCTGGCATGCAAACCTCATCTATGTACCTCTTATGACGATATCAAAATACATGCCATAAGCACCATTGATCGGACATGCAACAAGGAACCAAATTTTTATAAAAAACAGAGCATGGAAAAATACTGAATGGTATGGGAGAGATATTGTGCTTCCAATCTTGAGTAGTCATGCCTCACCTACACCCATATCCCACAACAAACACGAGGTCAATTATAGGACACATGCGAGGTATCTACAGCATGACTACACCTTGTTATCGGAGCCAGAGATTGCCGCACATACAACAAACAAATAAACAGCAGGTGCCTTGGAGAAGCTCAATGAGCTTCAATCACCACTACACCTCGTCTCTCAATAGTTTGTGAAAAAAGGACAGAACCTGTGGTGTCAACTCGGTATCCATAGCCTGAACGAAATGCACCCACAGTAAATAGTACTTCCCCTGTCGTGAACCTTGAGCTCAGCCGAACGCAAGTTGCAGCCACCCAATGCGCCTTCCCAGAAGTACTACAACCTAAGGATGCTTTATTGCAGCCTTCCTAAGGCCCTTCTTTCTTGGCCAGCAATAAGTTGTTTCACAGTTCAAATAGATCAAGAACAGCTTCATTGGTTTATGACCGGCTGGGGGGGTATTGCCATGTGAAAACCGGTGGACTCAGGGTATGTGCTAAAATATTCGCAGCATGGTATATCTTGTGAGATACCCGGCGGTCATTGCACGTAAGTATGTGCGTGTGGAGTACTGGGGTCCGTGATCCAGATCACAAAGGTATTCGTATATTACCAATCCTTATGATTGTTAAGTTTGTATATCGGAGAGAGAGAGAGAGAGATCCACCACCATTCCCCTGGTTAGCGATCCTCTGTTTGAGTGAGACTTGATATGTCAACACTCTAAGTAGAGGTGCATACCAGGCTTTTCTATTTAATGTGTCAAAGGTTGAATCCAGAGGGATAACGCTTTGCAACTCTCACTTTTATTCGAGGTGTAGTGCTGTTGCTCGGTACTTTGTATTCCTTGTCCAATCGTCTCATAATGAGGGTATCACCTGCTACCAAATATACTTTGATAGATAGAGGAGTTCCTTGCCTAGCATGCGTGTGAGAAGAGTAATGTCAACTTTAGTTGCTGGAAAATGCCCAGAGCTAAGCCACAACATGACCCTTTTCCGCAATCTATCCTCCTGGAATCCGTTACGTATTAGAGTTCGGAACAGCAGCTGGATCTCATCAAGAGCAGATTGTGTCTTGTTGGATGTATATAAGATCGGAAGAACTTGTGAAAGAATGATGTTGTACGCATTGCGTATGGGTCTATTGGATTTGAACTTTATGAACTGCATATACTGAAAAGGAAGCGACCTGCGTTTGTCAAACTTCTTAAGGTGAAAGCCTTTTGGAAAATCTAGGTTGACTTCAATGTGGAGATTCATAAAATGCGCAGAGATGCCTCTGAGAGGGTCATCCTTGGCGAACAGCTCTATTTCAGGTTTGATTTCTAAAACATGTAGGGGATAAATCCAAAATGGGTTATCCAGTGTGCGTGGTTGTAAAGGGTCAAGGAAGGTTTGAGGATTCTGGACGTTGAGCCAACAGATATCGTCAATATAGCGGAAGGCATGTTGGAATTTAGTCATTAGATCGTATCAACCTAGTTTAGCCAGTCGTTGGATAAATTTTACTTCATAGGATATGAGGTAGATGTTGCACCATAATGGTGAGCATCCGAAGCCCATGGGAATTCCCTTGGTTTGGTGCCAAATGCGGTCACCTAATGTGACCATGCAGTTGGTCATGAGCCATGCGTGAATGTCTATTAGTCTTTCAAGTGGCATAGGTATCCAGCAGCCATACCGTGGCTGTGTAGTATCCCAGCGAGCCTCCGTTGGGGTGCCATCATTGTTAATTTTTACCCACAACATGGTGTTAACTTTGGGATGTGACCGATCAGCCTCTCGAAATCCAGTTCTGAGCATGAACTTAATTGCATCTAGCAGATTGTCTGGGCCAGTCAGCGGGATGGATTCGAAGCACTTGGTGATATCAGCTACATAAATGTCGTGCATTTCGGTAGGTAGATTTAGTGTAACTTGCAGAATGGAATCAACCATCCAAAAGATGGAAGTGTTAATCTGCAAGAAACGTTGATACCCCGTCACTGTGCTTTTTGCCCAGGTACGAAACTTTTCAAGCACTGCCATTGTGGCAATGGTGAGCAGAGTGGCCACATTAGTGTATATGGTATGGAACGCATTTGTCAACCATCTATACTTTTGTTTATGCTGTTTATAAGACGCCATGAGAAATGGGAGGGCGTTGTGTTTAGGAGGTGCCTCTGGTAATATGTGTAAGATTTCACGTTTAACTGACTCAAAAATGGTAGTGGGCATAGCCTAATATTTTCCATCCATACATGGTGTAAAGTCATCGCTTGAAAGGCGGTGGAACGCTTGTAAACGTGTATGACGTATACACATGAAACAAGGATTGTTACTAGCCTTATCTAGTCCCGACACATATAGGTGGGAGAATAACCAAGTAATTTCGTTGTTTACTACCGGGAGTGAGAACAAGGCAGCTCCCGAATATTTAAAACCAAATTTGTTTGAGCCTAAAGCATCACGAAGCTTGTTGGAACAGAGCTGTCAGAATAGGCTAGAGGCATCATGAAAATCCAGGGCAAAGTCCTGTAGTCCCAGCATGTGGTAAAGCCGACCAAAAGCATCAGTGGCTACATTCAAAGCTTGGTGAATATCGGTGGGAGCAAGGGGAATATGGTTTAATCCCATTTGCAGTGCCTCCCGCAATTTTGAATTTTGGATGATCCTTAAATCCATGGTGCGCACATGGGGGATCGGTTTGGCGAAATCAGAACATTCAGTGGCAGTCAAAGGGTCACGAAAGGAAAGTAATCGTTTGGCTGAATTACACATGCACTTAGTAGCAGGGTCAAGTAAGTGTATAAACGAAAAATGTTTGAATACATCAGATGGTTTGTAGACTCTTGTAGCTATATTCCTATCATAGGACCAGGAAAATGCAATAGAGTCTAAATCAATTTGTTCATCAAGTCCAAAGTGCACGATGACTTCTCTGAATGTTTGTCGTAGATTGACCCATTCCATTGCACGACTACAGTATGTAACTGGCAAATACTTGATTCCTTGCTGTTGCTTAACCCGTCGAAGTAGCAATCGTCCATATGCATCCTTGCTCAGAATCCTATCTACTGTACCTGCAAAATGGACGCAGCATCAGTGGTCCATGGCAGGGTTGTCATACCGGACGGGTCGGAGTGATCGGACGGGCAAACTGGACCGGACGGACGGACGCTCCGGACGCTCCGGACACCTTTCATTTTTGAAATTTTCCAACACTGAAATCAAAGTGCGAACGTTTCCGTCAAGGGTGGGGACATCAACGAAGGGCAGTTTTAGTCTACCGGGGCGCAGACGGCAAGGCGCAAACGTCACATCATTCCTACACGTCCCCGCCCGGCCCCTTCACGTCCCCGCCCGGCCCTTCGCGTCCCCGCCCAGCCCCTTCACGTCCCCGCCCGACCCTTTCGCGTCCCTGCCCGACCCTTTCGCGTCCCTGCCCGGCCCCTTCGCGTTTCCGCCCCGGGCAAGATGCGTCCCCGCCCCGACCTTGTCACGTTCCCGGACGGCATGGAACGGAGGTCCTACACTAAACTTTGGTATGAATTTAGTCATGGGATTCTTCCTTCCCATAGAGGAACGAGAACCAATTAATGTAGTCAGCCCTTAATTTGAGCATGGGGAATATCTTCAAGTCAATGGCTACATTAAGAGGTCCAACCACTTTTTGAGTTCAAAGACAACGTATTGAAGCATGTCACTCCCTTCTTGAGGCCGGACTTCAAGTTCTTGCCTTCATCAAGCACTTGAGAAGTAGGACCCATGTAAAGTTAGAAACCAAAAAAAAATTAGAAAATGAAATTGAACTTCCAAACAAGAAGTACAAAATTTGTGTGAAAAAAATCCCAAAGGATTTGGAGTCCTAATGAAAGTCAAGGTACATATTTGTTTAAATTTGAGTTTAAGGGTTTATATTTTATGCTTCTAAAGAAAAGGTATTTGTGATTTTGGATTCGAAGTTTACAAATCAAACCATTACCAACGTATACTTTTCAAGCTTTAGGTTTAAGTCTTCATTTTTTCAATACGAAGCTACAAGCTTTCAGATTTAAATTAAATACAAATTATAATGCTTTTAAATATGCTTGAAGGGTGTTTTTCTGGAAAAAAAGGCTACAAGGATTTAGGTCTTGAAGACTTTAACAACAAATTCTTGTCATGGGAAAAATAAAAGGGGTGGATATTGAAATGAAATACTAGTTAAGTGATTTTTTAATTCAAGGGCAATGGTTTATTTTGCGTATGGGATAGCAAAGCGGTTTGGGTCTTTGGGAATGAAATGAAGCATTACCCAAATTGTTTACGATTTCAAATATTCAATCATTGGACTCCACCCTTTAATTTGTGTAATGGGATCCGAGAACTCTAAACTCTAAAGTCTAGGACTTAGGAGGGGATAATATTGAAATGAAATACTAGTTAAGTGATTTTTTAATTCAAGGGCAATGGTTTATTTTGCGTATGGGATAGCAAAGCGGTTTGGGTCTTTGGGAATGAAATGAAACATTACCCAAATTGTTTATGATTTCAAATATTCAATCATTGGATTCCACCCTTTAATTTGTGTAATGGGATCCTAGAACTCTAAACTCTAAAGTCTAGGACTTAGGAGGGGATAATATTGAAATGAAATACTAATTAAGTGATTTTTTAATTCCTGGTCAACGGCTTATTTAATTATTTTGGACATGGAATCTTCAAACCCTTGGAGGGAGTTCAAATTTGGCTTGGAGGGAGTTCAAAATTGGCTTGGAGAGAGTTCAAAATTGGCTTGGAGGGAGATGAAGACTTGCTTTAAAATTGGAATTTTGAGTGGATGTCCGCGCCCGGACGTCCACGCCCTTGCCCACACGTCCACGCCCTGACCCTTGGAGGAAAAAATATGCAAGAATTCCGTCCACCAACGATGGGGGGGGAGTGAAAATGACCTTCAGATTTGAAATTGGCATGGGATTCTTCCTTCCCATGGAGAGAGGGAAAGTGGGAAACCAATTAATGTAGTCAGACATTAATTTGAGCCCGGGGAATATCTTGAAGTCAATGGTTGTATTAAGAGGTCCAACCACTTTTTGAGTTGAAAGACAATTCATGGAAGGATGTGTCTCCTTTCATGTGTCACCCTTGTCCTTCTTCGCTTCTCCAAGGACTTGAGAAATAGTCCCCACACCCAAAAAATGAGATTTCTAGAAAATTAAAACTAACTTGCACACTTTCAAGAAAACAAATATAATTAGATGCTAGAAGTTTTTGGATTCGTAACGGAAAATAAGGTACACATTTTTTTAAATTCAAGTTGAAGACTTAAAGGATGAATTTTAGAGTTCTCCAAATAGAAACTAAAACGGTTTGGAGTTCCCTAAAAAAATGAAACACAAGTTATATTTTGTAGAGTTCTAATACTTCTCAATTATTTTTGATAATTGAATCTACAAGGGTTTTGAATTCACATCATTAATGTATTACAATGTATTCAAATGTAGTTTAAGGGTTATTTTTGAAAATAGAGGCTACAAGGATTTGGAAAGGAAACAAAGTTTTGAAACTCGGGGGGATCACTCCTTGTAATTTAAGGTATACACATGAGTTAAGAGGGTATTTTATGTGGGGCTATTTACCTTAATTATTGCATTTAAGATGACCGTATTTTTACATAAAAAGCTAAAAAGGGCATATTTTCAATACCTTATAGTTTTTATAAATTCATTCATGCAAGTTTTTAAATGGATCTATCTTACATATAAAATTTAAATGTCCAATTTTCTCCCACCCCCACCCTTCTTCACAAATTTTCTCTTCCATCTACTGCAACTATGTATGGGGTAGACATTGTGAAATTAACAATAATCAATTGAATTCAAGTGGCAATTTTTAACCTATAAAGGCCAATTGTCCATTGAATGAACAATTGAAACTTTGGGTAGGTCCCTATGAAGTCAATTTTGGTCAAATGTTCATAAAATTTTGACACAAGATGTGAACATGTATCTTCTTAGTGGAAATATAATTTCTTTCTGCCCTAAATTTTTTTGGTAGCCCTTGCAATTTGAGCATCTTTGGGGCGTCTTTTGCAAAAAATCTCATCAACTATTGAAATTTGGCATTTACGTTACTAATTAAATATGGCATACAATTATCAAAAATAATTTAGTTCTCAAATTACATTCTCAAAGGAGTCAAACTTTATTAGCTATGTTAGGGTGGCTTCAAGAAAAATAACCTTTTCTTCTAACCTCAAGCCCTATTATCTTGCAATATGTGAAGTCAAAGTTTTTGAAAATTTTCCCAAATATTCTAAATATTTGTCTCTAATTTTTAACTATTTGGATTCCAAATTAAAAAATATCTCTTTGCACAAGAAATCATCAAAAAAAGACTAGTGTATTGCCAATGCATTTAACCTCTTTGCATTGCAAGTTGATTCAGATTTTTTATGAGTGAATCCAACATCATATATTTATGAATTGTCAAAATCCTCATTTTTGTGTAGACCAAATATTTTACTCTGAGAGGGCTTGAAGTTTGTTGATCCTAATTTGCAAGAATGAAAATAAAGATTTTTTTTCTCACTTCAAACATTATAATCTTTCAATCCACATGGTCAAATGGGCTGAAATTGTTTCTACACGTTGTTATAACTACATAATACACTTTTATACAATTGGATTTTTTTCAAATAATTTTTTATTTTAGACAATGCATCAAAATTAGCAATTTTGGATTCTTCCTCTTCCAAAACACCCTCTAGTCTTTAGGGGTTAATAACATTGAACACTTTAGAATTCCTAATGAAACTATTCCATGAAAATCTCATTCAATATGAGTGTGATTAACACATAAGGTAGCAACACCCATAACCGTCAAATTAAGCAATTCAACATAGTTGGAGGCACTTTTTTCTAGAAAAAATATTTTTTTAGTATTAGCAACTGAAAATCATGAATTTTTTAAAAAAGAATTAGAATTTTTGGATAAGGCATCTAATTTCTGTGAATTTTCAAAGTAGAACTCACTAAGGCACCCTAAACCACACTCTACTAAAGTTGCCTTGATTGTAGTTCCAAAATCTAAAAAAATTAGAGCCTACCAACCACAATTAAGAATTGGCACGGTTTCAAAGTACATTTGGAGACACTTTAAGGGAACTCTACTATCGAAGTATGGGTACACTTAATGGTTATGGGCGTTGCTACCTTATGGCTTCAAAGCTTAGAGTTAAATGAACTATTAATTCTATCTTCATATTGTACAATTTTCAGTTTGTTGAACCCACTAAGGTAAATCTTCCTATTCATACAATGTGACAATTTTTCCACTTTTAGTTGATGTCTTACATTTTCATTTAGTTTGTTTTTATATAACACTACAAGTACCATGGCACAATTTTAGTGGACCACCTTTCATCATAGATTTTCTTGAATATGTTCATTTTATCACTCATATGAAATCATCATATTATGAAAAATTTGCATGACTTCTATTTGTCAAGGCTAACTTATTAATAAAAATTCCTATTATATGATGTTTTTACATACCCTAATTTATATATATTAGAGTGTGTAGCATTTCATGAACCTTATAGTAGCTCTACAAATTATATAAAATTTGCCCCCTTTGAATTAAATGAATCCTATCTTTTAACTCACATAGTGTTCTAAAAACTATAAGTGTTCCCTCCGGGAATAGAACTCTTGAGCACTAATTTTAATTTATATACCTCATCATTCTCATGTGCGTTGTTGTACATCCTAGTGATCCTACCACAGTACCACCTCATATGCATATAAATATATAATGAACTCCCATTTCTACTCTCAAATGCAAAACATGATGATACATTATTGCTTAGATACATGATGACATAGTGACACATTTTTGCTTAGAAAAGCATCAAGCATGTGTATTTCACGGTTGCTACAAATTTCATACATAAAGATACGGACATATGGTGAAAATCTTGTAATATGCAATTTGGTCTTTCTTCCATCATGACAATTGTATGACTTTTGTGAATTTATGAATGTGTAGTAAACAAAGTAGCAAACAACTAATTATGTTTGAAATTGATTTTCTAGAGTTTGATATACACAAAAAGCTTAGAATCATTCCGTTTTGATCAATGAGTCAAAAATTATGAGGATTTTTTGTTTGCGGGCAATTTTGGATTTCCTACTCTAAAATAAACTTTGACATCCTTTATCTTATCCAATTTTCAATATTTTTGGACAAAAATAAAATTATAGGATGTAGATACATTATTACAACATTTCGACCATTGGGATTGGAAATTTTCAATTCCATATTTAAATTGTAAATAATTTAGTATTTTTAATCATTCTCTACTACTACCTACTTACTATTTTTTTCCTATATGTTGTACTATTCCAAATGATCTGAAATTTTTCAAGCATGTGGCCAACTTGTCTAGGAAAACAAATCCAAAGAAGCACCACCATTTAGGTCATTTTTTCATAGAAATGTGAGCTTGTGAAGTGCAGCTGCCCTGCTTTTCGCAGGGTCAAAAAATGATTTTAGTTAATTTGAATGCTTATATCTTGAAATCCACCTGGTGGAAATGTCTGAAATTTTTACCACATGTTTTTAATACTATATAATACAACATCCTACGGTTAGATATGTCAGAAAAAGTTTTTTTCAAAATTTTGGTAGTTGTACTAGAAATGACAGTTTTGGAGAGTTTTGGTGAAAACATAGTGACGGTCCTTTAAGGGTTAAAAAAAGTCAACTTAGTGTTGACCACATCGAATGGGCAAGACCTCTATCGGATGGGCGAACCGGACGGACGGGCAAACCGGACGTCCGTCCGGTATGACAACCATAGTCCATGGTGCCCCAATCTAGTACCCGGCCCTTCATTGTGGAACGCTCGAATTGCTGAACCGTTTTTACAAAGGAAGAAGCCTCGCTGCGGGAGGGAGTCGGCGAGTGAGTCTGGAGGTTTGTCTGGCTACCAATAGGTGCACCAGTATGATGCATACCAGATTCAGCAGGTGAGGTCATCATCGTGATTCGTGGTGCATTATTAACGCGATACGCCAGTCTAGTCATGACAAAGGCCTCGTTTGGATTCGGTGATGCTCCTCCAGTCCGAGAGTGGTGGGTCACTCGTGGTGGCCCACGGGCTTGGGGCGCAGAGTGAGGTGGAGGCCTGAACTTCTGGTTGTATCCCCCGCGTCCACCTCGAGTTGTACTGCGTGGGGCGCTGCGTTGAAGAACGGCAGGTGGTTGATCTCCCTCGCGACCCGGGTTGACATTGTAGTTTATGGAAAAACGTGCTCTCTTGTTGGAGATGCCGGGTGTCAAGGGATTAGCAGCAGAGAAACTAGTTGGTTTGATCCACCTTTCGATCTGCTTGAGACCCGCACCTGGAGGGTGGTTGGCTAACAGCTGTGCAGTCGGATCTGCTGCGAAATGAAGTGCCGCCTCAACCATGTATTCTCGAATATACAGGAAGGTGATCTGGTGGCGTACAGCAACGCGCACTGCATCGCTTATCCAAATCACGAACGCCGCAAACTTGGCTGCCAATGTGGGGTATTCATCATTGAAGAAAATGTGGAGGTTGTTCGCCATGAACCACATTGCATGATCGAACCACATGACGTCCCCTTTGCATCCTTTTGATGAGTCGGGTTTGCATGTGCATCTGAAGTAGGGTCGTTGACAATTCCAGAAGGCGGAAGAGTATTTGTCAATTCTACCATAGTTTGAATTCAACCCTTACTTGGTAAGGATCCGAACGTCACTGGATGAACACTTTTGGTGGTCATACATACTCAAAGGGAATGCACCGGGAATGGGCTGGCCTTCCCGCAAGTGACCGGTTCCTTGAATGGCGTTGGATTTCAGCGCTATAATTTCAGATGGTGACATGTTCGACCATGTTTTCCACATCGGGATTGAGATGGGTGCAACAAGATTAATGTTGGACAAACCCCAGCAGCGATGCATCTTGTACGCTACCTGTGCTTCGATCGATCTTGCTGGGGTGAGTGGAACTACAGGCCCTTTGCCTGACGCCATTAAGAGAGCAAGATCTTTTTCCACCTGTGACGATTGGATAGTCTCCGCGAGATCTTCCAGGGCAGCCTTTTGTGCAGGATCAACATTGAGCCTGCTGAGAAATGGGTGATTGGTAACGGACGAGGGTCCAGACAGCATAGTGCCTTTCTTGGACACCTCATGGGGATTAGCCGCCTTAATTGCTGTATCAATTGTTATGGAGTCCTTTTCAGCCTGCATCAATTCTTCGTTTTCCCACTCAAGGATCTCCGCGAGCTGACCATGGGCCACACAAAGTTGCTCAAGTGCATTTGCAGCAGATTCTTTTATGACCAGATTGAGAATGAGTGTCCATTGGGAAAGGTCCAAGGTTGTTAACAAAAGCGGGGCGTGTTCACCTTCTTCATCGCAATCCAGGAGAGCACTCCTATCCTGATCTTGAATGAAGTGATGAATTTCCGGAGCTCGGAGGGAAGCCAAAGTTGCTTGAACGGCACCAGACGGCGCAGGAAGTGGATTGACGTATCCCAAAGATACTAGATCCGGGTCCCATTGGCCGAGGGTATTGGCATCAGAGCCAGCCTGCACAAATGGGTATCATGGAATTTGAATCATCAGAATACGTTAGAAATTCACCATTTCTACGTGGATATAAGGCAGAGAGACAGTTTTTTTCAAGACACCCCAAGACAGGGCATATTTTGTCGATGCAATATCCATAATACTTTTGTGTAAGTCGTAGCACATGCAACTTGGTTTGGTTAAAACTGGAATCACTTTGGAAATACAAACCAGAAATAACAAATCTGGATATCACAAAGTAGAGCAAACATGCAATAGTCACAGTCCTGATTGGGAGGGTGGGTGGGATTTATTTTTATGAGCCATTAACACAAGACCTTGTAATCAGTGCCATTACTTACGCAAGTAACTCACAACCATAAGAGTGAAGTTTTTGTACGTAAGGATCCACTAATCTGGCATGCAAACCTCATCTATGTACCTCTTATGACAATATCAAAATACATGCCATAAGCACCATTGATCGGACATGCAATAAGGAACCAAATTTTTATAAAAAAACAGAGCATGGAAAAATACTGAATGGTATGGGAGAGATATTGTGCTTCCAATCTTGAGTAGTCATGCCTCACCTACACCCATATCCCACAACAAACACGAGGTCAGTTATAGGACGCATGCGAGGTATCTACAACATGACTACACCTTGTTATCGGAGCCAGAGATTGCCGCACATACAACAAACAAATAAACAGCAGGTGCCTTGGAGAAGCTCAATGAGCTTCAATCACCACTACACCTCGTCTCTCAATAGTTTGTGAAAAAAGGACAGAACCTGTGGTGTCAACTCGGTATCCATAGCCTGAACGAAATGCACCCACAGTAAATAGTACTTCCCCTGTCGTGAACCTTGAGCTCAGCCGAACGCAAGTTGCAGCCACCCAATGCGCCTTCCCAGAAGTACTACAACCTAAGGATGCTTTATTGCAGCCTTCCTAAGGCCCTTCTTTCTTGGCCAGCAATAAGTTGTTTCACAGTTCAAATAGATCAAGAACAGCTTCATTGGCTTATGACCGGCTGGGGGGGTATTGCCATGTGAAAACCGGTGGACTCAGGGTATGTGCTAAAATATTCGCAGCATGGTATATCTTGTGAGATACCCGGCGGTCATTGCACGTAAGTATGTGCGTGTGGAGTACTGGGGTCCGTGATCCAGATCACAAAGGTATTCGTATATTACCAATCCTTATGATTGTTAAGTTTGTATATCGGGGAGAGAGAGAGAGAGAGGTTTGGGAGCGTTAGTCTAGTCTAGCTAGTTGAGAAGTTTAAGAGGCAAATTGATTTGGCAAATTAAGTTGTTGGCTTGGAGAATGGAAAATCTAAGTGGGACTGAGAAGTGGACTTGCCAGGTGGAGTGGTGGATAAAGGAATTGGATACGCGTGGAAGTCAAATTGGCAACAAGGTAAGTTGCTTGTTATTTAACCCATTAACGTTTGTTGTCAATTTAGGGGGCGGGCTTAGTTTTTGTATACAATTCCGAGGAAGTGCCATTTTGTGCCCTCTTAATAGATGTAATCTTAGATCAGATTGAATAGATAAATTCCGTGGGATAGGTTCTTCCACCAAACAAAAATTGAAAGTGATCCAACGGTTCACATCTTTGTAATAACTCTTTAAAGATTGATGTGTTGTAAACAGCCTTTGGCACTAGTGCAAAACTAGGGTTAGCTACAATTGGGCATAAATTTGCATATATCCTCTGAAAATTGACCAAAAACCTTTCGACTAATTCCTTCACACACATATAGTTGTCCTTTGAAATAAGTATGCATTTTTCATTGAAAATTCCAATATGAAAGGTCAAGCCATTTCAAGTTTTAATAAACACAACCCACTCATTTTTGCACACATTCTCTTGAAATTGGTTTTGTTAAGAGCGTATGAAGACACTTTAAATGCGTTCTTCTCTAAGTTTTTGAAAATCAAATGTTCTACAAATTGTAGGAGACAAAAAGTATTGAAATCAACCAGAAAGTGGTCGACCGGTCCTTAATGGGTTAAAAATGATTGAAGAAGATTTGAGGTTTACATTCTATGACCATTTAATACAGATGTAGCTATAGCATTTCTATGACCCTTTGTATTAAAGGGTCACATAGATGAAACACAACAATTTCCGAATCCTATGAAATCTTTGTGATCCAGTCGCACAGTAAACCAGAGCGCTTCTCAAAACACAAAGTGAACGTTGGAGTTGAAACCCTAATCGCAAACCATGCCAGCTCTGTTACAATATCCATCCATTTGAGACACGGTTTGCAACATTCATCCAGACCTCAGATACCTCCAGCTTATATTTCCAATTGGTTGCTTCTTTCTCTGATACCCACTTGTAAAGCACTAACTCATTATATCAAGCTTGGGTATCCTAGATGCTTTATGTAAACAATATCTTAGATCTAAAAAACAAATGGATGTATTATTGGGGACTATATCTTTCTTATAATACCCTTTTATATATTTTTGTACTATACATTACTTCTAAAAAATTTCAAATTTTTTTATTCAAAGAATTTAATCCACTATATCTTTGATCACACCATACCTAATAAATTTTTCTAAGTGAACCCCTTGGGCAAGATACATAAAAACTTCAGGAGAAAGGTTGAGCACAAAAAACCTAGAGTTATATGAAAACTTCGACATAAAGTTCAATCACAAAAAAGTTGTTATAATAAATATTTTGTCATATATTGGTGCAATTTGGAATGCACAAATTGTAAGATTTAACTACACAAACCGTTAAAATCTCTACGATTGTAGGGATTTATGATTTGGGGTTTAGCATGCCTTAAAAAGTGCTAGTGTCATGAATTTCCACCCACTTAATGTTATTGATGATATGATACTAAGTCACATTCTTGAATCAAGAACATTGTAATTTTTGGTTCTTCAGAATTCTCACATCCATCAATTAGAATCTAATAGCTTGATGACCCCTGTACACACTCCTATGTTTCAATGACAGGTGGAACACCCACTTTATTCCAAATGCTTCATTAAGTAGACAAAGAATGTATAAACTAGGCGTTATTTAGAGCTAGGGGAGGACACTCTCACTACATTTGGGGGACCCATGTGTGGCGGAGTAATTTTTTGACCCCCTATTTACTTTTGAATAAACTATAATTTCATTCTAAAATTTTGAGCTTTGTTTAACAATGACTAAAGGTTTCTATTGACAAAAATTTCAATTCCAAATAACATAAGATATATTGTCTAGAAAGGGTTGAAAATGAACTAAAATGGCATGTTCTCCAACTAAAATATTTATAGAGCTCACATGAAGATGACTATTGCATCAATATTCAACCAAAATAGACTTTCAATAGAAAGCTATTCTATAGAATTTTTTTTCATTTTTCAATTTTTTTTTTTATATAATATAGAGGTGTGAAAGTTATTTTCAGCTTTACAGTGTATCTTTTTTCTTCAAAAATTTATAACTAATTACTATTAGCATAAAAAAATACCAATAATTCAAAACATAAACTTTTAAAGTAGTAAAATCTATCCATAATTTTTTTTTTGAATTTTTTTTTAAATTTACCGATGTATTACTTGTATTACTTCTTCCGCCGCACATGGGTTGCTAAAACGTAGGGAGTGTCCTCCCCAGGATTTAGAAGCACTAAGTTACAACAGGAAGACAACCAAGCGGCACTCCCTCCAACATATAAAGAAAATGAGTCGGGTTTTGGTACATCCAGAGACCAATACTTTGAAACTCCATAGCTTATTCATACCATAACTCTAGTTTGTAATGGTGTAAGATCATACCTGGGAAGTTCCAGCCAGATTCAACTATGGAGTTCTAGATCCACAATTCATGGAGCTTTGACATTCCACTCAAAACAGCAAGAAAGTTTCACATTGTAGTGACAATGAGGAGCAGGTTGGAGGGAGCCTTTGCAGGGAGGCAAGGAGGTCGAGGATGACAGCCTGTCTACCAGTATTAGTGACAAATATGGATTTTTTTCAATTTATTTTGGACAATGCCCAAAAGGCAAAAACTATCTTCCTAGGACTGGTGCACATGTTTACATCTATATAAATGGATGAAATGTACAAAATATGGATGAAACTTAAAAATTTCATTCACAAGAGTGTACATTTATCCAAATATGAGCAATATTGTCCTAAAGATATGTAGCAATTAACTAATTTCATCCACTGAAAATGGGGGACTAATAGGATTGCCTAATATTCCATCAAAAAAATTGTATTGCTTTTAAGTGGAATATTGCTAAAAGCACCCCCCACCAGCAACAAATGTCAAAAGATTTCTTTATCAAAGGCCATGGGCCCCAAGTCATGAAATTTCCTCATTTGTTTCAAAATATTTAACCCTTAAACGTCAAGGAAGACATTTGGCGTTCGATGAATGGCAAAGAGTCCTTGTAGTAGGATAGAAGTGCTACTATTCATCTTCATAATGTTATTGTGAAAAGGAGAGTTTTTTTTACAGTAGTTTGACTTCCAATGAGTGCTTTTGCTATTTCTAAAGCCCATGATTCACACAGTAATGAAAAAGGATGATTTCAAAGGCCACCCCTTCATCCTTTAACCCCTTCACGTCGAAAGAACCAATTTGTGCCATTTTGATGACAATTCAATGATTGGGATGGAAAGAAATTGGAAGCATTTTTTTCATTTTTTTTGTTGACCTTTCATGTTGACTTACAAAGGGTATCCAATTGATTTTGTAGTCTTTGTAGTGTTTTCCTTCACGTAATTGAGATTTTAGTATAAAAAAATGGATCACAAAATATGCTATTTTAGTGTATATTGGAAAGTTGTTGCTCCCTGCTGTAAATCTGAAATTTCTCCACAAAATTGATGTTTTTTGAATTTGAGCCAAACTAATATAATGAAGTTAGTTTTCTCTAGTTTCTACTCCAATTTAAATTTTGGAAAAGTTCCTAAAATTCAAATTTTTATTGCAATTTGAACTTTGAATGTATTTTCAATGTCTACTAAATTCTTAATATAGAATGAAACAGAAATTAAGTTACACTATGATGTTAGTCATTGTAATATACACACATGCTAAGATTTTAAAAAAATTCAAAGTAATTTTCTATTTGATGTGATTTTTTTTCACTATTCTTTCAAAAATTCTCATAAAAATCAATTTTCTACAAAAAAGAAATCTAAAAGTTTTGCGACGTGAAGAAGCCATGTGATTTCATCTCTGAAAAATATTTTCATACATATCTAATTCCAAAATGGCAACAAACAAATTGAGTGATGTGCAGTGAGGCTTGAAATCAGTGGTCATGGGTCAGGCTCGCTGGCTGTTGCTCGGTGGGGCCTGGGAGAACTGACCCCCTCGCTCGGTCCTACGGGCAAACCCTGGAATTATTTATTTTCTGCACATGAATTTTCTTGCAAATTTTGAATTCATTTCTGCAATCAGAGACCCCGAATTAGCTAGGTGAAGTAAGAGTATACCCTAGAATGGCCCAAAATAAGGGACATTTTTTTTACTTGCACCCCTGGTAAGGACAAGCGAGGGGGTCAATCCACCCTGATCCTCGGTGGGAGGTGAGCTGAAGAGATTTTATTGATTTATTTAACCCTTAATTCCTAAATGACCACTGATTTCCTGCCACCGAGTATTGTAACAAGAATGGTGTGACCGTGAGGCCCTGTCCTAGGTAAACAACAATATTAGTTTATTGATAGTAGATAGAGGGCAAATTAAACAAAAATATTTAGACAAAAGTAAATACTAGCGAGAAAATTGATAAAGATGATTTCATTTTAGGTGGCAAGTGTTAGAACTATTCACATTAGTTGATTGTAAGTTGTTACTAAAAAATTAGTGAAAAAAATTCAACCATGTGTTATTGTAAAATTTTATGTCACTTTGCAAAAAAATGTTTTGAATATTAGTAGTAAAATCATGACTTTTAGGCTGTACATTCTATAATTTTGATATTTTATGATAAGAGCAATTCTTTTCTATGTTTTCATATCAAAGATGATCAACCAAAATGTTGAAAAATTAAATTCTTTCACTATGTTTATATTCAAAGATGTTTTTAGGATGGTATTCTTCACTAGATGCAACAAATACACCAATATTAGGTAAAAAAGTTTATTGTAGTAAAATAATTTTTTTTCTAAGAATATTATAAAAAAATTCCTACAAGTATTCTTATATACAAAATATGCTAGGATTTTAAAAAAAAAAATTTAGATATTGATTAAAAACATTCAATGACGCATTTATTTACAAGGTAAAATTACATTGTAATAAAGATTTGATTGTTTTTTGCAATACAAGTGTAAGTGTTAATGGGCTAGAAAGTTTTAAAAATAATAATCTTTGAAACACATAACACACACAAATTTTGTACATCATTTATTTGTTCATTAAAATGAATAGAATGTTTTCTAATTGTTGATAGTGATTTGGTATAATTTTTACTGCCATTTTTATTAATAAATCATTTATTAATAAATTTTCATATTTTTTAATTTTTAATTTACAGTTTTGAAGTGTTTCAAAAACAAAAATTGATTTTTTTTAGTTTGTGTAAGACCAATTTCTATATTATATAATACTTTTACTATCAAGATTTGCAAAATCATTTTCATTATTTTTGATAAAATGTGAACAATTTTTTTATTAATTAATTAATTTTTTTAATTTTAATAAATTAATATATATAATTATTTTTTGAATAAAAATATTGAAGTTCTTATATAAAGACTAAAAGACATTCTTGTCTAAAGACCTAAACATTTATACTATTTTTACATTAGTTAACATAGATTTCTCAAAAAAATTGCCATTTTTTCATTCATTTCCAATTGACTAATATATCTTTTTAGATTTGATTATTTCATGATTTATACTGTATCATTTATTGATTTTAATAGAATTTTAAAATAGAATATAAAATTTGGATTGATTAATTTGCAAAATTGCCTAAACAATTGAATTTGGTACTAAATCTATTTTTTGTTGTAGATTTCATTCAATTTCCATTTATTCTTTTGTCAATTCTTTTAAATTTATTGTCTTTGTCTTTATATTGTGAATCCAAATCTATAACATTATTTTACATTGTTTTGGTGTTTTGGTTGATATGTAGAACCACCTAAAACTTCAATGGTTCAAAATGAGTATTTCTAGAAGCTATATACAATATTTCATTGCTAAATTTCCTACCAAATTTAATAAATATTATTCTTTTTTTAATTCCATACACTAATTTGATTTTTTAAGTAATTAGATATCCACTAAGTTGTAAAAAATCCCCCCTATGATTCTCCAACAGGTCATTGACATGCTCTCTATATAGTGATTTGTATTTCAAACCACTCTATTATATAAATCATCCAAAAAAGACATTGCTAAACATTGTTTAAAAAAATGTGTAACATTTATTTATAAATTTAATGATGATTAGATATATTGTAGTAAATATGCAATTAAATCAAATAAACAATCTTCTACATTATAATATAGCCTATATTATACAAAGAATATAACATTTAATTTCTCATCTAATTTTATTTTCTATGTATAATTTAAAATCAATTATTTTGACATATCAAATTTTTCTCATACAAATTTTTCCACAAATTGTACAAACCTATACAAAGTCGCTACAATACAAATATACAAATGTACAAATATACAAATGTACAGATATACAGATATACAAATATACAAATATACAAATATACAAATATACAAATATACAAATATACAAATAAACCTGCAAAACAAAATAAAAAATGTTAGATAGATAAAACAAATCATTGAATTGAAATTCAAATATAAGCCAAATAATTGCAAAAGAGATGAATACTCCAACTACTTCAAAGAACATAATAGCTATGATGTTTTCGTAAAATTTCCTCCATTTCATATCAACAATCCAACAGGTCTGTTCCATCACACAACATCATGGTCAACTTTTAAGAATAAAAAACAATGTACCATGCATTTAAGTAATAAGGCCCTAATCTTGTATTTCTTGCGTATGGACTTCACATAAACTTTCCTGAGAATAGTCTGCTAACAAAGACTCTCACCACTTGGCATGTATACATGGTTAGATTAGAGTTTGACAGGAAAGTCTTTACTCACATTTTTTTGAGAGTGCAAAAGCTAGCATAGTTACCAACTGGATCCTTAGACTAATTGATTGTCACTTTGAACAACTCATTCAACTCATTCTCCCTTGCAGCCTCTTCTTCCTTCTTTTGTATGCACGCAATCTTGAGAGCAACAATTTAGGTTTAGGATTTAGGATCCATCACAATGACTGCAACAATCAATTAAAATAGCGAACAATCTCACAATTCACGAATGCAAACCTTTTGAGCAATTTGGGGTCCTCTGTTCTGCGCTTTGATCTGATATTTTGTACGGACTAGTACAAGCTCTGCACATTTTTACTCTTGTTCTTATTCTTCAATTAGAACGTCTTGTCTCTACCAACTTCTACTTTGCAAGACCGATCTTTCATACACTTGCTTTCACAAGATAGAGAATTTGAACAAGGTTTCAAATAGAATTTTTGCGATAAGTTTCAGAGCTCCAAGTTCCCAGTACTAAAATTTAGGGCTTCATGTTTTAGAACTAAAACCTGGCAGATGAAACTTGCACAAATCCCCAAGTATAGAGCCAAACGATATGTCCCGCAAATAGACGTTTTTGATATTCTTCTTGAAATTGCATTTGAGCAATCAACTCAAAATTGAACCAAAAAAACTTAATAGCAACCCAAATAAGAAGCAAGTCTGTACCTGAGGTAAATCAAAGACAAGCTTCCCATGAAAGAGAGTAATCGGCCTTAGCTTCACCCTCATTGAACTCCACGGTGTCCTCAAGACATAACAAAAGAATCCAATCTGCTCGCCCTTTGGAAGACTTTCCGATCCCTCATTGTCAAAACCGTCAGAGGCTAAGCAATGACTGACAAAAACCCTCGTTTTCAAAAACTTGTAAGGCACAGAGTTGATGGCATAGTCTCCGTCCAAAGACAAAGCCAAAAAACTTACAATCACAAAGAAAAGAAAAGAAGTACAAAAAGAAGTACAAAAAGAAGTACAAGAAGCATAAGAAACAAAGAAGTACAAGAAGCATAAGAAACAAAGAAGTACAACAAATCAAGAAACATAAGCACAGAGAAATGAAGAAGTTCATGAAACAAGAAGATATTCTTCTAGCACTTCTACTCCACCGTCCACATGTCATAAAGTCACCTAACTTAAAAATAGCCTCTCCACGTGAACTAACATCTTTGGCATATTGTACAGAAAATATGAACTTTACTTAGTAAACTAGAATCTCCATTATATTATAAAAAAAGGATATTTTTTGGATTTATTACAAAAATCTCACCTAATCTAAAATGTCTAATAAGTCTAATGTCTAACCTAGTCTAACCTAATCTAATACTCTAATAGTCTAACCTATAAGTCTAATAAGTCTAAATCAATTTGCTTCAGATCTAGATAATCTTATCAATTTGCTTCAGATCATAGGTGGTATTAAAAAGATATAAAAAAATTAATAAATTAAAATTAAAATTGAATTACAACAAAAAATTAAAATTGAATTACAACAAAAAATTAAAACCTAATTAAAAATTAAAAATTAAAAAAATTAAAAAAATTAAAAAAAGAAGAAGTAACGCCTGGTTGAACCCAGGCAGCCCCCTCAACCCCCTGCCTTGGGCGGACCCCCCCCCGCCTCGGCGGACCCCCTGCCAACCCCTCCCGCCCAACCATACCCCCCGCCCAAGGCAGCCCCCCTCCTCCTCCCTCCCATGCAGCCCTCCGTCCAGGCAGACCCTCCGCCCAGCCAACCAAAAATTAGGGCTTGGAATATCATAAACCGCAGTGTGAATGGGGAAGTAGATAACATTTGGAAAAGTTTAGAAATCAAAGTCGATGCAAGTCGTTGCCATAGTCTCTGTCCAAAAGGACAGAGCCAATAAAAATAAGAAGAAGCATACAGGTCGGGGAGACGTTAAGTACCCCCCCTCGAGTTAATAGGGGGGTATGTCGTCAGCCCCACTGCCTGGCCTGGCCCACTACCTTTCCGCTTGCCCGGGGCGTCCTCCCTCCCCAGGCACCGTTTCGTCCGTCTTCTGCCTTCGACAAATCACGAGAGCAAGGCCGAGTGAGTTTGCCAGTGTCTTGAAACCATAGAAAGTCAATCGCGTTGCAAAATCGTAGGTGAGAGGCACGGTCCACACTTTAAAATTATAATTCCGGTAATCCAACTTAACAATGAATTAATCCAAAAAGTGTGACACACAAATCCATTACTCACTTGCTTGTGTGGGTGAAGTACAAGAAAACAAGATATTTATACAAATTGGATGGTAGGAGGTAAAGTAATCCATGTGGGATATATTAAGGGTTAGGATTAAGCTTAGTAGGAGCTCAATCTTCAAGTTATCCCATATCCTTTGATAAGGAATAATGGATTTCATTATAAAAAACACCTCTCCATCTAGCATTCTCACTAAGTATTCTAACTAAGCATTCTAATTAAGTATTGATGTAGAATTTCCTTACTCATCTTTAAACTAAGTAGCAACTTTATAATGTGTGCTTTCTTAGCATTTCAGAAAGGTGAAATTTTGTCTTTCAACATCTTTAGAGAAATTAATATTGAACAATTGATAATTTTAATTTTTGAGAGCAAGAAACTTCATATGGGAGTAGGTATCAACCCACACAATCTTCAATCAATAATTAATATAATTTAACATTATAAAGTTGCTACTTAGTTTAAAGATGAGTAAGGAAATTCTACATCAATACTTAATTAGAATGCTTAGTTAGAATACTTAGTGAGAATGCTAGATGGAGAGGTGTTTTTTATAATGAAATCCATTATTCCTTATCAAAGGATATGGGATAACTTGAAGATTGAGCTCCTACTAAGCTTAATCCTAACCCTTAATATATCCCACATGGATTACTTTACCTCCTACCATCCAATTTGTATAAATATCTTGTTTTCTTGTACTTCACCCACACAAGCAAGTGA
The DNA here is from genome assembly GCA_947034895.1 of Rhytidiadelphus loreus. NCBI lineage: Eukaryota > Viridiplantae > Streptophyta > Bryopsida > Hypnales > Hylocomiaceae > Rhytidiadelphus > Rhytidiadelphus loreus. The sequence continues at coordinate 24,066,801 of OX344764.1, forward strand.
GTAATGGATTTGTGTGTCACACTTTTTGGATTAATTCATTGTTAAGTTGGATTACCGGAATTATAATTTTAAAGTGTGGACCGTGCCTCTCACCTACGATTTTGCAACGCGATTGACTTTCTATGGTTTCAAGACACTGGCAAACTCACTCGGCCTTGCTCTCGTGATTTGTCGAAGGCAGAAGACGGACGAAACGGTGCCTGGGGAGGGAGGACGCCCCGGGCAAGCGGAAAGGCAGTGGGCCAGGCCAGGCAGTGGGGCCGACGACATCCCCCCCTATTAACTCGAGGGGGGGTACTTAACGTCTCCCTACAGGTCGTCATGCCGACAACAGAGGGAAACGAGCAGGCGACGTACAGACAACGAACGGACAGCAACGGACAGACTGACGATAAAGTTCAAGAAGACGAACGAAAGTGCAGCTAAGAGAAATCGACGGTCACTCAGGCTTTCATTGCGGTCAGTCGGCAACGGACCCTCCGATTCCGTCGTCGTTCTCCGGCCCCCTAGCGCCTGATTTTCTCGTTGGGTAACGAAATAAGCTTACAGACAAAGTCTAAAGTGTACAGAAAGGCTTACAGCTGGCTCAGATCACCCCACATCCCGCCCCACATCCCGTCCTCACGCGTATGTAAGGCTGTATAAGGCTGTAAGGCTGCTTGGGCGCGGCCCGAATAATTGTCGGTCTGTTTCTGAACAAGTCTCCGCTACCATCAGAACGCTGGTGAAGGACCAGACCCATTTTCCACCAGCGAGGAGGCTCAAGTGTTGGAGCTTCAGATATACGGTGAATCCGCAGTGCATCGAGGTGCGGCACGTTCTGGCTCAATTTCTTGTAGACTTCATTTGCACAAATGTGGCTGCTCCATTTGCTCGCGATTGTCAATCTAGCTAGCTAACGATCGACGTAGAACAGTGTGGAGCGAGATTTTTATTGTGTGCATCATCCATTTGTACATGTCGATAGATCTGTGTACGTCTCTAAATTGGTTTGGTGCCTTTTGCAGATCGATGATCAGCTTAGAGTAGTATTTTTTGGAAAGCTCAGACTGAAATGGAAAAGGTGAGAACACCGTTCTGACTAGCTAGCTCTTCCTCCCTTCTTTGCTTATCGTACCCGATATCGTAGGTCCTGTTCTAGCTTTCAGGGTCGAATGCATATTTCGTTAAAATGGCAATATTTTTCCGCCATTTTTCCAATCATTTTCTAGAGATTTCAGACCACATGGTCTAAAATCTAGGACAGGCTTACATTTCAAACCACATGGTCTAAACCACAAAGTGCCAAGTTTGTGGAATATTGCCATTTTAACGAAATATCCGTTGTCGGCGATTGGTCTCAGCATATGTTCTGGACAGTAAGTAAGTGAATCGTTTGTAAGGTTAATGTTTGTCGATTTACAGAATCACAGCCTTTTGCAGGACCTGCAACCAAACGGCAGCTAGCAGGTAGGCTTCTCTTACAGCAAATCATTCATTGGTGAGTGGCAGCCATACGAATATGTTCTCAAAGGTCCTCTTTACTTCACACTCGGATTTCTTTTCACGATTTGATTAGTTTGTTCACTTTGTTGTGCTGTAGATATGGAAATTAATGTGCAAATTGTATTTCATGTAAAACATGGTGCACCGCTAAGCTAGGACTTCCACATCCATCCCCTCTCCTGGCTACCTAATTCGAGTCATTAGCTTCCTTGCTTCAGAGTACGTCCAGCACTCCACTTTACTGGACTTGCGCCAATTTAACGAAATTGACATTGAGGCTTTGGGTCATTTTTGAAAGTCAGATTTTGTTACGCCCTGCCCTTTGAGAAGGGCCTCTATTGCTCCCAAAGCTTTCATTGCTGCATATCATCTGGGTGGACACTTGGATCAGGCGATGTTGAGAGTTCAGATACTATAATTCTAGCTTCCAGGGTCAACGGCGATTGGTGAATTTATGAGGTCTGAGCATATGTTCTGGACAGTAAGTGAATCGTTTGTAAGGTTAATGTTTTTCGATTTACAGAATCACAGCCTTTTCAGGACCTGCTTGAGAAGAAGCTAATCTTTTGCAGGACCTGCATCGAAGCAGCAGCTAGCAGGTGGGCTTCTCTTACAGCACATCATTCGGTGAGTGGCAGCCATACCGTGAATATGTTCTAAGGCCCTCTTTACTTCACACTCAGATTGAGAAGGCCTTACAACTTACGTACACTGAAAATTTCGAGTGGCGCTCCTTGGTTTTCTCAAATTTTGAAACTCTCATTAGCTGAGAATTTTTTCTCCGCAGCCTCACATCTAGTGTAAAGAAAGCCTAAATTGTGTAATGCTCTTAATGAGATGCAGGTTGAGATGCAGGTCGTCTTCAAAGCTCATCTTGCCTTTTCCATCAACAAATTGTACATCATCGTGTTCAACCTCCAGGTAACTGCACTTGATAATTAAACCACTACTATTTCTTAGTTAACCATTTCTTTGTTAACTAGACCATTGGAGGCTAAACTTTTGTGATTTTGTCTTGACCATCGTTGGGGCTTCAACAATTCCGATTTGATTGGAATGTGCCTATACTTCCGTGGTCTTATCTTGGCAACTTTGTTCACTCTAATAACTTTATATATCAAATCTTTACTTTCAATACATTAATTAGAAGCTAAGAACAATCTTTGAGAATCTACTATTCAAAGTTGGAACCAAAGAGCTTGATAGCAAAAAACATTAATTCTTGTTTGCTACTCATTAATACATTAATTTTTCAGAGTATTAATTTTTGTTGCATTTTCTTACATATACTCTAAGTACCTAAAATGTGGAATTAGGTATTCATAAGAACTGTAAGACCCAAAGTTGAAAAGATGACAACATAGAGATAAATGACAAATCTTGTCTTAATTCAGTCGAACTTCACTACAACATGCATTTTCAAGTAAATTTGATCGTCTTTCCTATGTCATGGCCTGCATCTTATCTTCAATTCTTATTATTTAGAAACATGAAAATGAAATTTATACGATCTTTCTACATATATATATATTTGTATAGAAGTCTTGGTAGAAGTACTGAAAGTTGAAAAAGTAATGGACATGTTGCTGATGAACATCTTGCTACAATCGGTGCACACTTGCTTGAGCTCATATCACGAGAAATTTCATTTAAATAGCTCACATACAATGTATATCGGGGTCTTGGGTTGTTGCTTTTGACTCTGGAAAGGCGTAACCCTGTCACCATGCTAGACAGCCAAAAAAACATCAGATCGAAGTCTTGATGAGCAGCTGCATTCTTTGTTTCTATATATTCCCATTTTCCCAGCAAGGCCTTCACTGGACAATTCTAGTCCTCAGCATCCTTCCTGGGTGAAATATCCACAGACCCTGCCATTTTGAACAACTTCTAATGAAGTCAAGTATCCTGTCCACTACTAGTGTTTTTTCCACCGTTACTTTGCCTCCGCTTCAGGAACCTTCACGGCAGAATTCCTGACTTTCCTTGTATAGCAAACCGCTAACACTCCACCTTCGAACTCCAATTTTTTTCAATGCGTCAATGCATCTTGCCGCTGCAAATTTCTTCGTTGTCGAATCCTGGTTTCAGTTCCTAGGGAAGGTCCGGGAGAAGTGCAAACAACGGGTTTCCCCTTGTTGGGAAGTCACTGTCCACCAGCCCTTGCATGATGTCAAATGCATCGCCTGCACACATGAAGTTCAGAATCCTCAGAACAATATTGCTTAAGTGCCGTCAGTGAAGTGCTTGGGAATTTGAAATAGAATATCTGCAATTTGCACGACGAGCATTTGTTGACCCTTATGCTACACCAGGCAAAGAGCAGCAATCACATGTTCGTATATGTAGTCTATGTATCATAATTTCCTCGGAGTTATTGCAAGAAAATTTTAGAAACAACCCCAAATGGATGCTTAGATGTGTGAGGGGTAACAAAAGTGCCGAGCTTCCACATACTATGTAACAGGACAAGGCATCAACGGTTTCTTTTACGATGAGGAGATCCAGAAAAAACTTTACCTGGAGCTTGGCGCCGGCGGAAGATTCGCCAGGCAAATCTCCCTCCGATCATCGTTAAACCAACCAAAAGTGTCACGGCAGCTTTCTGCAAGATTCAAGCACAACTTACTTGAATACTAGTCAATTTTCAAACCACTGGAGGATTACTACTATTTAAAATTTAGCAGATTCTGCCACACTATTACAAACTTAGGTTTTTACCTTTGCAAAATCAGGACTTTCCCAGCCACTTGAAGGAATCCACGTGCTGCAAAAAACACCACGGCGAGTGGAACAGCAGCATTTCCAACATCAACATTTGTGAATTGCAAAATATTGAGGAACAGAAAAACATTCTAGAATCGTATCCATCGACATTGCTGATAAACCACAGGTAGCTCTCGTAGATAATTCAAATCTGTCATGATTCGAGTGATCCAAGACGTGGGGGTGTAAGGGTGGGTCTACCGGCTCAGGCAGTCCATACTCTGGTCCCCGGCATAGGCACCAGTTGGCAAAATTGCAATACATGATGCCGCCAGTAGAATGTTACGCTGTCGAATCACCCACCCACAATTTTATAGAAGTAAGAATCAAAATGGGGTATACCCATAAAAAATCTGAAATTCTCATGAACTATGCATGACCTATGATGCTATCTCTGACAAATAAAAGTAAAATTTTGTTCAAATTTAGCACCGTAAAGGGACATGCAGATAAAAGGATTTTGAGAGATTTTATCCGCATGGTCGAAGTCTCCGTTCTCTACGGTGCAGCACTAGCTATGGACACGATAACATTATATTTAGGTTGAGTATTTACCAGTTTCTTGTTCAGAGGGTTAAAGATACCCAGCTTATCTTCACCGAAACCAACACAAGCGTGTTTGGGGTACACATGAAGGCCACCGGACTTCTTGACTTTCACAAAACTTCTCCATCGGCAAGTCAAATCTCCTGCCTCAGGGTTCTGAAACTCCAGCTCGTCGATGCAATGTTCCACCGATTGATCTCGCTGTTGCTCAGAGAATACGAGTTTCCCATCGCTCTCGACCAGTTGGACAGCCAGATCTTGCAGCCATGTTCCGCTTTCCACGTCAAATGCAACCACACCCCTGCCACCACTCTCCAGAAACGAGATGAGAAATAGCTTCCCGTTCAAGCACACGCCTGCCTGGTGCTCGTTTAGTCCGAAGGCGGGGCCAGGGAGGTCGCACACCTCTTTCCACTTTGATGTCGATGAATCGAACACCTCCACTGTCCTCGAGAGATGCTCATCACTTGCGGCGGAGCTTCCAGCCACAATCACTTTGTAGGATTTCTTGGCAGAGTCGACCGAAATGTGGACGGGCACTGGGTTTCTGGGATGGAGCAGTGATGGGAGCACTCGTGTCTCTCCTGTCAAGGGGTTGAACACCGCGAGTTCTCCTTTCTCGGGCAATTTGGTAACCTCGGCACAAATGAGTCCGCCATGGCCGCGCACAAAATACTCCTTGAAAAGCTCTGCATCTGGAGGTGGCAGGTACGACACTGGTGGGAAGGACCTCCACGACCTGGAATGCAAATCGTATCCACTACAGCGCCACGATTTATTCTTGATATAATAGTTGATAGCCGTAAATACACCTTCTGAAATTCCGCCCCGCGACTGTCTGACAGCTTCGCCCTCTATGAACTCCTTCCAAGAATTTGATAATGTTTTGAAACGAAATAGATCTTTGAAATCTACTCTTTGCAAAACATTTTCCTGAAAATCATTAGGTAAGGAGGCCCAAGTTATCGTTGTCGGCTTCTTCGAAGTCCCCCCCACTGAAATCGTTTCTGAAGGTACAGAAAGTTGTCTCTTCCAAAACCAGCGAACCTTACGCGATCCAACAATATGTCCTCTTAAATCATTAGGTACAGAGTCCCATCCTGTCGATGTCGCCTTCTTTCTAATCACCTCCACGGAACTCGCTTCCGCAGATACAGATTGTTCTCTAACTCTGAAGCAGCGATTCAGAATCAAGCCCAAAACAGCACACGGCTTGCGTACGTCGACAGATGCGAAGCTGTTCCAACCTCCATTCCTGAGCAAAGAGTACAGAATCACGGACATAGTGTTAAAGCGAGAATTACCTTCCCTTCTCACAGGGTAAGCGGGCGGAGACCAATCTCCCGCATTGCGAAGTTCTTCATGCGAAAACCCCATGATCGAAGGGGTGGAGTTACTGAAGCTGAGTGAGCAGGTGGCGAGCTAGTCTGCTAGGAATGGAGTGATGCAATTGAGAAGCATAGCAATGCCAATGTATATATATATATATAAAAGGTGATTCCATTCCGCAGCTTACCATATAACTCTCCCTTTATAGATGGAATCATTATGATGCAATGTACAGACAACTTCCATTGGATCCTAGTGGGCGTCCGCAGAAGTCACGATGACAGCTTGTTCGGGCCGTCCACAGGAAGTCTGTACAGATCGCGATAGTCGTTTCTGATTTGATGTGACTCTGACTAACATTTACTGTTCTAAAAAAAGAACGCTGGGCCTGGCTGTACAGACATTTTTCTGGCTATGGCCATCTGGGACAATGGAAGTCCTTTGGCTATGGCCAAGTTTCTGTACTGTAGCGCATTTCCGGTTCCGACGCTGCGTCTCCGCCCCATTCGTACTGGAGTCGGTTGCTTCGGGGGTGGGGGCGGGGAGCCTCGTTCTGCTGCCAACTCCCTCACTGTGAAAGCTCATCAGTGGACATCAAAGTTGGGTTTCCTCTGTATTTTGCCTCTCCTTGCAATAAAATCCCTAAAATAAAATAAAATAAAAAGTTGGGTTTTCTAAATAAAAAAATTCTTTCCTCCCTTCTAGAAGAGTGAGGCGTGTCAGAAAGGATGTGAGACCTTGAAATGGCTCTAACTTATGTTCCCACCACTTTCATTCACTCATGGTTCATTGTAAAAATGCAGTAATTGTGTTCAAAGCAGATCTTCAGGCTAGTCATTTAGCATTGTAAAACTATTTTTTTCAAAAAACTTAAAACTACAAAAATGTGGTAAATCCATATAACTTTTAGTTTCAAAAATCTATTTATGTTTTTAGGCTTCTAATAATTATTTATAGATAAAGTTTTGAGAGAGGGGGGGTTAGAAGAGACATTTTCACTAATATTTTTGAACCTCTACTCTAAACTTTGTCCATATCTTTTGATTGGAGAATTTAAAACAATTTTCTTTTTTGTGAGATTAAATTTAGTTTGATTTTACACATTTATTTAGTCTAAATTTTTCTTTAAAAAAATTATTCTATTATGCCTAAATGTTTTCTGAAATTTTGCTTTGAACACAATTCTTACTTTTGATTTGACTTTGAGTAGTTGAGCTCTTGTAAATCTTAATTCACATATTCCACATAGGTTGTTCTACCTGCTATCACCCCACTTACATGAACAACTTGCCTTCTCTAACCATTGAAAATAGAAAGTGACTTGCAAAATTGTATGAGAGATACATGGTCAAGGTAAAAAGCTAAGTTCTATTGTAGTTTTTTAGTGTAAATTCATTGTTGGAAGTGACTTTTTTAGGCCTTCCACATTAGAAAATAATGTAACTGCTTCAGGTGAGTAAGATGAGCATTACGAATAATTATAGATTTTGTTGGTTTTTGGATAGTTTAGAGACTCTTTTGGTCAAAACACTTCAAAAATTCTTAACAAATTTATACTTTATTGAAAAAATATAATTGTTATTGCTTAGATCATTTTTCACACTTGTCTCTAACTTAACTTAGTCATAAGCTTATGGAGCAAACAGAATGCCAAATTATAAATTAGATGGAGTCAAATACAAACAGCTAGTGTGCCACACAAATCTCTACAGTACAAACGTGAAAATTGAATCAGCTTGCACCCAATGTAACTTACAATACTTTCTTGGCTATGATTGCTGCGGCTCTCTAACCCCAATCACAATCAAAATCTTTTGGGGGGCGGTAATTTTTTAAAGTAATGTCAAGGAGGAACTTCATTGACATTTATTGAGATACAAGGATTGAAACATTGTTTTTGTAGTGAAATCCCGTGTCCGTCATCAATCATCCAAGGGTATGGGATAAATAGAAGGTGAGAACTTGACCTCTCATTTTTAAAATTAGTAGTAATTGTGTTCAAAGTGGAACCTCAAACCTCATTTTAGCATAGTAAAATCATTTTTTTCAAAAAATTTAAAGCGAAGAGAATATGTTAAATCTAGATTAATTTCAACTCCAAATTTGTTTTATGATTTCAAGCCTCCAATAAATATTTGTGGACAAAGTTCAGAGAGGTGTTGGAAGAGACATTTTAACTAACCTGTACATTGAACTTTGTCCACATCTTTTGATTGTAGGATTTAGATCACAAACCATTTTTTGGAGATGAAATTTATCTTGATTCAATACATTTGAAGTTTTTTGGGATAAGTAATTCCACTATGCCTAAATGAGGTCTAAAATTCTACTTTAAACACAATTTTTTCTTTTCACTTGACTATGAGCAATTGAGCTCTTACAAATCCTAATTTGTATAACTCACATGGGTTGTTCTACCTCTCACTACCCAATTTGTGTAACTATCTTGTTTTCTCACAACATTGAAAGTAGTAAGTGGTTTGCAAAGTTGTGTAAGAGATCTACACTAGAAGAAAAACTTGTCCACCACAACCAGTTAAACAACAACTAAGTGTCCCATGTAATTGTCATGTGATTGCATTCATTGTTGTTAGCACCAAATTTTACATATACATTCTTTTAGTTGCATAGTAGTCGTAGAATGAAATGTAGGATTATAAAAGTGTATCAAAGTTCAAATTCATAATTAATGTGAGCTATTTTCCATCTAATACTTATTCCAATTGTCATTGTGGACACATCTACGCTCCGTGGAATCCATCATGTTGATCAACAATTTAGCAATCGCAAAATAACTAAATTTGACTAAAAATGATTGCAACCATAAAATGATTATTGCTTCTTAGTTGAAATGTTGTGGAATTTGTTTACCAATTGTAACGACTTTGCTTAGTAAGACAATTGTAACTGCAAGTTGACTATGAGTTTTTTTGTTGCATGAACTATCTCTTATATTGACAAGTGCAAAGCTTGAAAGGTGCAAAGCTTTGTATTGTCACCTCTTTCCTTTCAAGCTTTGCACTGTCTTTTTCCTTTCAAGCTTGACAAGTGCAAAGCTCAAAAGGTGACAAGGTGATAGTGCAAAGCTTGAAAGGAAAAAGACAAAGGTTTAGTTCAATGAAGGTCTTGTTTTTGTCGTGTTACTATGTTGTGGATGGCATTGCGATTGGTTGGAAATTAGATCTTGTGTGGATTGATGATTAGTTGTTTAGTAGTCATGGGTTTTATTGTGGAAAATTGTGATCTATGAAGTACTACAAGGACAATGACTTTTTACGTGTAGTGATTGTGTAGATAGTCAGTGTTGCTTGAAGTAGTAGTGCATGAGGTATGGAAGATATGGACATATTTTGTAACCATTTCATGGATTTATGTTTTTCTGTGCAAAATCATTTTCATTGTTGGCACACAACGTTATTTGTAGTACCCCTCTAGAATCACAAACAAGTGACAATAGTGGCTACCTAGTCATGCAATATGACTTTTATGAGTCATAGTAGTGGCAATCTAGTTGCGTAGTAATGCAACTGAGTGGTTAACTCATAGTTAACCTTACATGGCAATGAATTCTACATCAACAAATGTATAAGAAGAGTATGTCAATGAAGTTTCAACTAGGTTATTGGTTGAGAAACAACCCCGTTGTCCTTTATAACTACATTTGTAAGAACAACTTGTTAACAACAACTTTGAGTCCTAAAATTGCACCAATTGCAAATGTTCCATTCAACTAAAAAATAATCGTTTTTGTAATCAAAAGAACTACATTTTCTTCTTGTAACATGGTCAAGGTGAAAAGCCGAATTCAATGTAAATGAATGTCAAACCCTTTTTTTCACTTTTATTAATTTTTTGGCCAAAAATCTTTGGACCTATTATTATCCTACAATAACAAAAAAATATTAAAATCCTTCAAAATCTAATTTTGAATTTGAATGTAAGTAATTTTAAAATATTCTTTCAACTATATATTTGTAATATAAAAGGAAAGAAATAACTTCATGTCTCATTACATGTTTTTTGAAGTCTGCAAGAGCCCGTTTCAAGGTTGTTCCCCTTCACTATTCCCCGCAGTAAAGGACAACCGACTGTCGAAAAAAAAACGTCTTTTCTGGAACATCCCATAACTGGGCCATAATCTAATCTTGCCTATTTCTTGTATGGATCCAAATCTAGCTCCTCATGGAACCAAGCATATTTGGTTTGTGTGCCATTTCTATGGTTTTTGAACATAAAACAAGTTTACATAAGCTAGAGAAGCTTCTACTTGCCACAGTAAAGATCCAAATTGTTTTGTCACCTTCACACCAAGGCCTTTTTGTCAAAAAAAACCATTAAAAGAATCTCTCATTTTTTGATTTGCTTTCCTCATACAAGTATGCATAAAGAATATCTATCACCATTCATTTGCAGTGTAAGCCAAACTAAAACATCTTTCATGAGCCAGTAGCATAGAGTTTAGGAAAAGTCTTGAAAATACTCCTAGAGGCTGCGAACCTCACCTGTGCCCATCCCACAACATAACAAAAAATTGGAATGTTAATGAGGTACACGAGGTGTCTTCAGTTCGCAAGCACTTGTTATTGCCTTCACTAGGAGAACAAATCAATCAACAATATTCAAACATACTACAAAAATTATTTGGCTCCTTCTGTAAACCTGGTAGCATGCTGCAGCTCGTGAAGAAGACGCCATATCAACAAGGAATCCTTGTAAGAACGTCAATGTATCAACCCACACAAATCCCAGCACTCAATCGGCTAGTTCACAAACACTTAGTGATGGCCCAATATTAGCACATACTAGTCTGCTCAGTAGAGAGCTCAGTCACCACAACAAGCTTCCACTCAACCCAGGCATTCAATCAAGGTCGAAAGTCTTACAAGTACCGAAACAAGGCCATTTCTGAAAAAATATATTGAAGAAGCCTAGTATAGGCAACGGAAAGAAATAATATAATACATTAATTCCTCTGGTCATTTTTGAAGCACCGTGCCTGTCATAACTTTACTATAGCTACTCTTTAAACATCACCGTCAAGAAACCAACTTCCTGTAATGAAGCTAATTGTATCCAGACATCCAGAGAAATAACTCCTGACCATTCACAAAGGAAAGTGCCGGTTGTTCTATAATGGAAACTCAAAGGTACAACTTGTGTCAATATATTTGTTGATCTAAGTCCTTCTTAGAGACTTAATTCAATCATACTGGCTTGTTTTGAGATTATGCCATTTTTAATGCTCACTAAGATCTAAATGTCATAAGATACATTAAATCTTTTCAATTTCCTCCATTATTTTCATGGGTGGGAGGGTGGGAATTTCATTGGTCACATTCTTTAAGGAGATTTGTCTTTTCAAAAGCAAAAAATCAAGTGAAATATTTTAAATGGTCACAAGACAAAATTACTAATAGACAACCCTTCCTTGATATTTGTCTATTCTCTTCACATCAATTTTTCTTTTCTCTCAAAGGACAATCTTGAATTAACAAAGTCCAAGAGAAAGATTCTAGCCACTTGAACTTGACTAAGAAATCTTGGAAAAAAAAAAAATTAAAATTAAAATTAAAATTCTTCAAATGGTAAAAGAAGTTTAAATAATAAATAAATAAAATCGGAAATGACCTAGTCACCTCTCGACCACGCTAGACATTGAGGTGGTAGTCTAGTTGTCCTGTTCCATGCGTTCTCGCAGCAGGGGAACCTACAATCTCTCGAAGGCCTCAAAAACCATCTAATGATCTATAAGATTTGGTTTGTCGTAATGAGAACCGTTGTCGCGTCGTATATGTGTACATTATATGAAATCTATAATTGTGTATCAAAGCGGAGGGTTTTCTTTCATTGAAGTTTCAAGAGACATTTGGAGTGATGATCCTCTTGAACTTTAAATTTTTTTACCTCTATTAGACAACTACTTAATCCTAGTTCTTATATTCTTATACTTAGAGATGATTTGAAGCTTTATTTTGTTTGGTTAGAATTGTTAAAAATGAAAGGTGAAGCTTGTTTTACCTTTTGTTTGATTTTAAATGGATTAGAAGTCTACGTAGGGGATAAGGATAGAGTTATGGAGACAAAGGGATGGTCAATGGATGAAAGATAGTCCATGTGGCGTTTTAGAGGCCAAAATCCACTTGCTTAGGTGGATGGCATGGAGGTTGAGGTGACGGATGAGGTGGAAGCTCTTCTTCTTCCACCTCCAAGTTAGTTTAGGAGAGCCGTGTGTTTAGAGGAGGATAGCACTTTGTACATGGGGAGTTTTGCTATGAAATTTTGGGAGGATGTTCATCTTGTTTTGTTGATTCCGAAAACCTATCACTCTCTCAAATTGGAATTTTTGTGTGAAAGTTATGCTTGATGGAGTGAGAGAAGGAAATTTGTCATGAAGTTTGAGGGCAGAATTTTCTAGAGATCATATCTATCTGATTATGAGTTTTTTGCTTTTGAGATTTGTCAAGGTCGTTTATTGAGTTGTTAGCTTTTCAAAAAGCTATCATTCTCTTAGTTCGGAGTTAGGATGCAAAAGTTACGGACTTCAAGGTGAAGTAGTGAAGAGTTGCCTTTTGAATTAGAGAGGGTAAACTTGGATCGGCTATAAAAGTCGGACAGTACCTTAGTTTTGAGTGAAACTTTTATGTGTAGTACATGTTTGTGTTAGCTTTCCATTGAAATATTATATGATCAGTTTGGAGTTAGTATGTGAGAGTTATAGCCTTGGAAGTGAAGTAGTAGTGAGCTGCCTTTGAGTTTAAGAGAGTAAACTTTGACCGGCTATAAAAGTCGGACAGTATGAGGTTTTGAGTTGAAATTTGAATGAGTTATAGTGTTTGGCGTTAGCTTTCCAGAAAGATATCATACTCTCAATTTGAACTTTTGAAGAAGATTTGGCACTCATATTAGTGTCGGGTACACTTTTGGAGGACTTTGTGCGGTTTATGCACAACTTACACCACTTTGTATAAACATGTGATATTTTATTTGATCTTTATGATTCATGATGGAAGTTATATGAGCATGATTATGAGGCAAATTATGGGGTTTAATTATGGGAATATTTGATTTTGGGATCCTCTGTATCTTGAGCCATTTCTAGTTGCAGCCAAGTATTCCGCGTTTTCCCAAGGCAAGGCCTCTCTACCCAACACCGTCTTCTGGTGAAGTAAGCATCTTTGTATATTAAAAGATGTATACACATAGTGTTGGAAGTTCTTATTAGTTGTCAATTGATAATCAATTGGTTAGTAGTTGTTTTTAAGAGTAGGGGGGAAGATTGACTAGCAGCTAGCCTTCTAAGGTTGTGTTTGGCTACTTAAAGGCAAGGATTAATCCTATGTCTCTCTCTTGTTTCTTAGTGGGTTTGAGGTGTGGAATGCACTTTGGGACTAAGTTGTACATTTGTTGGTGATTTATTACTAAAGGAAGCATTCATGTGAGGATTTCTGAATTCGTATTTTAGTTAAGGTAAACCAGCCTATGACAGGCAGATTGCCTGGTTTGCCTTGTTGACATATTTGAAATTTTGAATTTTTTTTTCATATAAAGGCAAACCTGAAAAATTGGTAGAACAATTGAAATTTTATTTTTTTGACAAAGTATGAATTTGTTACAAATTTTTGAAGTGAACTGGCCAAATGGCTCAAAACAGTCTCTAGACTATCCCACAACCATCAAAAACTATACCCATGGTGGTCATCAAACCACCCAATGCAGTTACAATATTTCCTAACATGGTTGAAATATTTTCTAACATGGACATGACATAAAGGAATAAAAAAAGTTAGTTCATGTAAAGAACTACTCTAGAAAGGGACGAGTTCCTAAAACAGTCTCTAACATCTGCATCACCATCATACAAAACATTGATTTCAGCCATCAACCTACCTAATGAAGTTTTGCTTACATTAATTAGAAAAAAACTAGCACAGATTGATGGAAAACTGTAATGGGTCATCTTATAGATGTCTGTATTAGGCACTTGGCCTGTCATGGGTTGGTTTACCTTAATTGTTGGATGAAAGAAAAAATTTGGATATGAATTTTTAGATAGTTGATCTACGGTGATACTAGTTTTCAGATTTGAAGATATAATAAAGATGGAGATATGAAGTTTTGAAGTGGAGGTGTTTAGAATTTATAGTAGCTAAGATGGGTGTATTTGGAAGCTTTAATTTTATTGAGTTTCTGTAATATGCGTATGAAACTAAAAGGGTATTTTCCTCAATTTTCTTACTACCTTGTAATAAAAACTTTCCTACTATGGATATGAGATCCACAAGGTATACACAAATTACAATTGTGGTGGCCATAATTTGAAAAATAGTCAATTGTGGGAAAATATCCATCCAAATTGAGCATCTTAGATCAAGATGAAAATTAGTATGTGAGTATTAGACTAATTGATCTACATTTAGGCAAAGTTTAAAGACATTTGAAGTGATTGTTCATCATTTATGCTAGATCAAACCTATTTATACCTAGTAGTTTCTAAATTATTATGGAAATTATGGGATAGGGATTTAGGAAAAGAGAATTTGGGAATAGATTTAGGATTGTTTAGGACTAAAGTATAGAGAGATTATAAGCTAGGAAAGCATTTCCACAACAAAGGCCTTATGCTATTCTAGACCTATTCACTCAAAGTTTTGGTGACATAGTGAATTAAGGTCTATCAAGAGAGGGTTTTTATTTGGGATTTTTTTTATCAAGATCATGAGATTAGGTACAAATGACACCCAAAATTATTAACCCCTAAAGGCCCAAGGCCATTTTTCTATCAAAAATCACTCAAAACTGCCATTTCTACTGCGTTTGTCCCAAAAAATAAAAATAAAAACTTTTTTTGGAATTGAACCGTAGGATATTCAACTTAACTTGTTTGAAATCATATGGTAAAAAATTCATGAAGTTTGACCGTACAGATTGAGAGATATGAGCATTCAAAATTGAAAAAAAAAGCTTTTTTAACACTAGACTGCAATTTCAGATGACTTTGACTGATATTTGTGGAAAAATTTTGCACTATGGAATTTCAATTTAAGATTTATTGTGTTGAAGAATTGAGTTGGGAGTCTAGGGAAAAAATTTCGAAAAATAAAAACTTGATTTTCATACTTCAAAAAATTGTCAAGTACAAGTAGGTTCAAGATTGAAAGAAAAACTAAATTGTTAATAACTCTTAAATGGGATTGAAATACAATAATCCCAATAGTGAGATTGTTCTAGCAATCAAACTTGACCTTTTCAAAAAAAAAAAATTGAAAAATGCATTCTGAAATTAATCATATAAGTTATTTTTTCAAGAAGATCCTCAGATTGCCCAAAAAATAAGATTGTTCATAACTTTGACATCACTAATCAAAATGAAATGAATCAAAGCTTTACCTGAAAGACAAAAATATGATCTACAAGGAAAAAAATTGAAAAATATAATTTCAAGTTTTTTGTGGATTTATTTTTTTGCCCAGTGAGTTAAAATTTGGGCTTTTTGTGGTGTAACTTTTGCTTTCGGACACTGATTGAAATAAAAATTATATTTCCACAAATATTATTAGTTTTACTATCTTCAAAAAAATCCAAAAAATTAGAATAAAATTTCAGCCCATAGGAACCTATCCAAATTCCAAATTGTCCCCTAAGGGGACAATGAGACTTTAGGGGTTAATGCATACTTCCAACTAAGTATGTCAATTTTTCATGATTTTTATATTCCATATTTATTTAAGTCTTCCATTTGAATGGCCAATTTTGAACTATAAAAATCAGTTTTGAAATAAAACATACTTGCAATTTTTAAATTCTACAATATTTACATAGAAGAGTTTTAAAAATCTATATCTTAAAAATGTTAGAAAATTAATAATTTTTTTTGTAAAATATGGATGGATGAAATTTCATGTTGGTGGTGGTCTTTGCAATGACAATAACAATCTAAACAGTGTTGCTTAGATGATCCAATGTTAAGGTTTGTGGTCTAATATTTATTAAACCTATGACAATCCAAAACTTTGATGGTAGGTATAACCAACAAGAATAGATTTGGAAGAATTAATAATTATTTAAGGAATTAGGATTAATGAATGCATTTTTGAACTCAAGGTTATTAAATTTTTTTGAACTCAAGGTTAAGAGTTTAATAACCTTGAGTTCAAAAATGCATCCAATAAAAAATGCATCCAATTTAATACAATTCTTCAACATAAATTTTTGTAATTCACAATATATAGTTCACAAATTTTAAGTTAAGAGGATTCAAAGCCTTATAATCTAGTTAGGCTAGGAGTAAAAATATTCTTTTGTTTCATTGTAAATGCATATAAGTTGTGATTGATATGGTCAATTGTTTTTGAAAATTTCTTCCAAATATTCTCATACTATTTTAGAGAAAGACATGCAAAAGAAAAAAATTGTTTCAAACTTTAGGAATTAACCCCTATAGGTAAATTGTCCCTTTGGAACAAAAGAGATTTTAGATAGGATTCTATGGTCTCAATATTTGTTGTGATTTTCTAAAATTGTTCATGAAGATTAAAAAAAAATACATTAACTTTTGGAGAATATAATCTGTATTTCAATTGGTGCTTATGAGCTAAAATTATGGCAGAAAAAGTTTAAATTTTATTTTAGTAGATAGGAAAAAAACTCACAAAAACTCAAAATAATTTTTTTGTCATAGATTTTATTTCTATCTCATAGGAAGCTTTGATTCATTCCATTTGAATTAGTGATGTGAAAGTTATGGACAATCTTGTTTTTTAGAAAATCAAAGCATCTTCTTGAAAAAATAACTTGTAGGATTCATTTGTGAATTCAATTTTCACAATCTAAGAAATAAAAGATTTCACAACGTTAAGATTTCTTGCATAAACAATCTCATTGTCAAGATTAGTTTGTTTCAATTGCTTCTTAGAGCTACTAATGGTTTAGTTTTCCTTGCAATCTTGAACCTATGTCTACTTCACAAAATTTTAATGAATGAAAATTAAGTAAGTGTTTTTTGAATTTTTTTTCCTAAACTCTCAACTCAATTCTTCAACATAAAAAGTTAGAAATTCAAATTAATAGTGCAAAAATTTTAAGCTATGAGAATTCAAAGTAAAAAAATCTAGTGAAGCAAGGTGTAAGAAAAACTTGTTTTCTTCAAGTGCTTTAAAGCAATCTAAGGTAGGAGCACCCAATGGCATTAGTGTACCTAATGGCGTCACTTTCTAGGTAAGGCAACGATTCTACAACTTTAATGTAAGTACAACATAGATGACTTATCGTTTTGGTCAACAAAAATAAGCCATCCATAGTCCACCTACATTAAATTTTAAGTTTTAAAATTACTACCATTTGTAGAAACTAATGCCATTGGGTGCTCCTATCTATATTTCTGAAATTTCTTCCACACATTCTTACACTAGTCTAGTGGAAGAGCCTATGATCAGATAAGGAAAAATTTAAAAAATTTAAAAACATAAATAAAAGTAAAAATTGCTCTTTGCAATAGAAATAGCAATTTTGAGTGTTTTTTCATGGGAAAAAAAAAGTCTTATAATTTCAGGGGAAGGGGAAGTTAGGCCATTGTAGGCCAAATGGAAGCAGGCCCATTGCAGAACTTGAATGTTCTCCATTGATATAATTTGGCCTGCAATGGGGTTGCTCTCATTTGACCTAAACTGGGTTCACTTGCCTAAATTTTCAAAAAAAGGAGAAGCTGATTTTGTTATCTAAAGTAATAAAAATAATGCAGTTTCGCCAGTACGTACTATCGTTCCTGGCATGGTTGGATTACATGTTCGTACAGAGTCTACTGGATCTGGAATTTCTGAATTACCAAATATACAGACACAAAATACAGACACAAAATACAGACACAAAATAATGTCTGTTGAAACATAAGTATGTTATGGGGACTCATGAGATGAATGTCTGTAGTATGTTATCGGGACTCATGAGATGAATGTCTGTATGTATGTTATCGGGACTCGTGAGATGAATGTCTGTACCAATTGGCAGATCAGTGTGACTCCAATAGTCTGATCTTTAAGTTATTTTAATCGGAATAATAAATCCATTTCCTCTGAAATTTACATGACAAAAATGTCTGTACAAACATTCCCACGTGACCTTAGGGGGCACTGTTAAGGTATAAAACGAGCTAAAAATGGTGGTGCATTCCCACCTAAGTCCTTCATTAACCACTGAACCTGGATGACAGCTGTGGTGGCCTGGACTTGATAGTGCTGTTACAGCCAATAATCATTTTTTTATTGTTGGCCTACCACTATAGAAGTATTGTGGAGTTAAAACTGGGCTTTCTTCTGAATATGAAGATTTCAGCATCTAAGAACCACTCCTATGAAATGGAACTCTGGATGGCCCATTATGTAAGAGCAATGGCGTCCAAACGCATAAATTAGCAAGATCAACATGGAAAATAAAAAATATTGAAATTATCGGAAATTTGGTTCCAGAAACTTCGATGTAAATACCCAAGAATTTCACTAGTTCAGAAAGTACCTTGCAAAGAATAGGAAGTCGCTGTCACAGTGAATCCAAAAATTTGTGTAGGCAATCTCTTTATACAAGTGGGATTATAGAAGGTAGAACAATCCATGTGGGATATGTTAATTTGGATGAGTAGGAATTCAACCGCTCATAGTTAGGTGCACAAATAGGAATTGTGGTGAAAGTATAATTTCAAATCTCATTTTGGAATTGTAGAATAACTTCTTTTAGAAAACTTTGAACTAAAAAAAGGTAGAAAAGAAAACCAAATTTCATCTTCAAAAATCCGTTTGACATTTTGATCCTCAAATAAAAAGTTATGGACAAAATTCAGAGAGGATGTTTGAAAATGTCAAAAAAAAATGCCCCTTCCAACCCCTCTCCGAATTTTGTTCCTAAATTTTATTGGAGGCTCCAAATCACAAATGGATTTTTGGAGATGAAAGTTGGATTGGTTTACTGACTTTTGGATTTATCAACTTATGAAATCCCTTACAATATTTGGATTTTCTTTACAATTACTTGTCCTTGGATTTGAAAATGTGGCTTGTTAATTTTCAAAATCATTCGAAGTTTGAAACTTTTATTATTTTTTGTGAGGTTTTACTTCTAGCTACGGTAAGTGGATGTGCAAGGGAGTTGAGGTCCCTTGGGATGACTGAAGAAAGTAACTTCTAAGCTATGTGAGAATTTCACTTGGTTAAAAAATAATTATAGCAGTTCCCGACTTGAAGTCCGATAAAAAAGACTACTTCCTTCTTATGCGCAAGTTTTATCTTTAAACCCATGGAGTTTGCAAACACCAGGTGGAAATGGACCTTTATGTTGTACATACCAATTCACATTATTGGAGACTTCGCTCCCAATCTTTAAGTTATTTGAATTGGATTAAGGGCCACTTCATACTATGGTGGAGAAGTGCTCTAGTCAATGAACAAGTTTTGGCCAAGACATGATTATTTTAGGTGCCCAGTGGGATGTTAAAGAAGACGAAAAGAAAAGAAACTATTCAAAGAAGAAGTCTCGACAAGTTGTAGTCTAAACACCAAGCGGAAAAGTCTTCTCGATAACTTTATAAACTAAAGTCCAATGGACAACTTCACTTAGAGGAAAATTTGGACAGTTTACAATAATAGAAATCGTAATCCCTAATGGAACTCCCACATGTTTTGTACGTTTTTTATTGTAGTGAGTTTTGATAAAAAAAAAATTCAAATCAATCAAATATGTATTGATTTTTGAAACCCTAAAATAAAACCCCTAAACTTGAATAAATGTGAAACCCTAAAATAAAAATTATACAAGCAAGAAAACACCTTCAAAGTGAAAAATGAAAGTTATTGATGCGTCCGTTCAATGAAAAACAAAAAATGAAGAATCGATGTGCCTGCTCTATACAACACTTGAAAGTGAAAGGAAATTATAGTTGGCGCACACGCACTATAAAAAGCACTATGAAGTGAAAGAGAAAGAAGCAAAGAGATAATGCTATTTGAGATAAAAGAAGTCTTCAATTGCATGGATGAGATGTCATGATGAAAAGACTATCAATGAAGTTGGAGTTCTCTATAGGCCAAGTTTCTTGTCTGAGGGGTTGAGTCCGCCCAAGAAACTTGACCTCCGGAGAACTCCCCTTTCAAAAAGTGTTGCCACATAAACAACCATGTCATTTTTTCATTCATGCTTGAAGTTCTCCACTGGACAAGTCTTGGTTGTAGTGTGAAGCCAATCCAGTGAAGAACAAAATTTCCTCCAATCATATTGCTCCATTTCCCTTGAGATTTCCCTACAACACTTGACAAGTACACTTTTCCACCATAGTGTAAAGCATCCCTAAGCTTAATTTTGATTCTTCCGCATCAACTCCCAATTCCTTTGGAATACGCAATCCACTTGTTAAACTGATGGTAGATATGACTTAGTCAATGAAGTACGGATTGAAGCCGGGATGCACATTTTTCACCATCACCGCCACAATAGGTAAGGTAGTATGCTCTAAAAGTTATGAAAATTATTGTACCTTTTAAGCTACTCCTCGGACACATGTTCTGTGAAATTTTCAAAGAAAAATAAATTAAAAAAATTCCATTTGTAGTGAGCTATCCAAAATTTCTATGTTGCCAAAAAAAATGGGTTTGGGACCTTTACGGGTTAACCCATAGAATGACAACATGGACCAAAAACACCCTCAGTTGTACAAATGAAAACTGAACTATATAGTAGAACCTCTCTATTAAAGTAATAGGGTGGGGACTAGGTTGACTACTTTACATGAGAGATTATGACATTAGGGAGGATCATTGCATTAATGATGTTTGAGTGCAATCTAGGCCGGGCTTAGGCAATCAATATTACCTTTCACTGATTCTACTGCAAACGGATTGACAAAAAATGACCCGAAATCATTCACTTTCACATCAATTTCAAACGGAGGTTGGTTGTCAACATTGACACAAGGCTCGAGAAGCACATACCGTTGTCCGGTAGATTTTTCAGACAAAGATCCCCACCGGAAGAAGACAGCTTAAGGTAGGGGGCTCTTAAAGTGCGCATCTAAGGGCTGGTTCGCCTTTTTCATGTTGTTTCTTGTATGGGATTATTTTTAGCTCATTTTTCAGACAAAGAAAAATAGATTCTGATTGTAATCCAAGTCGTTTTGTATTTTTTGAAGCATTTTTGAATTACTTATGAATTTTCAAACGAGATGAGTCAGAGGTCCCTATTTCTGACCATAGGTCTTCCATAAATCGTTCACTTACAACTTTTAGAGAGAAATGGGGAAAGCAAAGCAAATGATTGGCTCTTACAATAAATAATATATTTTTTATTGATCCATTCAATGATAGTAGAAGGTCCATTCCAAGCTTTGTCCTTGCAAGTAGCTCCCCTTTGAACTTGACCCACTCGGCTCACATGGCAAGAGGCCCTTAGAGTGGACTTCAAGTTGATGAGTTATCTGGAAGCCCAATTCTTTCCTCCAATATTTGGGATATTTTTTAACCCCTGAATGCCCAAGGCACCAAATTCTGGTGTTGACAAAACTTTGAAGTCAAATAAAATCTTCTCTAATTACTATTTTTAGTAGTTTAGGGTATTCTTTTTGAAAAATCCACACCTTATATTAGGTTGATCGTTGTTTATTTATTTGTTTTGTTTTGTTTATTACGGTGAGATCTCTTGGACCATATGTTTCCTAGTCACGTTCTTGGTATCTTTGGAAAGCAGGGGTGCACATGTTTTGTTTTGAACCTACAAAGAATGTGAAAGTTATTGAATTCTAAAGTTCTTATTGTGAATTAAAAAGTCACTTTTAATTTGGCAATTACTAAGGCAACGACATGAAGCACACTAGTTCTTTTGGAAGTTTAGTTTGAGCATCAAAAATTTGATTATGAAAATGAATGATTATGACTTTTTAATTCAAGATTTTGTACATGGGTGTCCATTGTAAAACATTATTTTCTAGTGTTGAGGGCTCTTGAGAATGAGTCTCAAATACATTAGATCTTGGAGATAATATTAAATTAGAAA
This sequence comes from Rhytidiadelphus loreus, assembly GCA_947034895.1. Taxonomy (NCBI): domain Eukaryota; kingdom Viridiplantae; phylum Streptophyta; class Bryopsida; order Hypnales; family Hylocomiaceae; genus Rhytidiadelphus; species Rhytidiadelphus loreus. The sequence goes on from OX344764.1 coordinate 24,088,953, forward strand.
TGCATTTTAAAAATTTGTATAATAGATTTTGAGAAGCTATAAATTGATTGGAATTATGCATGTTATATCCTTTGAGCTCATATTTTTTTGGTGACCAATTTTTTAGGTTTGACATGTGAAAAAATGATTGAAAGACTTCAAATCACTTTCATAGTTTTAACACCCTCGTGATCAAATATTATAATTTTTCAATCCATAAGTGATATTGTTGTGTTTTCTTTTCCCATGTAATCTTTAACAACTCTAGTTTGAATTTGTATGGTTACAATAAAAAAAATTGATAAAAGTTATAAATTTTTTGACTTTTTGTTCAATTTAAGAGCAAATTCCAAGAAGCTCAAAAAAGACCTTGGGCATTTAGGGATTAAGTTTTACTAGCTATTTTCCTTCAATTCCTATATTGAACCTGTTTTTAAAATATTGAGTCCGTGTTTTTTACTATGTTTTATTATTCATAGAATTTTTGTATGTTTTTTCATTATATTTTTTCCAATATTTTTAAATTACAACCAATTTTTCTTCCCAATTCTACCTTCTAAAAATGAATTAATCAACAGTTCACCTTGAAAATTGGTGAGGCGCTTTGAAAAGGATGTGAGAGCTTAAAATGGTTATATATTCAGTTATTCACACCACATTCACACCATTTGATGAGTTGGTCAAGAGATCAATTGCTACTTCAGCTAGCTGTCTGTCTAGACATAAAATTCTTACAAAAAATTCAAATGTAGATTGTTGGAGCAAATGTTCTTAAAATCCACCATGTAATATGCCATTGGAGAAAGGTCTACACGATGTGCTTCCAATGGTATAAAACACATCTCCTAATTCCAAACATTGCATGATGTAGAACACGTCAAATCCCAAAAGTTTGTTGCTAAGGGTTTTACAATGAAAACTTTGAATGCAACTCTAATTTTCAAAGAATTTTTTCTTCACATTCAACATGTAATATATAGTTGGAATATACCTAAAAATGTGCTTCTAATGATATAAAGTATGCCTCCTAATTCCCCCAAATCAAGAACACATGAAGCCTCTAAAGTTTGAATCTACGGTTTTGAGCATACAATAGGTGGTCATGGCAAGTCTACCGAAAAATAATTGATAAAAAAAAAGTTGAGTTCTTTTGGAAATGAAGAAGAACTCTATAGGCCAAAATTAAGGGAAATTAAAGTCAAGTCAAGTTGAAAATTAATATTTTTGAGTCAAATATCAATTCATCATTCCACCACGTACCATCAAGGTTATGTTATATGTTCTATCTGAAGAGCTTACTCTGATTGGCTTCAAGCTGTTTACAAATATATCAACTTACATGATTACAGAGCTTCTTTGTACTGGCTCTCAGTATATCTTTTTGACATTAGTAACGATGTTAAGTGTGGTAGTCTGCTCTTAAAGCGCCCATTTAAGGGCTGGTCGGCCTTTTCGATGGTTCCTAGATACACGAAATTATTTTTCCATATCTTTCACTTGAAGAAAAATTGATGTGGAATCTAACCGAAGTGGTTTCATATTTTTTGGAGCATTTTTGAATTACTCATGGATTTCTAAAGAATTCTGCCATAGGTAACTATTTTTTGATCATAGGTCATACAAAACCCACACATGCGGAGTCTGAAAAAAGACATGGCTTCACCAAAAACATGCATTGTGGCATGCAGAAAGTAATAGACAAAGTTCTAAAATACAACCTATATTGAATTTAACTCCTAAAGGGCCAAGTCCTCATTTTTTGACAAAAATCACTGAAAATTGCCATTTCGGCTGCCTTCATCCAAGGAAAATTAAAATTAAAATTAAAAAATCTAACCATAGGATCTTGTACTATACTTGGATGAGATCATGTGATAAAATTTCATGAAGTTTGACCATACAGATTGGAAGATACTAGCATTCAAAGTTGCAGGGGAAAAGCTTTTTTGAATTCAAGTAAACATTTCAGAAATGGATCCACCTTCGCTCTTATTCCATCCACTACCAAGTATAAAGGAACATTTGGCAAATGCTTAACTGCTCTGATAACATTGACAAAACATTGACAAAACATTCAATGCTTACAACATATCCATTTTCCAACTTCTTAACCCCTAAAGGACCGGACTGTGTTTTTTGTCTGTATAGAAATTTTGGGCAGGTACCTACGAGCGGAGATTTTCATATTTGGGGCTGAAATTTTAATAGAATGTGAGGGAAAGGAAGATCTTTCATATGCACCAAATTTCATGACATTTGGAAATACGAGTCAAAAGTTATAGCCTAATATGTTACTTTTTTCCCCAACCGGGCAGTTCGGGCAGATCAGAAAAAATATCTTTTTTCAGAAACAAAAATTTTGAATTGATTTTCTAGAGTTTTATATACACGAAAAGCTTTGAATCGTTCCATTTTGATCAATGAGTCAAAAGTTATGAGGATTTTTTGTTTGCGGGCAGTTTTGGATTTCCTACTCTAAAATAAACTTTGAAATCCTTTATCTTACCCAATTTTCAATATTTTTGGACAAAAATAAAATATTAGGATGTAGATACATTATTACAACATTTCGACCATTGGGATTGGAAATTTTAAATTCCATATTTAAATTGTAAATAATTTAGTATTTTAATCACTCTCTACTACTACCTACTTACTATTTTTTTCCTATATGTTGTACTATTTCAAATGATCTGAAAATTTTCAAGCATGTGGCAAACTTGTCTAGGAAAACAAATCCAAAGAAGCACCACCATTTAGGTCATTTTTTCATAGCAATGTGAGCTTGTGAAGTGCAACTGCCCTGCTTTTCGCAGGGTAAAAAATTATTTTAGTTAATTTGAATGCTTATATCTTGCAATCTACCCGGTGGAAATGTCTGAAATTTTTACCACATGTTTTTGATACTATATAATACAACATCCTACGGTTAGATATGTCAAAAAAAGTTTTTTTCAAAATTTTGGTACTTGTACTAGAAATGACAGTTTTGGAGCGGTTTTGGTGAAAGTATAGTGACAGTCCTTTACGGGTTAATGTCCATTTCATACCCTGGCTAGGGATGGTCTTAAGAACAGGGTCGGAATTACAGCAGACTACCATACTCGTTCTATCGACATGGCTACAGCAGTTCTTTTTGTGTCCACTACCAAACTTTTGGCAGCATGCAATTTGTTTGACACAATGCTACTGCTCGAGCGAGCTCGTATTTTAATTCTGTGCTAAAAATGTATGCACAAGGTAAACGTCCCACACCAATCGTGGGATCATGTACCCTCAATGCATATTTTCAAATAGGTCTGTCTGTGCGAGATCGATAACGATTTCTCGATTGCTTGCTTTGTTGCAGGGCGTCCCACAATCGGGACAGCGTTTGCACTTCAGCGAACGATCCTTGACATCAAGGTCCAACAGGGGTGCGAAACTTAGGGTATGTTAAAAACTTGGTGCTAAGAGTGGGTATTAGCCAGGTCCTGAATATGATTTAGGGATTCCTTTACTATGCTAACGCCATCCTCACACCAAGTGCAGACATGTCATTACTCTTTTAATTTCATGTGATGTTTTCTTGGTTGGCTAACCCTGTTTTGGGTTCCCAAGCGTTTCAGAATTGAACTAACTTTCAGAATCCATTTACATTGGGCTCCTTTTCTATTGGTTGAAGAATCACTTATTTATAACATCACCCAAATACATGAATACATGGTTACATGGTTTTTAGGGTTTAGGAGTTAGGGTTTAGAGATAATTCTAAGGTCTAACATAATCAAAGATGGAGCTTAATCATAGTCATGTAGCAGGTTGAAAGCAGCCACCTTCACGACAGAGCCCGCAGCTAATTAGCAAGCGTCGTGATCCGAACAACCCTTAGCGTTGTAGCAGGTATAATCTGTGGCTAAATTTTTTAGTTGAATTTACAGCTATTGACAGCTTCTTGTGGAGGAAGCTTATCGCAGACTAGGTTACTTCACGCAATGACTAAATGCCTCATTCGTAACGCGTCAGTTCCTTAATTAAGCTCGAATTTTTTGATGGAAATCCCGAGTTTTCGTTGAAAATCAATTTCGAGAGTAAGGTAACTACACCTGAAATAAGCTCTGTGGCATCATTGGCATGCAATAGAAAATCATGAATATAATTGGCACAAAGTAAAGCAAGATGAAATATAGTCGACCAGAGCGCTTAGAGAGTGTTATGTGGAGACATTGCTACCGTATGACTCACAGAAGCTCATTCGCTTAAGCCTGAAGTTGAAGGATCTGTTTCGATTCAAAATACTGTCAAAAGGTTACGAGAATGAGATCGAGAGTGACGCTTTCGTTCATGCACTTCGTTAAGTTCTAGACGATCAGTTGTTTTATCAAGTAAAACAAAGCAGGGGAATTCGATTCATAGTTGACTGCGGCGTGCCGGAGATCAGAGTGCCAACATAACTGGAGCAGGAAGTTGTTTGGAAACAGTAGAGCGGAACAGAATCGAATGCATTCTGTACTCAAATGTCCTGTAATGATATATTTTTCGGAGCAGTTACTAATGGTTTGCGACTGGTCCTTCACGAGTTTTAGGGTTTCCTTGCATGCAGCTGAGACAAATTCAAGTTGTCAAGCTCGGAATTTTCAATCAGAACGGACTCTTATTACTCGCTGGCCCAGATCGGCTCAAGTGTGAACGACGCCGGATTCAAGCTGAAGAAGTTGTCACCCGTTTGATTTGCAGGGGGAAGCTCTAAACCTTCGCAATTCCTGCCGTCTCGCATGTCATACACCACGCAATCACGCTGGACAGCGTTGAAAATGCACAGCTTCTCTACTCTGTTTCTCTCTTTCCACTCTGATGTCGATGATGAGTCGTCCACTTCCATTTACTTCTAGAGATGCTCATACCTCGCTGTGGAGCTTCATGCCACGATCACTCTGCAGGATTTCTGTGCTCACAATCGATCGAGAGTTGATCGAGCACAGGATTTATGGGATGGAGCAGTGGTGGTAGAGAATTACTCAGTCCTGTCAAGGGGTTTAAAAACCACAAGCTCTCCTTGGGTAACATAGGCACAGTCGAGTCCGCCATGGCCGGTGACGGAGTTCTCCTTGACAGAGCTCTGCTACTGGAGCTGGAACGAACCAAAATGTTGGTATCGATCTCTTCGACTTGGAATGCAAATCATAACCCACCACAGAGCCTATTGTTGGCGGCATTTTTTTAGGTCACAGACATTGTCCTTTATTGTTACCCAGGCCCGCTCAAAACGCTTTGGTCTAGACTCATAACGTTCTTGAAAGCTCTCCTTCAATTGTCCCTTGGCCACATCACTCACTGAAGGAATATAATTTCCCCATATACCGTACTTGCAAACCAACGGATTTCCAAGCTAGGTGTCATTGTGAAATTCCTTGTGACCTGACCGAATGGTCACTGTAAGGCCTTGGTAGTGTCACGAGACTGCCGTGGAGAAACTTGGATCGATGGCAAAGTTCGGTTGAAGGGAGAACAACGCCGGATTCAACGTGGAGAATAATTTCTCACCCTTTTGATCCGGAGAAGGTGGCTCTAAAACCTGCAACTGCCTTCCGTCTCACACGTCATACACCACCCCATCACGGCTGAGAGTGTTGAAGATCAACAGCTTCCCTTCCCCAAATCCCACACACGTGAAGTCCACTACAAGCTCAGGGTACACTGGGAGTTCAAATTTCCTCACGCGCACCACATTTCTCCAGCAGAAATCCAATTCTCCAGCATCAAGATCACGGAACTCCAGCTGGTCGATGCAACGCTCTACGGTTGCGCCTCGCTCTTGCACATAGAATAGGAATAGCGTGCCATCGTTTCCTACTAGTTGTAACGTGTTTGAGTATACGAAGGATGGGATTCGACATGCGAGAATCTCCAGCCATTTCTCTTCCTCCAAGTCAAATGCAACCACACCCCTGCCCCCACCCCGTAGAAACGAGATGAAGAATAGTTTCCCTTTGAAGCACACGCCTGCCTGGTGCTCGTTCAGTCCGAAGGCGGGGCCAGGAAGGTCACACACCTCTTTCCACTTTGATGTCGATGAATCGAACACCTCCACTTTCCTCGAGAGATGCTCATCACTCGCGGAGGAGCTTCCAGCCACAATCACTTTGTAGGATCTCTTGGCAGAATCGACCGAGATGCGGACGAGCACCGGGTTTCTGGGATGGAGCAGTGGTGGGAAGGCTCTCATCTCTCCTGTCAAGGGGTTGAACACCACGAGTTCTCCTTTGTTGGGCAATTTGGAAACCGCGGCACACATGAGTCCGCCATGGCCGCACACAGAATACTCCTTGAAGACCTCAGCATCTGGAGGTGGCAGGTACGACACTGGTGGGAAGGACCTCCACGACTTGGAATGCAAATCATATCCACTACAGCGCCAAGAGTTATTTTTCCTATAATAGTTGATCGCCGTGAAATTGCCCTCGGAACACGAATTTGCTCCCCTTCTCAGCTTGAAGTCATCACTCTCAATGTATTTCTTCCACGGTTTTGACACTGTTTTTAAACGAAACAAATCTTTGAATTGCAATCTTTGTAGAAGGTTGTAGTGTAGATCACTCGGTAGATCGCTCGGTTGATCCTGTCTTCCTGTAGCTGGTTTGAAAGGCGGCCATTCCAAGTTCACTTCCACTTCTTTAGTCTCCCATGCAGAGCTCTGTTCACCAGTTTCGAGCAATTGAAAGGCGCTACTCAACTCTCTAAACGTGAAGCTTCTGCTTCCCACAGATCGGAATTGCTGTTTCAACGGAAAGAGAGTTGCCATGAGGGGCTAACAAAGCGATCCATCGTCTGTGAAGTAATCTGGCACGGGGCTTGATGATCGAACACAATGAAAATTGCTGCCTATTAGTACTGACGGAGAAACGAAGCTCCACTTGGGACTGGTGTTTCATGGACAGGGAATTGTGGATGTCTGCAAACTGTCGTGCTCACCACGCACCGACTTGTTGTGCCTGAAAAGTATTCTATTCCGTTCTATGATATTTCCCAGACAGTTGAACCTCTATATAAGTTATGTCTAGTGATGAATTGGTGCCAATTGGGAATTACTGTTGCACAATTTTATGAGCAGATGGGGACTAAGTTTAGATTTTAAAGCATACAAAATTTCAGTGTAAATAATGTGGAGTTATGAGTGAGTGGTGAGACACTTTGTGCCATTCTAGGCAATTACATGCACCATGTTCAAGTTTAAGGTTTGCATGCCTTCATTTTTTAACTCCATTTGCACCATTGATGGGCAACTATTTGATAGTTAATGGTAGTATCTATGGCCTTGCATAGCATCCTATTGCTGTGAGCTTTAGAAAATCATATCCAATTTAATTTATGTCTAAAAATTACAAATCAAATTGTGATGGATGTGTCTCCTTCTCTTCTTTCACTGAAAATTTGTTAGAAAATACTTCAATTAGCATAGGCAGAGAGATTCTAAGCCAATATGCTCTTAAATGGGTGGTTTCTATCCCTCCTACCTTAGTTAGAAGGTTTAACACATACAACATTAGAACATGTAACAAATAATATATATTTAGCTTATCAACTTTTGGGCTATTAACAATAATACGTATTCTAATTTATTAGCTTTCTTTTTTACTATTGTAATACGTATTGAGGTACATTACAAAAGATGTTGTGAAGAATTAGTAATGTTTAACATCTACTATTTTTCTTTGAGGGTGTAAAGAGGGTGAAACTTTGTAACATATATAAGAGATTTTAACCTTTATCAAGGTAACAAGTATAGAGTTTCTACTATACTGTACATTTGGAATTAGATTTTGGATGATAGAATGCATTCAAGCTTGGTCACCATAATCATAGAGGTTGTATTTACTTGTTGCTCAAACAAAAATGACCAAATACAAAAATTAGAGTTAATTGTAAGTGTGCAATGAAGGAGATATTAAATTCACTTATAAATTGCAATGGCAAATTTCATCAAGTGTGAAGAAGTATAGATAATGTTGTAACTATACAAATTTAGGTTTAGGTATGTTAATGTAGTTACTGCATCTTCTGAGCTCATTGTCATTGTGACAATGTCACAATGAGTTCAATAAAAATTAATTAATTTTAAAATTTTCATACCCTCCCACCCTCCCCCTTCCTTCTTGTAATTTTCAGAAAGCAATGTAATCGACAAACAATATGGGACAAACAACATTGTGTATTTTGTACAAGTATCTATATTCCGTATCCCGTACTCATATTTGTATTCATATCCAATATTATATCGTTTCTATATCCACATTTAGTATTCACTATGTATTAATATACGATATTATATTCGTACACAATATTCATTTTCATATCTGTATCTGTATTGATATTTGGATGGCTCAAATTAAATCTCACAAAATCAACGGCTTGTGATTTTGGAGAAATCAACAGCGATTTCGAAGGTAAGCATTTAAAAAAAAATCAACAACCTTTAAATTTTTTGAGAGAGGGGGGCAACTAATACCCTTGGCAGCCTCTTTTGGGTACATTGTGTTGACTAAATATTTCTCTTTACTTGTAGAGAGTGAAAAACACATACCAATATATTTAAATGTTTTATTTTGGACTTAAAATATAATTTTGTGGATCTTTTGATTTGTGATTTTTAGTTTGATATGAAAATGAAATCAAGTGTCTGACAGAAATGCACCCTTAACAACCTAAAAACTTTGAAGGTAAGTATAACTAACAACAACAAATATAAAAAAGACGTCATTTTTTAAGGATTTAAGGTAAAAAAATCTAATTTCAATTTTGGTCACAAATACTAATGTAATATTTTTGAAAATTGCAGTCAACATAGGAACTAGGAAGTTAATTCTTATAGGACAAACTGATAACTATAGAAATCTTTCCTTTAAGTATTGTGCAAATCATTGGCTTAAATTAACCCAAGAACATTTATTGGAGGTCAACCTACTATGTAAGACCCCTCCTTTTCACACAAAATTCTATAGATGAACATCATTCTACACTTTAGTCCTACATTGAAGGATTATCTGGCAGCCATCAGACAATAAACATCTACAACGTCAAACACTGTGTTTTGAGAAAAAATCAAACAACAACGTTGATTGTTATCAAAAGTAATAAAATTATGCAATTTTCATCAATATTGTTATTCTAGCATGATTGGATTACATGTTCGTACAAAGTCTGAACTACACCAAATGACAGACACAAATGTTTATAGAAACATATGTTATCCGCATAACTCATGAGATGAATGTCTGTGCTAGTCCATCAAATCAAGCATTGGAATTACAGAGCAAAAGACATGGAGATGGAAAGATGGAAACAGAGAAGAAAAAACTCAAATTTGGTCCTTGGTGAGTGAGCAGTCTGAAATGGAGAGTGCTACGCAGCTCGAAACGAGAGGCGCTCCCTCGACATGCAGTAGTAGTAGTGGGCGTGCTGGGAGCGATCAGTTGATCTGCAAGGCTTGAATTGAGTGAACCAATTGTCCAACGTTGGCTTGTAGGTTTGTAATTAACGGCAGACTTTCTTTTCTCAACTCACCACACGAATGGCGCAGGGATTAGGTAGATACCCCTGAGATTGGGGTTAAATTAGGGGTTTAGGGGGTTTAGCAAACGGACCTTCAATGGAGCGATTCTCGCTGCGAGAGAAGCTGGAGCACGCACCTGTGGTGCCGCACTTCTCCGCAGCAGAACTGAAAAGGGCCAGAGACTAGAAGGAGGATGCCATTCAACCTGAACTGACTCAGTTGCAGTGGTCGTCAGCAGCATGGGAAAACATTTGAAGATTCATCCAACGATGGCCACTCTGGGTGAGAATCTGCTTGACGGATACGCTCGTAGCTCGATCTGCTGGTTTCCTTATTTGTAATACGGTTCTTGAAGTGCAAGGAAGGAAACTGAAAGACTATAGAGACACGTGGTGGCAGCATTTTTCATTGAAGCCTCAACTATTTTGGCGCACTTAGAGCAGTCCAAGCCTAGATTGGAGATTGGGTCGGACTAGGGCGTGATTTGGGCGACAGCGCGGACCAAAAAGCTCCTTTGCACGAATGAAATTCGAGCTAATAGATGGAAAATGACCAGTGACAGATGTCAAATGATTTCTTCAGCAACGGCCATGAAATTTCCTCATTTGTTTCAAAATATTTAAATAAATCAATAAAATTCCTGCTCTTCAGCTCACCTCCCAGTCTCCCACCGAGCAACAGCCAGCCTGCCACCGAGCTGATTGAGTCTGTAATAAGCAATTAAGGAAACGAGGAGGCGACGTACAGACACGGAAACTCAGACAACGAACGGACAAAAGCGTACAGATTGACGATAAAGTTCAAGAAGACGAACGAAAGTGAAGCAAAGAGAAATCGACGGTCACTCAGGCTTTCATTACGGTCAGTCAACAACGGAACCTCCGATTCCGTCGTCGTTCTCCGCCCGCCCCCTCATGCCATGGAGTATTAGAGGCTGCAACACAAATTTCCTTTATAAGTTAATTATTCACCAGAAAACTTGCAGTTGGGAACAAGCCAGAGTCCTTCAGGATCGACGGTGATCTCATCTCACAGCCCACTAGATCCATCTGTCAGGAGCGCGTGATTTTCTCTTTGGGTGTCAATGAAAAACAGACACGCTCTAAGTCCTACACCGACGTACATTTCAAAAGAGTAAAGCGTACAGTAACTGTACAGAAATTGCTTGCCTGTGAGGACGTCATCAGAACACTGTAGAACCCTCAAAAGGAAGAATCGTCGCTCCTACATATAGTGTCCTTGGTTCTTTTTCAACACCACATTTCACACAGGAGGCTTAAGTGTTGGAGCTAAGACGGTGATCGACTTCGCAGTGCGAGGGACTAGTGATGGAGCCGGAGGTGCGGCACGTTTGGCTCAATTTCTTGTAGATTTCATTTGCACAGGTTTGCTCCATTTAATTGCTCGCGATTGTCAATCTAGCTAACGACGCACAACAATGTGGAGCGAGATTTTATTGTGTGCATCCATTTGTACATGTCGATAGATCTGTGTACGTCTCTAAATTGGTTTGGTGCCTTTGCAGATGTCGACGCACATCAGCTAGTACCGGTATTGTTTTTGTGGAAAGCTCATAAACGGAAGGTGAGAACACCGTTCTAGCTCTTCCTTCCTTCTTTGCTTCGGGGTCTAAGTTCTGGAGAAACTGGTAGATCAAAATGAACAACGGCCCATGGTTACGTCGGACTGTAATACTTTGAGATGTACAAAATCTGCACATTAGAACCTAGTGTCGATTTATAATGCATCACATATCATTAGCACTTTCATAATTCTTAACTGATTCATAGGGTGTCCCAAATAATGCATGGCAAATTATGATGGAATCCTCTTTCACTTTCACCTGTCAATACAACTTAATAAAATTAATATATCTCGTCATGTTGTAATGACTATGCTTAATTGCAATTTGTGGCGAGTATAGGTGTGCATATCATTGTGCGGATTCATCACTTTTGGTTTGTGAAGTCTTGCTGACATCATTCGTACTAGTGCTCAAGAGTTGCCACTGCTTTTGATATATAAGTCATTTCCTATTGTCTATAATTATTTGAGGTTGTGCTGATTGTGTATATCAGAATTGAGGGTTTCTTGTTGTTTCCGATGTGTTGCAATCGGCTTTCGAACATCTTCTTAGAATGAAGAGGTTGCTTGGTGGAGATGTCATTCATTTTTGGAGGGTAACAAATTCCCGTCTTTTCCTTTTGTCTTTAATTAGTAGTGCAATTTTTGTTTTGTGTGATAATCTGTATATTTTAAGTATCAAAAACACCATGTACACCAAACAAATACCGAAGCATTTCAAATGAAAATCTTTGTGTAGGCCAACTCATATCGTACCTGATATTGTAGGTTACGTCCTGTTCTTGCTTTCAGGGTTGGCGATTGGTCCGAGCATATGCTCTGGCCAGTAAGTTAATCGTTTGTAAGGCTAATGTTTTTCGATTAACATCTGGAGTCACAGCTTTTGCTTGAGAAGAAGGTAACCTTCTGCAGGACCTGGCCTCAGAACATATTCGTAAATTTGTATTGCTTGAGAAGAAGGTAACCTTCTAGCAGGTAGGCTTCTCAATTTTTGAAGCTCTCACTGGTTGAGAACTTAATCTCCATGGCTTCCATTTGTAGTAAAGAAAGCCTAAACCCTGTAATGCTCTTCATATTTCAGGGATTTTTCCTCATGTTGTGGGACGTTGTCAAAGTGTTCAATGGTCAAAGAACATTATGGATGTAAGAACATTAATTCTTGTCTTCTATTAGTTTTTGTTGCATTTACTTATATATACACTAAGTATCTAAAATGTGGAATTAGGCATTCATAAGAAACGTGACACCGAAACTTGAAAAGAAGTCATCATAGAGTGTAAGAGCTTAAATACCAAATCTTGTCTTAATAGGGTCAAACTTTGGTACAACATGCATTTCAAGTAAGTTTGATCATTTTTCCTATGCTATGGCTTGCATCTTATCTTGAATTCTTTGTATTTAGAAATATGAAAAATGAAAATTCGTATGATTTCTCTGCATACATCAGTGTAAAAGTCTTGCTAGAAGTAGCATGAAAGTTTAAAAAGTAATGGACGTGGTGGTGACGGCCCTATCACCATGGTAGCTAGCCCAAAGTATCCTGTCTACTAGACTAGTAGTGTTCTCTGTCTCCGTTTCCAGTACCCTTGAGGAACTCTCACGGCGGAAGTCCTGGCTTTTCTTAAATCTCACACCACTAACACTCCACCTTCGAACTCCATCTTTCTCCATTTGTCAATGCATCTTGTCACTGAATATGTTCTTGGTTGTCAAACCCTCGTTTCACTTCCTAGGCGCGAATGCCCGGGAGAAGTGCAAACAACGGGTTTCTCTTTGTTGGGATGTCACTGTCCTCCAGCCCTTGCATGATGTCAAATGGACCGCCTGCACACATTCAGTACGGAATCCCCGTGCCGTCAGTGAAGTGCTTGGGAATTCGAAAATAGAATATCTGTAATTTGCACGACGAGCATATATTGAAGTCGTGCTTGACCCTTACGCTACAACCGGCAAAAAGCAGCAATCACGTGATCATGTCTGCTGTCTATGGATCATAATTTTCTCGGAAATTTTGTAAGAAAATTTAGAAACAAGCTCAAATGGTTGCTTAGATGTGCAAGGCTTAACAAAAGAGCTGAGCTTCCATATTCTATGTAACAGGACAAGGCTGGCGTCAAACGGTTTCACTTATGATGAGGAGAACCAGAAAAACCTATACCTGGAACTTGGTGCCGGCGGAAGATTCCCCAAGCAACTCTCCCTCCGATCATCGTAAAACCAACCAACAGTGTCACGGCAGCTTTCTGGGATGAAACGCAGAGGAGCTTAAATGAGCAAACGAGATTCAAGCACTACTCTAATAGTCAATATTCAAACCAAGATGACTACATAAAGAATGCGAGTTGTATTAAAAAATTTACTATATATAGCAGATTCAGTCACAATATTACGAACTGAGGAGTTTATACCTTTGCAAAATCAGGACTTTCCCACAAATGTGAAGGACTCCACGTGCTGCAAAAACACCCAGGTGAGTGCAATAGTCAGCATTTCGCACTCAGAACCCAACATCAGCATATGTGATTTGCAAAATATTGAGAAACAAAATGAACAGAAATCATTCTAGAAATCATATCCATCGACATTGCTGATAAAACGGTAGCTCACGTAGATATTTCAAATCTGTGCAATTAATACAGAATGTTTCGAGCGATCCAAGACGTGGGGGGTGTAAGGATTTGTCTACCGGCTCAGGGAGTCCATACTCTGGTCCGCGGCATAGACACCAGTTGGCAAAATTGCAATACATGATGCCACCAATAGAATACGAATCTGTCCCCAACACACCCACACCCACACCCACAATTTTATAGGAAGTAAGAATCCATCGCAATGAATAGGAATCCAACATCAAAGAGATGGACTCGAGAGAACTGCAAAGACGCATAGCGTGACATTCCTACTGTACAAGCACCCACAATCGCCAATTGAAATGAACGCGCCGTGTACATTTCAGGTAGCGTTTATGGGTGCACATACCTCATTGGAATCCACGCTAAATTGGCTAAAACGTTCACTGTTGGGCAGAGCCCTGGTTCTTACTGAAATATGAATGATTTTCATCCAATTCTTTTTTGGAGAATTTCATTGGTGTGTGTGGAGCACTGGATTGATGGTGGAAAGCTCCTCATTGAGGAAGCGTAGAGTTTTCTACATCAAAAGATGCCAAATAAACGGATCACAAAAAGATCGATGCTTTTTCTAATGTAGTTGACAACTAGTGTGCCCTATGTTGTTGCCACAATAATTGCCAAAGTAAAAGTAATTTCCTAATCTTTTAATTCATAGAAACTTTGGAATTCAATAACTTTCACATCGTAGGTTGGAATGATCTCGTGGGAATCATTGGCTTAAAAAAAATGCAAAAACACTCATTGGAAGTCAAACTACTATAGAAGACCTCCCCTTTTTACAACAAAATTCTAAGGATGAATAGTTGTACTTCTATCCTACACAAGAGATTACCTATCATTCATTGGACACAAAATGTCCACGGTGGTGTTTATGGGTTAAACTAGTTTCAACTCCAATAGATAAATTCCTAAAATTGAATATTAGTCTCTTTTCTCTAAGGTGTAGCACAAGCTATGGACAAGATAACATTATATTTAGCCCTTAAAGGACAAATTGGTGACCTTGAAAATCATCCCATTAGATGTCTTTTGAGGCCTCCAAAAGATTATTTCATGGTTGTTCTCCTTGCTATGAACCACTATAGTGTTAGTAAACTATTAAATAATATATAATATAATTAATTTTAATTTTAATTTAATTTTTTAATTAATTAAATATTATTATCTGACATGGCCATTTCCCGACCATGTCAAACTATTGATGTGGTGGTGTTCCCACGTTCCTATAGTTTGAGAACTAGTAATCTTCTAAAGACTTCAAAAAACATCTAATGCTTTGGTTACCGTGTGAATCATTTGCTTAAAAAATTGCAAAAGCACTCATTGGAAGTCAAACTACTATAAAAAAAACCCTCCCCTTTTCACAACAAAATTATGAGGATGAATAGTTTCACTTCTGTCCTACTAGAAGGATTCTCTATCATCCATCGTACAAAACACGTCCTTGTCAGCGGTTTTAAGGGTTAAGGATGATGAGCCTGTACCATTTTCCTGTTCCGAGAGCTGAAGATGCGCAGCTTTCCTTCCCTAAAACCGACACAAGTGTGCTCCGGGTACACTTGAAGCCCTCGCCCACCGGAATTCCTCACTTTCACAAAACTTCTCCATCGGCAAGTCAATAGTCCTGCCTTAGGATTCTGGATTTCCAGCTCGTCGATGCAATGGTCCACCGATTGATCTCGCTGTTGCTCAGAGAATACGCAGAGCTTACCA
Organism: Rhytidiadelphus loreus; assembly: GCA_947034895.1. Taxonomy (NCBI): domain Eukaryota; kingdom Viridiplantae; phylum Streptophyta; class Bryopsida; order Hypnales; family Hylocomiaceae; genus Rhytidiadelphus; species Rhytidiadelphus loreus. The sequence continues at coordinate 24,104,391 of OX344764.1, forward strand.
TCGCTCTCAACCAGTTGTGCGGTGTTGGAGGAGGAGAACCAAGGGATTGGGGTGGCCAGATCTTGCAGCCATGTTCCGTTTTCCACGTCAAGTGCAACCACACCCCTAGCCCCACTCTCCAGAAACGAGATGAAGAATAGTTTTCCGTTCAAGCACACGCCTGCCTGGTGCTCGTTTAGTCCGAAGGCGCGTCTGGGGAGGTCACTCACCTGTTTCCACTTTGATGTCGACGAATCGAATACTTCCACTTTCCTATAGAGATTCTCATCACTCGCGGAGGAGCTTCCAACCACAATAACTTTGTAGGATCTCTTGGCAGAATCGACCGAGATGTGGACAAGCACTGGGTTTCTGGGATGGAGCAGTGGTGGGAGCGGTCGCGTCTCTCCTGTCAAGGGGTTGAACACCACGAATACTCCTTCAGTCGGCGACTTGGAAACCTCGACACACATGAGTCCGCCATGGCCGCACACGGAATACTCCTTGTAAAGCTCCGCATCTGGAGGTGGCAGGTTCGACGTCACTGTGGAGAAGGACCACCACGACTTGGAATGCAGATCGTATCCACTACAGCGCCACGACTTATTCTTCATATAATATTTGATAGCACTAAACGAGCCTTCAGAAACTCCGCCGCGCGACTGTCTGAAAGCTTCGCACTCTATGAACTTCTTCGACCCACTTGACACTGCATTGAGACTGAATCGATCCAAAATATCTGCCTGTAAATCATTCGGCAGAGAGTCCCGTCGTGTCGTTGTCGCCTTCTTACCAATCCCCGCCATTGAACCCGTTTCCGCAGATACAGATTCTTCTTGTAGTACCCTAAACCAGCGCATCACAACTTGTGCAGGAAAGTCCAGCTTGCGGACCATTTCAAACGTTAAGCGCTTCCAATCCACGTTACTAAGCAGAGAGACCAGATCGATGGGCATGCCCGTGCGAATGCGCTGAGAATCCTCGACAAACGATTTGGAGGCGCAGGTCGTCGGATTGTCACGGCACCTAGGCCCGGCATCAACGATCGTGAGATTGCAAGTTGGGGCCCCCATTGTGAGTGGTCGAACTGTATATCCACGTGTTTGAGCTAGAGATTCAATGTGCAAGTGGACATACTCGACTGAGTTAAGTTGATTGATATACTATACGGTTAGGGTTTAACGTTGACGCGCAGGAATCTATCCGCGCGCCGCTGCGGATGGAACGAACCGACATAAGGGCCGATGGAGTATTTTAGTGACAAGCGGTAACGCGCTTTCGTATACGGTCAACTTTTTCGCTGGCAATGGCTCGTTATCATACCAGGTTCTAGTAAATCAATCAAATCGTTTTAAAACTTGAAACAATAATAAATCTAACACCCAATCAAGCATAATCTATTTGATTGGAGATGTCACCAATTTATTATGACCTATAAAAAGTTAAAGCATAAGTAAATGCTTGTTACTCAATGTTCAATATGAAGGCATTGCAATTGGATAACTATTTTAGAAAATCTTTGAATTCATCTTTGATAAAAAAATTTCATATTATTCTTGGACTTCACCAACAATTTAGTTGCAATGAGTCTTTATTGGATTGAAAATTGAGAGTTCTTGTGTTGAGACAAGTCCACCCACTCCATTTTTGGTAATATTACTTATTCTTATTTGCTACTCCCTCAAAAATACAATGAAGATAGGTTAGTATTATATTAATAACAATTAGATTTTTTATTTTTGATACTAATAAAAAAAATCCTAATTTCATAACTGAAGGACACGATCAGCACTTCCTTTCCTGAAATGTTTAATTTTTTCTGAAAAGTAAGGCTCAACATATGATTAAGATATAATTATTCTAGAAGTTTTTATTCTTAGAAGATTTATTTTTGGCATCAATTTTTTAAATTATTTTCCGTTGAACCTACCCTACAAGTACAATAGTGTTAGTCTAATCTCCTTCATGAAAGAGACTCAAAGAGTGTGTGCCGAAATGTGGTGAGGGATGCGACTCAGTCTTAGGGAATGGCCACGCAGGCACGGTCGCACCCACGTGCGCAAGTCAGACGCGCTTTGAACCGCAATGGCTACGGCAAATGAATGTTAGTTTTCAGCACTGCAGACTGGCTGCATTGATGAAAGTCTGTCTGTATTCTGGACAGACCCCCAAAAAGCTCTAGGAATGCAAAATCAACCTACTACAAATCATCCACAAAATATCTGGGCTGTTTTTGTGGCAAGGTCGAAAGTTTGAAATCCTTCCTTTGTCACGTTACTGAACAAAGTCTGTATCTATTAATTGCACCGACAAGCTGTCTGTAAAAACTGATGACTGTGAGCAACGCGCCCGGTACCCTTGAGCCCAACGTAAAGAACATTGAAGGATTTGCCATCCGCAATTAGAGGAGCACTAAGTTAAGTAGCGATTTCGATGGTAACATAATATCCTCAGTGCGTCCAACGACACAGCGACAGCTCTGCAAAAATCGGAATGAAGATTCAAGGAAAATCACGTGCACCGACAAAGGCTTGGGGTCCACGCAACGGAGTACAGTACAGACTTTTTATATAGATACCCTTCTTCCTCTCACTAGAGAAGAAAAGCTCAGCAAGAGCACTACTTTTCACAGTTCGAGTAGTCTGTAGCAGCGGCGACCTTTGCGATGGTGCCGGGGAAGAATCGCCCGGCGACCCGTAGAGGAATGCTTAACTTTGGGCGGGCGTGATGGATGTCCTTCGTTTGTTAGATAGAGAGGGCGTGGGAGGCACTCACCTGACGTTGTGTCCGGCAATGTCGACCAAGGTCGCCGCTGCTACAGGTGTCCCTCACAGTTCAATTGCAAGTTCACGCCCTGCTCCTGCAAGTTTTCGGGTTTCGGGGATCTGGGTTTGCACCATCCCAGCAATCACACTTTCGGATGTCCTCGAACTAGCTCGATCATTGCGCTGCTATTCATGCATGAGTCCATAGCGATGTACAGATGTTGCGGAACGATGAGCGCTAAGGATGATGACCCAGCGATTACCTTCAGAGATTCAAGTGGCGCTGCGACTGAGGCAATGGCAATTGCATGCTGCTAGCTATGCCCGCGGAATGTCGGCAATATATACTTGTACAATCACAATCAGTTTGAAGTTTTCGTCCATGTCCTATACGGGATGTAAGTTATCCACGTTCCGTTTCTCGGGTGATTGTGCAACTCTTTCGTGGTCGAATCTTTTAGACAGAGTACTTGAATTGTATGATATATTGTCATGAACCTTGTTTGAGGAAATGGAGCTGATCGGTAACGGTAACAGTCACTGGATTCAGGTCTCCCACAAGAGTATTACGAGAAATTGAGTGTTTGCGAAGATCACAGAAGGATTCCTCACTGCGCGCAGGAAGTTGGAGACTTGGGACGTTGTAAGACAACAATAGTTGCAGGATGGGATTCTCTAGCTACTGAATGATTTCCATGAAAAAATTCTGCAACTAGTACGTAACATTCCGATCGAGATTTATTTCGTTTCAAAGCCGTGTCAAAAGCTTGGAAGCAGCGCATTGAGCTAGATCGAGTCGCGAGGAGCCAGTTCGGATACATTACTCGGATGTTCTATTCACAGATCTCTGACAAGAGTATACGAGAAACTGAGTGTTTGAGAAGAGCGCAGAAGAATTCTTCACTGCGCGCAGGAAGTTGGAGACGTCGAACGTTGTAATTAAGTCATTAACAGTTGCAGGATGAAATTCTCGATCTAGCTACCGAATGATATCCTTGAAAAAATCCTGCAACTAGTAAAATTCGTTTCAAAGACATGTCAAAAGCTTGGAAGCAGCGCATTGAGAGTCGTGAGGAGCCAGTTCGGATACATTACCGGTACTCGGATGTTTTATTCACGACGATCAAGGTCAGATCATATAATTCGTAGATAGTTCAGTCCAGAAAGCTTGAAGTGTCTGCGCGTCGTCTCTCCGATCCATCCTGTTTACGCATCGATCTTTCTGACTGATTGAGTCTGTAATCGATCTGATGGAGTCAACTTGAGTTCATTCCAACCCATAATTTTACTGCTTTTGACATTTCAGGAAATTACTTACTTACCTGCAAATTTGCAGTGTAAAAAGCTTTCTTGACGTTGGTCCACATTTTCCATTACTAACGGACGGCAGTTAAATAACACGTAAGCGAAACAACTTAACCCTTAGTTAAAAAAGGAGCTCTCATGTTTATAGTCGGTCAAACTTCATTAGTTTTCTATGTAATTAATTAGCTTTTGACATAATTTCAAAAAAATTCTCACGTTGTAAAATATACCTGAAATTTATATCTGAAATTTATCTTCGAGTTTTTAATTATTAAAAAAATTCTCACGTTGTAATATATACCTGAAATTTATATCTGAAATTTATCTTCGAATTTTTAATTATTAAAAACATTATACTAAACTTCATGTGATTTTTTAACAAAAAAATTCTAAAAAATAATAGTAATTACAAAAATGCTTAAAATAGTATGAAATTTTGAACAAGAATAGAGATCATATTAACAAACATCATGATAGTGTAATTGATGAACTCTTTGAGCTCACACCAAGAAAAATTCAATAGAAAAAGTTCAAAAGTGGTGTATTTTAAGCTTTCAAGATGCTACCTTCAAAGTGCTTAAAAAATAAGTAAATTGAAATTTAAAGTAGATTACTGGAGCTACATTTTCTTTGTGAAGCTTTAAAATATTTAAAATCAAGAAATACCAATATGAAAATTGAGGTTTGACTTCCAAAATGCCCCTTGGCTTTGCAAGTCCTTTAAGGATTGAAATAACATGTAAATCAATTCTAATTTGATGAAACTGTTGTAAATTTCACTTTCAAATGGATGAATTCTATCAAAAATAGATGAATGTCAAGACATGATGCCTTGAAAATTATCTGATTTTGAAGTTCTTTCAAAATTGCCAAGAATCATATAATACTACCGTAAAGCTATCCCTATAGATGTTTTACAAGTTGTTTTGTCATTAGATGGGTTTTCAAGCTTCTAAGAGAGTGTTTTGAGCATTAGAAGGGATTCAGCCTCTTGGGAGGGCTGTGAGTTCCCTTGGTCTGGGAACAACCCCCCAGCAGTCCCCAGCAGTTCGCAGCAGTTCGCAAGTGCTGCTTGACGTGGCAAGGCGACTGCCACGTCAGTTTTTTAATTTAAAAAAAATAAAAAATAAAAAAATAAATTCAACTCAATCTTTCATTTCAAAATTTTGAAAAAAAAAAAAAAAAAAAATCTGACAGCGGCCGTTCCCGGACTGTCGGGGGAACAGCGCCGGGAACAGGCCTGAGACGGCCCTCCCGACCCCCCAAATATCATCTAATGCTCGGAACTATGGTAGCATAGTCAGATTATTAAATAAATTGAAAAAATTGAAAGAAAATATATTGAATATGATATTAATTAAGTTCAAAAGCAAATCCAAAATGTTAATTTTTCAAGAAATTTCTATGATTGCCTACTAAACAAAAAGCTCCACAACTTTCACATCACCAATTCAAATGGAATGAATCATAGAGTTCAATATAGACAAAAATATAATTTATGAAAAAAAATCAACTAAATCTTTTTTTATTTAAATTTTTTATTGATTTTTTGCTATTTGGTCTTCTCTATTTTGTACTTATTATGGCATAATTTGTGCTATAGGGCACCAATTTAAATAATTATTATATTCCTGTAAAATTAATGTGATATTCTATCTTAAAAGAAAAGTTTCAAAAAATCAAGTCAAGAATTGAGGTTACACAAACCTACCCAAATCCGTTTGTCCCCTATAGACTGTAGGGGTTAATGATAAAAGTTACATTATTTTTCTTTGAATTTTTTTTCATAGACTATCAATTGAATTTTTCATGATAAATTTTTTTAAATCCAAACTCCATACTATAAAAATTTAAAGTTAAAAAGATTCAAAGTCTTATAATCTAGTAACATTAGGCGCAAAACAAATTATTTTCTTTACTTTAAAAGCAAATATTGTGCAATCTATGTGGACAACATTTCTAAAATTTCTTCCACATATACTTACATTAGTCTAGTGCAAGATCTTGTGGTTAGTTTTCAAATTTTTTTGCTTTTTGCAATAGAAATGGCACTTATGAGTATTTTTTGACAAATTAAAAAGGCCATAGTCTTGTAGGGGCTAATGTCAAATTAGCTTGGACATTGGTCTTATTTAGAAACAAACACTTTGTAAATTTTTGTACTTGGCTTGCAAAATAGGTGCAAATTTTGGATATTTGGATATAATTAGTATACCATTTCTAAAAACAATTCTATGTTTTTTTCCTTGCAAATTGTTCAATACAAACCTTTCATTTTTGTCACTAATAGTATACTAGTATGGATGATATGATTAAAAATATACTTCAATTTTGTAGGAATTTATACTCTTAGAATAGAAAATCTTGTAGAAGCTCAACTATTACAATATATAGTGCACATGATTTTCCTTGAATGTTTAGCTAATTTCTTTTTCCAACCATTCAAATAAACTTATCAATCATTTTTACTTACTCATGAAAATATCACAACATCAATTTGTTATCATTTATTACCATTGATAGGTTGGATGGAAGTACAAGAAAGTAGAGAAATCCTATAAAATTGGTATTATGACAACATTGGCATTTTAAATTTGCCTTATCTTTATCTTTATAGTATTTACTATGGCTGTTATAGCCACTTTTGGGTGCACAGTGACACTTCTGTCACTATGCACTTAGAATTTTAATTAATTAATTAAAAAAAAAATTAACAGATTCCCCCCTCACCCCAGGTTTAAAGAGAAATTATTAATTAAAATTAATTTCTTAATTCTTCATTCCCCTCTCTCCCCTATTTGTAATTTTTTGAATGAGGTTAACATGACAAACAATATGTTACAATGAAAATCCCATATCCCATATTTGTATATCATATCCATATCAATACTTGTATTCATATTGGTATTCTATCGTATTCCAATATCCAATATCTGTATCTATATTTTGGTACCATATCCGTACCATATCCATATTCTGATTCTAAGTCTGTATTCATATTCGTATTTGGATGTATGGCTCAAATTCAATCTCAAAGATCAACGGCTTAAATTTTTGGAGAAATCGACGACATTCTAGAGGGGGGAAGCATTCTTTTGAAATAAAATCAATAGCCTATTCATTTTTGAGAGAGGGGGGCAACTAATGGCAAATCAGATGTGTCTACAACCACTTTTGGGTGCATAGTAGTTTGCTGTAAAAGCACCCATTCTCTTGAAATCAACCCTATAATTAGGTATTAAACGGACATGAGGTGGTTCTAAAATGGATATGTGACAAACATTGAATGGGCTAAGGATGAAGTAGAGGCGCAATAGAGCCTATTAGATATTGCTTTAAGGTTCAAGTATGGATGGTTAAAGTATGTAGTTGGATCCATTTTCAAGTGTAGTGACAATCACATGAACATTGTATTAATATTTGAAGTTGGTAAGCCAACTACTTTGTTATGGAGAATGCAAAATTTGTGAAATTGATTTGGCACAAGCATAGTCACACTTGTGACCTTTGCTTGTTATTTATTGCAAGTCCTCATACTTATTCTTGGTTTTCCCATCTCTCTTTATAGACTACATGGGTATGCATTTGCAAGATGCCAAATCCTCCATTTGAAGGTGGGTTTTGGTTGACATGGCTTGACATGGACTTAGGCTCGACCACTGGACCCGACCGAGTGCACCAATGGCAAGACCGTGACCTTGTAGGACCTCAACCCCAACAAAACTAAAGATGACGATGTATTTTGCAGAGTGGTACCTTTAGGGTTCAAGGCAGTAGGTTAGATTTTTAATATTTTGATTTAACTATTAGTGGTTGAGCTCCTACTCATTATAGTTTTACATATCCCACACGGTTTGGTTTACCTCCTACCACCCCACTTGTATGAAGAGCTTGTCTTCTCATCTCTAATCACACAAAGTAAGTGGCTTTTAATATAAAGTAAGATTGATGTGTTGTCATGCCACATCAACGTGGGCGCATTTCAAATAGATGATTTAACATCTTGTAGAAAAGAACAACTTTCAAACAATTTTTTCAAGTTCTAATAAAACAACATTTTGTGTCGCAATTCATACAACATACAACATTTTTCAAAGTTCATGTAGGACTAAAATGATCTAAAAATCTTCCAATCCACACAAGCCCATGAAAAAAGACAGACCAGCCCTTAAATGGTTGCTTTTAGAGCAAACTACCTTAAATTCTTGTCCATCCACTTTTCGAACATCTCCTGCTGTTGTACCATATTGCAACTACCTTCACTTGTTTATATTGGGGCTAAGAAGTGGTAAGTACACACATTATTTAACAACGTAGTCCTTTTATGGGCATGCAACATGTTGCCTTGTAAGGTAGAGCAAGTACTGGTTTCTTGGTAATGTATTTGGTTGTGCTTTCCAAGACACATTCGTGGATCACATAATTAAGTTAGGAGGAAACAACAATGTACTATTTTCTCTTCAGAAGCTTTGAGGCGCTGAATGTCATTAAAAAAAATCCTTCCATCCCTCCCTAAACTATTCTCAGCTTCAAGTGTGGAGATTATATGACAAAATCATGGGGTCACGCTTTCAAAGAGCAACCAGGTTTACAAAAATGAGGTGTCCTGGAGTGCACAAAGTTCACAAAGCTCTGAGAAGCTCTCCTGCACAATCTACGCTTAGTTGGGCTGCATCATTTTCTTGCCAAACTTTTACATGGACTCCAGTAAACAGAAAGAAATATGGTAGCCACTCATTGATTGTGAACATGCTGACATTCTAGGTTGCAGGGGATCAAAAGTGTGCACAAGCATTTGGTCTTTGAAGGCCCATTAAATTTACATGCCCATCAAATTGTCATAGAAAACAGACAGGGTCTAACTTACAATGGGCGTCACACTCTACTCCCAACATGTTTTCAAATCCAGTGTTATACATGATATCATTGCCCCAAAAAAACTGAAGCAAAACACCTTCCCCAGCAAAAATACTGAAAATGGTTATCCTCCAAAAACTCAATCTAAGGCACTGATCCCAGCCCTGTTCCTACCTCTTAAGCTGAACAATGTTTTATGACTTCAGCTTCTTATTAATATGTCTGATATTACACATGTAAACCTTGTCGATGAACAAGTTCATTTATCGAAACCCTAATCCTGTTGTGAAGAAGTTGATGGCACTTTCAGTGCACCAGTTCAACCGCAAGAGTTCCTCAAGAAATGCATAAAACTACACTCACTGTCATTGAGAATTTTCAGGGATAGAATTGTCTCAAGGATGCATGAAGACACAAATAGATGCTAAATTCATTGAACAAAAAAACAATTTCCAATCTATTCCACTAATCACCACGATCAACAAACCACACAAATAAACCAAACAACCTGTTAAAAATATCCATCCAAATCAACAACACTCCACCAAGTCAGTATGAAGTTGAAAAAATATCAGAAGACTGCCTGTGTGTGCAAGTATTTGAATTTCAGAACATGTTGTGTGCTCTCTACCTTCAAGAAGTCCTGGCTACCCAGTGACAGCACAGGAACTCAAACAAGAAATGAAAGCACAGCAAGAGTGTTGAGTTTCAGCAAATACACAAACTTGAATTCTAGGCAAGCACTCCTATGGGAACACCATAATGCTTAATGGGAAGTGATAGGGAACGTTAGTCACATTTTTGCTACAACCATAATCTATAATTACACTTCTATGGTAGTTACCTTTTCTCCTTTTGAGACCCCCTCCCCCAAAGGTGGGCAAGCCATTGTTTTAGAACTTTGCAACCCTAGTTGCCACTTCTTTTGTCTGTATTTCCTTGTATCTTGTTGCCTCCTAGCTCTTAGTTCTTATTGCCTCTTGTTGCATTTTAGTTGTTGCTTCTTTTTGCTTTGTGTTCCTTTCATCACCATTATCATTCTTTCTTCTTGTTTTTTGTGATGCCGAGAGATATAGTTGTTTTGGCTTCTTTTTACTCTAAACTTGTGCTACATGTTTTGTGATACTGTAAACCTTTGAAGGTTAAGTCTTATTGTTCATTCATTGAAATTGACCTCCTTAATTGTACATGCAAGTAACAAAAATTGGAATGAAGTCATTGGATGCTCTTATGACATAATAAAACCAACTCCTTTATATTATTGTAAGGAATGTAGGCCTTACAAGCGTGTTTGTATATACATTCACATAGTACAATGACTCATTGTAATATGTTTTGTGTTAGTTTCCATTTGGTTATTGGTACACTGAAAATTAACTTTGGAGTCAAGATTGTGGATTACAAATCATGATCATAGTAAATTAATATATTCTAATCATTCAATTCAAATTACACAATTGTAGAAAGAAAACAAAAGTTCAAATTATTTAATAATTGAAACAATGTTCACACTTACTGAACATTTTAGGTACAATTAAAAAAGTTGAAACCAAGAAGTATACATAATAACCTAAAATATTTAACCCCTGAAGGACTAAGTGACCATTCAATATACACAAGAAATCTTGGGTAGTTACACACAAAGTCAATTTGGGTCGGATGTTCATGAAATTTTGATACAATGTGAACATGTATCCCTTTAGTGGGAATGTCATTTTTTTTCCAATTAGGTGTACTAATCAAAATTTATGCTATTTGAAGTTGTTTGGGCTACCCAAAATGTTCAAGGTAGTATGTACAAAACTCCTCCTTTACTTCTTAACTCTTAAAGTTTGAAGGTCATTTTTTTGGTCAAAAAACACTTAAAACTGCCATTTCTATTGCATTTGTTCAAAAAAACAATTTTTTTTTGGAATTGAATTGTAGGATCTTGAACTTTACTTTTTTGAGATTGTGTGGTAAGAAATTCATGAAGTTTGACCGTACAGATTGAGAGATATGAGCATTCAAAGTTGAAAAAACAAGTTTCTTTGAACACTAAACGACAATTTTAGATGACTTTGATTGCTATTTGTGGAAAAAATGTGCACTATGGAATTTGAATTTAAAATTTATTGTGTTGAAAAATTGAGTTGGGAGTCTAGAAAAAAAATTCAAAAAATAAAAACTTGATTTTCATACTTCAAAAAATTGTCAAGGAGAAGTAGGTCCAAGATTGAAAGAAAAACTAAATTGTTAATAGCTCTTAGATGGGATTGAAATACAATAATTCCAAAGGTGAGATTGTTCTATCAAGCAAACTTAACCTCTCTTTTTTTTAAATTTGAAAAAATTTGAAAATTGCAGTCTAAAATGAATCCTATAAGTTATTTTTTCAAAAAGATGCTTTGATTGCCTGAAAAATAATATTGTTCATAACTTTCACATCACTAATCAAAATGGAATGAATAAAAGCTTCAAATGTAGACAAAAACAGAATCTTTGAGAAAAAAAATATTAAAAATTTATTTTGAATTTTTGCAATATTTTCTGTGTTGCCCGTCAAGTTTAGTTCTAGGCTTTTTGTGGTATAGCTTTTTCTTCCTAGCATTGATTGAAATATAAAAAAATTATATTTCCACAAAGCTTATCAGCTTTTCTATCTTCAAAAAAGTTTTAAAAAATCAAGATAAAATTTCAGCCCATCCAAATTCCAAATTGTCCCCTAAGGGGACAATGGGACTTTAGGGGTTAAATTTGGTAGGTGTGTCACCAGGGGCTCTTTTGCATTTCCTTGTCTTACTTTCCCTTGTGTGAGCGACTACCCTGTGACTTTCCACTATGTCAAAATCCTTTGACACAGGGGAAATTTACAAGGTTGACACTCACACATGAGAACATGAAACATGAAATCACAAAAGAACCCCTAGTATGTATATGATTTCTATGAAACAAGATGCAAAAGTTAAAAAAATAACCATGTATAGAATGTACAAATCTCAATGTAGGAGTTAAAGTTTGTTAATCTTGTTCCAAAGTATAGATTGGTTTTACTTGTTTGCCCACGGGTGGTCTTACTCAATTGGTACATATTTTGTTACCATGTTTATTACTTCCAAACCACATGTGTTACCTGCCAACCATCTATGTAGCACTCAGCTCCACCTCTTAACAGGTTGTGGGTGGGACACAACTCACCACCCGGCTTGCAAAGCAGATGGTTCTGCAATTTGCACGCCAAATCACCACTGCTTTTTGCAAGACGGGATGGTGATGCTCTAAGTGTGAACCATTTTTGCAAGATGGGATGGTGATGCTCAAAGTGTGAACCATTTTTGCAAGACGGGATGTGATCCCACTTTCACCCCTGATTTAGGGCTTGCTTTCGTCTCTTTCATCTTGCTGCTTCTGGTAAGCTCTTTTTTCTCTGTCCACAGCTCTGTGCTTGCATGAGTCAACCTGGTGTTGCTGTGATTGATTTTTGAGGGTGTGACATTTTTTTGCTTTCCTGGAACTTTGTGATTAATGTGTTTGGCTCAAGGCCAAACTCCTGTAAGTTAGACGATATTGTCCTTGAGAATTTGCAGTCATGTAAAGTTATGCAGGAATGAAAATGAATGTACATCAGCACTGAGGAAGTTATGCAACAGAATGATTCTTGGTTGCTTGCCAATAATTTCTTGCCTAATCTGCATTCCTTCATGTGGAAAACAATTAGGGCAATTTATTCAGTGATGTTGAAGCCTGAATGACCATGTGGATCATGTCCTCAGAATGTGCGCCTCAAAATTAATGCATCCTGAATTGCATCTTGAATCGCAGATAAACACTTCTCTCCATTTTCCATTCTCCATTCTCATTTTCCGCACCGCACAAAAGGGGTGTCACACCTTCTTCATCGAGAAGCGCTCCTGTTGATACCTCTTTTCACTCCATACCTTCTCACTCTTCATAGAAGTTTCATTCTCTCAAAAGGTGTAATATCTCAAATATAGGTAGTACCATCACCACCTAACATACTGAGTAGAAAATAAACAACACTACCAAACAACTTTTGAAACACGCCAACAAAAAGGCATACCTTAAGTTGCAAAGCTCCAAGATTACAACCAAATGATTTACACAGGATCATCAGACACTTGTGACTGCTATTCCCTGAAATTTATTGGACAACAAAAAAAGTTTGCACTAATTATTAGTCTAATGCCTTCAAAGCATGTTTAGTTAATTATAAGGATGTTCAAGCCCATTACTAATGTAAATTGCAATATGATTGTTTCTAGACGTATTTATTATCATTCCCAGTCCAACTAAAAAATGATTACAACAACTGAATGAGGGTGCATCTGATTTTCTTTTGGTCAGTCTTTAGATACAACTGTAACTTATATGCATATAAATTAGCCACCAGTCCTTCCTATGGTATACAAAGGGCATCTAAGGTGGGTACACCCAAAAGCGCCACAAATTGGGCTGTGAGTAATTTGAAGGTTAAGTAGATAATAGTGAATACAGGATTGCAAAGAGATGTGTAGGAAAGGAAGAAGTGTACCAAAAAAAATTCAGATTTTGACAAATATGAGACCACAATAGGGATACAAAGTTTTGGAAGTAGAATATTCAAAAGTGCTCATAGGCTACACTGAAAATTTGTAGTCACATGCACAAAGTTCTCCTCCCAAGGTGTCAGAATGAAACGAAATGGAGTTGCAATCGTGTTTAAAACAATGAGAAAAAAAAACAAATTAGTAACCAACAAGCAATAGAAAAGCTTGTTAGTAATCAATGGAAATTGTCCATGTGTTTCAAAGAAGAGAAGAGAATGATTACCTTGTCAGAGAAAAAAATTAACATGTGATGTGAGCTTAGAAGCATGTCACCAATACCAAAATGGCCAATGGTTCTTTGATGAACCACCATATTCATTCACTAACAATTTTCAATAGATAACTACACCATTTAAGGGCTTAATTTAGGGTGCCCTTTAAGGCACTGCACCATAATGAGTGTACCCACCTTAATCTTTTGAATTTTTGCATAGCTTAGAATCAACAAAATCATTTTATGAAGACTAGATTTAAATTTTGTCTTTATAAATTATTTTTTGGCTTATAGGATGATGCATTTCTTATTTAGGGAACATGAAAGAAAGATGTATTTAAGGAAAAGAAGTCTTCTATAACATCCCAAATTTATCTCACAAAAATAGACTAGATTGCACCATTTGAATATACCTGGCAAAATAGAATATGGAAAAAAAGAATTTGTTCACCAAGTGGCAAAGGGTCATTAGGGTTCTGGAGCTAGAAGTCACTCATGTGACATCCCCATGTCAAACATCATTTCACTTATGCACCACTTGATTTTGTAAAATCACATGGATTTTTTCACAATGCTTTCTCCTTGCCAAAGTCGTACTATAAGGCTTAGGATTTTCATCTAAAGAAATAACTTCATTAGTAACTCCCTATCTATTCAATAAGGTAGTTGCTATTACGTGTTCCAATAAAGCCCACTACAATGTCAAACAGAGTCCCACTTTGCTAACCATTATCTCCTATTTACTCCAAAGAGTTTGTTGTATTTTGCTAGTATTGAGTATACATTTGTTAAGGAGAATGTGGAATGATGAAGACAAGATTTTAGTTGGATAAAGGCAGCAATTTCATTGAAAAGGTGGATTCCCACATTGAAGCTCCATTCTACATCCTTTATTTGTCAACAATGCTAGTGCATGAGCTCAGAGATGTGAGTCTATGAACCTAGTTGTAGATAACTATTAGTAGGAGGAACCCCTGTTTTTCTTGACGGATTTTTTGAGACATCCACATGTTTTCATGTTAACAATGATGTCAAGTAAAACATTGAGATGTTTTATTTGACGTCATTGTTAACATGAAAAACATGTGGATGTTTAGAAAAATCTGTCTAAAAAAACATGGGGTTCTACTAGTGTATGTACCTACAACCATTTGAAGGTGTTTATAACATATGTACCATAACATAAATACACTAAAACATGCATGGAAAGAATCTATAACATAGGTACCTATAACATAGACACCTGTAACCATAAAAGATGTCTATAATATCTCGGGGGGGTCATTTAGAGTGTCCATTAGAAATCACGCGCGAACAAAACTTTGGACCCCCTATAGACTTTTTTAATTTTAAATAAAAATAATATAAATAAATATGAATAGATTTCCTACTTTGAAAGTTTATGTTTTGAATTACTGATATTTTTATTTGTTAATAAGAATTAGTTACAAATTTTTGAAGTAAAAAGATACGCTGTAGAATTGAAAAATAAGTTTTACACCCCTATATTATATAAGAAAAAATCGTCTAAAAAATGAACAAAGCTAGCTTGTCACCACAATAAAATGAACTAAGCTAGTTTGTCACCACAATAAAACCTGTCATGTCCACCCTAACAAAAATGAGCCCCTCCAAAAATAAGGGTTGTTTTATTAGTGTAGTAGTGAGGATCAAGTTCAAGTTCTTGTTGGATGTTCACTACAAGCTTGAAATATTGTTTATGACTCTATTTATATGATGAATAAAATCCACAAGGCTTAGTTGTGTCAAGAAGTAGCAAACTTGATATTTCAAGGTAGTTGTGGCGCTCACAAATGGAACCAAAGAGGCATGGTGGATATGGTGTAGAAATTTGCAAGTGTCTATTTGATTCAATGTAGTAATTTGAACCCCTGTTCAAATTTTTAATTTTTAATGTAAATTAGACAATTAGAAGTACTATGCAAAATTTTAAACTTATAAAATATAAAATAGACATTATAAATAGACAATATGAACATAGACAATAAGAACATTAAAAAATAGACAATATGAACATTATTTATTTTTATGAAAATTGAATATTTTAATTCATTTTTCAAAAAGATATTTATACATATTTTTTGTACTAAAGAATTGTTGAACACTTAGCAAAAAATTGTCTTTAGAATTGTATGCCAAAAAATATGAATTTAAGAGTTTTATTCATAGAAATATCAATTTCTGAATTTTTGCACTTCAAATTTGCATAAAATATTAAAATATAATCAAATTTATGTTTTTTCTAAAAATTACTCTATTTTTTCCAAAAACATACGTAAATATCAGATTTCACATAAAATATTCAATTCATCAAAGAAAAAAAATTTGAAACTTTATTAAATGATTTTTTCAAATTTTGTATAATTTTAATGTTGTGAAATTTTGAAGTTAAAAATTAAAAAATTTGATATTTCTATCCATTAAACTCCAAATTTATTTTTATTGGATACAAAATTGCAAAGAAGATTTCAAAATTTTCTACTACGTGTTTATTACATTGTTTGTATTGAAAATATTTGTCAATAGTTTTTTGAAAAATGACTTGAAACAATATTATAAAAAAACTAACTACTTTTTGAATTGTTTTATTTGTTTATTTATCAAAACTAGGCAGTATGTGATTTGTTAGCCATAAAATATCCAAATGTCATGCAATGACTCCAAAATTCTTATTTATCAAACAATTCAAAAATTGAGGTGCATGTACGAGCCTTCATGATTGAAGTATTGAAGTGTATATTGAACAATCATCCATTTTTGTGCATTCAATGAATTTCTGAATATTTGCTTTTGATAATTATAGATAGGGGATTTTGAGCAACTTTTGTCACAATAATAGGTAGAGTATGCAAAGTTCAATGCATATGTGACCTTTGCTAAACAGACCAAGAAGAATCTATTACTTCTTGGCATAAGGAGCTCAAATGACTTTGTTCTTGCAGTGCACTCTAAAATACATCAAAGAAGAAAATAAAATGATGCATGCTACATAACATTCAGTAGCATTCAAAGAAGCTGTTTTTTTTCACTCTTGGATCCTCATCCATAAAGTTCATCCGGTTTCTACTATTTTTTAATGATACATTCAATTTGATTTGATGTACATAAGAATGCACAATACATTATTTTGGTAGATTAGGCGGCTAACACCTAATGAGAAAACCTAACTTCATGTTAGGATATAATACTTTGATGTGGACAAATATTTTATATGGATGATAAAATGGACATAGTCAAGAAAATCTACAATAAAAGGTGGTTGATTGAAATTGTGCCATGGTACTAGTTGTGTATGTAATAAAAAAATTAAGTGTAAATGTAAGACATTGATCACAAGTGGTAGAGTTTGTCACATTGCACAATAGGAAGGTTTACCTTAGAATTGAAAATTGTACAATACAAAGATAGAATTTATAATTCATACATCTTCAATTTTTGAAGCTATATGTGTTAAATACACTCATATTGATTGGGATGTTTATAAGATAATTTCAATGGCAATTTTGAAGTGTTCAATGGTAAATTTGTTATAAAACCCTAAAAGCTAGAGGGTGTTTTGGAAGAGGAAAAGTCTAAAATTGCCAATTTTTTATGCATTGTCCAGAATAATAAATTAATTTTTTTGGGGAATTCCAAACATGCAAAAGTGTGTTAAACAAGTAAGGCAAGGTGTGGAAAATTTTCAGCCCATTTGACCACATGGATTGAAAGATTATCGGGAAGATTATAACGTTTGAAGTGAGAAAAAAACCCTTTTTTTCATTCAAGGTTAGTAGACTTTGAGCCCCTCTGGAAGTAAAATTTTTTATCTACATAAAAATGAGGATTTTGACCATTTATAAGTATATGATGTTAGGTTCACTCATGGAAAATTTCAAAAGCTTATTATATAGACTCTAGCTTATTCTAAATCACCCTACAATGCAAAGAGGTTAAGTGCATTGGCAATACATTAGTCATTTTTTGATGATTTCTTATGCAATGAGGAAATTTTGTATTTGAAATCCAAATGGTTAAAAATTAGAAAAAATAATTTGGAATATGAAGGAAAAATTTCAAAAAACTTTGATTTCATAGATTGTAAGATAGTAGGCTTGAAGTTAGAAGAAAATGTTTTTTCTTAAAGCTGCCCCAATATAGCTAACAAAGTTTGACTCCTCTTAGACTATGATAATTAAATTATTTTTTTGACAATTGTATGCCTTATTTTATTAGGTACATACATGCCAAATTTCAAAAGTTGATGGGCATTTTTGCAAAAGATATCCAAGTTACCAAAATGTTCAATTCAATATAACTTTGGATTCAGGCACCCAATTAGAAAAAAATTATATTCTCACTGAGGGAGTACATTTTCACACCTTGTGTCAAAATTTCGTGAATTTATGACCAAAATTGACTTCATAGGAACCTACTCGGATTTTCAATTGTTTGTTGAATGACCTTTAGGGGTCAATGGCACTTGAATTGAATTGATTGTTCTTGGTTTCATGATGTATCCTCTATACATATATGTAACAGAGGGAAGGAAAAATTTGTGAAGAAGGGTGGGGATGCGAAAAAATTGGACACATTTAAATTTTATATGTAAGATAGCTCCACTTAAAAACCGCATGAATGAATTTACAAAAAACATTGGAGATTGAAAATATGCCCCTTGTAGCTTTTTATGTAAAAACACAATCATTTTAAATGCAAATAATTAAGGTAATTTTCCTATATCAAATACCCTCTTAATTCAAGTGTACACCTTAAATTACAAAAAGTGATCTCCATGAGTGTGTGCCAAGGAGTGAATTTTTTTGAGCGTGTAAGAGGTGGTTATTTAAATCCTAATTGAGAGAAATAATTATATGTTTGAGAATGGATGATATTAGAATGAAGAAGAGAAATTCCAAATTAGTTCAGAAGTGATGTAAATTCTATTTTTGCCAAGATTATGCAAAGTTAAATTGTGATGCTAAAAATGTTTAGACCAAATAGCTAGGTTGTTCAAGTTTTAAGTGCTCATGTAGAAGAGATAAAGTTAGGCCTTAAAGCAAACAAAGTCAAATTCAAAGCTGAGATGCGACAACGAAGCCAAATCAGATGTAGTGTTTCAGTTGAAAGAAAGATAAAACCTATAAATAGTAAAAATTAAAATATAGATTGGGAGAAATCTAAACCTTGTAGCCTTTAAGAGTGGAGGGACAAATTTTGGAATTAGCTTACTTTGTGAGGAAATTCACATTATTTGAATTGGAAGAATATACTCTTGCTTGTGGTTGCAATGCTCTAATTGGATACATTTACTTAGTAGCAATCCCATTTGTATTGTCTCCTTGAACAAATTCTATACTAGTCTTAGTTTTCTTAATAGGACTATCTAAGCTAATCTACAAAAATATAAAAATATCTTTTCATTCTTGATGAGGTAATTAAAATTTTTTAACTTCTCTAACAAATTTGGAGCCTATTATGAATCCTAATTTTTCAAAGTTGATAATCTACTAGCACTAAATAATAAGTTCCTTCATTTATTCCAAGATGAAAATTTTGGAGTTATATTGGATTTTAGTGGCAATTGAACAAAGATTCCAATGCACTTTAGCATGCATTATTTGAACAGTGTACAAATAAGTTATATATTTTTCAAAGAAATGTTTCTAGTTGTACCAAAATCCAACACTAGGCTCTCATAGACTCTCATGTTTTAATTGTGCACATCTTGTGCAATCAATATCTAAGATAGTGGCACCTTATATCATTAATATAAGTGTTTTAGTGTCTTTTGTTTGACCACATTGTGAAATATTTGTTCAACCAAATGAACAAATTGTAGTAAAAGAGTGTTGCAAGTAGGATTTGAAAATTTGAATTTAAGCTCTTCAACAAGATTATATTATAAAAGATCATAAACAAGTTGTAGACTCTTTCCATGGATTGTAGACTTAGTAGAAAGAACACATTTAGAACCTTGAAGCAACCAAGAATAATGCATGAATAGTAGCACTAGTAAATAACCACTTTGATAATCTACTCAAGTTCCAAATAGAAGATTGTTGGTTTTAAATGCAGATTTGATGTACCATTAGGCAAAAAATAGAAATTCATTTTAGACTTACCTTATAGTTGAATCCTTAAACGTTGAGGAGGATGTTTGGTGTTTGATGGATGACAAAGAATCTCTCTATGTGGGACAAGAAGTGCAACTATTCATCCTCTAAAATTTGTGTGGAAAGGGAATGTCTTTTAGAGTAGCTTGTCTTCCAATGAGGACTTTTTCAGCTTTTTCAGCCAACAATCCACACAGTGACAAAATAGATGATTTCCACAGTGACTAGCCCAGCATTCAAGGGTTAACCCATAAACGTTGTAGACGATGTTTTTTGTCCAATGAATGACAAAGAATATCTCCATGTGGGACAAAAGTGCAACTATTTGTCTTCCAAATTTTGTGTGAAAATGGAAGGTCTTCTACAATAGTTTGACTTCCAACGACTGCTTTTGCATTTTTTTAAGCCAACAATTCATACAGTTCCAAAACAACTCATTTCCACGATGACCAGCTCATCGTTTAAGGGTTAAAGTGCCATTTCCTTAGGTTTTAGTGTTGCTTTCTAGATCAAATGTAGGTGCTGCATTTGGGAATTGTTGATTGAATGTGGGTGCAAAACCTTATGGAAGCATATTTCTATATATAACAATTGGCCAAATTTGATTTTTTTTCAAATTCCAAAATTCTGTACGGAAGTATGCAATATTTGCAAGAGGAGAATTGGAACACTTGGCCAACATTTCATAGGGAGAGGTTTATCAAAAGCAAGGGAGAAACCTTTCTTTAACTTCTAGAAACTATTTATAACATTGAACTTGAACTTTTGGGTTGCTTTTCATTTGAGAACAAACATTACATTGTTCACCTTTGATTGGGGGGGGGGCCCTTTTGCTCCCCCCTAATCAGCCCCCCCCAACCAATGACAAAAACTCTGAAGTGTGACAAGCCAAGAATCTCCAGTTGAGTCCAACCAATCAAATGTTCAGTATTATAACTGAATTCTCCCTCGAGGTATCTTGGGAGGAATTATACCTCCACCTCGGGGGAGGTCCGTCAAATGGTTTAGCAATGTTGTGAAGCAAAAGCGCAAGGAGAATTGACCCCCTCATTCATTTGCCCCAGTCAACTTTGATTTGAAAAAAAAGCCCCCTATGTTGTGCCAATTTTTTGGTAATTCTTGCATCCCCGAAGAGTAATTTGGGGCCTCTGATTGCAAATATGAATTCAGAATTTCAAAAGAAATAAAGCCTTGCAAATAAGAAATTCCAGCGTTTGCCCTGGAGGGGCAATGAGGGGGTCAATTCACCCTGGCCGAAGCAAAACTACTCCTGAAAATGTAGTCTTTTGCCTACGCACATGGAAGTGAAAAACATCATAAAAGTCAACAAAGACAAGTCCAACTCTGGAAAAAAATATTGGAACCCACCGAACAAATTCTTGGTCTGCGTGCCTGACACGCATCGATCAACCCGGTGTGTCCGTACAGACAATTAATGTACAGACACTGATCTGAACGCGTGTCTGTACATTAAAATTGTCTGCACAAGGCAACTGCACGTTGTCTGCACACGGTCCATATATTTGTCTGTCCATTTGTCTGTACGCTGACTGTTCGAAGTCGATTTTTCAGCAACCCTGATTTTTCAGAATATTGAACTAAGTTACTTGCCGATTGGGGTCGCTCTAGCGATTTCCAGAGGTATCCAAATAATTTCCTACAGTCCAACACCGCTGTAGATATGTCTGCAAAAAGCAGAAAGGAATAAAGAAAGGAATAGTCACCGTCAATCAATGCAACTTGGCGTTCAAGTCGGACACGCAGACTGGCCGGAGCAATGTCTGTACCGAGTACTGACACATCTCTTCATGTCTGTACCGAGTGTGGAGTATAAACCACTAGCGCAGCATCTGTTTTCAAAAGTTTAATTTCAATGTTTCTGCAAGTTTACGGTTTCCATTTTTCGGGTTTGCAACGTACGTAATTGAGTTCATGGCGACCCTCATCTCGGTTTTCGTTAATCTCAAACTAATTGCGCTGATCTCTTTTGTGTTAGAACTCATTTCGCTGCAATTGACGAGTTCACGGCGATGTGCAGGGTGTTCCGATGAGAAACGCGCTCCGGATTAGGAAACGGCGCCTTGTTACAGAGATTTTTGTGGTGCTGCGACTTGACGCAAGCGAAAATGCTGATATTCTGTGGAACGTTGACAATTCTTGTGCAATCACAAGCAGTTGTAGCTTTATTCGTTCTGTTTACTGTGTGAGTGTGCAACTCCATCTTCTGTGGTGGAATATTTGAGACAGCGAACCTGAGAGTACTTACACGACCGTAGTCTTTGAAAATGTTATGATGTAGTGAACTTCCTTTGAGGAACTGGATTTCATTGGTAACCATTACTTGATGCAGGGTTCGGGCAAGAGAATTGACAGAAGTTGATAGCCTAGGGGGTCGCTCTCCTTGCTCTCAAGAAGTTGGAGATCCGCCGACTGGTTCAGGGACAGACGCAGCACAGATTGAGGAAGCAGCGGTTACTGGATGGGATTCTCTACCCAATGACATCCATGCAAATATCCTGCAACGAGTTGAATTCCGAGATCTATTTCGTCTCAAAGTATTGTCAAAACAATGGAAGAAGTTAATAGAGAGCGATGTCTTAAGACAGGCGCGGGGCGGAGTTTCTGAAGGCGAGTTTACGGCTATCAATTACTATATCAAAAATGACGTTTGGCGCTGTAGTGGATACGATTTACATTCCAAGTCGTGGAGGTCCTTCCCCCCAGTGAAGTACCTGCCAGCTCCAGATGCAGAGCTTTTCAAGGAGTACTCCGTGTGCGGCCATGGCGGACTCATGTGTGCCGAGGTTTCCAAATTGCCCAACAAAGGAGAACTCGTGGTGTTCAACCCCTTGACAGGAGAGTCGCAAGCGCTCCCACCACTGCTCCATCCCAGAATCCCAGTGCTCGTCCACATCTCGATCGACTCTGCCAAGAGGTCCTACAAAGTGATTGTGGCTGGAAGCTCCTCTGCCAGTGATGAGCATCTCTCGAAGAAAGTGGAGGTGTTCGATTCATCGACATCAAAGTGGAAAGAGGTATGTGACCTTCGTGGTCCCGCCTTCGGACTGAACGAGCACCAGACTGGTGTGTGCTTGAACGGTATATTATTTCTCATCTCGTTTCTGGAGAGTGGTGGCAGGGGTGTGGTTGCATTTGACTTGGAGGAAGAGAAATGGCTGCAGGGTCTGACCACCCCAATCCCTTGGTCCTCCTACTCCAACACCTTGCAACTGGTTGAGAGCGATGGGAAGCTCTTCCTATTCTCCGAGCAAGAGAGTGATCAATCCGTGGACCATTTGATCCACGAGCTGGAGTTTCCGGATCCCGAGGCAGGAGTATTGACTTGCCGATGGAGAAATGTTGTGCAATTCATGAAATCCGGTGGGCGAGGGCTTCAAGTGTACCCGGAGTTCACTTGTGTGGGATTTGGAGAATCCAAGCTGTGCATCTTCAACACTCTCAACCGTGATGGCGTGGTGTATGACATGCGAGACGGCACGAAATGCCAAGATTTAGAGCGTCCCCCTGCAAATCAAATGGGTGACAACTTCTTCAGCTTGAACCCGTCATCGTTCACATTTGAACCGAACTTTGACAGCGATCCAAGTTTTCCAATTTCACGTAGTTCAGAGAGTGAGAAATAACTTTGGCGGCAGGGTTGGTTTCAGTGATAGATGGTAGTTTTCCAGTTGTAGGCTGTATATAGCGGTCAAAGACTAATCCTGCGAGGTCTGGTTCATTTGAGTACCACTAGAGTCCGCTATCCATGAGTGGCTTGAATACCGTAACTTACCGGCGTTAGGAAATACTTAGATAGTACGTCTCTATGCTTCTAAAATGTATTTTCAGAGCATGATAAATAAAATTCATCATTTGGAAACCAAGAAATCTCAATCAGAATTACGTTTACTCGTCTTACACTGATTGGTCCAAAATATGGCGACGAGACGAAAAAAGTAATTCTGATTGAAATCAAATTTCGTGTGGACAGTTTAACAAATTCAAATTGTCTTAGCTGCAGGGAAGCACTTCAACTCGTGATGGACCAACTAGTTCCTCCTCTGAGAAATATATATGTATCATTATTGGGTACAATATGCATGTGATTCTGTTCCACACAATTGTTCCAAATGACTTCTTGCTCCTAATTAAGCATCTTGGCACTCTCCTTCACGTCACGATCAACTCTGAATCGAAGTCCGTGCTTTTCTTTTATGAAAATTCCTCGATCAAACTACTGATCGATTGTGTAGAGGTAAACGAAGTACACGAACGAAGTGCAAGAAATGAAAAATTCGTAGGTATTACTATACTGCTGGCTGGTGCATCCTGATCGACATTTGAGCTGTGGAAGAGTCCTCTTGTTCGTTCGGATTTGTATCTATTGAACAAGATTCACGTAGTAAGAATCGGGATTGCATGCTCGACTTCTCGTTCTGATCAAGCACCCGAAGATTGAAAGCAGTTCTTACGGAAGATCAGAGTAGTGCAGGGGGAACTGCAGGCTAGTTTCGATCTATTATGCACAACCCATTTTTTGTTTTGTACTAAGCTGGCGACTTTATAAGATAGCTAGGTTTCAAATCTGATCAAAAGACATCATTTTCTTCCAGATGAATGGAGTGAAAGAGTGGGTGAGATAACCACAATTAATGCAGTTGAACATTGAGCTCTGTCGATCATTGTGGTGCATGTTTTTCCTTTGTACACAGTGGCTCCCTGCAGCCACGCATGGTGGAAACTGGTTTTAATTACCTGCAAATCTAAGTTTCTGGAGAGGTGTGGTTTTGCAACAAGTAATCACTCAAATAGATGATTGTGTGAAGGTGAGTGTGGCCTTCAGACCGTCAATTTTGCTGAATTGGTGCGATTTTTGGCTCTGGAATACCGCCATTGAAACGAAATTGTCGTTTCTGGTGTCACAGTTAGTTACCTCTGGTGGATGACAGGGTTCCAATCCGACCCACAGAATTGTATCTCTCACACCAACAATGCTCGACTGTGTTCGGGCTTTGGAAACCTAAGAAAATATTATAATTTAATACATCAATTATATATAAGGATGAACTTGGCTTGGTAGTGCCATTTGACTTAAAGGTCACTTCGCAAAGGTGTTTTGGGTGTAAATATGAAAATAATTAATTGATAAATCTTCAAACCAATCTCCATTTCTACTAGAATCTATTGAATATATAGGGAATTTCGTTAAAATGGTGGTATTTTGTGTGCCATTTTAAGACTACCTAGTCTAAACCATAAAAGTGACATCTTAGACAAATATAGATTTCAAAAATCTAGGATTTGTATAGATTTCAAATTGCACAATATGAACTATGAAAGTGTCATCTATGACTCATGTAGATTTCAGACATCTAGAAAATATATAGATTTAAGAAATTTAGGACAGTTGTACATTTCAGGCTGTCCAGTCTGAATTGTAAAAATTGCCAAAGTTGTAAAATTTTGCCATTTTAACAAAATTGCCAATATTATTTTTAATTAATTGGATTCTTTTTGTTATATTTACTCATTTATTTTCACTATTTACTCCAAAAATTATAACAATGGCAATTTTCAAAATGCTTTTCTCACGATGATAAAAAATCAATAATATCACATATTAAAAATGTAAGATTGATATTTTGAACACAATTAAAAAAGGTGGTTGCAAAAAAGATGACTTGCCATTTTTCTTTTTGTGTTTTGGTAAAATTAAGGATTTTGATTGCTAGTACTATGAGTACTTTGTAGAAGAACAATCTGAGCCATTGATAGGAAAAATCAACAACTAAAAGTATCATTGCAAGTTCTATGGACTACTTGCAAGTTCTAAAATAGTATTATGTGAAAAAAAGATAATTTGTCACAAAAAAAATAGATACAATGAGGTAAAGTAAATAGTAAATAAAAAATTATGAAAAAAGACCCCAAAAATTGGCCATTTGCGAAGACTCGATAGTGATTAGATTTGATCAAAAGAATGATCTTGAAACCATCTTCAATGTTCAAAAATATGCACACAAGAGAGCCCAGTCTTGTTTGTAGCTGGTTTGAGAGGTGGCCATCCCAAGTTCACTCTTCTTTTGGCTCTGTTCACCAGTTTCGAGCAATTGAAAGGCGCTACTCAACTCTCTAAACGTGAAGCTTCTGCTTCCCACAGATCGGAATTGCTGTTTCAACGGAAAGAGAGTTGCCATGAGGGGCTAACAAAGAGATCCATCGGCTGTGAAGTAATCTGGCACGGGGCTTGATGATCGAACACAATGAAAATTGCTGCCTGTTAGTAAGCTACTGAGAAACGAAACTGCACTAGACTGGTGTTTCATGGACAGGGAATTGTGAATGTCTGCAAACTGTCGTGCTCACCACGCACCGACTTTTTGTGCCTGAAAAGCATTCTATTCCGTTCTATGATATTTCCGGTTGTGTGCAGACAGTCGAACCTCTAAGCTTATATATGTTACAACTTACAAGCAGGGAGTAGCCAGCAAGATTTCTAACACATACAACTTTATAACAAGTAACAAATAATATATACATTTAACTTATCAACTTTGGGGCTAATAATAATATGTATTCTAATTTATCAGCTTTTGGGCTATTCTAATACATAGTGAGGTATATTTACAAAAGATGGATGATATTCCCACTTTTGGTGACCCACAATAGCTAGGTGGGCATGTGCTTACAAAGGGGCATTCTGTAATTCCCACTTTTTGCATCAACTAGTTGGAGTTTTGTGATTGTGATGTTAGAGAATTGGATTTCTAATAGAGAATGTGGTGCGTGTGAGGAAATTTGAACTCATTATAGATATCACCCCAAGATTGATATGCTACCAGTTTGGAAGGGAGAGAGTCCTACAAGCAAAGGAGTTTGCAACACGTATGAAAGGTGTGAACTAGAATTCGTGGCAACATGAGCTCTAGAGCAAAATATACTTGTTGTGCAAAGTCTTCCGTGTACCCATTTTTCTGCTTCCAAGGTGAATAATCAATGTGCACAAGATATCCCAAGCTAAGAATATTTTGTTATGGTGAAGCCAACGGAGAGCCGCCACCTCCCGATTCTCCAAAGAATGGAATCACAGTGAAGAAGGTGTGACTACCCCTAATGTTCCCTGAGCTTGTAGTGGACTTCACGTGTGTGGGATTTGGGGAAAGGAAGCTGTTGATCTTCAACACTCTCAGCCGTGATGGGGTGTTGTATGACGTGCGAGACGGAAGGCAGTTGCAGGTTTTAGAGCCACCACCTCCGGATCAAAAGGGTGAGAAATTATTCTCCACGTTGAATCCGGCGTTGTTCTCCCTTCAACCGAACTTTGCCATCGATCCAAGTTTCTCCAGGCAGCCTCGTGACACGACCAAGGCCTTACAGTGACCATTCGGTCACAAGGAATTTCACAATGACACCTAGCTTGGAAATCAGTTGGTTTGCAAGTACAGTATATGGGGAAATTATATTCCTTCAGTGAGTGATGTGGCCAAGGGAAAATTGAAGGAGAGCTTTCAAGAATGTTATGAGTCTAAACCAAAGCGTTTTGAGCGGGCCTGGGTAACAATAAAGGACAATGTCTGTGACCTAAAAAAATGCCGCCAACAATAGGCTCTGTGGTGGGTTATGATTTGTATTCCAAGTCGCAGAGATCGCTACCAACATAATCGTTCGTTCCAGCTCCAGAAGCAGAGCTTTGTCAAGGAGAACTCCGTCACCGGCCATGGCGGACTCGGCTGTGCCGATGTTACCCAAGGAGAGCTTGTGGTTTTTAAACCCCTTGACAGGACTGAATAAAGCTCTGCCACCGCCGCTCCATCCCATAATCCTGTGCTCGATCAACCCTGAATCGATTGTGAGCTCAGAAATCCTGCAGAGTGATCGTGGCGTGAAGCTCCACAGCGAGTGATGAGCATCTCTAGAAGTAAATGGAAGTGGACGACTCATCATCGACATCAGAGTGGAAAGAGAGACACAGAGTAGAGAAGCTGTGCATTTTCAACGCTCTCCAGCGTGATTGCGTGGGGTATGACATGCGAGACGGCAAGAAATGCCAAGGTTTAGAGCCTCCCCCTGCAAATCAAATGGGTGAAACTTCTTCAGCTTGAATCTGGCGTCGTTCACACTTGAGCCGATCTGGGCCAGCGAGTAATAAGAGTCAGATCTGATTGAAAACTCCGAACAGCTTGACAACTAGAATTTGTCTCAGCTGCATGCAAAGGAAACACTAAACTTCGTGAAGGACTAGTCGCAAACCATTAGTACCTGCTCCGAAAAATATATCATTACAGGACATTTGAGTACAGAATGCATTCGATTCTGTTCCACTCTAGTGTTTCCAAACAGCGTCCTGCTCCAATTATGTTGGCACTCTGATCTCCGGCATGCCGCAGTCAACTAGAAATCGAATTCTCTGCTTTGTTTTACGAAATCCATTTCATAAAACAACTGATCGTCTAGAACTTAACGAAGTGCATGAACGAAAGCGTCACTCTCGATCTCATTCTTGTAACCTTTTGACAGTATTTTGAATCGAAACAGATCCTTCAACTTCAGGCTTAGGCGAATGAGCTCCTGTGAGTCATATGGTAGCAATGTCTCTACATAACACTCTCTAAGCGCGCTGGTCGACTATATTGGCCAGCAGTAAGGTAACTACACCCAAAATCGTCCCCTCTGGAATGTCCACCTCTACTTTTGGATAGAAAATGGAGAAGCTAAGGACCCAAAATGGTGAGGATTGGAAGGACAATACCCATGTGAAGTTTGGGACCATTTTTAGTCACAATTGGATTCATTAATGATAATGCATAGGTGGGGGGACAATTTTTAGTAAACTTGCTTTGAATTTAGCCTCTTGCTTGAGAAATGTTTTGATATTAGCAATATCATTTTAAAGTTTTCATCATTTGGATTTTGAATTCACCTAGGTTGCACTTCTAGCCTCTTACAACCTTCATCTTTAAAAATTTATAACTAATTCATTGTGCCTCCTAAAATTGCCCAACCACTTGGATCTTGCTTTATTTTGATGTACCAATGCACAAAAAATATTCATGATTTTCTATTGCATGTACAGAGCCACAGAGCTTATTCGGCCGATTTCAGGTGTAGTTTCGAAATTGATTTTCAACAAAAAAAAACAAAAAACAAAAACACCTCAGGATTTCCATCAAAAAATTCCAGCTTGATTTAGGAACCGACGCGTTACGAATGAGGCATTCAGTCATTGCGTGAAGTAACCTAGTCTGCGATAAGCTTCCTCCACAAGAAGCTGTCAATAGCTGTAAATTCAACAGAAAATTTTGCCATAGATTATACCTGCTACAACGCTAAGTGTTGCTCAGATCGCGACGCTTGATAATTAGCTACGGCTGTGTCGGGAAGGTGTCTGCTTTCAACCTGCTACATAACTATGATTAAGCTCCATCTTTGATTATGTTAGACCTTAAAATTATCTCTAAACCCTAATTCCTAAAACCCTAAAACCCATGTAACCATGTATTCATGTGTTTGGGTGATGCTTGCATTATAAATAAGTGATTCTTCAACCAATAAAAAAGGAGCCCAATGTAAATGGATTCTGAAAGTTAGTTCAATTCTGAAACGCTTGGGAACCAAAAACAGCGTTAGCCAACCAAGAAAACATTACATGAAATTAAAAGAGTAATGGCATGTCTGCACTTGGAGTAAGGATGTCTGCACTTAGCATAGTAAATTCACTCGAAGGAGTCCCTAAATCATTTTCAGGACCTGCCTAATACCACTCTTAGCACCAAGTTTTTAACATACCCTAAGTTTCGCAACCCTGTTGGACCTTGATGTCAAGGATCGTTCGCTAGAGTGCAAACGCTGTCCCGATTGTGGGACGCCCTGCAACAAAGCAAGCAATCGAGCAATCGTTATCGATCTCGCACAGCCAGACCTATTTGAAAATATGCATTGAGGGTACATGATCCCACGATTGGTGTGGGACGTTTACCCTGTGCACATATTTTTCACAGAGAATTCAATACGAGCTCGCTTGAGCAATAGCATGGTGTCAAACAAATTGCATGCTACCAGAAGTTTGGTAGTTGACACAAAAAGAACTGCAGTATCCATGTCGATAGAACGAGTACTTAGTTACTAATGTCAAAAAGATATACTGAAAGCCGGTACAAAGAAGTTCTGTAATCATGTAAGTTGATATATTTGTAAACAGCTTGAAGCCAATCAGAGTAAGCTTTTCAGATAGAACATATTTACGGCTTCCTTGATAGAGTGTGCGAATTTTTCAACAGGCATTGTAATCAATCTTTCCGCTGAATGGGAATGAAACACAACACCGAGTTTGCCAGGTTGCTTCGAAACAGTTCCCGCAGAATAACGTCAATTTTGGTAAACTGGCGGTATTCCAATTTTGCACCTTTCAGAACGCGCGTTCGCAAACATACATCCGCACCTATCCTAGATTTTAGACCTGTTTTTGCGTATATGCCACAATTTCTCGCACAGGAATAGCGTCACTTTTACGAAATCGACGTTGAATTCATATAATTCCCAAAAAATTTACGGAGTTCTGACGAGGAAAAGTACCAGAAATGGCCGTTTCAGGTCAGATTGCATGACGACTTGGAGGAATTGAGGACTTCAAGGATCACTGGCAAAGCTCGGATGGAGTGTGAACGACGCCGGATTCAGGCTGAAGACCTTGTCCCCCGTTTGATGTGCTGGCGGTGGCTCCAACACCCCGCACTGCGTTCCGTCTAGCATATCGTACACTACGCCGTCGCAGTCGACAGTGTTGAAGATGCACAGCTTTCCTTTCCCGAATCCCACACACATGAAATCCGCGACGCCCCTTCGAAAATCACAAATTTCTTGGATACCATTCCTTCTTACTTCCACTACATTTCTCCACGGGCAAGCCATTGCTCTTGTGTTACGATCATGGAACTCCATCTCGTCAATGCGATGCCACACGATTCCTGGTCCTTGGACATCTTCCTTGCTCTCAGAGAATAAGTACACCTTTCCATCGTTCTCAACTAGTTGCAACAAGGATTTCGAGTCCGGTACGAAAGGGATTGGGCATACCCAATTCTCCACATATCTCCAATTCTCCATATCCAATGCTAGCACGTAATCACCTCTGGAGTGGTGGTAATCGTCCAGAGCAGAGATAAAGAACAGAATTCCGTTCAGGCTAACACCTGTCTGGTGCTTGCTTAGTCCAAACGACGGTCCGGGAATGTTACAAGTCTCTTTCCACTTTGATGTAGATGAGTCGAACACTTCCATAATCTTGCAGTTAGGTTTCCTCCAATTCTGGCTCGAAGCCGTACTCCCAGTAACTATCACTTTGTAGGATTTCTGTGCAGAAACGACCG
Organism: Rhytidiadelphus loreus; assembly: GCA_947034895.1. Taxonomy (NCBI): domain Eukaryota; kingdom Viridiplantae; phylum Streptophyta; class Bryopsida; order Hypnales; family Hylocomiaceae; genus Rhytidiadelphus; species Rhytidiadelphus loreus. The sequence continues at coordinate 24,135,579 of OX344764.1, forward strand.
AGATGTGAGTGAGCACCGGGTTTCTTGGATACAGTAGTGGTGGCAGAGCTTTTATCTTTCCGGTCAAGGGGTTAAACACTACCAGCTCTCCTTTCCGCAATTTGGAAACATCGGCACACATGAGGGCGCCGTGGCCGCACACCGAGAACTCCTTGAAAAGCTCTATATCTGGTAGTGGAAGGTAAGAAAATGGGGGCAGCGCCTTCCACGACTTCGAATGCAAATCATAACCACTACAGCGCCAGTACTGATTTTTGATGTAGTAGTGGATACCCGTGAATGAGCCTTCTGATTTGGCTCCTCGCGACTCTCTGAAGGCATCACCCTCTATAAACTTCCTCCAATCTTTCGACACTCCTTTGGAACGAAACAAATCTTGGAAGTCGACTCGTTGCAGGATATTTTCATGGATATTATTGGGAAGAGAATCCCATCCTGTGACAGAGCCTGGCTTTCGCTTCCCTACCCACAGAACATCATTACTGCTACGACAAAATTCTTCCACATGAGTATGAGTGCATTGTTTGCTTTCTGTTGACGGCCCCTCAAAAATTACAGATCGAACATCTCTATCATATCTTGTTCTCTTGACATCGGGGCCATCTCGTTCGGCTGCCGTCGAACGCCTGAGTCAAGCAAATATCAGCTACTTCATATATAGTACGCTGGCTCCATGAGCCCACAGCTGAGCGAAGGCGGAGTCTTACCCAAATTAGTAATTTTAGTATTGCAAATATCTAGTGAAGTATATTTTTATAGCATCGAAGTCTAATTATGAAAAAACTGGATGACGCAATGGCAACCGAATACAACTTTGCAAGCGGCACCCGTCGATTCTTAGAAGAATGGGAGATCCAAAGCAACAGAAGAAGCAAGAAGCCAGCTAGAATAACTCACCCAAGGATGATTTGATCGAGGTCAGTGAGAAATTCGAAAAGGGCTTTGGTGAGCGACGCTGTTTTCTCCAATTGGAAATGGGAACGCTGATTCTGCATCACCACCAAACGTCCATTTCTTTAAAGTGGCACAATTTTAGCGCCTAATTGTGACGTATGTGTACGCAAAGGTCTAAAATCTTCTAAAACAGATACGGATTCATGTTTTAGAACGCTCTGGCTGAAAAGTGCCAAAGTAAAGGAATACCGTCAATTTACCGACATTGGCGTTACCAATTCCCCCGTCAGCTCCCTCGTGAGCTCCCCCGTCAGCTTGGTCAACACCATCCTCTTCACCTGCTCCAGTGTGCGCACAGATAGGTCACTGAAGGTGCGATTCTTTTTTCTCATAGTGCGCAGCACCTTACAAAACTGGCACAGTGGTTTGCGCAGCCATTGAGAGCTTGGCTGGCTCGGGGGCTGGCTAAAGTCCTCCTCCGCTTCATCGTTATAAGTCACAACCCCCATGAGTCCAGAGATCAGACGACGAGGTTGTTAGAGAGGGAGTTGAATTTGACAAAAGAAGAAGAGCTCTGGCCCGGTCTCGGAGCCCGTCCACAGCAACGACGGTCAAGTTCTTAGATCAACCAAGAGCGAAGAAAACGAGGAAGAAGAAGAACAGCACTAAAATTAATTACAGCCTTTCTCTTCGTCTCTGGAGAGAAAAACAAACGTAATTTCTTCTCTGGGCTTTCCTGAACAAGGAGTAACAAGGCGGTGTCTCGGTCTGTACAGCAATTGACGGATTCTCCCGACGTCCGTCGCCTGACTGGAATCTAGATCTAAAACCTTGATAAAAAAATGCCATGTATATCTAGGAGAATGCGATGAGGTGGCTACAATTCCGCCGTGCCTCACACAAAGCACCATTCTTCTTTTGAGCTTGGGTGCTTCAATACTGTTTGGGGGATCCATGATCCATTGAATGTTAGAGCACTATCTACACGGTGCCCACTAGCCTGGCTCCCAGCACTAGAGCCGCGCACATGTCACGGGGTGAGGGCGGGGTCCGACCCCAAACGAGGAAGGGCGGGCCCCCACCCCCGATCCTCCAGCTCCCCGGCCATTTTATCCGAGGGTAAAATTCCCTAGGTAACTTCAACTCAGAGCAGGCAGGCTGAGAGGGAGAATTGACCCCCTCATTGCCCCGGTCAACTTAGGTTGAAAAAAAAGCCCCCTATGTTGTGCCAATTTTTCGGTAATTCTTGCATCTCCTCACGGGAATTTGGGGCCTCTGATTGCAAATATGAATTCAGAATTTCAAAAAAAATTTAAGCCTTGCAAATAAAAAATTCCAGGGTTTACCCTGGAGGGGCAATGAGGGGGTCAATTCACCCTGGCCGTGAGGATTAGGGTGGATTGACCCCCTCGCTCGGCCTTACCAAGGGTGCATGTAAAAAAAAAGCCCCCTATTTTGGGCCATTCTAGGATATACTCTTGACCTCTTCTATCTAATTTGGGGTCTCTGATTGCAAAAATGAATTAAAATTTTGCAAAAAAATTCATGTGCAGAAAATAAATAATTCCAGGGTTTGCCCGCAGGGTCGAGCGAGGGGGTCACTTCACCCTGGCCGCTGTGAGGCTCTTAGTGTTTTTTTAAATTTGAGTTTGTGATTTTTGGGTCGTGTTATTCTTTGCTACACTAAAAATGGTATTTAGTGTTAGCAACACTATTTACAAATCTTGACACTAAGTATCATTAACCCTACTAAAGTAAGTAACATTAAATCTAATTTCTAACACTAAATGTACTCTATGGTAAATCTGAAATCTGTACTCTATGGCAAATCTGAAATCTGAAATCTGAAATTTGGTAAATCTAAATGTACTCTATGGTACGCATTGAAGTCTAATTCCCACAAAGTTTAGATTTAGTGTTGTGTGGAGTAGGGTGGTAAGTACACTAAATGTAATCCAACACTAAATATCATTTTTAGTGTAGTGTATTTGGGTTTTAATTATTGTATTTAGGAGTAGTAATATGTATTGTGGTAAATGTTTATTTCATTGTTGGGACTTTTATTTTGTGTGTAGGGTTTAATTTTGAAGCATTTCTCATACTTAGTTGTAAAACGATTTGGGAGTGTTTATAAGGCAATATGAAGCCCTCTTTTGTTACTCAAGTTATGGTCACGTGGATGATGCTTTCTATGGCAATGAGCATCACATTTAGTAACAAATCAAATCCTTGGGGGGGCTTCAATTCTGATAGTGAACTTCAATTCGATACTATTTTTTTTTTTTGCTATGTTTGTTGCTTGCCTCACGGAAGAAACCCAATGCATCCCGCCTCTTCTGGGTAGAGCCTAGGCAATCAACACATTGGAACTACATAGAAAAGGTAGTGTGGAAAACAACTGATAAAATGCATAGAAAGAAATTCAAGAAGTTTTATAGGATGAGTTTTGGTGCATTTGACAATTTGTTGGATATGTTAACTCCTTACTTGAGAAGTAGGTGTGTGAACCAAGTGAGGCCCCAAATAGAATTAAATTTTTTTTTGGCATGTGTACTTTATAGATTTGCACATGGGTATAGTGTTGAGCACATGGCAGATCGTTTTAGGATTGGATCTTCCACCATTAGGAAGTATGTGGACATTGTTTATGACATTCTAACCAATAAAGACAAATTATTTAGTCGGTACATTTCTATTCCAAATGGAGAGTGCCTTCACAACATCATCTCAAGATTTTGAAGAATTAACAGGATTATCAAACATATATGGAGCAATCGATGGGACACATATACCATCAACAGAGAATCCAAGTAGGAGAGTCACATTAGCAGCTACTGATTTTTATAATAGGAAAAAATTCAACTCTGTATTGTATTACAAGCAATTTGTGATTCCAAAAAGATATTTTGGAATGTGTACACCGGCCAATTAGGTGGAGTGCATGATGGCGGCGAGTTTAAGGTGTCTAGCTTGTACAAAGGTTTGAGGAAATGAGAGATTTTGCAATAACTGATGGTTATGGTTGGAGATGTTCGATGTACTCCTTATTTAATAGGAGATGTTGCTTATCCCATTTGTACCTATTTAATGAAGAATTGGAAAGCCCCTAATGACTTGCAAAAGAAAAGGTTCGACAAGTCTATGAATTTTGGAAGGGTTGTGATTGAACAAACTTTTGGCGCATTGAAGAATAGGTGGAGAATTTTGAGACATTTCAATTCTAGAGTTGACAGAGCTTCTAGGATTACAATAACTTATTGTTGGTTGATTACACAATTATTGTGAGATGATGAAGCAAGGAGAGCCTCAAGTGGTTCATGCAGGTTTGAGAAGGGATCCATTGTTTGGATTTGGAAATGCAAGATTACTCGTAGGTAGGAAGGGAGAACCAGCAAAGTATGAGGGTGAAAGACTTAGACAACTATTGTTCAAGCAATGGATTTTGGAATACCCTAATGATGAATGAGTACAATGATGTTTTATTTTTATTTTTGGTAGGAGATGAATCCAAATGAAGTCATCCATGTACATGTACTTCTGTAGATAAAAAAATTCTTTATTCAATGCAATGGGATTTGGAACAAATCAAATCAAACTCAAATCAAATCAAATTATATACAAGATTGGAAACAAAATTCCACTGTCTTGAATCCTTGGACATAGATGCCAAACAAGATGTGACATCTATTTATTAGAGCTACCTAAAGAATCCTTGACCTTTAAAGCATCTATAAATAGAGCCACCATTTGCAATTGCCCTTTTATGAACATCTCTCTATCAAGGCTTTTTTTTTCAACTTTTGCAAATGAAAGAGAAGGCGATATTTATTTCGTGGTCAGGGTTTGCATGGCGATGGATGGATAAGGTGTGGCATTTTAGGCTGGCAATGTCTGCCAAAACGTGATGCAGAATTGGGTGATTTCCATTTTCAGTTTAGATTCATTTGGGCGATACCTGTAGTGAGGGCCGAAGCCTCTCTGGCGACTTCCAAATTTTTATCAAAGTAAAGTGGCGATTTAGAAAAGCAGGGTGAAGTGGATTAGGCGAAATTTTCAGGGTACTTCACTTGAATATGGCAATGTGAGAATGCTCAGGTGCATTTCATGGTGCTTTTTCAATTCAAGAATCTGCATTTTTGTATGACCTGCATCTACACCCTCCCAAACACCCCTCCGATGCTGAAGTCCAGAAATTGGCAAACAAAACGCCACCTCAAGAAATATTACTCATTAAGGTCACTTCATAACGTCTGTGCAGAAGTTCAGGTCGACTAGTTGAGACAAAGAACTTGCACCCATACCAAACCCCCTCCAATGCCACAATAAGTACCTAGATTATTGTAAATGATCTAATCACAACAATTAACAAGTTAATCACAATGAAGAAGAGCAATACTTAGTAACTTCGTTTAGTGTCCGTCAATGCACATACTAAAACATCATTCACCTGCAAAGAACTTACAAAACACAAATTCACTGAAATGAGGAGACTGAGAATACAAAGTTAATAGAATTGCAAATGAGAGCCCACCTGCATTCCAAATCGACGTGCACCATCACAATTGCCACACTATGCGAGGAAAACAATGTTAAGCACATGTGACCTTGAAGGAAACATTTGAAGAATTTGAAGAAAACACTTCAACTTAAGAACATAGACCATACATGCATGGGACTTTATAATATCAGTCCATGCCTACCGATTCAAAAACATATATGCAGCAACAAGACGATGGGATTCAGGCACAAAATGAATCACAGCCAACGTCATGATTGCAGCATGGACCAGTGAAACTAAGTGGTACCTAATGCTATTTGTTACCTCTGGTGAGCCGAGAATCTCCAAACTTGCTGCCACAAGTCTGAAAAACTACCTATGCACTAATCAAGTACCTGCCTCGGCCTCCTGACATGAACCATTTGTCGAACACTCGCTGGTAAGGGAAAGTCTCCAGAGTGTAGAGACGTTGAGAAAACATCCCCATGACAATTTGAATGTGCTCCTCCAAGTTGTTGCAGAGTTTGGACTTGAGAAATCCAACACTGGAAAACAAGCGTTCATCTTCTACGGACCCCAGAACATGCACGACTGCAATTTCTGCCAACTTCAGGAACTCCCCGAAGTTCTGCGTCAAGTTGTGGTTCCCCTCGAGAAACCGCCACACTTTGGTTAGCGGATTTATGTCATAAGGAGGAAGCATTGTTGCACGTGAGTTACTTTTCATGCACGTCTTGAACAATGACCGCTGCGATATGAGAGCATCTCGGTCAATCACAACAGGAATGAGGAGTTTTTGCTCTCCTTTCCTCAAGATTTTCCCATGTCCGTATGTATCCATGAGGGTGCGGAGGTGCTTGTCAAACATTTCCTTTGTATTTGGCATGCACCAGTACTGAGGATAGAGAATCCCAAAAGCATTCATGACGTGTTGGGTAGGGAAGCGAGCATCCAGCTCTTCGACCAATGTCTTTGCGGCACCTGCAAAGCACAAAACCACATGTGCATTACGAAGCTGTTAGAACAACAATACATAGACAAGAGGCATTGTGAGGAAATAATGTGAAGAACTGATGCAAGAGTGTGTATGGCTTTGAACTTCTACGATGCAATTAAAATACAAACTGAAGCTGCCAAAAAAGATTTCACCAAACTGCTACGATCGATGTACTCACTGGTGCACTCAGCCTTCACTTTTGCGAGCAAAATGGCCCACACCTCGCGGTCAACAGGGGCCCCTTTGTGCTCGGTGTGGATTTGCTCACCATGGCACACAAATGATAGCACAACAGAATCATCGTTCAAATCTATGATCCACTTGATATGGATTTGCTCGTGGCTACAGTCAAGAAGATTATTGAAACTCCAGAATTCATCAGAGCTGAAGGCTGTGTCCTTGTCTTTGTACATCCGATACAATGAACCTTGACATACTTTCACCGCAGCTACAAAGTCGCAGATGTAAACATCGCGTTTTTGAGCGAAGTTTACCAACGTGTCTATTGCTTCCAGCAATGGCAATAATGCACACATTCCCAACACAGTGAACAGATCTAACAGTAGAATAAGACAAGCCTACACAATGACAACAATCGGTTACCACAATTCTCCAAATGCTACAATTTAGGGATGCACAGCTCTTTTCAATACTAGTTAATTTCTAGAAACTGAAGCATATGGTTCAATACCTTAGACCATTTCAGTTTGATCTTAAGTGTGAACTAATGAACTTGGTGAGGACATAATTGAACATTGAAACTACATCTTCACATTCACAACTTAATTCTAGAAAGACGTGCCTTGAACGGAATGTCTGTGAATATCGCAATTCTAAAATGACATACCCAATTCAAATCTGTATCACCCCGAAAGCATTCATGACACTGAAAGCCAACAACCAATATCGATTCAACTTATAAACAGCTTCACGGCAACATTACAGTAATAGTAGCAAGCAATGAAGCATCGAAAGGAAAAAAAATCTGGGAGGGATAGATAAATGCACCTCAGCCTTGTTATTGTCATGCAAGTCTCCTGTCATTTTGTAGATGAGAGTCATGTACTCTGACAAGAGCCGCCGCAAGGGTTCGATTAAACTCACCCATCGAGTCTGCACATTTCGAAGCATCTTCAAGCCCTTAGTCTCCGTGAGTTCGGCTAACTGCCTGAATTCACTGAACCTCTTGGGACTTTTGCCGAAGTAAGCATGTGTCACTTGTAGAAGTTTTTCAATATCACCAAATATCCCCAAGTCTGACAATGCCTTGAAGGCAAGATTGCAACGGTGTGCAACACAATGCACCCCAATGGCATTTGGAGCATGTTTTTGAATAATCTGCATTGTTACACCGGAACGAGTTCCTTGCAGTGTTGAGGCACCGTCGGCCCCGAAGCTGAGGAGTTTTTTTGCTACACCTTCTGTATCCAATCCACCTCCACTTCTCACAACACCCACGATTAGTTCGGTGAGATTTTCAGCTGTTGGACTACACTCCACGCGTTGCAATGCAATGAGCAACGGGATCCGAACCCAATCCTGCACTACATATGCATGGACAGAAAGGAAACTACTATTATCCACTGTTGTAACCTCATCAACAGTGACAGCCACGAATCTGGCAGCACCAATCAACCTCCGTGTCTCCTCCATTACTTGCTTGTACATATAAGTTGCCATAACCCATCCCGAATTGTCACACCAATGAGCAGATGGTAACTCCGGTACATTAAGCAATTTATAGAGAGCTTGATGAGATTCAAATTCTGTCATTGGCCAACCATCGGAAAGAAGTTGGAAAAGTGTCGTGAACTGCACCCTCTTCTTCTTCACCTCCAAGCTTGTATAGTTATTTAGTTGCTCCAGTACCGTAGGGGGTGGCCGGGCAACATATAACCGCAAATTTTTACGATGCTTGCATTGTGTGGCGATATAGCTCTCACCAGCCTTGACTTTATACTATGGCAAGTCCTTCTTGGCAATGCGTTTGCCATCATGTTTAAACAACGTGTCAGACTTCGGAGCAAGAATGCAGGGCTTCCGATCGAGTGTAGAGCAGACCTTGTACCTCACCATATGTAGAATCCCATCCGTTGCCATGATCCCTTCAGCCTATGGTAACTTCGCAGCCCAAAGTGTTTGGATCTTTCGGTGACGGTCATATCTCTTCTGAGCCCTGGATCACTCGATATCAATCTTGCTCCGCAGTGTCGCACCTCTCTTCTGCGATGGAGACTGGAAATCTGAATCATCGTCAGATCCATCCAACCCGTTTGGAATTTCAACCAAATTGTCATCATCAGCTTCATGGGAACTCTCGGAAATTGTTATCAACGGTGACTTCGCACTCAGCACAATTGTGTCTCCGGATCCAAAAGAGGAACCGGGTGTGACACTGGTGTCTCGAGATAGCGAGGTACTTCTTGTCTGTCCAAGTAAGCAGTCACCTTCCTCATCGCTGGGGTATTCTCTCCCAGATTGAGGCTCCGTTCCTGGCACCTCGGGCATGCAGCCATCGAAAACCATTGAAAGAGGTTGGCCACCTATGCCACCTCGACTTGACTGAAAATAAGATTTCATTGTCTGCTTCCGCATTTCCGCCCTTCTGAACTCAAGTTGTTTTCCCTTCCGCTTCATCTCCATGTGTGCCACTTCTAAAGCCTCCCTCGCTGCTTTCTCGGCTCTCTTCTTTGCGGACTTGGCAATCGAAGCCGCGCGCACAGCTTTTGCAACAGCATCATCTCCAAACTCGTCACCAGTAGAGTCCATGATACACGGTGGTTAACACAATGACGACCAATTGACAGAATTACAAACAAAAAACAATTGAATAGGATTATGCGAAGCCAGACGCTAAGAACAAGAAGCGTGAAATCCTTAGAGTGAACGTGGCAATTGTCATGAACAAAAGACAACATTTCTCTCAATTTCAAATGCATGGACCAGAGAAAACAAGCATGAATGCTCAACGCCGCCATCTCAAGAAAATACCAGCAATAACGACCACAATTAACGACCAGCATTGAAAAAAAAAAAAGTGCACCGTGACCATGATCAAAATGTACACTCCTACGGAATGAAGACCCCTGGCGAAAAGGGTGACTCCGCCCTCGCAAACGCTGGCGAAACGTAGGTGCGCTGAAGGATTAGGCTGGCGATGTAATCACACATTCACACCACTGGGAGCACGACTTGGCGAAATCATATCCATGCTTGAGAGTAAGTATGACGACAACAAATGAAAGAGTGGAGCAACACACAGAAATGAAGTACATGGAGTGGCGATAACTGAGGAGGGAGTGGCGATGAAGAGGGTGATGCCTGGCGACTAAACCCTCATTCAGAGGCGGCGTCATCGCCAGTCTGGCACCTGTCAGTCACCTGCAGGAGCTGACGTGGCGAAATGGACTGGTTTTTTTTCCCAAATGTCTAATCTAATTTCTACAGGGGCCACAAAGGAGTGCAAAATGGCTTCTTAGTGCCAAAAAAAAAGCCCTGCTCTCTACCCTCTCTCTCATTGTCCAACTTCATCTTCTCCACTTCCAAAATACCCTTTGAAAAATTGTTAATGGCTCCAACAATAGATTGTTCCCCTGCATCCAACTTCTTCTTTCCTACGCTTTTGTTCACTTCTCCTTCACATCCTAGTTGATTAACTGCATGTGTGCGTGGAAACTGTGAAGTAGCATCAACTGCAAAGGGGGGAGGAAGAGGAGGTACAAAGTCTTCATCATCATCATTGAGAGCTTGAGTCTCAATGTGTTGCAAACAAACACCATGAGGCACACCTAGGATTCGAGTTGTACCTACATAAATGTCATCAAATAATTCATACCATGGAATCCATGTTGAAGGTGGCGCCTCAATCTCTGATTGTTTTGCCTTTTCTTCTTGATAAGTGGCTTTCATCTTCCTCCATTTATCGCAGGTCTGCTGCCACGTCCTCTTCGGCTCTTCCGAAAACTATGAGTTCAACTGTCTAGAAAAATACTCCTAGTTCACTTGCTTAAATGGTTTGCGATCATACTCCCAATATTTCTCTCCGAACATGTCTATAAGGAACATCAAAGTCCCATCTTTCCATTTCCTTCTGAGATTTGCAGTACCACGAGGATTTCTCTCACGATTCCCTCTTGAACTAGCACCTCATGAACTAGCACCTCCCTCATCATCTAGCATGAGAGCTAGTAACCCTCCCTTTCAAGGCTCCATTATGTCCACAATTACTATAAATTGTATCTAAAACCGTAAACACAACAAGTTGCCTGTGACATAGCCCACCTAGACAAATAAGCAGAAGGAGAAAGGCAAAGGTGATTTTCCCGAGGTGGCATGCCTTTTTCACTAAAACACGTGTAAAAGTGAGATAAAACTGAAGTAAAACTATCCGTGGGGGCTCAGAGCTCACATTCCATCTGCTCGGCCCGGTGAAGGCCGGTGAGGGCAAACCCGTCAAAATCGGCCATGATATCTGACCTCAAATGGGCCTCAGAGGCTCATGTGCACAACTCTATTGGCATGTAGCACTAGAAGAAACCCGTGTTTTTAGTGGTGTTTTTAAAGACGTGAAAGTATGTTTTTTTCAATAAAAGATATGTCAACTCTAATGTCACATGCCACATTTAACTAATTCTAGACTATTCAATGAATTATGGACAAAACATTTGGAGATCTTTGGATAATAACATTGAGGGATCCCTTGATGTTTGTATAGATCTCCTGATGTTTTGCTTAGATCTCTTGATGTTTTGCATTATCTCCCAATGATTAGTTTTTTTCCTCCCGATGCCCATTATTAATTTTGGACTTTTCAAAGTCCAAAAGTAGTTAAATGTGGCATTCACCTAAAATCCGTTGTAGGCGGCATTTCCACAAATGGCTGAAATCTACTATGACGTGCCCTAATGTCTGCATGTTTCATGAAAATGGTTGTTGATACCTCATGTTTTCATTCTCCAAATGCTTGTCATGTAGATGCCACATGGCAACCACATCATCCTTTTTTTTGTTCAAGCAATGTCTTTTTTTATTAATAAAAAAATCATCGTCATAATACAACACGTAATGTGCCTCTCTGAAAAACACAAATGACATTAATTGTATGAAATAATTATTTAAAAATAATAATAATTTTTAAAAATTTCAAAAAAAATGAACAAGAAAATTTGTCAAATTCACCAAGAATTTACTATCTACTCAAAAGAATTTTTAATGGCAAAGTTAAGTAATTATTTCATTGGCATTTAGTGAGAATGAAGGGTGGAGAGGTCCCTTTTATATTGAAATTCATCATCCATTCATGACAAAGGATATGGGATAATTCACAAATGAGAACTTGACTACATTGTATGTGGATGTTGTTTTCAAAGCATGCCACATGGCTACCCTTTCCTAATTTTTTCCACATCTGGTCAGCATTTTACATTAGCCTACAATAACTTACAAAAATTTATTCAAGTAAATCCCCAAACCCTAGTTGATGTGGTACTTCTATGTTTTTTGGGACGTTCTAGTAAGCATCACCATGTTTCATTTGATGTTAAAAAAAAAACACGTTCCTTGTGTCATCCACCTGTTTTTGCTCTAACGTCCCATGTCTTTTCCAACATTAGCAAAAATCTGCCTCCCATAGGCTTAGAATTTGTGATACATTGATGTCAATGAAAACATGACCTATTTCTTCATAACACCACAGAAAACACAGGTTTCTTATAGTGTAGATTGCCTAAACAAAATCCTTGCCCCACCCCACAATGGACATAGTAAGGGTCAACTTACATACTTGCCCAGTGGACAAGTTTACCACTAATTCAAGCAAGAAGACAAAAGCAGCTCTACTGATTGTCTTGCCAAGGTGGGCAAGTAGGAAAGGAAGAGTTCAAGTTTCACCAATATCGGTGGACAACCTCATTGGTGGAGACTAGGGAATCTAATACGTGGAGATTTCTTATTGTCTCTGTTCCCACCTACCCGGTCCATATGAAAGTGTAATGTCTATTTTTCCCGTACATGTATCGGTCATCGGGGAACTTTCACAGCAGGTACTATAGGGAAAAATAGACATTGCAATTTCATGTGGACCCCAGGTGGGGAGGGGAGGGATACAATAGAAAACCGATATTAGTGAAACTTCAACTCCTCCTTTCTTGCTTGCCTACCCCAGCAAGACAATTGGTGGAGCCACATTTGTCTTTTTGCTTGAATAAGTAGTAAAGTTGCCCACCGGGTTCACATGTAAGTTGACCCTAAGCTTATGGGGCGGGCAAGCAATAGTGTATTGTACGTGACGACAAATTTAAAGAGAATGATATCCAAGGCATAACCTTCAAATGCTTTCGAGGACTTTGGATGATTTCAAGGAGGCTCAAGCATGGGAATATTTTTTTTTTTTTTTTCCAATTTTATTAACAGAGTTGCTTGAATCCAATTTCAATCAAAGATGTAGAGTATTTTAATAATTCAAAATGATATTTTTGAAGTTTAACTCTAAGTAATGAAATGAGGCTTATCAAGTTTAGTTTCTATTACAATTTGAAATTTTGAAAAAATATTGAATTTGAAAAATATGCAATTGGAACTTTGGTCCTATTACCATAGAATATTGGTTTTTTTAATATTAAAAGGACATGGTAAAAATGTTTGGACCACGTTTTTTATACTATAATATACACCTATGGTGAAATTTTCAGTTCTTTTAAGCATTTTGTATTTGATATGAATTTTTTTCACTTATTACTCAAAAGTTCATAGTGATTTCAAATTTTCACAAAAAATCTGAAATTCTTACAACTTATGGAATGTGTGTAATTACATCTTTGAAAAATAAAAGCAAAAGTATTCATTCATAAACAATTGCAAAATGGAAGCTTAAAGGGAGAGAAACTTCAAGGTTTGAAAAAATGGTACATGCCCATTCTTTCAAGATTAACTACAATTTTTGACATCATTTTATCAATAATGCCACGTATAGCTTGCATTGCTTAACCCCTAAACGTCAGAGACTATGTTTTCACCAAAATTGTTCCAAAACTGTCATTTTTAGGACAAGTACCGAATTTTAGAAAAAAAACATTTTTAGAAACATATAACCATAGGATCTTGTAGTACACTTATTTGAGAAGATGTGGAAACAATTTCAGAAATTTTCACCATGTAGATTGCAAGATATGAACATTTGAAGTGACAAAAATCCTTTTGGGGGCCTTGTGAAAATAAGGGCAGCTGCACTTCACAAGGTCACATTTGTATGAAAAATTGTCCAAAATGGTTGTTACTCTTTGGATTCCTTCTTCAAGGCAAGTTGGCTATATACTTGAAAATTTTCCGATCATTTGAAATTGTACAACATATAGAAAAAAATAGTAAGTAGAAAGAAGTAGAAAATGTTTAAAAATACTAAATTGTTAACAATTTATTTATGAAATTGAAAAATGCAAATTCAATGATTGTAATGTTGCAATAAACAATATACACCTAATGTTTTTTATTTTTTTCCAAAAATATTTAAATTTAAATTAAAAAAATAACTTCAAAGTTTATTTTAGCCTAGAGATTCCATAACAACCCACAAACTAATCCAAACTAAAATTCCTCATAACTTTCATCTCATTAATCAAAATGGAATGATTCAAAGCTTACCACGTATATATCAATCTAGAGAATCAATTTCAAATTTTTATTTTTTTAAAAAGTGATTTTCTAAGAAGTTTTTTTTTTTTGCTAGGGCTACCCGCCGAACATTGAAAATTACATATCATGCAATAACTTTTGAACCATGTAGTTAAAAGTTATGAAAATTATTGGGCCTTAAAGTTACTCCTCAGGCACAGGTTGTGTGGAAATTTCAAAGAAAAAAAAGAATTCCATTCACAATGAGTTGTCTAAAATTGCTATGTTGCCAAAAAATAGTGTTTGGTTCTGTAGGTGTTAAAAATTCGAAAATCCTAAATTTTTTGAACATTTGAAATTTTATAAATTTGTAAATTTATGTAATTTTTTAATTTTTTAATTTATAAAATAAAAATTCTCATTACTGATTAAAATTTTAAAAATATCATATTCTAATTTAATTTCTTAAAATATAATTTTCATTCTAAATTTCATTTATAGAAAAGTTTCTAAATTATTCTGATATATTTTATTATTTATATCATTTTATTTCCACCATTTCACTTTAGAAAATCATATAATATGATTTTTTTCATAAAAAATTATGGAAAAATAAAAAAAATCAATAAAAAACACACTTTTTCATAAGTGAGAATTAACAAAATTTTATATTCCAATGATATAAAAAGAAAAATTTAGCTTAATAGTAGAATTGACTTGAATGTTATTGCGAAGGGTGTTTTGAATGTAAAAAAATGAAATGTTCAATTGAAAAAATTTCAAAGTAATCTCTACTGCTACTTGTACATCTTGAAAAAAATTCAAATGAATTGTAGTATTATAAGTTCATATTTACTAATATATTTTCACTCTTTGATAGAATTTATAACAATGACAAATTTTCAAGAAGTGAATTGAAATTTCTCACTATAATAGGTACTTCATAATGTCATGGATAATAATATAAGATTCATATTAAAAAAATTCAATAGTCTAAATTTAGCTCAAATATTATGTTTTCAAACCAAATGCCCAAATGCCCAAATGTAGTTTAACTTTTTTTAGGGTATAACCTACCTCAACTTTGCAATTAGAAAATTTGTATCTTTCCCATACATGATTCTACATTTGATTGAAGGATGTCATCTTGTAAATATATAAGTCTAATATGATTCCACCAAATTTCACAAGAAAATCATATGAATTGATTTTCTTTTAAAATATTTGGTAGAGCATGTCATTAGATTGTAGAAAAAATTGAATTGTTTATAATATACCACCTTGTTTATTGAAGACTTCATTTTGAGGTAGAGTTGTTTGTTTTCAATTGGAGACATGATCATTAGTTCATAATATTTCAAAGTTTGGACGCTATTTTAATTCAAATTACTAAAAGTGTACATAAGATTTGTGCACCTAATTGTGACACATTTCTAATTGCATAAAATATTAATTGATGGATAAGGATTCATTTGAAACCACTACAAGTCAAAAGAACACTCCATGGGAATTAAAGAGTATTTGGAGGCAACCAATAGGAGTTGAAGCATTTTGTGCTTCAAAAGTGGTTGTTTAAAGAGAATCTAGTGGTATAAATAAGGCACCCTATGTTTTCAACTTTGAAAAATTTATAGAATATTGTGTGAGTATTAGAATATTACAAAACAACTTGGGGCTAATTTTCTCTTGGAGATCCTAACTTTTAACCAGAAATTTATCATTTTGACCATTAACCTTTTACTTCCTAAGAATTCATGATTTTAAATTGCAGACTTTGATTGATTATATTGTAGAAAGTAAAATCTAAATGGAAGATTTTATTATATCATTAGCTTGAGTGAAGAACATTGCATGTATTGGTTTAAAATAAATAATTATTAAAATAAATAAAAATACCCATATAAACTCTTCAAAATTGCCCAATATGGGTTTCTTAGGAAGTAAAGGGTTAAGTTTTCCATGACTCTATGGTAGAAAAGCGGCGATTTTAGGTAGAAGTCCTTGAAACAATTGTCCCCTATGGAATTCAAGTTAGTCAACAATAAGCCTTCTAAAGTATTGGAAAAAGACATACAGTATATGGGCTACATTGAAAGAAAAAATCATAGTATTTTCTTAAGTAGGATAAGGTAATATTTTCATTTACAATTGTAGATGATGCCTCTCATGTAGACTATTCTAAAATTATGGATTCAACTAGAAGGGTATTGCTAACAACCTTCCAAATCAAGATTAGCCTTTTATAGTTGGATGTTTACCTTTAGCTACTTGTAACCATTAGATGTGTTTGGGCTTGTGAGGAAGGCCGTTTCAAGCTAATTTCCGATATTGGGAACCAGCTAGCACTATTTGGAAAAATTAATTAATTAATTTAAAATTTAAAATTTAAAAAAATTTAAATTTAAAAAAATTTAAATTTAAAAAAATTTAAATTTAAAAAAATTTAAATTTAAAAAAATTTAAATTTAAAAAAATTTAAATTTAAAAAAATTTAAATTTAAAAAAATTTAAATTTAAAAAAATTTAAATTTAAAAAAATTTAAATTTAAAAAAATTTAAATTTAAAAAAATTTAAATTTAAAAAAATTTAAATTTAAAAAAATTTAAATTTAAAAAAATTTAAATTTAAAAAAATTTAAATTTAAAAAAATTTAAATTTAAAAAAATTTAAATTTAAAAAAATTTAAATTTAAAAAAATTTAAATTTAAAAAAATTTAAATTTAAAAAAATTTAAATTTAAAAAAATTTAAATTTAAAAAAATTTAAATTTAAAAAAATTTAAATTTAAAAAAATTTAAATTTAAAAAAATTTAAATTTAAAAAAATTTAAATTTAAAAAAATTTAAATTTAAAAAAATTTAAATTTAAAAAAATTTAAATTTAAAAAAATTTAAATTTAAAAAAATTAATTTTTTAATGTCTGCTGATGTGGTAGTCTCTTGACCATGTCAGCAAGCTATGTGGCAGAGATCCTAGAGCTTGGGAACGCAGGGAAAACTCGTAGTCCTTAATAAAAACTAAAACTCATCTAATGCTTAGTAGTAGACGGGTGCCATCCCATTTACACCTACACTTAGAGTATTGTTCAATTAGGTGCCATAAAGATAACTCTATAGTAGAATAATGTGAAGTCACTTCTCTAAAATCCATCATTGAGTTCCCCATACTTGAGAGAGATAGTGAAGATAGTTGACATCGATAAGACCATACACAAAAGAAGTAAGAGAAGTCATGAGGTTTGTTGTACACATGGTCTAGGCGTAAGTATCTTCACAACACCATAACGTTGTAAAATGACTCGAAAATATCGTCCCAAGGGATTCCAAGATGTTATCACAAACTTCGGTATCCAAATTTTCTTGTTTCCAAGAGCTAAGAACAATCCGTCCAACTTCTCTCTCTCTTCCGGTTGCAACTACTAACTAGATTACAATCCGGATCTGGTCTCACCCAGTTTCCGGATATCACTCTACAAACTGATGGTTTTATATGCCTTTGTTTTACCCTCAGAGGGTCCACTATTACTCTTTAAAGGGGTAGGAACTCCACCACTTGTAATCCTCATACACTCTCCATTTTCTCAAAACAAACAATCAACAAGAATAATGTGTTGAGTTCAGGGGAAGTAATGCACCCTCACAACTTTTCAGATGGCTGGCCAAAAAGTAGGTCACTTAGGGATATGTTAAATTCCCTTTACTACTACGACGGATCTAAAACATCTGAATCCTAAAGGGGGGTGTTCTTGGTTTCTAGACTGATCTGTTGTGGTTGGCACACCTTCCGGTAGTGGGAATTTTCCTCTCTAGTGGTGTGAGTGTTTCTAACTCCACCCTTAAGTCAGAAAGTTGCACACAGGTTCTAGCGGCATAAGTTAATGGTTTAATTGGGTGAATGGTAAACTCAGTGTTCTTTGGCCTTCCAAGCAATGGACACTTTGTTATGTTGATTTTTACCTAAATTAAGTACTTCAAAACACTCTAATAGTTAAGAAATAAAAGTTTTTGAGAGTTAGTTAATTGTGATTTAAACTTCTAGCTAAACTAAAATTCTACCTAAACTAAATCAAAGAATACAATTTGCCCTTTCCAAAATGGTAAAGCAAGTTGGATTCTGATATTCCTAATGAAAGTTATGTGTGAATGAAATTCGTACCTAATTCTATCCTAAAAACTTCATCCGTCAACTAAAAATAGCAAAATAATATAAAATAAATCCAAATTTCAGGGTTGAAAGGTTGATTAAATTAACTAATGGAATTTTTAGAGAAAACCTAATTTTGACCTATTTTAAGATTTTTCATCCAAAATTAGGTCAAATCTTCATCCACTCTTTTATCCTTCAACTTAAAGTAATTTTAAAAGTAAAAGGTGGATTTGGAATCTTCAAAAGATCCTCTAAAAGATTATGGTTTCAAAAGATTCCTTAGTCGTGCCTTGAGAATATTCCTAATTGTTCTTTAATTAATCCGAATTCTAATTATTATTCTAATTTTAGTGAATTTTTAGGGTTTTATGGTTTTTATGAGTAAAGTGATTAATTAACTTCTTGTTAAGATAAAAAGTAAGAATTTAGAACTTTTAGGTGAAAACTTTTAAATGGATGAAAATTCCCCTTGGTTGGATGGAATTTCTTCCTTTAATAATTTTCAAGAGAATAAGTAGATAAATTAGGTTTTGACTTTCCCTAATTATTCTAATATTTCCTAAGTTCCTAAATTAAATTAGATTCCTTTTGAGATTCTTTTGGATGAGATTACTATTTCGTTTTCCAAATTAATTCAAAGTTAATCTAATTATTATTTTTTACGATTTTAGATAAATTTTCAAAGGTTTTCTAACAATTTAAATTCTACTAGCTATTCGATTCTTAATGGTTAATTTTGTTAGTTTTAATTTTCTAATCTAAATTTTTAAAGAATGAAAGCAAAAGAAAAGACAAAAGATAAAATTTGAAATCATACCTTGGTGTCGAGAATGTCGATCGTCCCATCATCGCAAAACACCATCATAATTGTCTCCTCGAAATTTTCCATTGTCTTTCATGAATTTGGAAGAAATCTTAGTATTCTTGTTTTTAAAACCTATCTAAAAAGTCCAAATTTGTTAGTTTTGGCAATTTAAAACTAATCCTTTGATTTTAGGGAAATAAATTAAATGATAAATTTAATTCAATTTTCCCAAGTTTTCAATGAATAGTAGTTTTATTCGATTGCCAAATTCTTAATAGTTATTTTATTAAATATTCCAAGATATTAGTTGTTGTTTGTTTTTATTGTTTTGGCTTATTAGGCCTAATAAAACAAATTCCCCAAACTACAAACAAACAACTAATTTGGATTTGGAATCCTAATTAATAACTAAAACCAACCGAATGAATAGTATTCTAATAAAATAATCTTAAATAATCTAAAACAAATCTATCAATGAATAGGAAAAGGAATAAAAGGATGAACGACAATCCAAATGAATAGTAAAAAGAATAAAACAATCCAAACAATTCCAACTTCAATAGTAAGATGCTAATCAAAACAATAAAATAATCAATCAATTTAATTAGGAAGATTCTCACCTTGATCCTTCGTTCTCCTTGGCTAACTTCTTATAATCCTTCTCTTTCCTTCACTTGTTGTTTTTGATTTTAATTGTTGTTGTTGTCAAGCTATGGTTGTTTGGAGACGCTCGTGAGGTTGGAGGTGATCCTTGGTGTTCAATTTTTCTCTAAAAAGACCAAAAATTGTGTGCATGGCAACAACTGCCTAGGCTTGGTTATGGTTATGGTTTGGATGTATCAATTATTTTCGTTTTTTCAAGTTCCAGTGCTGTAAGGACTCTCTGGCTTGTACCGACCCCAATTTCCTTTGCTCCCCGATCAGTCCACCCCGTCAACAGACCACCACCTTACCGCACCCCAACAGGTCGTAGCTGCTGCAGACACGTGGTGGGGCGCAGTTGGCCGGCGTTCCGTCAGTCTTCACAGCCCATCTCCCTCCGTCTTCACAGCCCGTTCGTCGTGCTACCGCGGCCACGTGGCGGGGCGCGGTTCGTCGGCGCTCCGTCCGTCCGTCTTCACAGCCTGTCCTTGCCTTCCGATTTCACAGCTCGTCCTTGCCCCTGCGGTCCAAGCTTCGGCTGTCCAATCCTTCAGAATGGATTTCTAGAAACAACACTAAATTTTGATAAACTGAAACTTGGAATAATTATTAGAGCCCTCAACTTCTAATAAAAATCAAGCATGCTTAACATAATAATCATGAGAGAACTTGATGAAAACCTTAAAAAGAAACAACTACTTCTAATAAATAAAAATAAGAAACCAAAACAATTTTAATGAAATAAACAACCAGAGGCAATATTGGGCATCAAGTACCTCCTTCACGTATACCAAGTGGAAAGGAGAAATTCAATGAAGTTTGGCACTTAAATAAGTTTCCAAAAGAATCTTATTTTGTTGGTAAGTTAAAACTTCGTCGTGCAGAACAAACCAAGAATTAGTATTTTTTGCACAAGGTGAATTTTAATCCTAAAAGTCAAAGCTCCGCTGTGTGGGAGCAACCCCAGGGATTCACAGACAAATCAAAGTTTAAGTACCCGTTTCCAGGTTTCAAAGTCAAAGCTCCGCCGTGCGGGAGCAACCCCAGGAATTAACAGTCAAATCAAAGTTTCAAGTACCCGTTTCCAGGTTTCAAAGTCAAAGCTCCGCCGTGTGGGAGCAACCCCATGAATAACCAGTATCCAAGGATCCAAACTAGTATTTTGAAACTTAATTCTTAAAGGAGGTACACATGACAGTGTTTAACCGAACATTAAAAACTAATTTCCAAAATTCAAGGCAAAGTTCTAGTTTAATCACTAAAGGAGGTACACATGACAGTGTTTAACCGAACATTAGCAACTATTCAAACCAAACACCCGTTATAGAACGAGTTTTGGCACGGGGTGATGCTCAAAACCTTTTGGCAAAGTCTAGCTTCGCCGCTTTAAAGTTTTAGGTTCACAGACTATTCTCAATTCACACAAATGCTTGGTTAGTATCCAAAAGAACAATAATATCAACCAGAGTTTGGGAACTACTCCCATAACTCTCAAAATGTCAAAGTTTTGGGGCTTGAAGCCTCCAAATTCAAGAAATAAGTTAGTCAACACAAACAACACTAAAGTTAGGGGATTTCCTTCACCTAAACTCTTGAAAAGCAAAGTTTTGGGGCTTGAAGCCTCCA
Organism: Rhytidiadelphus loreus; assembly: GCA_947034895.1. NCBI lineage: Eukaryota > Viridiplantae > Streptophyta > Bryopsida > Hypnales > Hylocomiaceae > Rhytidiadelphus > Rhytidiadelphus loreus. The sequence continues at coordinate 24,156,796 of OX344764.1, forward strand.
AATTCAAACAAGAAAAGAAAAGAAAGCTTTGAAGGGGCCCTCCGGACCTTCAAAGTACAAAAGAATAAAAGAAAATAGAAGAAAATAGCCAAAACTTGGCTTAAAAGTGCTCCGACAAGTGTCGGTAGCACGACAAGAGCAACAACAAGAATGAAACAAAGAATGAAGGCCACAAACAACCTCGAGGAAGGGCCTTATATACTCGCTCCAGGCCCCCCCCGGTAAGTTGTTCGTAAAATAATCTTCACTTTCAATCTAGATATTTTGCTGAACTACCTAAACGTATTTTCAAAATAATCTTTGTTTAATGGGAAGGAAGGTTCTCAAGCGAGTTCCTTCTAGGCCCTAAATGGCCTTAGAATCTTTTCCCAAATCAAATATTTGATTTTTCCAAAGATATTTTGAAAACCTACCTAATTAATCAAAATATTTTGTGTTTTAATCTAGGGTTAGTTCTAAATTGTCTTTCTTTAGTCCAAAAGATGGCTTCTTACGCAAGACAAGTATCTTGGGCAAATCCAATCTTCGATTTTACAAGAGATATTTGCAAAATCAACCCAGATTAATCCAAAATTACCTTTTAAAAGTCAAACTAAGGGCTGACCCTCTCTATCTTTTGAGGGACAACTCGAAACTGAAAACAAACTACGCCATCGCGTTCAGAAGACCCCAATTAGCCTAAGGGACCCCTTACCCCTACCTCTCTAGCCGTTTTAAAGCGCAAATTTGAGTCACGGTAACTCAAAACAAAAGTTAAAAAGCTAACTTTTGGAGTTTGTGTCTTTTGATGAAACTGTTGGTCCTAGGTGGTTTAGAATATTCGTGGGAGTAAGAATTGACCCTTGAAACGCTCCGTTCGGACACCGCTAGCTCCTGGTTCGCCGGTCAACCCGCCGCCAAGTTGTAAATTCTTGTAAAATTCGTTGTCGGTTCTAATTCTGGTACTTGGGAATGTCGGAATGTCGGAATGTCTTCAAACTTGACAGGGCTCTTTATTGGCACACAAAACACTATTCTAATTTTTAGTGAGATTTTACCGCAACATTGGTAATTTCTAGGAATTTACAAATGCAGTTTTAAGCGGTTGACTTCCTATGGAGTCATTGTGGAGTTTTGTAAAATCCCGAAACTTTTGGGCAATCTTCTACAAGATGTCCATCAACTAAGGGCAAAACCAAATCTCCAATAAGAATGCTATTTTTAGCAATTCTTTAATAATTTCCACCCGGGGGGAAATTATTCTTGATACCGGGGGAATCTTGGATGATCGGGCTTCTATTTGACCTCCTGGCATGCTTTGACTTAGAAAAGCACCTCTCTATATGTTCCAATCATCATTTCCTCCATCTTGATCTATGAATGGTTGTATTTCTCAAAATTACCTGTAAACAATAAATCTAACTCTTTCGAGTTTGATTTGGACTGACTCTGATTAGACTCTAACTTTTAACCAGTTTGTTACATGTATACTTATATGTATTGTATTACATGAACAAGACACTAGGACTGGTTAACTCTCAAATTCTCACATCGCTCGGAATTACTGACTTAACTACTTATTTATACTAATAAGACCTAAAATTAGTGAAAATGTAACGTCTTACGTGTTTCACGCATTTAAGGCCATTACACACCTCTTTGGTAGGGACTTCTACCAAAACCCACAATAATTGTATTTTTATATGTTTTTTCCTATTTTTCACTTAAAAATTAACTAAACATCGCGAAAAATAAGTTCAGAGTTCCAAGTGCCAACTTGAGGGCTCACAAGCGGTTGCTTATCTCTGCACAGAAATCCTTTTAGATTCCGCACCCACATCCATGCTACTCTTGGACTCCATCGGATTACTGTTCTGGTAAATTAAAGGTACCACGCACAAGTTTTCATTCACAAATTTTAACCCTTTTACAAAATATCCTCTTGGTCAGTTGCTAAAGATCTGGATTCCTCCATACTCGTCCCCTCTTACACACCATCACTCATGTGAACAAAATACGCAAAAACTATGCAAGAAATTGAACTCAGAAAGCACACCTAGTGACTCAAAATAGGGAATGGAATATAAAATGAATTGCACTTGGATTGAATGGGAGGACAACAAACCTATCCACCCTTTAAAAACAAAACAAAAGACCCAAAGGCACCCCAAAACTAGGATGACCACACACTGACCTTTCAAGATAACCGGAAAGTCACAAGGCCGTTGGCCCTACAAATCCGAAACCTGGGCCCACATCCAGGAAACCCGTTCCAGAATAGACATTTGAACTAAAAATTCAAACTACCACAAAAACACACTAATTGTCTACTTTCACCTCTGCGCCTTCTTCAAGCTGGTACCGCCTTGCTTTGTAGGTGCCTTGGCAATTACTTTGGGTGGAGTCGATTTAATGGCCGATTGGATTATCACCTTGCGAGAAGGGGTTGATTGAGTTGGTGGAGGCAACTTGTCATCTTCATCTGTGTTGGATCTGGTTTTGTAATCTTCCTCTTTGGAATCATCAATCTGTTGCACGTCCACCTTCTTTGATGATGAAGGATCACTCAAGTTCATCACGGTGCTCTTCCTCCTTGACATCAATTGTTGCATGTGTGCAAACTCTTCTGGATTGGTTCAAGTCGAATTCGTCATGGCCCCGATTCGTTAAGCAAGGTTGCTCCAGGTCTTCAATGCAAATAATTTGAAAGTCCCTTCCACTTGTGTTTGGGTGGGCTGAACACCTGACTAGGTGGAAACTTCCGGTTGCACAAGAATTGGTCTTGGACTCGGCTCGTTGACTGATCCGGTTGCAGTTTTCCCACTTGCCTGTGAAATTTGCATAGAACTCAAAGAAGAACCTCCAGGTTGTCAAAGCGAAGACTTCAATCCTTCAGACAATGGCGGGGTCGAAGTGTGGGGAACCGACTTAGTTAGAGTCGCTAGAAACATGGTGGTAGGGACTTCCAAAAACTACAAGAAATTCATCATTTTATTTGGGTTAAGGTGCCCCAATAGTTGACGCATCTCCTTCAGTACCGCCTCCATCTTAGCTTGAAAATCAACCAGGATTGTTACCACCTTCAATCCGGAAACTTGGCCTTCTTTAAGTAACTGGGTGTTGAAAAATTCGGATCTCACTATGACGTTCGCTGATGGCACAACTAACTCTGGCAGGGTCCAAACTAGGCAGAAACTGTCCATGTCCTTCCGCCTCGCTAACGCTCAACTCGCCTTCTGTCCAATTTAGCCAGATTTGAAGGTTGTCCCGTTCCTTCTCCAACTTCCACATCTGCTTGTCCTTTCCGTACAGCACCTCCAGTCACAGCTGTTGCTTGAGTTCATCAAGGATTTGATCTACCTTGATGTTCCTCAATGTTTGATGCCGAGCAGAAGATCCACCATGTTGTTATGTATCTCCTTGGCCCATTGCATCCACTAAAGTCCAATATCGAAGAGATCTGGAACATTAATAGGAATTTTGACCCAATCTGTTGTTTTGGTCGTGTTGATCATCAACAACTTTCTGTTGATCAATAGAAATTTGTTGATGATCAACGCGACCAAAACAACAGATTGGGCCAAATTTTCTACTAGTGAAAGTAGAGTTGCTTCTCCTTTCTTTGGCTTCGGCAACTTCCCCCGTGAACTTGGATCGGTAGACTTTCTCCGCTTGTCCAGTCACTCGCCAACGTCATGTCTCTCCTCCGGAAGTTCCTCGTCTTCCAACTCCGGATCTTCTACCTCGACTCTGTCCGTGAGGTCGTATTTGAGGATCTCGGCCCAGGTATTGTATGCTATTACCTCTAGATTGTTCAAAACCTCCTTATGATGATAGAGGTGGAACATGTAGGGATTAATTGGGCTAAGCTTACTTCGCAAAACATGCTCCGTGAGTTTCACTACTATTGCTGCGATTACCCTACTCCAATGTACGATTCTAGCTATCCTCCAGTGCCCCAAAGATGGTGTTGGCCACAGTGTTCATAACACAAGTTGGCTTTTCCAGATACTTGAGTGGAATTAGGAATTCCAATATCCATCTGTGCCTATTGTCCTTATAGTCGCTAATCGCGTAACCCTCTTTGCATTTGCCGGATTTTGGAACTTTCCATTTGCGTACTTGTCCGTCCGGGAGGCTAATCCGAATTTGGCCTTCTTGAACAAGTATACTTCTACTTAGATATCCTCAATCCACGCTACAGGTTGACCCCTTATTGTCAACTTATACTAATTTAGAACTTCTACAATGAGTTCTTGAATCATCTCCTCACTTTTGAGGTTCCACGGCCTCTATATAAGTCCTAAACATCCCATCCTCACTAGGTTCTCCTCTAACTGCTTCCAGATAGTCGGATCGAACGGAGAAACCATCCGAGCTGTGACTCGGGGTTTAGGGATACCGCTTTGCTCCATCGGGTACTGACAAAGAACAAAAAATCTAACCCGATGCAAACAACACCGACCTCGCCTCTCTCTCTCCCTAGTACAATCCCTATCCACCACTCTTTCACTCAAATAGACGCGTGCGGAGTATTGCAAAACTGAAAGAGAGAAAAATAAAATAGACGTAGGCTTTAAGTACTTTCCGAGTGTCTGCTGTTTCTCAGAGATGAATGGGTATGAGACCATTCCCGTAACAATACCCTATGTTCCTAGCCTAGAACTTAAGTCATAGGTTCTGTGCATCCGGTACTTTCTAGATTCCGGATCAGGGTTCTATAATATCCGTTACGGTTTTTACCTACCCGGAAACTAACTATCCTAAAGCTACTCACAATTGTTCCTAATTTCCTACGTCTAGGCAAAAATCAATTTTTTTTACTCTATGCTAGCCCTATTCTATTCTATTTCTATACGTTGATGATTTCAGTACTCTCACAAGGTTTGAAGTGCAAGTCATGGAAAATATACAAAGTAAAGTATTGTTATAAGGAAATCCTCCAATTGCCTTGATGGAATATACCTCAAATTGTAAATGGCTTGAAATACAAAGGACCTAAGTGGTTCTTCAATTGTCATTGGCAAAGGTATCAATAGTCAGACAACTTATGCAAAAACAATGAACTTATTGGCATCACTGAAGTAGAACAACAAATATAGAATGATGGGTATAGAAGCCTATTTTGGGATTGTTCCCCTTGTTGTGAACATCAAAGTATAGTCAAAATTTAAAAATATAAAAAAATTATTTAAAAATAAAAAATGACTTAAAAATAAAAAAATGACTTAAAAATAAAAAAATGACTTAAAAATAAAAAATGATTTAAAAATAAAAAATGACTTAAAAATAAAAAATGACTTAAAAATAAAAAATGATTTAAAAATAAAAAATTATATGTAAATTAAAAATTATTAAAATTATTAAAATTATTAAAATTATTAAAAATTAAAAATTTTAAAAATGAGTTTTTATCGAAACTTCCCTATTAGTTATAGAGTAGCTTCTTTTTTTCCTTCGAAATTCATATGCAAGATTAGAATCAATTCTGTATTATTATAACAAGAACTAATTCTACTTTTAATCATGTTGGGAAGCCTATATCAGAGTAAGATAGTAGGGAATTTCATGTTCAGTTAGTAAAACATGAACTTGTATACTAATGCAAATTAAGCAGGTCATGGAAATCCTCACAGTTAAAAAACCCAAGTACCAGATTTAAGCAACAAAAAATTAGAGGAGAGAATGTATGTTTGGTAAAAAATATATCAAGATCTGTGAGAAGAGCTTCAGACAGCCCTGTCTGGATACAATCTAATTGGCCGATAAGGCTCAAAGTTTGTAAAATTTTTTGACTAGCGCATAGCTGCTGTCTGATCAACTAATATGAGAAAAATAGTTTGAACTTATTTTTGAAAAAACCACAACATATTATACATAAGCTCCCACTGAAGTTATGGAAAAAAGATTCCACCAACGCCAACAGAAGCCACAAAGACGTTGCTCACGTCAAAACACCATAGCTTGAAATTTTTGAAAAAATTCCTTAGGAGGTGGTAATCCTCACCTGTGCCCATGTCCAACAGCAAACAGTTAGTATGCCACGAGATGTACACGAGGTGTCTACAAATTACCACAACTTGTCATCGTATATTCACCCAAGAAAAAAGAACAAACCAAATCCAAAAAACCACACAATTTGTATTTCAAAAGCGTTAGTAATCAGGATACTATGGATAAAACATAACACTTGTTGGCTGCTGTTCTGTGACCCTAGCACCATTTCCACAAAAAAATATCAACCTGTATTGCTAATCCTACCAAATGGCCAGACACTCTCTTGTACAGAGAATTTTCAAAAAAGCCCGCCTAAGCAAAGCCTGAAGAATTCCGAGGGAAGATGAAACACCAGCTTGAAGTGGACATAGTCATTTATTGACATATCCAGCATGTTCAAACATTAGTTTACCAACCGTATTAAGTTCTTTTTAAACGATTGTTTTAGTAACTAGTCTTGGTTTAATCAGGACATAATGTACTAAATCTCTGTCAAAATCATATTCGGCAAGAGTAACTTACAGCTAAGAGAACCCAGTTGTGTACAAGCCTGCTCAGAAGGCAGTTTAACAACCAGAGCCTTGAGAACCAGAAACTAATGCTAAAAATCTTTTGAGGAAAATTATTTGCAAAAACAGGAGTATCGACTTTTTTGAAATGGAGCAGGAGTGGGACAACATACTGTCCATAACATACTTTTGCAAGAATCAGTAAAATCTGGTTATGTAACCCAGAGATTATTCTTCAGTATTTATGTCAGAAATTTTCCGATTATAAATAAGTTTTTTTTTTTTAAAAACTTAAAGAATATCAAAATCTTTGAACTAGCAATAGATTTATAAAATGTCTAGGATTAGGACATAGATTATAAAGTCTAAAAAAAGAAAAAAGAAAAAAGAAAAAATTAACTTTGGTTCTCATTTTAAGGACTTAAAATTTATTTTTTTATTTTTTTCAAAAAAAAAAAATCTAACAGTGGCATTCTTTCACTGCCAGGGGAACAACACCAGAAACGGCCCTGAAACGGCCCTCTGGAGTTTGGGACCCCAAAATCTCCTCTAATACATTCTTCTTTTGACAGAAATTAAAGCATTCTATGATAAAATCTGATTTTTTATGACAACAAGGGATAATGTGTCACTCCATTAATGGTGAGTATTTTGTACTTGACTTGGGTGGTTATGGGTACGTTTATTACCGTAGTCTACTGGCGGTTTTGTAATTTCAGGCTGATTACTTAAAAAATTCACAGAAATTACAGTTTTAATCGGAAAATTATAATTCGACTTGGGTTTGATTCGTGAAACAAGTGCACACCTCTGAAAAATATGTGCCCCTTTTGGAATTGGTTCCAAGATATTCACATTGCAAATCAAGGGGGTGATAGGTAGTTCTACGTTAGTGGCTACCAAATGTCACCGAAAGAGTCACATGACTCTACCTCTAGTCTACATCTTAAGTCCCATTTTCAAGCCCCACCCAAAAGGAAACAAGGGATTGTAGTACTTGTCCCCGACATTCATGGGCAACTGATCCACACGGCGAAACCAAGTGCTGGCCAGCTTCCCTTGAAACTCGAAGCTGCCGAAGAGCACCTCCGCCACGCCGCGGCCTTCGGAGCCCGGCAGCCAGGCCGCGACGAAGGCGTCCATGTAGCCGACGTAAGGCTCCACCACCAGCGGTCGGCCGGAGACCAGGACCACCACGCAGGGGACGTTGGAGCATGTGTCTTTGATCAAGGCCGGGTAAGGGGCCGGCATGTTGAGGTTGTTGAGGTTGTCGCCCGCCACTTCGGCGTAGGGCTGCTCGCCCACGACCGCGATGGCGTAGTCGAAGTTCTTGCCCTTGGCGTAGTTGGTGGAGGGAGTGGCTTGGTAGTCCACTTGGGTGCTCTTGCTCACCACTTGCTGGATGCCGCCCAGGATCGTGGTCCCTGAAAAAGACGACGTATCAGTACCTTAACATTCTTCTCCACGGCAATTCAAGACGCTTAAATTCTAGATAGAAAATACCAGGGGTAGAATTCAACAAACAAGAAGATACTGTGTGCCAAGGAGCTGGCATGTTAGATGAAGTATCGAGTACAGTGAAATACATTGACTATGTGAACGAAACAAAAGACTGAAGGATTTTTGACAGTGGCACGTACAAACAAGGGTACTACGTGAGTGGGGTGTTTTTTAGATGAGGTGGAGACGCTTTGATTACCTGTGGTGGTAGAGCCTTTGGAGCCTTGCCAACTGATAGTCCAGCCTCCACATTGCAAACCAATGTCATTAGCGTGAGCTCCCACAACTAAGACCTTCTTAGCAGACTTGTTCAACGGCAAAATTTTCTTCCTCAAACCGTCACCGTTCTTCAAGAGCACCAGGGACTTTCGCACTGCTTCTCGTGCTAACGCCCCATGCGACTGCAACCAATTACAAAAGAACGAAACACAGTTAATGGATTAATCTCACCACTGAGATGAGGATTTTGACATGTGAGGACAGAGGAGGTTACTTAACCTGATCCCGTTTCCTATACTGAACATCAATGTCGTTAAACTGACACTTTTGGGGAGCCGCAACCTGAAACATACTGAAAACCTAGACCAGTGACCAGTCCTAGTTTTTAGAGTCTTGTGTGAAATGAATGTCAGAATTTTTGGAGCCTCGAACTGCTCCAATTTAACAAAATTGACGATACCGACCCCCGTTGCCAACTGCAACTCAGTACTTTCAATATACTTGATTGAACTTCATATAGCAAGTTTGGTGTAAGAATTAAATGGCTAACTAGCGATCTTCGAATGAAAGTGGGGTTGTCTACTGTTCCTCCAGTAGTACTCCTCCATTGAATGATTGCATAAAAACTCACGCATTCAGTGAGAAAAATTAGATCTCAAGAGAGTTTGCCTCATGAAGTACCTGGCAAGGTGATCTCCCCAGAGATCTAGATGCTAATCTCTCAATGAACGTAGCATACTCGTACACATTCATTATTGCTTGCAAACAGTATCCTCCATGACGAATCCATCAGCGACGGAGAAACTAATTAATTTCCAAATTATGTGATGTAGACCGATCTGAAGCAACAGGGAGGGAACTCACCAGCGAGCCCAGGTACGCCTTGAGGCTGTCCTCCCCATATGGATGCTCGAACAGCCCCGCACGCAACTTCACTCGCAAGACCCTCGTCACAGCGTCATTGATCCTGGCCATCGCAATGGCGCCATTACCCACATGCCTCTTCACGATGGCGATGAAGTCGACGTATTCATACGGCACCATCACCAAATCGATGCCGGCGTTGATCGCAAGCCTGACAGAGTTCGCATAATTCGCCCCCCAGGGGGTGGTCATGCGATCCACGCCCTCCCAGTCCGAGATGACGACGCCCTGGAACCCCATCCGGCCTTTCAAGATATCAGTGAGCAGGAACTTGTTGCCGTGCATCTTCTGGTTGTTCCAGCTGGAGTAGGACACCATGATAGTTGAGACGCCCTTGGCGATGGCGTCAGGGTAGGCGGGCATGTGCTTCTTCACGAGCGTTTCGTAGCTGAGTTGCGTGTTGCCCATGTCAACGCCGCCCCATGTCCCGCCGTCGCCCACGAAGTGCTTCGCGCAGGCCAGTACCTTGTGCCTGCTTGGAAACCACAAACAAAACCCAGGATTTAACCCCCTAATGCACAAACAATCTTGTTTCGATTGTTTTCAATTGTACAAATATCTCACAACGATTTTGTGCGAGGAGGTTGCAGGTACGTTGTAGGTTGCAGCTTTCCAAGAGGTCGACAGTGCCAACATGAAATTTGAATAACATATGTTGTTGTGCCTCTTGTAATTATTGAGGTCTACATTTAATGGCGTATGAGGTGTCCTGTGGGAGTGTGGGTTGTATAATACCATTTGAGTGACAATTTTGACCTAGTTAACAGTTGCAATGAACCATCGTAAGATAACTAGATCTAATTGCAACCCAAGTTATGCAATTGACTTGTACGTCAATTGAATCAAGCTTCCAAAGAGCTTGAGAATGAGGGTTTGAGTTGCTATGTCTTTCACTGGGAGGATCGTGGGGTTAGCCTGGGCTAACAGGGTTCCAGGGGTGTTTCAGCCCCTGTTCGGCATTTCAGAGCTTGTTTCCATTGCAGTTAGGCTAGAGGGTGTGGTGTTCAACATCCAGCTGTGCATTTTGGACCGTGCATTGTTGCATGCTGGACCCTCCAATCCAGCGTCAATGATAACATGCTCTTAATTGATCCCTTAGCTCTATGCAAGTTTGAACACAACGTCAATTTCGTTAAATTGGCTGTATTGCATTTCTTTGTTAAATCTTTCAACATAATTCTGTGTTCTGAAATATAAGTCCATATCTATTCTAGATGTTAGACCTTTATGTACACATCTGTCACAATTTTTGGCGCCGGAATCACGTCACTTTCACGAAATTGACGTTATGCATAGTTATCTTAGGACTAGGAATGATTTTCGCTCTGGGTTACTACTGTACCCTCCGTTTCCTCTAACGACACACCCTGTGGTTGCACATTCCCCGTATGCCCTGGGAATCTCTCGTGTTGAATACACTTCTGAATGAACAACTTCCACATGCCAAGTTGTTACCACATGCGACAGGGAGCCCATTTTTTATCCCCAAATTAGGGTTCCAGTTACCGTCTCTCTTATCTCGTCAAAATTAGGCTTCAGGAACTCATTAGTGTGTTGACTCTCTCATCTACCCCCAATCCGGAAAACAATTTTCAGGTTCCCATCAATGGGAGTTCGACTCACCTGTCCTGCAAGTACGGTCCCTTCCACCCCGCCGGACACTGCCCTTGCAACCCATCAATAATACTCGTCATACTCCTCACCACTTCCGGATCTTCACTGTAACTCTCATAGCACCTCCCCCACCTCGGATCCCTGCACACCGCCAGACACGGCGCGAACGAGTACACGATTCCCGTGGCCCTCACCTCCAGCGCCGTCGCATTTCCAATCCTCCTCACCAGCCATGGATCCCTCGTGCACCCCAACCCCACGTTATGCGGAAAGATGGTCGCCCCGTAGGCGTTGTTGTTCCCGTGGACGGCATCAATCCCGTACAGCATCGGAATGGCCAGACGGGTGCTGAGGGCGCCGGACTGGAGAATGTTGGTCATGGCCATCCACTGGGAGGGAGTGGCGCGGAATGTGGGCTCGGTGCCGTCGCCGCTCAGGACGGAACCGATCTTGTACTTCTGGAGGACGGAAGGGGTGGCGACGCTTTGCTCGATTTGAGTCATCTGGCCGATCTTCTCGTCGAGAGTCATGCGGGAAAGGAGGTCGGAGACGCGATTCTCGATGGGTTGGCGGGGGTCTTTGTACAATTGGGCGGCGGCAGGATTTGCAAGTACCATGATCAAGGCAAACAGCCCCCATTGTGATGATAATCCCATCTCAAGTACGTGGTGATGCGATCGCTACCTGAATCAACAACCACATCACTCTACTTAAATTAAAATCGTTTGCATCTCCGGCCGGAATAAAATGGTCGTGTATTCAGTAAAATGGCAAGCTCCAAGGCAGTATAGTTGTGATTCATATGTCCAAAGCTCAAGTGAAAAACTAGAACTGCTAAAGAGTTGAAGTTTCAGTTGGGGGTGACTGAAACTGCGTCATATTTAAACGAATATGAGGTTCGAGACTAGACCCCACTGATTCCCTGCTCCAAATGCAAATTATACAAACTGGAAAAGACATGCATGCATTATCAGTCCTTGTCGCTCCTAGCTCGAACCTCTGTCTGCAATCTTTCTTCAGACGGTTCAATCTCCTTTAACGACACGAGTACACGACGCAATGTATCCGGATGTACGGTCAAGTCAACTGACAAGGCTCAAAAACTGAAACTGAACTTCCAGTCAGGTCATTCACAGTTGGCATGCACTACACATCTAGACTCCTGACACCATTCGAATTTCAGATCACTTGTTGAATAGCATGGGGGCAAGTGCAAGGCACTGCAGATGAGTCTCCGGTTCTTTACTGGGTCGATGACCAGACGGATCAATCTCCTACAACGACACTACTACAGATCTCGACGTCCAAGGCCCCAATATAATATAAATTAAAACTGAACTTCCCGTCCCGTCCATGAGATTGGCCATTCACAGGTATCACTAAACATCTGGACACAGTAGACTCCTGAGTCCTGACACCATGATTCGAATTCCAGTGACAGAATTGAAGAGGAGATCGATCAGCGTGCCTGGGCGCTGTGCTCACAGCTCGATCACTTATTTGAAGAGCACCGTGGGAGCATCTGCAAGACTGCAAGGGCAAGTGCAAAGCCTCGCAGCTGATCGAGTACGTGTGGAGGTTGTGCACTTTTAGCGGGACTTGTACGTGTGGTGGTTGTGCACTTGTACGGCGGTAGTGGCCATGCATCTGAGGCTCCAGGGGCCGAAAGATCAGGACGACGAAACATCGACGAATTCAGCAACTGCTTTGGGAAGAGATCGATGGAAGTCTGGAACTCCGGGTCTGGTTCGGTGGGCCTGATGACTCCGTAATGGCGCACTGTATTTTGGTAGGCAGCTCCGTCTGTCTAGCAAGCCCTGTTTTTTTAACCCTTAAAGGACGAAGGGGTGACTTCATGAGCTTTGGAAATAGCAAAAGCACCCATTGGAAGTCAAAGGACTATAAAAGGCCTCCCCTTTTCACAACAAAATTTCAAGGATGAATAGTTGCATTTTTGTCCTACTACAAAGGATTCCCTGTCATCCATTAGATGCCAAATTTTAAAACGCCGATTTAATAGTAATATGTTGACGTGGTTGGAACCAGATCTCTTGTACGCATGGCAGTTTCTTTTGTTTCTTTTTTCATTATAGTGCTAGATTACACCAGGGAAAACAATTAATTTGGCTGAAAAATGGAAACAAATCATGAAGTTTATCGTCAGAAAACTCGACAAATGAACCCTTAAACATCATAGAAGACGTTTGACATCCGATGGATGACAAGGAATCCTTGTAGTAGGACAAAAAATTCAACTATTCATCCTCAGAATTTTGTTGTGAAAAGGGGAGGTCTTCTACAGTGGTTTGACTTCCAATGAGTGCTTTTGCTATTTCAAAGCCCATGATTCACACAGTAATGAAAAGGGATGATTTTCAAGGTCACCCCTTCATCCTTTAAGGGTTAAATAAAAGAAATTTGGATGAAACCACCAAATTGCAGATGAAAATAGAATTATGGACATGTGATAAGTTAGCATGTGATATTTTCTATCCAATATGTGAATGAATGATGAAAATTGGACTATTGGAGTACCACTATAACATTTTATATTACCACTTTGGCACTTCATCAAAAATGAAAAAAAAAGAAGCCTTGGTTGTAGGTAGCATGGTTATTGTATGTTTAGTAGACTTTTGTTTGTGCTCGCAAAACATTAATCCTATAAGGATAGGCCCACAACCACTAATTTCAAGCCTCAATTGTGATTACTCTGTTTGCTACCATTTTGCAACTAGATATGAATGAAAAATATTTAATTTATTTTTCAGAGATGAAGCCATATTTCTACTACAAATTTTCAAATTTTCAAATTTTTTGGAGAAACTTTTTAATTACTATGAATTCTTTAATAAAACAATGAAGAAAATTCATATTAAATACAAAATATACTAAAAAAATATGAAATTTTCACCATAGATGTATATTATAGAGTAGAAAATCATTGTACAAATCAAAGTTATCATGTCACTCTAAAATTAGAAAATCAACAAATCAAGGTTATAGGTCCAAAGTTAAAATATCAAAATTTATGAATTTTTCAAAGTTTACAATTGGAGTAGAAACTACACTTGAAAAGCTTCATTTATTAGTTGGACTCAAACTCAAAAAACATCATTTTTATGACTAAAATTCACATAAAGAGAAAATAGCAAGAAATGGCCAAAATTCACTACAAGGCAGTGATCCATTGGTTAAGCATCTTCTTCTTTTAGAAAAGTCAAGAATATCATAATGAGGGAATTTGCAATACTATTCATTGAAAATGTACTAGACAACGGGTGGAAAAAAATAGGATGAAAAAACATTTTTTTCCATCCTACAATGTAAAGTGAAGTTAGTCAATGAACACTTAGTCTCCACAACAACGTTCTAGGGTTAACTCTACAAGGATGCCACCTCCGTGATAGGTGCTCATTCAAATATGATTCAAATTCTAAACCAATAGGTGCATTTTTTGTTCTACAGTAATAGAAAAAGTCATCAAAGACTATGTATCCTCAACGTGATTTCAAAGTTAACTTTAGAATGTCGAACTATTCACCATAGAAATCATCCTTTTGGGTACCATGTGAATAGTTTGCTTAAAACGCATCTAAGAGCACTCATTAGAGATCAAACTTTTGTGCAAGACCTACCCTTTTACACAAAATTCTATGGATGAATTTTTGCACTTTTGTCATCCATTAGGCACTTTTAGGCCATTGTCTTGTTATAGGGTTAATTTTGAAAGGATAAGACCCTATCACCAAGGTATTTTGCCAAAAATGATTTGATTTATGGACCAATAGGTGCATTCTTCATTTCCATAGTAATTTGAAAAGTCATCGTTCAACAACTTTTTTGACCTCAGTAGCGTTTTAGAATAAAACATTCATGGACCCACTTTGTGTGGCTCTTAAATGACTTCAAATGAGTTGTATTAAACGATGATTCATCTAATTTTTTTAGAGAAATCTTTGAATGTATTTGCATGAGATGTTGATATAAACCACACTCATGGAGGTATTACTAATTTTTCTACTGAAGAAAATGCCAAAGAAATAAATCACAAAAGATGATTTAATTTTTTTAAATATAATTGGAGCAATCCTTCCCTCCTTGTTCTATTTAAATATGAAATTTAGTAATAAAAAATGATATTTTTTTAATTTGAGTTCAACTAATGAAATGAATTCAACAAATTTTAATTTCTGCTCTAAGTTGAAAAATTGAAAAATTGATCAAATTAAACTATTTATAGTAAGATGAACTTTAGACCTATAACTATGGTCTATTGATTTTTTAATTATGGAATGACATAAACATTTGGGTTATATCATGATGTTTCAAACTGTAATATACATCTTTGATGAAGTTTTTTGAAGTTTAAAGTACATATTGAATTTGATATGAATTTTCTTTACTATTTCTTCAAAAATTCACGATAATTTCAATTATTACAAATAAATCAAAATTTTGAATGACTTATAGAAGACATGTGATTTCATTTCTAAGAATTTTAAAAAAATCCAATCATGTATAGTGGAAAAATAGAACATACAAAGCAAAACAATATTGATGTTCACATGGTTAATAATATTTTTTTTTCAATATTAGTGTATCCACATTGTAGCTACTACAAACTCGTCAATGATTTATACTATTAGTAAAGGTGAAACATTAGCACTATTCAAATTAGTGTCACTACACAATTTCATTTTTATAGGAATGAACACAATTTATAGTGATTGGCTACAATAGTGACAACATTGTAGTCGCTTTGCAAACAACTAAAGTTTATAGCAATGGAATTCAATCATAGCATTTTGAACAGTGGCATTCGATCAAAAGACTCTTGATTAAAATGTTCGTAGCACTTCAGGTTTTTATCATGAACATTGGATGAAATAATTGAATGATATTTCTGTGGAATGAAAATTTTGTGACAAGAGTAATGAAGTTGATAGCAACTGATGGAATTTGATCATAGCATTTTGAACACTTGCATTCAATCAAAAGACTCTTGATTAAAAATTAATGCTTGTTGCACTCTAGGTTTTTATCATGAACATCAAATAAAATAATTGGATAATATTTCTTTAGGATGAAAATGTGATGGATTTTGTGACAAGAGTTGTGACACTATGTACTTATTAAGGGTTGGTTTATACTTGGGGCCAAATTCAAGCCAAATCTAGCCAGCCTTCCATTCGGCTCTAGAAGTGGTATAAACTGGCCCTTAATATAATAGTATAATAGATGTTATAGTAATATTTTAGCCAAGTACACTAATCAAATTATTTTACAACTAGTGTGACTTTGGTAAATTAGTGTCATATATTGTACACACATGTAAAAAAAAAGAGACCATTAGGAATCAAATGAAGACTAAGCTAAATATTGGTTTGCGTTTTATAATCACTAGTCTTGGCACTTTTCATTGTTCAGGCTTACTAGTAGGTTGCTAAGGCATGGGCTTTCTGATTCATTGCTGCTTGTTGTTTTAGGGTTACTTGTTGTTTCAAGGCCACCATCGCTGCATCCAAACTCCAGGGCACCCGGACTCGAGGAGAATCTGGGCGAAGAGGAAAGCTCCTCATCCACCTTCATCTTCACTTGCTCAGGAATTGATGATGACTTCACGTGGTTGCTTGTTGTTTGAAGTTATGGTAGTTTGCTGTTGTTTGGGTGGAAAACACCCAAAGGAGGCTTAGGGTTTGGAATAGCTCTGTCTTGGTTTACATGTGAAATTCAACAATAGAAAGTTTGAGGCCAGGATTGACTCAACGAACTGCTGTGAATTTTTGCATTGTGTTGGTGGTTGTTAGGGCTCAAATCCTAGCTCTTTGAAAGAAATATTGCTTTACACTTTGTGCTGCCATTATTTGCAATCTCTGTGGAGCTTTCTTGAACATCAAACTTCGGAGTTTTGTTGAACGTGCTTGCTTACATTGCAAACAATTTTCACTGACTTTTTTTGTTTTTGTTTGTTAAAGGCAGGTAGTGAGCTACATACTTGAGGTTCTGAACTTCTGATTGAGCGAAGGAAAAAGAGACTGCTTTGTGTGAGACATGCTCTCGAGATGGGACACAAGACCAATACCTGGTCAATAGGCTGGTCCTCCACAACCAAAATTGCACTAGTGCAAGGAGATACTCAAAACCTTATTCCTTTTAAGTATGTGATTGACCTTTTTTTTTTAGTACAACTAAGTTTTCAAGAATATGGTCCCTCCTTGACAGTACTCACTACAATTCCAGTAACCAGTATTCAGAAACCCAGATCCAACATCCTGTCCTGATGCCCACAATTTTACTCCCTCGTAGCCATCGCCACATAGGTACTCTGAACTATGGCTAAACCCCAAACCCCGTCTCTCTCCTCATGGCACTTCGTTTCCACTCCCCCCGCATGCTGACAAATGTTTTGGATCAAAAATTCACAATTGTGCATATCCATTCAATCTGCAACCTGACATTTCCAGCAAGTAACACTTGAAGTGTTCCAGTGCTTACACTCTAACTGTCTATTATCTTATAAGACGATTGCAAGCAGAAATGTTCAAAAAGAATTTACCAAATTAACAATCAAAGGAGTCCAGTACAATTTACAGAACCATGCAGTCTTCATTAGAAGATCAACAGCCTAGTTCACTGACACTTGTGAAAATTATCCCACAAGCAACTCTTTGAAACAAACGTCCGTGAAGGCTGTCCAAATTACATTCTCTGAAGGAAATGTATGTCCTGTTTGTGACATCCAGATACTCCTTCGTAATTTGATCTCAACCATATGTACATTTCTGCAAAAATGTGAATATTTTTTAAGTTTTGGCAAACTAGCAAAACACAGCTGAAGTGGCTGTAAGTGCAAACTTCAAAGTCAAATTGATTTTCCGGCATTGGTGTCACCACTCGTTCTGTCACTTCTCTCCCAGCGTACAAGCACAAGATGTACAGTACTTGGCGAAGTCGGTGATCTCAAATGTGTCTGAATTATTGAGCAAATAATCTACAATTTTTTTTTTCAAATCGAGCAGACTTCTGCCAAATTTCAAATTGAGCGAACTTCTACAGAAATTGGAATTAATAGCAAATTCAGCAGTGCGTACATATAGCCACTTCAACTGTTTATGAAAATCACATGATGTGAGACCACTACCAGATGAGTTTATATACACACAAGAACACTAGTAGCAAACCACGCAACTTATATAACGTACTCTACCAGAAAGCCAATCTCAAACTTCGAATTTCAAATAGAATTTTCCGGTATTGCGTCCACTTCCCTGGCGTAACCGGTTTCGCAAACCGCAGGATATACTTCGCCCTCTCATGGTCGTGATCTTTCAGGAGAAAATGACCCCCATTCAGGAAATGAAATTACATTTAGAAAATAATTCATTTTATAGCTACAAAATATGTGAACATATTTTCTTTGAGCATACAGCAGTGTTTTCAGCAATTTGCGCTATTTATGAAAATCACGTAACCTGGGACCACTGGCTGCTGGATATATATCCACAAGCACTTTAGAAAAACATGCAATACTTGCTACCCTAAACCCCAAAGTTAACCCTGAAACATGCAGCACTTGCTACAACACCCAGAATTCATTGTGAGCTCTACTCAATCATCGAGTTTCAAATAGATTTTCCGGCACTGCACGGCCATTTCTTTCCCGGCGTGACCGCAGGATACACTTGGCGACCTCGTCGACGTGATCTTCCAACAGGAAGCGTCCCGCATCCAGGAAATGAAACTCACATTGGCTACATTTAGCAAAAAAAACTCAGTTACAAAAAATGTGAACAAACGGAGTATGAGATTTTATTGAATAGAACATATATACAGCAGTGTTTTCAGCAACTTTCGCTGTTTATGAAAATCACGTAACCTGAGACGACCAACTGCTGGATACGTACAAGTACAGTAGAAAAACATGCAGCTTGCAAATTAAAACTTGCTACCAAGACTCAAAATTCGTTGCACATGATCGAGCTTCACCCAAACTCCAAGCCCTAAACTTCGAATTTCATTTTCAATTTTCCCACCATTCGATTCTCCAATCACTCTTGCGCCGGCGTGACCTTTTTCGCAAACTTCAGAATATACTTGGCCACTTCGTCCACATGATCTTCCAGCACGAAGTGTCCCCCATCCAACAGATGCAGCTCCGCCTTGGGCAGGTCTCTCAGAAACGCCTTGGCCCCGGGCACTCCGAAGATGAAGTCGTTCTTGCCCCACGTGATGAGCGTGGGGAACTGGTACTTCCGGAACAACGCGTGGAAGCCCGGGTACAACTTCAGATTCGTCTGGTAGTCGTAGAAGAGGGCTAATTGGATATCCGTGTGGCCTGGTTGTGACAGGAAGTAGTAGTCCAGGTACCAGTTGTCGGGGGGGATGCGGGCGACGTCTTTCACGCCGGTGACGTATTGAGTTCGGGTGGTATCGAGGGTGAAGAGGGAGAGGAGGGGGGTTGCGTTCTCGGTAGTCTTGTTGGCCCAGTACCTGCAGGCACAATTACAACACAAATCGTTGATTTCACGTAAGCTCCGAGCTAAGAGGGATTTCAGGATTCGTGTTCTAGTAATCTGAAGTCTCTCTTATTCCCCTGATGAGAGGAGACTACCGTTGTGCCTGATTTGGTAATAAAGTTGCAGGTTGCGAAGTTGGAAGCGCAAGATCGAATCCCTGAATTCTAGTTGTGCATTGCAAGGCCTCCCTATCCGGTTGCAGTTTTGGCTATGGAAGGGGCACTGAGAGGTCACAAGGAGCTCTCTTATAAGGTACACAGAAGCAACTAAGTCTAATGAGGCCATTGCGGACACAAATGGGAGCAAGCGCATTTGTGAACAAAATTGTAATGGTGGTGTACAGCACTAATATAATTTTGCCCACACGCAGCAGCAGAAGGTGATTTCGTAATCGTGTTTCAAAATTCTACGAGGGGCTAGTTAGAGGAGGAATTAAAAAGAATTGTGTTGTACCCAATTCAATTGTTAACAGAACTGACAATTGCAGATTAAAGCAGGAATTCGAATCGCTGTATCTAGCAACCCTGATTAATTATGCATTGCAGAGATTCCCCATCCGGTCAGGGACGGAGGTTACAGCCTGCTGAGTGGTCGGAATTGCAAATTATTCCGATATTAGACTACCGGTAACCGGTTCCCTCCTAGCAACCAAGTCGCTCAAGAATTGTGCACATTTTTCACCACTATCACCAACCTACTCAGTTAAAAATCCAAACTGCAGATAGGTCGCACAATATGTTTTTAAACCTTAATAATTCCATTCCACATCAGAGCATTTGAAAAAACAAGGAACAATATAAGTTTACAAGCAAACAAACGAGCAGAGAAAGCAGCTGCTTGTGTCCCAAGAAGCACCTACTTGCGAATGGGATCCCAGAAGGGAGTCAGCCCTTCTGCATACGCATTCCCATTCTGCACGACCATCCCCAGAATCCTCTCCGGATGCGCCTGCAGCAACCGCAAGCCCACGGGCGCCCCATAGTCCATGATGTAAATGTAATAGTTCTTCAACCCCAGCTGCTGAATGAGCTCTTCCACGGTGTCCGCCAAGTTATCGAACGTGTAATCAAACTTGTCAACAGGGGGCGAGGTCGTGTACCCGAATCCTGGGTAATCAGGCGCTACGACGTGGAGGAAGACGGCCAGCAACGGAATCAAGTTGCGGAACATGTGCGAAGAGGTCGGGAAGCCGTGGAGCAGCAGAATCGTGGGAGCCGAAGGGTCCCCGGCCTCGCGGTAAAACATCGTCACGGAGGAGAGGTTCGCCTCTCTGTTGTACACTATAGGGGGCGCCATAGCTGCTGCACGTCGCAGCTCGAAAATCGAGCAACCAAGCAATGTGAGCAACGCAATTTCAAATTTAATTCAAGACCAGATTGTAGAACTCAAAATCTCTCACACGCACGCAGATTTGGAAGCAAAAAAGAAAGAAAGAGAGTCAGTACGTGAACTGGTAAGTAAACAACCCCCAAATTCTCCCAGCCAAGCTTCGACGAGGGCTCCACTGTTTCAAGACGTACCAGATTCAATTCTAGAGCTGAAAATCTCTCACCCTCTCGCAGATTTGGAAACAAATTGAAACGATCGAGAGTCAGCTGCACTACTTCTAACGAGACCAGATTCTGCAGCTGAAAATCTCTCGCAGTATTTGAAACGATTTGAGTTACCTGCCTGAAATCGTGAACTGCAACACCGGCGCGACTCGTATGTGACAGGTAACACCCCCCC
The DNA here is from genome assembly GCA_947034895.1 of Rhytidiadelphus loreus. Lineage (NCBI taxonomy): Eukaryota > Viridiplantae > Streptophyta > Bryopsida > Hypnales > Hylocomiaceae > Rhytidiadelphus > Rhytidiadelphus loreus. Next base: position 24,177,785 of record OX344764.1, read on the forward strand.
AATTCTCTCTCCCCCAACTTCAAACTCCACACCGAGCTAGGTGCAGTGAATTTGACTTATCGTGCATGAGCATGGCAGTCAATGCTATATAGCAAGTACAGAGGCTAGAGAGGAAGGTACAGGCGTTGCTGCAAGCGCCCTTCGATTGGAGCTGCCATGAGATAAATTATGCCCCTGTGACGCAACAGATGCGCATCAATTGCATCAGGAATTCCATCTCTGGATGTAAACCAGGGTGTCAGGAGATGATGGTCTCACTTTCACTTAAGGTACAGTACAAGAATTCGATTCTGTTGCTGGGTCGAAGTCTTGTGGTTGGGGAACTGGGGATTGGGTTCTACAGTGAATGGCAATCTATGGCAGCTGTTATAATATGGGTTGTGAAAAGTAGGAAAAAGTGGGGAACGGTTCATTTTCTTTTATAAAATTTATCTCTTTTTTAAAAAATTAAAAAATTTAGTTCTTTAAAATATTTGTTCTTTGAAACCCAAGCCCATTGCTGAAAGGAATAATAGTACTTTTGTAGGTCATCATGAAGTCAGAGTGCAAGACCCGGCACCGCGGCACAGTCCTTGTGGCCGGCCACTGCAGGGCTTTTTCAACAATGTCTGTAATGTATCAAAACTTATATTGGTAACCTAACCTAAACCATTTCCCCTTGAAGATTGGGATAATGCCTCCCTAGATCCTTGGGAGTGAATTTCATTAGTTTAATCTCTAGAGAGGCATTTTGGTTGGCTAGGAAGTTGCAACGCTAGTGTCATTGGGGAATTAGGAAGTTGCAAAGAGGTCATTGGCTGGTGGGGAAGTTGCAATGCTAGTGGCTCCTACTTTCTTGGGGTCGGAGCAAAAGGGCCCCTTTAGCATTGTGTGGTTAATAATATTGTAAATTCAAATGGGGATCTGTGATAGTGAACATTTTGTAGTTAAAACTAGGTAAAAGGTGGTAAATTGGATGTAAATATGTAATATTGGGATGGAAAATGGGCAAATGGATTAGATTTTTGGCAATAAGAAGAGACGATATTGGACTCAACTTGAAATTTCTAAAAATAGATTTGTCATCCAAACAAGTTCTTGCTAACTAGAAAAGTGCTTTGCTAGCTTTGGATACGAGAAAATGGATGTGATGTGCATAATTGCAAAGTCTTTATTGGAGGATTTGTTTAGGAACTTATTTCTTACTACTAAATGATTAAATTTGGAAAATTTTAATTTCTATTTAGAACTTGCAGACCAATTTGATGATGGAAGTTGGAAAATTGAGGTATCTTTGGTGAGTCGAGGCTCATATGCCTTTAATATGACCTTCCTCGAGAAAATGATGAATAAAAGTAAATGAATGAATTTTTAAAAACTCTATGAGACTATGTACTATGCACCCAAAAGGCGGGAACACATTGCCCAACCATGCCACCCCTAATTCAAAAAATCCATGAACATTGATGTGCTTAGAAAAATTCAATCCCCCTTCCTATGACGTTGATTTGAATTGCACAAAAAAAGTTATTTTGATTAAATCTCCCCTATTGATTTCAAATTCAATACTTACAAAATACAAAATACAATATATGATATATGACATATGATATATAGATTTATGAAATGTATAGATATATGGTGCATGGTATATGGATATATACAAATATTCCCCAAGGGGTGCACTACAAAGGAAGTTCATGGGTGAGGAGTGACCAAATCCTAAAAAATCATTTTTACTTTTTCTAATTACTTTCTAATAAACTATAATTTCAACCTACAATTTTGAGCTTTGTTCAATAATGTCTATAGGTTTCTATTGCCAGAAATTTGAATCTTAAATAACATGTGATATATTGTCTAGAAAAGATTGAAAAATGAACTAAAATGGCATGTTTTTCAACTAAAATATTTATAGAGATCACATGAAGATGACTATTGTATCAATATTTAGCCAAAATAAACTTTCAATAGAAAGCTAAATTATAGAATTTTTTTTTCATTTTTCAAATTTTTTTTTCTTATATAATATAGGGGTGTGAAAGTTATTTTTAGCTTTACAGGGTCCAAAATTTGGTCGCTCCTCACCCATGAACTTCCTTTGTAGTGCAGCCCCCAAGAAATATTTAGTATATAGATGCGTGTATTGATATGGGATATGGTGCCAATATCCCATATCATTTGCAGTGACAACAACTTCTAAAAAAAATATAAGAGGGGGAAGGGGTATAAAACAAATTTTAGAAGCACATTCTAATTGCCAATTAATTATTTGGTGTCACTATGTACCCAAAAGATACACAATGCTCTATGAAATTATGTGGGTCAAAGATAGAGCAATTTTATTTTTTTTCACTTGTTTGTGTCAAATTTTTGTTAGTGATTAAAATCACTAGCTTCTCAAATTCTACATACTTGTACAATTTGATGTGGTTGAAGGATTACAACTATTACACACTCTTCATTCTTTTTTAGAGTTGCTTCTTAAATAATATTACTCCTACAAACATAGAACCACACTAAATAGAACTTTTATCATCAATTATCGTAGATTATACTTCATCCTACATTTGTAGTGATTAAATGGTGTATTACTTTGAAAACTGACACTTTGATTGTTGGACCATACTGACTATATAAGTAATTGTAATATCATTCAAAATTAAAAAATCTTAATTATTGAATCATGTGGATTTCATAACCTCTAAAGTCCCAAGGCCATTTTCTTGCCATCAAAATTGCTACTTCTATTGTGGTCACCCAAAACATCAAAAAAAATAATAATCTAAAATCTAACTTAATATCATGTACTAAACTTGTCTTAGATCATGTGATAAAAATTTTGTGATGTTTGGTCATACAAATCATAAGATATTAGCATTCAAAGTGAAAGAAAAAGTTTTTTTCTTCAAGAATATGCTTTGATTGCTTGCAAAACAAGAAGCTCCATAACTTTCACATCACCAATCCAAATGGAATGAATCAAAGTTTCACATTTAAAATAATATATAATCTATAAAAAACAAGTATTGTAATAAAAAATTCAATATTTTGTGCATGTTTTTGCTACCCAATCTCCCTTGATTTGAGGTTATTGTGGCATAACTTTTGCCTCCAAGCACCAATTGAAATAAAAATTATATTTCCAAAAAGCTAATAAGTTTTTCTATCTTATGAGAAAGTTTCAAAAAGTTCCACCAAAACCTGAACTCATATGAACCTGCCCAAAATCCATTTTGTCCCCCATAGGGACATTGGGACTTTCGGTGGTATCAATTTAGTGGCTGCCTCATTACTAAATAGAATGAAGAGTGTTGTTGCTATCTAAGAAAATTGGAAAAAAAAAATCACTAGTTACAGGTAACTCAAATTTGGAGCCCCTATTCAACGTAAGTATATTTACATTAATTATTTTGAATTATTGAACGTTCAATGGCGAAGCAAGAAAATCCTGAGTAATTGCGAACCGTTAGTAATGGAAACCGAAAGTTGGGAGTTGTTATGCTCAACTCTTCTTGGGTTTCTCCCTGTCACCTGCAAATCCTCATTGAGACTACGGTTTGTTCTCTTGAATTTTTCTGCAATGATCCCCAATGAGTAGGCTCAACATGAAATATTCTGGTCGCAGAGCTCAAGAAGAACATCTCAATGAAAACACTCAACGTAATTCACGTAAAAGTCTCAATGAACAGAGGCGACCACTGCCAAGTAGTCAACCATCCTACCTGTCATTCCTAACTGCTCTTGTCATGAAAAGCGGGGTGACACGCCATGTCCAACCCTCGATCAATCACGACTGAGCAATGAGGATATCAATCAATGCTTCACTATTCTACAAATGACATCTGCTTCAGGTGTCCAGCGTTTCAAAATGGGAGTGAAATCTAGGGCCTCTGATGCTTCTGGCATCAAACTGCAGTCCTCAACACCCACGTTGTGAAACTGACTGAGAGCGGCCTCCATGAACTGTGTTACCATCTCCTCGTCTGACAAGTCTGCAGCCCCTGTGACAGAGAAATACTCCCCGTCTTCACTGTTATCAGAAATCATAGACTCCAGAGTTGGCCCCTGCACCACCACGCTTGCAATTCAGATGGAAGGACCTACACAAAAACATGAGCTCACAAAAGACATTTACCCCTAAAGGACTGAAGAGTCCTATGTATTTTCCTTAGGTCTAGCAGACTTTTAAGAGATTCATTGTACGAACAAATAGATTGAAAGAAGACCGTTGTGTTTTTACAACTTTATGCTGTGTTAGTACTCATGTTAACTACTGCGAAAACATTTTGTACCCCAAATGAAGAACACTCCTGTAGCTAGAGGCTTCCTAATGCAAGAATTGAAAACTGAGCATAAAAGAACCTTAGCAAAAAAAGGAATAGGATTGAACCATGCAGTATTGTTGGTAGTGCTGGTTAGCTTCACTGTGCTCAACTGTTCCTGGAAGAAGACCAGTTCCATACCAAGAGTCGTAGTCGGAGGATGCTTGCAATAGGTACCTGTCCAACAAGAAAGTATGCTTAATGCTCCCAATTAAACAGTTCCCAACATGCAAATAGGACGAACTTGAGATGCTGAATTAAAGAAACAATAATTCTGCAAATCTATCGTTTCAAAGAATATTTTCTGGGTAATATGAGATTTGATTTTGTACTTGTCATACAGCTCCTCTTCCGCTACTGGGCTGTATAATGACAGCCAATCTATCCCAACCAATTCTTGTTCGAGTTCATCTGCAGGTTTGACTGGTGCTGAGTCTTGTACAGAACTTGGGACCACTGAAGCAGGATTGTCTTGGTTCTTGGATCCAAATAGCCAATTTGGACTCTTTAATAGGACCTCCCTGAAAATCACACTCAAAGTTCAGTAGAGGTACTCTTAAATAAAACTCGAAAGTAAAGTTATGAACTAAAGACCATCAACTGAGTACTCTGCGGCTGGCGAGAAATTAGAAACAAATTATATCACCTTGAACGTCAATGCTCTTTAAAGAATAGCGAACCCTCTTCAAAGAATAGCGAATCCTCTTAAATATTGTGCTTCTAGACTCTTGAGTACCACAAAACTGATGTTTATGTGCATTCACAATAAGTACACAATTAAAGGTAGATAATAGATACACTTCAAACAAGCACAAGAAATCTCACACGCATGCCGATAATTTACATCTACAAGCCGTCCTCAAACTGACAATCTGTTCCAGTCTTCTTCGTAAACTCGATGTGCAGTCACTGCAACAATATGTACATACTCTATAGTACAGCGCACTTACACAGCGTCAGGAGTAGACCAAGGTGCTGGAAAGTGCTTCATGTCCTCCGGTAATTCTGATCCACGAGGCTGCATCCTTTGTTCAGAGGCAAAGTTCACCTGCAATTTATCATAAAAAGTTACTCATAAAGCGCGTATGATGCCAAAATTCTTAGCGGCACCGACGACTTCAAATCTGTTGAAAACGATCTGAAGAAGTTTCAGGTTAATAATTCACCTGAAGAAGTTTGTCGAAGGAAGTGAGTTTCCTGCAATGGTAATCATCCGGATGGCGACATGAAACAGGCATGGCCCCATTCCTTTTCCGGTGTGCTTGCACAGTGACCGCACCGGTTATCGCCGGAGGAGTCCTACATATCACACAGCAGAAGACAAAGATAACCGATTCTTAACAAATGAAGACATCAAATCCTCACTCGTACCTTAATCCTGTCAATATTTAGGTAATATTGATTTCAGAGTAAGGAAATTTACATTGTGCCTTTACTTATTGATTTCCCATGACACAAAGGAACTCCTAAACACAACCAATCAAATCCACGACCGACACAATAGACAACACAAAATCTGCGGCAGTGACCAATTAGTCGAATGATACTGTTTGCGGCTTCACATTATAACATAAAGTAGAGAAAGAAACAGAAGAATTAACCAATCACTCACCAGGTCGTGGACCGAGTTCTATCCAACTAGTTGCTTCCATCTACTTGAGAAATATTAGAATCTCTTTGATATCTGATATTGTGATGAGTTGAGATGTGATTAGTTTTGAGATTCACTAAGTAATTTAGATGAACAAATTAACCCCACTTCAACACAGTTGCACATTTGCATGTCTTCGTTGCTTCATTGTCGATGTACTTGGGTAAAAATGCATGCAGAACCACAACATAGAAGGCATTTAACTTACTTATCATCCATTGAGAAGTCATCCTCGTATCCAGCCACATGCAAATAATAGTCAGAGTCCAACTCCCACAGTGCCGGTTTCCCCCCCTGTGCTCGGAAGTGGCCAAGGAACCTGAACCCCAAACCCCTCAGGTAATTCGTACTGAGAAAGTGTGAAAACTCACCAAACCATAGAAGTATTATGTCGAAGCTATAGAGAGAGGGATGGACATTGATCTGCAGTGACAGATACCCAGAATACAAGCTATGCTTTACACTGGAATACAATGTTTGTACTGAGCTTTGTGGATTGTAGAATATAACACTCACAGGTTCATTGCATCTTGCTTCTCCCTATCCGTGAAGGTGTTGCTGTAGAAGCGTCTGATGGAATTCAGAATTTCGGTTGACTGAGTTGCAGCTTTCCACCTGCCCTGTCTCTCTGGAAAGACCTGGGAGAAACAACCAAATGAATCCCAATTAATTACTCACGTGGCTGCAGAGTAACTTGCCTTTAACAATAGTAAGCCCAAATTGTGTATCCTTCTTAGAATCCTAAATTCAGAAGATGTTCTTGTATTCTACTCACATATCAAAATTTGACAAGCCCAAAACAATTTAGAGAGGAAACATATCAATAACAATAAAAGCGGAGTGAAGTATATCCTCACTGTGTTATGTGCGGGAGAGCCTCCATACTGAAGCGCTACGACATTCCCCATATTCTCATACATAGACATCAAGGTTACTGCTACCTTTCCGTTCATGTGAACTTCAGGGCTGTCGGACAAACCAACGGCATGAAGCTGGCGGCCAATTGCAGCTAGGCCAAACGCATACTGGGCAACATTGGTGCGATCAATGCAATCGATACAATTTGTTCTAAGCACCCCACTCTGGAACCTTTGCTCCCTTTTCCAGTCACGACCCATTGAAGCTTCCGCTGTTGCTGAAGGTACAGGTTCACTGTACAGTGACAAATACATGCCAACAGTGAGCGAAGAGCTAATATCCAAAAATAGGGAAATATGTAGACGAGTAACCTGAACTGGAGGTAAGAGCAACCTACGTGGACGCATTTGCAGCATGCTGGTGTTGAGCCGACTTGGAGAGTCCAGGAACGCCGCTATAATACATGTCGGTAAGATCCAGGGTGTCATTGGCTACTTTTCCCAAGACAGCAATCACGTTTGTCATCTTACTGCAAAAACAGTCAAGAGTGAGATGTATTCTCCTTTGAGAAACCGAACGAACACAGCAAGATGTACCATCATTTGTGACCTCATAAAAAGGAAAAAAGGACAAAGACTTCAGAGTTGAATACAAATAGCAAAGTAAAACAGTACCTCTTCGAGTACTTGTGATAATCCCAATGTATAAAATTAAGACCAGTTCCCTCAGGAAGAACTGAATTTAGATATTTTACTGCTTGGGCAAACTCACGGCGCAGAATCATCTCTCGAGGCCTTTTTTCTTGAGTCTGTGGTTCATGTCAGTAAGATGTTAAGAAACACGGAAGAGTTTACCACTCACTTTACAACATCAATTTAAAGTGTTGGAAACTAAGTATTACCTTAATAAGGTTCAAGATGGTGATGGGATTCCCGTATCTATTTTCTAAATCCTCGAAATGAAGTTTGGTAGCATTATACATTGGATCGATCCTTCGCACTGCATTTCAATGATGAAAGATTAATACAGGACCGCATATGAACACGAGAAAATGAGCAAAAGGGATGAAGCACAAATTGCTCGAATAGGCTTACAGTGTATGTCAGGCTTGGCATTGAGGCGAGAAGCCTCTTGTGACCAGAAAAGGGGTATAGATCCCCGAACTTGTACAACTGAGCTTATTCGCTCATATCCAGGTCCAGATCCGGTCTCGTCGACCACAATTTGTTCGGTCTCCACATCATTTGCAACTCGTCCTTTGTCATTAACACCACGTTTCAAATACCTATCACCAAGTCTGCAGTCAGCCACCAAAAGAGTGCAGTTCTAATTGCTAAAGAGTGCCTCGATCAGCAGCATGCTTATCTGGTAGCAAATTTTCTCACCTTGTACCAGCAAAATGTCTGGATCTTCTCGAAATAAGAAAAATGCTGAACAAGCGTCCGAACGTGCTGAAATTTGACTGCAAATTGTACGACAAAGTTAACGACAACATTAAGATGAAATATTCAAGGAGGTCATCGAAGCTGAATGTTAGTACAATTCAAATATACAAGATATAAGCTTCAGCAAAGGTCTATAAAAGATCCAAGACCTCCAGAATCTGCTTAAGAAAATCACAACAATGCCTGTTAAAATATCGGGTGTTCCAGAACGTTACAAGATTAGAAGCGGGTGACTTTGTTATACCTGCTCAAAGAAACCATGCATCAAAGCAACTGTCCACCGCGTGTTTTTGACCTCCTGGCGAATTCCACGCGAGAGAAACGCATTCCACACGAACATGTTTTCGTACGGCATACTCGTATCATCTCGTAAGATCTCATTCCGCTGCACACTCTGCATGATGCGATACGTGTAGCTAAAGTAGAAGTCCTTGGTAAGATCCACGCCCTGGAGCAGCCGCTTGTACCTAATTGACGACACAGCGTTGACACCATCAGTACCGCCTAAACCCTAAACATCAAAGAAGTTCTAATCCACGATTAAAGGTAGGAAAGACAACCTTATTTCATCGTGCGAAATTGCAATATCTGTCTGCACTGAACGATCTGGGACTGCGATCAAACGACTTTCTCCAACGGTGTAGATCGCATGTCCACAGAGAGTTCCAACTTGCCGGCGCTCCGTCACCAAAATCAAGTAGTAGCATTCTAAGAATTTTATGAAACCTGCGGTGAAAACAAAAAAACATAAACAAAACGAGAAGACTGCACTTAGCTTCACGCACATGTGAATACCTTCAGAGGTACAGTACAGTAGCACTACCCACAAGCAGAGAAACCCTAGAATAAGCTGAAATAACACTTTAAACCCTAGATAAAGAAACCACCGAGTTTATTCGTGCATGCAGAAACCAAAGCAAGTTCGCAATATTAAAGTGCAAGCCAGCATGTTAAAAACCCTACCGACAATGCCGTATGCTTTCGTGACCTGGGTCAATCCTCCAGTCGATTTGTTGCCATCATCGATCGTAAACAACAAGGCGAAGTGCTCACGTTTCGTGTACACCACAGGGTCCTCACAAAGGCAAAGCTCCGTCGGTTCAGTCCTGTCGATCTTCAGCACTCGCCAGTGTTGCTTGCTTTTGTCCCTTCCAACAATGTAAAACCTCTGCAAAACAGAACGCAATTCAGAACGCAAATTTTCTCGCCTCGAACACACAACAATTAAACAGAAAACAGATCGACGGGTTGCAAACTCCCCGGTCAGCAATCGCGCATCTAAACGAAGAGAATTTGTAACCTCGCGAAGGAATTCCAGAGCCGGAGAGAAAAACACAAAACAGAAACATACCGCTTTTGTCTTGTAGACATAAAACTTCTCCAGAATGTACATGTCAGGATTGACAGTGTTCTCCATCGAGCGATATGGACAAACCGTGCAGGGAGGCATCGCCCTTAGCAACCTCGGATTCCACGCCTTCCAATTCAAAACCAATCTCTCACCAACCCTTCCTTCCCTACTGTCCAATTATCACTGATGAATTGGCTACTTCCCGACCGTGCGCCCTCCAGAACCCGCCGTCTCTCGCTAAATCGTCAATCATCATGGCTGTCTCAAAAGTTTTAAACAAAAGCAAAGCTCCGTCACTTTTACTTCACTAATTCCAAAATAAAATTCCAATTCAGCGAAAGCTAATTATACAAATTCAAACAAGAGCGCGACCTCTACAATTCTAAATATACAACTTCAAACAAAGAGTGCGAAGACTGCGAACTCTTCAATACTAATTATATACAACTCCAAAACAAGAGAGTTCCAATTCCGCGAAAATCGTTACCTATGTGCAACTTACTTAATTCCGCCGATCCCAAAAAAGAAACATTCCAGTCTAGGCATCTCTTAATATGTGATTAGGAATACAGAATCACGAGCTTGACTGCAGAAACCCTACTCCTCCACTCCTCCAACTTAGTTCCTCGTAGCAAACTGAATGGCTCCCCCAAGCGCTTGAAGATAAAAGAGCGCATACCTGAGTCACCAAGGAACAAACAGTCTTCACCGACAAGCTACATGATTCGGGGTTCGGTTTCGTCGAAGCTGCGCAAAGAAAAACAAAAACCACAACCACTTCTCAAAAACAGACGGGCGCTGGATTGGAGGCTGCGAGAGATGCCGTGAGAGTGGAGGCGTCGAAAGGAATCCATGAATGTCTGGAACAGTAAGTGAAGTTACAGTTTATTAGTGAGTATGTTAGTGAGTGTAACACTAATTCTCGAAGTCACACTATTTGCAATATATTTGAGTCAGACTGTGTTTGTACTTCCCCAAAAGTATGAATTTGTAGTGACGCTGATTTTTCAGTCACACTAATTTTCAGCACTCTATTTCTATTGTACGTGAGACCTTAATAAAAAGGACCCCAGTTCTAGTATAAGATAAGGTTAAGTTCTTTTGATTAGTATAATTCTTTCTATTTTGAGTGAAGTGGAATAAGAATGGTATATTCACTTGTGTTGCAGGGATTTTTTCGACGATATTATCATTAAAAGATACATCAAGAATACATAGTGATTGTTAGAATAAAATCTACTTTAACCTCTAAAAGACTAAAAAAATTCACTTTGAGTCTTTTGAGGATTCAAGCAGACTCTCTTGACTTTGAATTTTGGAATCTTTGCACTAATTTCTAAGATAGATTTTGATCATCTTGCACATGTGAAGCTCTATTTCATATCATTCCTTTAAGTGTGTATATATATATATATATATTTAAAATCAGTTTGGGAACTCAAAAATTGTCAAAATTGTCAAAAGCATAGGATATCTATTGTGTACTAGAACATTCTCGTTAGTAGGAACTGACAATTCTAAATTTCATGTCAAAGTTAATAGCAATATACAATTTTTTTTCATATTGTAGTACCTTCCACTTCATAAATTTTTGAAGATGAAGATGAAAATTATAGCCTTAGTTTGGGACTTAGTATTTTGAAGCAATTTTGGGCCTCAAAACACTACAATCCTTTAGGGATTAAAACATGAAGATTTCAAACTTCTAAAATGCCATTTTAAAATAATTGAAGTTTTTGAAACATCTTTAATTGAATCCACTTAATTGTAGCTATATTATATAGAAATTTATGAAAACCTTTGCCACTACCCACTCAAAAAAGAGTCAAGCGGTTAACAACCTTTGATCATGAAGTGCATGTTTTAATTCAATCAAAGATTAATACACAATATTAGAGATGGCTTGTACAAGAAGGTGGTTTTAAACTTATGTTTCAACATTGTCTTCAACTATGATGATACTTTGATAAAGAAATAATTATATTGAGCCAAATTTCATAATAAACTAAATATTCAGAAACAAGAACTATAAGGTTTGACACATTGTTTGTATCACCCTAACTTTGTCTTGAATCATGCCTACTTAGGACATTGAGCTTCATGATGTAATAGAGTAGGAGACCTCAAGTAAATCCCTAGAGGAGGACCAAAGAGACCACTTTGGGCTTTTCGAGAACTTGGGTAGGCTCTATAACTTCATAATTTGAAATTTTTGCATGAATTTTTTAAGATGGATGCTATTCATCATAATCTACATGTGCAGCTTTGTTTCATGTCATTTCAATAAATATTGCAAAATTTAGAATTTAGAATTTTTATTTCACTTTCAAACTAGGCAGCAAAAATAATTTCTAAAAGATATAAATTATTTTTTGGAGATTATTTAGATTGATTACTCAAAAAAAATTGAACCATTCAATTCTGAATAATGAGGTAAAATTTATGAGGAGTTTTATTTTGTAGGCAATGAAGGTAGAAAAAACATACAAAGTCATTTTTTGCTTTCAATTTTGAAAATTTTCAAATAAAAATAAAAATATAGGGCATTAATTGTAAACGAGAACATTTTCATCATTGTGATTAATGATTTTCAATTTCTTGTAAAGGTTATTAGCATATTAGTTTTTTTCTTTCATTTAGTTTGACCTTCAACTTTACAATTATATTAAGGATGAATATGAAAGTTCTTAAATTGGTTAAAAAAATTTCACATGTTTTCAACCTATTTCCCAACGTATTGACAACATACACAAGTTATAGGACATATGAGTTTTTTCCTAAAAATGTTGAAAAACAAAACTTCACCTTTAGGAAGGGCTAGAAGAGCCTACATTTTGAAGTTTAGGTGCAATGAATTTGCAATTGGTGGGGATTTTGCCTCTAGAATTTTAGGACAATATACTTGAACAAGTTGACTAAAAGATCCTATGGTTGAATTTGTTAAAAAGTATTTATTTGATGAAGATTTTGACTTTACTTTGGAGATGATTTTTTTTAAGCAATTTTGGGCCTCTAAACATGATGGTTCTTTAGAGGTTAATACTTTCAATGAATTAACTGAAACCCTATTCAATAGCAATTGGACTATTGAAGGCAAAGAATATTTAGAAGACAAGAAAGCTAGTGTGGAGAATGTCCTAGCCTTAACATTTGAACTTTCTTGCTAAAAAAATTGAAATGAAGTTTAAAATTCAATAAGTTCACTAAGTTTCTTTAGTGATTTTTGTCTCTATCTGAATCTTTTTGAATTCTACAAGCAACCCAACCTATGAATCTAATAATTATTAGCAATTCCAGAGCCTTTTTCTTGGTTCACATCATTTGAAGCTAAAGTTACAAGTCCAAGAAGCACCCCTCTACCAAGTGAATCAAAATTGGGGTCAGTTGGTGTAGTGGATGAATTTTTTCAATAAATTTTGAATGAAAGGAGAATGAAATCTATCACATAGAATACTTTTGTAAATGGGCCATGATGTATTCTGAAAGCAATCTGCTCTTGTATTGAAATGGCACGCAACATGGGTATAAAAAGTGTGCTTCATTAATTGAAAATGGAACATTGAAAACAAAACATTCATCACCATTTTTCTACTAATTGATAACAAAACATTTATATCTTCTCATTTGTTTATAAATTTTCTTATGTGTTGTATTGTCTTTTCTCTTTTCATCCATCTTAGGGTTGAATTTCATCCCCCACAACTTCCCATTTTGTGTGGACCCCATATAGAGGAGACAAGTATTGAACTTCCACGTATCAGTTTTGCATTAACCACACTAGACCCTTTTATAGGAACAATCTAAAGAACTTAATAACTTTAAGGACCTATTAGATTATTGTCACTCAATAAACCCATCCAATCCCATGAGCCACGGCTATAGGTCTTTGTAATGCTTTCCAACATAGCTATAGGCCCATCTTTTCAAGGTTAACTCCATTAGTGAGACAAACTTCTCCATTCACTTCAAGTAGCTCTTAAAGTGACCTTCTAAGAGCTAATTACATTTTGGGGGAATCTAAACTCCTTGAAACAATTTTCAATTAATATTCATAGGATGAAAAGTGGAATTGGCATTGAACCCAAGCCATTTCATATTTTTTGGACCTTCATGGAATATGTTACAAAATTTTGAAGCTAGAATGCAATGGTTACTAAAAGTGACCACCTCCTCAATTGTACTTCACACTGCTCATACATTGAAGAATGCAAATTGTACCTTTGTGTTAGTGGTTGCTTTTAGAGCAGCCGGGTCTCTTTTAGAGACCCCTACCTACCTTAGTGTGGGTTCCAAAATCAAGTGCCCATCCTACCTATCGTTGAAACACAGCAGTGAATGGTAAGGTCATCTACACATTAAAGTAGGTGGATGCAAGATGATTGGTACAGTAAAAGAAATCAATCAATATAAAGTGCCCACACTAGACTGCCTCAACAAAACAAGAAATTAATATATTGAGCTTGGTCATGTCCACTTGGAAATTATTGATTCCAACTATACTGTGATGAGTTCAGTGGTTGCTGTATTGATATCAGGTAACTCTATTTGCAATGGATATATCATGAAGGTCGTTTCATAGCAGAACCTTCTCACACAGGAATAGAATTTCAAAGCATTTGTTTCCATTGCTTGGTTGCAAATTGCGTCCACCTCAAGCCAGTTCTTCGCAGTGACCAACCGTTGGAACTTCCGGAATTATGGTAAGTTACCTCTGGCAGAAAGTGTAGGTCCATTTTCCAGATTAGAGTAGTCCGAGTGACTTCAACTGTTGGACATGATCTTGAGAGAGAGGTGGTGGAACCCATTCTGGTCCAAGAATTTCACCGTCCAGGTCTTCCACAACATACTCCTGCAATTTCAGACATCACCATTTCAATTAAGTAAAAGTTAGAAAATATATCCGGTGAATAATGTTATGAGGATAGGAAAAAAATAGAGAAAGGCAAAAGCTTTCAAACGAAAAGCCCAAAATTTTGTTTTACGAGCTCTTAGACCCCTGAATGCCAGCAGGACATATATGTCCAATCATTACATTTAACCACTGTTTTCAGCCAATAAGAAGTTTCTAAGAAGACATTGATTATCGCCAGACTCAAGAAAGAGATGACAAGTTGTGGAAGTTATATATAATAAGCACATGTAAGTTCTATCCATAGACATTGAGTGGGATAAGAAAGAACTCCGCAACTGCAAAGACGCATCATCACTTACTTTTGTTAACATCCGTTTTGCCAGAATGTGGTAATGTCGTTGCCATATCCTTTGAACTACCATAGTCGCCACAAGAACACTGTAGAAAAGCCCAACCACTGCAAATACTGCCAAAGCCACAAGTGCCACGATCATGAGCACAGGAGCTGCTTCTCCAGCACCCGCTATGCAGGTGGTGCATTCTCCAAGCGAGCCCGCACATCCTTCACAACACGCGGCACAGTCCGTCCACATGCACAGGACCCCTGGAACACGACAATCCCCGCACACTCTGGAAGTAAAACAAAGAATTAGCATGTAAATAAAATTCTCAAGGAATTTTCATTGCAAATATCTTATGCACAGTCAAATGCTACAAATCATTGTACCCCTTGAGAAAGTTAGAAAATCTACTTGTGGAACATTCAACGTCAAATGAATTGATTATGAAAGTATACAACCTTTGCAAGTAAATAGAGCATAGTTTCAATAAATTGCAAAGACAATAAGAGTTAACAGTCATTTAAGGCTGGTCTAAGTTGGTGAAAATGTTTGCTATACTAATTACCTATTAAGACCAACGATTTCAACCATCGAGTTAAAAATGTTAATACAACATTTTGATGGCAATTCAAAATATTCTTGTATAAAAGAAATGATGCATAAAGTAAAATCTGCGTATTTTATAAGATAATTTGCGAAGTTGATTTTAAATGTTAAATGCCACATTAAAATCCCAAATTTTAATGGTAGTATCATAATCGTAGGAAAACTTAATTACCAAAACCAAAAATGAGCTTAAAAATGCTTTAAATGTATACTTTTAAAATATTCTGTTAGGGTACAATGCCACGTGACATTATGTAGAGTTCCTACAATCCTTGCACTATTTAGACCACCACAAAAAGTATGAAAGCATGCGAGGGAGGGCCACGGATGATACCCTTCACAGCAGCAAAGGCAAACTTCTCGACAGGGTTGAGCCAACTCATTCCGCAAACGTCGATCATAGCAAGTCATAAAACATCCAGATAAGCCCAAAAATACAAGAAAAGCGAGAACACCTGAAAATCATCACAACCAGCGTTAGTTAGATCCTGTGAGTTCAGAGGTCAATAAATCATCTAACGTTCAGAGAACGACCTATTTGCAGCCAATTGAAAACATGGTTATAACGGTTGCAGTATGATACCATGTACCACATGAAAAATGAAAACGCAACAAGGACCATACCACAGAGGTAGTAGAATGGGTAGTCGTTCACAAATCCCCAAATGTGCTCCAGCTTGTTTCCCATATGGTGATCAACAGTATACACAGCGAATCCAAACAAAGAGATAGCCTACACAACAAAGTACAAGTGTAAATTGAAAGAGTAACATAGCAAATAAAACATGAACACTAAAGAATAATTAAAATAAGGCAAGTTGTCGTTAAATGTCAATGGACAATCTCAAAATATACCTAAAATATTATTAATAACAAAAAATACTCAAAATATTACTAGTAACAAAACGAAAGTGCAAAAACCGAGATACTGTACCAGCTGAACCAACAAAAAGATGGACAATATGTCCCGGGTGACGAAGAAGCGGAACTTAAGTGTCCTCCACTTTCTGTCAGCTGGGGTGTGAACTCTGATGTGATATGGGGTCTTGCAAGTTGTGCAATGGCAGAACGCAAACCCTTCCTGGAATATAGAATCACAGAGTCAAAATCAAATATGGAAAAGAAACCCTCCCTACCATATGAAATTTCAATCAGAAACCTCAGCTATCATTGCAGAGATTGAGTCCTTTAAACACAACATCCAAGCACCCAAGCTTTTAAGATCAAGTAAGATTAATTTACATACCTAACACAATTTATTTCCAGCTGTTCAAGCGTACATGGCCAGTCCTCGCATTAGACAAAATCGAATACAAATAGACTCTAGAATTTAGTGGAAGAAAGAAAACAAGACAATTTAGGATGGAAAAAGGCACCTTGATCGAACGCCAATTGTCGAGGCATTCACGGTGAACGTACTTCTGAGAACCTTTACACTTACATGGTGCGATGAAGTCTCTGCCTGGAACTAAAATCTCATCAGGATTCAAAGCTTTCTCAACAGATACAAAGAACTTGCATTATCATTGTCATCAACCTACAACACCTACTAATAAATATTAGCAATCAGAAACAGCTGCATTGGAAACACCGCTATTATGTGTGATAGAGAATGATTATGGACTAGTTTGTAGGACTAGAGGGAGGAAACCCAATCCCGGCTTACAGGGTTTCCTCCTCCAAGACCAAACCTCTGAAGATCCCCGCATATAAAGACCCCATCCCAGCTTCAAGGAATTCTTCAGAGACCAGCATATATCACAAACCCTACAAAGCGAAGCAAGTAGAGTATGTGATAAGGCCAGAATAGCTGCTAAGGATCTAATTAAGAATTTACAAAAAGGAATCCCATACGGGTTTATCTCATTAACCTTCGTTTTTTACAAATACACTAGAATCCTCTATTCTTCAGATAAAATTTCATACCCTATGGTACCTATAGAATGCCAGGCCTGCGCAGCGGTTCTCCTATACTGCCCTCGACCGATGACTATGGCTTTCTATAAACTAGAGAAACAACAAATGAAATTCTATTAGATCTTAGAAAATTCAGCAACAATGAAATTCTTGAAGGGCTAAGAATTTAAAGCAACATCAGACTGAAGGCATTTCCAAAATTGAGGTTGCTTTGGTAATTACAAATACATTAAGATCCCCAATACTTCAGACTCGGCATCATAGCCAAGTCTACGCTGCGGATCCTCTACTGCTCCAGTCCCATGACTATGATTCTCTACAAAACAGAGAAACAACAAGTTTCTACCAGCTCTTCCGCCCTTCATAATAAAAATTCACCAGCTATGAAATTCTTTAAAAGGGTAAGGATATGAAGTACCATCAGTCTCGAGACATATCCGACACTGAGGTTGCTCCCCAGGTCCAGCCTCCAAGTCGACCTCATCTCTGTTCATCATCAGAGGCCGACGCTCGATCACGTCCATATTCCCCACAGTTTCGGAAGACGCACTTGGCGCTTCCATCGCGTCCTTCTTCTCCATTTGCAATCCTCCTCAACTACCAAAAAAAAAATCCCAAATTTCTTCCAAGGTTCGCCAATTGCGCCAATTGCGTGGAGATATCCAATTCCGAATCCTACAATTCCACACTCTTCGTTGCGAGATCGGTACTCATCTCCAGAAATCGTGATCCTCCAACAATAGGGTTTCGAATTAGGGTTCCGAAGTTCGTGACGAAAATTTTACTTCAGAATTCGAAGCGTGTATCAATGAACTCTGAAAAACGAGTACTCCGCAAAACCTAAGTTTCTAACAAAGGTCGCCATCTTCCTCGATGACGATAACGAGACTTGAATTTCTTGAGGCGCAAGCTGGTCTCAAAATTGTCAAAAGTTTGCGCCAAACAAGGGTTTACGGTAACTTCCGACTAAAAGTCGTTCGATAAAGTATTAGGAGCCTTTTATTACCGTACCCCGGTAACTTACCAGCTTCGGCTGAAAAATGTTTTGAGGAAATTGGGAGTTTATTTTTTGGGGGGGGGGGCCGCCGGCCGTGGGGTCTCACTCTCAGATAGGCCAAAGTAGGCCAATACTTTAAAGCGATGAACAGTAGTGCAGACCAAGTCCTGGATGGTTTATTTACAAGCACAGTAATAAGCTCTAACAAGCTCAGTAATTAAACTCACTTGCTTGTAACTGAGATTTAAACCACAGATGTGATCCACATCTTCCATTTGCAAAATTTCGTATACACACTCATGCACAATCTCCACTTTGCACCTCATGTTTCAACCATCAGATTCCTTTGCATGAGATTTTGATCAAGATTCCTTCAATTCACATGAGATTCTTTCATATGCACTCATTTAACCCTAAAGTTTTTTGACTATGTTTTCACCGAAACTACTCCAAAACTGCCATTTCTAGTACAAGTACCAAATTTAGAAGAAAAAAAATATTTTTGGACATGTGTAACCATAGGATCTTATACTATGTTTGTTTGAGAAGATGTCGAAAAAATTTCAGAAATTTCCACAATGTAGATTGCAAGATATCAATATTTGAAGTGACAAAAATATTTTTTTTAGCCCTACTAAAAACATGGCTGCACTTCACAAGGTCACATTTGTATGAAAAAATGTCCAAAATGGTGGTTCTTCTTTGGATTCATTCTTCAAAGCAAGTTGTCTACATGCTTGAAAATTTTAGGTCATTTGAAATTGTATAACATATAGGAAAAAAATAATAAGTAGAGTAGAGAATGATTCAAAATACTAAATTGTTAACAATTTACTTATGGAATTGAAAAATTCCAATCCCAATGGTTGTAATGTTGTAATAAACAATCTACACCTAATGTTTTAATTTTCTTCAAAAAACATTGAAAATTTAGTTAAATAAAGGACTTAAAAGTTTATCTTAGAGTACAAATTCCATAACTACCTACAAACTACCTGCAAACTAAAACTCCTAATAATTTTCATCTCATTAAACAAAATGGAATGATTCAAATCTTTTCACGTACATATAAATCTAGAAAAACAATTTCAATTTTTTATTTCTTAAAACAATGATTTTTGAAGAAGTTTTTTTGCTACCTGGATTGCCCGCCAATTGCTAAAAAATATATATTAGACAATAATATTTTAACTATGTAGTCAAAAGTTATGAGAATTTTTGGGCCTTAAAGTTACTCCTCGGGCATATGTTGTGTGAAAATTTCAAAGAAAAAAAATATAAACTCCATTTGTAGTGAGCTCCCCCAAATCGCTATGTTGTTAAAAAAACGTAGTTTAGGGCTTTAGGAATTAATATATATAGAATTATCATACATGTAAAACTATAATGATTTAGAGAATTTAGTTGTCATATTGATGCTTTTTACAAAGCATTGGTTTTCATTTCTATATATTCCTATTTGAACACATGTTTTCTGTTTTGTAAAAATAAAATGACAACTTTTATTGCAATCATTTTATATTTCCTTCACTTCACTATATGATTTCATTTATTTTCACTTCATTTTAGATAATTTCATTTACTACATCAAGTATTAATGTATTGTTATTTATTTATTTACTTTAATAATGCTAAATAATTTAATATTTTATTTTAATTTTTAAATATCCTAATTTAAAAATAATAATAATAATAATAATAAAAGAAAATTTACCATTAAATTGAAATATATACAATGCATTGAACATTATTTTAGAATACTTAATTTTTTTATTTTAAAATCATGTTAAAGATTTATTTAATTATTTAGACAATATTCAATTCATTTATGAATTGAATTTAAAACTTTTCTTCTTTTTAAATACAATTATTTTTTGTTATTATCTTTTTTTAATTTAAAGAACAATATAATTTTTTAAAGTTTGACTTATAAGGGAGAAATCCCATTCCTGACCACTTAAGCAATCCCACATATCTGCATGTCGGGTTTCGTTAGTGAGGAAATTTCCAGTGTGCAAAAGGTTTCCATAATTTTTCAGATTTTTATTCATCAAAAAATAATTATTATGAATTTTTGAGTGGAAGATTCCATCCCTCGCACTATGGTCATATAGACCTTCCTATTTTCGACCAAAGGTTGGTTGCAAAATTCACAAGGGTTGGTTGCAATATTGGGAGTCTTGTAGAACAATCATAATGTGCCACAACTGCATGGGGAACTGTGCTGTAATTAATCATTGTTCATCTCCTCATGTGTGGAAAGATAACGGTCTACATTGCGAGAATGGGGGGGGAGTGATTTGGAATGGAATTTCTCCCTTAAACAACTTGTGTGGCATTTTGCACTTGTCTAAGTGTTTTATGTGATTAACCTTGTATTCTTTTAATTTTTAATTTTTAGAATAATTTATTGGTAATTAAATTAAATTTATAGAAACAAAATTCAATTGGAACCCCTTAACTTTTACACTTAAAAACCAAAAGTGTAAAACAACTTTGGTGTATTTCTACTCATTGAAAGCTTTTTGGTGATGTCAAGAATGACATTGGAAACTCCTATATCCTATTTTTCATGATTTAATTCAATTTATAGTCTTAAAAATTGCTCACAAATCCATCATACATCGAAAAGTAATGATACAAATTTAGAACAAATCAAGCTCTCCAATGGTATAAAGAGAATGATCGATGAGCACACAACTAGGGATATCTCAATGTTACATACAAAACAAACTAGAACAAATGTTACCATTGTATTTTTATTTTTACTTTTATTCAACTTTTACTTTGCACACATAAATAAATGAAGGGTGCAAAGCCTCTACACTCTTTATTGATAATGAATCAAGAGGTCAAACTCTCTTCTTTAAAGTATTGATGTTAAAGTTTTGTTTTTAATTGATTTAAAAGCTCAATTCTTTTCTCTTTTTTTTCTTTTTTTTTCTTTTTTTTCTTTTTTTCTCTCCCCCTCCTTTTTCCTTTTTACCCTCCCCCTCCCCCTCTTTTTGCCTTTTTATCTTAGAGTAGGTCCCGGCGGCCCGCCGGGACCTACTCTAAGATAAAAAGGCAAAAAGAGGGGGAGGGGGAGGGTAAAAAGGAAAAAGGAGGGGGAGAGGGGAAAAAAAGAAAAAGAAGAGGAAGAAATTCATCTATTAGGTTAGGTTGTTTGTTTTGTTTTGTTTTGTTTGTTACATTGAGATCTCTTCGACTATGCGTCCCCTAGTGGTATGCTTGATTTCATCTTAAAGCCCTTGGCTAGGAATGGTGCCCGAGCTTTGTTTCGTGGCGTTTCGACCTTCAGTGTGAAAATTATTGAATTTCAAAGTTTTTCTATGAATTAGAAAATTAGAAATTTTATTTTAAATTACATTTTGATTGTGGCAATGGCACACAACACACTAACATTAGTATCTTTTAAACAAGAGAGTTTGATCCCTTGATTCATTATCAATCAAGAGTGTAGAGGCTTTGCACTCCATTATTTACTTATGTATGCAAATTAAAGGTTGAACAAAAGTAAAAAGTAAAAAAATAAAATAAAAAATTGTTTTATTTTATTTTGTACGTAACATTGAGATACCTCTAACTGTGTGCTCACCTCAAGGCGCTCAAGTCATTTTCTTTATACCATTAGAGAGTTTGACTTGACAAGGGTTGTACTAAAGTAGTATCAAATGTTGCCTTTGGACAAATGATCAATTCATGAACAATTTTTAAGACCATAAATTAAATTATGGAAGATGGAATATAGAAATTTTTGTTGCCATTCTTGGCATTGCCAAAATGCTCTTAATGAGTAGAAATGCACCAAAGTTGTTTTGCACTTTGGATTCTTAATTGTAAAAGTTATGGTTTTTCAATTGAAATTTTTTTGTTTCTATAAATTAAATTAAATTATAGATAAATTATTCTTAAAACTAATAATTAAAAGAGTGCATAGGTAAATCATGGAAAACACTTGGATAAACACACATTAATTAAAAATACCAAAATTTGATATTCTAAAACAATGTTCAATGCACTATATATGTTTGAATTTAATGATAACTGTTTTTATTTTATTATTATTTAAAAAATTTAGTGTATTTTCAAATTAAAAACAAATATTAAATCATTTAGCATTATTGAAAAAAATCAATAATGATAAATTGATTATAAATTCTATATAAGTGAATGAAATAAAAATAAACAAAATCATATACTAAAGTGAAGGAAATATAAAATGATTGCAATAAAAGTTGTCAGTTTATTTCTTTCAAAAGAAAACATGTATTCAAATAAGAACATACATAAATGAATACCAATGCTTCATAAAAAGCATTATAGTTTTATATATGTGATAAATCTACACTGTTTGGTTTTAAATGTTTTTGTTCATTTTGATGATGCAAAAAATATGAAAACAACATAATATCTTTTTCAAAATATGGAGTGCCTTTTGCTAGAAATGGTACAATTGCCAAGTCAATGTCTTTAAGATTTGGAAGTTGACTTCAAATGGAGGCTTATACATAGATTTTAATCATAGTGCTTGTAAAGAATTTGAATACCTAATGTCAAATAGAATATTGTTCATGGTCTCTAGTAACTTCATTACCATAAATTGTGGTCCGAGTCATTAGACCCCAAACAAAATCATTTCTTTGAGGGTTGAATATCCTTCATTAACTTGATTTAAGATTTTTGAGATTTCATTTCAAAAGATTTGGAATATTTCATAACTTTTAGCCTTGCTTTTAGCAAGGTCCTTCTAGCTTTACCTTTTACCAAATCTTTTGTGACTTTTACCAGTAAGATCCTCCCAACTTAGTAATTTAGCAAAAGGATTGGTGGCACTAAGCTTAATGGTCTCTCTTTAAGGGAGGAAAAGGCTTCTAAACTTAGTAAGCTTACGTATTCCGTGGATTTTTAGCATTTATAAAGCAATCACCTTGTTAACCCCTAAATGCCCGAGGCACCAAAATGCGGTGTTTGCAGAACTTTGAAGTTAAATAAAAGTTAACCAAGTTGGTATTTTTAGTATTTTATATTTTTGGATTTTTTTTTAAGTCTAGTTTTAGCATCAAAAATTCAATCTTGAAAATAAATGATAGTGATTTTCTATTTAAGATTTTGTGCAAGGATACCCATTGCAATCTGGACTTCCCATAGAGTTGAGAGCTCTTGGAAATGAGCCTCAAATACACTAGATCTTGGAGAAAAAATCACATTCAAGATTCATTTAAGAAAATTATAGAGTAGATTTCAAAAAGCCATAAATCGATTGGAGTTATACATGTTAGGCCCTTTAAACTCATATGTTTTGGGTCACCAACTTTTTAGATTTGACTTGTGAAAAGAGGATTGAAAGACTTAACATCACTTTTGTAGTTTTAACACCCTCGTGGTCAAACATTATAATCTTTCACTCTATAAGTGATATTGTTGTATTTTCTTTTCCTGTGAGATCTTTAACATATCTAGTTTGAATTTGTATGGTTGCAATTAAAAAAAATTGATACAACTTATCAAAATGTTGGCATTTAGTTTAATTTAGAGCAAATTCCGAGAAGCTCAAAACATGCCTTGGACATTTAGGGGTTAAGTATATCACCTTGTTAAGTATTTTTCTAATAATTTTTTTCATTGGGATTATTTAGGATTCAAATTATTCTTATTGATATTTTCTACACATTCAATTATGCCATGTAATAAATTTCTGAAAATTGCATGCCAAATTTAATTATTTTTTGAATTACTTTTTATTGAATCCAACCCAAGCATAGAGTATGCACTCTCACTTTTCCAATCATCTCAGTGACCCATCCATTCCAACATTTCGCCACAAATCAAGCTAATATCAACCAAACCAAACATAATGGCATTAAGGACTCAGTAACTTACTCAGCAACTTGAAAGACATCGTGAGTCCCTAGTGCTAACAGACTACATCACTGCTAACGGACTGAGCTTAGATGAAGTCTTCATCCTCATATTTCATTCCTTTAAAGTATTGGCCTACTTTGACCTATCTGAGAGTGAGACCCCACGGGGGGGGGGATCTTGTGAAATATTCCTAGTTTAAGATCTGTTTATTTTGAAATTTAAGAATCTTGTGAAATATTCCTAGTTTAAGATATGTTGAACCTTATTTTCATGAGAAATTAAATGTTTAGCAAAGAAGTGCCAAAGTTGCAATCAAGATACAATACTATAGAAGACTCCTATTATTAGTCCTTCAAAATCCAAATCATTCTTTCGAATAAAAATTTGTATATATAATACAATAGCTAATTTTTAGAATACAAATTATGCACTTAATTCCTAGAGGACCAAGTGTTTATTCAACTTGAGTAGCGTCATACGACATTAATTTTTCATAGATGTTCTCAAATTTTTTTGACAAAAGATGGGCCAATCTAGTGTGCTTGTGCCAATACTACAACCAAAATAAAAATAAAAATAAATTTTTTTAACTTTTTAATTTAAAAACAGCACATTGCTAAACTACATGGGTACGTCCCCCAAGGTAGAGGTATAATTCCTCCCAAGATACTTTGGGGGAGAATTGAATTATAATACTCAAGATTTGATTGGATGAGTTTAAAATCAGATTCCCTAGTTGTCAGATTTCAAATTATCATTGGCTTGGGAGGCTCCTGATTAGGAGGGAGCAAAAGGGAACTTCTCAGCAAAGGTGAACAATATTATGAATAACTCCAAAATTCTTAATTTTTACACAAAAAGCTTTGTTGAGGTATGAGAGGTTGCATTCTTGATTTGAGTAGAAAGCGTGGAAGAGTGTAAAGACTTTGTTTTGAGGAGTTTAGACATGCAATGTGAAAATTATGTTTTTTTCAAAATTAAAAATAATTTAATTCAATTTTCTAATTCATAAAAAAATTGAAATTAAAAAGCTTTCACACCGTAGGTCCAAATGTCATGAAACAAAGTCCGTGTATCTTTTTTTGGTTAGAGCTTTCCAACAGTTTTAAGAACACCATCATGAACTCATAGTTTCTTAGATCTCAATATATCAAGCAAAACAACTGACAAACAACCTAATTTAAGGTATAGACTAGTGTGTCATGTGTTGTTGCCATAGCGAAAATAAAAGTAGAAATAATTTTTTAATTTTTTAATCTATAAAAACTTTAAAATTCAATATTTTTTATGTATGAAGGGAGTGCACAGGCTTTGTTTTGTTGTGGTATAAGAAGTTGCATTCTTGATATGAATAGAAAGTTTTATGCACAAAGGAGTGCAAGGTTTTTGTTTCATGGCTTTTGCACTATAGGTCCAAATACCATGAAACAAAGTCTATGCACCCCTCCTTACAAAGAGCTTAGTCATACCAAAGCCCTTTGGTACCAAGAACGTTGTCGGACACCTCATGGTTTCTCATCTAAGCATATCAAGCAAACAAAACAAACAAAACACTAATAGAAAATCTGAAATTTCTGTCATTTTGGACGCTTTGTTTTGTCCCAAATTAGATTTTGTCCAAAATCTAATTTGGGACAAAACAAAGCGTCCAAAATGACAGAAATTTCAGATTTTCTACTAGTGAAACTATTAACCTAATTTAATTTATAGATGGCCAAATGCAAAAATTGTGAATTGCATGTTCAACTTTTGGAGATGTATTCATGTACATGAGATTTGTTTTTAAAATTTGGCTTAAAGCTTGGGTTCAATATGACTATGTTTGTGCAAGGTTTTTTTTTTTTTTTATCACATGCTAGGTTGTTCAAGGGAACTCTTAGTGCCTATGGGATCTCCTAACTACGTAGCCAATGATCAAGGAAAACCAAAATTTGTATTCTATCTCTTTCATTCAACTTTCAATCATAGCACTGGGTTATTATTTTATCACCTGGCTTGAGATCCATGTACCTTGTGGCACCGATGGGAGCCAAATGCTACATTTAGAGTGTCAATGGCCTAATTTTACTTTGGAAAGTGTGATTTACTAAGACCTCTATAATTTCTCACTTTCACTTTGCTTTTGAAATGGTTGTCCATTGTGTAAATTTGAGTTTTCTTGTATCTTCTCAGAATTCTTTTGGATGCACATTCAATAATACAAATTTCAAGTTTTCATTAAGGTAAACTACTCCCATTACGGAATATATACACCACTATCATAATTTAGTTCACAATGAACCATCATGGACAGAATGGGTAGTTTACCTTATATACCATTCAAAAGTTAGAAACACAGTTAGAGGACCAAAATACCGGTAGGAATGAGGAAGCTCTAAGTTTTAGGGTTTAAGGGTTTAGAGGGGACGGAATCAATGCAAATTCTACCACACCGCAAGTTTTGAGAGGTTCCAACGATCCATTCCTGCGACCATTCCATTGACATTGACAGACGCTCGAATCGCATCTCCTCCGAAAGAGAAGGCGGGGAACTGTTCAATCGACAATCGACAATCTTGTTGTTTTGGGCGAGCATGGATGTCGGGTCCGGGAGAACGCCGTCGTCGCCGTGGCTGATGGCGTGCTGCTGGACATCCATTTTCGGTCCGAAGGGCATGATCGCGCCATTTCCACGAGCTGGGAGCTTGTTTCTATACCACTGGAGATGCTCTTACAGTTGCTACTTTCCTAAATCCTCCTGTTACGGTTGCATTTCGCTGTCTTTTCGACCAACTGCGAGGGTTGAAGATTTAGCACTCGTGTAGACGGATTTACAGGAAATATTGAAGACAATGCTAGCTGAGATTCTGTGGGAGAAGGGAGGGTTCTCATCTGCATGCATGTAAACTCTTTATTGGATCCTATGTTTTCCTTTTTCATGAGTCCTTAGAATCTTGTAAGTCGCTACCTGCGAAAGCTGGGGTGAGACCAAATTCATTTTAGAGGGTGACATCAGCCTTTGGGTTATCGTGCTTCTATTGCATTTCATTGGAGGAGTTTCTGGGTGGATAGTTGTGAGTGCTCTGGGGTTTGAGGAATTTGAAGATTATAGGCTGAGTGATTCTCTATTTTGGTTGTAGTAACTCAGAGAATGTCAAGCAACTTATTCTGATCTGTTACCCGTTCGCCGGCATGTGGAGGTCGGCTGCGCAGCAGCTAGCAAAACAAAAGCTTGCCGTTGTGGGTAGAGAAAGGGGTTCCTCGAATTTTCTCTTGCTTTGGCAGATTGTGACCTACCGGAGCACTGCGGTGCACGCCGCAGCTAGTGTACTTTCGTCAGATGGCATTTCAAAAGTAGATCATGGGTCGGAATTCCAGCCTCGGGTGCAATTTCCGATGTCTCCCTCGCCGTCGTTATCACCGTTGGATTCCGCACTTATTGAACTTGTTGACCTTCTCCCCCAATGCTGGCGCTGCACCTCTTCTACAGTTTTGAACCGAGATTATAGTAAGACTCAGACACCCTTGCAAGTATCGGATTGCGCAAAGGCGCTAGGAGCACATGAACTTACTAATAGAATTACTTGCAAAGTTGAGGATGAAGATGATGTGGGGAATTCACCTCATGATTCACATGGGGATTCAGTAGTTGTCGCGGAAGCGTCTTTAGAATCCAAGACGAAGAAAAAAATATTGCGGGAGTTGTACAAACGGCAGGTGGAGATTGAGACTGAGGCTTGGAAAAAGGCGGCCACCGAATACAAGGATTTGATGACTGAAATGTGTCGGAGAAGTCTTGCACCAAATTTGCCGTTTGCTCAGTCACTTCTTTTGAGTTGGTTTGAGCCCCTCAGGTTTGTGAGTTTTAATTTTTTTAAATTTTTTCTAGCAAGTGTGAGGTATTCTTCTAGTCGATATGGGTTTGCAATGAATATTGTAGCTATCTGACCCCCCAAGCGCTCAAGCTCTCTGAAGTCCAGACTCTGGATGATGAACAGAGTGCTTGAGGGCAATGTTATCCAGATATTCTCTCAAGTAACGCTTGAAACTTTAAAAACAAGTTTCTAGTGAAATTGATGAAATTGGCAAAAATAACATTTGTTATACAGAGATGGAATGAAAAATTTGTAAAATTTTAAGAAAGAATTAGGATGTTTAAGGGTTAAAGGTGGTCTACTTGTTCGGTGGCAGAGATGGAATACGCGAAGAGCAGCGAGATTATTCTAACCGTGATCAGCGAGAACAAAGATCCGTGTATGGTCCATATGTCTGTCAATTACCTGCTGACATGCTAGCGGTGATTACAATGCATCGGCTAATGGGGCTGCTCATGAGTGATCAAGAACATGGGTGTGTTAAAGTCATTCATGCTGCAGTTGTGATCGGTGAAGCTATTGAGCAGGAGGTAACGCTCTGCAACACATTTGCTGGGTTTTTAGTCATTCGTGCTAATTTTGTGATTGTTTTTGAAATTTACTCGTCCGACGGAAAATGAGTATGAACTGGTACTCATCCTGAATATTAATCTACCGTGGTGTTGGTTAATTTCCTTGCTCATTTCGTGTCTTAAAACATTAGTTTCCGTGTTCAATATTTGAAATCAAGTGGAACGGACCATGCAGGTGCGAATTTTCCACCTAATGAACTCGAAGAAGAAATTGAAGGATGCTGAAGTGAACATTGATTTACTTGGAGACATAGCTAGCGAAGAGGAACTTGAAGCAACTAGGCAGGCTAACTTGAAGTCAAAGAAGGTGGTCAGGGATAAAGTGAAAAGACTAGTGAAACAGAATAAGCTGCGGAGGGTAGATAGTATTCTAAAACATGCTAGCACTGATGAGCCCTGGAGCCCTGTCATTCATGTTAAGGTATGAGGTCAGTTTTACATTTCGCATGGTAGTTTTATATGATAGTCTGTGACGATTTTCTTGCAGCTTTAATTCTTGTATCCATTGCATAGTATTAGTAGTTTTGATGATACTAACGATTCATGATTCTGGTTGGTATTTATTTCCTCTGATGTTGTGCAGCTGGGAAGCCGTTTGTTAGAGATAATGCTCGAAACATCCTTCGTGCGAACTCCTGCAACTGAGGACGGTGATGACTTTGGTGAACTGCGACCAGCATTTCAGCACAAGTTCAAAAATCACATTCTACGGCAAAAGTAAGATACAGATTTTTGATAAGCTATTATATATGTATTGACTGTATCTTGGACGGTCACATTCATGTGCAGATTTGTCTCTAATTGCCTCTTGAGGTTGCATTTGTTCTCTCAAAACACATCGAACCTCAGTAATATTGTAAGCCTTAATCTAAGCGAGGGAATACATTTATGTCTTTGCAGTGTTAATCGCATCTATGGCGTCATTGAGTGCGATCCCTTGGTACTTTCTGAGATTGACCAATCGGTAAGGGAACCTCAATTATCAAAGTTCTAAGTTACAGCAATTAAAATCAATTATAATCAAGTATTCGCCCATTTTTCGTTGATAATTTTTGTTCTGTTCATTTCGTACAACATTGAATCTTTTGTGCGCTTCTTGCCCATATTCAAGTTTTGAATGCTTAGGTTTTTACAAGACTTTTGTGTTTGAAGAGTATTTGACCGTCCGGAACACCTAATTTTTTGCTTGCCATAATGATTGCTTCTGTACAGGTTAGGCATATGGTTATGCCATACATGCCGATGCTGGTGAAACCTCTTCCATGGAAGGGGTGGGTTTAATGTTTGCATATGCGGTTATTGTGTACTGCAGTATGTTTATTTATTATTAGGATTTCATTGAACCGACGTATTCTGAAACGACCCTTTGTTGAGTTTCACTTACATCGTTATTATGATGTATTCAGTGAGTTTGCGTGTCCTTGTCTGTTTTGACAGGTTCTATGAAGGTGGGTATTTGTATCTGAAATCGTCTATCATGCGAACACAGGGTGCGAAAGAACAACGGGTGGCTGTTATCGACACTCCCCGCAAAAATATAAAAGAAGTTGTTGAGGTTGATACATTTTACTACTCTGCAGTTTGTGCCAAGCCTGTTGGCAGTAGAACATGATAAACCAAATTGTTGTCTTATTTCTTCGAGATTTTGACATAATGGCTGGGCTACTGTTGCCTAAGAATGTGGACATTCTCAGTGATTGGGTCCTTATTGTGCATAATACGTGCAGGCTCTAAGTGTGTTAGGAGAGACAGGGTGGAAGATCAACAAGCGAGTGTTGGAGGTTGTAGAAAAGTTGTGGGTGGCTGGTGGCGGAATCGCTGACTTAGTTGAGGCTGCTGACGTAAGTTTTTGTTGTAGCGTGAAGCCATCTATTCCTTGTTTTTAGTGGCTGTAATGTCAAGTCCATAGTTTTCTGAGAATTGATTTGAGTACTTAACCTGCAGTTTAGGGCAACTTTTTGGGCCACGACTCTTATGAACCGAGGTAAATTTGTTGAGGCATTGCCATATTCCAGCATTGTTCCTTGTCCGTTAGAGGATTTGGGGTTCGTTTTTGTCAGTCTTGATGTTGTCATATGAATATGTTGCGGTTGCCTATGTCAAGGGTACAGTTGGATCCAAATTTGTTTACATTTATGAGAAGCTGTGCTCTCTCTATTTTTCAAGTCTTTAAGTGTGAGAGTTGTTACCTATCATTAATTTGAAGGATTTCTGCTCCAACTTGTTCATGAAGAGAATACCATTTGGTCATCCTGTTTAATTGAACTGAATGTACAAGTACTTAAGCTGCACCATTTCTGACCTTCTAGTTGTCTGCAATGTTGGAGTAGGATGCTGCTTTATTTCTTTGATTGTAATGGCTCTTTGTGCAGGTTCCGATCCCTGCGAAACCACTTGCCATAGATAAAGAGGCTTGTCTGAAATGGAAGGTGTCTGTCTCCCAAGCGAAGCGTGCCAACAATGAGCGTCATTCCTTGCGTTGTGATACAGAGCTGAAACTTGGGGTACTAATACACGCTCTACCCTTTAGTGATATTCTCTGCTGCATTTTATACAATGTTCGGTTATCACCTACGCGTGCGACTGTTTCAAATTTTCAAGGTTTGCTTTCTGCACGATTTTTAGTTTTTTGCATCTTTTTGATTAAGTCTTTGGTAGGCGCTATCAACTTCGTTCAGAACAACTATATTTTGGAGAATATCAGATGATATTTTTGCTGGTTTGTCAGTAAAGTGATCCATCTTTAATTCAAATATTTGATAAGTGCGACATAAGCTTATCACGTTTCATATGCGTTGTGTTTTGATTTCACCTTATATTGTGGCTAAATGAATGGGGTTTGGGGGGTGGCTGGGAGAGATTATTATGACCCACAATAATTATGATTTTGGGTGAAATCGACTTATCCACACAGATGTTTCCTTTTAGGCGTGGGTTACGACTCTTGTTTTGAAAATCTCCTTTCCCCCATATTTAGGCTTTTGGTAGTCTTGAAAGACGCTTTAAATTTTTACCGTCATGAGTCTCCAAACCAATTGTGTTTCTTAGTTGACCATAATTATTTTTGAAGAATTCTTGGCCATAGAAAGTACCAAAAAGAAAAACATTCTGTGGCCCGCAGAATATGGTGAAATCAGAATAATTCTACAAAGGACCTGTTGTCTTCATATTTCTACTGTTTGTGCTTCCTTGATGCAATTTTGGATTTCATTCTTTTGCCCTGCCCAAGTCCTAATGACATCTTGTTATCAGGTGGCTAATAAACTCCGTGATGAAGAAGCTTTCTACTATCCTCACAATCTTGACTTCAGGGGGCGAGCTTACCCGATGCATCCACACTTAAACCACTTGGGAAATGACCTCTGTCGAGGCCTTTTGATTTTTGCTGATGGCAAGCCTCTAGGACCACATGGTCTTCGGTGGATCCAGATTCAGCTGGCAAATCTTTTTGGAGGAACAGTAGGGAAAATGTCATTTGATGACCGTTCTGCATTTGCAGAGGACCATATCGATGACATATTAGATTCTGCTGAATGTCCCTTGGATGGAAAGAGATTTTGGCTGAAGGCTGAGGACCCTTTCCAATTCCTTGCAGCTTGCATCGATTTTAGAGATGCAATAGCTTCTGGCTATCCAGAAACCTTTGTTTCTCATCTGCCTGTGCACCAGGTAATAACAGTTTTTCTATTTGATGAAGTATCTGCTTGTGCTTTTCTTGTGCGAAATTTGGTGGTATGCTGCTCATTAAACAAATGTAAAGTAGGGCCGTCTCTGAATCTTGTGGAATAGTGACTCCGTCTTGAAGAAACGTTGGACGTGAAACTTATTATATCACATGTTGTCTACGCTTGAAATTTATATGCATGTTGTCTACGCTCAGTGCATGCATGGATGGTTCATGGAATGGGTAACACACCATACATGTTGAACGCTCATACTCTTTGTATTTTAGGATGGTTCATGCAATGGCTTACAGCATTATGCAGCACTAGGCCGAGATCGGGTAAGCTGCATAACCTACGCTTTTTATCTTTCTATCATGTAGCTGTCCTGTTATTTGATTAATACCTTTCTGAATTTCAGAGTCTGACAATCCTCTTAACTGCTAAACATCAGTCTGACTAATTTTTACCTGCTGAATCTAGATTGGTGCGCAGTCCGTGAATTTGGTTGCTGGAGACAAGCCTGCCGATGTGTATTCTGGAATTGCTGAGAGGTACGTATTATATCCGTCGTTGAAACTTACTTGGTGCAGAAATGGAATCCTAGTTTTTGCAGTTTGGAGTGGTTGCAGTTTTAGATTTTACCTCCTTTGAAACGTCAATCTATTCATGACAAACAAACCACTTATTTAATTTGCATTCTCTTTTGTGTATTCATGTATTCTAACAGAGTGAAAATCATCATGGAAGAGGATGCACTGAAAAACACTCTCACAAATCGAAATGCAGTCAGTGCACGACTTCTTCTGGGACAGGTTCGACTCTCACTCTAGCCATCTATGTCTCGGTGAAGCTGTTCTTGTTTAAGTTATAAATAGCGTATTTTTGACTAATAACGGCAAAAGTATTTTCTCTCATGTGAGTAATCAATGTCTGTATATGTTCTGTACGGCAGAAGAACAAGTTAAGCTTGTTAGGATATAATGAATATCTAGGATTTTAAACGAGGGACATCCCAAGAATCTTGCTCATGCTCTTGAGTGGATAATGCAATCATCACTGATTGTGTACTTTTCAGTTTCTCTGGGTGGTGGGTGCTGTACCAGTCCATTTTTTCTAAGCTATTGTAGTGTATGGTGACTCACAGCACAAAACTTCATAGCTTGAATACGACATAGTTTCCAGCTTCGATTATTAGAGTGGAGGCTGATCTGACTACAATGCTAAGAAGCTTTGCATTTGGTTGTTAGTATAGTGATCAAGGTGAGGAGTTTTACAACACGGTGACAACGTTTTTAGCATGCGCACATGCACGTAGGTTCTCGTAGGCGGTTGATTGTCCTTGAAGAAAGATGGATGCTGTCTTACTGGTTTGATTAGGTGACTTGTTGAAGTCTGCTTAAAGTTTTTAATAAATATATTGCGCCATGGTCCTGCGCCATCTACCTCCTCTTAACCCCTATCGAGGGTTTCAAATTTCCGGCAACATGAAGATGTGTTATATAGTGCAATGTAGAAGAATTATTTAGTGATCGTATTTAAGTAATATTGGTTTTCTATGATTTGTAGATCATATCTATACAATCCAAGCACCATAGGATGATGAAAAAGGACATCTCATGAGAAGGTTATTGCTTTCAACAATCAGTTTTATACAGCCAGCTCCTGTGTCATTACAGGGTTAACATACCTTGGTTTTTTTTAACGATTTTGTGTCTCCGTGGCAAGTCTCAGAAGTCTTTTATCTTTCAAATTTGTCTACAGATTGACCGCAAGCTTGTGAAGCAGACCGTGATGACTTCTGTTTATGGCGTGACATTCATCGGAGCTCGCATGCAAATTTTGAAGCGACTGAAAGAGAGGAATCCTACTGCTGCTGATCCAGTTGACACATACCGAGCTGCTTGTTATGCTGCTAAGGTAAGGTGTAGTCTTTCTGCCATGGAATTACAAACTTTTGAGCTCATTAAGTTTTTTAGTTGTTCTCAACCTTTGAAGGACCTTGACATCATTCTAAACCAATTTTCTTGTGTGAGATAAGTCAGGTCAATCTTTTTCCTTTGAATGCACCCTGTCCAAATTCATTCAGACCTTCAAGTTTAGGTGGCTATTGCTTGTAACTAGAATCATAATGCTATTCTACTGCTAAATTTATAACCAACTCAACGTATATTTATGGGTCAAAATTCTCTTTAATTTTTTATTTGTTGTAGATTAATCATTTTTCAAGAAGTAGATAACATCAGTCATTTCATTTGTTCTAATTAATTTCTTCATGTTAACGTAGATCTCTGTGTCTTTCACATGTGAGTGCTCGATCATAGGTTACCCTAGATGCTCTCGGAGTAATGTTCAAGGAAGCTCGTTGCATCATGTTCTGGCTTGGTGACTGTGCCAAGGTGAGTGATCTCCGAGCTCCGAGTATATCAAGTTGACTTCATGTCAGTCTGTTAGCATGTTGGATTTCGTTCCCATCATTATAGAGTGTGACTCAGAAATATGTATTCCTAACACAATACTTTTTGTCCAAGTTTGATCAAATTTGAGTATTCCTAGGAAGTTAAAGGAATTAATAAGAACGTTAGTTTTGGTTTGAAAATGATACACAATAAGCACTTATTATTCTCTTTCTTGTTGTAGATTGTTCTGATTTAAAAATTTAAAACCAATTCTATGACTTTTCAAATTGAAGTGCACGGGAACATTTTCTCCGAAGTCAAAGGTTGGGTGCAAGCATACTAAGGCGAACAATACCCTTCCTTGTGTAACAAGAAAGATGAAATAGATTAAAATGTGCAGTGAAGTGAGAAAAATAAAGTGACAAACAAAGCTGCACAATTGAATAGTGTGGGCCCCCCCTCACACTAATTGAATGAATTATGGGTGAATGTGATCTGGTTAGTTTGAACATTTACGTGAAACTTGAAGGGATTTGGGTGAAAACAGACGAAATTAGATGAAAATCACACGATCTGGGATAGTATGAAAATAATATAGACCACGTTACATTGATTTTATCTAAACTACTGTGAAGTACTATACTACATCGCCTAGCAAGTTCGCAGAATTCTTGAATTTGTGGAAGTTTGCAGGAAGCTATTCCTGCACGGTGCACTGATAGAATTAACTTGTGCTCATTTTTTAACTGTGAAATGTAAATATCTCCTCATTTACGTAAATTCTTTTGTTCAAACCAATTTTAGTTCTCTTGAAATTATGTATATTATGTATCAAATTTGGTCCATGAGCAGTGATTTTATTGGAAGCATTGGTTTTTTAGAATTTTTCTAGAACTGCAGAACTTGAAAACTGTTTTTCATGTGCTTTGTGTCTGTTCCCCAGGTCATTGCTGCTGCTGGCCACACTGTGAGATGGACTGCTCCTTCAGGTCTGCCAGTGGTACAACCTTATCGGAAGCACAGCCGTCATTTGGTATAATTCCTCTTTTTATTTGATTGTGTGTTTATATTTGTAATTTGTCATGTGTGCTCTGTCTCTTCTATGAATATCCGATTCTTATTTATGTGTGTTGTACACACTTAATTATGACCGTGCTAATGATGTGCTCTTTTGTCCAACACTTCTTAGTTAGTTAGCCTTTTGGTGCGATCATAGTGTTGACGCTGTTACTCATTTTTTTTTTCCAGCTTTTCTAGTGCATAATCTTTGTTGAGGATTGTTTTAGAATTTTATAAAAAGATTCAGAATCCTCATAGTTGTACACTTTGTCCTCTGTAATTTTTGATGTTTACATGATGAATTGTGTCGAAACAGCGTGCGTGTTGCATAAATTTTAGGTATATATGAAAATTTCTTTGTGTTATCCAGGTGAAAACTTCACTTCAAGTCTTGGCTCTCAGACACTCAGATGAGAGTCATCCGGTAAATGCCTTTCTCTGTTTTTATGGGTTGTTTCGTTGGGTTTTCTTTACAAGGTAAATGTGTGTCATTCATTGTCTGTCTCTCCCACTCAATTTGACAACTTGCCTTGAGTCGGTAAGGTACTTTTTCTCAGTGCGGGTTTGTTTATTTTCTTGTTCCAGGTGCTGGCATCAAGACAACGGAGTGCTTTTCCGCCTAATTTTGTACACTCCTTAGACAGCTCACACATGATGATGACGGCACTTGCTTGTAGTAAAGCTGGGCTTACGTTTGCAGGTATAGGTTGATTCTTTAAGTTTCTGGAACTGCTGCTAATTTCCACTTGAATAATTCAGGGTTTAGGGTTTAGGGTCTCTTACCATTCTGCTTCAATCCGATTTCCATTTTTAAGGAGTTTTTTTTTTCTAGGTTGGAATTGCAATCTTTTCAAGTTGTTGCTTTCATTAACTGACAAATTTCTTGAAAAAACTGAGAACGCAATTTCCAACAAAACTCACCATGTTTTCCCAGGTGTGCACGATTCTTATTGGACTCATGCTGGAGACGTGAGGCAAATGAATTTCCTACTTCGGAAGAAATTTGTTGAACTCCACAAGCAGCCCATTCTTGAAAACGTGAGTTTTCTGACTTGTGTTATTAATAGAATTTCTTGAAAATATTTTCCTCAATAACTTTTTTGCTCTTTTGCATACTAAGGTATCCGACCTATTTCCGACAATGTTTAGCGTTTTAGCATATGTCCGATTGAGCTATGGTGTGGGGGGGGGATAATTTTCTCCAGTCATGAAATATAAATAATGAAGATTGCACTATTTTTTTGCTAATTTTTCATCAAGTTTGGAATTTGTAGAAATTAAGTAAATGTAGATTACAATCCGACCTGTTCTCAATGTATAAGTGCAAAACGAATAGAGTAATTTATTTCTTTTCTTCTACGTGTTATAGTGTATTTCGAGACTATGTTACTAAACTTTTTCATGACATCTCTTCCAAACAGTCGATCAAGTAAGATAGAAATATACTAAAAACTGGTCTTAGCAATTGGTCAATATGTGTCAAATGTGTTATTCATCACACAACAATGAAGGCCCTAGTCAACATCATATTCCCCTCATTCATGAAAATAGGGCACAAATGGGGCCTTGCTCGGAAACAGGTCTTACATCACAGTTAGCGTATGAATTATTTTCGTGTACTTTGCATTGAGTTGACAATGCTGTACTCTTGATGTTTCATGCAGTTGTTACTAGATTTTCAAACTCAATTTCCAGATCTCATTTTCCCGGCAGTCCCGGCTCGGGGTGATTTCGAAATGGAAGAGGTTCTCAAGTCGCCATATTTCTTCAACTAGAGATTCGGCTTCGAAGTTTGCTTGACCACCAGAGGAGTTTCAGGCGCTGTGATATTCCGATTTTGAAATTGAATTCTGGAGTTCCAACGAACTAGCTATAATCATCGAAGGCGTGAGTTGATAACTTCTTTCTTTGCACTAGCTGCCATTCCCTATTTTGAGATGCTGAGGGAGGATATATGGTTTGGGAGCTGGGTTTGGGTCTCTTCATGCGCAAACTGACCAAGTCCCTGCATTCCGTATGATGGGCGTTGCTGCTTCCGGCGTTAAAGCTTATTCAGGTGCCAAGACGTTCGCAAACCTGCATTTTGGGCTTATAAGCTTAGTACGCAAGTTACAAAGCTTTTGGTAGATGTTCTGATTAAGCTGGGATGTTTTGGCTGGAGATGTTAAGGTGTTCAAACAGGTGTTCTGGTTTATCTGTCTGAAGATCCACCAAGCTGAAGCTCTGGTTTCTTTTAAGCTTATGTTTTGTCTATTCGTTTGCTGCAAAGCTCTCAATTGGGTATAGGGACGAGGTTTTGGGTTTGAAGCTTAATTTTCAAGGTGTGCCGTGTGAGCGTTTTCGAAGATGTGGATTTGAACATTTCGTTTTCGTTTCAGTTCAGTTTTGTGTCGGAGTGATGCTTGGCGTGAGTATTTTCAGTTGTTTGAGTAGTTTGCATTTGGGGGTGACATTGGTTGAGAGAAGCAAGAGTTGCAGAAGGTGATTTGAGAGAGTGTTTTGAGAACAATGGTTTGAAACTAGTTTTTGGAGGCATTCTTCGCAGTGGTTGCAATTTCTTCCACATCTCAATTCTCACAGCCAAGTGGGAATAAACATTATAAGAGTTCATCATTGTGTTAGTGATTTGGTTGGGAAGAGATTGTAGTTGCTATAGACTAAGGTTATTCTTGTGGTCAGTCAAATGAATAGATGTATGTGCAAGTGGTTTATTGTTTAGATGAGTTTTTTTAGTTTTAGGGTTTGAATGTGGAACTTCAATAAATATTTAAGTGTAAAATTTGAAATATTGGTGTATGCTTATTTTGATTTACCACCCACGATCTATGATCTTACAATCTCAAAGTCATGTGGACATAACATTGTTCACCTTTGCCGGGGTTCCTTTTGCAATGTAACACACGGAATCTCCAATTGAGTCCAGCCAATCAAATTTCCAGTATTATATAACTCAATTCTCTCCCAAGGTATCTTAGGAGGAATTATACCTCTACTTGGGGTATCTTGGGAGGAATTATACCTCCACTTGGGGTATCTTGGGAAGAATTATACCTCCACTTGGGGGGAGGTTTGTCAATTGGTTTAGCAATGTTATGGAATTCATTGTCATTTATAATTAGGTCTATAGTGATATGGTAGGTTGGTAAATTGAATGTTTTATATGCTAATTATTGAAATAATCTACTTCAAAAGCTTCAAGAAGGTAATAAATTGTACCAATAGAAGAAAAAATATTACACCTTATACAATTTAATGATAGAGGTAAATTTTGAAAATTATTGATTTTTAGATTGTTAACTTTTGAAGTAAACATTCGCAATATATTGTGCCTTTATTGTGGCTAAAACCTAATAAATGAAAAGGTGATATATTCTATAATTTCATAGATTATATTTATATTTCTCGAATGTGTTTTGGGAGGATTTGAAGTATAGAATCTTGTACTAGACTTGTGGAAAAGAAATAGTAAGAATTTTGCGACATTTGATTGTACAGATTGAAAGATATAAGCATTTCAAGTGATTTTTTTCTAACCCTATCAAAGAATTTCATATGCCTTTGACCACCAATTGTGGGAGGTTTTTGCACTATGGGTTTTGAATTTAAGAATCTAGCACACTAAAGGTCACGTGAGACATGTTTCCACAAAATTTCAAAGCAATCAAAGAATGATATGAAGCACATCCAAAAAAATCTTGCAATGCTATAGTGTTTATAGAAATGACAATACACTATATAATTTTCCAACCACATTTTCCACCATTTACTTTTAAAATTTAGAAATACAAATGGTGGATTGAAATTTGAAAGATATACTAATACTTGTAAAGCACTGAAAAAGAAATTAGGAAAAAAATACATTTTCTAATTCCTATAGTATTCAAACAAAGCATTTAGAAGGCCTATGTGATTAGTAAGGCATTGGACATTCTTTAAAAAAAAAATTGAGATGCGACCGGTCTATTTCTAGTCTACTTTTCAGTATTGTCCTCTACATTGAAAATTTGAATTTTCACTTCATTCACCCATCTTTGGACAACCCAAACACAAAGGACATCCAAGAATTTGAAATTCCTAGCCCTTTTGTACAAGCCATAGCACATTTCATGTAAATCCATGTGCCCAACTTTTATGTATAAGCCTAGTCCTTCTACACAAGCCACACACACCACATGTAAATGCACATTTCCAATACGACTTGAAACAAATAGGGAGTCAAAACCCCTTCATTTACTAATAATTGTAATTGTAACTTTCACTTGAAAACTTTGAGAATTCATAGTTTACTCATATGGTGTCCGAAAATTGGTTAGTAAACAAATATATCAATGCAATTATGGTACAACACATGAAGATCCAAAAAGTATAATTTCTATTACACTATAATTAATTTTTCCTTGTGAAAATCGTGCACTTCAATAACAGATAAAACATATGCAAGAATTATGAAAATACAAAATTGTACAAATTAGGTTATAGATTTAGATTAGGACATGCTTTTAGATTAGGACACACTAAAATAGTGTTGATATTCCAACTACTTTTGTCCAAGGTTTTGCATTGATAATTATTAGCAAATCCTTTAGCTATAGCCTCTATCACTGCAACTTCAGCCGTGGCATTAACGAATGACTTCCAAAGCACTTTCATTGCTAGAGGGCAGTTAGAAGGGTCAAAAATCTTGTTAAAATTTAGTTTACTAATTTTAAACCCCAATTAGATGTCTATTTTTCCCATAATTCCATCTAGGGGGATTTAGTACTATTTTTGATTCAAAAATGAAAATTTGAAGGTCAAAATTAAGATATGAGGACTTCTTCTATAGTCACACAAGTTTACATAGAGATTTTTTTTAAATAATAAAGTGTCCACCTTCCACATGTGTTCAAAGTGCAAATGCATAGAATACAATTTTTTTTTCGTAAAGATACAAATGGTTGAGAAGGAGGCACCTTCAAGTTAGGATAAATGTTCAATTATTTATTTTATTTTTTTGAATTATTTTACTACAATTTTCTGAAAATCAAACATCAAAGTATCCATTTCTTGGTATTTTCTATCACTCTCTTTTTGAGCATAACTTTTAGAGATAAATATTTTTAGACCTAAATTCTTAGAAACACACCATATTTAACGCTTTACAAATAATCAAAATTTAATTCACTAAAAAAAATTTATTCCAAAAGTCATAGTACGCATTGAAATGGCAATAACCCAACTATCTAATTCTAGTGCACAAATTCACCATCTAGAGATATCTATCTCTAGGCAATCTTTTCTTGCACACTGTAATTATAGTAAATAAATAACTAGGGCTTCGCATTGGTGTGCATAACCATCAACAATTGTATTACATTGATTGTTTTAAAGATTGTTACAAGGAATCCAAAATTGTAGCATACTAAACAACAAGAGCAAATGACCAGCAAAAAGTCCGAGACAACATGTCTATAGCAAACATGTGAATTATCAAATGAATAACATACACTAATGTTTCAATAAAATCCGACTCTTGTCCTCCTTTTTTTCACTACTAGAAGAATTTGGTCCAAATGAAGATAGAATCAACAAAAATTGCACTACTAGAAACGCTGTGACTGAAACAACAGAAATCTAACAGAGCGTAGTTGTTTACTTCAGTCATTTTGGAGCCGTTGTTTTGGACGAAATCAAACTTAAAAGTGTTGTTTCATTCTGTTTATTTGGTCATGCCACGTAGGAGTATACAGTGATTGGGATTTCCAACTCAGTAGATTTATGCCACACATCTCTTAGCACGTGGCTTAAACGTAATGGATAATCAGAACCTCCTTCACTTATATGACTCCTCGAAGCCTCAATGGTCATGCAATACAACGTCTCTTCCGGTATCACACTCTGTCTGTTTCTGCAAATTACAAACACATTGTACAGGACCGCGGTGTCGATCATTTCCTTACTAACGATGACATCTGCTTGACATTCCGGATTTTTCCTCGTCAAAAGCAATTCACACTTGTTTTTTAAGAGTATTTTGATTTTTTTACGTACTTCACTTCATCCATGAAGGAAATTCGGATCACATGCAAATATTCACTTGAAGTTTTGAAAAATAATAGATATCATTACTTCAGCGAATTTCCAAACTACTATACGCAGTTCAGTCCACGCCATAAACTAAGTAACTATGTGATTCTCTTTCTGCGGGGCTTACACATCATTCGGTTTCCAACGGTGGCCTTGTCATTTTAAGGACTGCATAGTTTAAAAGAACACTAAATTTTTTTTATTAAAATAAATTACGGAAACTGAGACTCTTTATGGACAAGTGCGTTCGAAGCACTTGAAGCTACAGAAAATCAATGTGTCGTCAAATTCATTACTCAAAGTCACCAAATTTGATGACGGACTCTGTAGCATTTCCTTCACTACACTTGGAAATCGTGATTGACTACTGCGATTTTTACGTAATGGTCCACTCACTCTCCGAATATGTTTTCTTTTACTACCTCTACGATGAATGCTCTTCTACTAAAACACTTGACTTCTAACTCATTGGAAAACCCGTTGTACCATCTACATTGGGCACCTTGAAGGACGCCCTCTAGCTTTGCCTTCTTGAAGGCAGTTACTAAGGTAATCAAATCATAAGCATGGACTGTTACCGCTATGGGGCTCTAAAAATTAATGACAAAGTACATTTGCATATTTTCAGGTATGAAACTAGTTTTCGTTCACTAACATTCCTTCCTGAATCATTCCCGGTAACACCACTTGAGAGTCCCTTGCTGCAACTGGAATTCAGTTTATCTGAGTTACCTGGCAACTTGAGATGAGAACGTTGTCGAAAAAGTAGCAAGCACACCTCGTTGTCAAGTGTGCGACCTTTTCACAAGCAGACTGCACCAATTTCGTCGTCGACTTTCTCTTTGGGCGGATTAAACATTACCACTGCAGAAGTCGCCTAACAGTACCAAGACTCAGACTTCCTAGTTCCGTTGCTGTGCTGTTGCAGAACTCCTCACTGTCAAAGTTGTTCAACAAAAAGGAGCCTCAGTTAAGGTACTCAGCTCTAACGTAGCATGCCTGCAGAACTCTTCCCTTGTGCACAACTGTAGTGAAATCTGAAGAAGTTCTTCCTTTCCATAGCCGCAGAAGTGAAATGAAGTTGTCGTCAAGGAGGTTACATCTGCGACAAATGAAGTTCATCCAAATGCACATTAGGGTTACAATAAGGCACGCTTCTCGAGAAATACTACCAGGCAACTCATGATATGCCCAACAGAAAGTAATCGCGGCACCATGGTCCGAGCTGAAGTTTTGGAGATGCACATGGGCGTCTCCACGTTCAAGCATTTGGGAACTTTGGCCCAATTGACGAAGGTCAAGTCGTCCTGATATTTATGATTCTCTAACCTATTCTATTTGTGGCACACACTATGACGACGTCAATTTCCCGGAATGCCTTATTTTAGGGAGGCGCATTCAAGGGGTGTGCAAAATTTGTACTGCGTCTTCATGGACAGCAATTTCCTGGGCGGCGGAATACTCCTTCGATCTACCAGCTCTTCCGGGGCGGGGTGGATTGACCCCCTCGCTCAACCCTGCGGGCAAACTATGGAATTATTTAGTTTCGGCACATGAATTTATTTGCAAATTTTTAATTCATTTTTGCGATCAAAGATACCAAATTAGTTGAGAGAGGTCAAGAGTATACCCTAGAACAGCCCAAAATAGTGGGCTTTTTTTTAACATGCACCCCTGGTAAGGCCGAGCGTTGGGGTCAATCCACCCCGATCTTCTTCCGCTACAGCGTGTTGTCCTTCTGCACTGATCCGAATTGAATTACTGAGTTCTGTTCCAATATACCCGTCATCAGCTTCCAAAGAGAATTATATGTCACCATTGTGGGAGGATTTCGCCAACTCCCGCTGGGTGACCCTCTACACCGCCGACACTTGCCAAGACCTGAACGCTGCTTGCATGAACCGCAAGTCCCACGAGGATCGAGAATGCTTCGACCAAGAGCTTCTGTCTCCGTTCTGCCACTTGGATTTCTTCGCTGGGATTCCAATCCTTTCGGTAACTTTAAAGGACCATCTTACTGCCAAGTGCCTCAGGCCAGGGTGAATTGACCCCTCATTGCCCCTCCAGGGCAAACCCTGGAATTTTTTATTTGTAAGGTTTCATTTTTTTTTGAAATTCTGAATTCATATTTGCAGTCAGAGGCCCCAAATTACTCTAGGGAGATGCAAGAATTACCAAAAAATTGGCACAGCATAGGGGGCTTTTTTTTCAAACCTAAGTTGACTGGGGCAATGAGGGGGTCAATTCTCCCTGCGCAAGTGCCTCCCAGGGCAACATGTCCATGAACATGAACTGTATTACCTCGAATCATTTCGATCAGCTTACTCCCACCAAGCTAAATTCTGGCTGGCTTGGTTTCTGGAAGGGCATGAAGGTACCACCGAAGTGCTTTTGCATGTTGTCGACGCTTGCATTGACAGCATACGTGAAGAAGACATCCGTCCAAGACTGGAACCGGATGCCGTTCATAATCCCCACCGACCGTGGCTTGCATATTGCACTCCGCTTCGGACTGTCCCAAAATTGAGCAGTCGAGCAGAAAAACCCATGTTCGTCATC
The DNA here is from genome assembly GCA_947034895.1 of Rhytidiadelphus loreus. Taxonomy (NCBI): domain Eukaryota; kingdom Viridiplantae; phylum Streptophyta; class Bryopsida; order Hypnales; family Hylocomiaceae; genus Rhytidiadelphus; species Rhytidiadelphus loreus. The sequence continues at coordinate 24,222,143 of OX344764.1, forward strand.
ATGTTGCCGCCATGGATCACAGTGAACCGCCATGGGCTGGTACGAAAAAATCAGCAGAGGTTGATAATAGGGCCAGTAGATCTGTACCAAACCTTGCAGGGGATTTGGCAGGGTCGAAGGACACAAGGTGGGTAGACGAAGCGGAACAGGACAGATTGAATAGCGGTATGAATCTGTTGTAAGATGAGGTTACTAAAATCAATTTATAGGTAAGGGAAAAAAATTCAATTTTTTCTCTTATAAATATTTAATATTAGTTGCTTTCCAAGTTTATTTGTATTGAAGTCTGATTTTTGAAGATGTAAATGCTAAAATAATCAAGATTTTTGAAAGACACTCTTTCACAAAATACTAAACTGAAAAATCATAATCCTTCATTTTCAAAATCCAATTTGCATGCTACAACTACATTTCAAAAGTAAATTTTTTTTTAAGCTAAAAATATTTTAAATTGGACATTCATTAGATTTAATTTAACTTCAAAGTATTGTCCATTTGATGATTAGGCGCCTTGGCCCTTGGGCATTTAGGAGTTCAACATTGTAGAATTAGAAAATAAGATGGTTTATAATACCAAGTGCAATTGGAAACTTCTAAACAATATCAGAGCTATTTGGCTAAGACATTTGAAGGATATTACTGCTGAAGAATATAACAACTTCTATCAATCTTTGATAAAAGTCTGTATGCAAACTATATATATTAAATTTCACTACCAACTTTTGTAGATAAACATAATGATATTAATTTGTAAAAATTTGACATTCTTAAGAAGTTTATAAGTATAACCTTTTACAACATGTGGGTATAGATTAGAGTTTAGGCCATTGCTACAAAAAATCAAAGGCTCATATAAAGCAGTAAGACAATATATATAAGGTGCAATTTCACTTTAAAAATTATCAAAAGTAATTTAAAAAGTAATTAAAAAAAATTTGAATTAATATGGCACGAATAATGCCACATCACTTTGATGATTTTTTTTTTTTTAAATTTAAATTATTTTCCTTATCTTTGCACTAGAGACCAAAAGTTAGAGAATCTTGTTTTGGCTTTAGATTTTCTGTAATATAAGTAAAAGTGCTATCATTCTTTTCAACATGATAAACATGGGAAACTTGAATTTCTTTTTTAAGTTTCTAAAAGGAAGTACTTGTTAATGGGTTGCACAATAAGTTCAACTGCGGATATCCAATTGAAGTTACTCAAATTAAGTGCTAGTGATTCACGAGTGAGAGTGCTATTGCACTTTTCAATATGATAAGCATAAGCCACTTGAAGTTTACTTGAAGTTCCTAAAAGGAAGTAGTAGTGAATAGGTTGAAAAATAAGTTCAACTGAAGCTAGCCAACTGAAGTTACTAAAATTAATGTACTAGTGAGAGAAAGTGTAAACTTTCCATTGTCTTTATATCTAGTAATACTCCTTCAAAAGAGCTTCATTGTTTATATCTTGTACTTAAAGCACTATTTTCTTTCTTTCTTATAACAAGTTGTGGGTGTAGGCTTTGAAAGGTGAATTATTAAGAGAACTTTTGGGTTGTAATACCTGTGATTATTTCAATGTTGAAGCATTTTCTATTTTTGAATATTTAGGGTTGAAGAGTTTTTTTAGTATGGTTTTGATGGAAAGATTTTTTTATGTTGTACATAGGTGGAGGTGAACAAGTTCAATAGTTTAAGAAGTACTATTTGTTCTCATTTGTCTGTAAGGTTGTGGTTTATTTCCTTAAGTTAGGGACATAACCTTTGGAACCTTCTAGTTCCTTTTACTTTAGGTTAATATTAATTCTTTTTACTTTGGGTTAATATTAGTTCCTTTTACTTTAGATTAGAGTATATATAGAGGTTAAGGCTAAAGAGTCTTTTAGTTTTTTTGTATATAAAGTTATATTATATATTAGGAAATATAACCAAAGGTTTCCTTAGTATCCACAATTGTATTTGTTATATTTCTAATGTTATTTTGAAGTGGTTGTATTGGTATAGGAATTATATTGTAAACCTAATTCTAGAAATGGACAAGTATAAAAGTTTAAGGTAAGTACAAAGCAATTCTTTTGGTAGTATAATAGTGATTATATTCATTGGTATGAATTGTTATAGATATTTTGTATTTTGGAAGATTTTGAAGTAGGATAACATATGCAAGGAAGGGGTAGAAAAGCAATAATGCAATAGGCATTTAAGCTTATCTACCCTTTCCAACATTCTAGGATTGTTAAGTAGGATAACATATGCATGGAAGGGGTAGAAAAGCAATAATGCAATCGGCATTTAAGCTTATCTACCCTTTCCAACATTCTAGGATTGTTAAGTAGGATAACATATGCATGGAAGGGGTAGAAAAGCAATAATGCAATCGGCATTTAAGCTTATCTACCCTTTCCAACATTCTAGGATTGTTAAGTAGGATAACATATGCATGGAAGGGGTAGAAAAGCAATAATGCAATCGGCATTTAAGCTTATCTACCCTTTCCAACATTCTAGGATTGTTAAGTAGGATAACATATGCAAGGAAGGGGTAGAAAAGCAATAATGCAATCGGCATTTAAGCTTATCTACCCTTTCCAACATTCTAGGATTGTTAAGTAGGATAACATATGCAAGGAAGGGGTAGAAAAGCAATAATGCAATCGGCATTTAAGCTTATCTACCCTTTCCAACATTCTAGGATTGTTAAGTAGGATAACATATGCAAGGAAGGGGTAGAAAAGCAATAATGCAATCGGCATTTAAGCTTATCTACCCTTTCCAACAATCTAGGATTGTTAAGTAGGATAACATATGCATGGAAGGGGTAGAAAAGCAATAATGCAATCGGCATTTAAGCTTATCTACCCTTTCCAACATTCTAGGATTGTTAAGTAGGATAACATATGCATGGAAGGGGTAGAAAAGCAATAATGCAATCGGCATTTAAGCTTATCTACCCTTTCCAACATTCTAGGATTGTTAAGTAGGATAACATATGCAAGGAAGGGGTAGAAAAGCAATAATGCAATCGGCATTTAAGCTTATCTACCCTTTCCAACATTCTAGGATTGTTAAGTAGGATAACATATGCAAGGAAGGGGTAGAAAAGCAATAATGCAATCGGCATTTAAGCTTATCTACCCTTTCCAACAATCTAGGATTGTTAAGTAGGATAACATATGCATGGAAGGGGTAGAAAAGCAATAATGCAATCGGCATTTAAGCTTATCTACCCTTTCCAACAATCTAGGATTGTTAAGTAGGATAACATATGTAAAGAAGGGGTAGAAAAGCAATAATGCAATCAGCATTTAAGCTTATCTATACTTCTGTATTTCTTTTGTAATTAATTATAGAAGATAGATGATTGATAGTAAATACAAATAAATGGATATTTAGAAAATTTAACATACATATGTTAAAGGTTTTTAATAAAATGACTTGGATGTGCAGCGGAATAAGTAAACCTGCTAGAAACAAGATGAGTCAAAAAGAGTATGTTAAAGCTTGTATGAAGGAGAAAAAGACTATAGAAGTTGAAGGTGTTAAATCAAAAGTAAAAGGTATTTTTTAGAAAATATAAATTTGATATGATTGAATTTCAATTGAAGTATTTAACATCTTCCAAAATTAAGCATATATAGTAAAAAAAAATTCCCCCCCTTCTCTTTAGAACTTTTGTTATTCAATTGTATTTTTATTTGTCTTTTACATTCTATATATGTATTGATGTTACTTTTCTATTGATTTTTTTTAGAAAATTTATTGGGTTTAAAAAAAAATTTAAATATGAATAAAATTATTCTATATTTTTGTTTTGTTTTTAATTATGCATGTAGAGATAAAATTATTTTAAACTCTTTCTTATAACATTATCTAATTAAATGTATAAAATACAGGTGCATATGTTTATTTTAAGGAGCGCAATTTTGAGGATCTCAACAAACTATACATACAGTGTGTTCCACAGAAGTATCTTTATATTAATCATGGATTAGTGGCCATACAAGACAAGTCTTCAAAAGAAATTGTACTTGTTGTAAGATGTTTGCCTTTTGAAAATATGACTATTAATGAATATAATGAATATGAGAAAGTTACAACAACACTTGTAACCATGGCGGAAGGTGCTAATGTGATCAAAACTAATGCGGCTCAAAGGACGGGACATGTGTACGCCGTTGGATGGAGAGGAGGTGCACTACAAATTCAAAAATTATGTTTATATCTTTGTTATGTTATTTAAATTATTTGTAGTTTTGATTCATTAATTATTTGTTTTCTATAACCGTAATTTATATATTATACTTTTGTACAATGTAGGTTCAGATCCAAATCGAACCTTAGGCCGTTATGTTCCGGGGAAGCAAATTCAGGGTGATGCTTCAAAACTTGAAGATTGGAAGCATCAACAAGAATTATTTCCAGAAATTTCAACCATTTTTGGTAATAAGTTCTGCACTTTGGCCCCAACTTTATTTCATCAAACAAGAATGGAAGTCATAGAGATGCAAGTGCCTACTTTGGATGAAACGGAGTTTGATATTCTACATGCAAAGGGGGCTGCTTTTGGTAGCAATTTGACATATACCATGCAAGATTTCAGTAATTGTTTTCACAAAGATAGGGATTCTAATTCTTATTCTTTTGGTATTTGGGCTCCAACATGTTCTCAAACTGGTAAACTAGCAAGTAAAAAAAATGGTTTTGATAGTGTGGGAGGTCAATTTTTATTAGGTAGTTATAAAGTATGCGTAGATTTTAATGCTTGCGATGGGATAGTGGAAATTATATGGCGTGGTCGAACTGATTATCATAGTACTATTCCATGTATAACTAGTCCAAATTATACAAGGGTAGGGACATCCGTACAAATTAATGATAGTTTGGTTCAACGGATGAAGATATTACGTGAGATGCATGAAAAGGGAGATGATATTAGCAAGAGAGTTCAAGGTGTCAACAAAATAGTGGAGTTGAAATTGAAGAATTTGAAGTAGTGTTATAAAATACAATAAGGTATTTTTGTTAAATTAAGTTATAGTAATAATATTCATTCCACATTATTTTTCCTCTGATTTTAAATGTTTTTTTGATTTAAATGTTTAATTTCATGAAGATTTTGTTTAAATACTAAAGACCATGTGAATGTGCTCTCCATTATTGCAATGTTGACATTAAAGGGTTGAAAATCTACTTACAACAAAGTTTACTTTATGTACATTTACTAGTCTTGCCGTGGCTTATTGATGTCTTTTATGAAGATCCGGATATTGATGAATTTTTGGATTTGCAATAAGGGAGGAACAATTAGTTCTTCTACAACAAACCACAAACAAACAAGTGTTTTTTAATAAACTATAATTTCAAAATTTTCAACACTCTTTAATAATGACTATAGGTTGCTATTGCCAAAATTTTCAACTCAAATAAAATATAAAATGATTTTTAGAAAAGGTTGAAAATGAACAAAAATAGCATGTTTTTCGATTGAAATAAATATAGAGAACACATTTAGGTGACCATTGAATCAATATTCAACTGAAAATTAGCTTTCAATAGTGAATAATTTTTAGGAAAGTTTTTTTTTCATTTTTTAGACAATTTTTTCTTATATAATATAAGAGGGGTGAAAGTACTTTTTCAATTGTACAATGTATCTTCTTACTTCAAAATTTTGTAATTAATTATTATTAACAAATAAAAATATCAATAATTCAAAACCTAAACTTTATTATTACAAAAATCTATTTATTTTTTAATTTTAATTTAAAATTTAAAATTCAGAAAGTATATAGGGTGTCCAAAGTTTTGTCTGCACATGGGTTCTAATGAATACTGTAAGTGAAGCCTCTAAGATTTGCAAGCATCATAGTGCAGTATTTATTGATTTTTTATTGGAAAAATTAATTATTTTATGCATTGGACCACTTCATGTAAGTCACATCCACAAATAATATTAAAATAATGTATTTTGATATTCCAAATTTCTTTTAAAGATCCTAGATGCATGGCACAAAATTTACTTTTTCAACGGAAAAATTTATTAAAATTTATTAAAATTATTTGATTGTGATGAATTTTTTTTATACATTACAAGCGTAGGCAATTTATGTGGTCAAATCGGTTGAAATTTTTTCCACATTTTGGAAAAATACTTGTTCAACCTAAGCAAAGCACTAAGGAGTAACCAATGTTTTCAAAACCAAAGTTTGATATTGGTTGTTCAAATTTATGTATATGTAAAAAGCTTTAGATCATTCTATTTCAATTAGTGAGATGAAAATTATGATGATTTGTAGTTTGCGAGCAATGATGGAATCTCCACCTTAAAAAAACTATGAAGTCTTTCATTTCATTGAATTTTCAAATTTAAAAAAAATTATAAAAATAAAAGGCTGTTGATTGTTTATAACAACATTACAACCATTGGGCTTGGTATTTTTCTCATTCCAGAAATAAACATGTATGAATTTAGTATTTCAAATCATTTTCTACATTTTTGTACTTACTATTTTTACCAAAGATGAATATAATGTTTGAATACAAAAAAATATAATATGTACTCCCAAGTTATTTCTTCAATATATTATGAATTTTTATATTTCTTCAATATATTATGAATTTTTATATTTCTTCAACATATTATGAATTTTTATATTTCTTCAGCATATTATAAATTATGATTAAAATATATTAATTTTTTTTACTTTTCCCTTAATAAGAAATTTTGCGGAATTTTAATAAATTTCAAAAAGAAATTTGAAGATTTTATGATGCGTAGTACGCATATGACTAAAAGCTTCTCAATTCAACTAAGTATGTGAAGCACTAGTATGTTACTGAATTATTCAACCCACATTCATTATGCACGGTCTTGCCACTTCTTAACCTTTTTACTATTTAGTCTACGTCGCCAGCTAGGAAGCCCAGAAAGGGGTACCGGGAAGCTCATGGGAAACTCATGGGAAGCCCACTCGGGTGTAGCTCGGAGAAAAAAGAGTTGGTTTTAGCCCCCGAGACTATTTAGCCCAGGGGGCTATACGGTGCAGAGTTCCTAGTGCTTGCACGGATGCAGAGATTCCTGCACAATGATGACAATGCCTCTAAACCTTGGAATTCTTTCAAGTAATTCAATTTGATCTTGCTTGTAGGTGGTGAACAGTTTATGATGACCATGCCCACACAAATCGTCCCATTTCAATAGATTGTGCCAACAGGTAATAAAGAAAGATCCTTGAAAAGAAATGAGATGCATAAACAATGTACCATATGCATTACTTAGTTTAAGCATCAAAAGAAGCAAATTTCTTCTACACACCACCATATCACAAGATGTTCAGCAAACAATTAATGAGCTCTCCATGAAACCAATATCACTAATGCTGACTACTGGTATCTCTCTTATATCACTGTCAAATTATATAGTCCTGAAGCTCTTTGAATGACCAAAACTGGTATTAATCCTGTTGGGACAAAAATTCACGCATGTAGCACAGCAATGCATATGTCAGTACAAAGTGACGCTGAAAACCCTACAGATTGCGCCTTGCTGAAATATGGCAGGTTCCGAAACACAGTCCCGAAAATAGAACCAGCAGTCTTCAAGAGGCCACTACAGATAGCCCGAATTCTGATCGAAACAATCATCAATCAATACTGAATCAATCCATAAATTTCCATGTGGACCACAGAACACCTTAGCATACTTATCAATATCAGAGTACCTAATGTGCGAGTTTGCATCCATAGTAACTTCATCAATGATCAAGAATGTAATGAACTGTGTACGTGGTTCAACGTTTTTTCTCCAACGCACAAAAATTTGGAGCGGATTTTAACCCAATTTCCGCTGTTGCAAAACTCCTTACTATCAAAGTTGTTAAACAAAAAGGAGCCTCAGTTAGGGTACTAAGCTCTATCATAGCCGCATCATGGAAATCAAGTTGTTGTCGACGAGGTTTGGTTGAGAGACATCTGCGACGAATGAAATTCATCCGAATGCACATTAGGGTTACACAAGGCATGCTTCTCGAGATAGACTACGAGGTAGCTCATGATCTGCCCAACAGAATGCAATCGCAGTAATCTAAAGTTCTGGTGATGCACATGGGCGTCTCCGCATTCAGGCATTTGGGAACTTCACCAGAATTGAAGAAGAAAAAGCCATCCTGATATTTATGATTCTCTAACCTATTCTATTTGTGGCGTACACTACGGTGACGTGAATTTCCCACAATGCCTTATTTTAGGGAGGTGCAATGAAGCGGTGTGCTAAATTTGTACTACGTCTTCATGGACAGCAATGACCTAGGTGGCGGCTTACTCGTTCCATCTACAAATGACAGTCCCATGTATTACCACTACGTGGCAAATGGTAACATGTTGTTGGGTGACTGCACGATGGGAAAAGGTATGGAAATTAAGGCAGAGTCTGTCATACATAGCCTTTTCTATTTGTCCATGGTTGAGGCTTCAAGTGAAGGTGCAAAAACTGAAAGTCTGGAGATTGGCTTCACTGACGGTGCTCATGTTCATTACCTTGTAGGAGCTGCTGTCGTTGTATTTTGGACCAGGCAGAGGCGGAAATCTCAATAGCTAAAGGGTGGTTAGGTATGATACACACTTTGAAGTTCAATTTAAGCATGGACTCTGGAATAATGCTATAAATTGTGGCACTGCAAGGTAGGTTAGGACGAACCCAACACTTGTATGTCCATTTGTTGTTGTTTTCCTTGTTATTTGTAGTGCATTCCATATCTCGTTGCATTTGTCCACATCTCAGACTTTAATGATGAGATATTACATACTTATATTTTCCTCTACACTTGTTCTGCATTCCATTAAACACGAAATACTACATACTATTGTGAGTGATAATTTCATAAATATAAAGTACAAACAAGAAGACTACCTTTTGTAGGCCATAGCTATACCATATTTTGCTTCCTCTAGCAAAGCGGAGGTCCTCCAATCAATTGCTCTATTACTGTAACTCATATTTGTCACTTGCATTAGAAAAGCGCGTCCACTATCGGTAGATTAATGAGTCCCTTTTCGGCATTCACATGTGTTAGTTTTTCAATTGGACTACTGTCAATCGAAGGAATGTACCCAACAGTGGGACGTGAAGCTTGCAATCTGTATGCAACAGCGCGATGTATAATGGTTATTTGGCATTGACATTTCGGCATGATTTTTGGTAGAAGGTGATGATTGATTCCAACTAGCGGAATTTGAGGCTTATCGATAGGGGACTTGCCGAATTCTATCATTTTGGCAAAGAGTACAATGTGCATGTGACCTATCGGTCCGTCTTTACTTCTACTTTCTACTTTGTCAAATTCCCTGTTGTTAGTCTTGATGACTTTCCTATGAGCTGAGATAATGTACTGAGATTTTTCCGCTCTTCTATACAATACATGTGTTGATGTATGAATGGGGGTTCTCTAGTAGGTCCGCACGATGTGATAATTTCCTACTTCTCTGCGTAACAAGCCTGGAACTCCGCGTGTTTGGGCAGTTCGGTGTGGTCTTTGAGCGTTTCCAATTAGTCCCATTGAGTGGCGAGAGGCACTTCAGTAAGTGGGAAAATAAACCGTGTGTAACTGAAGTTTCGCTTGGTGAGATGTGAAACTGGGATATGGTGTTTCAATTCAATTCTCAAATTATCGTGAGTCCCATTTTCTTGGAGCGTTTAACAATTTAGAGGAGCCGCACTTGTCATTATTAAAAACTGAAGTCGTGCTTATTTTTTCTACTTAATTCGTTGTTCGTCTGTTGGACGGTTTGACTGTTTCATCAGTGGTTGAACTAGGATTGAGTTTTTGAATGTTTGGCAGTGTCTTCTGTTTCCCTATTTTTTTGCTCTTTTGAACTAGGTACTTCAAAGATTTTGAGTTGCTGGTTGATTTTCAAAACTATGACTACTTTCTGGATATGTGGAGCGTGAGCTGTATGTTTTCTGGCATGGTGATGAAGCCATAAATAATATGCATGTCCATGCCTTCAGTCTTGTTTTTCCAATCTATTTTGCGACAAACAGTCTCCTCATTTCCCGAATTGTTGATTTCTCGCAAGGAACCATTCTTCTACGATCATGACAATTACGATCAGCTTGTAAAGATTGGTAAGGGTAGACCTCGCCGGCTTCTCCTGATTTGTAATGTTCTCAATGATTTCCTTGTCGTTGAATTTTTGCAGTATAATATGTCTTCTAGTAATTTGGATGCCGTTTCCTTTTTTTGTCGACACATGATTGAGAAGGCTTCCTAATTGGGAGACCCATGTCCCTCTCTACAGATTGTCAAGAGACTGGATGGATGTTTGTTATGATAATGACCCTGCTAGGTTATGTTGAATTTTGCCTGCAGGTTTTGGTCACTGATGAATTGAATTTTTAGCTGAATAAGTATCGACTGGAGTTGGATCCTCACCTTCAGGCATTAGTTGGCAAGGTAGTCTTCATCTCAGTGGTTTTTGTTCTACCGTAGGCCTGATTTAATGAAATGTTTGCATGGCAATGATCAATTGTGGTTGGTATTGTTTCTTAGACACGGAGTATCGTTTTTTGTCATTTATATGGCATTGCATTTGCAGCACATATTCATAATGTGTGGCAGTGATAGTGTTAGTTGAAGTCGTTGAATTTATCAACTTATTCTATGACTTATCTTATTTATAGTTTATTGCTGTTGATAATGAACAGCTCACATAATTAGGCATAACTGTAAAAAATTATACCTAAGAAAATAAAGTTCACATTCTGAAATTATTGTTGCATAATTGCAGGTTAATACAAGGAATGCGCCTGTTTCAACTTGATTGAGAGTTTTGAAGGCAACTTCGTGGATTCATAGGCAGCTCATTTTTGGTGACTTCATTGTAAAGTTGTGGTACAATGCGTCATAGAGTTTGTACTGCTTATTACATCGAGCGTTCTATAGCAACGAGATTGGGATTGTCTCAATACCCTTACGCATGTACACGCTACAGAGGCGCTCGCATGAAGAAGATGGAGGTTGTCGCTAGGAACCACCTTCGACATGGACAAGATCGTTATTTGATTTATCCTGTTATTGTAAGTTTTTACATCCGATCAAAATAAGTTCTCTTGTCTATAGGTTTTCCCTATGCCTCTATAATCTATGTGGTGAATCCTAATGTTTATGTAGTTGTATTTAGTTAAAATAGCAATTCTGAATATTTTTTCTTCTATACCAAGAGACTCACTGTTATTTTGTTTTTGAAAATCGTCTTCCAACTTTATAGTTGTAAAAGTAGAAAGAGAAACTTGAAAGTGTGATTACCTGAAGAGGGAAAAGTAAATGTATATAGAATTTTTTTTTATGGAATGTATTAAATTTTTTGATGAAGTGAAAATAGTACTTGGCCTGTATGCAGACAGTTGATGGACGAAATATAAGGGGGCCATCTCGACTTTTTGACAGTGAAGAAGAGATATATTGTCGCCGACAAAGAGCGCATGGAGATGGTGAATTTAGATGGGAAAGAGGAACAGCTATAGATGTAGAAAATATGGCTAGAGATGCTTTTGTTTGCATCGACGACATCCACAACGACGTTATGAGTGATGGTGGGCAAGCGTCTGTAGAAGACATGAACATGGAAGGAGATGCAGAATGTGATGAAGAAAATTTGGAGTACTTGGTTGGAAAATCTAATCAACAAGTTTTTGAAGGCAGTACTCAAAATCGTTTGCAATGCGCCATCGTATTATTTTCTTTGTGCAGTTTGTACTCAGTGCCAAACACCTTTGTCGACGCTTTACCGACATGGATAGTTGGAGACCTTTTGCCTACTTCAAATTGTTTTCCATGAACTGCATATGAGGTCAAGAGCATGCTAATGAAGTTAGGTTTACAACATAAGCAGGTACATTGTTGTTCAAGCGGACATGTGTTGTATGAGGAGGACAACAAAGATCTTCAGGAGTGCCCGACATGCCAAGAGCCTCGATTCATTCCAGGATCTAATAGAGTTCCCTAACAAGTAGTGCGCTACTTTGATTTCATTAAGCACTTCTTGAGGATGTTCAAGTGTCCTCAGGTAGCCAAGTACATGACATGGTATGATTCTCACAAGTGCAGTGGCCAAAAAATGAGGTCTACATCAGATAGTTTATAGTGGAAACATATAGATGAGCTTTATCCAAACTTTGTTGAGGTCAAAACAAATCTCCACCTTGGTCTAGTAGCAGATGGCATTATTCCATTTAGGAATAATGCTATAAAGCACTCGACATGGGTGCTGCTACTTACAATTTACAATCTACCTCCTTGGCTTCTTACTAAGAAATTTTTCATTTTGTTGGCTGTGCTAATTCCTAGTCCTAAATCTGCAACAGCCGACAACATTGACGTATTCTTGCGTTCTGTAGTTCGCGATTTGCTCAAGCTATGGAGTGGTGTTCCAGCGGTCAATATGTCAGAACCAGAAGGACAAAGAATATTCACGTTGCAAGCCATTTTAATGTGGACTATAAATGATTTTCCTGCCTATGGGCTTTTGTCAGGTCAACAAGTGCATGGGTACAAAGGTTGTCCTCTTTGTGGGCCAAGACATGCTCAGAATACACTCATCTACTACACAAGATGATTTATATGGGGGGTAGAAGACACCTTTCTCCTGATCATCCATTTCGTAGGGCCAAAGCTGCATTCAACAACCACCAAGAATAGGAAGTTGCACCACAAAGGCCTACAGGTGAAGAAGTGTGTAGGTGGGGGACTGAGAGAGAAGAGTTTCTTTGACAAGGTGGCATTGAAAATTCGGACACGGACCCTGTCAAATTGCATGGCGTAAAGCATAGGAGTGTTCTATTTGACTTGCCCTATTGGAAGGTATGTTTTCTATGTTTACTTAAACATTAGAATTTTTCATTGTGATGAAGAATGGTTTACATTACAGTTATGCTTAACTTTGATCTGAATCTGGAGGCATGTGCTTCAAATTATAATTAGCATCCAGTCTAAGAAAGTAAAGCATTGTATGGTTAGATTATGTGTGGATGGATGATGAATAGGAAGCATATCATTGGAAGTCATTTCATTAGGAAGAACTGGTGAAATGGGTTTAGTATGCGGTGTACAAAAAGGTCGTTAAATAATTTCCCATGATGGTATGTCAAAAAGACTAGTGAAGGCAGACCTTGAATTACGGTTTGTTGAAATTGTTCTTTTTTATCGAGCATGGTGTACTTGATTATAAAGGTATTTTAGTGGTTGCATGCTTACATTGAACGTTGAAGATTTGTTGGATATGGTTCATGATAGAATTATGCCGCATGCAATTCAGCTTTGTCTATATAAGCTAGTTTTGCGTCATTGTAGGTATGATGTACAACTGATTGAAGTTTATCATTGCAAGAGTTCATTGCAAACGATTGGTGTTGGAGTGAAGCCCATCTGGGGACTCACTAAGTATTAGTACGTTTTGTATAAATGATGTGACAGTAGCATTGTCTGACAGTACTGAAAAAATGACTGTAAATAACTAGTATCCCGCAAGGCATGCTTGCAGTATTGATCGTATGCTTTCTACATCGCATTTTTAAGTTAGGTCATATGGGAAGGTGAGTTACATCATATTAGAGAGTGAGCATATGTTTCCGCACCGACATGGTGAAATTAGTTTTTATTTTCTGTTGGATTATACTAAATCAGTGAGCATCTACCAAGAAATTGACAATTTTCTATGATGAAATATGTAGGAAGTTGAGTGAGTCCTTTCAACTGCATTGCATTGACTTCTGAGAAGTGATGATTAATACCATTATTAACTGCATCCATTTATAGAACTTGTGGGATATCCAAAGTTCTAATCATGTGCTGTACAGAACAGACTGAATGTGTATTCACTTCGAGCATCATTCAGTGCATTAGGATGGACACTAGTAGTTTTCAAGTTTAATATTAGTATATGTATGTTTGTGCACTGTTTGAAAACCATCATGTGCAATTTCTTATTGAATATACATGTACGGATGTTGGAATGTGGTATGAGGAAATAATGTGAAGTGCTTCTCCATGATTTAATATGTTCTGATTAGTATATGAGATTAAGATTTTTAATTCTCTTGAATATATATTAGTTGTTTGAGATTTGTCATTTTGATTTCACTAGTGAATGTGGATGAAACTCTTGTAGATTGTGCTTGCAGGAAATAATTTAAAGTGGTTTAAGATAATAAAGCGTATTTTAATAGTCATGTCATGTGTGTTCTTTGGTTTTTTGCTATCAAATTATTCTAATTTTTTGCAGTGTATATGTCATTTGAAATTTGGTAGTGATTGTGCATCAAAACATTTCTGATTATAGTTTAGGGAATGTACCTGAAGTGGGCATACATGTTTTATTCTGTCATTCAAACTACTTTAATTATTTTTCCCTTGTCAATGTTTCTTGAATGTGTCAAACTGATTCAAAATGTAAGTTTGAATTCCATACTCCATAGTGAATGTAAAGCAACTAATTTTGAATTTCAGTTAGAAGAAACCATTGTAATTGTTGTTGAATGGTAAACTCCAGTATGATAGGGATATGAGTTTCTATACTGAAATCCTTTCCTATCAAGATTTTTTAAATATGTGTGAGTTGGCTTTTCACATTCAACAGTGAATGACTAGACATGCATTCAAAGTGGAGTTCATGAAATTAATATGACATGTTTGTGGAAAATTGCCTTGTAGTTTCTACTTGTGCGCCATATACTTGATGTGATGCATTGTGAGAAGAACATATAAGAGAACATTGTGAAGACAACGTTTGGTGAAAAAGACTATCCCGCAGTACGTGCAGACATGGAGGCATGAAACATTCGACCGCATCTCCATCTACGGGAAGTTGGCCCTAACCACGATAGATCGTACATGCCAGATGCGACATATGTGTTATCAGCGAAAGATAAGAGCAAGGTCCTCCGAGTGTTGAAGTCATTGAGAACACCAACTCATTATGTTGGTGCTTTGCATACTAAAATCAGCAAAGGAAAATTGTCTGGTTTGAAGTCACACGACTTCCATGTATTGTTGCAACAAATTCTGCCCTTATATTTTCGCAGGGTGCGTAACAAGTCTTTTGCTAAGGCAGTGATTTGCTTGAGCAAAGTGTTCCAAAAGGTCTGCGCCAACAAAAAATGGGGATGATCGACATCAACTCACGACAGATTGCGCCGAGACAATGTGTTTGATGGAAAAAGAGTTCCCACCCTCTTTTTTTGATATCATGGCACATTTGCCAAACCATATAGTGGAAGAGGTTTTTTTGTGTGGACCCGTGCACACTAGGTGGATGTACCCATACGAACGCTATTTCAAGACATTAAAAGGATTTGTTAGAAACTTAGCCAAACCGGAAGGTAGCATTGCGCAAGGTTACCAAGTTGAGCAAGCTCTAGGATTCATAACGGAGTATATGTCAGAGTATACGATTACTACACGAAGAGTGTGGGATGACAAGGAGGAGCCAACAATGGTGGACGAGATTCTAGAGGGCAAAGGGAAACCTAGAGAACTATCAGAAGATATGAGGAATGCCATGCATGAATTCGTATTGGACAACGCAGTCCACTTACAGCCATATCGGGAGTAATGCCTAAGTCTAAATAAACTAGTTTTTTCTTTTAGCGTTGTACTTGTTGCATTATTGCTCGCAATGTGGTCATGATTGAGTCCATTGAATGAAAGTGGCCTCAGCATTGATATTTCATGTCATTGTACATAAAAGACCAAAGTTCAGGAAGAATGTAGGTGCAGTTCAGTGTTGAAGTTCGTCACCTCATTTGTTTTTGTAACATGTCAATCATGGGTATTGAATTCAAAAATTATGTACATAGTTTTCTAATTATTATTTTTAATTTAAATGGAGTAACCAATAACTTTGACTTTGTTGCAGGAGATATGAAGTGATGTGTACTGAACAATCAACAGCACGAGCACATTTTCAAGACATGCATCCTAGACGGAACGGGAGAAGATGGGAACCTTATCCTGTTGCTCTGCAGGAACTACCGCCTTTTTCAGAGTGGTTGAAAAAAGAGATTGAAGATGCAAAAGAGGAAGGAGTCATCGTTCCTGAAGATGTCGAAGACTCCTCAAGACCTCCATCTTTACGAGCACAACGATATATAGAAGTATGTATGCCTATGGTTATCACTTTCGAGTGAAAAGTGCTGAGGGGAGTTTCAACAGAACCTGTGACTTAGGGGTTGCTGCCGTATTCCATAGAACATGTCAATTGGGTAGGGGAGATCAGAATCCAATTGATGCAGCAATCGAGTACATAGGCCAAATATTAGAGATTCTAGAGCTCAACTATGGACGCCATTGCATAGTATTACTAGTTTGCGAATGGGTGAAAGCAAACTATAGGGGGAGGAACGCTACAGTGAAGAAAGATGAGTGGGGATTTACTATGGCCAATTTCAACTCACTTGTTCCATTTGGGTATGAGTCTTTTGCATTCCCAAGGAATTGTGATCAAGTTTTTTTCTCGGACGATGAGGATGAGCCTGGATGGAAAGTAGTCCTCCGAACTGAGGTGAGGGGTTGTAGAATAGACAGCGAAATGGAGGAAGAAGAGGAGACTGAGATTTTCAGAATGGGAAATAACAATGACTTCGAAGGACTGAGTGTTGAATCAGTTATTCTAGAGACAAATGTAGACCCTCTTCCTACAGGTAGATTACCAACAATGAATTTGTTATTTGGTTGGTGAAGGGCTACATTACAAATGTGAAAAGAAAAAGAACGTTAATTAGATATTGGCAACTTGGACAACCACTTTAGAAAAAACTTATCAAGTGCAACAACTTGTGTTTTAGCTTTCAAATTCACTAATGGGGATATAACAACTTTGGGTGGCAACCATAGTTGTTGTAAGATAACTCAACCTATGACAAGCCAACTTTGGATCAACTTAATGTAGGTCCAAAAATTCTTTAGCTATACATGTATCATTTGAAATTTACTTCACAATTATTTTTTCATCTACATTAGGTTGGCCAAAGTTGGCTTGTCATAGGCTAAGTTACCTTACATCCCAAGGATGCAGAGTTAACTTTTGTAGTATGAGAGCAATGATAAAAAAAAAGAGGGAACAAAGGTTATGCCAAGCAGCACTAGGTCTTGTGATCTTTTTAACAACCTTTTTCATTATTGGGTATTGCAAAGTGACTTAGATCTAGTTTGGAATGTTGCTGAAATTGAAAGTGAGATTCTTGTGATTGCCACGAGTAAAGTCAAATGCATAGAGTTATAGAAGTAGAGTATAAAAATCACAAACAAGCTTCTTGGATTAAAATTTAACATGGATGATTGTCGTACTAGTACAATAAAAGAAAATGCAAATAAGGTAGTACAACTCCAATTAGAGTTCTAGAGAGTTGCAAAGGCAATACTTGAATAGATGATGCAGGTAGGTTTTCATATTTACTTGTTCTAGTTTTTCACGTGTGTTAATTTGGATTGTTTCCATTGTTTGAATTTTGTAATGGGTTAATAATATTTAATTGCAACTCACTATTGCATTGTTGATTCATGAACAAGCTATTGGAATTTCTAAAGGCCATATTGAGCATGAAAAGTCGGAGGCAACATACATTATCTTGAAAGAAAGTTGGATGGTTGTCGATCACTACTAAAGTCTAATTGAGAGAGGGCAATCAAAGGTGAAGACTTATATCAACGACGCTAGTTTGCGAGCCTAAAAGCATGAGCTTAGGAGCTATGAAGGTACGTTTTGTGAGCCCAAAGTATCAATTGAAAAAAACTTGAAATTTTTAGGCTAACAAAGAAAAAATGGAGACATTTCAAAATTTTGATTTTGATTTTCATCCCTATGACCGTGGGGCCTTGCTGGCATGTGCACCGCGCTTGGCTTGGCATGTTGACAGACGACAACTTTAATCCACCTCGAGACCCATTTCTGTTCTTCTTGTGAAAATATTTGTTGATGATTAAACTTTTGAAATTCTAAGGAAAAACGATTATTTTGGACAATTGATGCAAGGCTCAGGCAATAAACACCATCTCTTAAGAATGAAATTTTTTTTTGGAATGTTTTACCCTCCAAACCCCCAAAGGAACTTTTAAGTGCCCAAAGTTTTTTTGAGGGGTGATGGAGTTGTGACACACATTCACACACTAAAAAATAAATTTTAAATTAAAAAAAAAATGTGTTTTCAAAGTCTCCTACTCCAAAACCTGCAAGAGGATTATTGAGATGGCCAAGTCGAGGAAACAAACAAATAATAGATTTTTTAATTTTTAATTTTTAATTTTGAGAGTACAAAACTCCAGACTCCATAAGGGGTCCTTCAATAATGAAATGGGATTTTAAGGGGTTACAAAATTGTAATAAAGCAAAAATAAATAAAAATAAAATCTTTTAATTATTCTTTTTTTTAGAGTCCCAAATCCAAATCCCCACAAGGGATTTCTTGATACTGAAAGGATATTTTGGGGTGATTAAATTGTAGAAAAAATTGCAATAAATATATATATTTAATTTTTTTTCAAATTTTTTTCAAATTTTTATTTAGTTCAAATCTTTTGAGAATCCTAAATTTTCAACCCCACAAGAGGTCTCTTTGTACCAAGAAGAGTTTCTTGGGGTGACAAAGTCCCGAAAAAAAAACTTAAGAAAAAAAGATTTTTTCTTTTTTCAAATTTAATTTTTAATAAAATGAAAGTCTTAAATCCCAAACCTCGCCAAGGGTCTCTTTGTACCAAGAGGTGACAAAGTCGTAAAAATAAAATAAAATAAAATTTTAAATAAATAAATAAAATAAAATAAAAATTTAGTTGAAAGTCTCAAACTTCTAAATCCAACCAGAAAACTCTGTACTTAGAGGATTTTTTGAGGTGGCAAAGTTGCCAAAAAAAATTGAAAAAAAATAAAAATTTGGTTGAAAAATCCAAACTCCAAAGCCTGCCAAGGGTCTCTTTGTACCGAGAGGGTTTTGGGGTGTGTGACGAAGTTGCAAAAGAAGTTCAATAATTTTCAATAATTAAGTGTTTTTTTTATTATTTTCCCCTGAAATTCCCAATCCCCAAACTCCGTAAGGAGTTTCTCAGTACCAAGAGATTCTTTATAGGGTTTGAGGTTTGAAACTTTCAACCCAAAATGAGTTTATTTTTGTTTTCTTTCTAATTTTTTGTTGCGGTTTTGTTACCCTCCAAAATTCCTCTGAATACAAAAAGACCTCAGTATGGTTTGGGATTTGGGACTTTCAACCAAAATTTAAAAATTAAAAAAAAAACTAATTTAATTTATTTTTTTAATTCAAATTTGTCACCTCAAAAGAATCCTCTCAGTACAGAAAAATGCCTTATGTGGGATTTGGAGTTTGGGACTTTTACAAAAAAAATAAAAAAATATATCAACATTTTTCTTTTAATCTTTTAATTTTTTTGGAACTTTCAAGAGTTTGATGTTTGAAACTTTCAACAACAAAAAAAAACATCAATTATTATTATTATTATTATTATTATTTAATTTGAGAGTCCCAAGACCTAATATACGCAAAGGATATCTTGGTACCAAAAAGAGTATTGGGGGTGCCAAAGTTGAAGAAAAATTAATTATTATATATATATATTTTTTTATTTTTTTATTTTTTTATTTTTTTATTTATTTTCTTTTTCTTTTTTAATAATTTTAATAATTTCAAATTCTTTTTTGAGAGTGACAAATCTGAAAGCCTCCAATAGTTCCTTCGGAACCAAGACAAGTTTGTAGTGGTAATGAAGTCAGGAAAAAAATTGAAAAAAAAATTATTTTTTAATTTTTCTAAGTCCCACACTTTGAAATCCCCAAGGGAACTTTTGGTACCAAGAGGGTTTTCTAGATGTGACAAAGTCATCGAAAAAAAATTGAAAAAATAAAAATAAAAATTTTGAGAGCTTCAAATCCAAGCGACCACTAGATATCAAGACGGGTTTTTAGGGGGTGATGGAGTTGTGAAATAATAATAATATCAATATTAATAAAAATAATAGAATTTTTTCTTAAAAGGATTTTGAATTTTTTTGAGAGTTTTAAACCCCGGACCTTTCAAAGAATCTCTTGATATATATGATATTCCTTATTGTATTTTGTTATCAAGAATCTTCCATTTCCATAATTTTTTTCAAGATCAGCCTTCAAAACACCCTCATCCTAATCCACGGTAATAGGTCCTAATCCAACAAAAAGAAAACCCAAAATTTTAAAATTGGAGGCTCACAAGCTCATGGCTCTTGGGTTCACACTCCAAGCCACAAAATAGCACCCTCGGATTTATATCAAGACATTGAAAAAGAGTAACTCAAAGTAGAATGAAATTTTCAAATTTTAAGAATGGAGATTACAAAGATTAAAAGATATAGCACTATTGTTCACAAACAAACTATAGAGACGAAAAAAGGTGGTATTTGTCATTGTACCCAAACAAACACCCCATCCAACATTGACAAACAACCTTGATTTAAACAATCCTGCCTTAAACCCGACTAGGGTTTTGGAGTTGCTAGCCCCTATTTTTAGTCACAATTTTTTTTTTTTTTTTTTTTTTCAAATTTTTTTGGGTACCAAAAACAAGGGTACCACCAGGTAGTCCGAAAACCTCAGTCGGATCCGATGGGGATTTTCAAGCTACTAAACAGACCCCCTATTTTTGATTAAAAAATAAATAAAAAATACTTTCTTTTTCAATTTTTTTTGGGTACCAAAAGCTTGGGTACCACCCAGTAGTCCAAAAACCTCAGTTGGACCCAACTATTGTTTTGGAGCTACTAGTCAAATTTCCTATTTTCAGTTAAGTTTTTTATTTATTAAAAATAACAATTTTGAGCACAAAAAACAGGGGTACAATTAGACACTCCAAAAACCTCAATCGAACTCAGTTGAGGTCTTGTAGGCATAGTTGCTATTATGTGAGCTTAGAATCTTGAGCCTAGGAGCCTAGACTCCTATGCTATAGGATGTTTATATTATAGGTGTATATATTGTAGGTACTTATATTATAAGCACTATAAGAAGGATTTTTATTCCTTTCTTAAAATACAACCCCAAGCTAGGATTTGAATGCTAGAAGGTGAATTTACAACAATTTGGAATAAATATAATTCTAAAAATCCGCTAATTGCAAGGTTAAAGTTTACAAATACTCCAAACACATATCAATAGTATAAAGATTGAGAATTGCTTATCAATTGGTATGGATCTTCCTATATATGCTTCAATTAGCTTTCTCTCCAATAGGTTCCTCTTTGGTATGCTCTTGTTCCTTTCTTTCAGTGGTAATATTAATTTGCTCCAGAAATCTCCTATTCTTGCTTTGACACTCCATCTTTATGCTTTCCGATTGTTGACAAAATTGACACTTCTTTATTTTCTCCTTAAATTCGTCTTTATCCATTTTTCTATTATTTTCAATTATTTATTTTTATTTTTATTTAAAAGATTATAATATTGCTCAATTTTACAATCGGTTTTATTATACAATAACCACTCAAAGATTCTCGATCGGTAACAGAATGCGCCAATCTCCCGATTGATGACAGATATAACACTCACTTTCAACTAATTTGCATAATGCACTCTGATTAATTCTCTATTTACTTCCAGTATGGCTTAATCTTCCAATCGCTCATTCCCATCAATAATAAATTTTCCTATCGGTAATTCACTCTTTCAGTTATACATCCATACAACACAATTGATTTTTACAGTAATTTTCACAACCAATTTTCTTAATAACAAATCCACACAATCTCATACACAATTCACAGTTTATACAATTGATTCTTCAATAATCATATACACAAAATTCACACACATCCAAACTTCATTTAATTTCCAATCGATAGAACTACACTCCGTGATGCAATTCAGTCTCAATCGGTTAATTACCACTCACATACACAGCCACAGTACATCACACACAATTTTCAATCGCATACAAATCCTACACACAGACTCACAGTTGCAAATATTCCGCTATATTCATCAATTCCACCCCCACCCCAAAAAAAACCCAATTGTTTTACTTCCAAGCTCTGGAAAGAGTCCCTGCTTCACTCAAGGTCAATTGAATTCCCAATTGGAAAATCACAAGCTAAATACCAATGCTTCCCAACAAATATAACTACCGATTGGCAACTGAAACTCCAAAGATCCCAATTCACATGAATTTCAATCCCAATCGGTAACTACCACTAGTAAACTCCTAAATCACTATACCGAATGGCTAGTTAAACAAATAAACATGGAAAACAACCAATTGGCTAAAACCAAAAATGAAATACAGACTACAAGCACCTTTCATGGTTATAGGATGTTTATATTATAGGTGCCTAATTATACTATAGGTGTCTATGTTATAGACACCTATATTTAAGGTGTATGTTGTAGGTACCTATTATATAAGCACCTTCCGATGTTTATATTATAGGTGTCTATATTATAAGCACTTTCCATAGTTATAAGATGTTTATATTATAAGTGTGTATGTTATAGACATCTCCAATGGTTGTAGAGTATTTATGTGCCTAGGCTCAAGGCTTGCAGGCTCACATACTAGTACTGCTGGTCTTGTAGGTCCTAATCAAACCTCCCATTTTTGGTATGCAAGAAAACAAAAACAATAATCTGGAAATGTCTTTTCTCGATTTCAAGTTTTGAAAGTTTTTTTCCAATAATGCAAGGATTCCTATGTTTTGAATGAATGTAAGTGTATGTAGAAATAGTATTTTTATCTAATTGGAAAAAAAACCCCAAAGAAGTAGGATTTGAACACTGGAGAAGTAATTTGCTAGGTTTGTTCTACTAGGTCGTCACTTATCAACTTATAATAACCTATTGGTTTCCTTCTACTCATATACATCAATTGTTCTTCGATTTAGTCCTTAATTTGTTCTTAATTAACTCTCAAATACATCATTAGCTCCATATCCATTTGACTCTACAATTTTCAATTGTTTACTATAATGACACTCCTTTCTTACCTTTTAATTATCATTCATTTTATATTTTCTAATTTCTTTCTTTTGATATTTTATCATTAATTTATTTTTATATGTTATTTTATACAAACTCAAGTATGATAATTTCAATTTTTCACTTCCAATTGTATTTCTTTCACAATGGGTTCCTCTTTATTCATCCAATTGGTACCAAATCCCACTCAATAAAGCTCCCACTTGGTATTTTTACACAATACTCAGCACACATACACCAACTTCAATATTTAAAAAAAATATCTTCTTAAATTAAACTCCAATTGTCTCACATCACATCACATATCTAATCTCTAATTCTAACTCTAAAGTTTTTACTTCTTTCTTTCCAAGGAAGAAGCTTCAGCTTCCCTCCCGCATAAATACTCCCTTCCAATCTGGTCTTTTTCCAAACTTATGCCTCTTGCAATTTCTTGCCAAAAACTAACTAGCGGTTCCCCCATTAGAAGTTGGTTAATCATCCAGACCGATTGGCTTAACTCCCAATTGAGTTATTTTTACACTATTTCAATCTTATTGGCTTCAATCTTATAACTACAACCTATTTGCCTAATTAAGTCCAATCTAATTGGTAGTTTAAAATGTTTTTAGCAAAATTTTAACAATTTGGTTTCTACTGTCTAAATCTTTTGTTCACAGTGTGGTAATGTGTTTCATGTTTCATTTCTTAATCAAATTTAAATTTGACTTGATTCCATGAAGTCAAGTAGAGACTTTTGCAAGGTCAGTCGGGTCCAATTGACCTTGGAAGAGTCTATGTTGGACGTCTTGGAATTGAATTAAGGTTTGGTATCCTCGTTGTAGATCTCCAAGCTGTGGTTTAGAGAATAAAATAATACGGATGCCTCTTTGTTTTGCTTCAAAGCTAGAGAAATTAGAATTATTAGTTTCAAATTTTAGTTCAAAATAGTGATTGTGATTTGGATTGAAGAGGATGAAGCTTGGTAACTTTGGATTAAAGTTTAATATTTTTTTGAAAATGAAATGGAATGGATGTATGAAAATTTAAGCAAAAACCAATTGGTTACCGATTCTTGGGGGTGCATTGAAGATTTGAAGTCTCTTCCTAGGTCAATTAGATTCTACCAACTTTGAACGAGCCTTTGCTAAATCCCCTAGAATTGGTACGTTTTTCAAGAATTTAGGAATTTTCAATGTTGGAGTCAATTGGAAAGGTGCAGAGGTGGTGCATCATGCTTTTGAATTTGAATTTAGTTTTTTTTGGGCCATTAGTATTTAGTAATACTTTTGTGGGCCAAAGATGTTTTCATTCACTAATTTTTTCTATTCATAGACAAATTTGAAAAGTTTGTCATATTAAAATAGTTTTTGTTGATATTGATTAATTCTTGAATTTTCTTAAATTCATTTAATGTGACATCTTTGCATATATTATTGATGATCTTTTATAGTGATTGTATATTAAACCAATATTATTTGATGAGAACCATAGCTTAGAGATTTTATTTCATAATTTATTTTAATTTTCTTGTTAAAAATTATACATTTCATTTTGTACTTTGTAAGAATTTGTTTTTTCTTGTCTAGAGTTTAATTGTTGACATTGTCTTATTGCAGATTCAAATATTCAATTGTTGAAGTGCATAGAGGAGATGTGGGTTAAGCTTCAACCTCAACGGTGCATCATAACATAGTTCTTGTTGCGGATGTAGCAAGTCCATCGTAACCAATGACTTTGACAAATGCAAACATCGAGATATCTACTAACAAGTCAAAAAAAGCTATTGAAGTCATGCTCCATTCTATTTTTTGAGGAAGTCAAAGTTCTTTGAGTGGGATGGAAATCATTGTTTATCGGTATGGATGAGTCATATGTATTTCTAGACTTCATCCAACAAACTTAAGGTGTCTTGGCACATTATAATGAATTGTATTGTTCTCAATACCAAAGACAAGATTGAATTGATCATGCGGGTCATGCAAGACATAAACAAGTGAGTGACTTCTTTTACAAACCCATCTAATCAATTTTGGATTTTACTTGTTCTACAATTTACTTGCTATCCAAGGTATATGAAAAGATTTTTCATCACCACATTTGAAATCCAAATTCATTGAGGACTCCCATATAAAAGACCAACTTGGTTCACACATTGTACCAAGTGCAAAGGTACAACCTTCTATCCTTGCCCAAGTTTATAAAGATGTTGAGGCCATTAGAGGTGAAGAAATATGTTTTCCATACATCTAAAAAAATTTGACACTTGATGACAAATGAATTGATATTTTTATGACTTTCATGTTCTAGGTGAGATTTGGATTACGTAGGATTGTTGTTTTTCAAATTATTGTTTTGTATTTTGTGGTTTGATTAATTTATATTATTTTCTAATTGAAAAGTCACTTGAATCGTGCAACAATAGATTGTACTTGCAACAGATGCTACAAAATGCAAGTCTAATGAGACAACCCCATTTGAAGAGACACCCTAAATTCAACATTGCAAATGCCATGAGATTGGAAGCTAAGGAATAGTACACCAAGTTGTACTTGAAGATGATCAAGTTAGTCATGGTGGATAACTCTACTCACAATCTTGAATTCTTAGAAGAGGCTCACACGCATCGCAACTATAGGTGACTATTGAATTGAATTTCTATGGATTCTAAGTCTAATTTGCAAAATGAATCTTTGAACTAATGTATATGATATTAATTTCAAGTGTATATATTATTTCTTGTTCCAGTACAAGCTACTACATTGTGGCATTGAAGGAGGACAAGGACCTTTTTCACGCCATCATCAAACTCATGAGGAAATGCACCCCGGTTGTGACAAAAACATGACCGCCACTACCAGTTGCGATATCCCGAGATCTAGACACTACAACTATGGCACCTCTCAAGTTTGCTTAGAAGTCAAAATTTTGCAAGTAAGCTAGCAAGTTTTTGTATCCTTTTTTTTCATGTTTAGTTTTAAGTTTTGTAAGCTTAACATTGTTTTACATATGTTTGTAGCCATATAGAATTGACATCAGCAGATGGGATGATGAAGGCACAAAGTTTTCTTTAGTTTAGAGAAGAATTTTCACCTTCATGTGTCTATCGAGCAGATGGCATTAGCATTTGCGGACTTTGGCTGCTCTAAACCAAAGCGCCATCATAAAGATACTTATGTTTTGAAAATTTTGGATTTATATATGGCAGTGCCTCCAAGGATAGAGAGACTTTAAAGCCATTAACAACTGAGGGTTCTACAACCAAGTCCACTATGACTTAGACTCTTGAGATTGACATATCTCTTGAGTCAAACTATCATGTGTGGATTTTAGAATTATGAGTGAATTTGTGTGTTTTATGGCTACATTTTGGACATTTGCTATTTTCATTTGGATTTTTTGCACCATGATGTCTATCAAAAATGACTACATTTGTTTGTGGCAAAAATATCTTCAAAATACATTTGCAAATACATCAAATTTCATTAAAATGACTTCACATTTCTTGAAATTTATAATGTAATAAATCCATTGTTATAGGTCCCAACTTATTTATACTATAAAAAAAATTCCCGTTCACAGGCTCTTGCTCACAAGCTTACATGCTAGCAACCTTGGTCTAGTTTTAGTGGTAAAATATTTTGAAAATTTGACAAGCATTTTTCTAGAGGGCATTTGGCTAAAATCTAGAATTAAATAGTACAATTTTTGATGGATTCAAATTTAGGAGTTTAAATAGGTCTAATTTAGACATTTGCATAGTACAAAATTTGAAATTTATTTTTTAACCCCTAATTTACCATTGTCTTTCCTTGAAGTCAAAATTAATGGTTTAGTTTAATATAATGTTTAATCTTGAATCTAGTTCTTTTTAACAATATTTTAACAATTCAGAATGAAGTGTTATTTTTGCAATTTTTTTCCTTGACTTGGAACTCAATTTTTCAACACAATTTTTTTTCCAAAGCCTAAAATACAAAAATTTCAATAAATGGCAATCAAAGTCATTTGCAACTTTGAATGCTAATGTCTTTTAAATTGTACAATCCAACTTCAAGAAACTTTCACCACATGATCTAAGACAATTAAAATACAAGATCTTGAGGTTCAATTCTAAGAAGAAGAAAAAAAATTTGTTGTCTTCGATGAACGTTGTAGAAATAGCTTTTTTGAGTGGGTTTTGATAGGAAAATGGCCTTTGTAATTTAGGGCTTGAAGAGCCCAAATTTGAATAATTTGATCAAAGCTTGCAATTAAATGAATTGTGAATAATTCATGATTTGAACTTTTCTTTTTCAAAATTTAGAATTCAAATTAAATGAGAATTTGAATTAAAGTAGTTAAAAGTGCTTCTAGAAAAGTGAAATTATGTATAAAATAAAATAACCAAAGAATCTCCAAAACCTTCTACATATACTTGTTGTATAACACTTCAATATATAAGTTAGAACTCTAACCAAATTATACTCTACAGGATACTAAATGAAAATTGCACTAGAATTTGAATTCAAATTAGATTTTAATTGGTCAAAGTTGAATCAAAGTTCAAATTTTCAATAAGTTATTTGATTCAGAATTGGATTTAGAGTTGAAATTGATTAAAAATTTCATCAAATTTTAAGTTTGAATTGTAGTTTTTAGATATTATTGGAATCCCAATCAAATTAGAAATCAAATTATATTTGTTAAAGAATCAATTAAAATTCAACCTTTAAATTTGTATGCAATAAAAGAGTCTAAATGATTTTGAAACACTAATAAGAATCCAAAATATTTTCAAATATTTTCCAAGGATTCTACAAATTCTAATAGATTTTCAAAAGATTCCACAAGGTTCCACAAGATTTGAAAAGATTCAAAAAAGATCCAAAAGATATCCAATTTTTTTGATAGATTCCCAAAAGATTTCAATAAATCTCCCCTAAATTCCAAAAGATTCTTGAATTTACTAAAAAAATCTAAATTTTTTGTTATATTGTTTAAGTTGTGATTACTAGTGATTAGAACAACCAAAGATTGTTGATTTTCAATAAACCAACAAAAAAACCTATTGATGTGGTTAAAAAAATGCATTTCACTACGATAACTCATTTTTATGTTGATCCCAATAACCTTGTGTTGGTTTTTTGATGGTTTTGTCTTTGTTTTCACAAGTTCTTTAGTAGTGTTTCACTAATAAATTTGATTAAAGTCTCAAACAATCAAAAATTGTTTTAAGAATTTTAGAAATCATCATATACAAGTGTCTTACTCATATTTTCAAGATGTCCAAAATTTATTGAAAAAATATGATTTCTCATGATCAATTACTTATGATAATTTTTGAAGTGTATGAACTCTTTAAGATGAGAGCTACTATAAATCCTTTCCTCCCCATAAAACGCACCATTTTTCAAACACAATCTATTATATGGTGATTTTTGGTGATTCAATAAAATTGAATACTAAATAAAGGTGCCAAATGCAGTTTTCAAGTTCAAAATAATATTCAAATGTAAGAAGGTTCAATTATAATAATTTTAGAGAAGATAGGAGTTATAGAATATATAAAGACATACCAAGATATGGGACTAATTTTGTAATATTAAAAAAACAATCTAAAACTTGCACTTTGAGATTAGAGGTTCAAAATTGAGTTAGTGGGGTTGCAAATTTTGAGATTCATTAATTTCTAAACCATAACTGCAATTTTCTTCAAATATTTTTGTAGAAGTGTGGAGTTCCTCATATACTAGAACTTTTGCTTCTTCTTCAATCATTTGTGTTCTATAGCATTATGAATTAATATACAAAT
This sequence comes from Rhytidiadelphus loreus, assembly GCA_947034895.1. NCBI lineage: Eukaryota > Viridiplantae > Streptophyta > Bryopsida > Hypnales > Hylocomiaceae > Rhytidiadelphus > Rhytidiadelphus loreus. Next base: position 24,250,894 of record OX344764.1, read on the forward strand.
ATTCCTAATAATGACTTAATTTTTGTGAGTCACTCTATGAAGAAGTTTTCAGATTTTATTAGCAAATTTTGTATTTGATTTGAATTTTTTCATTGTTTGTCCAAAAGTTCAAAATTAATTTGAACTTTCACAAAAAAATTGAAATAGTCTTTGACTTTTGGAAGACTTGTAGTCTCATCTCTAAAAAGTAAATACAAAAAAATTCCTTCCATTTACTGATAGTTGCAAACTAGGAGTATACATAGAGAGGAACTTGAAGTTTGAAAAATTCATTTGGTCATTGGTCTAATTTGTGTTTGAGTTACATACAAATTGTGTTTGAAAAGTGGGGTGTTTGTATGAATTAAAAAGTGATCTTTTGGATACCCAGTGCATTGTGCAATGCTATTTAAACATAAAATGACTAATGCATGTTTGAATTTCTTTGTAAAGAACACATTAACGCAAGTTATCAATTTTCAGATATTGTAACCATGCAAAATTACCCCATCTACCAAATCAAGGGAGGTGCGGTCTTTAATTTATAAGTTAAAATACAAATTTATCATCCCTTTCCTCAAACTAGGAGGATTATTATATAACCATGTGCAAATGCACTATGAGCATCATCATATCATGCAATGCTAAGTAAATTTGCAATCTAGCCACTAGTTGTGCAATGAACATTTAGACTAAAATTTTGTTGCCTCAACATACAAATAAGTGGCATGCAAAGATTTGATGGTGGTGCCAAAACTTGATTGTTATAGCATGTTCATAGAATGTTCTCCTTACAGCAACGTTGGTATTGATCAAGAAGAATGTTGTAACAATTGCGTCCACCACCCATGCAATAAAGATCTTGCAATTGCTGAAAGCAACAAGGCTGCTTCTATGGAGGAGGGAGGTTGCAATAGCCATTTTTCTATGGAAATGGCTGCAAGCTATTGTGTAGTGTGGCTATGGCCAAAGTCACAAAGAGATAAACACGTTTTCCCATGAGTCTTCGTGTGTGTAGGTTGCTTGCAAAAAAAGAGTGAACAAATCAAATTAGTCAAACAAGAACACCAACTAAGTACTAGTCCATTGTGTTCCTCTAACATTTCTCATCTATTCATCCAAATTATTGTCATCTTATTCAAACACTTGCACTAAGTTAATTGCTTTGCACTCTTGCATACATAATTGCATTTTGCAAGTAGAAAAGGAGATGATCTACCCCCATACAAATGACTGGCTTTTGTTAGTCCCAAAGTTGGGCAAGTCAACCATCCCTAGAGTCCACAAGGTGCAAGGCAAGAGCATGGCACACATTCTAATTAATTACGCATCATTGGTGCCCTTCACATATAGAATTCACTAAAATCAAGTGACTAATGAATTCATGGTTGTCACAATGTCATGTGCAATCACATCCATCCGTCTGACAGACAACCAAAACATTAAGATCCAATGGAGTGTCTAATAAGATCTTGAAAAAAAATCTTAGATGGCCTATTTGTCTTGTTGAAGATTGATTTGTCTAGGTCGACAAATAAACCATCCCAATCAACAGATAGTTCATTCCAATTTTTTTTTGCTAATGTGAATTAGAATGCGTCCAAACCAATGCTGGCAAACATCCCAATGTAAGAAGTCATTATCACATTGGAATAGACAATCCTGGATGAATTGTGGAAATCATGAACCTAACTACTTAAATTAGAAGTATATATTCCCAAAGATCATCCCCTAAGCCAAAACCAAATGGAAGCCACAACTACACATGAAGAGGAGGTAGGTGATGTCCACAAGTTGGAGTGATGAATAGAGTCCCTACCAATATACGTGAACAAAAAACCCCACCTCCACCCCACCTCTTGCCTATGGCTACGTAGTACCCTTGCCTACACTATTGAACAACTTATGATTCCATATCTAACTTAGTAGTGCTCACAACCTCGTCTAAGCAATCTAAGAGCAAACTAGGCAGACAAAACATGAGGTTTAATTTGTGTCATAGAACATTATGTACCAACATTGAGAGAATGAAGATGTCGCCAATCTGGACCGAGCAAGCTCAATTGATATATTGTAGTTTACTACCTTAGCAACTAATTAAGTAAGCATGAGTCTCAAGCATGCCAAAAAAACATGAAAAAAACATGAACCTTTAGCAAAGATATAGCCAAATAGTATAACAAAAATGATTGATGGCACATAGATATATAGATTCCATAAATGACTACTTATCTAATTCTACTCCATCCAAGCTCTCAATTGCCACAAGGTCATGCTCGTTATGCGCAAGAGCTATGGTATAGTCCTATAAAGTATCTCTCATCTCATCATCTTCCACACTCAACTTTCATTTTAGCCTTGTCTACAGGTATTGATTTCATGCTACCAGAGGGGACAAATTTTTTGAAACAATTTCAGTGAATGTTGTTGTAGAGTGGAGTTTGTACTTGGAATTGAAGATGGCAAGGCAAGGTAGAGCGTTGATTGGATGGAATTTTGCTTGGGGGAGGCGAGGGCCACAGTTATAGTGATGAGTAGAACAGCATATGGGCAACCACAACAGTGCAACTTGAAGATATTGATGTTGTGCTCAAGGTTATCTATCCGGACGTGACGTGGGCTTTTCACGTCCAGATGTCGATCATGACAAGTCTGTCCTGACGCGTCAAAACCCATTGCCAATGCCGACGGGACCGTCCACAACGTGGATGAAGTCTATCCAATTGTCAACGGCAACTAGATGCACTGTGCAGTGTTTGTCCATCGCAGAACGGACATTTGTCTCTTTGACAGACATTCCGTCTTTTTAAGTGCAAAAGATTTAAAGCCCGTCCATCCCGCCTGTTCAGATGTTCGTCGATAGAGGCCCATCCGCCCCATCCCGCCTATCCATTTCTCTAATTGTTATTCATCCTCTATCGACGGTTCTCAGCCCGATTTTATCCTGATGGACGCTAGGGATGAATCTTAACGTCCGTTCAAACATCCGGACGTGACATGACAAGGACAACTCTGGTTGTGCTTGAGGATCCTTACCCTCTTCAACTGGACCAGTCTTGCTTATAGAATATGACTTGCCATTTATCCATGCTTGACATAATTTTAGTTTAAGACCTTACAGATTTAAAATAAACAAAATTAAAATGCCATCAAATCTCAATTGGTAAGAGTAAAAAACAATTAATTCTTGCCCCAATCCAATTAAAACAAAATAAGATTTTACCCTAGTGGCCTGAAGTTCTATTTAGTAATACAACAAATCCAAGGTTCATTGTGTCTCGATCAATCAAAGATTATTGGGAAGTTTTGTATAAATAAGTATTTCTCTCCATCTTGTAGAGACCATGCCTTTGGGGGGGACAACTGTTGAAAGCTTGCTTTCTATTGTCTTTGTTTTGATTCCTTTGTAGTATACATGCAAGAATGAATTCAATATCCAAATGGCAAGATCAAGTAGCTTCAAGAAAAATGAAGGTAAACATACATCCTCCGCTCTCCATTGAACCTAGATCAAGAGTTACAATAAGATTATTGCATTATAAACAGTCAATGGAAAATCTCTATAGAGAAGGATCTCTAGCTATTCACAAGTGCCTCCAGGCAAGAATTTTGCATTAGTTACTTGAATGCATTGTGGGGGTCATAAAATTTAGGCAAAATTTTCAGCAACGCAACAATCCATGAATTATAGTCTCTCTAATCACCAGCTTTTCTAGTCACCGGGAATTAAGCAACTGATATCAACAAAACATTGCTAGAATCAAGAATCTAGTTATTTAATAAGACATTCCAAGACTTTCGCATCAAACATTTGAAAACATTCTTGAGGTGATAGACAAAATTTCTAGTAGCAAATAACATTCTCTCTTCTCACAAAATTCTAGTAGCGAATAACATTCTCTGTTCTCAAAAAATTCTAGTCACATGAATTAGTACATTCTTCAATGAATTCATCCATCAAGGCTCCTAATAAAGGTGCTATGGTTTAAAGAAGGTGACAAATATGGTACGAATATGGGCTTCTCTTGATAACCAAACTTCAATACCTAGACTAAATCTCTTGATACCTTAGTTTGGAACTCTACAATCAGGAATTCCTTTGCTAAATTTATGCCTTCTCCAAATTTTGGCTAAATGGTTGAATTTACCTCATTTTGATTGATTAGCCCTTCAAGAATGGTTGTTGTTTTGACAATAACAAAATGAAATGGTTATGATAGAAGGTAAAAAAGTAGTACAATCCCGTGGACCACAAACCTAAAAATATAGGTTTTAAAGTAATGCAAAAACTATAGCAAATACATTGATGGTCATTAATATATAAATAAAAACACCAACTGTAGAAATTGAATCCCTTCCATAGTTCCAAATAAAGAAAACATACACATACAATACAAAGGTAAGTTATTCATTATAAATTTTCTTCTAAAGAAAACAATAGGACAAACAAACAAAATAAAGCCCATTTGGACAGCTAACAAAAGCTATAATTTATTTTTGAGAGGAAATGAAATAATATATAAACCATCAAAATAAAAATAATGATAAAAATATTTATAAACATTGAAGATATTGAAATCATTCAAAAATAAAAAATAAAAATAAAAAACTAAAACTAAACAATATAAACTAAATATGAATATCATTGAATTACCATTGTTTACTACTCTTAGGGTTAATGAATATTTAAGGTATGTTTTTTTTCTCTCTATATAATTTTTTTTCAAATACATCATCTATTTTTAGATTTTCCACCAAACATGCCTTACAAATGCAATTATTGAATAAACTTGTGTAGCTTATAGATAAATATAAATAACAAGGCTACTTCATTTGAAATTTCTTTGTGTATAAACAAGTAAACAACATTGCATACTTTTGTAATATTAGAGTTTCAAGACATTTTTTCTTCCTATTTAATCCAAATTTTTGTCTTGTTTGTACTAGAAATGAGGTCTGACTATACATTGCAAATGAATGTCCGATTAAACATTTCTGTTTCATGATATATGGAAAAAATAACCATGGGAGTGCAAATTCTTTACCAGTATTATAAATAATTATGCATTCTTCAATTAAATTTTGAATTTGAATCCTCGTTTGAATTGAATCATTCATTGCATTGGAAATTAGGCACTCTAGATTTGTCATTTATCCATTGAATACATATCCATTGGTACCATATCTCTTTTTTATTGTTGCCATAGAGAAGCTAGTATTAAATAATAGAGTGAAGTAGGGAATGTATAAGGACTTCATTCAAGATATCAAACTTCCACAACTATCATTGCAACAAACAATCAGTTAGTACGCCAATGATACTACCTTTTCAATTTAAGAAAAATGGGCAATTTTGTTAAAATGGCCGTATTCCATGTGCCATTTTCAAACCGCCCAGTCTGAATTGTGAAAGGGACATCTAAAACCGATATAGATTTGAGAAATCTTTGTTTTGTATAGGAAAATCTAGGACTAATATAGATTTCAGACCGCCCTGTCTAAACCATAAAAATTGCCAAAGTAGCAGAATGGTGCACTAAAGCAATTTTGGCCTTCTTTTGCAAGGCGTCAAGTTATTCATTAATGGAATTAAACAAGTCTACAATGTACTAGTATAAGAAATCCATTAGGCAAAACTATCTAAACCAACCGTTTCTCTTGGAAATGGGTCTAGCCAAGAGAATTGAGCAAATTGTTGGATATTCTATATGGCATTAACCTTGACTCTTTTGACATTGAATCCTTCATTGTACTCACTTACTTACCAAGAAAAAATCTAGTTTTGGATATTTGTCTTGATTTAACTTAGCCTATTGGAAGGTCATTATGAACTATATAATTTTAAAATCCATCCTTTTCTTTCTAATGATGTGAACAACAACCTTAGCAACCTTGAAAAAGATTCAAGTAATGACAACCCACTTCTTATAGGGTGGCAATGAGTCTAGAACCCCTACACACATGGTGACATGGCTTGACCAATCGTGTGTAAAATGAAGCAAAAAAGAGGCTTAGACATCTTTGACCCAAACTCTCTTAGTCTCAATCCACTTGAGAACCTTTTAAAGTTTCTAAAAGATGTTGTCCAACATGGCTACATACACCTTAGAAACTTAGGGGAGTTAAAGCTAGTTATTGAAATAATGAAGCTCTATGAGTACTACAAAGTTCCTTGATTTATGTCATTCTAAGCATTCAAGATTGCAAGCAATGATTGAGGCTAATGGAGGACATACACATTGATAGATTTAGAATATCTCCAATTTTGTGAATCTTCAAACCTCCAAATTTGATACACATGTTATTAATAAGGAGATCATCTCATGCAAAAGAAATTCATGGTAAAAGAATAATTTTTTAGCCCTAGGGGTAATGTCAAAGTTGACAACAATGAAGTTTTTCCCTTGGAAATGCAAGAATACTATTTTCACTTGTACCCTACTCTAAAATAGGGTACCAATCCAAATGGCGTTTTTGCATTCCCAAGGAAAGAACTTTTACTATTGCCAACTTTGACACAGTCCCAAGAGTTGAAAAATTGTTCTTTGACCATGAAATTTTTGGCACAACATCATCTTCATGTTAATAACATGTGTGACAAATTTGAAGGCAAAAATATTTACACAAAAAAGATATTTGAAATCTACCAACATGTGTAGTTGTGAGAAAAATTTCATTGCTGTTGATTTTGACATCCTCTCAAGGATTGAAAAAACAAATTTTGCCCATGAATTTTTTGGCATGAGACCATCCATACATAAGAAGATATTCAAATCTACCAACATGTGTTGTTGTGAGAAACAATTGGAAAACCATTTCACTATTGCCAACTTTGACACCCTTCCTAGGGTTGAAAAACAATTACTTTACCATGAAATTTTTGCCACAAGATCATCTCCGTGTTGATAACATATGTGCATAATTTCAAGGCAAAAAAAATGAATAAAAAGAAGATATTCAAAATCTACTGACACGTGTAACTATGAGAAACAATTTTAAGGATATACTAAAAATGTTGACACCTCATGTTTTTGCACTAAAATTATCCATCTAACACAATCCTTAAAAAAATTAGTAACAAATAAATCTATAAATGTGTACATTAGAAGCGGTTTGGGGTCTCCAAAAGGCCTTCTAAGGCCTGTGCGGGCAGCTTCCACAGTTTCACTTTTGGGCTTGGGCATGCTTCCAAGAGTACCATTGTGAGTGTGGATAGTTGATACATGTACCACTACAAGTGCGGCCAATGCTTAGGTGGATGCCAAATTCCGTGATGTTGTCAAGTAGTGGGGATGAAAATGTGAAAGACTCATGAGTATGCCTGCACGGTTTGTCCTTGACCGGTGTTCATTTTTTAATGCAAATGTAATGAACTCTTACATTTTTTATTCAAATCTAATGGGTTCGCATTGGTGCCAAACTCTCGGGCCAGCATTGGTCTCTATCTTTGCTGACATGGGCGTCCCTTTTAGCATTAAAATATAAGAGTCTAGTATTAAAATATTAGAACCGTAATTTAAAATAACCATTTCATGAAAGTGCAATTGTCCTTCAGCATCCTAGCTTTGGATTACTTTATTCTACTAACGAGTCTAGCAGCATAGACAATTGGTTAGAAGCGGTTCATAGAGCAAAATGGAAGTTTGTTGGGATTGGCCACAACCTCAACATTTCACCTTCAGCTTCCATAGTGGCAACCAGGGTAGTGACAAGATCCGATTACCCGTGTTGTCCTTCGCCATTGACCACAGTTGCCCTCCCGGGGCCTTTTGGAGACTCCCAAAGTCTTCTAATGGTTGTTGCATCTAGAAGAATCCACTTGCTTATAAACTATATATCATACACGCACGAAGAAGATTTCTCCTGAGAATATCAGTGCTTGCATTTTCAATTAAGCATTATAGAGAGTGTAATTTGTGATGAAATGAAAGATTGGATGATGAATGAGCGCATGAGAGCTAGCTATTGAGATTTTTAGGTGGGTGATGTGTGAGTGCGTGAGGGCTAGCTATTGAGATTTTTAGGTGGGTGATGTGTGAGTGCATCAGGGTTGATTACTAGGATTTGAGGATCTAATTTGTATTGTGAAAAAAAGTGGATGATGGCAATTTCAGATGAAATTTGTGCTCGCATTATAGATTTGAGTGAGGCAAGGACTTCAGGAGTTTACATTGCAGCCATTGTCAAAGTTCTTGTTAGAACAATTCAGAGGTTAGTGAAGAAATTCAAAAAAAGGTGAAATTTACAAGAACAAACCTTGTGGTGGAAGTCATGCTAAGAAGCTTAGTAATAGAGATGTTCATATTATTGTGCGGTATTCAAAAACTCATTATCACTCATTGCTTTAAGAGATTACCAATATATGTCCTACGCAAGTAAGTAGAAGTACTATTCAAAGAACTTTACATAAAAGTGACATTTTCAGTCGAATTGCAATCAAAAAACCTTTTTTGACACCTCATCATATGCCTCAGTGATTGACTTTTGCTTAGAACTATTGTGGATGGAGTGCAGAAGAGTGGGAGCATATTGTTTGGATAGATGAATCTACCTTTGAAGTTGGAAAAAATTCTAGACAAATTCATGTTTGGAGAACTACGTATGAGCGCTACTTATCAAATTGTATAGTTCCTATCAAAAGTGGGCAAACTTCTTTGATGATTTAGGGTGCATTTGTTGGAGGACAAAAGTCAAGTCTTGTCTTTATGCCTCAAAATTGACATTTAGCTAAGGATTTTGTGAAAGTGGGTTATGATGGTGAATTGCTTCATTTTATGAGTAAAGTTCCATAATGATTGCTCATGGAAGATGGCGCACATGTTCATTGTAGCAAATTATGTAAAGAATGGAGACAAATACACCTTCTCAAGAAGTTCAATTGGCTTGCAAACTCTCACAATCTCAATCCACTTAAAAACCTTTGGAAGATTCTAAAAGATGTTGTGCAACATGGCAAGGCATGCCCTAAAAACTTAGATAAGTTAAAGGTAGTTATTGAAAGAGAGTGGTGGTCAATCAGTGGTACAAAGCTCCTTCAACTATGTCATTCTATGACCTTTAGATTACAAGCAATGATTGAAGCTCATGGAGGATATACACGTTGGTAGAGTTTGAATATCTTTTTTTATTCATCTTTTAGCCTTGAAATTTGGCACACATGTTATCAACATGGAGATGATCTTGTGGTAAAGATTTCATAGTAAAGTAACTATTTTTCAACCCTAGGAAGGGTGTCAACGTTGGCAATAGTAAAATGGTTTTCCCAATTGTTTCTCACAACAACACATGTTGGTAGATTTTGAATCTCTCTTTGTATGTGAATCTTTTGAACTTGAAATTTTTCACACATGTAATCAACATAAAAATGGTTTCATGCCAAAAATTTCAATGGCAAATTTTTTTTTCCCAATCCTTGAGAGGGTGTCAAAATCAGCAGCAATGAAATTTCTTTCACTACACATGTTGATAAATTTCAAATATCTTCTTTTGTATAAATTTTTTGGCCTTCTAATTTGTCACAAGTTATTAACATAAAGATGATGCTGTGCCAAAAATTTCATGTCAAAGAACAACTTTCAGCCCTTCGAAGGGTGTCGAAGTTGACAGCAGTGAAAGTTCTTTCCTTGAGAATGAAAAAACGCCATTCTGATTGGTACCCTACTGTACATGACAATTCTCGTATAGAGCAATTACAACCAACTGCAACAAGGCTATGCTTATAAACCAAACAAAAGCTATCCTTTCACACTCAATACGTACACCCAGAGAGCGGCAATGCTATGCTTCTGAAATCCAGCAAGCTGCGACATGACTGATGCTGCAATGCTATGCCACATCAGAGCTCGTCTTTTGTGGCTTCTTCTGTTTTGTCCCAAGCAATTGGAACTATTGGAATAGCATCCGCATGGGGAGTGTCCCAGGTCTTGTAAAAGAATCTGCTCTCCCACCCCGAAACAACCACACAAACTTTACTAAATCCTTCTCAAACAGACAGCATAACGCCAAGTCCGGTGGCCAAGGCAACCATGTCAATGTCTCATTCGATAGTCACAGAAGGATCACAACCTCTAATCTTTCTCCTCGTTCTAAGTCCTTAGATCAACAGAAAAGTACTGATTTAGACATTCTTGATGGAGTAAGACGACTTGGAATTATACTCCTGACCCACGAGCATTATCTGGGAAGAATTCATCATCATGTATTTACTAATCATCGTTAGGGAAATCTTTTTAATTCAGGTAGTGTAACTAATCTTCAGATGGTTATAGCAGAAATCGTCAGTAATTAAGGCTCAGTGCTTACGGCTTGATCGGAGGCTTGGAAATGACAACAAAGAAGTGGACATCTTCATCTTTTGTGTTGAGCATCTATAATCGTTTTCCAATTCAAGCAGTAGATAAGTCAATGGCACAAACTTCATCGCACAAATGAATAACATTCATTAGAACCAGTTAAAAACACCATTTGGAAATCAGAATCAGGATTATGGATCCTAAGTCTTACGATGTTAATATAAACTTGCTGTGAACTTCATTCAGGAAGAAATATAAGTACTTGCATAAAAGGAAGGCAAGAGACCAACAAGATTTCACAAGATTTCAATATCTGAAAGCCATGTTTACAGAATCTGGAGTCAAATTTTAGTTTCCTTTTTACCTCATGAAAACCGTCCGTCCTCTCCACACCTAAACAATGGTATGAGGAGAATTCAATAAAAGAGCTGCCAATACCTGATGAACTGAATTCACTGGAATGGAGAACGTTGAATTAGCAGAGAACGGAGTAGCAACAGGTTCTCCGGGGAATTTGTTATCTGATGGAGGAGCAATGTACATAGTACCACCTCCTTTGAGGATTATGAAGATTTCTTCGCAGTCGTGGCGATGGATCGGTGTACCAGCCCCAGGTCCAACTGTCTCCTCCCACGCTTCCACCTGAAAAAAAACGAACAAGGGATTCAACAAACTAGGAATTTAAATGATCATCACATGAAACTTTTGGTGCCCATTTTGCTGTGACATTAAAGAGGTCTGGGTGTAATGAAGTTCTACGACATGCTGCTTCTCCAATGACTCATAGAATCTTCATCACCCATTTGCATCATTATAAACCATCTGTTTAACTCTTAAAGGCCCAAGAATCCAATTGGGAAAACAACGACCAATTCAATTAGATTCTGAAAAGACAATGACTCAGATGGAGCGAAATTCAACATCACACATTGTATGAGTCGGTCAAACAAAATCAAAATATAGACGAAAGAAAGTTCCCATCTTACCTATTCAAAATGCTTTTAGAAATACAATTACCTCTTGATGGCCATCTTGAACAGCTCCAGCGAGTGTGATATGTGTTAAACCGGGAACCTCATTGAATTGCTTCAGATTCTTCACCTCTTTCACAACAAGGGACTCTGTTTCTCACACACCAAGAAACGATCAATCACTACCTCTGAACCAACCCATGCTTTCATAGACCCCAAATCTCAAATCCGACCTAAAAACCCACCCATACAGAGCAAACAAAATCCCAGGGGTAATTACCAAACCCCAAACAAATGAAACGAACTAAAACCCTAGTTATAGCGAACAACACTCCCCTGGCACACATTCGCACAAAAGATCAAAAACCTCAACTGCATTCAAACTTCTTCATTATGAACTTCTCTGAAGTAACGTTCCAGAGTATCTGCAAACTGTCATTACCCGTAGCACACATTCAAGCTATGTCACAGGGGTAAAAGTCGGCACCCCAAGTGGGGTAAAGAGTACCGAGATTTGACCACATTCTAATCCAATCCAAGGAACAATTCCAAACACACATACACACCTGCAATCCCAAAGACAAGCGCACTAATCACGAGCACGCACGACACCGAGGACGCCATAGCCATCGTACTAATCCGCAAAATTCAAACCACCATCCACAAGCTTTTAAGTAATGCAAGTTGGGTTGTGGAGCTTATTGATTGATGGCGATCTTGCACAGGAAGATACCAAAGTATCAAACGAATGGTTCCGATTCCGACGGAGGCTGGTGCGCTGGAAATTGCTCAAGAACAAGTGGCAGAACTTAAGCCATGTTTGGCAACTATGATTGCGCACGGACCCAGTTGCAACGAAGACTTGGTTGGGGAGGGCCGCCGGGACCTACTCTTGGATAAAAAGGCAAAAAGAGGGGGAGGGGGAGGGGGAGGGGGAGGGAAAAAAGGAAAAAGGAGGGGGAGAGGGGAAAAAAAGAAAAAGAAGAGGAAGAAATTCATCTATTAGGTTAGGTTGTTTGTTTTGTTTTGTTTTGTTTATTACATTGAGATCTCTTCGACTATGCGTCCCCTAGTGGTATGCTTGATTTCATCTTAAAGCCCTTGGCTAGGAATGGTGCCCGAGCTTTGTTTCGTGGCGTTTCGACCTTCAGTGTGAAAATTATTGAATTTCAAAGTTTTTCTATGAATTAGAAAATTAGAAATTTTATTTTAAATTACATTTTGATTGTGGCAATGGCACACAACACACTAACATTAGTATCTTTTAAACAAGAGAGTTTGATCCCTTGATTCATTATCAATCAAGAGTGTAGAGGCTTTGCACTCCATTATTTACTTATGTATGCAAATTAAAGGTTGAACAAAACTAAAAAGTAAAAAAATAAAATAAAAAATTGTTTTATTTTATTTTGTACGTAACACTGAGATGCCTCTAACTGTGTGCTCACCTCAAGGCGCTCAAGTCATTTTCTTTATACCATTAGAGAGTTTGACTTGACAAGGGTTGTACTAAAGTAGTATCAAATGTTGCCTTTGGACAAATGATCAATTCATGAACAATTTTTAAGACCATAAATTAAATTATGGAAGATGGAATATAGAAATTTTTGCTGCCATTCTTGGCATCGCCAAAATGTTCTTAATGAGTAGAAATGCACCAAAGTTGTTTTGCACTTTGGATTCTTAATTGTAAAAGTTATGGTTTTTCAATTGAAATTTTTTTGTTTCTATAAATTAAATTAAATTATAGATAAATTATTCTTAAAACTAATAATTAAAAGAGTGCATAGGTAAATCATGGAAAACACTTGGATAAACGCACATTAATTAAAAATACCAAAATTTGATATTCTAAAACAATGTTCAATGCACTATATATGTTTGAATTTAATGATAACTGTTTTTATTTTATTATTATTTAAAAAATTTAGTGTATTTTCAAATTAAAAACAAATATTAAATCATTTAGCATTATTGAAAAAAATCAATAATGATAAATTGATTATAAATTCTATATAAGTGAATGAAATGAAAATAAACAAAATCATATACTAAAGTGAAGGAAATATAAAATGATTGCAATAAAAGTTGTCAGTTTATTTCTTTCAAAAGAAAACATGTATTCAAATAAGAACATACATAAATGAATACCAATGCTTCATAAAAAGCATTATAGTTTTATATATGTGATAAATCTACACTGTTTGGTTTTAAATGTTTTTGTTCATTTTGATGATGCAAAAAATATGAAAACAACATAATATCTTTTTCAAAATATGGAGTGCCTTTTGCTAGAAATGGTACAATTGCCAAGTCAATGTCTTTAAGATTTGGAAGTTGACTTCAAATGGAGGCTTATACATAGATTTTAATCATAGTGCTTGTAAAGAATTTGAATACCTAATGTCAAATAGAATATTGTTCATGGTCTCTAGTAACTTCATTACCATAAATTGTGGTCAGAGTCATTAGATTCCAAAGAAAATCATTTCTTTGAGGGTTGAATATCCTTCATTAACTTGATTTAAGATTTTTGAGATTTCATTTCAAAAGATTTGGAATATTTCATAACTTTTAGCCTTGCTTTTAGCAAGGTCCTTCTAGCTTTACCTTTTACCAAATCTTTTGTGACTTTTACCAGTAAGATCCTCCCAACTTAGTAATTTAGCAAAAGGATTGGTGGCACTAAGCTTAATGGTCTCTCTTTAAGGGAGGAAAAGGCTTCTAAACTTAGTAAGCTTACGTATTCTGTGGATTTTTAGCATTTATAAAGCAATCACCTTGTTAACCCCTAAATGCCCAAGGCACCAAAATGCGGTGTTTGCAGAACTTTGAAGTTAAATAAAAGTTAACCAAGTTGGTATTTTTAGTATTTTATATTTTTGGATTTTTTTTTAAGTCTAGTTTTAGCATCAAAAATTCAATCTTGAAAATAAATGATAGTGATTTTCTATTTAAGAGTTTGTGCAAGGATACCCATTGCAACCTGGACTTCCCATAGTGTTGAGAGCTCTTGGAAATGAGCCTCAAATACACTAGATCTTGGAGAAAAAATCACATTCAAGATTCATTTAAGAAAATTATAGAGTAGATTTTAAGAAGCCATAAATCGATTGGAGTTATACACGTTAGGCCCTTTAAACTCATATGTTTTGGGTCACCAACTTTTTAGATTTGACTTGTGAAAAGAGGATTGAAAGACTTGACATCACTTTTGCAGTTTTAACACCCTCGTGGTCAAACATTATAATCTTTCACTCTATAAGTGATATTGTTGTATTTTCTTTTCCTGTGAGATCTTTAACATATCTAGTTTGAATTTGTATGGTTACAATTTAAAAAAATTGATACAACTTATCAAAATGTTGGCATTTAGTTTAATTTAGAGCAAATTCCAAGAAGCTCAAAACATGCCTTGGACATTTAGGGGTTAAGTATATCACCTTGTTAAGTATTTTTCTAATAATTTTTTTCATTGGGATTATTTAGGATTCAAATTATTCTTATTGATATTTTCTACACATTCAATTATGCCATGTAATAAATTTCTGAAAATTGCATGCCAAATTTAATTATTTTTTGAATTATTTTTTTATTGAATCCAACCCAAGCATAGAGTATGCACTCTCACTTTTCCAATCATCTCAGTGACCCATCCATTCCAACATTTCGCCACAGATCAAGCTAATATCAACCAAACCAAACATAATGGCATTAAGGACTCAGTAACTTACTCAACAACTTGAAAGACATCGTGAGTCCCTAGTGCTAACAGACTACATCACTGCTAATGGACTGAGCTTAGATGAAGTCTTCATCTTCATATTTCATTCCTTTAAAGTATTGGCCTACTTTGACCTATCTGAGAGTGAGAGTGAGAACTTAAGCCATGTTTGGCAACTATGATTGCGCACGGACCCAGTTGCAACGAAGACTTGGTTGGGGAGGGGGGGGACTTCGGGATCGTCGCAAGAGGGGCAAGTCTTGAGCCCGCCCATGGATCGGAAGATTCGAACTTCCGGGATTTTCGGCTTTGGACTCGGTGAATGGACTTCCGTCATCTGGGTTAGAATCTTTACATCCATTGACTTAGATGAAACATACCAACATGGATGAAAACACACATATTCATCCAAAAATGTTTTAAATTCATTTATATTAGAGTGATGTTGTCCCTAGATTTTGTGGCAATTGAGTAATTTCATCCATTGAAAATAGGAGCATCTATCATCGAATATTTTTTCTCCAAAAAAATATGTATAACGTTGGAGAGATAAATCCTCCACCCTCCAAAACACTATGTGCGTAATCCTCAATCTCCCAACCTCCCAATTCATAATGTTTATTATTTGCCAATGTAGCGGGGGTCCTTTTGCATCCTTGAAATGGAATCCCTAATAGTGAAACAAAATTATTTTAACCCCTAAAGGTCAAACTGCTTTTTCTAGCAACATAGCGATTTTTGGCAGCTCACTACGAATGGAGTTTTTATTTTCAATTTTTTCTTGCTGAAATTTTCACACAACATGTGCCCGAGGAGTAGTTTTAAGGCCCATCAATTTTCATAACTTTTCGATTCCATGGTTCAAAAGTTATTGCATGATATGTAATTTTCAATCTTCGACGAGCAGCCCAAAGATTTCTTAAAAAATCAATTTTTGAAAAAAAAAATTTGAAATTGGTTTTATATATATATATGGATAGCTTTGAATCATTCCATTTTGATTTATGAGATGAAAGTTACAAGGTGTTCTAGTTTGCGGGTAGTTATGGATTCCCTACTCGAAAATAAACTTTGGAGTCCTTTATTTAACTCAATTTTAAATATTTTTTGAAAAAAATAAAAACATATGATGTAGATTGTTTATTACTACATTAATACTGTTGGGATTGGAATTTTTCAATTTTATAATTAAATTCTTGACAATTTAGTGTTTTGGATCACTTTGTTCTTCTTTCTACTTACTATTTTTTTCCTATATGTTGTGCAATTCCAAATGATCTAAATTTTTTCAAGAATGTAGCCAACTTGCCTTGAAGAATGAATCCAAAGAGCAACCACCATTTTTGACATTTTTTCATACAAATGTAACCTTGTGAAGTGCAGCTGCCCATATTTTTACAAGGTAAAAAAAATGATTTTTGTCATTTTAAATGTTAATATCCTGCAAACTATACATGGTGGAAAATTCTGAAATTTTTTCCACATATTTTCAAACTAGTTTACTACAAGATCCTATGGTCACATGTGTCCAAAAATGTTTTTCATCTAAAATTTGGTGCTTGTATCAGAAATGGCAGTTTTGGAGCATTCAGTTTGGTGAAAACATAATCTCCGACCTTTAGGGGTTAAACAATGTTGCTATGCAAAATTGTTCTACATCATGTGAAACCTATAATTATACCCATCAAAGAAGGTATTATACTTGTTCAAGGACGGGAAGGAAAGAAGAAGTTATGCAATGTTATGTTCTTGCCTAAACTATTAGGAAAATTTAATCCCAAAAGGAGGTTGAAGACTGAAAGCATTCAATGGATTACTTTCAATGAAAATGTAGAACAAAGAATGTAACTAAATTGCTTATGATTCACGAATCTAATAGTTTGAGGTTGACTTCTTTGGTGAGAAGGTCATGTCCTTCCCATATTAACTTAATTTGGACACAAAAGACAAAAAGTGTTTGATAGACAAAATAGTGTACCTATTATTTAGATCATTCTTGATTAACTACCTCAATATTAAAATAAAAAAACATAAACATCATGTAGAATGTATAAAGAGCAACAAGGTTTTCTTCTAGTAAACTTATTGGTGCACATATCAATGTGGGAAAAGGTATGACAATAACAATTATTCCTACAACAAGCCAACTCACAAGCCCTTCATATTTTGCAAATTTGACGGGTTTGGGAACAATAATGATGGGCCCAGGTTTAATGAGGGACCAATGCTAATTGCATTAGGGAGTGTTTTTTGGAGTTGACCCTTTATTTTGCCATTACATACCGTCTTAGAACCATGTGCATTGTAGATGCTCTAAAAGGATGCAACCCTATTAGCAAGGTAGGCAATCAAAAGTTACCTTGAGATGAATATTCTTGAGATGAATAGGTGCATTCTTCATTTCTATATTTTTCTTTAAATCATTCATGAAACACTTTTTTTCCTTGAAGTTCTTATTAGGTAAATTTCTATAAATCTTGGCATCCACTAGATGGATTTATAAATTTTACTAAGAGCACGGGGAGGACACTCTCACTACATTTGGGGTACCCACGTGTGGCGGCAAAAAAAGTAATACATGTAATACACCTTGAATAAACTATAATTTTATCCTAAAATTTTGAGCTTTGTTTAACAATGACTAAAGGTTTCTATTGACAAAAATTTCAATTCCAAATAACATAAGATATATTGTCTAGAAAGGGTTGAAAAATGAACTAAAATGTCATGAAATCCAACTAAAATATTTTAAGAGCTCACATGAAGATGACTATTGCATCAATATTCAACCAAAATAAATTTTCAATAGAAAGCTATTCTATAGAATTTTTTTTCATTTTTCAATTTTTTTTTTCTTATATAATATAGAGGTGTGGAAGTTATTTTCAGCTTTACAATGTATCTTTTTTCTTCAAAAATTTATAACTAATTACTATTAGCATAAAAAAATACCGATAATTCAAAACATAAACTTATAAGTAGTAAAATCTATCCATAATTTTTTTTTGAAAAAAAAATTAAATTTTAAGGTGTATTACTTGTATTACTTTTTCCGCCGCACATGGGTTGCTAAAACGTGGGGAGTGTCCTCCCTAGGAATAAGAGCCTATTGTTGGAGCTATACAAAATCAATGATGTACATCCAAGTGTTTTGACAAAGCAATTTTTGTCTATTTTTCAACAACATAACTAGCATGATCATTTGGTGCTTCATGATTTTTGTGTAAGATTTTGAATTAGTTCATATAGGGATAGGAAGGAAATGAATTCTTGCAAAAAAATGACCTTATGTTTAAATTATTCTCAAGCCATATTTGATATTGCCTAAAATACTATAAATCTATGTTTCTCCCTCTAAAGATTTACAAGGTTTAACATTTGAATCAATATTCTAATTTTTGTATATTTTTGCATAGATCTTTGTACAAATATGTCATTTACTTCAATTCCATCAAATTGTAGCCATAAAAGAAGGTTATCTAGTTCAGATTCAAATATAACTTACTTTGGATGAATGTAAACTTAAGCTATTTGGATTAAATAGTATCTAAAAGTACTTTGTTCATCATTTCGAATATGGACATTTGAGTGTTTAGGAGTAAAATTTTTGTTTAGCTTGGGTCCTACGTATATATAGTCCGTATAGATTAGGTAGAATCATCTAAAATGTTCATTTAAATTGCTTCTATATATATACTATTCACAATATTTGGAAAAAAAGTTTAGCTACCTTTGTGTGTTATACATCCTGGACTTGGAAAAGATGACAAACAAAACAAAATCCCATTGGATGTAGAAAATCATGTAGAGTTTCATTCACCACTACATCTTGTTCACTTGATTGAGAGATAAGAGTCTCAATTGCAATGGGAAATTTTATCATATACAATTAGCCATTCTCAAAGCTATTAACTCTAGAAAAACGGGCTAGTCATTATAGAAATCATATTTTTGGTATCATATGAATTATTTGCTTAAAGAAACGCAAGAGCACTCATTGGAGGTCAAACTACTGTGCAAGTCCCCCCCTTTATACACAATTCCAAAAATAAACATTTGCACTTATATTTTATATAGAAGGATTTTTCATCATCTATAAGTTGTTCTAGTAATTCATCATTAAAAGGAAATTTGAAGTTGCATCTGATTCACTATTATTAATATTTTGGGGAGTCTTGTGAAAAGACTTATGAATTGTTGAAGTTAAAAAAATTGGTCTACAAGAGTGTTCTTACAACATTCATGTTTCAAGAGGTTGAATATGAATATATTGAAGAATCCAACATCAATCTCACAAAGTACAATTGTCTAAACCAAGCTCTTAGAGCAAGGCCAATGTTAGTACACTCCACCAAAAATCCTAATTGAGCCAATAAACCGAAATTAGGCCTCATATTTTATTTTCATCAACTTTAAATAGATTGTATGAGAACTTTTTATATAATTCTATTGATTGATCAATATCTAGAAAGTTCTTCTTTAATTTTGGTGATATTAAATTTGGTCTCTTTTGAATTTTACCATTATAGTATACAATAAAACAAAAAGGTCATTTATAAACCATAAATCTCCTAATGAATCTTTGATTTGTTACAATTTAAATCTTTTAAGTAAATTTTTATTTATTTGGGTGATGTAAAATTTAGGCTGTTGTGAATTTTTTTGTGTTTGATATATATAGTCAATCAAATTGGTAATTTGTCAACAATCAATATCTTCTACAATTGAACTCTTTTAACTCAAGCTCCCGTTTGGAAAACAGCCAAATAAGGGAAATTTTTAGTTAAGGTAAATAAAATGAAAATGAAAAATATGAAATTTACATCCTTAGTCTTTTACAATTTAACTCTCTTAATTAGAGTTTCTCTTATTTGGATGATGTATAAATAATGGCAATCAAATGCTTTTTTAGACATTGTGACCCAAACATGGAGGCATTTAATAAATGTCTATAGAGTCAAAATAACAATTAACCCTTAAATGCTCTATGAAACATTTTATAGTTGCTACCCAACTTAACCCTTAAACGACCATCACTTTTCTTTCACCAAAAACACTCCAAAACTGCCATTTCTAATACAAGTACCAAAATTTTGAAAAAAAACTTTTTTTGACATATCTAACCATATGATCTTGTATTATATAGTATCAAAAACATGTGGTAAAAATTTCAGACATTTTCATTGGGTGGATTGCAAGATATAAGCAATCAAATTAACTAAAATCATTTTTTTTACCCTGTGAAAAGCAGGGCAGCTGCATTTCACAAGCTCACATTTTTATGAAAAAATGACCTAAGTGGTGGTGCTTCTTTGAATTTGTTTTCCTAGACAAGTTGGCCACATGCTTGAAAATTTTCAGATGATTTGGAATAGTACAACATATAGGAAAAAAATAGTAAGTATGTAGTAGTAGAGAATGATTAAAAACACTAAATTATTTACAATTTAAATATGAAATTGAAAATTTCCACTCCCAATGATCTAAATGTTGTAATAATATATCTACATCCTACGATTTTATTTTTGTCCAAAAATATTGAAAATTGGGTAAGATAAAGGATTTCAAAGTTTATTTTAGAGTAGGAAATCCAAAACTGCCCGCAAACAAAAAATCCTCGTAACTTTTGACTCATTGATCAAAATGGAATGATTCAAAGCTTTTTGTGTATATAAAACTCTAGAAAATCAATTCCAAATTTTTGTTTCTAAAAAACGTGATTTTTTCTGATTTGCCCGAACTGCCCTGTTGGGAAAAAAAGTACTCCGTAACATATTAGGCTATAACTTTTGACTCGTGTTTTCAAATGTCATGGAATTTGGTGCATATGAAAGATATTCCTTGCCCCCCACATTCTATTAAAATTTCAGCTTCAAATATGAAAATCTCCGCTCGTAGGTACCTGCCCAAAATTTCTATACAGCCAAAAAACATAGTCCAGTACTTTAGGGGTTAAGGTAACAATTTCAAGTGAAAGAAAAAAAAATTATCAAAATTTTATTACTCTTTATAAAAACAAGATACAATTGTTTGTCTGTATTAAAAAAAAGATCACTATGGTCAAAAAAATATTTTAATATGAAAATAATTCAAAATATTTAGTATTTGCCTAGCATTTGAAAATTTTCCTATTTGAAAAAAGATTGATATTTTGTTGTTGAATCATGTGTGTTCTTTCACAAATCTATTGATACCATAATTTTGACCAATCGCAGAAAATTGCAAACCCTCAAAATAAAAAATTGTATTTTTGGTGAATTATTAAACTTAAATCTTCAAAAAGTATTGAAACAAATCTTTGAGTATGTTTGAAAGTGAGACCAATTTTTTTTAGTATGATTTGTTTCTCTCTTTAAATATTGTGTCCTTTGGTTTGGTGCAAATTATCAAACAATGTGAATGAAAAGGGGTTCTACTCAGTTTAGCAAGACTCCAACTAATCTAATGCTTGAATTGGCAAACGACCATAGATGCTCAACACAAATGATAAAGGTTGTCACTTCTACAATATCAGTTTGAAGCCTTCAATTAACCTTTTAAAAGCACGGCCCCCATAACCAAGATAGTCACTAAAACTACTCTAATTATTGGACCAATAGGTGCATTATTTGTTCCTACATTGAACAATGAAGTCATCCATTGACCACTTTTTGGCCTCAACATACTTTAACCCTTAAATGATGGACTAGTCACTGTAGAAATCATAGAGAATGGAAAATGGAAATGTGACAACTTGGGATTGGCTTCATGTTGGTAGAATGTTCTTAGTTGGATATATCTTCCACACTCCTAGTCTTCACTTCTGAAGGTGAAGATTGGAAGTGTGGAAGATATATCCAACTAAGAATATTTTTGTACTCTACACTTTTACCTTCATTGTTGCTAATTTCCCTCCAACCTTACATCTAAACTTATGTTACGTAAATGGATTCTCCATTTTTTTCATTCTCTACTCTCAACACATCTTTTAGAGGTGTCACACATTCACCCACCATGGCTTACCATTGGCTTGTCCAAACCCTCACCAACTTCTCATTCTCCATTCTCTAAGTGCCAAGTGAAGAAGGTGTGACTACCCCTAATGTGAATCATTTGCTTAAAAACACCCAAGAGCACTTATTGGATGTCAAATTATTGTGCAAAACCCTTCCTTTTTCACACAAAATGAACATGTGTACTTCTGTTTTATATAAAAGGATTCTTTATCATCCATCAAACAATAAATGTTTACAGCATTGCTCAAGGGTGAAGCCATAAGCAATGAACCTTACTATTGATGATTTCTACCAAATCCATTTATAAATTATTTACAATTAGTCTATTTATAGTTAATTAGATTTCCATAATGTTGATTAGTGAATTCATGATGAATTCTTTCTAGACATTGCTCAAGACTCAAGAGCATTATCAGATGTATGGTGGGCACCCTCAAAATCACACCTCACCTAAAACCACCATCATCACTTTGTGTACATCTACAAAATCAACATGTTGAAGAAATGATTTTAGAACCTCTACCAAAAAATCTCTAAACCTTCATAACTTTTGCATTCAATATCCAAATGTTGTAGTCTTTGGTGCCTTGGAACCTCCTTTTACTTGCCAACAAGAAAATATAAAAAATTTGACCAGTCCAATATAATAGTAGCTGGGGACAGTAGCAAAAAGTGGCGGTTGGGGTGGGGGTGTACCCACCTACATGCTAGTTGTTCCTACTCAATTCCGAATGTCTAAATCAACGATCTTCTCTTGATCAAAGGACTTAGCATTATGCCGTCTGTTTGAGAAGGATGTAGTAAAACTTTGTGTCTTAAGGTAGCAACACCCATAA
This sequence comes from Rhytidiadelphus loreus, assembly GCA_947034895.1. NCBI lineage: Eukaryota > Viridiplantae > Streptophyta > Bryopsida > Hypnales > Hylocomiaceae > Rhytidiadelphus > Rhytidiadelphus loreus. The sequence continues at coordinate 24,273,691 of OX344764.1, forward strand.
CCGTTAGTATACCCATACTTCGATAGTAGAGTTCCCTTAAAGTGTCTCCAAATGTACCTTGGAACCGTGCCAATGCTTAATTGTGGTTGTTAGGCTCTGATTTTTTTAAATTTTGGTGCTACAATCAAGGCAACTTTAGTAGAGTGTGGTTCAGGGTGCTCTAGTGAGTTCTACTTTGAAAATTCACAGAAATTAGATGCCTTATCCAAAAATTCTAATTTTTTTTTGAAAATTAATGATTTTCAGTTGCTAATACTAAGAAAATATTTTTTCTAGAAAAAAGTGCCTCCAACTATGCTGAATTGCTTAAATTGACGGTTATGGGTGTTGCTACCTTACATGTGGTTGTTTTGGGGATGGGAGAGCAAGTGTATGTAAAAGTTTGTGACTTACATGTGTTTGCTTGGGTGTACGTATTCAGTGCGAAAGGATAGCTTTGGTTCAGTCTAAGCGTAGCCTGGTTGCGGTTGGGTGTATTTTCTGTATGGAAGCATCCTCATGTACCTGTACAGCAATCTAATTTGACCAGCAAGGGAAGTGAATGCTTGTAGGGCGAATCCGATTTCAACCCTACTTATGAGATTTTCTTTTCTTTTCTTTTCTTTTCTACTGTCCCTTCAGTAGTGATCTCAATAGTCTAAAACCTCACTTTGAATGATTGCATAAGAAATTGATCTGAAGAGAGTTTGGCTCTTGTAACCCGAAGTGATCTTCCCCAAGTGAGCTCATTCGTGATCTCCCAATGAAATCACATTCCAAATTATTATAAGCTTGTGAATAGCAAAACTTGCGCTGGTTAACCTGCATAGGTGCTACTCAATAGCAGAAGACTGGCGTACATTCCATTTGGCCTTCACAGAAACTAGTTTTCATGGTTGTAGGGAACATACAAGACTTCGTCATGCAGCCACAACCCAAACTTTTCGTGCACCTGCTCTTTGACCAGCGCTATGAGAGCCTGCATGTCATGTGACTTTGAGCCTCCTCCGTTGATGAGAAAATTAGCATGCTTTTCAGAAATTCTGGCTCCCCCAATTGCCACTCCTTTGAGTCCAGCCTGCTCTATCAAAGCCCCGGCGGACTCGCATCCCGCTCCTGGATTCCGAAAAACACAGCCTGCACTCCTCTCAGACACTGGTTGTGTCCTAAACCGCCTGCAAAATAACATCAGAACGAAGTTGATTGAATTCCATCAAGCAATGTTTCCTCAATGCCAAGTCTCCTTCGCCATTCAGACTAAATGAAAAAATCCTGTGTCACTAATGATTAAAAAGATAAAAAAAGAGTAGGATGAAAAGAGCAAAATGGCAGAAAAAGGATGAGAAGGACGATGATCAGACCTCTCTAAATACATACGTTGTCGTTGCTTAGCGTCGGAGTTGGTCTGCAACTCGAAAGTGGCAGCGACAATAACAGCCGAGTCACTCATCCTCTGAAAAGGGGAAGTGCGGTACTCAAACTTCAATTCACCGGCATCTCGAGAAAGGGACCGTGCAATGCCAGTCGTTGTTACAATTTCCACGTTCTGCACAACGTCTCCTGTTTCCTATTGGAAGGTTAGTACACAATACAGGCGCATTCTGAGCAACAAGGAGAGAATCATGATCACCATTAACACCATAAACATTCTTAGCGTGTTCTATGCGTGATGCAATCCTCTTCCTGTTCATCTTACAAAGTTCAGACATGGTTTGGATAAAAACATCTGACAATGCGTAAAATATAAGATATGATTTGGATTCAATCATTATGGCTGAAAATGGTGGCAATAGCAGACTACTTCCACTAGCTAACAAGTCTTACCAAGGATGTCAATCCAGGGGTTACTGGTCGGGAGCTATTGAAGTGATTCATGTCACGAGGGGACTCCTCAAAAACTCTAGAAACTCAAGATGTAAGAAGATGTGTGTGTTAAGGATATCAGAGAATAAAAACACGTTAGATACACTGATTCATCGTTAGATTAGCAGATGGTGTTATAAGCTCCTTTCAAGAATAGTAAGGTAGAGATACCTACTTGAAAAACGTACTTAAGTGTGACATCCTGAAATCTTGGAATTTGCACAACAAGTACATATTGATTTTGAGAGTGTACACACCCTTAATTTACGAATCCATTGGTTTTAGCTCTTCTACCAAAAAAACTACGAATCCGTATAACTTTTGCATACAACATCCAAATAATGCAATCTTTGGTGCATTACAAGTCTCTTCGATTTGCTAACAAGAGCATACCAAAAATGGATCATTATGAGAACAGAAAATGAGTCTCGCCATTAGGTGTAGTAACCTTGTGACAAAGAGCAGAAAAACAGAAAGTACAAGAATTAATGCATTCACACCTGACCATCAGCACCCGCGTTCATGTACACGGCTCCTCCGACGGTGCCCGGAATTCCACCAGCAAATTCAAGCCCCGAAAAGCCTTCTCGAGAGCATTGAACCCCTAGCATATTGAAGGCATAGCCACTTCCCACTCGATACAACCCCGTGGAGAGCCTCTCCAGAAACTCAATCCGGTTGAGGATTATACAACCGTCGAAACCACGGTCATCGAACAAGCAATTGGAGCCTTTGCCGACCACAAACCACCGCACGTCGTTGCTTGTACAATACCTGCAAAGAGACAAACAAATGTCAAGATCAAATCAAAAGAAAAGTCAAGCTTTGCACGAAAATTGCACTCCAGGGAATGCAATGAAGGCATATTTCAAGCTCATAGTCATTCACATAAGATTGCAAACCAGGGAATGCAACCCAAGCAAATTCTCTGCTCACATTCATGCACAGAAGACTGCAAACCACGGAATGCAGTTCAAGTCAATATCAAGCTCAAATTCATGCACAGATGCTTCCAAACCAAGAACTGCAACAAAAGCATATTTCAAGCCAAGTAAATGTCACGCCCAAATTTAAAAGATTGCAAACCAGGGAATGCAACACAAGCATATTTTATATTCAAATTCATGCACATAAGATTGCAAATCAGGGAATGAGGAAGGATTTGCACCCTAAACCCTAAACCTGAGCACGGACGCCATTTCGGTCGTGGTTGTGACTTCCACGAACATCTTGGCTGGGCCGCCGATGCCCCAGCTGCTGATTTCGCTCAGCATCTTTCCATAGCCGAAATTTGGAAGACCATCACCGAAAGCTGAATCCACTTTGCAATGGACGGATGTCTCCCTACGCTTGGCACTATCGAGACAGGGGCTCCAAACTGTGAGGGGTCCACAACTGTGCTCAAAATCAAATTTCGCATGCCGGGTTCGCCCTTCCCATGACCTAGAATGAGATTTGCAATAGCTGGGATGCACTCCCCTGGCGAAGCTCATCGACGAGACAGCCATCGCCATTGCTGCACCAAGTTATGCATTCAAGCCATACTCAACCCAGCAAATCCTAAGCCCTCGCTGATCGCTTGCTTCATTGACAGAAACAGGAATTTCCAAGCCGCAACTATCAGACATTTCTCACACATTCAAACTCTGTCACAGCGACAAAGTTGGGAACCCCACGTGGGTAGATCAAAGAGGTTTGAATCTATCAAGAAAATTAGGGTTTAAGGTACAGGATTTGCAACATGGTTTCTCTACACACACGATGTTATAAGCCCTAATGAAAACAAGGGCATGCTTTAAAGTTTTACAAGCTAATTTCCTCAAATTTAAGTACTGATTCTAGTTATTTTCTCTATTTTTTACTCAAAATAGAAAGCTCATAGATTTTTTTGCCACTAGTTTTTTGGTGAATGTTTTCCCCAATTCCACCAACTAACTTTGAACTAGTTGCCAATTCTTCTCTAACATAGGTTTGAGCAACTTAGCTTCCTCAACATAAGCTCTACACAAAGAGGCTCTATAGATAGTGTGCACCTTCCGTAGAAGAATACCGTGTAATTAGCACATAAACTATTGTACCTCCCTAGTAACTTGGTCAAAAAATAAATAATTAAATAATTTTGGAGGAGAGTTGCTTGACACCATTTGTAGTATTGGAAATTTCTTCATGCAATATTATTGACAATTCTATAAAAGAAGATGCTTAATCCAATAATTACCTTGTAGTGTATTTTGGCAACTTTAAGCTCCTTCCTCTTCATCTCAATTTTAGCCATAATAATGATTTTTTGAATTTGAGTCCAACCACTAAAATGAAATTTATTAAGCTTGATTTCTACTCTAATTTGAAACTTTTATTGTGATTAATTTTTGGCTTGAGATTTTATTGAAAAATATTGGATTATATACTACTAGTAATTGATCTAATTGTATGGATATGATCTATGGATCATATTTTACAACTATTTTTTTTGAGAATCATCATTAAATTATTATTCTAAATTGCATTTTGTAATATATCTTTACAATTTTGAAAATTTAATCTATCCCCTTGTCTTTAAGGGTTTAAGTGTATTTGATATCAATTTTCTTCACTCTTTGTACAAAAATTCATTGTAATTTCAAATTTTTGCAAAATATCCTTTAAATCCTAAGAAAATTATGGAAGATATATGATTTCACTTCAAAAAATACATAATAAATCGTAACAAAATTGAAATATAGAGAGTGAATTTTTTTGACGTTTGAATAATATGGTAGGATCACTCAAAATTCAGGGGTGCTAGCTTGTGAGTATGAGTCTATAAGCTTGTAAGCCTCTAGGGTTTTTTTGCATTTAGAATTTGTGAATTCATTGGGAACCTATGACTGTGGAATTGGATATAAGGATCTACAGTCCAAATGAATAACAAATGAATATGCCACTACGTAATTTTGTACCAAAAAATTAAACCAATATATTCCCAAAAATTGAGATATAGTCAAAATAGATAGTGTGTGTAAGCAAACACACAATGAAAATAGATGTAGTGGTTTAGCATGTCTCACTATGAAGCACATAAATGTAAAATTGCAATACATCATAACACCATTATAGGATCACTTTAATATTCTGCCTAAAATTGAGGGTAAAATTATCATATTAGTTGCATTGGAAAATATTATGTCCTCCTATAATAAGGTAGGATGACTCAAACTCGAATGGAACCTAATTGCTTTTGAATTTAAAAAATAAGGTCTCAAGAGGGACATTTGACTCTAGCTAGTAGTGCAAATACAACAAAATTTAGAAATAAAAAATACTTATATATATAATTCAAAAATCTCCAACTTCCATGTCAACGTAGGTGATGTAGGTGATAGTCTCTTAAAACAACCCATATAGGATATGTAAATAAGAATTAGCAAGAGCTTAGTTGCTCATAATTAAAAGGAGATCCTAAAACCCTAACTCAGTGCCCTATGAAAGACATGGGTGGTTGTCCTTGTCCTCAGTTTCATTGAGATGGAGTCCTAATACCCTTACATTCAACGTTCTATGGTCCAGACCAAGCCCACCTTTGAATGTAGTATTCAGTGTCATACTACATTAACCCCTAAAATACCAACCTGTTGAATTTGGCAATATAGCAATTTTGGGCAGGTACATGTGAATAGAGATTTCTATGTTTTTGGCCCAAACTTATATAGAAGTTGAGGACAAGGAATATCTTTCATGTGTACTAAAATTCATGACATTTGGAAATATGAAAAAAAAATTATGGCCTAATATGTTAATTTTTCTTTTCTATAAATGGATAGTTTGGGCAAATAAAAAAATCACTTTTTTCATAAACAAAAATTTGAAACTAGTTTTCAAGATTTATAAATAGTTGGAAAGCTTTGAATCATTCCATTTTGATCAATGAGTCAAAAGTTTACAAGTAGCTATGGATTCTTTGTTCAAAAACAAACTTTAAAGTCCTTTATTTTATTTTATTTTCAATATTTTTTGAAAAAAATAAAATCATAGGATGTAGATTGTTTATTACAACCTTTCAACCATTGGAATTGGCATTTTTCAATTCCATAACTAAACTACTAACAATTTTTTTATTTTGAATCTTTCTCTACTTCTTTCTACTTACTTTTTTCCTACATGTTGTACAATTCCAAATGATCTGAAATTTTTGAATCATGTAGCCAACTTGCCTTGGAGAATGAATCCAAAGAAACACCACCATTTTGGACATTTTTTCATACAAATATGACCTTGTCAAGTGCAACTGCCTGAAGTTGAGGATTTATGTCAATTCTAAAGCTCATACCTTGCAACCCACATGGTGAATTTTTTCAAAATTTCTGAAATTTTTTCCCACATCTTCTCAAACCAATTTACTAGAAGATCCTACAATTACATATGTCCAATTTTTTTTTCTTCAAGATTTGATACTCTACTAAAAATGGCAGTTTTGGAACATTTTTAATGAAAACATAGTGAAGGAACTCAAGGGATTAAGAGGTTCAATTTATTAATACACATAACAATGTTTGAAAAGGTATGACAACTATGAATCTTCCTATTGTGGGCCAAGTTCCAAGTCCTTCATATTTCATCAACTTATTGATTTTGAAAACATTTTGAAAATGGCAAGAAAAGAGAGACCAATACTCCTTGCATTGCAGGGAATGTTCTTTGAAGTTCGCCCTTCATTATGCCATTACCATCTTGGCTGGTTCCATTGAAAATCTAAAGAGCTACGATAGTATGCTTTAGGGCTACCTAGATCCACATTCCCCGTGAGGTATTGGTATACCAAAGACAGCAGAACCACTGCTCATACAACAACGGTGTAAGAAGGGATTGAGACCTCTGAGGGCTCTTCAGAAGGACCCTCCTACCTGGCATCGTCACATGATTTCCGAATGGAGTACACAAAGCTTCGACGCCCGCCTTCCAACCGTTTAGTGATGCTAGGAGTGCATTCATCAATCGTAGCTGGAAATCCAAAATCGGCAAGAAACTTGGAACTACATATTATACACGAGAGTTACACAACACAACAAACCTTTGCACTGCCTACGATTGACCTCGAATGGAAACTCCAAACTCCCAAATAACAGTGTCCTATCAGATGCTTTAACATCAGACAAGCCTCCATAACGCAGTACAAACAATTTAGAAGAAAAAACAATCTATGCCAAATACCTTTCCGTGGCCTTTAGTGCACAATATCCCGGCACCCCGCTGGCGTCGTCTCAGAGATTAGCAAATGCAAACTCGAGTGCTAGGGCGACAAACAACAAGCACGCACACAACAATTACTCCAGCGCGATCGAAGAACTCGATGCGAAAGTCGATCAGAAACGTCCTTGCTTGCTCCTGAAACAATACCGACGCCCACCCAGGGCCATACTCGATCAGAACCTCTTCAATATCCCCGACCTCCATTTGCCTACCGACAGTGCTCGTGAAATTCACACTCGTTCCGCACAACTGAAAACAGAAAAGGGGGTCAAGCTCCCGGCCAAAAGGAGCAGAAAGTGGAACAGGCAAGCGTCTGCAAAAGCTCCAGAAGAAAAATCTGAGTCAAGAGCTTCCTAAGGAGCTGTGAGTGGCTTTGTAATAAAAAAATATATTATGAACCCAGATTCTTTTTTGGACTGGGAAAAGTCACAGCTGCCAAAGCAGTTCCATAAAACTCAACCCTAATGACGTTCAGAGTCACTTAGTACAGATGACCTAGAATAAAAAAAACTAGACTACGCCATGCTCGCTCCGCGCTCCACGCTCACTTCCATTTAGCGGTACTGCAATAAATCACAAGAAAAAATTAGGTTCAAATAACACCAGGAACAAAAGTCACTGGACATCCAATTAAAAATGATAGAAATCATAGAGGGGCATTGAAATAAAGTATCAATTCAGGGCTCTTCAACCCTTCGGTACCTTCACGAAGCCAATATCCTTGGAGTAGATACGGAAGCACTGACGGCAAGTGTTGATGCCGTACTTACGGATCATTCCACAGGAGTTCCCGCATACCCGGCTGCATACAAAGAGTCACAACAGAAGTTTCATGACGAGTAACAGGGCGGCCTGGTCGTGGAACGTGAGCACCAGCGACACTTTGTTAACGAAAATGTACATGTGACTCATTTTAATCCCTTCGCCTGATCTCAAGATGTCGAGAGATTTGATAGTAGAATCCAAGGAACAAGCTTAAAACGTTCGGTTGAAAGGAAAAGAGATTGGAAACAAGGCAACGCAAACCGTTGTGGGAAAAGCGGGAGAGGCAGCGTACCAGGTGCGGGAGCCGGGGCCGTAGCCCTTGGGGTGAGAGTTCCAGACCGCTTCGTGACCCATGCTGGGCAGATGGTGAGGCTGCGAGGGCAAGGGCGAGGGCGCAAGGCGAGCTGCGGGAAGCGGAAGAATGCAAAAGAGGTAGAGGGCAAAGGGTCTCGACGCTTTGGAGAGAGAGGCTTTCGTTAGGGTTAGGGTTAGGGTTATGGAGCTTATTTTATTCTAGTATTATTCTAGTATTCTAATATTATTTTACATAGTTATAATTTTTTGAGAAGCAGAAAGAGAGAATAAGTTCTTTTTATAGTAGAAAAAAATATGGAAAAAGACTATATTTCAATTTATTCTTAAAACATCAAAATCTAGCATCTTAGCTAATGATATTTTTGCTATTTTTAATGATCTTAAATATAGAATATAAAATTCAAGAATAATAAAAAATGATACTCCCTCCTTCCCCAAATGATCTTCTTATTCTACTTTGTGATATTGAGAATTGATCAAATTTGGCTTTTGATTGCTATATGCCACTAGCAAAACAACTTTGAGCAATAGTTCCCTATACATCCATGCAATCAACAATTGAAAAACAAATGAAATGACCATAGGGGTTAATCAACACTTATCGTTCTTATTTTTCACATCTCTTTGAGTGTTGTCCAATTGAAGAAGATAAAACTTTGGAAGGTGGTATAGATGGTCTTGGGCCCATATTAACTACTCACAAAATGACACCTTACACTTAGTAATTAGATGCTCGTTGGTGCTCCTTGAAAATGCCCCTAAAATTCTACTTTTCAATATTCCAAAATTGCACTTTCAAAAAGGGTTCCGAAACTCAAAGTTTCTAGGCTGCTGGAAGTACACCGAATTCTACTTACAACGTGGAATGAGTTTTCTAAATGTTATTTTTAGTCTAAATCTAGAACATTTTGTTTAATAGGAAGATCATTTGGGGACAAAGGGAGTATAATGAGAGGTGATTTTATTAATTAAAAAGAAGATTCTTTTGCAAAGGGAAAAAAACAAGAATACTAGATCAAAATATACAAAAATAAAAGAAGATAATTTTTTTCATTCTTCTTGAAATATAGTGTACATAGTTGGCCATATTTATATAAGCTTATACAAACCAATTATGAAGGCTACCAAAGAAGTAGGAATTATATGCAAAAATTATACCTTTAAGAATATTCTAAATCATAAGTTTAGATTTGTATCCCTATAGATAATTTGTAGAGGTTTCTTGCAACATATGACACTCGGAAAATAGACAAAAATTAAGAAAGATAGGATTGGATGAAGTTTGATAGCTAAAGATGATAGTTTGGATATGAAATACTAGAAATCATTCAAGTCAAGCAAAATTGGGATCTTCAAGACTAGATAAGAGTGAAAATTCAACCCTACAAAGAAGAAATAATTTGAAATTCTAAGCCAGTAGAAAATACTAGATGAAGATTTATAGTACCAATTAATTAAAAGCCAAATTTTATCCATCCATAACCCTTGATAGAAAAGTCGAAATCTTAAGATTGTACCATTCCAGAACTATAATCATTAGAAGAGATTTTAGCCCTATAGAAGACCCTAAGTTATCACAATGTTCCCAAGCGTTTCCATGCTGCCAAATCAACATGTTGATGTGGTTGGAAGACAGCCACATTGGCAGCATATTATTTAATTATTATTTTTAAATTAAAAAATTAAAAAATTAAAAAAAATTAAAAAAAATTAAAATTTATTATTAAATATTCTGGGCAGCAGAACTGTGTTCACAAAAATGGGAACATGGATGAAATGGCCTTCTAGAGGCCTGAAAACACATGTAATGCTAGTCTTCTATGATATAAGATCATTAAAACTCCAAAACCAACAATTTAAATTTAGAAGTTCATCTAACTCATTTTTTAGTATAAGGCTAATAATTAGAAGTATAACAACCCAAACTTAGAATTTAGATTATGGTATAGCATACTTAAAGGTTTCCTAAACTAATTCATACATCCAATTTGGATAAAAACTAAAGAAGTTAGAGTAGGATGAACTTTAGTTCTTAAAAGGTTTAGTTTTGGATAAAGAACACTAGAATCTATCTAAGTCAGGACAAATTGGTATCATAGGTTTAGTTTTCACCCATTACCTGATATTGCAAGTGCTTCAAATCTAGTGCTCATTGCAAGGATCTCACTACAAGAGAAAGGGGTGTTTTAAGTGTGTTTATAAGTATAGTCCTAGAGATAAGATATTAAGTAATGACCTTTGTGTAGTTTTTAGTAAAAATTTATTGGAAATTCATGTATTTTCAATAAATTTTTACTAAAAATTTACATACTAAATATCTTATCTCTAAGACTGTCCTTAAAAACACGCTTAAAACACCACTTTTTTTTGTAGATCTAAATAGTTGTAGGACGAGATAGTTTGGAGCTTCTTGTCGACTCCACCTTCATTTTCAAGCACCACATTAATTATTAGTTTCAGTTGCCAAAGACAAACATAGTTCATGTTGAAGGTTCCTAGGTTTAATTGTTGTCTTTGACCATTTTCTTTGGAATTGCATGTTTACAGGAGTAATCCATATCTACTAGTATGACCTCTAGGTGTTCAAGCCTACATGATATCAAGGTTTGATTTGATGCCATGTCCTTTAGATTCTCAATGTTTTGGGAAAAACGTATCTTTCATATATATTAGCAAAATTCGGAGGTAGTAGCACTGAATGTGGTCACTTCATGCTTTCATTATTCTACTTAGACTTCAGAGTCTTATCACATTGCTAATTGTTTTGCAACTAACTTTGGAACCATCTAAAGGTTGCATCAAATTGATCATGTTGGAATTTTTGACAACAAAAATTCAAGTTTGGAATTTCATATAAGATCTTAAAAGCAAAAACTAGCGGATTCGGGAAGAGCCGAAAAAGCAGGAATATCAAAAGTTTGCAAAAGTAGATAAATTTTTAATGATTCTATTTTGATTGATGAAATAAAAAAGTTATGACAAATTTCATTTTGCACAAGAAGCATATCATGTAGGCACTCACGCATGATACTCACACATGACTGACATTCAAAAGCAATCCACAAATAATCAATCCTATGAAATTTTTGTTGAAGAGTTTCTCCACCCAACATTCGAAGGTCACTTACAAACAACAGTGCGTAGGACCGGTGCTTAGTAGCAACATTCATGACGCTTTGGTACAAGGCTACTACTACAAAGGAATCTTAAAGCTATCTCTGATGTCATTCTATTATCTTGGGAAATGGCATCTACAATGTCTAGGAATTCTTGAGAAAAACTAGGAGAAAGCTGAAACTAAATTAGGGATATCATCTTTCTCTCTCAGAACAAAGAGTCAAGCACAATATGGCTCTTATTTCTCAATTTCTATGGCAATAGCTTGTACCGCCTTCGCTTTGGTAGTTGTAGAAAGCTTCATCTTCTTCTTACCAACCTTGAAAGCTTTCTTTTTTATTTGCTTGCCCTTCCCAGTATCAACCTAACAACAATCAATAAGTATGTCAGTGCATCATAATCAAACGCAATCCATGCAACAAAAAATGAATGCAGGCATTAATTGGAACAAAAAATCAGAAAACTGTGATTATACACAATCGATTGTGAAACAAGAACGGTGTTGTGACCGTGAGGCCCTGTCCTAGGTAAACAACAATATTAGTTTATTGTTTATTGATAGTGGATAGTGGAAAAATTAAATAATATATTTAGACAAAAATAAAAATAGAGAAAATTAATAAAGATGATTTCATTTTAGGTGGTGAGTGCTAAAACAATTATAATAAAATTTCTACATATATTATTAAATTTAGATATTGATTACAAACATTGAATGACTCATTTATTTATAAAATATAATTATATTGTAATAAAGATTTGATTGTTTTGTAAATTTGTACATCATATATTTGGTCATAAAAATGAATCGAATGTATACTAATTGTTGATAGTGATTTAGAAAAAAAATTGGCCATTTTTTAATTATTAAATGATTTATTAATAATTTTTCACAATTTTAAATTTTAAATTTTAAAAGGTTTCAGAAATTTAGTCTTATTTATTGACAAATTATTTATACTAATGTCCTTTTGACATCATTGAATTAATTTGAAGTTTAGTTTTTCAACTACTTTAGTTTGTATTTGAATTTATACAACATTGTTTATAATGAAAAATGTTTTTATACTATAAAATTATGTAATATTTTCTATATAAATTTTTTTTACATTTTTTTTACTTTAAACATTTTCTAACTTAATTATGCATTAGATTACTATTTGAAAAAAGCTCCATAAAATGATTTGTTTTATTTTAAACTACTATTTTTAAAATCTCTTAAAATTGTTTAAAAACAAAAATTGAATTCTTTCTAGTTTGTGTAAGACTAATTTCTATATTATATAATACTTTTACTATCAAGATTTGCAAAATCATTTTCATTATTTTTAATAAAAATGTGAACTTTGTCTTTGTTTTTTAAAATTTAAAATTTTAATAAATTAATATATTTAATTATTTGTTGAATAGTAATATTAAAGTTCTTATAGAAAGACTTAAAGACATTCTTGTCTAAAGATCTAAACATTTATACCATTTTTTCATTCATTGGCTAATATATCTTTTTAGATTTGTTTATTTTATGATTTATATTGTATTGTACTACCTCTGTTCCAAAATGATGTTCCTATTGGACAAAATACTCCGGTTTAAGGCTAAAAATAACATTTAGAAAATCCATTTTGCGTTCAAAATAGAGTTTGATGCACTCTTGTTTTCTATGAACTTTGAATTTTGGAGCCCTTTACAAATGTAGTTTTGGAGTATTGAAAAGTAGATTTTTTGGGGCATTTTCAAAAAAACACCAATAGGCACTTAATTGTTGAATATGTAGTCAACATTTTGTGGGCCCTTAGTATAAGCCTAAGACCATGTGTGGACCTGTTTCTATCTTCTAGAGCTTGATCACCTTCAAATCAGGCAATACTCAAAAAGATGCAAAAAATAAGAATAAATAATGTTGATTTAACCCCTTCAGTCATTTCATTTGTTTTTTTTAATGATGATTGCACAAATAGAGAAGAAACCATAATTCATAGTTGTTTTATTGGTCCTAAATAGCAATCGAAAGCCAAACTTTATCAATTTGCAATGTATAAAGTACAATAGGAAGATCATTTTGGGACAAAAAATCAAAACCAATAATTTGTTTTTTGATTGATGATTGCACAAATAGAGAAGAAATTATAACTCATAGTTGTTTTATGGGTCAATAGGAAGATCATTTTAGAGGGTTTAGGAGTATCATTTATTGATTTGAATAGGATTTCAAATAGAATATTAAATTTAAATTGATAAATTTGAAAATTGTTTAAACAATTGAATTTGGTAATGAATATTTTTTTTGTAGATTCCATTGAATTTGAATTTTTTTCTCTAGTTGATTCCTTTATATTTATTGTCTTTAAATTGTGAATCCAAATCTATAACATTATTTTACATTATTTTGGTTGATCTGTAGAACCACCTAAAACTTCAATTGGTTCAAAATGAGTATTTTTAGAAGCTATATACAATATTTTTTCATTGCTAAATTTCCTACCAAATATAATTAATATTATTCCATTTTCTTTATTCCAAATACTAATTTTTTTTCAAGTTATTAGATATCTAATTGCAGAAAAATTACCCTACAATTCTCCAACAAGTCATTGACATACTCTCTATATATTGATTTTTATTTCAAACTAATCCATTATGTAAATCATTCAAAAAACATTCACTTAATTCCTTTGATCAAATTTTACATTGCTAAACATTGTTTTAAAAAATGTATTGCATTTATTCATAAATTTGATGATGATTAGATATATTGTAGTAAATATGCAATTAAATTAAATAAACAATCTTCTACATTAATGTAGCCTATATTGTATCAAAGAATATAACATTTAATTTCTCATCTAATTTATGTGTATATATAATTATATACATATATATAATTTAAAAATCAACTACTTTGACATATCAAATTTTTCTATACAAATTTTTCTACGAATTGTACAAACCTATACAAAGTCGCTACAATACAAATATACAAATATACAAATAAACCTGCAAAACAAAATAAAAAATGTTAGATTGATAAAAGAAATGAATGCATTGAAATTCAAATATATGCCAATTGCAAAAGAATGAATACTCCAACTAGTCTAATCAACATGATAGCTATGACATTTTCAAAAAATTGTTAATTTCTTCTCAATTTCGGTTTTGAAATTAGATAAAGTTTGTACAAAAACAATTCTAGAGCTGATATACAATCCAAACAATCTGCCTCACTAACAATATTCAAAATATCCAAATTGGTAAAATATCATTTTCTTGATTGTTATAAAAAAAACCTAATTTGTATATGAAACTCTGAATGAATGTATGCAACGCTATTTCAAAACCTAGAAAACAAAAAATGCATGGATACAAACTAGAAATGGTCATCTTCATTAAAAAAGAGTGTTCCAAAATGCTAAAATTGTGGTTTCAGGCTTCAGAACTAAGACCACTATAGTTTCGAGGTTTGAAATTGTTACTTTCAAATGAAATCCAAGCCATTTTGACGAGTGTGAGGTTCATAGTCGGTATTACATTGCTTGCTCATTCATAAAGAATTTGCTCATTAACATCACAAGAATGGTTCCGAAAACATCGACAACATTACAACAATCGATTGAACGTATGAAAGGCATGAGAACTTACCTGTAGCATGCCTACTCTGCAGTCGTTAACTGTCAAACTCCTTCTTATAGTCCGCCATGTACTTGACGTCGACCATGGCTCCATTTGAAGCATTTTCTTGACTATAGCATCACTTGCAACAAAGTAATAAGTAATGATGGCTTCAATAGCTCCGTGCAACCCTATTAGATTCCAAATCTTCCCAACCTTATGATCGTCTTTTGTGTCCCTGACCTCATGCATCAACTTGTGCTTGAGAACTCGGATTTGCTCAACTCCAAAACTCCGATCTCACGCCACAGGAAGTCACTCCTTGCTGCAGCCATGGCAAACAAACTTCAAAGATTTGCTAAGAAATAAATTTGCAGAACAAGAGAGCACTAAATCTCGAGAAGAAGCGCTAGAAGCAAATCGACCCTAATTCAACAAAATTGGAAATTAAAGCAAGGCTAGTTTAGTTTTCGCAAACCGGAGTAGAGCAATCTCATTGTGGAAGAGCCTGCAATGCCGTCACCAAGCCATCGGCAAGAAATGAAGAAGTTCAGAAAACAAAAAAAAAGGTATTCTTCTAACACTTCTACTCCACCGTCCACATGTCATAAGTCATCACCTAACTTAAAAATAGCCTCTTCACGTGAACTAGCATATAGAAAATATGAACTTTACTTAGTAAAATAGAATCTCCATTATATTATAAAAAAAGGATATTTTTTGGTTTATTACAAAAATCTCACCTAATCTAAAATGTCTAATAAGTCTAACCTAGTCTAATTGTCTAACCTATAAGTCTAATAGTCTAATATGTAAGTCTAATAGGTCTAAATCAGTCTAGAATTCTATAAGTTTAGATAATCTTATAATTTGCTTCAATCATAGATGGTATTAAAAAGATATAAAAATTAAAAATTAAAAAATTACAGCAAAAAAATAATAACTAAAAATTTTAAAAATTAAAAATTTTAAAAATTAAAATTTTTAAAAATTAAAAATTAAAAATTAAAAAGATTAAAAATTAAAAAAATTAAAAATTAAAAAATTAAAAAATTTTAAAAATTTTAAATTTTTAAATTTTAAATTTTTAAAATTTTAAATTTTTAAAATTTTAAAATAATAACCTCCCCCCCGCTTGGGCGGACCCCTCCCTGCCTCCCTCTCCGCCTCCCCGCTAATCCGTTTGTCTCCCCACTAGTCTGTACGCTTCAGTCTGAGAGATGAATATGATAACCTCTGAAGTGTGAATGGGGAAGTAGATAAAATTTGGAAAAGTTCATCAAACCAAAGTCAATGTGAAGTTGTTGCCATAGTCTCTGTCCAAAAGGACAGAGCCAATAAACTTGTCAGTTAGTAGAACCTTAGGTGCATAAGCAATAGGAACTTGACACCTTAAGACGGATAGGCACAAACAACATACACAAAAGTTGAGAAGGCAAACATGAAAAACTTTCTCAAATTTCAAACCAGTTGTTAGGCAGGACGTTAAATCCTCCATTGAAAGGTGGGCCCATCCCGACCTTGTCTAGTAGGGTTGCGGTTTAGATAATGGGACCCAGCCAAGCATGCGGGGGATGGGGGTTGGGTGCAGACGCGGGACTGCAACCCGTAGGACATGATCCCGTAGGACAACAATTTCGGAAAACCTAAGGACAACAACTACCATTCTTGTCCTGTGCATACGGTGGCAGGTTTAGAGTTTAGGGCGGTGATTTAGGTTTTCAAAGTCTTTTAACTATGAACTTATTTACATATCCCACATTCTTTGTGTTACCTCCTACACATTCTTTGTGTATATATAATAAGTTGTCTTCTCAATTCATACTACAAATCATGCATGAATGGCTTTTGAAGCAAAGTCAAATAGATGATGTGGCATGCTACATCAACATGGGCCTATTTCAAATG
This sequence comes from Rhytidiadelphus loreus, assembly GCA_947034895.1. NCBI lineage: Eukaryota > Viridiplantae > Streptophyta > Bryopsida > Hypnales > Hylocomiaceae > Rhytidiadelphus > Rhytidiadelphus loreus. The sequence goes on from OX344764.1 coordinate 24,290,470, forward strand.
GATGATTTAAAAAAATATTTTCTAGAGAAGGACAAGGTCCAAACAATTTTTTTCAAAGTTTTACAAAAACAACATTCTATGGAACAATTAGAACAACATTTTTTGATGCTCTTTTAGGACTTATAAAAAAATTGATAACACTTAAAACAAATAAAGATTCTTTTAAGATCACTAGCTGCTATGATATTATTGCTACTAATATTAAAAAATAAGGATTATATTATCTTGGAATTTGACAATCAATAACATTTGTTTGCAATAAATTAAAGACCTAGCTTTACAATTCTCACATAGATTAATTTGAAGTATCTATTTCCAACTACAAATTCAAATTTTCCACATTTTATCATTGGTGACACAAACTAACACAACTAACTACACCTAAAAGTGACCCTTACAAAATAATTCTTATCTAAAATGTACTTTTACTATTTATAAGAGTTTAAGGTTGGTTTTAGAATCATCCATTTTTAGCACTTTGAAAGTTCAGAGTTTATTCATATGGTGCTTTGAAAAATGTATCTTAAAAGAATCTAGAATCTTCTTTTGACTACTAAAACAACCCCACTAATTTTTCTTCAATATAATAATGGAAACCATACTAAATTGCTTATTGTGTTGATTTTAGGTCTAAGGTAGGAGATCTACATAGCACTTGGGCTCTAAAAGCATTCACATTTTGAATGTACATTGTTTGTATTTTTTTTTTTCCATTGCACCAACAATGTGCAAATAGTGCACATTTTAGAAGGTGGACACTTTTAGTGACTATTCCATTTCAACTTCACAGATTCATAACTAATTCCACAAAGCTCCAAAAACTATGACCTGATTTGGTTTGATGCCAATTCCATTTGTCTCCCAAGGAAAATTTATTGAAAAATATTTCAAGAGATTTGACCTCCTAGAAATGAATTCTAACTTTTAAGTGAGTGCTTTATGGACCTCCTACTTTGTTTGTTGTGTTTCCATTAAACCCAACATCAAATGGGACAAGACAATACGTAGCCCCATCAAGCAATTCACACGGTCTAGGCCTTCTTTCATCCAGACTTGTTGCTCCTAGATAAAGGCTTGCCATTGCCCTTCGAGATACCCGACTCATGGAACTTTGACTGTCATTTCATTCCATTTGTTTAATTCTTACACTCATCTTGCACTCACAAGATTTTGACATTCATCTCTTGTACACTAGACTTATTGGAGTGTCCTATATATGGTAGAAGTACCTAATTTTGATAACTTAAGCATTTCAACTTGTAGGATATGGAAAATTTGTCGATCTCAAAATTGAACTCAATACATGTAAATATAAGAATGAGGAAGAATACCAAAAATAAATAAAAAATAAAAAAAGGTCCAAGAATATATATTTCATTCAATATAAAATGTGAATTTTTTCATTCAAACCTATTCTGATCTCATAAACTCACCTATTATAGTTAGTTTTGGTACTTCTTCCTAAGCAAGGAGATTAGAGAGATGAGGTACAAACAAAGAATCTTTTTCAATGAACAATATATCCAACTATTGTCCACAATAAGTCACCCTACACAACCATCATGGGGGTTGTCCAAAATAGGTACTTCTACCTTATTTGGCTTTGCATTTTTGAGGTTCGGTTCTTAGGGGTTGGTGTTTGTGAGTCTTAGAATGTAGTGGTATTGCCTTCTTTGTTGAATACTTTGGTGGTTGTATTTGTAGTGAGATTTTGTTTCATTAGAAGTGATTTGGAGTGGTGTAATTGGGACATTCAAGTGCTAGCTCAAAGCTTCATGATCTTGAGTTTTAGACGAAGATGTGATAGATGTAACCTATCTTTTGAATGCATAGTGAGGCAAGTGACAATTATCACCCAATTTAAATGTACTTGTTGTGATACACTATAAGAAAATGAGGGCATATACAACTTGTTCACTATGACTTCACCTACAAAAATGACTGCAAAATGATTGTTTGCAGTCATAGTAGACAAGTTGTATATGTCTTCATTTTCTTACAATGATAGGACATAATTTTTTTTAAATTCCCAAATCCAAATCCAAACTCCACCCCCCCCACCCCTTATTTGTAATTTCAAATTGCAACTTCATATGCAATCAATATGGGATATATTGGCGTATGTCATATCCGTATTCATATTATGTATCCATATACTTCTTTTGTATCCGTATCCATATACCAAGTCTGCGACTTGGATTTTTTTTTTGCTGTAAGTAGATTAATGCTTTGCGATTTTTGAGAATCGAAAGAAGGGGGGATTAATCAAAACATGTAGTTTGCATCTTTTCACTCGACAATATCATGAAATTTCACTAAATTTTTTTTTTCAGATTTTTTTACCATTTTTTGAGATTTTACCAAAGAGTTTTGTTGTCTAATGTGTGATTTTTTTGGCATGTACAGGAGAACGTAGAATTTGTGTTGATGAGTTGTTTTCATGATGAGATTCATAGCATGGAAGAGCGAGAAGGAGGAGACGACTTCCATCTTGGAAGAGGAAGCTAGGATATATGTTGGATTTTAATGTGTGTGTTTTTTTTTTGTCTTGTATGAGTATTTTATCTTCACCTTGAGCATAAATTAAGCACAACCAGATTCTAAAAAAATCTGAAGCCAAATTTCTATAGGTGTCTAGTGTTGTCCAATTATGCCTTTTAAGTAACAAACAATCTTTTTTTTTCTATTGTCTAAGTTCCTAAATGCAAATCCTAATTAAAAAAATCTCAAAATGTTAGTAACTTAAGTCCTCAAAAGATAGGCTAATCAAACCAAAATTTCAATTAAATTGTAGAGCATCTAATTTCCTTTCCGAAATGCTAAAATAAATCTAAAATTAACACTTCTACTAGAAGCTATCAATAAATGAAGTTTTGACTTTAAACTTCTATATGAAACAACATTCATCAATATCTTTCAAACTATCAATTTAAATGAACTATACATTTCACAATTGAATTTTCACAAGGCTAATTCAAGTTTTAAAATCTAAATTTTTACTTCAAATGATCCAATAACTAAAAAATTAATCCAAAACTAAACTAAGACTAAACTCCATCCTTCAATATTAATTTATTTTTTAAGTGTAAGTTAGTTCTAAAATTCCTAAAAGATATTCTACAATACTTAAATAGATCAAATTTCTTGAATAATCTAAATTTTGTTCTTGATTTTAAAAATAACTCAAAATTTTATTTGCAATCGGAAGTTTCTTATCGAATCTATCTAGAATATAGAAAAAGATTCTTTCCAACGAACGCCCCTCTCTCCAAAAGGTCGAACCCTAACGAACGCCCCTCTCTCCTGAAACCCTAAAGACTCTCCAAAGCTTCGTCCTCAGACTCTTTACAATTCTTCCGCTTCCCGCAGCTCGCGCTCCCTTGCGCCCCTCGCCCTCGCAGCCTCACCATCTGCCCAGCATGGGTCACGAAGCGGTCTGGAACTCTCACCCCAAGGGCTACGGCCCCGGCTCCCGCACCTGGTACGCTGCCTCTCCCACTTTTCCCACAACGTTTTGCGTTGCCTTGTTTTCAATCTATTTTCCCTTTCAACCGAACGTTTTAAGCTTGTTCCTTGGATTCTACTGTCGAATCTCTCAACATCTTGAGATTAGGCGAAGGGATTAAAATGAGTCGCATGTGCATTTTCGTTAAGTAAGTGCCGCTAGTGCTCACTTTCCACGACTAGGCCGCCCTGTTACTCGTCATGAAACTTCTGCTCTTTGTATGCAGCCGGGTATGCGGGAACTCCTGTGGAATGATCCGTAAGTACGGCATCAACACTTGCCGTCAGTGCTTCCGCATCTACTCCAAGGATATTGGCTTCGTGAAGGTACCGAATGGTTGAAGAACCCTGAATTGATACTTTATTTCAATGCCCCTCTGCGATTTCTAAATTTTTTAATTGGATGCTCAGTGACTTTTGTTCCTGGTGTTATTTGAACCTAATTTTTTCTTGTGATTTATTGCAGTACCGCTAAATGGAAGTGAGCGTGGAGCGCGGAGCGAGCATGGCGTAGTCTAGTTTTTTTTATACTAGGCGATCTGTACTAAGTGGCTCTGAACGCCATTAGGGTTGAGTTTTATGGAACGGCTTTGGCAGTTGTGACTTTCCCAGTTCAAAAGAGTCTGGATTCATAATATTTTTTTATTACAAAGTCACCCACAGCTCCCCAGGAAGCTCTTGACTCGGTTTTCTCTTCTGGAGCTTTCGCAGACGCTTGCCTGTTCCACTTTCTGCTCCTTTTGGCCGGGAGCTTGACCCCCTTTTCTGTTTTCAGTTGTGCGGAACGAGTGTGAATTTCACGAGCACTGTCGGTAGGCAAATGGAGGTCGGGGATATTGAAGAGGTTCTGATCGAGTATGGCCCTGGGTGGGCGTCGGTATTGTTTCAGGAGCAAGCAAGGACGTTTCTGATCGACTTTCGCATCGAGTTCTTCGATCGCGCTGGAGTAATTGTTGTGTGCGTGCTTGTTGTTTGTCGCCCTAGCACTCGAGTTTTCATTTGTTAGACTCTGAGACGACGCCGATGGGGTGCGGGATACTGGGCCTTGGAAAGGGTTTTGGGCACAGATTGTTTCTCTTTGAATATGTCTGGACTGCGTGATGGAGGCTTGTCTGATGTTAAAGCATCTGATAGGACACTGTCATTTTGGGGTTTGGAGTTTCCATTCAAGGTCAATCGTAGGCAGTGCACAGGTTTGTTGGGTTTTGGAACCTCTCGTGTATATTGTGTAATTTCAAGTTTCTTTCCAATTTTGGATTTCCAGCTACGATTGGTGATGCACTCCAAGCATCACGAAATGATTGGTTGGAAGGCGGGCTTCGAAGGCTTGTGTACTCCATTTGGAAATCATATAACGATGAAAGGTGGGAGGGTCCTCGTGACGAGGACCTCCGAGGCCTCAATTCCGTCTTACGCCGTTGTTGTTTGAGCAGTGGTTCTGCTGTTTTTGGTATACCAATACCTCAGGGGGAATGTGGACATAGGTAGCTCGAAAGCATACTCCCGTAGTTCTTTAGGTTTTTGAAATATTTACGTAGCAATAGTCCTGTTCCTAGGCACTTATGTTTGGATTAAGTTCCGCGAGGTAGCCTTCAAAAGATTTTACTCTACAGAAATGGTAGATAAGCGTGGCTGAATCACGAAGGTGGTGTATGGGCCGTGATTCAAGCCTCCCAGAGAGAACAGCAGAGTTTTCCAATGGATCTATGTAGGCGCAGAGAAGACGGCGTAGGTGAAAGTTTAAGCAATGAAGGTTTACGAAGATTTCAGAAAGGAGAAGGCGGAGGCAGCCTTGTTGCGGGAGTTGTTACAACCCCCTCCTTCTGAGGCAAGCTTGTTGAACTCAACGGAACTACCTCTTCTTGTGAGTCCGGTGGAGAATTGAGTCAGGTTTGGAATGCGCATCACAATCATTCGGTGAAATGCATGAGGTAAACAACCCATTCCTTTGGCTTTCAACTGGTTCGAATGTTTTTTCACTACTACAATTGGGCGAACCGTTTCAGGTCTTGTCCCCATTCTTGAGTGGAAACTAATTGAGCATTAGAACATTTACTATTTGGATACTATATGAATTAGTGGATAAGTTTGTTAATGCTTAAAGTAGCAGTGTCTCATAATTGCAAGCCTAGACTTGGCTTGAACCCTTTAATAATGCATCTACAATGTATCTTCCATTTGGGAAGCATCTTTGATTGAGATGGAAACTAACTATAAGCAATTTTATTTCGGAGTGGTCGCATGGTCATGTGTTTGCATCGTAACGGGTGATTTTTCAAGCCACCGGACAGGAGACTTCAAGCAATTGGGTTACGTTGTTGCCTTATCACAAATTTATGCAGTAACCGTGCTATTGTACGTGTTGGTCATCTTTTGATGGATCCATGAAGTTCAGGGTTTTGTGTTTTTCCTCTTCAAGTGTCTGGCAATCTTGTCGCCAGAGGTATGCATATTGGAATATCCCTGAGGGGTTGATATTTAAGAGCAAATTGAAAACCCTCAGCTGTCGAGTTTCGTAAGTACCCTTAATCTTGGAACAATCAAGTGTCCAATTTGTCTCGCTAAGCAATTTAGGATAATTATGTAGGAGTCGGTGATATTTGGAGCTCGATAGAGCTGTGGAGAGGCCCTCCAGTTGGGGTGCAAGAGCTCAATCTATTGAGATAGTGTTTTCATTTCTTATGCACTCAATCAACTTGCTGAACTTAATAAGTGCAGCATTAGGGAAGCCCCAATTCCATGAACCCTTATTTGTCACAGTTTTTGAAAATACACGAAAAAGTTGCTTGGGGCTCATAGTCATAGTGACATTCAATCCTTTCCAGACCATTGCTTTTTTGTTGGAAATTTGAAAGAGATTGGGTTTAGAATAATGACAAGCATGTGGAGAGTGAAGTACAGTTATTCTTGCGAATCCAACTAAATGGATGCCAAAAGAAAAGACATGGTTGTTTGCTTTTCAAATTCAAAGTCACAAACCATTGGGAGATTATAGTTCATATTTGCACATGAATTTACAAGATTACACCTACCATCTCAAGGTATCTCCGTATTATTGCCTACTCATGTTACCCCCCTGAGGCACCCAAGTCTGGTGTTTGCAAAACTTTGAAGTTAAATAAAACCTAACCAAGTTGCTATTTTTAGTAGTTTATATTTTTGGAAAGTTCTTCTTGAAATCTAGTTTTAGTATCAAAAATTTGATCTTGAAAACAAATGATAGTGTTTTTTGTATTCAAGGGTACCCATTGCAATCTTGGTTGTCAAAATTCATTTAAAAGAATTATGGAATAGATTTTGAGAAGCCATAAGTTGATAAGGCCCTTTAATCTCATATTTTTTTGGTTATTTTGGATTTGACTTGTAAAATGAGGATTGAAAGACTTCACATCACTTTTGTAGTTTTAACACTCTCATAGTCAAACATTATAATCTTTCACTTTATACGTGATATTGTTGTGTTTTCTTTTCCTATGAGATCTCTAACATGTCTAGTTTGAATTTGTATAGTTACAATTAAAAAAGAAATTGATACAACTTATCAAAATGTTGGCATTTTTTTCAATTTAGAGCAAATTCCACGAAGTTCAAAACAGGCCTTGGGCATTTAGGGGTTAAAAGAAATGGGGCCTCAAGATGTTATGTTTGACATTATTGTTAACATAAAAATAGGTGGATGTCACCTAATACATGAAGTTAGTCACCCAATCATATAATGTTGACTTGCTAGCGGCAAACTAGATTGCAAACTAGATTTTTTTTTTTTTTTTGACACAAGCGTGTTAAGGAAACACACTACAAGGGTTTTCCATCATGAAGAGAGGCTGATTTCATGCTAGGTAAAGAACTTATTGCCACCATGTATCAAACCCGCAACCACACCATTCGGTTTAGGTACTTCACTACCATCACCTAGTAGTTTAGGGTCATCTCAGACCAAAACTAGAAACTCTTTTGAATGATGATGGTCCCTTTAGTGCATTTGGTGGCTTTCCAGGTTTCATTTGGATTTTTGTAGGATTTTGTATCTCTCAATGGTTCTTCTTGAACTCAACTTCTTCCAAACATCTTTTCTTTATTTGTTGTGAACTTTAGTAGTTTGTAATCAATTTGTAGTATTTTTTGCGCATTAGAGTATTTGTTTGTGTTTTGTAGATCATACACCAACTCAAGATTCTTGTGTTGTCTATTTGGGGGCCAAAAACACTTAGACATATGACAATATGTCGCCAATAGTTCATGGCTAAAATAATGTGGGTGCTAGAAAAACAATTTTGGGATCCAAATATTAGCTTGGAATTCACTTTTTTGCATATAGTTAGTGTTAGATTTTTGTTTACTAAATCAATCAAGAGCCATTGGAGCCTACATAGAATTCTACCAAATCACCTCATTTTATAACCATTACATTTGCAAGAGTGCCATATTTATATTTTAACACCTAAAGGACCAAGGAGCCCACTTTGGGCTTTTTGATAACTTGGGTAGTCTCTTTTGACTTCATAATTTGGAATTTTTGCATGAATTTTTAGGATGGATGCTACTCATCAAAATCTATGTGTGAAGCTTTATTTCATGTTTAATTATGATAAATATTGCAAAAGTCAGAAGGGTTTTTCAATTTCAATGTCAAACCGGGTAACAAAAAATACATTTAAAAAAAAAATTAATTAGATTTTTGGAATTGTATAGATTGATACCTACTCAAAAACATTTGAACCGTTCAATTCCAAATAATTAGATAAGACTAATAAGAGTTATGAAGTGTTAATTTTTTGTGGGCAATGAAGATAGAAAAAACATATAAAATTGTCTTTTTCTCTCAATTTGAAAATTTTCAAAGAAAAAGAAAAAGAAATTTAGTTAAATTTTTACTAGAACTTTCTCACTATTGGGTTTAATGATTTTCAATTTTTTGAAAAAGCCATTAGCAAATTAGTTTTTTCTTTCATTCAGTATGACCTTTGACTTTATAATTTTTTTAAAGATGACTATGAAAGTTTTTCTAATTAAACTTTTTTACATATGTTTTCAATCCGTTTTCCAACATTTTGACTAAATGCACAAGTTATAGGATATATACTGTAAGTTTTTTTCCTAAAAAAGTTGAAAGACAAAACTTTGCTTGTTTTGGAAGGGCTATATAAAAAAGCTTACATTTTGAAGTTTAAGCACATTGCACTTGCAATCAAGGATACTCATTCTAAAATTTTGGGACAATGTGCTTGAACAAATTAACCAAAGGATCCTATAGTTGAATTTGTTAAAAAATAAATATTGTTGAAGATTTGACCTTGCCTTGCCATTTTGCCAAGCACCAATATTCTGAAGCAATTTTGGGCCTCTAAACACATTGGTCTTTTAGGGGTCAATAACCTAGTGGAGTAGTGGTTGCCGTGAAGTTTCTTCAAAGAATTTTAGCATGTAGCCATGTCATTACCGTAGCTTGTCACATTGCAAGTGTCACCTTTTGGACTTCAACCCCCAAAACAAAACAATAAAGCATTGCTCATTGAACAACCACTTGAAAATTCAAGCAATTCCAATTAGGTGCCCAAATCAAAAGTTATACTATCCAAAAAAATCCAAGAAATTTGGGCAATTATGGAATCTTTTGCTAAATTCCACATCTACCTCTAAAATTTGTTGGGTATATAATTTATAATATAGGATGCAACTATAAAAAACAACGATGCATTGTACAAAAACCTCACTCTAGAAGGAGTTGAAGTTTGTTGACTATGTTGAGCAAGGTCAGTATAAAACTTTTTCTTCTAACTTCGAACACTCCAAACTTTCAATCCACACAATCAAAGGTTCTGAAATTTTTTCCACGCATGCATTTCTACAGTAGACTAGTACAAACTTGTACGGTTGACCTTAAAAACAACTTTTTATTTCATTTTTTTGAACTGACCTAAAAGTGGCAGTTTTTTTTTATCATTTAAGCCTATAATGTGCTCACGTCTATTAGAGGTTAACTCTTAAAAGTACGGTACAAAAAGTGAGTTTCCTTCAGTTGTATTTCACAGTGGCAGATCCATAATTTCACATGAGAAATCACTTTGACTCCATATATACAGTTCATCTTCTATTGCTTGCGAGAGCCCAAACCTCACTCCAGACGTACCTATGCCACTACACGGCCGATGTGCAAATTTGCAGCAGCTTCGATTTAGATAATTCTTCCGAGACAGTAGTCGATCGTTGCGTGCCACACTCAGATCCAAAAAACGAACCAAACATTTCTAACAAATGGAGGCGCAGTGGCTGGTCCTGTTTTTGTATAAATGATTTACTTCAAAGGTGGCCTCGATCGGAGATCGAGTCAGAGAGGATATAGATCCGATGCAACTGAAACGAATAATAAGAAAGTCTGCATTCCATTGCACCACGTGACAATCCGTCATAAAATTAACGTGATTTAATTTAGTTAGACAATCGAAATAGAATGCAGGAACGATCCCGCATGCATGTGGCGATCGAATCCAAACTCAATCGTGTAACAGTAAACCAAATACGTAGCATGAATTGTGCACAAGCTAGGTACAACTACTAATGAAAAATAGATGAGAAACCACGTCTGAATTGCAGCGTGTAATTACATGAGTGAGTGCATGAGTGAGTGAGTGGCATCGATCAATAGAACGAATGAGAGTCTGTGGTAGTGAGTGAGTGAGCGAGCGGCATCAATAGAACGATGGAGAGTCTGTGGTAGTAGGAGTTCGCAAGAAGTCCAATCATGTAAGCCGTTTTTTCCACGCGATAATGTATGTACAGAAAATCACTACAGCTCTTACGTTACGCTGATTTACTGTTTGCGCGCGTGGAATGCGCTTTGCAGCTGCACACATTGTAGGCAGGCAGAGAACGTGAATTTTGTCAGCTTGGAGCTCGATCTGAGAGGACGCAGTCGTTGATACTGCACCACGAATCGCTTCACAGAAATTGCTACATGCATGTCGAGCTTGTGCGTGCATGTGCACAGATCGATCACGGGAATGTGATGTACTGCATGACAGTCTACTAGCTAGTATCGAGGGTATCGAAGGTTGTCGCTAACGCAACTGACTAGGAGGAGCGCAAGTGTACATGATGATGGTGACGACAACAAGATTGAACAAAGTGCTTAATTTGCAGTGATTTCGAAATCTGTATATGCACTTTCGTAGCCTGATCGATCGAGGGGAACTAGCTTGCTCTTCACGTTTCGCTATGATTTATGAAGTCACTAGAGTGTCCTCAGGGATTCAGTAAATGAATTGGCCGGTGGAATGGTTTCTATGAAATTGGCGGTTATAGCAATTGCTGCTCATAATTGCATGTGGACCCATTCCACCGGCCAGCACATTCAACAGCATGACTGTGAGGCGGCTGCTTACATGAGCTAGCGTAGCCGCCTTCCATTGTAATTGCATATGAGGAAGTAGCTGAAAGAATGGGAGGCTGCGCTAGCTGAAATTAATTTGCAATTCATAAATCAAGTGCCCACAATTTGTTTGTTGTACACGTCAGCCCTGGCCGTGGAAACTACTCTACTGCCAAAAAAGTGTTAAAAAAAAGTTCTGTATATGTTGCACTTCAATCATTTTTCTCTTCCACATGCTCTATCAGAAGCACTAGCTGACTGCACTCATCTCATCGATAGAAAAATTCCACTGAAACTTGGAAAAAAATGGATGAATGAAATTTCGTAATTCTCTATCAAGTCGGCCATTCTGTGTGTCGTCCACTTTCTCAACTTCGGAGCACTTAGAGGTTAAGTTAGGTTGTTTGTTTTGTTTATTAAGGTGAGATCTCATGGACTATGCGTCTTTTGGTTGTGTTCGTGGTACCATTAGCCGAAGCCCTCAACGAGGAGGGGTGCAAGGATTTTGAGTTTTTTGTGGCATTTGGACCTACGGCAAAAAAAATATATTGAATTTTGAAATTTCTATCCATATCTTAAGTTAGATTATTTGTTTGTTTTATTTGTGTTACATTGAGATTTCCTACATCGTGTGTCTCCAAATTGCATTCTTGGTACCTTCAAAAAGCTCTATGCCAGTAGTGGTGCACAGACTTTGTTTAGTGACGTTTGGACCAACAACTGTGAAAGTTATTGAATTTCAAATTTTTTTATGAATTTCAAATTAGAAAATTTCTTTTACTTCTACTTTGGTTGTGCCACTGCAACAACTAAAGTTGTGGCATTGGCACTTGTAACCAAAGTTGTGGCACTGGCAAAAGGCACACAAGTCAGTCGTTGAATGTATATATTGCAGAACAAACCATGATCCAATTGCATATATCGATCATCTCCCAGCTTTTGAGTTTTTTTAAAGTAGCGGATATATCGAAGTTGAGCTTTTCTGATTGTTGGGAAGATGATTGCTAGAAATTAGCGGTGATTCTAAATCATCCCTGAGTACGTCTTCTCCGTCGGCTCGATCGATCTTCCCCACGATCGAATACATTCGTTTCATGGTTATTCCTTTCGGAGTAATGAACACGTCAATTCTGAAGTTTGTGAAGTTTTAGTAGTCGGAGCTAGAGACTCAGAGAGATTCAACATATTGATTGATTGTCTAGCTCTTTTCTGGTCACACTGAATAGCTCGATCAAGTGATCCGGTGAAGACGGTTGATCAATTGCAACCTCGTACGTCGGAGTGGAGTGTACTAACTTCCGTGTTGCAAGCATCGATCATCCGTCGTCATGGCAGCTGCACTCACCATGACCACGCGACGCCTCATGAAGGACCTGCAAGAGGTGAAGGAGAGCCCACTGTTCAACGTGGTCGGGGAGCCGGAGGAGGGCAATCTCTTCGTCTGGCACGTCAACATCCGCAGCTCGGAACCTGGCGAGGAATTGGAACTTGAGCAGCAAGTGAACCCCCTCACAGGAGCAGTCTTCCATCTCATTCTGGAGTTTCCTTCCTCCTTCCCTGCTGAAGGTCCCACCGTTCACCTCTGCACACCACTGCCACACCCCAACGTCGCGCTTCAACCGGAATCTCGGGTACGTATGACCTTTTGACCAATCACGTATTCACGTTTTCTTTTTCTGTTTTCATGCATGATTGTCGACCGACGAATGTGATCTACAGTATTTAGTTGTTCATGTTTCGTTAGTAGCTTTGCGGGCATCAGCTTCCAGTTGTATCCACGCAACGAGTGAATTCGAATTGGTTGGGTTGATCAATTCAATTCAATGTATTCCGTTTTGCTGCTTTTTCAAGACCTTTTTTCGTTTTTCTTCTTCTTGATTATGTATTTATGTATTCCTGACAGTATTGACTTTGCTGTATGTAGTGGTGGATGATGGAGATTGTGGCATATTTAATTAAGCAAGATGCGTTGTTGTTTCGTGTTTAGGCGAAGGGTTGGCCAGTGTCGCTGTGGAACTGTACGCCAGCGTACAAGGGCTGGAGCAGTGCGTACAGCGTGCAGAGTGTCCTGCTTCAGCTGCAAGCCTTTCTGCTTCAGGAGGATCTCCTCTACGACGTGCGGAAGGTGTCGATGCAACAAACGGTTGAGCGATCAAGGAACTTCGTCTGTGAAGGGTGTGGACATGCAGGCTTAAAACCCGTCCCTGCATTTCTTACTTCGGAGGAGATTGAGGTTACAGTACGCACCAGGCTAAAGAAGCTCATATTCAACCCAAATCAGTCACTAATTAAATCACACACCCAGCCTTCAGAGCCTTCAAAGCCACAGGATGATCAAGCGACTGCTGTGCCGGTGGTGGTGACAAGTGAGTGGCAGACTGCGGCTTCAAGGTGTAGATCCCTGGCGAAGATTGCGAAACCGAGCATTGAAGTAGCCATGGGTCACTTTGGTCCACTTCCCCACGAGGCGCTAACGACAATCATGTGCATGCTGTCTACCGAGGATCTGAGTTCTATCTCCAGGACATGCCGCGGGTTGAAGGCCGCCAGCGAGGACGGCTACTTGTGGAAACTGCTGCTCCACCGCCACTTCCCCGCCACCTCCCTCCACGCTGCTTCTTTGGAGGATTGGAAGCATGTCTTCCTCCTCCAGCAGAACAACATCATCGAGAGTTTGTGTTGCTTCCACACAAAGTGCACTTTCGAGGAGGAAGTTCTTGGATTCCCGATCTCCTTCACCGTTAACCCCCGCACGCACGACATCGACTACATTCAAGTCCATCTCGACATCCTCTCCCGCGGGGCGTATGCGAGTGGCGTGCGTAAGACCGCTGACAATCAAAACTTCAAGCTCCTTCTCCCTCTCTACATCACGCAGGATCACTTCGAGCGCGCCTTGCCGATGATTCAATCTACCATTGTGGAGCTTTGCCCTCTGGGTCGTGGAGTCTCCAAAACTTTTCGTCCCGAGATGGTCTTGGACGTGATGCCCAAGGTGCTCAACACCATGGTGGTTTTGCTGTGCGACAAGGGAGTGGGTGCCAGCGAGCGTGCCATCGAGGGCTACTGCATGATGCACCGTCTGTTTCTCGCCCTTTGCCAGAGGTTCAATCTCTGGAGCAAGGCCGAGCAGGAAGTCATCAGGTTCCGAAATTCTCCAGGAGCTCGGACGAAAGAGCAGTGCCCGGATCTGGGGAGGCTCATGGCGCGACTAAGTGTGTGTTTCTCGGAAGTCACGGCGTGGAATGAGATTGTGATCCCTCTCACAAACGAAGTCTTCGACCGGACAGTCATTTGGATTTGCAAGCATGATCCGTCAGTTGCAACACACTACGAGAAGGCAGGTAGATCGTCGGTCGTTGATGAGAAGCTGCTGCTTGCAGCGTGGGAAGGGAGTCGAGTTTCGTTGAGGTTGACCATGTTTCACGATGGTTTTCTGCATTTGTTGGCGCGTCCAAGTGGTTCCTCACTGAAGGAAGTCACTGCTGGCTACGACGCGTTGTACGGCATGCCCTCGGCGTTTGTGATAAAACGGATTCAGGATTTCATCAAGAAGGTGATCACAACTGGGTACGACTGGCCGTTTTTCTTCCGAATCATGGGCATGCAGGTCCCGACGAAGGTGCATCTTACCCAGTGGTTGGGGCAATGCTGGAAAAACTCGCTTCGGAAAGGCTACCACAAACGGGGGACTCAGTTCGCGAACATTCAGAGGCGAGGAGTGTCGACGATCTTGCTCAAGGGGGAATCATACAGTGCGCCAGTGAACATGAGAACAGTAAAGATGCTGGAATCATGGCGCTGGTCAGGTTGTAAAACTCGGTTTCTGGATGCTTCTTGCTTATTGTACGATGTTAACGGGGACTTTAAGGAGCTGATCGACTATCGCCGTACCGAAGATCGATGTAGAGCGGTTCGACACTCCGGAGATGTGATTGACACCGAGAATCAACAAGGGAATCACACCATCGAGATAAACCTCGCGGCCCTTCGCTCGGACATCAAGGAGCTCTACTTCACCATGAGCGGGTTTGCCGGAGAGACGTTGAGTGATTTCCGACTTCCTTTCGTGCAACTGAAAGATGTCACCACGGATGTGGAGCTCTGCGAGTACACTCTAGAAGATAAGACCCTGTCCTCGCACACTTCTGTCATCATGTGCCGGATCTACCGGAGCAAGGCTCTGGCGTCCAGGTGGGAGGTGGAAGCTCTGGGTCACCTGGGAGAAGGCTCTGCTGATCACTACACTCCTATCAAGAATAGCATCACGCAGCTCATCAATGGCCGATCGAAGTGAACCTTCGGCGAGGAATTTAAACCCTTGAATATTTGAATCGATCGATGCTGGCGGTACCCTCAACCCTCTCGAATTGAATGACACTGACAAATGGACTTCGAAGTGCACTAGTTCTCGCATGTGTTCACAGCCCGAGATGTGGAAGTCAGATCTTTATCAAACGTGTTCATAAGGTGACAGATTCTCAGGATATACAGGGAATGTGCAGGGTGAGTATCATCAGAGAGGGTTGAGTGTAGTGGTGAG
The DNA here is from genome assembly GCA_947034895.1 of Rhytidiadelphus loreus. Taxonomy (NCBI): domain Eukaryota; kingdom Viridiplantae; phylum Streptophyta; class Bryopsida; order Hypnales; family Hylocomiaceae; genus Rhytidiadelphus; species Rhytidiadelphus loreus. The sequence goes on from OX344764.1 coordinate 24,305,886, forward strand.
GATAGACTAATTCAGTCGAGGTTCACAAAGGAGGCAGGGGAATGTGGAGTAGAAACGTCGTTGTTTTTCGTGAGATCGAAGACCGGACCAATTTTGCTACGTGATTTTGGACAAGATGGTTAACTTCGAGTTTATATTACTTCCAGTTCGTTGTTAGCCTTGTGCTCACTCTTCACTGTAGTACCACGTCCGTAGACCGCACTGTCACTCCGTCCATCGAACTTCATGTAGCTGCCATCCATAAGCACATGGCACTCCGAACATCTCAGTTCATCGCTGTCGCAGCCAACAGGCTTCATGCTGTCGGAGGTCATTGTCATGTAAAAAGTTTGGGGTGCAGGCATCACCAAGACTATGCCATTTTCACTGTAAATGTTTGGAAGTGCAATGCGTAATACGGACTGTTGTATGTTGTTGGTAATTGATTGAATCGGGCTTTCCATTCCTGTATGATGGGCCGGCTTCACAGCTGAATCTGTGTCCTTTTAACGGTCTGAGCATGCAAGAATTGTGCATACACGTCTCATTGTGCCTCCTGTGAAGCCTGTCCAAGAATGTGGTAATCCTGACGAATATGAGAATGTGGCGCATGTCGAAGCCTGACATCAGCAGTTCTCCTTTCCGTAATATTTCGTTGACCTCTGCAACTCGACCTCTGTGCATGGGCGGCCAGCATAGGACGTCGCAAATTGTCCGTCGAGCACAAGTGGCATATCAATGGGGCAGATCAGAAATTCAAATTTTTCCATTCTGCAGGAAGGTACACACATTGCAAGGCCCACGGAATTCTAATTCATGAATCGTTCATGACTCTGTGTTACTTGTCAACATTCCCAGCGCACTGGAATTTTCCTTATATTTTTGCAACCATTTGCATGGTCAACAGGACATGCTTCGTGCGCGACGTCTCACCTGCCCGTTCAAGTATAGCAAAATCGGCGGTCAAACCTCATGATCTTCAAGGGCAATCCAGTTTTCGTGAATTCAATATCGGATTCCCATCCTCTTCATACTGACTGAAAGGATCCACCGGTTACTTTTTGCCTCATCGGCTGAAGTTTCCGAATATGGTCCATGCAAAATCATCCTGAAAAACGGCTGCCTCTCACTTTGATCATGAATCAGGTCGCTCTAGGGTTAAGGTATGGATGGATGTATGGATATGTCCCTGCCCTTCTGTATTCTTCATTTGTTATATAAAATGAGTTTAAGTTTCAGGGAGTTGGGCTTTACGCATGGGCACAGGACTGTGGGTGATGTGTATGACGCTCATCCCTTGCAGGTGAAGCAATTGCTTGGTGATGCCAGTACTAACTTATTTACTGTAAGTTAGATGACAAGGAGTAAATTAGGGTTTAGGATAATTGATGAGTGCTCTGGCGTAGTGTAACCTGTCCAATTTACAACTTCGATTGCATGCTTAGTAGCATGTGCGGTGATGAACAGTACCTCAGAGGAGGGGGTTGTATTTGGAGAGGTTTGAGCGCGGTCCTGTTCTGAAATTTGGGGGGGGCAATGGTACGGTGCAGGGAATTGTTTAGAAACTCAGGGGACTGTTTCTTTGCGCTGTTTGTTTAGGATATGGGATTTTAATTGGCGATTTGTTCGTATTGATTGTTTAGGGGTAAGATTCTGAGATCTCTCATTGATTAACTTTCGATGATCGACAATGGATTCGTGAGTCCTGGTATTCTTCATTTCTATTAGTGCTGAATGCGACTGGCGCATATTGTGTGTGCATGAACAAACCTTGAAACTAGCGTACGTATTCGTCATCTGGTAGCTGACGAAGGAATCCTTTTCTTCTGAAAGTTCTGATGCCTGCAAGACCATGAATCATTGGTCGTTGGATATCTGTTAAGAACAATGTATACATGGCTAAACCCAGGCCTCTGTAGAAAATTATCTTGCAATTGTACGTATTCCACGCTGTTCTTCAGAGAAGATCCTCTGTGACGCCGTTAACATTGTAACAGAGTGGTGGTTCTTAGAGTGATGGAGCAGTGCTTTCGAAATAGGTCAGGACTATCAGAGTATCTGCTGAGCTTGTTTCCAACGTTGGTGGCAAAATTTTGAGAAGTTGATCGATCAACTCGAGGGGGTCGTCTGAAGTTTGAACTGGGGAAGGAGAGGGATCACTATTAGCTAAGAACGCTCATCAAAGTGGTCGACAAAGTAGGGTTCTTTTTTCCTGTCTTAGTGGCATATTCTCATATGCTTCACCAGGAAGACCAGCATATGTTATATAGCCCTAGGGTTTACGGTTTACCTTTTGTTGAAGAGTCTCGTGGTGTCGTAAGTTTGCGAACCACACAGATGCTGAGGCTTTGAAACAACCCCTGTACAAGCTGTAAGTAGACTCTCTTCTTTATCTTTTTACTTCCACAGCTAGGGGTTTTGATTATTTCTGCTGTTTGGGTTTGCGTTCCAAATTTGAGGGATGGACATGGCTGTGACAGCGCGTGTACGAGAGCACGTTCCTGGAGAAGAAAGCGATAGTCAAGGAGCGATTCTCGAAGAAGTATTGACATTCCATCCTGGATGTCAAGCTCACACAGAAGCGGTTGGCTTGGGGTATGCGTTTGTTTTGTAACCCTTTTGCAGCAATCTATCGGTATATTAGGTTTTGAGGAAAAGTCTTTACGAACTCTGGATTTTTGTAGTGTGCGAATTGAAATTTAATTTGCGCAATTTTCTTATGAAAATTGGTTCACCCACATGGAAGAATTTGTTTCTTCCATAGTGCAAAATCTTGAAATTTTATGAATGCGATCTTGTTATGAGACATCCACAATAATTGGAATGCGCAATCTCCACTCTTAGCCTCCACCATCGGCTATGCTTCATAATTTGTGTAGTGTCCAATTGACACAATTGCCTAGTTGGTTTCAAGCGTTAGGGTTTAGGGTTCATAGACATAGATTGCAAATTTGCATACCTGCATATTTGCAATGTGCATACATTGCTACATTGCATGATACTTGCTCCAAGTTGCAAATTGGTCAAGTTGTCTACATTGCAATTTGACCAAGTAGACAACAAATCCATTGCAATTTGCAGGAGGCTCGCACTTTAACCAAGGCTCGTAAACTGGGAGTGGTGACCCCGGCTTTGTATGCGGTGGACTTGGTGACCAATTCTCTCACCTTCCAGTTCGTAGAACGGCCTTTGGTGAAAGATGTCTTGCTGCAGTCAGAACCTCTCCCAACTCCTGGTATGGTGTTATTTTCAAGTGCACCTACTGTTTCTTTCTGATGTTCTGATGAGCAAGGCTAAGTTAACCACACCTAAAAGCGATACTGTGTGCACTACGTGTAGTTCTTATCGTTAGAATGAATCCTTTACTAATTCTTGTTAGCTATTGCAAGGGAATTCTGATGCATCAAAGTTTGCCCTATTTGGATATTGTATGCTGAAGTTATACGTGCAAACTTAGACCTAAAACCGACATGAGTGATGATGTTGGGGTGGTGTACGTTTTGTGAAATCAATATGCAACCATCGTGCAAGGTCTTAGGGATTTTGTATACAGGTGCTCGTTTGTAGTGTAGGGTTTTGTATGTAGGTTTTGTTTTAAGATTTTTGCAATTACTTTTGCAATAATGTAGAGATGTTTGTGCAGATGGAAAGATAGGGACAGATTGGCAGGGCCATTGCGAAACTGCACGATGGGAGCTTGATTCATGGCGACCTGACCACCTCTAATATGATTGTCTGTGCCAACACTGGCCAACTGGTAACTTCTTTTTCCATGATTATTTATCCTCTTTCTAAGGAGGTAGGAACACCCAAGATTGCAAAATGTAGTTGAGCCTAGTTCCTGATATATTACATTAGATTTGGTTAGATTTGGTCATAATTTATATGTTCTTGTTAGAGTGCTGCAATGCGCCAAAGAGTTCACTATTTGGATACTCTATGCAAAAATTATGAAACTTCAATGTTTTTATTGGGAGATGACCTAAAACCAACTTCTAAAACAGATGTTTAGATGGTTTACATCCTCCTAATGAATTAGTACCCATTGTTTAAGACCTTCAAGTGGCGGTTATGAATGTTCCTACCTTCTTGAAAATATTAATGATAGATAGTGAGAAGGATTGTCTTGCTAAGTGTAAGTAGGCTTGAGATGATACACCCAGACCTCTTCAATGTCACGACCTAGGGTCCCAAAATGCACATGATTATTGATGTAGTTCTTTACCATTGTGACAATCACTCGTGTTGTATGTAAAAGTAGTTGGGGGTTGTTTAGGTAAGAAGGGGGTCTAGAACCTGTTTTACACCTGCTATACTCCTTATTATCACAGTTTTATTCCAAATCTTGACACTTGTTTTGAGGCTTGTGATCTTCATGGGCAGGTTCTTATAGACTAGGGGAGGACACTCTCACTACATTTAGGGTACCTACGTGCGGCGGTGGAAAAAGTAATTCATGTAATTCACCTTGAATAAACTATAATTTCATTCTAAAATTTTGAGCTTTGTTTAACAATGACTAAAGGTTTCTATTGACAAAAAATTCAATTCCAAATAACATAAGATATATTGTCTAGAAAGGGTTGAAAAATGAACTAAAATGGCATGTTCTCTAACTAAAATATTTATAGAGCTCACATGAAGATGACTATTGCATCAATATTCAACCAAAATAAACTTTCAATAGAAAGCTATTCTATATAATTTTTTTTTCATTTTTCAAATTTTTTTTCTTATATAATATAGAGGTGTGAAAGTTATTTTCAGCTTTACAGTGTATCTTTTTTCTTCAAAAATTTATAACTAATTACTATTAGCACAAAAAAATACCAATAATTCAAAACATAAACTTATAAAGTAGTAAAATCTATCCATAATTTTTTTTTTGAAAAAGAAATTAAATTTTAAGGTGTATTACTTGTTTTATTTTTTCCGCCGCACGTAGTTTGCTAAAACATAGGGAGTGTCCTCCCCGGGCTTATAGATTTCGGTTTGGGTTATAATTCAACATTGCCAGAAGATAAAGCTGTGGATCTCTAAGGCTAAGGCCATGTTCAGAAATGGTGCACATCAGATTACTTTGGAGGTTCTGTGTTCTTCTCAACCCTGCATGGAGTTGTATAGTACATTCCTTATATTTACTCGGTACTATCAAAAAGGATCATTTCCAAGACATTTTTCTTCTTTCTTTGGTATGATTTTCAGAACTGACAATTTCTCTTAAAACAAGTGCACATCAACCAAATTTTTAGCAGTGGCTAAACCCTCAGAGGATTTCACAAGTACTTCATAGGGTTAGTTAGATACAAGCGTACTTCAAGAATAAAAAATTCTCATTATTAAATATGTAGATTTACTTACACCAACACTTGTTATCCATTGAATGAGCTTTGGTTTGTAGAGCAAACTAAAATTTAGAATACCCTCCAAGTGCTAATGATGGTTAAGTTCCACGAAACTAAAGCTATTGGGATGCTTCACTTGGTGTTGAGAATGACAATGCTAAGGGTCTTAGGAATGTCTTTAGACATATCTTTGTATTAGATTAAATTCATTAATATCACTTCCAACAAGTGTCAACATACATCAACTTTTGCATTTTGTATAAAAGATAACCATTCATAAGGTTTTTCCTACAACATTATATAGCTCATCTAGCATGTTGGTTTGCAATATCAAAAGTTGGCAAGATTGTGATGTTATTGTAAATGTTTAGTAACTTTTGATCACAATAACATCACTTACCAAAATCCTAATTGTACAAAGTTTGATAGCTTTAGCTTTGGGATGTTATGAATTTTGGTAAGAAACAAAAAAAATGACAAAAAATGACTTACCCTAGAAGTGTTGTTGCTAAAGAAATGAAGCCAAATTGTACAAAGACAACCTGAAAATTATAGAACCACAATATATCATACTTCAATTTACATGACATGTTTTGAAATCATGAATGGATTCATAAAGATTACAATAACAAAAATGTAGCTATTTAGGTTGTCAATTAAGGACTCTAATTCAAAATGTCAACACTAATAGAAGTTTCTATGCAAAAGATTCTAGCTATAGAAAACCAAAAGCTTTGTTGGGCATTTGCATGGTATGGTGCATTAGTTTTTCTATCACAATGCACTACTTTTTATTGTTTCTTAGGATTTTCAAACAATAAATCCTAAAGACTACAAGTTGTACTCAGAACATCACCCCTTAAATTATAAATTGACTCCTTTGAAAACAATAATATATAGGTAGAACATCTAATAAATTACTAAAGAAAAAATTTGAGAATTTGCAAACAAAGTTTTTTAAGTAGTTTAAATGTATCCTTTAGTAAAAGATTAGTATATTGTCACACTACCTCGATGCACTCCGAAATTCATAAAAACTCAAAGAAAAGAATGTTTTGAATGAAATTTTTCATGCAAATCTTTTTTAATAGACAAATATGATGAATGAAATTGGAGGGGCACTATATGGGAGTCCAAATATATTTTAAAATAACTTGAGCAAAAAAGTTGAACTCTCTTGTTTCCAATATAGGGTGTTAAGGATGGAATTTATAGACATATAACAAACATAGGGTGTAGTAATCACCAACTATCTTAGATTAAATATAAGATGCTCTATAAAAATAAAATAGGCTTAACTTCATACTAGATTCATTCTATACTTATTGGAACAAGCCTTGTCCAAATAAAAGCCTATCATTGGCTTAAGATCTAAAAGTTTGAGTGTCCAAAGAGTTCTATTTGTGACTTCTTATGAAATTGGAAATCATGTTGGTTTAGCAAATAAAAGCATAGTTTTTACTAGAGGTCATTTGAAAACCCTATGCCAAAGCATGTGACTCATATAGCCAAATTGCATACACCTATTTTACTTGCAAATCTAGCTTCTGAGTTTTGAGCTTCATAATTACATTTGATTTCTTCACTTATACTTTAGCGTTTTAGTGCAGCCATGGCACAATGCAATGTACAACTTTACACATTGGAGGATGTCTAGGTCATAGCCTTGTAATGTACACTTGAAGCATAGGAACAAGTTGGTTTTGCAAGATCTTAATTTCTTATGCTATTTTGCTATAAATCATTGAATGTAAAAATTTACTTTTATTCTAAATAGAAAATGTGGTTGGTTGTTCTTGTTGAACTTTTGCAAGTTTTTATACTTGGATTTTGTTCTTTTTTCCACCATATTGTTGTTGTAAAACATAGTAATGAAGTCATTTCATGTTTAGGATTTGATTCTGAACAATATACAATGGTTTTACTAACACTCAACTGTTCTCATATTTGTAATGGTTTGTTGTAGGGAGGTAGGTTGATTGCTACTATTATAGTGCAATGTTGTTGTCTTGCTAAATACATAGCCCACATCTAAAATGATTGTAGTAGCAAAATTTGTCCATTCATGAATGAACTAATAGTATTAGCAAAAGACTCATTTGCTAATTAATTGCTATTACTTATGCATTTTTTTGTACTTTGTTGTTTAGTTCCTAAATTTTGCAATTGTGATTTGTGAAGCCAATTAAACTAACAAAGCTATATGAAAAAAAGTAAGAAAAAGTTTAAACAAATAATACCCCCATCTCAAAATTTATTTATATGTGTTTACATACTTATATATATATCTGTGTGTGTGTGTGTATGTGTTTACATACATATATATATATATACATCTATTTTGTTTTTATTTTTATTATTATTATTTTTTATATCAATATTTTTTACATGATTCATTAGGTGACTATATCTTTATGCTCGGAGGGTGCACTTAGTTCTACTACAACAAACCATGTGCGAACAAGTGGTTTCTAATAAACTATAATTTCAATCTAAAATTTTGAGCATTGTTTAATAATGACTATAGATTTCTATTGCCAAAATTTCCATCTCAAATCAAATATGAAATGATTTCTAGAAGAGGTTGAAAATGAACTAAAATGGCATGTTTTTTAACTCAAATAATTATGGAGAATACATTTAGATGACCATTGAATCAATATTCAACTCAAAATGAGCTTTCAATAAAGATTTATTTTTAGAATTTCTTTTAGAAATTTTTAGACAATTTTATTTTAATATAATATAGGGGTGTGAAAGTTATTTCAGTTTTATAGTGTATCTTTTTACTTCAAAGTAGGAAAATCTATTAATGTTTTTTTAATTTTGTTTTATTTAAAATTCAAAAAGTATATAGGGGGTCTAAAGTTTTGTTTGCACGTGGTTTTTAATGGACACTATAAAAAATCATTACAGCTTGGATTGATTTGATTGTAGTAAATGATATAAGCAAAAGTGTGCCAAAATAAAAAAATGGATTGAGGCGTTAAGGGGTTAAATCCTTAGATGGAATTTGTAATGAAATTTTAATAGAGAATTCAAATTAGGATTTTTTAAACTTCAAATCTTATTCTCAAATGAGAGGTTTCAAAATTTTGTTTCTTTAAGACAATTTGTTTTCAAAAATCAATACTTCAATATTATATTTATTTATCCATAAGTTTAATGCTTTATTCTTTGAATTTTGTGCATTTGAGTTAGACTGTTCCATTTGGATGACAAGTACACTAGAGTTTAAACAACTACCACATCATTGCTTTTCGGGGTTAACCACTCAAGGCCGAAAGCCTTTTTGGGTTTAAAAACATGTTGTAGATGATGTGAATCAAATTTGAAGTCATTTGGACACATATTTACAAGAATATAATGTTTTAGTGTTGAAAAAGGATGCTGAAATTTTCCTAACAACACATTTGGAGGTGAAATTCGAATTCTAAACCTACTCAAATAACAAAACTCAAAACTATAAAGTGATTCAAAACCACCATATAAACACATGGCTGAAAGAAAATATATTGAATTGACTCATGGTGTCTACAAAATGGCTGAAATGTCAAAAAATAGTAAGAAGAGTTGCAAAAAATACACCTGATGTTGAACCTCCTTCTACTAAAATGCTTGTCAGTAATTCATAACTTCTTGGATTGATATGAACATTTAGCCACACAAACTAGAGTAGTATGTGCAACTTTTCCAAAAACTTTTATTGAAATCAAACACTATATGAAGAAGAATCAAGCCACCAAAGTTCGTTGTAATCCAAAAATGTCGGGATTTTGAACTTTGAATTGCTCCCAAACATTCAAACTAGCTTGAATTGACATGAAAATTTTACCACAATAACTACACTTCAAGGGGGATATAATCCAACTAATTTTTTTTATTGAAAACTAACATTTGATGAAGGAGATACAACCCCCCAAAGTTGCAGCCATTAGATGCAGTTTGCTGAACTCAAATTGAACCTGTGAACTTCGTTCGGCTTACAAAAAATCATTATAGTTTGGATTGATTTGAAAAATTTACCACACAAACTAGAAGAGAAAGCGCAAATTTTTCAATAAGATTTAATGAATTTGGATATTAGATGCAAAAGTTACAACACTTTGAATTAGACTTGAAACTATGTGAGGACACTTTTGTTAGGTCCCCTGGGGCATTTAGGGGTTAATGAGATGAAAGTTATGAGGAGTTTTAGTTTGCAAGAAGGTATAGAATCTTTACTTAGAAATTAAATTTGAAGTCCTTTATTTAATTCAATTTTCAATATTTTGAAAAAAAAAAAAAAGCATTAGATGTAGATTATTTATTACAACATTACAACCATTAAAGTTTGAATTTTTCAATTACATAACAGAATTCTTAACAATTTTGTATTTAAAATTATACTCTACCTCTTTCTATTTACTATTTTTTTTTCAAGTATGAATATGAAATATTTTTGTTGAAGTTTTTTATATATATTTCCGAATTATGTCTTCAACATACTATGGAGAATAACAAGTTGTAGGATCTACACATTTTTGTTTAAACAATTGAAAAACGAATCCTAACCATTTGGGAAGTTAGAGTTGAAAATACTTCTTTTTGAAATCCAAGCGACAAGATCTCACAATTAGTAATAAAGGTCTCTTATTTTGAAATTTTAAGAGAGTGTATTTTAACAAGTTAAACTAAAGGATCCTACAATTGGATTTGTTAATGAATAAGTAAAGATGAAGATTTTAGCCTTGCTTTGGATTTGAGTACTTTGAAGTAGTTTTGGACCTCCAAACACCGAAAACTTAGAGGGGATTAAATTGGATTGAGCATTCTTCTATGTTTTTTATTGGATCAAATTGTTGTTTGAAGATTGCATTACTAGGGGAGGTTCATAACAGGTGACATTTCTCTTGAAATCTCTTCAAAAAACACCCCAATTTATTATTTAAGAAAAAATTGACCTTAGGAGATTGTAGAACAAGATTTTTTTTTTTAATTAAATTTTTTTTCATAATTACAATTCTTTTTGGGTACTACTACGTTAGGTGTCAGCATTAATCTCAGGGTGATTTCAGGTCTGCCTACCTCACCAAATCTGCACAGAGAATTGCTGCCTAACTGTTTTTTTAATGTTTTTTTAACTGTTTTATTTTTTATCATTTCATAGAACATTGATTTCATTTCCCCTGCCAATTCTGGGCCCCCAATCATTTCTCCCACTCACTGACAGTTCCAAAGTTGTCAACCCAACGAAAAGCGCCCAACGGACGAACAGAAAACATCCATGCGACGAACGTCGAGCTCCCCGGGCCCCTGTCGTCGTCGTCGTCGTCGTCCCCGCGGAGAGAGTAGAATTGCACTGCGATCCAGGTTCAAAGGCGCAGGAGCCGCAGCTCTTCACTGATTTCCTCTTTCGCGATTATGCTCTATCCTATGTTTGTTTTGTTTTTTCCCCGCATTTGCCTCGAGGTATATGAACGTCTCCCTCCGCGGCTACCAATTCAGACTGCGTCAAATGCCAATTGCTTTGCACCCTGCAATATTTAGAATCGAATTCAATCGCTTGCAAATCACGACTCTCATGAGATGAGATTGCTTGAGTAATCACACTGTAGCACGTTCTATCGCATCTTCGGGGACTGTAGATTGTACTCTATGATGATTGTTTCCCTGGAATTTGTTGACGCGTTTTGGAGAGTCGCATTGGTAGAGATGGTGGAGTCGTCGTCGAGGAAGTGCTTTCGTAGCGTTTGAACCCCAATTGAGAGAGCCTACAGAGGAAAATGACGTGCGTGGTTGGTTTCTGCATGCTCTGGTTTCGATTGGTAGTCAATTTTCATTGGGAGTTCATTTGGGGTTTATTTTGAGACATTCATTTTCACCGACAGGAATTGGAATAGGGTTTTAGATTTCGTGCTCTGTGGAGTGGGCGTTTCTATTGAGCATTTGTACCGGATTTGCTTTGTAATGTAAAACCCTAATTCTCTTCTTGAAATTCGCAGGTAATTGGGTGTTTAGGGAGTTTCTATCGTGCTGGAGAATATGATTCTGACTGCTCGTGGCAAAGAGGTTCAATTTTGGGTTCATCTTGATAACCCAGATCGGTCACCAATGGAGACTGCTTCGACGTCGGGACGACTACCTCTTCCTCATGAATCACGTGCTGCACTGCTCAGAGCGGCGGCGTCGTTCAAAGAGAAGTCTCCAGCTATTTACAGGAATTTGTCAGCCGATGGGACTCGAATCTATGAGTCAATCCAACATCCTCCTGAAGAAAAAAACGCCCTAGAATCTTGTCCTTCTTCTACCTCTGCTTCTAATTTTAATTCGAGTTCTTCAGGTAGAATAGAGTATCCGAAGTTGCAGGAATCGACTTCTTCAAAAGAGAGTACTCTGTTTGATTCTTACCCCTCATCTTCATCTTTACAACAACGAGCTCATTCAGTGAAGAGCTCAAACCCTGACGCCGTCCCTCCTGCTCCTCCGCCTTTGACATCAAGAGGTTCACGGCAGTCGTCTTCTGCTTTGAAGAAGACACACAGTAGTCCCAATTTCTTGCACAAGGAAACTCTGGATACATGGGACAGGGTGTTCTTTGATGGAATCAATACTGATGTTACCATCTCTACCGACGATGATTACCAATTAGACGTACATTCAATGATTTTGGTGAGTTTTGAATATTATCTTTTACGGAGTATTTCGTAGAATTCTTTGTTTTTGTTTCGTTTTTTTCGAATTTTTAATTTCAAAAGAATCGAGATGTGACTGGTTTCGCTGTGTAGATGTGCAACTCTCCTGTTTTGAGATGTATACTGAAGGAGGAATTTCAAAGGTCAAGACGACGGCCTTTTGTTAATATTCGTGGTGTTCCTTTCCAAGCAGTTCGATGCTTCATTCGCTTTCTGTACTCTTCTCGGTATGGAAACCTCGGAAACCTTGTAAGGTCATGGTACTGTTGATTTGTTCATAATATTCTTGAAATCAGCTCCTCACACCTGTATATGATTCTAAAGTTTAGGGTTTAGGGTCTGTTGACATTACCTAGTTCTCAAATTATTTCCTTTGATATATGTGTGTTTAGTGTTACGGTGGAAACGTTGCAAGTCTAACAGTACTCTAGAATTTTGTGGCGGTTGTCTGTGTGGATGGTATCATAGGGTTAGTTAGAATGGCATTTGATTGTCTACATGACGCATTTATTTAGTGTTACATTTTGAAACAGGTGCGAGGAAGAGGACATGGAAATGTTTGCCATCCATTTGTTAATGCTTGCACATGCGTATGCGGTCCCAGCCCTGAAGCACCTCTGTACGGCTAGTTTCGAGCAAGGGCTGCTAGACTCTGACAATGTTGTGGATGTCGTGCAATTAGCCAGGTATTATTACTTTCGGACTCCACACTGGCATTGTTCGATGGGCTGTTCTTCAAAATGACGACTTAATGAAGTTGTTCTCTGTGTACAGTTCAATCTTTTATATCTTGTGTTGAAGGATCAAGAAGCCCAAATTGAACCTAGTTTTTTTTTTCAGCTGTTTTAAGTAGTTCATATGAGGATTATCTTTTGTCTAATTTTGTTTCTTTACTGACCAACACATGCAATGTTCTGCATTGATTCTGGTGGTATAAGATTTGGTCCCATCTGAATTATATTTTCACAGTATGATCAATCAAATTATAATTCATATTCAAACCATGATTCCTTAATGTTTTAGGGTTTAAGAACCGGATTTCGTGCGGTGACGTTGCTCTGCTCTTGATGAATGAAGGTGGATGTGAGTGAGGTTTTTTCATTAGGCTAAATCTGCGTTTCCAGGTTATGCGATGCGCCTCGGCTTCATATGCTGTGCTTACGGCGAATCGTGTCCGACTTCAAGACTATTGCACGATCAGAAGGCTGGAGAGTCATGAAAGAATCTTCACCAGCTCTTGAACAGGAGCTAGTGGAAGCAGTGATAGAAGCAGAGACGGTAAGTCTCACCTCTCAAGACTGCTTTTCAAGTTCCTAATAAATACACCAGAGGGATGTCTTCCTGGTCTTGATCTCGATGTGTGCCCCTCAGAGGATATTAAAACCGGAAGGAACCTGTATACCAATAGTAACTCATTCTTATTAATTCTCTTGTTTCGTCTTCACTTAACAAGTTGGTTGTAAGCATGACTTGGCTAACAATCTCTATGACCTGGCTAATAATGCCTAGAACCACTGATCTATGAATGGAAACGGGGTTTTCTAATAGTCCCTTCAATAGTGGTCTACAACCTCCCAGTGCTTGATGGATTACTTAAGAATTCATGATACATTTGAGTTTAAAAATTGATGTAAAGAGTATTTGGCTCTTGTACCCAAAGTGATCTCTCCAGGGACCGAGCCCTTTTGAGGGATTCTCCCTATGACAGCACACTCCTACATTGCTTGGTTAAAATGCTTTTAAATGGCGGAAAGAGTATCCTCTCCTTCTTATCGTGATGTTGGGAATGTGCAGAAAAGACGAGACCTGGTTCGCAAGCAGGAGGAAGACAAAGTCTATTCCCAACTGCACGATGCCATGGAAGCCCTGGTGCATATCTGTCGTGATGGCTGCCGATCAATTGGTCCTCATGACAAGGCCCTGGATGAGCAACAAGGGACCTGCTCCTTCGCTGCATGCAAAGGCTTGGAGTCCCTCGTGCGCCATTTCGCTGTGTGCAAATTGAAGGTCCCTGGAAGATGTGCGCATTGCAAGCGCATGTGGCAGCTCTTGGAACTTCACTCTCGGATGTGCACTTTGCAAGACTCGTCGTGCAAAGTGCCCTTGTGCCGGTACTACCCTCTTTGCACCCTCTGAAAGGAGGACCCCTCATTACCTCCCTAAAATGCCTTCATAGTCTTGGATACACAACTTCGAGGTGCTATATTGTATCATGATTAGTGCAAGGCATATATTTTTGGAATTTGATGTCCAAAGGAGATTTGAAGAATGATAATGAGAAATTATCTTTTGGGTCGAACTTGAAAAACAATATCATAGATCTTTGCCACAGCTAATTGGAAGCATTTAACTTTGAAATTCCCCCCCAAATAGGATTTTTATCGTTTAGTTATTGAATTTTGGTATGATAAGTTCATTAGTTCTCTCAACCCTCAAACTTATTTATATGGAGTTGCGTCTTTAACAATGAGAGAGTTTGGATAGTGGTGAGCATTTTGATTTCTCAATTTTCGGAAAAGCATTATTCGAGTTCTTAATTATACAAATGCAACGCTAACTTGATTCTGGTTACAAAAGGAACGCCATGGTTAAATTCCCAGAACCTTCTGAATGAATGATAGAGTCCAAAGAGGATGGTTAATAAACATAAGGTTTGCACACCTATTATCGTCAGTAATTACAACCGATCATATTTACTATTATTAATCATTTTATTAGATCTTATTGGCAACTGACTGAAAGAGGATTCCAATGCACTTTAGCATGCATTATTTGAACATTTTATGAATACGTGATGAGTTTTCAAAATATTGTCTCTCGGTGTACCAAAAAACAATAGTTAGCTCTCGTAGACTTTCATGTTTTGATTGTGTACATGTTGTGTTATCAATATCTAGTAGATTGTTGTGACTCTTTTTGTTCCAAATCTAGGTGTTGCAATTTAGGTAGTGTTGATTATAGGCCGTTTACATGCCTTATGTCCTTGTAATCATGTAGGGGTTGAATCATGCCTCCCTTGTGCAGATGATTTGAATGTTGGTTGCATGCATGAGAAACATACTGAATGCTTCCGTGTTAGTGCAGGCATTTCAAGGAACGGGGACAGCTGAGCCGCAAGGAAGAAATGCGGTGGAAAATGCTCGTTCGGAAAGTCGAGTCTTCTACGAAAGCAGCACCAGGGGCATTTTCTTTGGTGGACGTGTCTGCTCGACTCTCTCAAGTAAATTAGTGTTAAAACCTTGTTGAGCTCATGTATTTTACAAGCTTTTGTCAAAAGTTTTCTTCCGGCAATGTGTGATTATCTCACTGCAGCATTAGGAGAGACCGCCTGTTGCACCATTTTCTATAAAGGCGGTGAGTCTCTGAGGGTGTAAAATTTGAATTAAGTTGTAATCTCTGAAAAGAAATTTGGAAAGGTTTGAGCTTCTCTTATAGCTAATGTGGTGCTATTGTTGATGCCATTCGAAGTAGCAGTATTTACTCAGTGGCATCTGCACAGTGGCATCTGGAATCTTTACAGCTAGAATAGAGAATGTACAATAGAAACGAGAATATGCAATAGAGTGATTAGAAGAGTGGCTTACTTTTACAGGTCACGATTCTATGAAACTTTCTTCCGACTGGAACTCTGAAGTTCAAATTCAATCTTCTTCTTTCAGCCATAAGTTGGATTAAGAAAGACTCTAAGGAGGGATTCAAAATGGAATGTTCATTTGAATTTGCAAGTTTGCAAGTGCAGTATATCTAATGTTTGCAAGTGCAGTATATCTAATGTGATATAAGGTGGGTACCTCCCAAACTGACACTTTTTGCTCCTGTGCCTAGTGAATATTATAAACTCATTAAGTTTTCATATTTCTTGTTGGCAAGTGAAAGGAGGTTCTAATGCACCAAAGAATGGGACATTTGAATACAATATGCAAAAGTTATGAAGGAACAAAGTTTGGTTCTAAAATTGTTTCTTCCACATAGGTACATAATTGATTTTGGAGATGTACACAAAGTGAAGATGGTGGTTCAAGGTCAATGGCGCATTTTGGGGTGCCCACCTTATTTCACTTTGTTTCTCATGGAACTTTGAAAGTTGGATGACCTCAACATCAACTTTCAATCCCTATATCTCTTATTATATATTGCTCAACATCAACTTTCAATCTCCATATTTCTTGTTCTAGATCATCCAAATTGATTAAGAATTGAGAATGCAAGAATGTGATTATTTTAGAATGGCAAGATATATTCCTTTGATTATTAAATACATTTATTTATAGGAGGTAAAAGGAAAAATGGAGAAAAAATAGAATTGGGCTTGAAAGATATCTCTATTTCCTATCTAACTTAACCATTATACTCTAGAGGATTCAAAAGTGGTCGCTTTAGCCCTTCACAAAAATAAAAATAAAAAAACTTTTTTGATTTGTAATTTTTAAGTAGTTTGAAGAATTCATATGGAGATAATCATCAATCAAAAATTGATTGTTTTAAACCAATTCATGCTACGTTGTTGACTAAGTTTAGAGATATAATTTTGTCCTAATTTAAATTGTACTCTTTATAACATGATAAATCAAAATATTCATTTTAAATGTATAAGTTGTTGGTCTCCAAAGGATTAAGTGTATAATTTTGAATAAAGTGCAAATTGGATGGATATTAGAAATCTTGTATTGCCTTAAATGGTACAAAAATGGCTACATTCCAAGTTTGGACGATTTTTAAATACTACAAGAGACATATAACATGCTAATATATCACAATATATTATTGTGTACCTACATCTTATAGAGTGAAATTTGAACTTACAATAGAACTTATGAACTTAATCTTTAGCTAATAGGATTAACATTTCGATTGTGCAATAAGTACATGAGTTAGTGTTAGAAGTGTGTTCAAAATCTACACTACCAATTTTAATGGTTGTATTAGTTGTGTTCCATACAGTATTTTGCCCAAGCATATTGGTTTTAGAGGGTGGTTTACATTTTTATGTGGAAGTTTACCAAATGCGTGAACTCTTCAACTTGACTTACAAATTTAACTAAAGATAAATGACTTGAAAAGAAAAGAAAGCAAGAAACATACATCTTCTTAATCTTGAAGAAAAATTCAAGTTTTCTTCAAACCACTACAAGATAAATTTGTTTGACATATATAAATACACAATATAAAACTCATTTCCATCAAAGTTATCAAAAGTTAATATATATATTTTTAAATAATTATGATTTGAAACAACATAAATAAATGTTGATTTGATTAGGATTTGAAGATCTTTATGGAACAAAAGGTATATTATTTCTTTCACTATGAAAAATAATGTATTGCAAATGAGATAGATCTTACACTAGTAGGAGCCCACGTTTTTTTTGATGGATTTTTCTAGACATCCACATGTTTTCATGTTAATAGTGATGTCAAATGAAACATCGAGATCAAAAAAGCGTGGGCTCCTACTAGTGTTATTTTGTATCTTGAGTCTTTATATTCCTTTTTCAGTTTGGTATAAAAAAATGCATTGAGTGAGTGCACAAGCCAAAGTCACAAGTGACCTAATGCCCCATGAATGATAGTAAAGAGGATATGTGATAATCAAACTACTCCAAATAATCGTATATCTTAAGAAACACCTTGTGGTTACATAAAATTTTGCAAAAAGACCCAAAATTTGTCAAGACCTAAAGGTCAACATTGGAATTTGTGTCCATTTTTTAACTATTTGGAAAGATAATCTATTTTAAATGGTGTATATCAATGTGCCAAAAAATACCAACAAGGTGTTGTCTTGAAAAAAACATGCATTGAATTATTTTGAATGATATTGATATGTCTAAATGGTTACAAAACTTAAAAATTTGAATCCAATTATTTATAACAAAAAATCACTTTTGAGTTCAAATATTTTTTCACATTGCCCGAAAAAACTATGTTATGCCCTATAAGTGTTCAAGTTCACTATTTTAGATTTATTTTTGACATGAACATTATACAACTATTTGATTTAAACCTTGATCAAATGTATTGAGTTTTGTAAGAACATGAACGGCACTTTGAATTAAAACAATTAAGGTATGTACACCCATAATGAGCTCTAAGGCAAGACCACCTATTCCCGACTAGAGACCCATCCCCAACTTATATAGAAGTTAATTATTTCTAACCAAAGTTTGGAATGTTTGTTTTCCTCCTTTTCAAGGTTGGAACTAGTAAGGTCATGACACATGTCCCAAAGTAGTGAGCAAGAGAGTAGGAAGTAATTAGTGGAAAAGTAGTTCTAGAATGATTAGAATTGGAAGAGCCTATACATTGGCTATGGATCCTAAATACTATTTGGCTCCCAAAATTCATAATAATTTCAGTTCAAGAAATAAATTACCAAAAAAAATTGCAATCACCATGTTTTCTATCTTTCTATACAGTAAAAAATTTCCTAATATTGCCTAATACATTGCCTAATATTGCTTTAGAACATGTGTGGAATGGCTTAAGGGATTGGCTATGGGTGGTTCTCCTATATTCAAAATGCTAAATCTACATTTCAACAAAAAAATGTTACAAAATCCTTGATATTATTATACAAGATGTACATGATCAAAATATGAGAGTCAAGGAGAGCCTAGTGTTGGTCTTTGGTGCACCTAGAGGCATGACTTTGAGAATTCATGACACATTCATATGCTCTCCAAACAATGCATACAAAAATGTATCAAAATCCTCTTTTACTTACCAATGTATAGGCCCTCTTATAAAAAATAATTTATGTTTAATAAAAACAATGACATCTTGTTGTAATCAGTGACAATTTAATAAGTGCGTATATATACCTTAGTTACTAGTATAAAACGTACTGAGAGCTTCTCCAATGCAATCCAAAATTTGACCCACCAAATATAGATTTAACTTTTCATTGTTTTAGAATTAGTAGTTGAAATTTCTATCATTGGAAGTGCATTCAAAAGTACTTTAGATAGGTATACAAATACTCAAATTTAGACATTGGACAAAGATAATATACCACTCCACAAGCTAGTTATAAGACAAAAATTATAGTGGCATTAGCAAATGACAGTTAACAATGCACTTTGCACTCCCAATTTGGTGCAATAATCTACGTTATTCTAATTTTACCTAATCTACCTATCTTTCCTTAATTCCAAAGAGAGTCAACATCTTGTGGACAGAAATTGAATGTTTTTGAGATTTTATTGTAGGAAATATATAAAAGAGATGAAGTATATTCAATACAAGAAAAAATGGATTTTTGTCTTTTCTTCAACAATGCAATTAGCTTGGTTTCTAGTGCTTTATGATTTTAATCCCATGTTTAGATTAGTTCAAGTCAACATCGAAAGTAAAGAAAAAATTACATAATGACTTTTTTGTTTGAATCTTTACCAAGACCAAATTTAACTTACCTCAAATACTCATAATTTACATTTTTCTTCCTACTAGATCCACAAAAAGGTAATAATGATATCTTATATGAGGATCAATTTTGTTCATATTAATTCAAAATGACAAACATCCAAAATTTTGAGAAAATCCAAAAGCCCAAAATATACATAATTATAAGTCCATAGAGTCTAAATTTGTGAAAAACTTGATCAAGATGATCAAATTCCAAGTGTCGAATGCACGAAGTTATGTAGAATAAAATTAGAAGCATTCCACAGTGGAGGGGATTTTTTTTTATAATGCCACAAGGGAAGAGTAGTAAAAGTCCTATCCTATATTTGAAGTGGTTAACTTTATATTTAGTTGCCTCAAATACCTCATTTACGGCATGGGATTCTAAATTTTTTCATCTTTGGTAAATAACATGCTTCTACCTTTTTTCTTTATGTAAAATTTGGACCTTCCCATCTTCTAAAGAATGCTCATAGCATTATTATCGATTAACAATTTTTTGTTGAAAATAGAAGCCCTTGTTTGTCAACTTATCTTTTATAGTTTTTTTTCACAAGTCATGCTACTAGAGGATAAAACAAAACAAGCCTGGCAAATTTTCCTTGGCAACAACACTACTAAGGTAGGATCACCTCATTTCGAGCATGTTTGTAGGACCGAGCCTTAGAAAAAACAAAGAAAATGTAGATGTTTGTTGTACTCTCTTCAAAGTGTAAACATTGAAAATAGGGCACAATTTTAAAATACCTACCCATCCAACTTGGGCCTCTCTATAACTTTTGCATACTATAATGAAATATCGTTATTGGATTTCCCCCAACTTTATAACAAAATTTTATCCACATGATTAAAAAAATGAAATCTTTTTGACTCTCAATAAATAAATGCTTCTAAGAGAAATTTGCTCACCGGTTAAGATGATCCCACTCCTTCCTCTAGAAGGGTCTCAAATATCTAAAGGTTCTAAAAGTAATTCTTTCACCCAACTAGGGTGTTGAACTTGGTGCCCGTACAACGTACACCAAACAAAACCAATAGACCTTCCTACAAACTTCAACATTGTAGAAAAAAGCCCCATCCCATCATAACATTGTATAACCATGCAATGATGCCTCACCCATGCTGGGAAGGTGGTATCCTTTGCTAGATATCCGGGAAGACCATATTACTTGATTCAAATACTCAGGTTGACTGAGGAGCCACATCAGACAATTTAATTCACTGTAGGGGACTCCTTTTTTTTTTGAAACATACAGCCTTAAGGTGGGGGTCTCCTTTTCAAGGATGCAAAGTGAGGGGCCCCAGCCAAGCCGGACTCTACCTCATTGGTAAACAATGTTATGATTGCTCAGGGCTCACTTATTGGGTCCCTAAAGACCCAGCTCTGTGCTCCTGTTGGCCAGACCCCGTCAGAAATGTTAATTCTGATAGAGCCCCCTACTGCCGTGTATGTTTACTGGTAAGTTACTAAGTCACAGAGTGAGCCAAGCGGCAATCATGGCGTGACTGAGCCCTCTTTCTTTAGCCTTTGTTGAAAGTCACACCCTGCCCTAATTTCATGACCCCAACAAGAAACTTTCCCACACCCACACAGTGTTTTGGGGAGAATTGCCGGTTAGTTTGTTGTTAATTAGCTGGTGGAATTGGAATTGGAAATTAAAAACTGGTTGGAAATGGTAATCATTGGAAAAAATCTGGTGAAAAAATCTATAAAATTTGTATTTGGAGTAAAAAATAGAAAGAAAAAAGAAATCAAATTTGGTGATTGAAAAAGCGTGGTTCAATATGGGAATTTAAAAGGAAATTAGTTGACAAGACTAAAAAAAACTTGAAAAACAGTTTTCACATACTAAGGGCGAAACTTTCTTGTGTGTGAAAATGTGTTTTTTTGTCTTATGCAACCAAACACCTTAATTTCATGATCCTCAACAACAAACGTTCCGACACCAATGGGAGTGAAAAGGGAGGGGGGCATGCACAATTTTTGTTCAAGGAGAATTGCCGGTTAGTTCATTGTTATTAGTTGGTGGAAAAATCCTAGTAAAAAAATCTATAAAATACCTTTGGGGAATACAAAATAGAGAAAAAGAAAATGGATTTGATACTTGACAAAATGATTTAGTGTGAGACTTTTATTGGAAAATAGTTGGTAAAACTCATAAAATATCCTAAACGCTATTGATCACAAAGTAAGGCTAAAACTTCCCCGTGTGTGAAAAAGTTTTTTTTTTCTAATCCAAACAAATGTCCTAATTTTATGGCTGAAGTAGGTAGGAGGTTTGTAAAGCAAAACATTTAAGAAATGATAATTAATTGGGGGAAGTTAGACTTTTTTAAATATTTATTAGTAATTGAAAATTTCCTTGAAAGAACAATGAAATTGGCATCTAATCCAAGTTGTTTCATATTTTGGGGAGCTTTATGGAATTAGATATGAATTTTTGAAGTTGAAACGTAGTAATCACTAAAAGCATCCTTCTCCTAAAATGTATGCTTTTTTGTACATTGTTGGTGCAATGAGAAAGCAAAATATACCTTAAGTTTGTACTAGTAAGTGCTTTTAGAACTGAAGCACTTTATAGACCTCTTACTTTACTGGATTTTTTTCTTGGGCACCAAATGACATTTTGAATATGATTCTTTGTCTTTGGAGTATTTTCTTTTGCCAATTTTTTCCTCATTTCTACAAATACATGGATGAACAAAAATGTAATTTAAAAGTGACTATTTGTTTAGAGATGAATGAATTTAATAACATGTCACTTCATAAAATACTAAGGTCAAATTCACCAGTAATTGTGAATAAATTGTCCAAATGTATGTTTTGCATATAGGGCATCGATGAAATGATGATTATAGGTGCACATAAGTATGGATCCAAAAATTTGGACATTTGGTCTCAAAAATGTTGTTTTTTCTTAGATAGTTATTAGATAAGATATACACAATCAAAACATGAAAGTCTATCAAAGCCAATTGTTGGTTTTAGGTTCATCTAGAGACAATACTTTAAAAATCCATGACTTCTTTTGACCATGTTTAAATAATTCACACCATAGTACTTTGAAATCCTCTTGTAATTATTAACCCTTAAAGGACCGTCACTATACTTTCACCAAAAACTCTCCAAAACTGCCATTTCTAGTACAAGTACCAAAATTTTGAAAAAAAACTTTTTTTGACATATCTAACCATAGGATCTTGTATTATATAGTATAAAGAACATGTGGTAAAAATTTCAGACATTTCCACCGGGTGAATTGCAAGATATAAGCATTCAATTTAACTAAAATCATTTTTTTTACCCTGCGAAAAGCAGGGCAGCTGCACTTCACAAGCTCACATTTTTATGAAAAAATGACCTAAATGGTGGTGCTTCTTTGGATTTGTTTTTCTAGACAAGTTGTCCACATGCTTGAAAAATTTCAGATCATTTGGAATAGTACAACATATAGGAAAAAAATAGTAAGTAGGTAGTAGTAGAGAATGATTAAAAATACTAAATTATTTACAATTTAAATATGGAGTTAAAAATTTCCAATCCCAATGGTCTAAATGTTTTAATAATGTATCTACATCCTATGATTTAATTTTTGTCCAAAAATATTGAAAATTGGGTAAGATAAAGGGTTTCAAAGTTTATTTTAGAGTAGGAAATCCAAAACTGCCCGCAAACAAAAAATCCTCATAACTTTTGACTCATTGATCAAAATGGAATGATTCAAAGCTTTTTGTGTATATAAAACTCTAGAAAATCAATTCCAAATTTTTGTTTCTGAAAAAAGTGACTTTTTTTGATCTGCCCGAACTGCCCGCTTGGAAAAAAAGGTAACATATTAGGCTATAACTTTTGACTCGTATTTCCAAATGTCATGAAATTTGGTGCACATGAAAGATCTTCCTCGCCCCCACATTCTATTAAAATTTCAGCCCCAAATATGAAAATCTCCGCTTGTAGGTACCTGCCCAAAAAATTTATACAGCCAAAAAACACAGTCCGGTCCTTTAGGGGTTAATAAGATCCCCCAAAATTAAGATTTTAATAATAATAATATGCTCAATTGTAAGTAGTGTTGATTACCTTACCTCACTCCTCTAACTTATGTCCTTGCCACACAAACTAGTTTGATTTTTGACCCAAACCATTTAACCCCTTAGCACCCCAATGTCCCAATTTTTAGCAATGAATACAAAGATTTCATTCACTTTTTTTACCACAAAACTTCTAATTCATCTAAACCAACACTTGACTTTCAAAAAATTAGGGCAACTTTGTATCAGAGCCCACTTCCACTAAGTTGACCCAACTTACAAACCTAGGGCCAGTTCAAATTGCACCCATTTGCAAAAAATGAATCAAGGATACATGTCTATCCAATTTTTAACACTTAGGTTCAGTTTTTTGAAGCCAAAACACCACTTTACAAACAACAATGTGATATTAAAAAAAATTGGTCCAACTTTCAATATAAAGCTTTTAAATCCAATTGATGACCTAATTTAAGAATCTAGATACTCTTATTGGTTGATTTTAGTGGTTTTGAAATTGGGCCAACTACTAGACCCTAATTTAACCCTTAAACGTTGACATGGACGTTTGGCATTTGATGGATGACATGAAATCCTTTTAGTAGGACAGAGGTGAAACTATTCATCCTTAGAATTTTGTTGTGAAAATGGGAGGTCTTCTATAGTAGTTTGACTTCTAGTGAATGCTTTTGCTATTTCTGAAGTCAATGACTCACACGGTAATGAAAAGAGATGATTTCCAAGGTCACCCCTTTGTCCTCTAAGGATTAAAGTGAGACTTACATTTTGTTGTATGATGAAGTTGATGAAATGGAGATAAAGAATATTTATATTTTATAAAGATACAAGCCAAAATATGCCAAAATTCAAGAAAGAATTCCGGAGCTTTTAAGGGGTTAGGCGTGAAAGCGGGTGATCTCCCAATCCAGGTGTGAAAAGGGTTTCTCCTTCCCCTCTAGCCCTGAATCAGCTCTGTCCTTGCCAGGCCGCCCGGGCAGTCCAGCCAAACTGTCCGGAAGACTGCGACGTACAGAGTCGAAGAAGCCGAGCAGGCCCGGCCTCACCGCGCTTCCTTCGTTTCGTCCCGTTCGTCCCGGCGCTGCCCTCAATCACTCGCATGGACACAATCCCAGCTGCTGACAAATTCTTCTTCCGTTCACGCGCTCACTTGGACGCCAACCTTTCCAGTTGCCACTTTCTTCGCTTCTCCTCGGCACCCCAACCGACGACGATGGCGCCATTACGATCGCGCTTGGGCTGTGGCGGATGAGAGAGTAGAACCGATCGAAAACCGATCGAAACCGCAGAGCGCAACCCCAACGGATTGGAGCTTGGAGCGATTGGAGCGATTGGAGCGTGGATCTTGGGTTTGGGGGAAACAGGGGATCAGCTGGAGAGATCTCTTTAATGGCGGGGAATGGGGGAGACATGGAGGAGTCCGTCGTGGTTGTGGACGATGAGGCGCTGCGAAAGGCTTATTCGCAGAGCGAGCTTCGGTATCTCAAGACCCAAGTGAGTGATTTGGGTGGGGGGAGGATGGATTTGGTGGGTTTGTGGTTGGTTGGTTGGGGGGTCGATTGGGGTGGTTGGGGGTGGTTGGGGGTGGTTGGGGGGAAATTGGGGATTTGGGTTGGAGTGATAGTTGTGTTTTTCGATTGGGTTACGTGAATTGCAGGCGATTGGAAGGTTTGGTGGTGTCGGGTTTCGATTGAAAGGGTGATCAGGAGCTGGGTGGAACTTTGTTGCTGTTGGTTGCGAGGTGGTTGGAAGGTTGTTTGCTGTATTGGGTTGCTGTGGTGGATTTCATGGGAAGGAAGATAGGGATTAGGTCTATTGGAGGAGAAATGGATGCGAAATCGATGAGAATTAGAATGCTGGAGGGACTTTTGAGTGGAGGGGTGGGAGGAAAGTTGGTTTTGGGCTTTTGTGAAAATTAAGTCTCGAGAGATTGGGTGTCTTTGGATGGAAATATTGAAGAAAGAGGTGATAGGTTTTACAATTTTGAGTTAGGGCTTCGCTATTCCCTAGAGTCTCTCTTGATGCACTGATGGAAGAAATCATCCATCACTGTTTGGAAAAGGAAATTTGGGTGCTTGGAATAGGGTATTGAATGGGCGGCCGAATCCGTGAAAATCATACTGGCATTGTCTTCTTCTCGAAGATTTTCAGTTTGCTTGCCTGATAAAGGAGGAAATGTGGGATAGTTGCTGCTCGGGGCACACCACCCCGTGAAATGTACACCTCTGGTACATCACTGGGTGTCTCTTGATTAGCCCTCCATTCGGCAATGCTTTAGCAAGAGGTGTCTTGATGTCATTGCTGCTTGAGCTCCGTCGCATTGGAAAATTCATCGGTCTCTTATCAACCCTAAGCAGACCCTGGTTCTTATCGACTTGTGGACTGATTTTGGAGCCTTTTGGAAATCATATTCTGTCGTTGGGCTCGTATGTATGTAACGGTGGGAAGGATATTCTTTATGTGGAATAAGCTTTTTTCTTATCCAGTTTTCTCGTTCTCTGTCACGCAGTTCGACCTAATGAACACTGGGAAGACAGGAGTGGTTACTGTGAGCGAGTTGCACGCAGCATTGAAAGTGGTGAAGACGAACCAGACTGTGACAATTAAAGAGGTGGAAGAGATTATTACCAGGCATGACGCGAAGAAACAAGGTGGACTTGACTTCGAAGATTTTTTACGAGTATTTTCTCGGTCCCTGCTCTTTTTGACTTACTTCTGTACTCATTTTTGAAAGCTCAGCGTGTGGAACAGAGACCAAGCTTTTGATGGTGGCGATTTTGTTTACCCGACATTGCATTATTTGGATGCAGATGCAGTTGGAGTTGAGGAAGGCAGGACGAGGGTTCAGGCAGAGTCCAGCAAAAGCAGATTCGTCGTTTTTGACAAGTACAGCTACCACCTTGGTCCATACTATCAGTGACTCTGAGAAGAAAGCGTACGTGGACCATATCAACATGTACCTGGAGAAGGATGCTTCGCTTCAACATGTTTTACCTATTGACTCGGCAACAAATCAGTTGTTTGACTTGATCAAGGATGGCATACTTCTTAGGTATGTAGACTTCGCTTGCGTGCTTTGAACCGAGGCTGAACGTGTTTTGCTTGGAATACAAATGGGAATCAGGCATTTACTTTACTCTGGTAGTGTATTATATTGCACTTGTTTTATATTGTTGGGACATGAGAGTCAAGGTCTCGCACCTCTATAATGGGTTCTCTTTTGTCTAGATTTGCTTGATATGGGAAATTCATTTGCTAGGGAAGTAACGTGAAAGAATTGTTGAGTTTTTGTTTCCGTGCACAAATTCAGAAAAGGTCACTATTAGCGTTGAAGTTGATCATTTCTCCTACATTTTTGTGGCACTGGGATGAGAATGCAGTAATTTGTTTTACCGTCTATGAATTTTGCTGAAATTTTTTCTTAATCGTGCAGCAAACTGGTCAACGTGGCGGTTCCTGGCACAATCGATGAGAGAGCGATTAACATGAAAGAGAAGTTGAACCCGTGGGAGCGAATTGAGAATCACACTCTTTTTCTCAACTCGGCCAAAGCGATTGGTTGCTCTGTGGTCAACATTGGCACTGAAGACTTGACTTTTGGGAGGGTAATGAGAAATGATCTACTTTGTTATGGATTGATGTATTAAGTTATCATTTTTGCGTTGTTGATTGTTAAGGGATAGTGGTACTTGTTATTGTTATGAATTTGCGCTCGAATCTCATCAGCCGATTCTGTGGGTGGGTGCAGCCGCATTTGGTGCTTGGTCTCATCAGTCAAATTGTGAAGGTATGTGCTACTCTTTAATTACCTGCATTGTAAGTTTGTCAGAGGGCGCTTGGGTGGAAACGTCACCTCTGGATTTTTGTGTAGGCTTGATCATTGAAAAATCATTGTACATAAGTCTTCCGTTGGCTTGAGTAGGCGTCAATTGCTTAGTGTTCTTATTGCGTCACGATTCTGTGTTTTAGGGTGTTCTAACAAAGCCGTCATATTGGAGGGGTGCCTGTCTGGCCTTCAGGACGAATATTTTTTAACCGTATGAAATAGTGGTTAAGCCGTTTATGTCTTTGTGCAATCAGATACAACTACTGTCGACAGTGAATCTAAAGCACACTCCAGAGCTTGCGGAGTTGCTTGACGAAACTGAGGTCCGCATGCTACCTGTTTTCATTCTATCAGTCCAAATTGCTATGCTTTGGAACTTGTTACCACGACCGTTGTATTTACGACCGGCATTTAACGTGGAACTAAGCTGCTTATGTTTTGCATTTTGAGCATGGTAACAGGAATTCGAGGATTTATGGAGCATGCCAGCGGAGAAAATATTGCTGCGGTGGATGAATTTTCATTTGAAGAAAGCAGGCCATAAGAAGACTGTGTCAAATTTCTCCTCTGATGTTAGGGTGAGTCTTTGAACTTAGGCTGGAGATTGGAATTTGCGCTAATTAATAAATTCAAATAACGTGTTAAGCTACTTATGCTTCTTTATGGTCACCTTTTATGATTGATGTATTTTCTTTACTTTCATTGACAAAACCCTGTTTCTCAATGGATTGACACATGTGAGAATTGCTCTATTCAGGATGGTTCAGCATATGCTCTTCTTTTGAACCGGCTGGCTCCAGAGTCTTGTTCGTTGGAACCTCTGCATATTGAAGATCGTTTTGAGCGAGCCAAAGCCGTGCTTGCACAAGCTGACCGCATCAATTGCCGAAAGTACCTCACTCCAAAAGATTTGGTTGAGGGCTCACCAAATCTCAACCTCGCTTTTGTGGCTCACCTATTCCACACAAGGTTTGTTCTTCTATCTGCACGTTTCAACTTCTATCTAGAAGTCCCATTTAGTGATCCTGAAACTTATGCAAGGGATTGATGGTTATAATTGGAGATTACAGTCAGATTTTCTGATGGATATTTTAATTTGATTATGCCAGGAACGGGTTGACACAAGACCCTTCAAATAACGATTATGCTGAACTGCTTCATGATGATGAGTACAATGAAGCGTCAAGAGAGGAGCGTATGTACAGGGCGTGGATCAACAGTCAGGGCACTGACACATTTGTCACGTCCCTTTTTGAGGACGTTCGAGATGGGTATGTCGTTTTCATGAGTGCTGCTTGTATGTGGAAAGCACTGAACATGAAAATGCTAAGTCCAGATGCGTCTTTCACAATCTTTGTAAATGTTCATATAGCAAGACTGGTTGACATGTGGTGTTGATGCTGTGTTGGATTAGATTGCAATCATATGGAGCATATTTGTGGAATATTAGCACTTTTTGAGAAGCTTGGACACATTTTACTGCCTTTGCTTGTTCCATTCGGTTTTTAACGGATTTCTAAAGAGCTTGCAGTTTTATTGAAATCATCATTGGAGTGAAGTATTTTCTTTGAATCTCCATCATATATATGTGAAATGACATCAAAGGTATTCCGTTGCCTACAGGTGGTTATTGTTGGAGACTTTGGATAAGGTTTCTCCAGGTTCAGTTTCATGGAAAAGCACAAGCAAACCACCACTAAAGTCACCCTTCAAGAAAGTAGAGAACTGCAATCAAGTGGTTGATATTGGGAAAAGGCTCAGCTTTTCGCTTGTTAATATTGCTGGATCGGACATTGTTCAAGGCAACAAAAAACTCATTTTAGGTATGCAATTGATATCCTGTGGCTCTTGGATCTGGTCAGGATATTTGTTATATGCCTCATAAAGATGACATTGTGCCTTGAGTTAATGGGTCTGCTTGTTGGACATGCTTGCAGCATATCTTTGGCAGTTGATGCGATTCAGCATGCTACAGCTACTGAAGGACCTGAGATTACATGGGAGAGAAGTATCTGATGCAGATATTATTCATTGGGCCAATCTCAAGGTCAGAAATGCTGGTAAAACTACCCGAATGGAGACCTTCAAGGTAACATACACAAGTTTTCTGAAACCTAAGTTCGTCAGCATATCTTGTCCCTAGTATTGCTTTTATGTGCAACTTCTTGTATTGAGGATGAAAGCACTTGTACTTGCAGGATAAAAGTTTGTCATCTGGTCTATTTTTCCTGGATCTTCTGGGCGCAGTAGAGCCACGAGTAGTTAACTGGGATTTGGCGACCAGCGGAGTAACAGGTAAGTTTTAAATATGCTTAATAGGTCAGAATTTCAGTTCTTTGTGGAGGTTAAATTTTGCTTCGTAGCTCAAATTTAGATAGACACTAACAGCCTTGATGGCATCGTATTTCACGTAGTTGTGTTTATTTCAGTGGAGCTGAAAACGCAGCTTTGGATTTGCTAGTCTTTTCATCATTTGTTTGAATTTTTGTTTGTTCGTTTTTGGTTTTTCAGCTATCAATTTACCGAGTGTTCTGCATATAATGACAGGTGATGATAAGCGAGTCAATGCTACTTACGTTATCAGTATTGCTCGGAAATTGGGATGCTCGGTCTTCCTTTTGTGGGACGATATTGTGGAGGTGAGTTCCAAGTGTCTGAGTTTGGGTTCTTCTACATTACGATCCTCTCAACTCAATTTGATACTTCGGACTTAGGTTCCGGGACT
Organism: Rhytidiadelphus loreus; assembly: GCA_947034895.1. Taxonomy (NCBI): domain Eukaryota; kingdom Viridiplantae; phylum Streptophyta; class Bryopsida; order Hypnales; family Hylocomiaceae; genus Rhytidiadelphus; species Rhytidiadelphus loreus. Next base: position 24,335,886 of record OX344764.1, read on the forward strand.
TGTCTACCATGTATCCTCACGTTGCAGTCTATCGTAATCTTTTGACATACTCCTAAATTTTCTGAATGAAAAGCTTTAGCTGTCGTTGAAATGTGAGCTGTGTACTTCATTGCATCGTGCATGTGACAATCAAATCACACATAAATTCTTTAAACATCTTGAAACGATTGCTTAGGATTCCGACTTTTCAACATCTCCCATCAGATCCAATTGGATTACGCTGGGATTATTAACTCAGTTTGACATTAGAACCATATGAATCTAATGCTTACTAACTTTAACATTAAGAGCTTTGTCAATATAATTGTGGACGCTTCTTCTAATGCTTTTTTAATTTGGATTCTCGCCCCTCAGGTTCGGCCGAAAATGATTTTGACACTAACAGCAAGCATCATGCTGTGGAGTTTAGCCAACAAAATGATTACGAAGGCCGTGGACGCCAGTGCAGCAGCAGGGAAGTGGGCAGCAGCAGTCCAGAAGATTGATGCCACAAACAAGTTTGGCAAAGTTGGGGATTCTGTGCCAACTGTCATCTAAATTGGTGGGTGGGGGAGATTGTTTATTTATCAATTATTCTCTTACATGTCTTGTAGGTAAAAACACACACAATAGGTCAGTTTATTTAGTGATGATGTTGGGGAGTTTCTCAAGGAGTGGACACCATTTGTACTTATCGATTTTACTTTAGAAGTCCACTGCTGTCTGTCTCCCCATTGAGTTGAACATACGATACAAACCATCCACTCCTTGCTGCTGATGTCGAGGCACATGTACGCACTGTGCCGTCTGAACTCCCTTTCTGAGGATTCATGTAACTCTATCATGAAAAATGGAAATAATTGTCTGCTTCTGTGGGACAATGGACTACCTCATGTGAGGTTTTGAATTCTGTTGGGAACTTCTTAACAGGTGGTTGGGAATTTGAATTCTGTTGCTTGTTAGACTGGTCAATTTTATGTTTATGTTCTTAATGAGGATTCCAACGCGCCAAAATATGTGTTTTCTGAGACCTTCAAAGTTTTATTTGGAAATTTATGCTGGAAGAAGGTTCAAAGTTCCAGGAGAGGGGTGACAAAATATCAAAATTAGTTGGCAAAGGGTGATGAAGTTGCTAGATGGAGGTGGGTTTAGCGAGTTTGTTTTACTTATTAACTATTGATATATTGTATTGTACACAATTACATATAAATAGCACTCTAATAATAGTAACCAGGCACAATACCATACCTTCTTAGCAGCTTGGGTAGCTTTTTGCCTGATAATTAATTAAAGTGCAAAAAATAGTTAGGCAACCCAAAAATTAATATATTAAAATTGGGCAATTTTAAAAATATGATTCAAATAAGTTAAGGTAGTCATCTAAGTTGATCTTAATACAATTTTTGGAAGGTGGTTGTTATTTTCATTTGAGGTGTCAATGTTTACCTAAACCCTTATTATAACCTCCAAACCCAAAATTCTCTACTTTGTGTATCAAGGGTTGTATATAAGAGATAAAGTTTTGTTTATGAAAGATAATAGTTCTTTAGAATGGTCAAAATGGTGAGGCAAAAAGTTTTGCAATGTATGTTTACATTTATTGATAAAGAAGAAATGCAAGATTGTATGGATCAATTTGAATTTCTATGAATTAGGCAAATATTGATCAATTGGATGTATGTGTAGTGAAGATGGTGCTTTTAGGTCAATATTGCATTTGATAATCCCTACCTTGTTGTACCTTTGTAGACCATTGAATTCAATGTTCCAACTTATTTTCCTTTTTTGATACACGATTTTGATTATTTAATAATAGAAAGGGACTAGCACTGTGACTTCAAGAATGTTATAAACATCGAGATCATTACATAGTTGATAATTCATTTTTAGTAGTCTATTAAAGTAGCCATTTCTATTGATCTATTGACAATTAAGTACTTTCAACCATTGCTTAAATTCATAATTATTTGCAATACAATTACAAACCACCAATATCTACATTATTGATTACAAATGCAACATCTGCAACTGCTTATGTCACATTGTTCTCCACGTTGAATGTCATGTTTCCATCTATATTCATATTTGTTGCCATTGGAAAAAATTTGCAGACCATCAAAAGGCCAAAGGAAATCCATTGAGTGTGTGTTCTTTTGAAGTGCCCCCTAAACCTAGTAGTGTATAAGTTGTTTCTATTTTGTAATTGGATAGAGCCAATAGGCCCCTCCTTTTTTTCAAGGGGTAATTGCAACTGCCAAAGCCTAGGCACACATAGAAAGTGCACATGTAAAAGGGATTGCCTCAAAAAGATAAGAATTCTTATGTTCATATGAAAAAGAAATCTTATAAGCTTTTAAAGTCTATATTTTTTTGAAACTAAAATGTCAGAGGAATGTAAAAAATATCACCTTTTTGAGTAGTGATATTTCCAAGTTGATTGAAATTTCTTGAACAAATCAATATTTTGAATAATTTCAATTTGGTAGAAAATTTTGTTTTGGCATCATAGATATTTGAAATAGAGAATTCTTTGAAGGTAAGATATTCTAGAATGGATTTCTATATTGACCTATTGAATGAAGTTTGAAAATGAATGCCAAAATTTTAGGAAAATTATTTCTTACATATTATTTTTTGTGTGGTATAAAATGAAAAATTTAAGAACATTCACAAAAATACACCATACCTAATTGTATTTTTTGAAAAAAATATTTAATTTGGCACAGGAAGTAGACCCGTGCTAGTACACTGAAGTATCCATGGTTTGTGTAAAGCTCTATTTATTGGTAAGTCTAAATTTCGGTATGACTGCCCAGAAAACATTCCCAAAAGCTGCTCCAAAAGCTGCCCGGAAAGCTGCCCTAGTTTTCAAATAATCGTTCGGGATGACGTCACGGGGCATTCCCGCCTCATTCGCGCGGGAATTCCTGCTGCCACTAGTTAGGGTTCAATTCAAGTCCTTTCCCGCCAATATATTCCCGTAGAGTTTAACGGAACTAAATCCTAGCAATCGTTAAGCTTTCACTGTCGATAGATCTTTGTATTGTGCTAGTGATGGTGATGCAATTGCGGTAGAGAAACAGAGGCAAACTGAGAGAGACCGAGAGATTCCGATTTTCGAAGCTCATCAAGCCCGTTGGACTGAGCTCGCACTGTGAATAGAGATTTTCTCGCGGAGAAGAAATTGTCAAGAAACGCTTCGATCGGTGCCCTGGAGGAAGTGTTTTCCCGCAGATTCTCGATTTTGTATGACAGATTTCTATGCATTGTGCAATTTGGCTATGATAGCGGTGTTCTCGTGTTACTGTTGATTGTATAGTTTTGGAGTTGTAATTAGACTCGGCGGGATCATGGCGAGTCCTTTCCAAAATGACTCACTCTTTCACGCTCTGTCAATGCGAGAAGTGCGTCCTTGCAAAGGTACTTCGACTTTCTCAAATTTCGCTTGCCTGTAAAAGAGTCTTCCACTCTATGTGGAAAGTTCAATAATAAAGAGAAATGCGTACACAATGCAGTGCCTACAATAACTGTAAGGTAGTCCGTTAGGAGTCTGAGGTAGTTCTGATCTTGACTACGAATTACTTATTTGCGTTGGAGTTTAGACTACTGATGAGTTGGCGTGACAATTGAACGTGTGCAGTGAGAGGGAGGCCGAGCATGGGAGGTTTATCTTCAGAAGGAGGATCTTCAGGTTCAGGTGTACTGTCTGTGGAGTCTAATGGAGTTCCAGCTCCACCGCTTGCGGTCGCTTATGGCAAGGTATTCCAAGATTTCAACTGCACATCCTCGACTGTGAGGATTTTGTGTAGGATTTGAGAAATGGCTATCACTATTTATTGGATGCCTTTATGTATATGTATGAAAATGTTCTATTTCCCGATATAGCACGTTAATTATTATGTTGCAGAATCTTCTACCAGATGTACATTGGGATGCGATAAGGCTTTGTACACTTTGACTACGTTGGAAAAGCTTTTTATGGAACATTTTCATTTACAATAAGCGGTTGGATATGAAAATATGTAGCCTTTGTAAATAAATAGGATTTGGTTAAAAAAATTGCGGGATTAATTACCGTTAGCAAGTGTCATTTCGGGGACGGTGAAATTACTGATTTGTTATTGATCTAATAAGGCAAGTAATCATTATGAGTGAGCTAAGACAGCTAATATGAAATCCTGTAGTTGACAATTCTCACCATCTTTGAATGAAATAATTGGTTTATTAATTTAGATGATCATATTTGTAAGACTATTTGCCAGGTTGATTAAAGATTTGAAGTGTCATGCTGAAATCATAACTTTTGATCATGATTGTCGGGGTTTAGTATTCCAATATTGGAAACAAGCTTTAATTTGTTGCCTTCACAAAACGTGTTTGTTTGGGTGCGAGTTGTGTTCTAGATATGATAAGATTGTCATTTATGCAGAAAAAAGGAGACGGGCACCTACTCGCAGTGGCTGATGAAGAGGGCTATGTCAGCATCTATAACACTCGCCTTGCACTACCAACCTTCATGACAACACAGTTTAATACAGGTACGTAGGAAGTCCTATTCACTGAAACTTCTCTTTCTGTATACGAGAACGCTTGTACTTCTCCGTATACCAGCTGATTCGTTTGTCTTCTCAGCCGCTACTCTCTGTCCAATATCGATTTAGTATGGCTAACTGGGCTGACTATGCTCACAGAAAAAAGCAGATGGAAGTCATGGGTGGCGCACAGCAACGCCATTTTTGATGTCTGCTGGATACAGGTATGCAACAGCAACCAGCAGACCATGTAAATGCCAGTTATTTGTGCCTAAGTTTTATGGTTGCGTCCACAACAGTAGTAGAAAATCCAACCACTTTGAGCTGATTCAGAAGCGTAGCTGCTTTGTAACAGTAGGTTGAAGACTTCATTGAATGGTATTACAATGGGTAGGGTTCAATTCAGTCAAGTTTTCTAGAATGCCTCCGATAATTTTGGGTATGAAACTTTTCGTAGCGAATTGGGATGCCGGCTCTTTTTGCCCCCACCCATTTTAATACCAAGCGTTGACCCGTTTCTGTGTAGGATGATACACGTATGCTGACGGCGTCGGGAGATCAGACGGTAAGATATTCTTTAAGCCGCAGTGACCTGTGCGCTGGTTAGGATACAGTACATTTAGATGTACGAAGTTCTGTCTTGTGATCCAGAATTATTGACTATGGTTTCAATGCAATTGACGAATATTCTGCCCCCTGTAGATTCGACTCTGGGATGTAGAATCGCATGCGGCTTTGGGAGTGATGAGGGGCCACTGTGGGAGCGTCAAATCGTTGTGCGCGCATCCTTCTAACGGAGGTACTTTCGTAACGTTCCAGTTCTGACTATGTATACGAGTAATTCAGTTGTTTCTTGATTTATTTATCTAAATGTGGTAATGTGATTCACTGCACTAGCGGAGAACCCCCTGTCTGGATTTACCTAGAAAACTTCATCGCTTTGCAATTTTGCAAGTCATGTTAAAAATCGCCTTATCTGGAATACGTCTGTAGGTTTTGTACTAGAGTTGATCGACGAATATAGAATGATCCTTTTGTAGCGAATCCCAATTATGAAAGGCACCGGTGCACTATATGAGTGAGTTTCTTTCCTAAGTGGGTGAAGCTCTGCAGCTGATTACACCTCGTCTGTACTGCAGAACTTTTTGCCTCTGGGTCTAGGGATGGGAGTGTTGCACTCTGGGACCTGCGTACTTCAACTTCGAATGAACCGAGCTTCAGGTTGGACTATTACGATACGAATAAAAGTTGCCCATCTATTTGATCCTCTTATCCCATTCTGCTCTGTTTTGGCTTCTTGAAGTAATTGACATCTGGAGTTTTGTACATCTTATCTGATGGATGTGGTCTTAGTATGTAAGTGACGTGATGTTCGGTACTTATGCTACTATTCTGATGATGACAGACCAGTGTCATGCATGAAGGATACCCATGTTGCTCCAAGGTGCAAGAACGTTCGGCGAAGGAAGGTATGTATTCCTTAAATTGTTCTGATTCCGAGTGCCCAAATTGGGATATTTAAGTGTACAGATCTCTAGAAGTGAAGACTGATGTACATTTTAGGTTTTATGTAGGCGTCTGGAAATTGCCAATCTCTTGATATTTATCCATTTCAACGAATTTGATGATGCGTTGTGTTCAACACTGTCTAATACACAGGTCAATGCATCTTTTTGGCATGATACTGCTTCTCGGTGCACTCAATTAATATGTTGTTGCGGCAGGGAGAAACTCATAGTGTTACTGCCGTGCTGTATCAACAAGATGAACGCATCCTGGCTACTTCGGGTGCAGCAGATGGGTCAGTACCTTTTGGCTCCAAATGGGCATTGAGATATACGCTTTCAACTTGACTTTGGTCGCCGCTCTTGTCGTTGATGTTCTCCTGAACTTTTGTGTTCACTGAATTTGCAGAATTGTTAAATTTTGGGATACAAGAAATCTCAAGGTGCCTGTTGTTCAAACTCCTCAGCAGAAAGACCCGTCTGAAGGGGTGAGTATTCGCTAATCCAATACAGCATTATGGCCACTGTGTGCAATGCTCGGCTACCTTCTGCAATTCTTATGTATGATCAATGAATCCACTTTAGCATGTGAAATGAGTTGCTGTGTCTCATTGTGGGTCCGTGTGACTTGCTCCAGATGTCAACATCTCAAATGAGTGGTCGCGTACATGGCATCGCAAGTCTTTCTCAAGATCCCACAAGTTCGCGTCTCATAGCCACGTGCACAGACAACAAGTACGCAAATGAATATCAGAAATAAAATCTGTTCATAGTATGATTCTCCCTGTAATTATGCACGATTCCAATCAGTACTTTTGGACCACACTAGTAATTTTCATGTTTAATCTAGTGCTGGTTTCTAATCATCGTTGTTGCTCGCGATCAGAATCTACATGTATGACGGTGCATTTCCTGATCGAGGCGTAATGTCGAGTTTCTCGGGCCATGTTGTAGGATCTTTCTATATCAAGGTATGGAATCAGTCCAACATGAAAATTTTCTATAACTTTATTTTTGTTTGTGATAGCTTAATGATATAATGTATATTCTTCTGCTCGAACTCGTAGGAATTATCTAGTCTAACCTGGCACACCGGTTTCTGAGATTTACCAGGCAGCATTCAGTCCCGATGGTGCTCATATCGTGAGTGGCTCCTCAGACAACAACGTGTATGTATGGCAGGTGAGACCTCCACACAGCCTGTGTTGATTCTTTATAATTGTCCTTTCCTCGGATTCTAATCTCATATTACTCGCCTTTATATCTTATATTAATCTGACTTGTTCGTCGCTATACGCTGTGTAGAATGTTTTAATGTTTATCAGCGAATCAAGAAACAACTAGCCTAATATGCTTTAATGTGTCAGGTGGACCATCCTTCTGCTGCACCGGTCGTTTTGGAAGGTCATAGAGGAGAAGTTACTTCCGTGGACTGGTGATCATCATTCCCATCAGTATTCATTGAATACAAATCAAGCTTTTAGCTTCACCCAATTAAATTCCTTTTCATATGGTGACGCTTGTATTATTTAGGTTTAAAATATGGCTAACATGCTTATCAATGCTTGTCTATGCAGGTGCTCATCAAGTTATTGCAAAATCGGAACGAGCTCTGATGATTGCACTGTAAGCCTCTTCTTAAAAGTGGCATGCTTCTCTGACTACAACCTCATACAAGCTTAGTGCGCCAATATGTTAGCTTGTATTGCATTGCTACTATAATAGATTTGAATTTTGATTTTTGAATTATCTCAGGGCAAACTAACTCACATACCCGGTGCATCTGATTACAGGTCCGTGTTTGGAGCTTGAAGGAGCATCAGTTCACGCCCAAACAGTTGCCGCCTCTGGTCTGCCAGCGGCGCCGTCGTATTACTGCTCAGCTACCTTCATCTCCCTCTAAAGCGAACTTAAATATTATCCCCGAAACACCCCCGTGCAAATTGTTCAACTCTCACGCGAGTACTCCAACTTCAGTCCTTGACGGTCTTTCGGAACTAGACCCAAATCTGGCTCATGGATCTGACCCTGGAGGCAAGAGGAATATCCGTCTTGCGTTGAGCCCTGCTCTTGAAGGTAGAAAGCGGCCTCGCACTATCCTGGATTATTTCAGCACACCATAGTCGAGGTAAGGGAAAATCGTAGATAGTTTTGTACAACACAGCATAGACAGTGATCATTTTTTGGAGGCATAAGTATTCTTGCCCACTACTTCCAGCTTATTAGACAGAATTGCCCCGATTGTGTACATAACAGAGGCTACTATGCATTTTTTAGTCAGTAAATGACATTTTGAAACAGCAGCAAACCAATCTTTATTGAAATATCTGGTGTTGTTTTGGTCTACAGTGTTACACTCGTTACAACATGACACCAGTGCAGTGTGAACTATCATGCATTGGTTGTATTACACTGGTATCCCATGGAACGGTGTTTGGTGGCCCGTGACGAACACCATTCCATGCAGTGAATGCATGGTCTTGAAGCTAGCAATTAATTTAATGCAGTATTTTGCAAAATACATTTTTCTCTGATTGGACTGAACCTAAGAAAAAGCCTCCATTTTGAAGTTTAGGCATGTTGAACCTGCAATTGGTGGAGATTTTCGCTTAAAATTTTTGAACAAGTTAACTGAAGAATCCTATGGTTGGATTTGTTAAATAATAAATTATTGAAAACTAATCTCTTGTTTGGGTATTCCGAAGCAGGATATGGACTCTCAACATGAAAGAACTTTAGGGTTTAAAGCTGAAAATGTGGAGAGTGCCTAGACCTCTACAATTTGAGGTTCAATTAAGCAATTAAGGTTGTTTCCATGCTGTGGAATCCCACCAATGTGACGAACAGCATATGCGAAGTGGGACTGTCACTCACATGTACAGTATAGGGAAGCTCAAAAACCGTTCCGGAAATATATGCTACAAGTTTTGGGAAACTAATTCTGCAAGAAAATATATATGTCGAGAAATTATGCAAGTGAGATGGTTTTGTGGAGACAGAGACCCACCTTGATGGTTTCTATTTGCTTAAGATTAAGCAATCCTCTCTGGATATCTGCGGCATCTCGGGAGCGAAATTCGAGGGTCATGCGGCAGACTACTGGACTAGCTTTGACAAACCCTCCGTTTACTGTTTAAGCCCGGAGAGAACTTGAAGGGTCTACAACGAAGCTGAAGTTACCATCAGCCCTTTGCTTGCTTGGAGGTGAGGTACCTTCAGTTTGCAACGCCAGCGTCACCGTCTCTTGCAACATCGAGCCTGCATACGGTATGCATTGCCCTTCTTCGTCTTCGTCTTTCAACCATTTTCTGCTTCAACCTCGTTCTTTGTGAACTCAATTTCGTTCTGTTTTGTGATGCACTCATCTGACTTCTGAGTAGGAAAGTAGGATGTACTTGGAGTGTGTTGCTGGATGCCCCCTTTGCTATGAATCTAAGGTATGGTTATTAATTGCATTGCTGGGCTTCTGTTCCAAACCTTGCTGCTCTGTGTTGTTGGGAGCATTGGAAGCTGGCCGCCTCCATCGACGCTATTGTATGCGACCTTGAAGCTCGTATACCCTTCTAAGTACACCAAGTATTGCAATTACCTTTGTGTCAGACAAAATCATAAATTTGTGTATAAAGCAAGGGTGAGAGCAGAAATATGTTCTAGGTAGCAAAATTCTCAAAACACACTCAGATGTTACTTTCATGTATGTAGATATTTGTGTAGTAGAAAGCAATTTCCGTGTGAGTAAACTATGGTAAGATATGATGTATGTTGCACAAAAGGGGGCTCTCTATCTTGGCAGAAATGAAATTAAGTTTCCTTAGTCAGTAAGATCACTTTTAACCCTCAAGTGCTCCGACGTCCATATCCTAGATGATGAATAGAGGGCTTTGAGGTGTTGTTTTGTCCACCGAACTTTTCATTCATCCAATGTAACAATTGAATTTTGAAAAGACAACCTTCCTTAATGATCAATTTCATGAAATTACAGTAAATAATATTTTTGTATAGTAGAAAGATATAAGCAAAAATGTGCTAAAATTAGAAAAAGGATCAAGGCCTTAAGGGGTTACGAAATATCATAGTGAATAATTGTATCTTATCTCCTTCAGCTTATCTTTATCATTGACTCTCTTGTAGAGCATTCTTTCTTCCATGCATAATTTTTTTTTCTAGATTTGCACTTGTCCCATTGTAGGGTCCAAGTGGCTAATGCTTAGAAACTAAAGAATAGTTGTGGGCTTTCAAAGATCACCAACAAGCTTTCAAACTCACACTAAACTCAACTCCATGCGATCCATTTGTTGGAGTTTGTAGTGGTAGAAATCATCATGTTGGGTCACAACAACATTCAATCTTGTATAGAATTGAATGCAACTTGCTTTGAGCTGTAGGCCAAGCTTGTAGTTTAGGTGATTTTGTAACCCCCATTGATAGGCTAAACGTTTGCATTGGACTTGTGTGATGTGGGATAAGGTGAAAACACCCAAATCCTAACAAGTAGACTTCTATTGAAAGTGTCCACTGAAGTACAATTAAATTATTCCCATACTTAATCCCTAAAGGATTGGGGTGAGCGTAGCTCTTATTTTCTTGACTAGCTCTTGTAACAAGCATAATCACTCATTTGTGTAGAATAATTTTGATGATTGCCATGGTTGAAATAAAAGAAGACTTCTTTAGCTTTCCTATGAAAAAATGATTGATGAAATTGCACAATTTTTGAGAAAATGCCACTACTGACAAGATTGATGGAAGATGTTTGGTTAGGCAGTACTTTGTACATATGCTAAAATTTAAATGTTGAAATTAGAATGCTCAAAAGTGTTCCAAAAACTTTGATTTTTTTTCCACATAAACAATTCATCATGTGTAATTTTTTTCAAATATTAATCATTTCAAGATGTGGAAAAAAAAATATGAAGGTTTGAAGTGTGGTCTAAGGCACCTTTTCCATTCTCCAAAAATTCACCAAAAATTGCACCATCAATCATTTCTAGATTGTATTGCATCAATGGATTTAATAGAAAAAATTGGCTAGGGTCTCTTTGTTGTTCATGGACTATTTGTGAGGTTTACATTTTTAATTTTCTACAAATGTTGTGGTAGAAGCCACTTAGTGGCATAATGGTCTTTTAGAGGTTAAGTGCAATTGGTTGACGATTGATTATCTAGATTTCAGTATTGTGACCAAGCTATGTGAAAATTCATAGTTTTACTTCTTCCATCCCAAAATGATCTTCCGATTCAGAACAAGATGTTTATGATATTTGCTGAAAATAACATTATTTCAACGTGTTTTGAGTTGTAACTAGAGTTTAATGCACTCCTATTGTCTAAAAACTTTAAATTGTGGAACCCTTTTCAATGTTTAGTATTAAACTAATTGCAATAAAATTAAGGAAAACCAAAAGATCATTTTGGGATGGAGGGACTACATGTCTTATCCAAAAATTCTATTCTTTTAAAAAAAATTCATGATTAGTTTCAATTGCTAATACTACAAAAATATTTTTTTTCTAGAAAAAAGTGCCTTCTTCTATCAATGTTGAATTACTTACTCATATAATTTTGATAGTTTTGGGTGTTTTCACCTTGTGGGCATGTGATTGAGAACTCCATATTAAGTCCATGTACATTCAATTGTCATATTTTGCATGCATTTTAGACTTTATGGTCAATTTCGTTAAAATGGCAGTATTTTGCATGCCATTTTAATGGAATATCTTCTACAAATGGAGAATAAGTGTGCCACGATAGGGTCATACATGTGCCAATTTTATGCCTAGCACATTCAAATCACTCCTAGTTCACGCATTTCCACTCCCCTTGGACAATCTTTCCATTGTTTTTATTTTTTCAGTGGTTTCATTTTGTGCCATTTTAATGGAATACCACCATTTTAACAAAATTGACCATCTTTAGACTTTTGTATTCAAGTTATGTGGTTTGTAATTTCTTCTCTTGCATATGCAAAAACTTAACTCCCTCACAAACATAAATAAATATATGTAGCAAATTCTTGCTCACACAAATGCCCCTAATGTATTTAGTGAGGCTCATTTTCAAGAGTTTTCAACACTAAAAAATCAAGATTTGCAATGGACAACCTTGCACAAAATCCTGAATAGAAAAATCATAATCATTCATTTCAAACTTGAATTTTTGATGCTAAAGTACTAGAAATAGTAATTTTGTAAGGTTTTATTTAACTTTAAAGTATTATTGACACCAAAATTTGTTTCCTCAGACATTTTGGGATTAAATAGTAGTTTCTTCTAAATTACCATAACTGACTTGTAGCTCTTCTTTTGTATCCTAAAAACAAAATTCCTACACTAAACTATTGCAAAATGGACCTTAAGAAATATGATGTGTGGCCAAAATTTTGTCCGTCCCACACTTGGGGCGAATGGAGATAAAACTCCCAAATGAATTTGAGATTGTTGAGAAGCACCCAAAAGTCCATCATCCATATGAACTTTGGATAAGGGCCATCATTACTATGTGTGGGTGATGTTTTATTCAAATAACTTGTCATTCATCCAAAGTAGAACTTGAATCTTCATTTTATGAATATTTTAATGCAATTGAGGTGAATAGTATTTGTGTACAATAATGTAAGCCAAACTATACTAAAAAAAATATGGAAAATTAAAAAAAAAAATTGGGGCATTCAAGAGTCTAATTTCAAATTGTTATGCCTTTCAATCATTTATTTTAGGGAATATATAGACATGTTTAATAATATTTTGTTGTACAATCAATTGTTCGTTTATTCTACTTGATACTAATGTGATGTAGGATTACCTTGTATACTTCTAAGAAATTTCAAGATGGTCATGTATTCTTACTATTTGTATTGTGTCATATTTGAGGGTGATAAGGTTTAGATCATACCATGACATCCAAATGAAAGTTGTTAACTATTAACCCCTTAAGTTTCTTAACTATGTTTTCACCAAAAACACTCCAAAACTGCCATTTCTAGTACAAGTACCAAATTTTTTTTAAAAACATTTTTGAACACATATGACTATAGGTTCTTGTAGTAATTTGGTTTGAGAAAATGTGAAAAAAAATTCAGAAATTTCTATAGCGTGGATTGCAAGATATTAGCGTTTAAAGTGACAATTTTTTTTTTTGGCCTTGTGAAAAATTGGGCAACTGCACTTCACAAGGTCACATTTGTATGAAAAAATGTCCATATTGGCGGTGCTTCTCTGGATTCATTCTCCAAGGCAAGTTGGCTACATGCTCAAAAAAAGTCAGGTAATTTGGAATTGTACAACATATAGGAAAAAAATAGTAATAAGTAGAAAGAAGTAAAAAATGATACAAAATACTAAATTGTTGAGAATTTAGTTATGGAATTGACAAATGACAATCCCAATTATGTTTTTAATGTTGTAATAAAAAATCTATACCTTATATTTTTATATTTTTCCAAAAATATTGGAAATTAAATTAAATAAAAGACTTCAAAGTTTATTTTAGAGTACTAATACCATAACTGCTTGTAAAGTAAAACTCCTCATAACTTTCATCTCATTAATCAAAATGAAATGATTCAAAGTTTTCAAAGTATATATAAATCTAGAAAACCAATTAAAAAAATGATTTCTTAGAAAAGTGATTTTTTAAGAATTTTTTTGAGCTGCCTAGGTTGCCCATAGTTCAAAGAAAATTACATATTTATGCATTAATTTTTTAACCATGTAGTCAAAAGTTATAAAAATTTGGGCCTAAAAGCTATTTCTCTGTTACATGTTGTGTGAAAATCTCAAATAAAAAAATAAATATTTCATTCGTAGCTGCCCAAAATCGCTATGTTGCCAAAAGAAAAGTAATTTGGTTGTTTAGGGGTTAAATCCTCAATCCAATGTTGTATCTCTTAACATATTTTTGTTTGTATATCATGTTTTTGTTTACAAATTTAATCTAGGAGTGAATTGAAACATTCTAAATATGATTTCCTATATATCTTCAAAGGTTAAACCATATAATCAACACAATTTTGGTATATAGTAGTCGGATTGATGTGATTTGAAACAAAGGTCATCACAACGTACAAATAGACCAACATTTGGGGTATTTTTTAGTTTTATTAGCTATTTTTCTTCAATTCCCATATTAAACCAATCTTTCAAGTACCAAATCCATTATTTTCACTATTTTTTTTACTCTAAATACAAATTTTATAGATTTTTTCACCATTTTATATTTTTGATGTTTTCAAATAGCAATTGATTTTTTCCCCCAATTCCATTGCTTAACAATGAACTAACCGGTAATTCTCCATGAACATTGGATGGAATAAAGTAACTACACCTAATCTTGACTACTTTCTAAAATCCCATAGTTCAAATTCTCGCCTAAAATGTACTTCCATCAATTGTTCATGATAGGCTATAGTTGGTTGCCCTAAATCCTACTTTCATCACTTTGAAAACCTGTAGTTTATTCATACGGTGTCCAAAATATGCATTCTAGGAGAATCTAGAATCTCCTTTTGACCCCACAAAAAGAATTTAATATAATAATGAAATCTATGCCAAATTGCTTATTTTTGTGATTTTAGGTGTAAGGTAACAAGCTCTGAAATCACAAAGGCTCTAAAACTGCCCACCTCCTCAAATGTATACCATGTGTATATGTTGCTTTTTCATAGTTTTCAACAATGTACAAACAATGTACATTTTAGGAGGTGGGCGGTTTTAGAGCCCTATGCCATTTCAACTTCAAAATTTTATAAGTAATTCCACAAAGCTCCAAAAAATATGAAACAACTTGGGTTAGATGCCAATTCCACTTGTCTTCCAAGGAAAATTTATTGAAAATTATTTCAAAAAACTTCGCCTCCCCCTAAATTCAGTTTCAGCTCTTAGGTGGGCGATTTCTGGACCTGTTACCTTAGGTTACCTTAGATTGATAGAACATGAAGCATGCATTCCATGTTGGTATCAGCCAGGGTGGGGTGGGGGCACGTGCCGAGTACCGAAGATACAAACAAAAAGGGTTAAGCATTCCAATCAAAATACGTACTTAATTGGGGCCATGATGGCGAGGACTCAAGGAGAGTTTACAGTGCACACGGGGAATCTGTTGCCATATCAAATGGACGACCAACTGGCTGGTCTGATAGTAACTTACTAACTAACTACCCCCCTCCCCAAGGAACATAAACATGTCACTCTGCTTCTGAGAATTAGGCTTAATCGTAGATGGCTACACTAACAATGAAATTTTGTGGTATGGGGGTTGCCTATTAATAGTGTTATTTATCCTGTCATGTAACCCACTTTAATTCTCATTTATTAGTTAACAATTAGTGTTTTGTCATGTTCGATACTAGTTTAGTGTGACGTGAATTATCTTAGTTCTAATTTAGTTTTTTTTTGTGAAGATTTAATTGATAATTAGGGTTCATGTTTGACATTCAATTTTTGTAACATTGGCGATGTTATTGCCATTTGGTGTTGAAGTTCATAATTAGTGTTGCAAAGAATACATTATATTATTATTATAGTGGAAAAAAGTTGTTGATATTGATTAGTTGAATGGCTTGGAGAAATTCTATAAGTCAAGTCAATATGTTGGTGGCCTTTTGGAGGTTGGTTCAGGCTTAGCTAAGGTAGGACTATCCATTCCCGACTAGAGATCCATATCCAACCCATAGGATGTATTGTAGTTATTTCCAACCAAGGTTGCAACAAATTTCCAACAACTACTTCGAACGTACTTTTTTCTCCTTTTCAAGGTTGGGATTGTAAGGTCGTGACACATGTCTCTAAATAGTGAGTAAGAAAGTAGGAAGTAATGAGTGGGAAAGTAGTTCTTGAATGATCGGAATTGAATGATTCTAGAATTAAACATGGATCTAGACCAACTTTTGACTTTCAAAATTTGTAGTAATTTCAATTGAAGCAATAAAATTACCAAAGTTTTGTCAATCCCCATCATTTCTATCATTACACCTCTAAATATATTTGATTTGCCTTGCACTACTCCTAATCATGTCTAGAATTGCTTATTTGATTGGTTATGGAGGCATTCATTATAGTTGAATGTTTGATCCCATGCTTGAGTTGTGCTACTAGACCACATGTGCATTAGTAGACTCAGATGACTAAGGTAGGAGGTCTATAAAGCGCCCATGTAAGAGTTTAATTTGAATTTGGGGAGGTGAAACTTCTTGAAATATTTTTTAGTAAATTTTCCTTCAAAGACAAATGGCATTGGCATTTAATCCAAGTTGTTTCAATTTTTTGGAGATTTGTGAAATAAGTTATGAATTTTTGAAGCTGAAATGCAATAGGCTCTAAAATTGCCCACTTCTTGAAATGTAAACTATTTGTACATTACCAATATGATGAAAAAACAACATCTACAAATAGTGTACATTTGAGGAGGTGGATGATTTTAGAGCCTCAGTGCTTTATGGACCTCCCTCCTACCTTGCAAACAAAATTCTACAGCTTAAATTTTTTGAATTTCTATTAAAAAGTGAAAGCACTGAGTGAAGAAATTTTTTAATCATATGCAAAGCAAATGAGGTCATAGCCTCAATTTTTCATTATTATCCCCTAAAGTCCCAAGGCCATTTTTCTGGAAAAAAACCCACTCAAAACTGCCATTTCTATTGCATTTGTCCAAAAAAACAAAAAAAAATACTTTTTTTAGAACTGAACCATAGGATCTTAACCCCTTAAATACCAAGGCATTTTCTTGCTCCGAAACCACTGAAAACTGCCATTTCTGCCGCGATCACCCAAGAAACCAAAAAAAACTTTTATTTAGGATCTAATCGTATGATCTTGTAATTAACTTGTCTTGTATAATGTGGTAAAAATTTCATGAAGTTTGACCGTACGGATTAGAAGATATTAGCATTTGAAGTTGGGAAAAGAAGTTTTTTTGAATGCTAGCCTGCAATTTCAGATGACTTTGACCACCATTTGTGGATTTTTTTGCACTACACACCATAAAGTTAAAAAAATTTATGTTGAATATTTGAGTTGAGAGTTGGGGATAAAAATTTCAGAATGTCAAAACTTGATTTTTATATATAAAGAAATTGTTAAGTAGAAGTAGGTCCAAAATTGAACAAAACTCTAAATTGTTAATAGCTCTAAGATGGAATTGAAACATCATAATCCCAACAGTGAGACTCTTCTTGCAAGCAAACTTTATCCTACCAGAAAAAAAAAATTGAAAAAAACTAAGAATTGCATTCAGAAATGAATTCTAAATTTTTTTTTCTGAAGATGAGTAGATTGCCCAAAAAATGAGATTGTCCATAACTTTTTCATTATTAGTCCAAATAGAATGAATCTAAGCTTCAAATGTAGAAAAAAATATAATCTTTCAGAAAAACATTAAAAATTAAGAAAAATATTTTTTTGGTGTTTTTTTAGTTATGCCCGGCAAACTGCTTTTTAAACTTTAGGCGGCATAACTTTTGCTCCCGGGCACCAATTGGAAAAAAAATTGTATTTTTAGAAAGCTGATCTGATTTTCTATCTTCAATAAAAGTTTAAAAAAGTCAAGTCAAAATTTGAGGTCACATGAGCTTGCCCAAAATCCCCAAGTGTCCCCCGAAGGGACTTTGGTACTTTAGGGGTTAAACTTTACTTGTTTGAGATTATGTGGTAAAAAATTCATGAAGTTTGACCGTACAGATTGAGAGATATGAGCAGTCAAAGTTGAAAAAACAAGTTTTCTTGAACACTCGACAACAGTTTTAAATGACTTTGATCTCTATTTGCCAAAAAAATGTGCACTATGGAATTTGAATTAAAAATTTATTGTGTTGAAGAATTGAGTTGGAAGTCTAGGAAAAAAAATTCAAAAAATAACAACTTGATTTTCATACTTCAAAAAATTGTCAAGTAGAAGTGGGTCCAAGATTGAAAGAAAAACTAAATTATTAATAGCTCTTAGATGGGATTGAAATACAATAATCCCAACAATGAGATTGTTTTAGCAAGCAAATTTAACCTAATAAAAAAAAAAAAACTGAAAATTGCATTTTGAAATGAATCTTATAAGTTATTTTTTAAAAAGATGCTTAGATTGCCCAAAAAATAAGATTGTTCGTAACTTTCACATCACTAATCAAAATGGAATGAATCAAAGCTTCAGATATAGACAAAAACATAATCTTTGAGGAAAAAAATTTATTTTGAATTTTTGCAATATTTTTTGTGCTACCCGCCGAGTTTTGTTCTAGGCTTTTTGTGGTATAACTTTTGCTTCCAAGCACCGATTGAAATAAAAATTATATTCCCACAAAGCTTATTAGCTTTTTTGTCTTGAAAAAAAGTTTCAAAAAATTAGGATAAAATTTCAACCCATAGGAACCTGCCCAAATTCCAAATTGTCCCCCGAGGGGACAATGGGACTTTAGGGGTTATTTTTGGTTTAAAAACGTTGAATTTCTTGTTGTTGAAAGGCTTTTTGAACAATATTTCCTATTATTAACCTCTAAAGGACCAAGTGACCATTTAACATACACATGAGATCTCAGGTTGTTATGCACAAAGGCAATCATGGTTGGATGTTTACAAAATTTTGTTATACGGTGTGAACATGTACCTCCTTAGTGGGAATATAAATTTTGTAAAACAACTTTTTCTTCCTTTTTCTTTTCTCATTGCCCTAAAAAGTGGTAGTTTTTCGAAAAAATGATCCAAAATGTATTGTGGTCCTTTAAGGATTAATATCTATTAATAAAAATATTACCAAAGTGCCTCCCCCCTAAACTTTTGTTTTTTGCTATTGTGCCTAGTTGTTATTGTTAAACAAGTTAAAATTTCATATTTTTTGTTCGGCAAGTGAAAGGAGGTTCCAATGCACCAAAAAACACAACATTCGATATAGTATTCAAAAGTTATAAAAGGTCAAAAGTTTTTGGATAGAGGGTTATAGGATTATTTCTTCCACATAAAAACATATTGATTTTGGAGATGTAGCTAGAGTGATGATGGTAGTTTTGGTTCAATAGTACATTTTGGGTGCCCAACTTATCATATGTTTGGAATCTTGTAACTTTGGTGGTGCCCACTGGTAAGTTTAATTGCAACCTATGTCAACTTTTCACTTGCATTGGTACTTTTACAATTGTAGACTCACTGAAATGTACATTGTTTTTTAGGATTTTAATTCACAACAATGTGGAATAAAGTTTTTATTACAGTAACCTTGAGGCTAGTCATAGCCATGGAAGGTTGTGCATATAATAAACTATATATTACATATACACATGGGAATTAAAAGGTTGAGATCCTCTATGCTAGGATGGCCTCTTCTTGCTTGCACTCCACTTGGGGTAATGTGTGTTCAAAACCTATCTTGTGATAGTTTAGGCTAATGTTCAAGGAAAAGCGTTGGTTAGTTCATTGGTAGCTGGTGCTTTTGGAAAAATAACCAATTAGAGTGTGAAAATGGAAGATTCAAAATTGAAAAAAATATTGGTAGGACAACAACCAATTGGTGTGCAAAAATAATTGAATATTTAGCTAGCACTTTCATGAACTTGTCAAATTTTAGCCCCCAGCCATTTAAAATCCTATGCTAATACCCAAGGGTAGGGAGGCAAGTATGTGCTTGGATAGGGCAAATGGGTGGATATCAATTTTCATTGGGTTGAATTTAATAGGAAGTTGGAGAGGATTTTCTATAAGATTTGAAAAGGAGGTAGTAAATATGCTTATACTAATGTGTGGTCAATGAACATTAAAGTTTCAACCTTGCATTACTATGTAAAAAAAATAGAACATAGGAAACTGTCATGGGCAAAACAAGGTGGTCAAAAATCCTTACAACGGGCTGTTGCAATTGCAAAATGCAACTTTGATGAAGTCATCATGTCCCTTTTTAGGTTTGTCTACTTTATAAGTAAGGAATGTGTGCCTTTCCATAAATTTCAAGTTTGTGCAATCTTCTTCTATCTTGTAATCTTGCTTGTAATGCACCAATGACTTCAACATTGTATCATGATGAAAAAACATGTGCGGACACACTACAACAAAAACAATGTTTTATGACTACAAAAAACGATTGCAGTCAGTCGTAAAATCAAAAAATATGACTAGCATAGAAATCACTGTAGATGACTCGGAATATGATTGCAGCAGTCGTTTAGAAGCAGTCACTTCAGACATCAGTCATATTGGCAATCATATAAATTGAGGGGTATAAATACCCATAATTAGCTATAGTATGCCAACAAGGCGTATATTTTGACTTTCTTTGACTTTTTGTTGAGCTGTCCGGGTAAATGAAAAAATCCTACGTGGAATATGACTATGTTGAGTCATATTTTTTGATGACGTGGAATATGATTGGTTAGTCATATTTTGTGGAATATGACTCAACGCAGTCATATTTTTCAGTCATATTGAGAGCACCTAGTTATTTTTTGGAAATTATTATAATCATTTTGTGACTCCAAGTAGTCATTTTTTTATTGATATGTATTTTGAACTATGAATTGAACAAATCATATAATGGTTGTAGGATACCTAAGCATATTTGCAATCATACATTAAAATGATTTAACAATTGAATAAAAGATTTCATGTAGTTAAAAACAAATACATATGATTTTAAAGATATACAAGAAACAATTACATTGGAGAGGGAATATATAAGAAGGAATGTGACTCCTTTCAATGACATTTATAATTTATTAGTCACAAATACAAAATATGTATATCACAATGAATTATTTACACAAGTCAATAGAGACTATATTTCTTACAATAATATGAAGTGAGTTGTAAGTAGCCTCCAACGACTTTGTTCCAATTTTGTTGCCTGCATATACAATTAAAGAAATAGGAGGTTAATTTTTAATGAACATACAACAACGCTCAATCTTCAAAAGTTTCCAACAATAGAAAATATGTAATACAAATTTAGGGTAAGAAAAAAAACAATGGTGATGCAAAGAACAAGAAGAAAAAAGACAAAAAGTGCTAAAAGATAACAACAAATACAAGTTAAGATGCACAAGAAACAATAAGGAGCAACTACTAAGAGGTAACAAGAAACAACAAAAAAGAGTTAAGATGCAACAAAAAGAAATAAGAAACAAAAAGAGAGAACAAAAAGTAAGAAAGAAGAAAGAAGAAGAAAGAATTAAGATGCAAGAAAAAATAAACGAGAAGCAAGAGTGAAGATGCAACAAAAGACAACAATTTTAAGAAGTAAGAGTAACTCAAGATGCAACAAAAGACAACAACTAAGAAGCAAAAGTGAATTCAAGATGCAACAAAACACAACAATTAAGAAACAAGAGTGAACTCAAAATGCAACAAAACACAACAATTAAAAAACAAGAGTGAACTCAAAATGCAACAAAACACAATAATTAAGAAACAAAAGTGAACTCAAAGAGCAACAAAACACAACAACTAAGAAACAAGAGTGAACTCAAAGAGACAAGAGACAAGAGACAACAAAAGGTAAGGAAGAAGAGTAAAAAAAAGTAGTGACTAGGGTTTCAAAACCCTAAAAAGTGGTGGCTAGGGTTTCAAAACCCTTAAAAAGTGGTGGCTAGGGTTTCAAAACCCTTAAAAAGTGGTGATTAGGTTTCAAAATTTTAAACAATGGCTTGTCTATATTTTTTTTGATTGCCCATGTTTTTTTTAAGTTGTCCAAAAACAAAAAAAACGTTACTACCATGAAAATATGACCAATAATATAACTCAATGTTCTCAAATGAGTTCCCTACCGTTCCCTATGAAATACTTTGGTGTTCCCAACGGATGTATAATATACGCCTGTGAAGTACAAGACCCAAAAACGATTGGTAGTCATATTTTGCAGTCATATTTCTCTCCAAGGTATTGACCTCCAAGAAGTCACTAGTCATCCTCAGTCATATTTTTGCAGTCATAAAACACTGCCATTGTTGTAGTGACATGATCTTAAGTATTTCTAGTGTAATTTAAAGACAAGTATTGGAAAGGGTGAGGGACTTCAAATATTTTGGGCTGATGATTGATGAGACCACAAACACTTCAATTAGAAGACATCTTGTTGTGATTGTTACTTTCTTAGACTCGGCATGTTTGCCCATAAGTGTTGTAAATTCCACGTTTGCCCATTTTCCATCCACTATCTACAGTTTATTATTGATAGTGGATGGAAAATAGAATTCAAAGGCCATTTTTGATTGTACCATAAGTGTTGTAAAGACATAGGGGATGGATGTTGTATTAGTTTTTTTCCAAATGCACAAAGGCAACCAATAGGGTTGGATTTGACACAGGGAATAATGACTTAATTGGCAAAGTTGTAATAAGTAAATGTCACAATTTGATGCGATTCAACAAAGTCTTACACTTCTATTCTCTTCAAATTAGACAATTATTGGTAATCTCTACAATTGATAATACAAAACATGTAAAAGAAATACATAAAATTTCATAATTATTATGATTTTTATCTAATTGAATTTGATTCCATACATATTATGTCTCCACCATTGAATTCTTTATAAATTTAATTGAGACTCTAAACTCTACACACATATATATGCAAACACACTCTAGTCTGAGCCATTCATGGTTCATTGAAATGCTTACCATCAAATGATACTTTTCCTCCTTATATAAAACTCAAAAGTAGTTTCAATCTTGAAGTAAGTCTCCTTAAATCTTTTATTGAAATATGACTTTTCATATCCTATTTGGTTAACTTCATATTTATACAATATGTCTACTTTCCTATTATTCTAAAGTAAACATGATATATAAAAATATATTATTGAAAATAATAATTACAATACATCACACACTTAAAATACTTGTGTGTAGAGAAGCACACTAATAGAGTGGCACACTAATAGAGATTTAAGAAGATGTGTCTATAAACAATGACTATTCAATTCTATTAGATGATAAATGTAAGATGATAAACTATTTCATCTATATTCTAACCTTGATTCTAACATCTCCCTTCATCTAAACTTTCTCAATAAAATAAAAAACTCTGAGTAAACTAATTAGAGAGGTATCCTCCCTAAACAAAGCTTTTGTGATACTTAAGACAAAAATAAATACTAAATATTCAAGCCAAGAGCTAGAATACAAGCATCATGTTTTGTCGAAGGTAAAGTCTTAGTAACTCGCTTAGTAAAGATGTCGGCCCACATAGTTGTTGTAGGTATAAAATCAAAAATAATTTCTTTGTCTTTAACTTTTTGTCGTAAAAAATGGTATCTCAGTTCAATATGCTTTGAACAATCATGAAAATGTGGATTTTTTTTATTAAAGCAAGGCATGATTGATTATCACAATATATAAGTGTAGGATGAAATTGAGGAAATCCAATCTCACTAAGTAAATATCAAAGCAATAGAACTTCCTTGGTAACATAGGCAAATGCCATGTATTTCGCTTTTGTAGATGCATGCGCAATAGTTTTTGGTTTCTTTGAATTCCATGAGATAGAGCATTGGGCCAATTGAACATAAAAACTAGACGTTGAATGACATGTATTATAATCAGGGTTGTTCGCTGCGACAGCGCGACACTGCGACAAACAGACGTCGCGCGACGTCTAGTAGAGCTCGCGCGACGTCACGAAAAGTCAATTTTACCTTTGACTTTATATAAAATTACCCCCCTCCAGCTGGATGCCATGTGGCATCTACATGGCAAACTCAAGGGGCGCATACGGGTACTAGGCGACTGCATGTAGGGGCGAGTGGAGGTAGGGGCGAGTGGAGGTAGGGGCGAGTGGAGGTAGGGGCGAGTGGAGGTAGGGGCGAGTGGAGGTAGGGGCGAGTGGAGGTAGGGGCGACCTCTTGTAGGAGTGATTTGTAGTGCAATTCAAAACTGCCACTTCTGCTGCAGTCATCCAAGAAAATAGAAAAAATATTTTTTGGAGAATCTAACCGTAAGATCTTGTACTTAAGTTGTCTAAGATCATGTGGTAAAAATTTCATAAAGTTTGGCCATATAGATTGGAAGATATTAGCATTCAAAGTTGGAAAAAAAAATTGAACTTTGGCTTGCAATTTCAGATGACTTTGACCACCATTTGTAGAAAAAAATTGCACTATAAACTCTAAATTTTAAAAAATTATGTTGAAAAATTGAATTGAAAGTTTAAGCAAAAAATTTCAATAGAAACACACTTGATTTTCATTCTTTAAGAAATTGTTGAATAGAAGTTGGTCTATGATTGAATGAAAAACTAAATTGTTAATAGCTCTAAGTTGGAATTGAAACACAATAAGCACAATGGTGAGATTGTTCTAGTAGACAAACTTAACTATATTAAACAATTTTCAAAAAAGTTGTATAAATTGCATTCAAAAATATATCATATAAGATGTTTTTTCAAAAAATTGTTTAGATTGTCTAAAAGACAAGATTGTCCATAATTTTTTCATTGCTAGTCCAAATGGAATGAATCAAAGCTTCACATGTAGACAAAAATATAATATTTGAGGGAAAAAAATTTAATATTAGTTGACTTATTGTAATTTTTTTGTTGCTTGCTGACCTCTATTTTCAGCTTAGGGTGGCATAAATTTTGCTTTTGGACACCAATTGAAGAAAAATTTATATTCTTACAAAGATGATGTACTCTTCTATCCTCTAAAAAAGTTCAAAAAATGAAAATGAAAATTGAGACTATATGCACCTACTTGAACTCTTTAAAGTCCTTCAAAAGGACTCAAGTTGGTCCTTTAGGGGTTAAAACTCAACTTTATTTTTGTACACTTTTACACACATTAGTTTAGAAGCAAATAAATTAAAGTACATTGTTTGGAAAAAATTACAAAATATTTGCACAAAAGAATTCAAATTCAAGATTCAATACATAGACCTTGGCACCTAGCGTTTTGAATATTTAATATTTTTTCTAAATGGCACATCATATAAAAAGTGGTTAATATATTTACTTTCCTTTTCAAAATTTAGAAGCATGAAATGTGACCTATGTTTTTATTTGTACTAACATAATAACAACATACCCTATTACAAAACATCAATGCGATAAACAACTTTAGGGGCTTTATCAACCATGAGTAGCTTTACCACCTATCTACATATTAGTTGCTTCTTTGAATCAGATTCAATGACTATACCCAACTTCCTCACAAAGTACCTCATTACTAATGTGTTTTCAAATATTCCATTGTCATATTTGAGTAGTTGCATTGATTAGTGTCTCTATAGTAGCACCTGCGGCCTTACTATACGTAACTAAAATCAAAAGAGTCCTTTTATTAATGACCACATCGTCAAATATTTGTTTCTACTAAGGATCCCTCATTAAAAAGCGTATAACCTCTGTCCTTACTTGTGGGTGACCAACTTTGAATTAGAAGCACATGACATTATGTCACCATATGCTTAGTGATGTCAATTTTAGTTGCCCCTAGAAACCCCCAAACGGCCCAAATTTGCCAATTTTTGGACAAAAGGAAGGCCATTCTTTCCACCTCCACCCGCACTCACCCCTTACCCGAGGACGCCCTCAAGCACTCGCCCTGACCCCCGTTCTCCTCCATAAGAGGTCGCCCAAGACCCGAAGTCGCCCCTAAAAAACCCCAAACGGCCCAAATTTGCCAATTTTTGGACAAAAAAAGGGCCATTCTTTCCACCTCCACCCGCACTCGCCCCTTACCCGAGGTCGCCCTCAAGCACTCGCCTTGACCCGCGTTCTCCTCCATGAGCGGTCGCCCAAGACCCGAAGTCGCCCCTAAAAACCCCCAAACGGCCCAAATTTGCCAATTTTTGGACAAAAGGAGGGCCATTCTTTCCACCTCCACCCGCGGTCGCCCCTTACCCGAGGTCGCCCTGAAGCACTCGCCTTGACCCGCGTTCTCCTCCATGAGAGGTCGCCCAAGACCCGAAGTCACCCCTAAAAAAACCCAAACGGCCCAAATTTGCCAATTTTTGGACAAAAAGAAGGCCATTCTTTCCACCTCCACCCGCGGTCGCCCCTTACCCGAGGTCGCCCTGAAGCACTCGCCTTGACCCGCGTTCTCCTCCATGAGAGGTCGCCCAAGACCCGAAGTCGCCCCTAAAAAACCCCAAATGGCCCAAATTTGTCAATTTTTGGACAAAAGGAAGGCCATTCTTTCCACCTCCACCCGCGGTCGCCCCTTACCCGAGGTCGCCCTGAAGCACTCGCCTTGACCCGCGTTCTCCTCCATGAGAGGTCGCCCAAGACCCGAAGTCGCCCCTAGAAACCCCCAAACGGCCCAAATTTGTCAATTTTTAGACAAAAAGAAGGCCATTTTTTCCACCTCCACCCACGGTCGCCTCTTACCCGAGGTCACCCTTAAGCACTCGCCCTGACCCGCGTTCTCCTCCATGAGAGGTCGCCCAACACCGAAGTCGCCCCTAGAAACCCCCAAATGGCCCAAATTTGTCAATTTTTGGACAAAAGGAAGGCCATTCTTTCCACCTCCACCCGCGGTCGCCCCTTACCCGAGGTCGCCCTTAAGCACTCGCCCTGACCCGCGTTCTCCTCCATGAGAGGTCGCCCAAGACCCGAAGTCGCCCCTAGAAACCCCCAAACGGCCCAAATTTGCCAATTTTTGGACAAAAAGAAGGCCATTCTTTCCACCTCCACCCGCGGTCGCCTCTTACCCGAGGTCGCCCTTAAGCACTCGCCCTGACCCGCGTTCTCTTCCATGAGAGGTCGCCTAATACCCGAAGTCGCCCCTAGAAACCCCCAAACGGCCCAAATTTGTCAATTTTTGGACAAAAAGAAGGCCATTCTTTCCACCTCCACCCGCGGTCGCCCCTTACCCGAGGTCGCCCTTAAGCACTCGCCCTGACCCGCGTTCTCCTCCATGAGAGGTCGCCGAAGACTCAAAGTTATTTGAAAAACTCATTGGATTGCAATTTTTGGGTGATGAAAGTAGAAATTGACAACTTCATTATAGTCAATTACTTTTGTTTTAGTTTGCTAGGTACATTAGTGGACGTACCTTGTTAGGTGAGCTAAGTAAATGGACCTTGATGAGATCAAATTTCATAGCTTTGACACCTAATCTCATTTATTAGAAATGAAAGCTCTTCTAAAAATCTAGTTGCTTTGGATTCTCTATAGTACTACTTGTATTTGATAATATCTTGTTTGATCTATTAATTAGCTCTAGTATATAAATTTTATGGCAAGGTGTCATCTTCTATTGAACACTCAAGTTTTGCAAATATGCAATTTTGTTAAATATATATCAATGGTTCATTTTCATTTATTCGGTTGGGATTATATGATATGAAATAAATCAAATAAGAAAGATCATACATATCTCTCCATCTATTTTTTTGTATTTTAGAAATCATTTGATAAATTATATACTTATAGAATGACTATTTGAGATTTGTTTAAATCCGTAGGGGAAATTTTCATTTAAATCTCTTCCCCATTAATTTAGAAGTGAATATGGTAAATAATTCATAAGTACAAAGATGTTTGGAGAATCAAGAAAATTAAATGGAGAAGGTATTGCAAATATTTTCATGCATTATTTTGTATTTTGAAATACACTTCATAAATTATAGACCCCTTTAGTAGGATAATTCGTTGAAATTTGCATAAATTAAATCAAAAGGGGAAGTTTTCATTTAAATTCCTTCCCCACTAATTTTTTAAGTTAGAGATGAAGGTGGTAAATAATTCATAAGTACATAGATGTTTGGAGAATCATGAAAATTAAATGGAGAAGGTATTGCAAATATTTTCATGCATTATTTTGTATTTTGAAATACACTTTATAAATTATAGACCCCTTTAGTAGGATAATTCGTTGAAATTTGCATAAATTAAATCAAAAGGGGAAGTTTTCATTTAAATTCCTTCCCCACTAATTTTTTAAATTAAATATGAAGGTGGTAAATAATTCATAAGTAGTTGAGTACAAAGAAGCTTGGAGAATCAAGAAAATTAAATGGGGAAGGTATTGCAAATATTTTCATGCATTATTTTGTATCTTGAAAAACAATTTATAAATAATACACCCATAGGATAAGTCTTTGAGATTTTTAAGCTTGAAATTAAAGTGGTAAATAATACATGAGTATGATGAATTGATGATACTTGGAAGATAGTGAAATTCAAAATGGAAAGCTCTTTCTAAAATCTACATTTTATTATTTTGTATTTTAAAATCTACTTCATAAATAATACCCTGGTAGGATGACTTTTAGAGATTTGTGTAATTCAAGAGGAGAAGCTCTAATTTAAATCTCTTTCCTCTATTTTTAAATTTTAGATGAAGGTGGTAAATTATACATAAGTATGATGATGCATAGAGAATAGAGAAAATCAAATAGGAATGTTTTTATACAAATCTTCAGAGGGTGTTCAAATTTAAAATCCACTTGTTAAATAATACACTGATAGGATGTTAATCTCTAAATTCTCATTGTCTTCACAAGGGGCAAATGGATTTTGGCCAAGTTCCTATATGGTCAAATTTTTATGAAAAGATAGGGAAAAAAAATTAGCTTTCTAGGAATGTAATTTTAATTTTAATTGGTGCCTAGGAGCAAGAGTTATACAACAATTAGCTTTGATCTAAATTAAATCATTTGGATGAGCAAAAACAAATCTTGAAAAATTTGAATTAAAAATTAATTTTTTTTCTCATATATTTTATTTTATTTTCATATGGAAAGCTTTTATTCATTTCATTTGGATTTATGATATGAAGAGGTTGCCAAGAAGTTGTAGAGCATCTTGTTTTGCAAGCAATTATAATATTGATTTGTAAAATATAGGTATAGGATTTGTTTTTGAGTTCAATTTTCAGAAAAATTCAAAACAAATAGGTCCACCAAATCAACATTGATTGTTAGAACAATCTCATTATTGGAATTCGTGAGTTTTAATTCCATCTTAGAGCTATTAATGATTTAGTTTTTCCCTCTATGATACCTTCTTCTACTAAATAAATTTTTAAATAATGAAAATTACATTATATTTTAAACTTTTATTTTTTCTATATTTTCAACTCAATTTTGAATGATGAAAAAAAACTAAATTCAAGATCTACAATTCAAACTATTTAAGTTAAGAAGATTTGAAGTCTTAAACTAGTTTGCCATTGTGCCAAAAAAATACAATTTCTTCACTTTGAATGCATTTATCTTGCAATCTATGTGGTCAAAATGTCTGAAATTTTTTCCATGCATTCTCAAACTATTCTATTGCAAGATCCTATGGTAACATATGGGAAAAAAATACCATTCTAAATTTTTTTTCTCTTTGCAATTTGCACAAAAATGGCAGTTTTGAGTGTTTTTTGACAATTGCAACAAGGAGGTCGCCCCCCTGGACCAGCAGTCGCCCCCTTGGACCAGAGGTCGCCCTAATTTTAGAACCCGTACTCGCCCCATTTGTACTTGCACGCGCCCCCATCCGCGGTCGCCCAAGGCTGAAGTACATGCGCCCCTACCCGCAGTCGCCCAAGTTGGCTTTCCACGTCATTTTGTAAACCTTGCCACGTAGGCAAAATCTATTTACCTTGGGGTAAATTTTTTTACCCCTCCGCGACGCGATGTCAAGTAAACTCGACACTTGGTGACACGCGACACGCGACGTCAGACGTCATACACGACGCCTAAACCCAAAAATATGTCAGACAAGACAACCCTGATTATAATCACCAAACCAATCTGAATCAGTCCAAGTCTGAAGAGAATGATATTGTAAATCTAGAACTCTAAAGGTCAGACAAAAATAAATAGAGCCTATGAGATACCTCATTATTCTCTTAACGTCAAATCAATATTGAAGACTTGGATCCCCTATAAACTCAGCCAGATTATTTACACAATAGGCAAGATTGGATCGCGTACTTGTTACAAGATATTGAAGACTCTTGATTGCACTAGAATAAGGAACATTATTCATAATTTGTATTTCATTTAGTGTGTTAGGCATCATTTTCTTAGAATACTTTAGGCCAACTTCAATAGGAGTATGTACTGGCTTACGAGAGGCCATATTAAATTTAAGTAGTATATCATTAATGTATTTAGTTTGAGATAAATACAATCTTTTTTTAGTTTGATCCCAACTTACTTGAATTCCCAATATATAAGCAAGTATATAAGAAAAGTCTACATTGTTAGTCATAAAAAAAGAGGAAGATAATAGTTGTTTATTCATGAGCATTGAGAAATGGTAAGTCATTTGAAATTAAAATTAAGTCATCAATGTATAAGCCAATTGATGTAGATTTCTTCTTTTAATTCACCATATAAAAATGCGGCAAGAACATCCATTGGTGTACAAAATAATCATTAAGAGTGGCCAAAGCTAATAAAACACATAATAAAGACATTTAATTACCGTAGAAAAAGTTTTAGAACAACACAACCCTTCTTGTTGGGTAAATCCCTAAGCAACAAATCAGGCCTTATAATGAAATAGACTTCCATCAAAATTCTATTTTCTACGAAATAGCTAGCCACTTTGTGCTAATAATAGAGGCATTAGATGGAGGATCAACTAAAATCCAAGTTTCATTTTTTAGGAGTGAATCATATTCACATTGCATGGCTTGTTGCCAATTTAATTTATGAACACCATCCAAGGCTTCTTGAACGGTTTGAGGCTCGGTTATTTGAGCCATAAATGCATAAGCATATAAACCAAAATCATGGAATTTAGTAGAATTCCATTGTTCTTTATTAAATCGTGCAAAACTTTACACAAAGGGAGGAGATGAATGATTACACACTAGTCTTTGTAGCATAGGAGAATTAGAAGAAGCAATAGTTTGATGTTGTGATGAAGGACTCGGTGGTGTAGAAATAGGAGAGGATGTGTGTAGTCTTAATTTTTTTTCCAAAGTTTCTCAATTGGCCAATTTTGTGGTGTGAATGTGGATTTAACAATCATAATTTAAGTTCCACAGTGTAAATGTTGTACTTAGTTGATTGGTATTTTTTTAGTGATTTTTGGGATTCCAATGGGTTTTTAGTTGATAGATAGTTATAACGGTAGTAAAGCCAATTGGTATGAAGTTTCAATTTGCCCAATGGGTTTTTCAGTGTCCATGTGAGTGAAGCAGGAGCTCCTTACAATAGGGAAGTAAAAACAATAGGAACGTTTGTGTAATTGAAATTGTGTAATAAGAATTGAAATTGAAATTGAGTGTGATTGTGTATTGTGTGATGAAGTGTGAAGTTGTGGAAATGGTGACTATGTATGTGGAAGTTTGAGATTGCCAATTGAGTGATTGACAAAATTGGAAGAGAAAATTAAATAGATAAAAATTGGAGATTGAACAAAGTATAAAAATATAAAAATAATTGAATTGAGTAAGAGAAAAGAAAAACAAATTTGAAAGATAAAAATAAATCAATTGGAGAAAATAATCAATGGAGAAAAGCTTGAAGGTTAATTTTGATAGTATATGATAAGTGGTTTCTATATTTGTACCTATTGATTATATAAAAATTTCATATTCTAAGAATAATTCCAATTGAGCAAATCCAATTAGTTAATAACACACTTGTTGGAAATCTACTTTACCTTCCTATGATTGAACTTTAAAACTATAATTAATTCTAATTAAACCTAAAATTAATTTCACTACAATGAGTAAAGAGATTTGAAGTCAGAATGAGATAATGGAGTCATTTTGTTGTTGCTAGGGATATTAGGTACCATGTGAGGTGGAGTGGAAGGAATAGATTGTTGTATTGGATTAGATACAATAAGAATAGGAGGTTGAGGTTGCAAAGGACTTTTATAGAAATCATAAGAAAGTTGAATGGGTGTAATAGTACTATTATGAGGAACAAAAGATGGTAATAAAGCATCCTCATGAAAAATGACACTTCGGCTTTAGTTATTGTTATTTGACGAGAATAATCATTATAAAGTCTATAACTTTTAATATCATTCAACTTGCTATACCCAATAAATAAACATTTGTTTGTTTTATAGTCCCATTTAGTTCTTTTATTCATAGGGGTATATTCATATGCTGGACAACCAAATATGCAAAGATGACTTAATGTAGGTTTAGACCTGGTCCATTTCTCAAATGGCGTAGAAGTATGTAAAGAAAAAATAAAACTTCAACTGTGGACATAGCAGGTTGTGGCAATATCCTCAACCCAAAACTTTTTAGATAAATTAGATGTTTTTGACATAGGCCAAGTACTTTCTATTAATGTTCTTGTAGACCTAAAAGTTTTTAGAATAATGGTTAAAATTGAAAAAGGGACCAATTAGGGGCCCCTTAGTGTTAAAAAATAGAAATAGAAATAATTTTAAAGTCTAATATTAGTTCAAAGTGTAAATAGAGCTATTTTGGTAGGATGGATGAAAAAAAACCCTGAAAAACACACACTTGGATGAATGAGGTGTGACTTAGGTCACACCCCTTCAAAATTCACAACATTTCATTTTTTAGAAAAACTATAAGAACCCAAAAAACTAAATAATTCATGGCATTATGTAAGTCCCGAATTACTTCTAAATTATATTTATATTAATATTATTTTTGTTGTGAGTTTTATACCTTTGCCTTATTGTGTGATTTTTTGTATTGTTGTGAAATTCTGTGTTTCCTCACCTGTATTGAGCTTATGTTCCTATCAGTATGTTTGTGAGTATGCTGTGATTTTTGAGCGATTGTTGTGAGGGAAAGTATGTTAGCAATTTGAGTATACAATTTGTGAGAGATTGGTTGTTATGGTGAATTGGAGGAGCAATTGTCATTCAAGAAGATCTGAGACTGATCGTTGCGAGAAAAGTGAGTAATCGCAATCTGAAGACGGAATGCAATCAAAGCTCTGGAAGGTAGATTGAGGATCCGGCAAGTGAAGACGGAGTCTGCATCGTGCGGCGATCTTCATCACTTCTGAATGCGGTGAATTAGCCAGCACTTGCTTTACGCCTACTACCAAATCCCAAGAATCAAGAATTTTTTTGCTTGTGTGAGATTAAAACTTTGAAATTGTGCCACTAGAGGAGTTGCAGCAGTCAAGCCAAGCGCGACTATCACCGTAACTCTAGCACCTTGACGAATCTTTAACTTTGAAATTTTTTGAGTATGGGAAGATTGCGGGATTCCGAATAACCAGATGAATCAATCAAAGGTAATGAATTAATTTGAAACTGGCAAGTGCGGCAGACTTTGAAAGTATTGTGAATCTCTTTGCAAAGTTGCTACACCTAGATCAAATTCTTTCCCCAAACCATCAAAAACACAAAAATTTGGACTTAATCCAGTCGTTGGGTTCGTGAGGAAGGCTCTGATCATCTCCATATACAAATTCACCCAAAATTTGTAACCGGGATTGAATCGGAGGGATCGACGACTTGCACGGTGACCTGCAAGTTGCGACAAACTCCTACGACAAAATTGGAGATTTTACGGGCTTGGGTACATCGCGCGGCCTTGGGGCTTGGTCGCACGGTCATAGGGTACGCCTCGCGGCCATAAGGCCAGATTGCACGGTTATAGGTCCTTTTTTACCCTTAATTCATAAATTTATTGTTAGTCTTGGATTTCGGCGAACGGCCCTTGGGCCATGTCACAGGTTTGGGGCAATTACCCGGCCATAGGGCCAGATCGTGGTGAAAGGTCCACAAACCACGGTTTAAAGGCTTTTATTAATATTTTACAAGTGTTTGGTCTTAAGTTTGTAAATTGTCTCAATGTTTTATGTGTTGGTGAATTTAGGGAATTAACCCTTGTGGTTTGGACCAATTGCCCTTTTGACTCATCGTCCCAAAGTGTTGGAGAAAAGTTTGCAGAAAAGACAAACTTTAGGTACGAAATCATGAACTTAGCATTCTCTGCATAACTGGACTATTTGACCTATTGGGACAGACATAGACATGTTGCATTAGGAATGCTCATGGTGAGCACTTACTGGACTTATTGCCCCCCATATAAAAAGTTTTAATAAATGAACTATGTGTATTATTATTTTCAAAGTATTATCTTGATGTGATTAAAAGTCCTAGATCATACATTGCATTGACGATTTGACCAACTTGAATCATTGCCCAGACTCATTGCCCTCCTTTTTAGAATACTGTATAGGACTGGGACTACAATCTTAGAGTCTACATACATTGGTAAAGGACTGTCCACGAAATTACACCTTTGGGAATAAGAGTGAAAACCCATTTATGATTTGTTTTTTAATTTAAAATACTATATATTTACCTATATTCTAAGTACATGTGACTTTAGCTACAAAAAGCGTTAGACTATTTGACCATTCACTAGACTAAGAACCCCTATACTATAGTCATGGGTGTTTTTGCGAGTAGGCAAAAACCTAGACTACAGTTCTCATTTTGTGTTTGGCAACGCTGTTTTGACTTTTGATTGGGTGAATAAAGGAATTTAAAGTGTTGAACAATATTATGTTGCACACAAAAATCTTTAAATTATTGTGATATGTATTCACCTCCATTACCACTTTGTGAAATTTGAATTTTTAAATAAAATTGGTTTTCCACCAATACTTTAAATAGTTGAAATTTATTAAATAATTCAAATTTATTTTTGAAAAAAATAGATAGAAGTGAATTGTGAAAAATAATTGATAAATAATAATAAAATAATGCGATCCATTCAATGATGGAATAGATATATTACCACTTAAATCAAAATGAATTAATTCCAAAGGAGATTTAGTGGTGTGTGTGGATCAGTGTAGAAATGGTTGAATGTGGTGTTTATCATAAATACCCCCTTCACATGGTAACTCAAACATTTTACATGTAAACAAGCTAATCACTAAGTTATACTTTTGTATCATGGTGATGTGAGATTTATTTAAATGACATAATTGATATAATGTAATCTAAGTGGTTCATTACAATTTGTTATTATTGAATATGATTCAATGGGAAGTATAAAATTCCTTAAGATAAATAATTCAATTAGGAATAAATGTCCTTCTTGTTTGCATATAGTGATGATCTTATTACCAAAAGGGATAATAAATTCAATGCTACACATTACATAAGCCTTTGGTAAATATAAAATTGCTTCTTTTTTCTAAAATTTGACTCAAAGGTAATAAATTTCTTGCTAAACTTGATACATATAATATATCACTAATAATTGCAGTTGGACCAAATGACAATTTAACTTTAATTGAACCTTGGCCTATTGCTTGATGACATGTATCATCATCCATAAAGATGGGTCTAATAGGATTTGACTTATCATAAGTTAAGAACCAGTTTTGATTTGGTGTCATATTTGTGTGGCACTAGAATCTAAATACCATATAGAAATTATATTTATATTATCATAACATGAGTTATTAGACACTTTATTAGTAGAAGCAATAAATAAGTAATTTGTTTCTTTATCTTTATCTTGGGCAACATTAACTTGTTGAGATTGATGTGATGATTTCTTATTTAGATTATGGATACATTTATAATAATTAGATTGAATTTGAATATTATTGGAAGATTGGTTAATTGGGTGATAAATACCATTCCATCGCCCTCTCAATCTTTTGCGACATTTAGGGGATTTGTGATGCGGTTTGCTACAAGAATAGTAAAATATTATTATTGGTTTTGAATTATTCATATTTTTTAAAGAAGGATTGTAATTGCTTTTATTATTTGATACAAATTGTTGTGGCTGAATTCTATTGAAAGATTTATTCTTAGAATAAAATGCCATTGACTTAGTAGATTCATCATTAAAATATAATAAAGAATATTTTATAATATATTATAAATTAAATTTGCTAATGATAAATTAGCAAGAGTACCTTGTGTTGAGATAAAAGCTCTCCATGATGGAAGTAAGGTAGCCAATAACAAAATTACTTGTTGGTCATTACTTAAAGTTAATCCTACTAGGGATGCCTATGAGATTAATGATTGCCATTCTTCCAAGAATGAAATTACATTCAATGATTCAGATAACATCAAATTAATTAATTTTTTTATGAATACTTACTTGTGAACTTTTATTGGTCTTTGCTTAAGTTGCCTTGAGTAAATCTAAAATCTCTTTAGAGGTCTTAAAATTTCATACCCATAATAATTGAGTGGAACTACAATGTAACAAAATTTCACAACGTGCTTTGGAATCTTTGGACTCCCATGCACTTTGCAAAGCAACATTAGTAGGTTTTAGTTCCAAACTTGACATCCCATTGCTCATTTTTTAGAAGAAGCACTATCAATTGTATGCTCTATTGTTTGTACTTTGTGCTTGTAAGCTTATCAATTTGATAAGCTCTTTGAGAAGACGAGGTTGATGTCATTCTGTATCACATGATACAAAAAAATTTGATGCCTCAAATTATGAGAGAATGCACAATTTCAAGCTTTGTCGTGAGTGTCTTTTCTTCTTCTTCTATATTGATGAAATAGAAATTCAATTATTTGTTTATTTGAAAGAAGGAGTTTTGTATTAATAATAATAATGATTACTAATCAAAGTTATGGGTTAAAAAATGAAGGTGTGGCATATGATTCTTCTTCAAAAAATTGAGGATTCATTTCACTGTAGTATACTAATGCAATAAGATAACTTGCAGGAGTTGCAGAGAGTCCATATGTTGTGTTGACTACTTTTGTCTACCTCTACTTTTGTTGTTCCTCTTCACTAAGTTTGTCAGTAGGTGTTGGTTCAACTAACTCAATAGAAAGTTAGAAAAAATCATTAATCATTTACAAATGATTTTTGACTTTAGGTCTCTCTTCATGTGTGATAAATAGGTTGTAAACATCCTCACTAGAGCATGGAACTCTAGGAGTTGAAAGATAATATATAATTCTTAATTGATTCTTTGTGCTCTGATACCATATTCTAAAGTAAACATGATATATAAAAATATATTATTGATAATAATAATTACAATATATCATACACTTAAAATACTTGTGTATAGAAAAAGCACACTAATAGAGAGGTATACTAATAGAGATCTAAGAAGATGTGTTTATAAACAATGACTATTCAATTCTATTAGATGATAAATGTAAGATGATGAACTATTTCATCTATATTCTGACACCTATTTGGTTGTCTACATTCAACTATTCGTAGTACCAAATTGGATAAATGAATACATAAATATTTTTTTACAATAAAATATTAAATTGGCAAAATCCAAAGAAATTAATAAGTCTACTATGGACATGTAAAAATGCCTTGAATTTGGATCCAATGGAGCAGCTACAATGACTTCTATCCACTGTATAACTCATCAAACTAACTTGGTAGCTCTTGAGGCTTCTAAAAATGCATCATGTAAAAACATATTCATTGATTTTGATTCTACGTTGAATAATTTAGATGGTTTGTTTAAGAAATCTTCCAAAAAAAGAGGTCCTTCAAGCCTTCTAAATTGAATTGGATGATGATTGCTTACAAATCTCTAAATAGGTATTATAAAATTTATTGGCTCTCTAAGTGGTAGGCTATGACAATGTTAGGTGATTCTTTGGAGTAAATACTAGTCTTTGTGTATGATACTCTTCCCTCTTGGAGTGATGGCTCTACCTCCTTGTTGTTTAGTAAATTGAGCAACTTCAAAGCTATATATGTATAATACAGTTTCTTGGTTGACATATTGCACATGGTGTCTTTGTCTAAAATCTTCCAAAATAAAGTTGACATTTTGTCTATAGGATTTGTTGTGAAGATATGCCTAAGAAAAATGGGTAGGAGGAAAACTATTACCTCTACTAGTGGATTCTATAGCACATAATTAAAAATTCTTTGCTTTCAAATTGCAAGGGTCCACTGAGTAGATTGAGAGAACATTTGGAGATTTATGGTTTTCCATCAACTAGAGCTCATTGCTAAAATTGAAGTACCCTAACCTAGTAACCTTTGTAGAAATAGTGAAGTGCCAATGCGTGAACACTACTACTTGTCAATGTGTTTTTTCTATACAAAATTCCATAATGATTAAGAACCAAAATTGCACGACAGCTTTTAAATTGGAAAGTGTCATGCAAGTCTCTAAAGAAGGTCTAGAATATGAGTTTGATTTTTCACTTGTAAATGTCATTTTGTTGTAGAAGAATGACACAAAAGTTTCATTTTCAACTAAGTCTTGGACGAGTTGAGTGGATCTTTGACCTTCAATTGGTGAAGGGCTATGCCATATTCAAATCTTACGAAGGATGTAATGAAATCTTGAGTTTAGATTCAAAACCCATATAGATTGTAGAATTTACCACAATGAAAAAATACCAAAAGAGGTAGGGTTTGAACACTAGGGAGGCAATTTGTTAGGTTTGTTGTATTAGGTTGTCACCTATCAATTCATAATAACCTATTGGGTTTTTTTCACTCATGTAAATCATTATTTCTATGTCACTTTGACTTTACAATTCCAATTATCTACTACGACAGCATTCCTTTCTTATTCTTTATTTATTTTTCTATTTTTCTATTTTTCTTGATTTTCTATTGTTTTATGCATATATATATTTTTTCTAGACTCAAGTCTAATATTTTTAATTTTTATCTCCAAATTTTATCTTTCACAATTGATTATCTCAGTTCAAATTATATAATCCAATCAAATTACACACACACATCAAATCATCAATTACACGCCTATATTCACTCAAAAACTCCAGAACTCCAATCCTATACTAAAATATACTTCCTTCTTCCAAAGAAGGAGCTCCAGGATCACCCGCATGGAAAAACTCAATTCAAATTAGCTTCATCCTAGTTTATACAACTAGACAATTAGTTGAAAGAATTCAACTGTTCGCTTCATACCCATTGGTACTTCAACAACAATTATTTACCAATTAATAACTATTGCCCATTTACATTGCTAAGTCCAATCCAAATTGGTAATTCAAAATATTTTAGCAAAATTTATCAAATTCGACACTTACTATATAATTGTGATGTCTACAACTTGCATATCTTTGAAATAGGAGAATTGTAGCCTTTGCAAATTTGAATTTGAAGGAAAGTGACTAGTGAGAATTTGATACTAGAGGAAATGAACTGGGAGATTTTGATAAGGAGAGGATGGAACTAGAACCCTTGGAAAAAAAACTAGCACCTTCTACAAAGAAGAAGCAAATCACTAAGGCATCTCCTCAATATTGGTGTAGGCTTATTGGCATGCTAATTGTGGTTGCTTACATGTGCATACAATCATTGAATGTAGACATATTAGCCTATGGGTCATTTTTCATAGTCATTTTGCCTTTCCATATGAGAAATATAGGCAAGGTTGCTTTTCAAATTGAGGTCCTACTATCCACATAGAATATTGAATTTTGAAATTATGTGCCCAAATCCATAGAGATGTTACAATAGGTGTCCACTCCTAAATCAATTGAGGAGATTCTAGTCTCTTGGCTTGTCAATGTGCTCATCTTTCTAGTAATGAATTGGTAGCAAATTCTACACTCATTTGCCAAATTAAATGTTTTTTGAGAAAAAATTATTATTATATCACATGCTAATCTTTAAAAAATATACACTGAAATTCCTTGATTGTTATATGATTTTATTATTATTGTATTGTATCTACCAAAACAACAAACTATTATAGAAATTGTATTATAGCTACAAAAATAAAAATATATAAAATATTTTGTATGATTATTTTTATATTAAAAAAATAGACTTTCTAAGTTGAACTATTTTCTTTTAAAATTATTTTACTACAATATGTGTAGCTTCTCAATCCCAAGATTAATATTATTTTTTAAATTGACTATTTTAAAAAATTTATCACTAGATGTCCTATATACATATATTTTTTTATTGGAGTAACTTCCAGAGTTTGTTTGGTTTAAGTTCTCAATTTTGGAAAATGTTGCATCATTTGTTAAATTGGTAGCTAGAATATAGTCTTTGGCTTTTTACAATTAATTTTATGGTTGGTTGGTTGAATAACAAGAAATTCCAATAGGCTTCTAGCTAGACACAAGGATTTTAAAAAATTGACAATACTAGACTTAAGAAAATGGCTATTGGGAGTCCTTATTTCAATACTTTGTTGATCTTTTACAAGACTTTATATTCTTAATGATGGGCATATTTAGGACAAACAAATTAAAAAATTGCTAAAACTACCATATAATAGCTAAGAAAAAATTACTCGTTGTTGTTCTCCCTTTTTCATCTTTGGAAATAATACTACAACTCAATTATTTAGAATTGGTGATAAAATTTTGGAAAATCTGAATCATTGTAGTCTAGATTTTGCCTTTCTCACAAAACCTAAGACTATAGTATAAAGGTTCCAAAATCTAGAGAATGGTCAAATAGTCTAATGTTTTGTGGCTAAAGTCACTTGTATTTGAATTTAAAATGGGAATTACATAAAGATAATGTACAATTTATCAAAATACTATCTCAAATAGGTTTTACTCTTCTTCCCTAGGTATAATTTGGTAGTCAATTCTTAATAATGCTATGGATGCATGAATGTTGTCCTAGTCTTGTCTAGTATGCTAGGGATTTATCTTTAGACAAATTGCAAGGGATGCACAACAATTTTGTCTTGCATATGCTCTAGACCTATGTAGGTGCAATATTAATAAATGTATTCATGTATACTTCATTAATTACTAGTAAAATCTTATATTCATTATTTTGAGAGATTAGGGACCTCTTAAAATAACCATTTTCATTTAGGTCGATTTAGGTGCCATGACTAAAAAGAACAATTTCCATTAAAATGAGAGTAAGACTGTTTTTTAAATTGAAACTATTTAGGTCGAATCGACCTTAATAATTTGAAAAGACAAGCTTGATTTGACTATTTACCTCGAACAATTTGACCTAAATATTCAAGTGTCTTTTCAAACTATTTAGGTTGATTTGACCTAAATAGTCAAATCAAGCTTGTCTTTTCAAACTATTAAGGTCGATTCGACCTAAATAGTGAAATCAAGCTTGTCTTGTAAAACTATGTAGGTTGGTTCGACCTAAAGAGTCTCAATTTTAAAAACAATCTTACTCTCATTTTACTCTCATTAATGAAAATTGTGTTTTTTCCACCAATTTTTCATTGTCAATTTTATTTCATGCTCTTCTACCTCTTAAATTTAGAGAATTCTTTCAATATAATGAATATCATGTTGTAATAATTTTTTCCAAAACAATTTGTTACAGTCACTATTGTTTTCGCAAATTAGGATGAGTTGAAAACTAGTCTCAATCCTACATACAACAATTGGTCTCTATCTAATGCAAGGCATGAGGAGTGTGATGCAAGTTCTTGAATATTTGTACTGCACACCTATCAAAACAATTTGTTATTTTAATCAATTACTACCACTACTTAGTTGGAAGGTCTAAACTGCTCCAATACTTGACTTAGAATAATGTACAACTTTACTTAGTTGTGTGACAAATTGTATTCATTCTAGCTAAGTGGACTAACCATATACCTAGAGTTCCATCTAAAACTTGAATTTAACTTTGATTACAAATCAACTTCAATCCTAGGACAAATTTGATATCAACCATTTAGTAATCCAATCCAAAATACAAGGAACTTAACATGAGCTCCTTGCCTTACAAAACATTGTATACAATACTACAATACATTGAGATTTCTATCAAATGAACTCAACCACAATTTGTCTATAACAACTTATTTAACTCCACAACGGTTCAATTCAAAATTGGATAACAATTCCATAGGTCCCAGCTAAATAGATCCTTAATCTTTCCAACTTTTCTACAAATTGTCCACATACAGGCGGTCTCAACAATTACTAAATCTACTTCTACAAACGGAACCCGCAATTTTGTCACACAAAAAGTATGAATCACTCAAGAATTACACACTAAAAACCATCACAACAAATTCATCCCAATTGACAACCAATAATTCCAATACATATGTACAAGGAGGTGTAGTTGTCAAAAAAATTGAACTTTTTGTCTATTCGGTCTTGCTTGTCTGAATAGGGTGTAAAATTAGTCTATTTCTCTTGATTGTGTATCAAATAGATGAATACTTTGTATCATAGGCTAAAAGGCATGTAGAAGATTTGAACGAGGCTAATAGACTAAGATATGAAGTAGGACAAATAGCAAAGGAACATTTCCAATTGAATAGTTGCAAGCTTCTAGCTCTTTGTTTTTGGAACTATAAGTTCAAATATCTAGTAGTTCTTTCTCTCCCTTCTTCACTCTCAGAGCTTATTGTGTGTCATTTTTATTTGTATATATTATCAATATAACTGAGCATTTATGTTAAAAATTATTTTGGCAAGAATTCTTGCTAAAGATTTGTTTTCAACCTCACAAGTAGTGAATGTTGCTTCTTGTGTTAAGTCTATTTTATTGAGAAGCTTATGTGAGCTTGTGTTTGTGAATCATTGAAAATATTTGTTTGTGCAAGTTGAGTCAGTTTGAAGTTGTAAATCAATTTGTTGAGTGGTTTCTTGTGATCTATTTGTTGTGGACATGTATTCAAACCATGCCTAAGAGTTGAATGAATGATTAATTGATTGAGTTGTAATACCAATGTGGATATTTTAATCAACTGGAACTGAGAGGAACAGTCTAGTAGAACTCTGGTCAATTTCAGCAAGTCTATTGTGGTAGAAAGAATACTAGTTGCATTTTTGTGAGATTGTCTAATTGGCGGGGTAGCCATTCTATTGAATGTCTAAAGAGTTGATTGAGTAAGTGATGTATAAATGTGTGCATAGTGGTATGTGTAAGTGTAATTTGTCATGGCTAATGGTCAAAGCAATTGTTGATATTATATGCTCAGATAGAGCTAAATGATTTGTGTATCTAATTGACCTGCACTAACAAATTATGTCTCCATAGCAAAGAGTAAGTATTAAAACAAGTTGATAGAATTACTCATGATTCAACTAGAATTGCATCTCTTGCTATTTGAGTTCACTTAGAAATAATTTAAATTGGTTGGTTATTTGAATTTGTGAAACTTCAAATGGATCAAAGCTCTATGTGTAATGTTTAAAGATAGAAACTATATGTGTCAACTTGTATGAGTGAAATAACAATGAGTCCACTAATTCAGTTTTCATTAACACCATTGTAGATTAGCCTAATTGCATTATCTCAGTATTGCCAAATTGATAGAGTAGCTTGTATGTGTATTTGGGCTAGTTGACTGATCACTGTGAGAAACTAGATTACAAGACAAGTGGATGGACATAGGTCTGATCAAATAGTCACAGTGTGGTCATACAAACTAGTGTCTAGACAAATTGACACAATCAAATTCAATTGGGGCCAAAATACAAGTCAACTAGAAAAACTGGAATACAAATGGGTAGATGACAAGATTTAATTGAGTAAACCAGGAATGTCCATTAACTATTCATGCTTTGCACACCAGAAAAATTAATAGAATTAAGGATTTGACATTTGCATTCTAATTTGGCAATTAGGCTAGTAATAGTAGTACTATGTAGACAAGAGAGAACAAAAAAGGAGTTGCATAATTAAAGAATCTTGTCCCTAAAGTTTATTTGTATTTCAAATATATAAATTGTTGGAAGTTCATGTCATTCTCATGTACATATAGAGAAGTAAAGTCTTTGAAAGGAAAACATGCATATAGACTTCTGAAATGAAATTTAGTTTCATATTAGCTTTAATTT
The DNA here is from genome assembly GCA_947034895.1 of Rhytidiadelphus loreus. Classification (NCBI taxonomy): domain Eukaryota; kingdom Viridiplantae; phylum Streptophyta; class Bryopsida; order Hypnales; family Hylocomiaceae; genus Rhytidiadelphus; species Rhytidiadelphus loreus. The sequence goes on from OX344764.1 coordinate 24,379,483, forward strand.
GCTTAGAGTACAACTTCAATGAATGCAAGCAATTCAATGGAAATAAATGACATTAATATTGCTTACATTGACAATTCTATCTCCTCTTGAAATATTTTGCATGTTGGTGTAATCTTTGGACATTGCTCGTAAAGAAATGGAGTTCTGGTTTGCCACATTTTCTACCATGCTACTCCCTCCTTTTCCAAAGTACAAAACTTTTCGGAGGGCACCAGGTGTTGATTGACTTATTTTGGACACAACTCTTTTTGGGCAATTCATTCTAGATCTCGTGAGTGCCTTGCGAGATGAAAAATATAGAAAAATATGCCTCTTTTGCTTCTTCCTATCCTTTGGAACAACGACTACAATGCTATGGCTGTCTAGCTACAAGCATAAAGACACATACAAATTTATTTGACCTCAATCTTGCTTACTCAAAAGAAATGTTGTTTGCCCAACCAAGCATTAGAAAGGCTCTTGTAAGGTGAAATGGGAGGGTACTTATGCAAAAGATCCTCGTAGTTGTGCCGCCTCAAAATTCACTTTGTAGATTAAGATCCTAACAAGCGCCGTCCAGAGTATTTGAAATTCTAAGCAGTTGCCTTTTCATTAAAAAAGACGCCAATTACTCTAACAACCCACTTGCTAATCTAAATATTACTCTGACAAGATACTTGAGTATTGATCTAAATATTACTCTAATAGTTAGTTGGTGCGCTATTGCTCCAAAGAAATGGAGGCATTTCATGATAAGTACTACTATGTAAGAATTAGATAAATATGCATTCTAAAGATCCTTGTGAGAGCCGCCTGAACGCATTTAATGTTGTACTAAAAGAAAGAATGAGTGAAATAAATTCATGGTAGTTGTATAGGGTGGTCCCTATACCCACATTAGAAATTAATACCACCGACTACTTCATAGCTATTTTTGTCTACTAAGAATGGTAAAAGAAACGTAGATAATTTAATACTTAATTCAGATCAATTGCTTTCCACCATAGTCTAAGTATTAGTTTCTTGAATGTTTAGCTCGAGTGTTGCATCATCATGGCTTGCATTAAAGTAGATGGTCATATAGTTCCTCTTGTCTTTTTGGTAGAAGAAGGAAGACGTGCTAGAGTATTGAGTCACATGCTTTATGTATGATTCAAATTTGTTGATTCCTCCATCTATGTTGAAGAAGAAAGAAGTCAGAATCAGATGAGCACCAACAGTCTGTGCTTGTTGTGAAGTCTGTAGAAGAGGAAGAGCACTACTAGTACCTTGCTTCCGAAAACTATAGAGCTTACGTACTTCCTCTATCCATATTAGCTGCACCAATTGATATTCAAAGTCGCCAATCTGATAATTTTATAGTTGATATGCTATATGTCTCCTATGCAACTTTACATAGTCCTCCTTGTGAAGTTATACCGGTCCCTAAAGTGACTGTAATTCTTTGTGTAGTGAAGGTTGAGAAATTAGATCCTATCATTGAGTTGTCTAGCGAATCGGAAGGAAAGTCACCTAACCTAACTATTCAAAAGAGAGTGCGCTCTATAGCAAAAGCAAGAGCAAAAGATGAAGTCAAGAACCATCTTCCTAACTTACTTAGTTTCTAGCACCCCATCAAATAGTCTTGCACAATCATTGTTGTCCCATCCTCTGTTGTATCCAAGTTCCATTGATAGAATTAGCATAATGGATTCTTTGAAAAGACTAAGCGGCATGCATCGCTCTAGAAACCAGTTGGCAACAATGGATTTGAATGCCATTAACCACCATCGAGTGCAGTTCCTTCCAGTAGTGTTCAATGGAGATGTCATCTTCAAATTAGCTCCTTGTAGGTCATCTTCATCTTTGTTAGCAGCCAGGAACTTGGAAGGGATGGACAAGCGCAATGACGGACAGCCAATCACCCATGGTGCAAGGTATTGACCACAAACATTTACAACTTAAACAACCTCAAGTTTCGTAAATCATACTACATAGGTCATCTTGCTTGTATAAATCCAGAGTGTAATTACTTGAAGAGGGCTACGAAATGCAATGAAACAGAGTGGATTGGTTACACAACCTTTCCATTTGCGGTAGGTGATAGTTCTTCCAAAGATTGTACATTACTTTGCAAAATATGCAAAGTCACACCTATATGCCTAAATACACGTAATGCTAGAATTTACTACTGTTGTAGTGAAAATCCAAAAATGAATAGGACCGCTATTCATATTAGAGATCATTCTCACCCAATAGTAAAAGGAACATATAGAGATTCCACAGAGAAGATTTGTAGAGTCATTGTAGAGCAGGTTGCCAAAACACCAACAACAACGAACTCTGTAATTGCTCTTTCTGCTAACAAAGATTTTGTGACAACATATCTGTTTCACAATGGTGAGGGAGAAAAAGAGTTGTTGAGGGGACATGAACTAAAACAGATTATGGACCAATTTGAGTACTTAAGTAGTCTGAACATCCGTAATGTGATATCTTCCTTTCGCTCTAACAACCGTAGAGGCGTCATTGACAACATCATGACTATAAAGGAGTCTAAATTTGAATTCATTCACGGCAGCGTTTTCCCTAGCCAAGGGAAGGAGAAGGTGTACATTTTTAAGATGCTCACTAAAGGACCTAGAAGTAGAGTGGACCTAATGAAGCGCATGCAACCCAGAGGGAATTTGCAGAATGCGTAGATGATGTTTGATCACGTGAAGTGTGTGAAAGAATAGACCACAATGACTTGCCACGTGTACAATCTTGATTACAAGAAGGTAATGACCATTTCAACATATGATATGCAATCAAAAGATACTAAGATTCAAGTGCTTTTTAAAAAATGCTTGAATGTTATCATGTCACGACATAGAGTGGAACACCCAAACTCCAAAGGGTTCATAATAGATAGCGCTATGGCTAATTGGAATGCGGTTCATATCGTGTACGGTAGTGGTGGATGTGGTGCTGTATATCAAAAAATGGAGAATCAAAAGAAGACTTGCTTGTTGCATTGGAGTACTTCACTTCAAAAACACACAAAAGTACATCAAGGAAGCATTCGAACATCAACATAGTGTACTATGTAAACAATACAAAGATGCAAAGACGATGGAGGACGCAAAGACAAAATACCTTACAATTTGGTGATGGTGGTTATCACCTGGAGTACCACTGAAGATGCGCTTCATCACTTAGACCATTGGCTTGCATTTTGGCATTCCCGTTATAGGCAATGGGGAGGCTTTATGCAAATAGTAAACTCACTTGCCATTTGAAATTTCATATTTGTTATTGCATTGGAAAATTAATTTTTGAATTTTCTTTGATATTTGTTTGGGTACAAGTGTTGGTTTAGTCTAAAAAGTTATGAGTACCCCGAACTTCAATTTTTTTTTTTTAAATTTACTTTTTTTTGGCATGAATCCAAAATAGGGGTGTTGAAAAGCAACTCAAAAACTTCAATTTGGACCCAACAGAGGTTTTTGGATTTCCGCTCAGTACCCTCATTTTGGATTTATACAAAAGAAAAAAAATATACAAGACATCATCGGAAATGGATTGGATGTTGTCAGTATCAAGTTGGCTTTTTTTGTAATGGTTGTTTGAAAAGATGTATCATAATATATTATTTTATTTCTATAGAATATCCTTCATCTCATGTGTGGCTCATATATGACTCTCGTGGTTTCAATTTGCAGTTGTTGTATACTCTAGTATATGCCATTGAATGTGAAAAGTTAAATATATTTATAGTTGCATTTGTAGGGTTTGAATTTGGAGGAGATGACGAACATGCCGTTATGCAACTTGTCAGAAACCATTCATAACAAGTGGCTTCAAATGTCTGGGAAACAAGGAAACAATTTGTTTGATGTCACTTACAACAACAACATCCATGCATGGATGCAAATGACAAACTATTGTGCATACTTGAAGGGACATGCATCTAGATCTGGTCCATCAAAGGGAGAGTTGAAGTTGAGAGCTGCAAAATGCAGTGGAGATCCTAAGAAATTGCAGAGGAGCTAAATACATTACCTAGATCTGAAGGTGTTTACACTAGACCAGAACCTCGTAAAAAAAAAACGTAGTGAAAATTGACTACGGGTTTTTTTGCCACGGTTTTGTACAGGTGTTAGGTAGTGGACAGTCAACTTCTCTTGCAATTTCCCACTTCAATTTTTGGAATTTTTGAGCGTGTAATATACCGTTGAAAAGGTAATTTCAATACCCTTTCAAATGGTATATTACACACTCAAAAGTACCAAAAATTGCAGTGGGAAATTGCAAAAAACGTTGACTGCATGCATAGTCGGCCTGCACAAAACTGTGGCAAAGAAAACCATAGTCAATTTTTGACTACGGTTTTTTTTTACAAGGTTTTGGTATAGTGTTACTACAAATAAACAACATCCAAATTGATAGACAATGTCTGAGTTGACAAAAAAATGTCTGAATTGACAAAAAATGACAACATCCTTTGTAGTGGTTGGAACTCACATATCCCATTTGGAAGGAGAAAAAAAAATTTGAAAGCACAAGGAGGAAGTTGGACATATCCATTGGCGATGTTGGAGACTCACATAAGGTAAATCAGCCCATTGTGGATATAATTTAGAGTGTGCCCTCATGCCATTACTGAAATTTTCCAATTTTTTTCCCACACAAAGATAACTATGAGAAATAGTGAGAGCAATTGAAATTTTATTTTTCAAATAAAGTGTGAATTAGTTATGTATTTCTGAAGTGATCTTCCAAACACGGTCTATAGGCTGCCCCAAAAGGAAAGAAAAGTGTACCCAATATGCTTATCTTAACCACCTAAAGTGGTCACTACAATTTCTAATGTAGAATGCCATGAAAAGTAACTTCTAACAGTGATTTAGAGCATCCCCATGGCAAGGCGCTAAAGGCAACCAACACAAGGAGTTGGCTTCCTACCATGGGGCAAACTTGTAGTTAATACATTATCAATTAAAATTGAGTTTTAGATGAGAGGAAGAGTTCATTATATACACATGAGGTAGTAGGATGTAGAACAACCCATGTGGGATAATGTAAATTAAAATTAGTAGGGACTCAACCACTCATAGTTAAGTCAAATGTAGGTTTTGTTTCTTAATAGATTTTCAAACCTCATTTAGGCATAGTAGAAAAAAAAATTCAAAACACTTTGAACTAAGAGAAGTTGGTTAATGAAGAAAAATTGAATTTCCAAAAATCCGTTTAAAATTTAGAATCTCCAATCAAAAGTTATAGACAAATTTGAGAGGGTTGGAAGGGAAATATTTTTTACAATTTCAAACTTCTTCTCTCAAATCTGTCCATATATTTTAATTGGATGTTCTAAATCTCAAACGGATTTTTGAAAATGAAATTTATCTTCATTTACCAACTTTTCTTAGTTCAAAGTGTTTTGAAATAAATAATTCTACCATGCCTAAATGAGGTTTGAAATTCTATTGAAATACAAAACCTACTTTTGACTTAACCATGAGTGGTTGAGCTCTTGCTAATTCTAATTTACATTATCCCACATGCGTTGTTCTACATCCTACCACTTCATATGTATATAAAGAGTTTCTCTACTCAATTTTAATCTCAAGGTAAGATGGAGATATTTTTCAACAAATGTGGGATGGTTGGTGGATTTAATTCTCTTATTTAATTGAAAGCAATTTTATGTGATTTGGTGTGTGTGTTTGGCAAGTTTGCCGTGGGAATGCTCTTACACTGGAAAAGTTGGGTGTTCCTAATGTGGTCACTAATCACTCCATGAGCGTCAGGTTAGATATTGATTGTGGTTTGAGAAACCATTATGGGGCCATGAGGTGTCCACTATGGGCGATTTGACCGTAATGGGCTGTTTTACCTTAGATTGGATAAATTGAATTTTTCTCAACCTTGTGTCCGAACATGGTCTACAATGACTTTGGTTGACTCTTTTGGAGACAATGGTAAACAACTTGAGCTCTCGAGGGTTGCACTCAATTCTACTACAACAAACCACGTGCAAACAAGTGGTTTCTAATAAACTATAATTTCAACCTAAAATTTTGAGTATTGTTCAATAATGACTATAGGTTTCGATTCGATTGCCAAAATTTTCAATTTAAATAAAATATGAAATGATTTCTAAAAGAGGTTGAAGATGAACTAAAATGGCATATTTTTAAACTCAAATAATTATAGAGAACACATTTAGATGGCCATTGAATCAATACTCAACTCAAAATGAGCTTTCGATAGAGAGTTATTTTTCAAAAAAATTGTTCATTTTTTAGGCAATTTTTTCTTACATAATATAGGGGTGTGAAAGTTATTTTTCAGTTCTACAGTGTATCTTTTTACTTCAAAAATTTGTAACTAATTATTATTAACAAATAAAAATATTAATAATTCAAAACATAAACTTCCAAAGTAGGAAAATTTATTCATATTTTATTTATTTATTTATATTTAAAATTCAAAAAGTATATAAGGGGTCCAAAGTTTTATTTGCCCGTGGGTTCTAATGGACACTCTAAGTGAATCTCCCAAGCCTGAGCTGAACACTTCTTCACATGTGACAATTGTTTTCAAAAGTGATTTTGACACTTCAAAGTCGCACATTGCAAGGATCAACTACAAATCGAACGCAAAATGTCATGCTCAACAACAAAGGTCAAAGGTCAGGTGCACTGCTAAAATTTTAAAAAGACGACTTAAGGAAATCCCTATTCCTATTGAAGGGGAAAAAAAGATTAGGCGAGTAAGCATGAGGTGCTAGCGGACTTCTGGTTTTGTGCTGATGACATTGAACGATGTGTGAAAGGAACCAAGCGCAAATGGGTAATAAATTGGCATGAGGTACCAGAGGTATGGCCTATTTTTAACTGGAACAAACCTAAGCCGAGATGAGACATTATTGTTGTATCATGTTGCCTTCTAACTCCATGCGAACCCTATATTGTCTCCTCGCCAATTCTTCAATATATCCAACATATTCAAGAGCATATTGTATGATCAGCCAACTCCACATGACGGTCATATGTATCCAACCATCCAAAACAATCGAACCATATGGCAAATTGCAAATGCACCAACTACAAAACCCGGAAGAAGTGGGAGAGTGCTAGCAACATTAGAGGACAAATAGTTGGAGTAACATTGTTGCATTTTCTAGGGCTAAGTGCAATTGTATCATTGGAGACTAGGGCTAACCTAAACCGAAATGTACCCCTCATGCATGTACCCAAACTTTACTAGCATGGTTGTTTCATCTATTTGAGGATGCCAACAGTACATCAATTGCAAACACTTGTACTACCTATTCCACTACCTTTGCAAGATAGACATCCATAAGGACAAATTCATTTATGCACCAAGTTATAGCTTCAATGAGTTGAAGCGTCTTCTAATTAAAGCAAGGATCATTACAATTCCAAAGTGATCATGGCCACATGGTTATATGTACTTCATTCATATTATATGAAACTACATTTAGTAAAATTGATTTGAAGTGAATAGATTGAAAAAAAATTATACATTTTTGAAATATGTGAGTGTCTATCAATAGTGAAATGTTTTGCAAAATGAAGTTATGAATTGCTAAGCTTTATAAGTCTAATCCTAAACCCAACAATGGACATATGAATATGATCCTTTTTTTGTGTTCACTGGCCTCTATTTTTAATTTCTTTCTAAGTCCATTATGATCCCGTCGTTTGATATTTTTTTTCATTTTCATTTTCATTTTCATTTTATATATTTTTTTCTTATTTGCTTTCATTGTGTTTTCATTGTGTTTTCATTGTGTTTTCATTTTTTCCCATCGTAATATATTTTTATTTTTATTTTGGGGGATTCCGTTTATTCCAAAGCCTTTCTTTTGTTTAGTCATTATATTTTTAAATTTTTTTCTCCCATTGGTTTTCCAATTATTTCTATTTTTGTTTTGAAAAAAGCCTTTCTACATGTATATAATTTTTTTCAAAAGTAATGGTCCCTCCTTCAAGGTAGAGTATGTTTGCAATAGGCCAATGAGACTTGAATGTAATCGTCTATATTCAAATCTTAAGAGGCAATGAAGTATGCCAATGAGTCACAATCAATAGAGTGAAATGATCATATACAATGCAATAGTAGGGTGAATGCATGGTTGGGTGGCTCACTTTTTGTGTCACAGGGCTATTTTCAGGGGGTACTTGTATGTAATGATGAAATAGACATAGTTAACTCACTTTATTGAATGCAAAATTTTGTGTATAGATAGGTAACTTTATTATGTTGAAGATTGTGCTTGATTTTTCTAAAGTTCATCTTAAATTTTAGTAGTTATGGACTTTTGAAGAATGGTTTTTGTGACATACATCTGTGTACAAAATCTTATTTGGGAGTTTTTTATAAAGAAAAAGAACATATTTTTCAAATACCAACTTACCATGTGTTGTATTTTAGGTTTAGAAGCCTAGAATTCAATCCGTTTTAAGTAAAATCATTTGTAGAAGTGTACTTATGGACTTTTAAAGTGTCTGATTTTAGCCTCTTTTTCCAAAGTTCATATAAAGGTCAAAAAAAGGTGTTTTTTTATTTTTGTTTTAAGAACCCCATGTAACTAGAAAATCTCTAGGTAGGCTTGATGTTGAAAATTGAGTGGATGAACTTGCCAATGTATGAACATCCACTAACTCATTTTTTGTACTAAAAAACCTATCAATATATGAACTCCTGGTGTCACCTAGTGAGCCACCCAACCATGCATTCACCCAGTATAGGCTAGGCTATACCCACATTTATATTAGTGAGTATATTTGATTAACATATTATATTATGTTTATTAGAATTTTTTTAAGTGGATACACATGAGAATTGTAGTGGGTGAACTAAATTGCTTAACTAAGAACAAAGTTTTGAAGTTCTTTTTTCATAGGAAATGACAATTGTCAACCAATGGACAATTTTTTTGTAAATCCACAGTAATAGGGGGAGCAATTATAGGTTCTAAAATTTGCTAAAAAAAAAGTTTTATCCAAATTTTAAAGTTTTTCTACAAAAAAAAATCTTTATTAAAAAGTTTAAGAAAATATATTTCAAGGCTCCATGCTCACAAGCTACTTTCTCACAACTCACAAGCCCACCACTCCTAACTTGCTGCTCCAAGCTCAAACGCTAGTGTTGTTGCAATACTTAACCTCTAAAGGACCAGGGCCATTTTTCTGTCAAAAACTACTCAAAACTGCCATTTTTGTTGCATTCATCCCAAAAAACCAAAAAAAATACTTTTTTTTAGAATATAACCAAAGGATCTTGTACTATACTTGTCTAGGATCATGTGGTCAAAATTTCATGAAGTTTGACCAAACAAATTGGAAAATATTAGCATTCAAAGTTGAAAAAAAAAGTTTTTTTGAACACTAACTTGCAATTTCAAATGACTTTGATTGCCATTTGTGAATTTCTTTTGCACTATGAACCTTGAATTTAAAAAAAAATTGTGTTGAAAAATTGAGTTGGAAGTCTAAAAAAAAGTTTAAAAAAACACACGCTTGATTTTGATTCTTTAAAAAATTGTTAAATAGAAGTAGGTTCAAGATTGAAAGAAAAACTAAATTGTTGATAGCTCTAAGATGGAATTGAAGTACCATAATCTCAATAGTGAGATTGTTCTAGCTAGAAAACTTAATCTTGTCAAACAATTTTTTTTTTAAATTGTGAAAATTGCATTTAAAATTGCATCCTATAAGTTATTTTTTTCAAGAAGATGCTCAAATTGCCCAAAAAACAAGATTGTTCATAACTTTCACATTACTAATCCAAATGGAATGAATCAAAGCTTTACATGTAGATAAAAATATTATATTTAAGAAGAAAAAAATTTCAAATTTAATTTCCAATTTTTGTGGATTTCTTTTTCTGCCCGGTGACATGAAAATTATATTTAAGATGGCATAACTTTTGCTCCCGGGCACCGATTGAAATAAAAATTATACTCTCACGAAGCTAATAAGTTTTCCTATCTTATGAGAAAGTTTTAAGAAAAATCAAACTAGGTAGCTAAAAATATATTCTAAAAAATATTTAATTAATTTTATTGGATTTTCTAGATTGATACCTACTCATAAACATTTGAACCATTCAATTCTTATAATGAGGTGAAAGTAATGAGTTTTAGTTGTGGGTAGTTTAAGAGTAGTAAGTTATGAAATCTCTACTTTAAGACAAACTTTGAAGTCCTTCACTTAACTCTATTTTGAATATTTTTGGAAAAAAATACAAAATACATAAGGTGTAGATTGTTTATTTCAACATAACAACCATTGAAATTGGCATTTTTCAATTCTATAAATAAATTGATAATAATTTAGTATTTTGAATCATTCTCTACTTCTTTCTACTTACTATATTTTTTCTATGTGTTGTACAATTTCAAAATGATCTAAATTTTTTTGAGCATGTATCCAAATTGCCTTGAAGAAGGAATCCAAAGAATAACCACTATTTTGGACATTTTTTCTTACATGTGAAGTGCAACTGCCAAAAAAACGGTTATTTGTAGGGTCCAAAAAAGATTTTTTGTCACTTCAAACGTTAATATCTTGCAATCTACAAAATGGAAATTTTTGAAATTTTTTCCACATTTGTCTTTTCAAACTAGTGTACTACATGATCCTACAATTACATGTATTTAAAAATGATTTTTTTTCTAAAATTTGGTACTTGTTCTAGAAATGGCAGTTTTGGTAAAACCATAGTCCAAATCATTTAGGGGTTAAATAGAATTGTGGTTAAATTTTCAAAAATAAAAGTAAAGTGATTTAGCAATGTCCAATGTATCACCTCTCTCTATTGCAACCTTTCAAATCAAGAGTAGACTCATATATCATTATTGTGAAGTTTATGAATGAAAGTAAATTTTGAGTTAAATAGAAATTTGGTTAAATTTTAAAAAATAAAAGTAAAGAGATTTAGCAATGTTTGATGTATCACCTCTCTCTTGCAAACTTTTATATCAAGAACATAGTCTCACAAATAATTATTGTAAAGTTTATGAGTGAAAGTGACTTAGTCGTATACAATTTAGGACAAGTATTTACTATGTTTTCAAATATGTGCATTTTTTGGGTGTTTTGTTCACAAGTGTTTTGATCTCGTTTTGATAGTTAGAGAACTCTAAATTGATTTTTTTCTTCCAATAGTTGTATATTATGAATGGCATAATTTAAGAACATGATTTCTAATTCTTCACTCATTTTATGTTATTTGCATTTTGGACTCTAGAGTGATCACAATGCAGTTGCTTGACCACTAAAGGGTTAATACAATACATGGATGAAATTAGCCCCTAAAGGCCTTGAGAGCCACAAAGTAGTTGATGGATAGTTTAACAATCCATGCACTTCCTAGCAATTAGATGGTTTTCATTCAAGCTTTTCTTTAGGCTTCCTTGAGTGTGTTTGCAATAGATGGTAGTGTAAGTTTTCTAATTGAGGTGATATTAATCTTTTTATTCAATAAGATGTGTTAAAAATGAATCATCAAAGATGCTTAAATCTTAGTGTATTCTGATACCTCCCAGCTCCTTATTTTGGATCTCAAATTTAGGAATAAAATGTTATTTTTGAATTTGAACCCAACTAACAAAATGAAGCTTACTAGGTCTAGTTTCTAGTCCAATTTGAAATTTTGAAAAATTCCTAAAATTGAGTATTTTATTGCAATGTGAAATTTATGAATATACCCATAGTTTACTAATTTTTTAATTATAGAATGACACAAAAATTTGGTTAACATCATGATGTTCTACACTATAATGTATACCGATGACAAAATTTCCCTTAGTTATAATGCATTTTGATCATTGCATGTACCAAATTTGATGTCAATTCCAATTGTCAATTGAAATATACATAATGAGATGTAAAAAAAGATTTGATTGTTGACATAGTTATCATTAAAAGTTCCTACTTTAATTGCCTTCAAATATTGTAAAATGTTGTAGAAAGTTGGCAACTTGTTATAAATTGGGAGTTCATAGTAACAAATTTCATAATTTTTGGGTTTATAAAAATGTAAGATAATGACCTTGACACACCAACATCTTCAAATTAAATATTTTAGTGAATATAATATGAAATGTCAATTATATAATAATGTGATGAGAATTCCAACACTGATAGAAAACGATTGATCAAAAGGAAAGTTCAAAAGATATAATGTGAAATTTATTTATTTATTAAAATAGTGAAAATTGTATTAAAGATATGCATTTCAAGGGTCAAAACACTATCTACAAGCTAGCTAGGCTTATGCTTTCATGTGCTATGCTTTCATGTGTTATGCTTTCATTGGCCAAATCCTCTCAACCTATTGACTTTTTTGTCCAAGTACCCAACCACCTATGCTTTAGGTTTTTTAAACCACAATAGCTTATTTTGTAAATCTAATCGCACATAAAGATGGTCAACTTTATTCTTCAAAGAATCACTTCAAGTGCAACTTCATTCAAGTCATTCAAGAAGTTAAGAATTAAATGGATTATTGTTTATTTCATGTTGCTTTTGTGTTTGATCCTAATTTTTTTATATACATTGCGTGTTTTCACACCAAACATTCATCCTAAAATCCTTCATTATCAAACAAAACAAAATTTCCTAAAATTTATAAGTATTGTTGTGTGCTAAGAATTAAATTAGATTTTCATTTATAATTACCTATAGGGTCTTTAAAATTAAGACCACATATCTTTTTTTCTACTAAAAGGGTCCCTTAAAATCATAATTATTAGGTAAATAGGCCCCAAACATATATTTGGTTAACGCACATAATTACAAAACATAAAGGGAACTAACCTCCCTAAGTGTGCACTGCACAATTACTATCTCCATAAAGTGTTGAAATATGAATTATTTATGTTTTAATTTTTTGAACATTTTACAATTTTCCAAAAATTTAAACATCAAAACATGCTTTTAGAGAAAATTTTAATTTTCATGTTTTGTACATAACTTTTGGAGAATTTTTTCTTATGCCTAAAATTTTGTAAATAATTTTTTTATAGTATTATAATATTTATCAATATTTATGTATAATTATATTTTTTAATAGTTTATAGTGCTCCCCTAGTCCCCTCCCAAATGGCCTAATGTATTACAAAATCAATAGGTGTTTTGTACTTTCACCCAATAGTGTGTCACAACATGACATGTAGACAAAATCAAATCCTAGATTCATGTGTTGTTTGGCATGTTAAGCCTTTTATAGACCCAAAAGTACATATACAAATATTTAAATGAGGCAAGTTTAAAATAATTATTATTTTGTCATGCCATGTGGTTTTGAGACCTCATTTGATTTTGATGATGGCCTTTGGAATTGTGTTAGACTTCCCAACATCTAGATTTTTCTAGTAGATGGTATATTTTTAGTCTTAGGTTCTAAAATCCCTAGTGACCATCATTCTACTAGTGTATTCACAAGCAATAATTGTATATATTATTGAAGGGTATAATTACAATTTGTCATCTACATTCTATAAGTATGTAACAAGCAACAATTGTGTATTTTGGTGTCAGGTGATAAAATTACAATTTGATATTTGTTGTCCATCTATTTGCCTATCTCCCTCCAGTTACAAATTGTTGCACACTATTTGTGTTTACACCAAAAGTCATTTTTTTCCCACATGCCCTTTAAAAGTCAATAAGACATTCACAATCCACATGTTTGTTGTGGAAATTGATTCATTACATCCAATCACTTATTAACCAAAATAAATTCTTGTCTATCACATCCTTTGCCTTTTGTTACAATTGTTTGTTTGCCAAGAGTAAATCTCACCCATTTATCACCTCTAAACAAACATCTTTTGGAAATTTAATATTCTTTTCAAGAGACATCTATGTTAACAAACCAATACTTATGCCCCTATGTTATAGCTATGAGAAATTATGTCTTCAATAGACTTCATTCACAATGGTGTTTTAAAAGCCAAAGTTCTTCTTTTTCTTCTTCTTTTAATTATAAAAATGTACACTTAGGTCATTATAACATACACTTACTAATTTTGTGCAAGCAAAATAGGTGCAATATTGGAAATACTCCAAACTTTTGGATACTTTTTAACTACAAAAAATCAATAAAACATTTATAAGAATGCAACCTAGAAAATTTATCTCAAAAATATACATACCAAATGAGTCAATGGAAATTTCAAAAGAATAGATTCTTTGATGTATCTATTTTTGAAAAATATTTGAAATTCAAAGAATGTAATAAAAATTGTTCATTGTTAACAACACTACTCATCTACTCTAATAATGAAATTTAGTGAAATCACACTAATTGATTTGAAAATGCTATAATTTTTTTATTTTTGATGAATATTTTTACCAACAACATATATATCAATATTATTTGAAGAGGGATCTCTATAAACATGGTTGGTAAAAATATTCATAAGAGTAAAAATTATAGAATTTTTACATCATTTTGTACCATCAATACAAAATTTCATTATTAGTATAGTGGTTGTGTACAACACCAAGAACTAAAAGTAATATTTCCATATCTAAAATTGCATATAGAAGGAAACCTATTTTGTAAATGTTTATAACATGGAAAATTATATCTAGTAGAAGAATATCCATCCAAATATTTAGCTTCAAATTTATATTTTTAAATTCAAAATAGTATTTCAAAGTCCCACAAATTGCAAAAGTAGATAATTGTTAACAATAATATGCCATCTTGTGAATAAAAACTAAATCTGGGCATGTGAATTTTCAAAATTGAATCATCTCAACCAAGTGTTCAAGAAATGACCATTGAAACTCTTTTCAAGTTTTTGTTTTATTTGTTTGTAATTTTAGAACAAAAAAATGCATAGAAGAAAACCCACAAAATTAATTTAGCATTCAAGAAGGGAATGCCAATCCTAATATGTACAGTGGTCTCTCCAAAAGAATTGTTGTCCATTTCCTTTTTCAATTTTGCTCAATGCATTTCCAAAACTCATGTACATATATGATATATCTAGTAAGAACCATCTCAATATATGAGTCAAATTTTAAGTTGCTCGAAATAGGTTTAGTGTATGTTTCACATTGGGGTTCAAAATGAGGTGAGCAAGAAGGCAGAGGGGACAACACTAGAAATAAATAATTGGTCTAAAAATGGTGAAAAACCATGAAGTTTTTTTCTCTTAAAAACCTCAAATTAAAAAAAAAATCTTTGATGAAATTGTTAGATTGTAGATGAAAGCATAATTATAGATATGTGATATGTGCTAATGTGATATTTTCTATTAAATATGTGGATGAATGTTGAAATTTGGAGTGCCAATATAGCATTTTATATTGCCACTTTGGTACTTCATAAAAAATGGAAAAAAAAACCCAAAAAACCTGGTGAGCAATTATTTAGGTGTTTGGGTGAGTGGTGGCAATTCCTTTCGGGAGGCCACTGTACAGTACAGCAATATGCCAGAAGGCTTGTCCAACAATGCCATTCAACAGTGTACAACTCAAACATGAGCTCTAGTGATTGTGCAAGTGCTGATAAAAGCTGGTGCAGGAAATGGTGCTATTCTACCCACTATCATTTTTCAAAGTGCCATCTGGAGCTGCAGATAATGGACACAATTGCAACTAGGAACACCTAAGTTGGTGGTATTGGATTTGCAGAAGAGAAAATTTGGCACAAGTGAGGAAATATGGGGTTGAATAATATTGGATCCTTATAGGATTCACATGGACATATACTGTATATATGTGGGGTATGATTTTAGAACCTGTAGCCGTCACTTGATCTCCTGTTGAAAGTCAGTGGTACTTAGCACCATTGCAAAAATGAACGGTTCCTAGAGCATGAAGATCTTGCTTGTTCTCAGTACAGGAGTCCTAATTACACAAAGTTATGCCTAGCATTGCTGGTGTAGATTGAGAATGGTTGGCAAGGTGATGAACACAAGTTGGGGCGCACCTGGAAGGACTGGCGTGCATGGGGTGTAGCTGAGAGGATGTATACCCAATGACTGGGATATGCACTCGAGGACTGCTGCTGCTGCAGCATACATGGATGGACTGGCCACACTAACAAATTGACGCTGACGTGCCAAATTGATAACAGTCTGTTTACACTTTGCTGTCCAGTACGTGAGTTGGGGGAGGTCATACACATCTCCTAAAGTTGACCCTGGACCCACTTGAGTGCACAGTAAGGACACATATGGTGTAGAAATAAATCACAGAAACTTCCTCCAACACAATAACTTACAGGAGTCTTCTATTTCCTTGACTTGTATCCAACAGTGAAACTAAACTAAAAATGGTGACTGCATTTATGAAGAGTACTGGAACCAGAATTAACTCATGGGCAATGAAGGGCAGTTGCTACAAGCATCTCATCATGGTTTAGTGCCCAGCTGCCTCACTGCCTGTTAGGCACTCAAAACAGGACAAGTCTCTCCACAGTTCAATCTGACCTGTACCTCATTTGTGAATTGTGATTCTGAACTGACTGAAGCCTGGATGACTTCAGCTACTCCCACTTCAGTAAGTGAACCAAAATGTAGACCTAAATTGGACTAGTGTAGCCAGCAGTGACTGTCTAGCCTATGTGATATCCTGCACGAATTACAAGGGTGTTTGAGAAAGAAATTTTATATACCTGACGTGTTAAATCGTCACTGCTGCTGGTGCTCCACGTGCCGAAGCCTCTGAGCTCAGGCCTACCCCGGCAAGGAACGGCCCCAGCCGTAGCCAGGATCAGATTCCCGTTGTCAGGTAACTTGGAGTGTGCCAACCCCGGCCCTAGTCACAGATAAAAGTAGGCCCATTCCCGAAATTAAAGCGAATTCGAAGTCTCGATCTCCTTTCAACTGCAGAGCAAGTACGGCACGGACTAGAACGGAAAGGGCTGTGAAAATATTGAAAATCAGCGAAACCTTGATCACGATTGCAAGCATGAAAGGACGGATTAAGTTAAACAGAGGAATAGAAATTGCACGCTCTACTGAAGTGCAACTGGGGAGAGCAAGACAATTACTGGTATATAGAAAGATGATGATCATCAGTGAAGCAAGTGGATTGATCAGTCGGCCACTGGCATATGGATACAGATATTTGTACAGGGTGAACTACAACTTCATGTAGCTGACAGAAACGATTACTGGGGAGATCCACTGAACACTGAGTGGTCATAGTGCTGTCTTCCTCCTTCAACAAGCTAGTTCGATTCGACACTTTCTGCCTTCAAGGGTGAACATACAAAGTGGTTCTTCTTCAGGATCGCGGACGGATTCTGGAAGCTCTGAACTACGGAGTCCAAGTCTAGAGCATGGTATGATAGAAATTGAGGTTGACACTACAGCGGTGGCACAGGAAGTGCAGCGGAATAGCATCCATGTCCGAAATCCCTCCACAGCGGGTGTGCTGCCATTCTTCACAAACATCACAAGCGATCATGCGCTCACCATCATCATCTTTCGTACCGCAAGGGCAGTCTACGATCCAGCTTTCAATACCACCCTCGTAACGCCAGTCATGGCAAGTGTGGATCCCGCTGCCGTCTATGCGGACATGAGAACCCGACTCGATAACTCCAAATAATAAATCTTCATCGTCGCCTACCAGATCAGGAATAGATTCCACGCAGAAGCTATGCATGATGAAGTAGGTCTCGCGGAAAGCCCTCTGCGCTTCGAGTTTAAGATCCCGAACAGTCGCGTGCGGGGGAAGGACGACCAACTCGGGAGGAGGGCTGGGTCTGTTGCGCATTGAATCTTCATCTTTCAATACGACTGTGCACATCACTCTCAATAACTCGTCATCGTCCACATTCCAGTCGTTGTTAGCTGATTTGCGCGTGAGTTCTCCGCGGTAATCTTTGATGAACTGCTTCGTATCCAAAATAATTCTGGCTGCGGTGGGGATAGCGGTAAGCAGGTTATTAATTCCGCTCCTGGCAGGTTTGTAATTCTCTAAGACATGCTTGTAGATGTAGACAATATCTTTGAGAACCTCCGTCCTTCCCACTTCACACGCCATATCCGGAGCCTGACATCTGGTTTGGTCCCTCACAGCTCCAGCTGCAACCGCATCCTCGAGACTGTACTCCAAGACTTTGGTAATGGGGTTGACCGCCCTGCGCACAATATGGTTGCCTACAACGCGGTTTCCCAAGGACTTCAGGACATAGTCTAGAAGGCCTGTATCGCCAATGTAGACACGTGCCGCATCTCGAACATCCTGCCGCGGCATCCACTTCTTATCACAGCTTTTAAGAGCCTCCACTATCACTTGCGTCGCCAGGTCTAAACGTTTCAAAGACCACCTGGATGACATGTCTGTTTGTGGAGCACTGCTAATTGTCAAACCCATGTTCCCGCTTCTTCTGTCATTGTCTTTCAATCCCTTCGTCATGCCTTTTGTTTCTGGATGCTCTGGCAGTCTCACTTTGAGCTCCATCATAAAACGAATTAAGTCGCCTACTGTCTGCAGCGTCTGGCTGCTTATTCGTTGATACAGGGTAATGATAGCCGGCACATCCTGGTCGACACCCTCAAAATGCTGTGCCATGATTCGAAGTGGCATTTCGCGTATAGCTTCAACGGCCTTCACATACATCTGCTGGGTAATACCAAAACTTCCGTGTCCGAATTTGTAGCCCCACCTTCCGTACCAGGATTCGCCATAACCAACAGCATGAAGTAGACGAAGCTCCAGAGAGCATTTCTTCGCGACGTCCTCCACGCTTACTTTCCTGCGGGAATATAACCGAGACACCTTTTCTTTTCAAATAAATCGAAATAGAATTATCAGACAATCCATGAATCTAAATCTTCTTTACACTCTCCCCGTGTTTAGATTATCAGTTTTGATAGGCCGATGCGCAGAATAGATCGTCGTTTAATATGTTCCACTTGTCATACAGTAGTTGCAACTAGTATTAAATGCTCAAGACTAGTTGTGTACGTGGAATATAGAAATAAGAGTTTCATGAGCGTGAATGTGGTGAAGTATACGAACCTGGCCCTTAGCATTGCACACATCCGATCCCAAAGGTCCATAATCTCTCTTCCGGAAGCAAAATCTGATCCCTTCTCTCTTCCATTGATACGTAAGAGGTGACCGAAGCCGTTACAGTGAATGACTCCATGAAGCAGGTGACTCTGTGAGTATAAGAAACTGGACGCCACAGCTTCATCACCGCAGGATGGACAGCTGAGGTATCCTTGCAATAGCGGCTCCTCGCAGTTTAAGCATATCTTGGCACCTAACATTCCGTTCGCTCTCTTTGAGCGTTCGGGGTGATCAGGAACGGGAATAATGAAGTGGTATCGTTTGTTGGAAACCGGATGATGACTCCATCCTGTTCACAAAGAGTTTATAAAGTCAGGCAATCAAATCAAAAGAAATTCAATCTGCAGAATGCCAGGTAGGTATATACAGAAGGAAGTAATTCGTCAAGAGCTATACATTGTTTAGATTAATCTCGGCAAGTGATCTGAGGGCATGTATCTGAGGTCATATAGGCTAGAATCATCTTCTGCAACACCGCAATTGGAGTCGAAGCTTACCGATGCATCTACACTGGTCACAGTAGGGGTGGAGGGAATCCTGGACGCCCTCAATGAATACCAATAAATTTACCCGAGCGCCTTGTATGGAGTCGTCCTCAAGAGCCACGCACCATCCGGGCAAGCCATCCACGGTGACTTCCGATTCGGCACATTCCTCAAGGAAAGCTCGCACATTATCTCGAAAGGGTCCATCATAGTCCGCAGGAAACCCTGGGTCTGCGAAGTTGTGAAAGGAGAAAAGTCTTTCTCCTCGCTTGCGCTTCCTAATCGCTCGCTCTCGTGACACGAACATGGTTCCTGGAGAAAAATGAGAGGTGGAACAAGTTAAATTTCATTCTGACCTCTTGGTCTCGTCAAACCCTGAGTCAAGTGCAGCAGACCAAAAACCCAAACTTATGGATAAGTATTCAATTGACACGACAATCGCCGTTTCACGAAATCCTGTACAGCATTTGCGAGCAGAGGAAGAAGTGCCAGATTGACTGCTACCTCCCATTCAAACTTTACAGAATTGCTATGCCCGATATTGGCCTATGAGGTGTTACAAATGATTAATTGAGCGTGCGAAAGCGACGCAACAGTGTCATCACACTTACCGGGCAAACTGTTTCAAACACCTGGTTAACTTCGAAGTCAGTTCAATTTCCGGTGTGCTTCCCCTCTCACAGACGTTCTTACCTTCCTGCCTTTCAACCGTAGCAGCTTCTCGGTCCTCGGTGTTAACCATGTGCGATACTGACGGAGTTCAGGACAAAAGGCACAACTCTGCGAGACAGTTTTGATGGTCTTTAGACTTCACACTACTGAATGTGGCCGGAGGTCCCAAGTCTATAGTTAATTAAACCCCTCCGATAGAGGCATACAGCCCGCAAATTCTACAGAAAGGAAGGAGAGAGTGAGCGTCCAGGACGCTCTGTCCGTGCGTAAAATATTACACAGAGATTTTGCTGTTCTGATCTACAGGCGACCTGTCCCTGCGACTTAGTGAGCGCTCACTTCATGCCAGACGTGCATAACCACATAGGCGGGGAGGAAAATAGACTTGGATTCACTGTCAGTACAACCTATACTATTGGCTGACCTTAGCACACAGACAAAACAAATCGAATCTGTGAGAATGCACGCAGTCCACCTCTATGACAATGTCGATCAACCGAGGGTTTCGATCTCAGATCGTGACCACACGACGAACTACTGGCCGTAAATAGCATAGATTAACCTGATGGATATGGTTATCTGACACTGTTTCGATCAACAGTACTACCTAATGTCGGGAATAAACACATAGAGAATTTTGTCGGGAAGACGACAGTTGACACCGGGAGGAAAACCCCTTCGAAATTAGAGTTGGCCCCGCAAAAACGAAAATCGACAGAGACAGGGAAGACAGCGGAACTATGCAGCAGGACCTCGCAATTGTACGAAAGCAATCGCTAAGTCACAAGTGGAAGAGCTAGGCAGTAGCTAATTAACAACACCGATTGATCAAAACAGTACGTACGTAATTGCAACGCCCAACAACTCCGACTTCAACATAGCAATAAACAGATAGACAGAAAGAACGACGCAACTCTCCAAAAAAATTCTAAATCCAATGCATGAGATTATAGCATCGGTAATTCAACTCCAAACCGCACTCAAGCATTACAAACGCCAAAGTTGCCTAACATATATCTTCAGCACGCTGCACTTACTTAACACCGAATAATACAGTCCCGGACATTAGAAGAGGTCCACAACAGCAACACACCCCAAAGCTCTCTCTCTCTCTCTCACACACACACGCACACACAAACTTACTGATGGTTTGAATTGCTACGTAAACCCGGAACCCGGTCTGGAACCAGCTCTCCTAACCAAGAAAGTTGGTTACGAACAGACGCATACATTAACCAAAGGACTGTCTCACACCATTTAATTAATGACTCAAAAGCGTAAGTAAGCAATCACCACGCACGCACGCACGCACAGATCGAAACTCCAAACCACAACACGAGACCTCAGACACTCTTGTAACCCCCTCCGAAAGCCATTACACCAGTTGAAAGCTCAAATAAACACGTACACGTCTCCTATCCAAATACTTCCTCGAGCCACAACTCAAAACCATGACGTCGCAACCACCTCCTGGAGTGTCGATCGTCTCCTCCCAGCCACAAAATTAACCGATCGAATTACTTATTCCATCTCCGAACCATTATTCCCAGGCCAAAACCTCCGATCACAATCAAGAACCTCTCGATCTCTCTCTCTCAGAATTAATTAATCATCTCTGTCCATCAGTCCGCTAACTAATATTAATTTATCTCAGACAGTCGAGTCGCGTAAACCCGATCGACACAAATACCTGTACGTGATGAAATAATGCAGCAAACAGAACGAATGCAAACACAGACAGTCAAATGCTTCTTCAAATGCCACTACCTCCGAACCTGCAGCGGAGTCCGTCGTCGATCTCCCGACTGAGTGAGCGAGCGAGGGGTTGTAATAAAAGGCCAGGCCAGGGGATCTGAATTGGGAATGGAAGTGGAATTTGGAGGAAGCCAAATAAGGGAAGGGGAGGGAGGAAGGGCGGCGGGGGGGCGGGGGGGCAGGGGGGGAGGGTTGTTGTTGTTGATGGTTTTGGGTTTGTTTGTTGCGTATGATTTGGTTTGGAGGGAGCAGCTCGTTGTTGTTGTTGTTGCGGCGCTGCAGCAGTGGTAGCGATGTGCTGGAAGGATCGGAGCGGCCTGGCCTGGCCTGCCTGGCGGGGAAACGAGCGGCAACAGCACGGACGACGGACGGAAGGGAAGGAAGGAGGGTCTGTGACCGTGGGCACGGGCGTGGGGGTGGTGGTACTACTACTACAGGGGGGTGGTACTTGAGAGCGTGGAGGGGATCGGTAGTACTTGGCGACCGGTGGGGCCAAGGACAGAACGGGAGCCTCCCTTGTTTCATCATTACTTAACTGGAGGGCTCAAGCTCAGGACACACACTCCAATTGGCTTGGGCTATGCGGCCCATTTTGAATTTCGGTTATGGATTTGTCCGACCACAATGGTAGGGGAGGCCGCCACATTAGGGTAGGGACACCCAAACCCGGGTGCTACTTTTTAATATTATTTTTTATCATGGACCATTTCTATTATTATTAGACCGGTAAAAAAAAATTATATTTTTTCATTGGCAAGCAATAGGAGATTTTAATGCACCAAATAGGGCATGATTTGGATACCGTATGCAAAAGTTACAAAAGAGTCAAAGGTTTTGGAGGTAGATGTTCTGGTAAAATCGTTTCTTCAAGAATAGGTGCATTGATGGTTATAGGAGATGAACACAATTTGCATGAGGATCTCATCAAGTGGCACTTTTAGGCACATGGCACATTTGGGTGTCCCTACCTTGATGACCCAAGAGGAAAGTTAAATTTTTTTTAAGGGAAGTTAGTGAAATTTAAGGTAATAAAAGAGATCCTATTTGTATCACAATTAAAGAAGACACACTACTTTTGTCAATTTGTATTAGTTGTGTACATTTCAAACTTTCAAATGTACTTTGTTGGTACATAGTAGCCATAAAATGGCACAAAAAGGGTCTTCT
Organism: Rhytidiadelphus loreus; assembly: GCA_947034895.1. NCBI lineage: Eukaryota > Viridiplantae > Streptophyta > Bryopsida > Hypnales > Hylocomiaceae > Rhytidiadelphus > Rhytidiadelphus loreus. The sequence continues at coordinate 24,402,587 of OX344764.1, forward strand.
ATCTCCTAAATATATTTCAACCTTACAATAGTTTAAACCATATGTATGTTACAGTATGTGACTCCAATAATATAAATTATGTACTCATGTTTGGCAAGACATAAACCATTTGATTGATAGTTTGAAAATTAGCATCTTTCATTTGGATGTCATTGTAGTATCTACACCTTATTATGCTCAAATGGGTGCATGATTGAGTGAACCACTTTTTCATGTCACAATGTATTTTTTAGCAAGACCTTTGCATTGCAAGTCACATTGTAGATAATTTACTACACCATTGTAGCTATAAATTTGAACATGCATTCTCAACTTGAATGCAAAGGCAACTAGTACGTAATTATTTAGACTAAGGTTTCTTCTTTAAATAAAGAGCTATGGAATTTTAAAGTTGCTAATTGGATTTAGAAAACTCCATATAGCATTTATAAGAATCTTTTCTATGAAGAGAACATGCTTGTTATTGTATCAATGACTCATTATGTGTTATAGTATAGATTGAAGCACCTAGAAATTTATATTGCTTTACTTGATATTGATCTTAAAATAGTAGTTATGGACTTTTGAAATAATTGAATTGAATCATATTTTCAAAAGTCCATAGAAGAGTCAAAACAATGTGTTTTCCCAAAAAAAAATGGGAATCCAAAATGCTACTAGAAATTGCAAATGGGCTTCAAATCAACATTAAAGATTGGATCAATTTTGAACCATTGTCATTTTCAAGATTTAGAATACCAGAATGAGTAGAAGATGTTACTAGGCATTTTGGACGAGACACATTGTAGGGTTCTAAAAAGATCTTTTCCAATGCTTATCTTGCTTCTCCAACATGTGTCTTTCTTTGAATTATTGTGTTTATTTTCCTCAAGCAAAGTTTTTTGAGTTATATGGATATGGACTTCTACCACATTTGATCCACTCAATTTGGAACTTCTCATACTTGTAGGAAGTATGACAATGATTTGAATTAGGAGTACAATTTGTCATTGGATTTTGCTCAACATGAATACAAATTTGTGTCAATATTGTACATCATTGATCATTTACGCACCTTCTATACCAAATACAAAAAATACACCATGTTGGTACTATGATTGGGCTTCCCAAACTTCTAAAGTTTAAAATAGTGCAACTTTAGTAAAACAATATCACACAAACTAATACAATAAATTAGTTTACTTAAGTTAATTCAATTAGCTTTAAGAACAATAACTTTGCTTTGGCTTTTTATAACTTTGTTTCACATACTAGCAGATTATTATCAAAAATAATTAGGTGGTTTTTTGAAGTTTTTTTTAAACAACTTGGTATCTTTAACATTATAGCCACATTATAACACCTCTATGGTATGAAATGGATATCATTTTGTAGTTGGAGGTCCCTTCGTGAAGAGTTTTCATTTTCTAATACCTCAATTTTAGAAATTTTCCTATTGAAAATTTAAAAAAAATTGAATTTGATATTGTCAATCACAAATTTACAAATAAGGTCAAATGAAGCCAAAAATAGATACCAAAATGTTTGGGACATTATTTTTGCAAAGAATATGGACAAAACTAATCTTTTGATCTTTAAGCATCTAGAATTTGAATCCCATTTGCCAACTTTAATTAATTATTTGGTAGAGATTGTCAACCTAGACCATCAAATATGATATTATAGCCAATGGAAAAAAATCTCATTCAATTGGAAAATAAGAGACATATTTTAGAGTTAAATTGAGGCTACATGAATATTTTAAATCCAATGATGCTAGCATATGAGCATAGAAATGCAAGCATATAAGCCTTGAGTATATGCATAGGTGATATCCTACAACCATTGAAGGTGCTTACAACATAAACACCTATAATATAGGTATTTATAACTTAGGTATCCTATAATCATAGAAGGTTTCTATGATATAGACACCTATAACACACGTGTAAAGTCTTCTAAACTCATGTGTTCATGATTTTAGGCTCACATACTAGCACCCCTCATTTAAAAAAAACATTCCTCCATAAAGGTTTAATATTTTGGCAAGGTTATTAATGTCAAATCTTAAACAAATGAATTCTTGATTCATACCTATTAGTACTCTAAAAGGAATTTGTGTTCTTCTTTGACTATATAACATCATACTATTTTATATCTTACAAGTTCAACCATTTGAAGGTACTTATAACATATATACCTATAATATAGGTACATTATAAAATGAAAAGGGTCTATAATATAGGTACCTATAACATAAACACCTATAACTATAGAAGGTGTCTATAATATAGAATCCTAGACTCATGGGCTCATAGATTCTATGCTCACATACTAGCACTCCCCACTTCAAAGTAATTACTATTCTAAAAAAATATGTAATCTAGATACTTCATTGATCATTTATGTGTATTATAGTTTTATAGTTTTTGAGTAAATTTTTTGAAAATAAAAATAGAAAGATTTGACAGTGCCTTTGATTCTAGTTTATATAACCAATATTCTAATTTTGGTCCTCTTTAATCATTTAAAAGTAAATGATATTTTTTTTCTTTGAGCATTGTATTTTATTTTCTAAATTTTTAATAACAATGAATAAAGTCATGGATTAGGGTAATAAGGTGGGGATTTAAATGATTGATTACATTGGCAAAAATTACATTATGCATGTCCAAATGTAAAACCAAGTTAGAACAACAATATTGCCTTGGATCTTATGTTTTACAAGTGCATATACAGAACTAAGTATAATGGAGATTCGTTTAGGAATTATTACATTTTATTACATTTTAAAATATACTTTTGTTACAAATGTATTTTTATGAGCTTGAATTTGGTTATCTCAATATTCAGGCAACATTTGATAATGATTTTAATGAAGTTAGTGAAAAATACACGGATATGTCTATTTTCTTCTTTTGTATTATAAATGGAGCATGTTGTAGATGAGAATTACATATATATTAAATGATTTAAAACACATATTAAATTTATCTCCTTATAGTCCGTATTTTGAAATGACATAAAATCATTTCTAATCCTCAAAAACTTGATTCTTTTGATGAAATAGTGTTATAATGATCAAGATTAGGTATCTTAGATATATCACATGCTTAAATTAAATATGATCATTTCCAAAATCATTTTCTCTACATATAAAATAATGTTTTTAAAATGATATTCAAATAATTTTGGCAGTTGTATTAAAATTGTTTTCTACCAACCATATTGTCTACCAATAGGCTACAATATTTCAAAATAAAAAATAAAAAATCCATTTCCTTGAATTTTGAAATACCTAAAGTCCTTATAGTAGAAATTAATCACTTACGCATTGGGAGAATGTTTTTTTAATAGATATTTGGATTAAATACTAGGCTTAAGAACTTTTCAATCTAATTATAATTCCAAAAATTAAAGTTTGGATAAGTAAAATTTAATTGATCAAAATTAGCCCATCTTCATTCATCCCATAAGGTTTTTTTTATATCAAAAGTCAATTTTTTTGAAGTAAATGAGTGTTTTATTTGCAAATTTAGTTGTCATCTATACATTTCTATACTCATTTATTGTGCTAAGAAGTAGGCAATTTTGACAATGTTGCAATACCATAGATCCCTGCCTTTTTTTTTCTTCCTTGTTTATTGCTTCTAAACCTTCACAAGTGCAATTTTGGCCTCATAGTTACTAACATTGGCAAATAAATGACTGAACTCTTTAGATTCAAGAAGAGCCATAAGTAGTCAAACCAAGCTGCACTTTTAATTAAAATGAATTTATTTTAAATCTAGAACTTTGAGCAAATTTGTCTAACGTTAGAAATCTTGTACTACATCAAATGGTCCAAGAATTGATGCATTATAAATTTAAAAGGTCTCTAAATACCACAATATAAAGTATTATTGTATTAATGATACACTAATATAATACAACTTAAGCTAATATACATCAATATACTAGTGTTTGTTCACAGTGCATGCAATGAAATTTTCAAGTTTCAAAATTTAGGGATCATAAATTCAATGTTTAGGTATTAGAATTGGCCTTCCCATATTGTAATAAGTACATGAGTCAACTCCTAGAGGTGTATATATTCCTAAACTCTAAACTATATATGGATTACTTTATTTAACTTTGAAACACACCAAAAAAATTAATGATTTATTTATTATTGCTTGAAATGTGTTGTTGAGAAGTAGAAAAGTCTAGTTTCATGTCTATATTTGCCTCACTGGAAAAATGATTTCTTTGATCATAGTATTGCTATGAAGATGAAGAGATCACTAAGCAATGCATAAACATTCCAAGTCATATGCCGTGCATTACACAAAATCAATTGGAAAGTGCACCTTTAATAGATTTGTACCAAATTTGACATATGATATCACCACCAAATTCACTTCCATTTTCTACGTTTGGAATCCCTATGTAGACTTCCATATCTCCATAATCAACAATGTTTATAAACAAGAGATGAAAATTATATTTTCCAAAAAAACAATTTGAGATTAAAACAAGTAAAAGCATCAAGCAAGAGATTTAAACTGGATTATATAAGGAACTCAAATTTTGTGGTGAAGCTTTTCTATGGAGCAATGACAATCTAATTAGAGCATCTCCACCAAGGTATAGAATACTATCCTGGTGAATGGTTTGGCGTGGCCAAGCTTTGGAGAGAGTCCTACTAGGGACATAGTTTTCGGGTTTTGGCAACAACTTTTCTAAACTTTACATGCCACACTTCAAGTTGTAGGGCCCCTCAAAATTGACTTGCACTTGCATCTAATATTGTTCAAAGTTTGGAAACAAAAAAGAGCTCTGAGTTTGGAGCCTTGATTGTTCTACAAGGAGTTGTTGCTTCTATCTTGTCTTTGCAGCCTTGCAACTTCCACATCACCCACGTGATCCAGGTCAATAGCATTGAAATTCAAATTTTCCATTGGAATTTGAAATTCTACACTAGAAGAAAACTGTGTTAGAATCCCTGAAAATACGTCACTTTGTTTTTGTTGAGTTCCGGGTTCAAAACGTAGTCAAAACGCAATTAAAACATTTTTCTGCGTTTTGACTGCGTTTTGAATCGGAAACTCAACAAAAACAAAGTGACGTATTTTCAGGGATTCTAACACAATTTTCTTCTAGTGCTATCATCTTCTGGTGGGGGACGGGTTAAAAGGGAGGGCCTTGCTAGCAACAAGGACATGCCAAGTTCTCCAAACCAGATTTCATTTTTCCATCTACTAGTGGAGATGTCTATAGGAAAGGACCCAAGTTGTTCACATTGTATACCCCTTGATACAAGCCATTGTACTCATTATTCTATTATGCATGTGCTACTTTGCAACAAAGGTAAACCTTAGTAGAAACACTCTAAGGTAGGTACCTCCAAAACCACCAATAATTGCTATTGTGCCAAATTATTACTATTAATCCCTAAAGGACCAAGCTGCGTTTTTAGGCACCATAAAAATTTGGAGCAACTCATTATGAATGGTGTATTTTTTTTCTTTAAAATTTTTACACAACATGTGCCCAAAGAATAGCTTTCAAGCCCAACAATTTTCATAAGTTTTCACTACATGGTTAAAAAGTTATTGTATGATATGTACGTTTTTTCACCAACTAGGGAGTGCGGGCAGATTGGAAAAAATAACTTTTTTCAAAAATAAAAATTTGAAATTGGTTTTCTAGATTTATGTATATATGTGGTAAAATTTAAATCATTCCATTTTGATTAATGAAATGAAAGTTATGAGGAGTTTTAGTTTGCGGGCAATTATGGATTCTCTACTCTAAAATAAACTTTGAAGTCCTTTATTTTACTCAATTTTCAATATTTTTCAAAAAAATTAAATCATAGTATGTAGATTGTTTATTACAACATTGCAATCATTGGGATTGGCATTTTTCAATTCTATAAATAAATTGTTAACAATTTAGTATTTTGAATCATTCTCTACTTCTTTCTACTTACTATTTTTTTTCCTATATGTTGTACAATTCCAAATGATCTAAATTTTTTTGAACATATAGCCAACTTGTCTTGAAAAATGAATCCAAAGAAGCACCACCATTTTGGACATTTTACATACAAATGTGAGCTTCTGAAGTGTAGCTGCCCATTTTTTCATAGGGCCCAAAAAAGGATTTTTGTAAATTCAAAAGCTCATATCTTGCAATCCACTTGGTGAAAATATCTAAAAAATATTCCACATGTTTTCAAGTCAGAATAATACAAGATCCTGTAGTTATATGTGTCCAAAAATGTTTTTTTCTTCATTTTAAACATTTTTTCATACGAATGTGACCTTGTAAAGTGCATTTGCCTTGTTTTTCATAGGCCCCCCAAAGGATTTTTGTCACTCTAACATCTTGCAATCTACACAATGGAAATTTTTGAAATTTTTTTCACATCTTTTCAAACCAGCATACTACAAGATCCTATGTTACATGTGTCCAAAAATGTTTTTTTTTCTAAAATGTGGTACTTATACTAGAAATGGTAGTTTTGGAGCGTTTTTGGTGAAAACAATGTCAACAAATTGTTCAAATTTTCAAATTACTTTATTGGCAAGTGAAAGGGAGGTCCAATGCACCAAAGAATGTGACATTTGAATACTACATGCAAAAGTTACAAAGGAACAAAGTTCAATTCTAAAAGCGTTTCTTCCACATAACTACATAATTGATTCTAGAGATGTACATAGAGTGAAGATGGTGGTTTAGGGTTAGTAGCGCATTTTGGGGTGCCCACCGTAATAAGTGACCTCACTAATACAAATCATGAACATTATTGTCATGTCAATATTGTAGGAAATAAAATCCATATGCATAAAACAATAATAATAATAATAATAATAATAATAATAATAATAATAATAATAATAATAATAATAATAATAATAATAATAATAATAATAATAATAATAATAATAATATAAAAACACCCAAAACTATCTAAATAAGCATTTCAACATAGTTGGAGGCACCTTTTTTGAGAAAAAAACACTTTTGTGGTAAGAGCAATTGAAAATCATGAATTTTAAAAGCAAATTAGAATTTTTGGATAAGATGTAATCATTATGAATTTCAAATTGGAAGCTCTCTTTAGACCAACATAGCTTTATCATAAAACCAAAATTTAGAGAATCAACACTCCACCGATTGCAATTAAGTGTGGGGATGGTTTAATTGTACTTTGGGGGGACACTTTCAATAGACATTAGATGGTTTCTCAAGCCTCCAAGAGACCGTTTGAGGGTTGTTCCCCTTCAATGTTCTCCCCACGATGAAGGACGGCCAACTGTCAGAAAAATTAATTAATTTTTTTATTTATTGTACATGTGCTCATTCTTGATACGTAGACTCAGTAGATGGTTTTTCAGGCCTTTGGGAGACCGTGGGTTCTATTGCTATGAGAACCTAGGGAACATGACTGTTGGCCTAACACCTTAGCGGTTCTACGTGCCAACACATATCTGGAAAAAGTTTTAAAAAATAAAAATTCAACTTCTTTTTGCATTTGAAGAATTTAATTGCTTTCAAAACATTCACTTTCTTTAATCCTTTTAAGACTATGGTACCAAAAAAATAATTTTTTAACTCTAAAGGACATATACAAATATGATACATTTTAAATCCCTTAAAATAAATTTTTCCTATATTATGTGGTGACCTTAAAACTCATTAGACTTTAACCCTTGAATACCACAATTTATGAAATACACTTGAAAAGTTGGCCCAAGGGACATGTTGTGAAGTTCAAAGGTTAAGAAAATCCTTGGTATGATCTTATTTTAATTTTTTTTCCTTTCCATACAAGTATTGAATTTTGATTTTTCATGGCATGTATATGAAACAAAACTCACTTAAAAAATTAAAAGTATTTGAAAATTAAAGACATTTAACAAAAAGATGCACACCCAAATGAAATGACAAATACATTAAAAAAATAATTTAATTATTATTTGGTAAAAGCATCCACCAAATAAGATAGTGAATTATTTTCTTAAAGCCCCAACAAATAAATGGGTATTATGTTCTCTTCAAGCAAAGGTACTTTGCATTCCATACTTTTTAAAACTTACTCGTAACAATGTAATGATAAGTTTTCTTGACTAATTTCTTAACCCGGGTGGTTCAACCTTGCTTTGATATTGTCTTATACTAATTCTAAGTGCAACGTAATACTTTAAATTTCTCAATGTTTTTTAGTTACATTTACACTTTTTGATAACATATGTAAAATTGTAATTATTAAAAAATAATTGTTCAAGAAAGACTAACAAAAATAAAAAGATAAATGTAAGGCTAAAATTTTACATTTTCTTTGAAAAAATTGAAAATATTTAATTTTTTTTGCATAATTTAGACCTATAAAGCAAAAGTTATTGAAAGTATTCAATGACTGGGCCACTTTATTGCACTAGTAAAATTTTCTTCTACTAATAAATGATTAGTCTAGTTCGAATTCAACTATAAAACTTATATCTAGAAAATTTTACTTTAAAAATTTTGAGATTTGATTACCAACATATAATCGATTATATCCTTTAGTTCAATTTGATTTTGGATTGTGCATGTTTGTCAACTTCTTTGTGATCATTGAAATAGTTATAAGTAGAATTGTTCTCTACAAGGCATAGTTTCAATGTCAAGAGGTCTTAAGGAACTTTACATTATTTCGTAACAATGAAAAGGTACTTTCAACCTTTCAACCTTTTATTTCAAAAGCCAACAAAAGAAACTTGAAGAAGAAGTTTGGATTAGAGACTTCAAAGACAAATCTCTTGAAACTTTTTGGCATGTATGACTTCTCATAATTTGAAAGATCTTTTCTCAATGTCTCTCAATTTTTCCAATGACTTCTTAATCAAGTATTAGAAAGAGTCAAAATGCGGTCACTATTAACCCCTAAAGTCCCATTGTCCCCTTGGGGGACAATTTGGAATTTGGGCAAGTTCTTATGGGCTGAAATTTTACCCTGATTTTCTAAAACTTTTTTTGAAGATAGAAAAGTTGATAAGCTTTGTGGGAATATAACTTTTATTTCAATTGGTGCCCGGAAGCAAAAGTTATACCACAAAAAGCCTAGAACTGAATTTGGCGGGTAGTACAAAAAATATTGCAAAAATTCAAAATAATTAAAATTTTTTTTTTTTCAAAGATTATGTTTTTTTCTACATCTGAAGCTTTGATTCATTCCATTTTGATTGGTGATGTGAAAGTTATGAACAATCTTATTTTTCGGGCAATCTAAGCATCTTTTTGAAAAAATAACTTATAGGATTCATTTCAAAATGCAATTTTCAAAAAAATTCAAATTTTTTTTTTGAAAGGGTTAAGTTTGCTTGCTAGAACAATCTTACCATTGAAAAAATATTTTAAGAATTGAAAAAAAAAAAGATATTGGGATTATTGTATTTCAATCCCATCTAAGAGCTATTAACAATTTAGTTATTCTTTCAATCTTGGACCTACTTCTACTTGACAATTTTTTGAAGTATGAAAATCAAGTTTTAATTTTTTTAATTTTTTTTCTAGACTCCCAACTCAATTCTACGACACAATAAATTTTAAATTCAAATTCCATAATGCACATTTTTCCCACAAATAGAGATCAAAGTCATTTGAAATAGCAGTCCAGTGTTCAGAAAAACTTGTTTTTTCAACTTTGAATGCTCATATCTCTCAATCTGTACGGTCAAACTTCATGAAATTTTTACCACATAATCTCAAACAAGTAAAGTTCAAGATCCTATGGTTCAGTTCCCAAAAAAGTATTTTGTTTTTGTTTTTTTGGACAAACGCAGTATAAATGGCAGTTTTGAGTGGGTTTTGACAGAAAAATGGCTTTGGGACTTTAGGGGTTAAATACCAATTTGGAAAAATTGTCATAGTGTTTTTGTGTTTCAAGCTTGCTATCAAAAAAATAATCCTTGGTGAAAATTTGAAATAATAATTATATTAAATTTATTTGTATTATATAATATTATTGGTGATAGTACAATCATATCTAGCAACATGGATGTAATTTATGGTTCTTAACCCATCAAGGACCAAGAGGACACAATGTGTCTTCTTCAAATTTTCAATGGCAAATTCTCTAAAGGGTGAAGCAAGCCTCACTATTTTGTAATTAAGATCTTATATAGAACAAGTTGAAAAAATTGTTGCATTTTTTCATTTTCAAAATTTTCATTTGAGAAGTATTTAAAAATTTATTTAGGAAATGTAGTCTAGGAGAAAAAAGAAGAAACATAATGTTTTGTCCAATAAAAGGTATAGTAGGGATGGAAAAGAACATTTTTTTGGACATTTGCAGTCTTCACTTTGCATATATAAATTGGTTTTGGAGAAATTTTTTCAAATTTTTGTTTTTAGCAATTTTATATATTCAAGGTTCAATTTGGTGTGATTAAGAATACAAAATAATTATAATGGTTTTAAATTTTTTGAAGATTTTCCAAACAATATGCTAATAATACTAACTTTTAAATTTTTTTAAATTAACACATATATAAATTTCTTAAAATTTTGTAGGATCAAGTATGGTCAATTTTGGCTTTCTACTCCTCTATTTGAAAATGTGTACAAATTTGAGAGGGTTTTTAATTTTCAATTTTGACAATTAAAAAATATTACATTTGCTTATGATTCCAATATAATTTTTTAGGTGTGTTTGTGCAAAAATAATTATTCATTTTTTTATAATTTTTTTCCCCTCAAAGCTATATTTTTTGTCTGTAAAGTTGATCATCCAAAATTGTTATAATCTAAAAATCCAATAGTCAATATTTTCCACAATTAATTCCACTCATGCTAAACAAAATAGTCTTTATTTTTGTATGATTAAAATTAAAAAATTCAAGAACATCCATATACAAAAAAATATCATAGTGGGATAATTCATTAAAAAACTTCATTGACAAAAAGGTGTTGGGCCTTGAGGAGTTATTAGAATATTTATCCAAACATTGTATTTACTCAAACAATATTTATTCAAAGATATTTATTAAAACATTCAAAATAAATTTAAATTTCAAGGCGTGTAAGAAAATACTCTTTGAAAATCATCAAATCTTGAATTATCCTTCAACCTTCATGGATCAATAGTAGGAACCATGCTCAAATGCTTGTTGGATTAGTTACAGTTATTTTTTATTCTCCAATTTTGGAATGAATTCTACACTATATTAAGTTACACCTAATCAAGAATTATGTGTATTGGTATCACTAAGTTATCCATTTTAACAATGGTATATGCGGCTTCTTGTCCAAAATAATTATTTTTCAACCAAATTGCTATGTGAAAATGATTTCACATTCATGACAATTTTTCAAATCAATTTAGACTCCTTAACCCCTAAAGGTCCAAACTACATTTTTTTTGGCAACACAATGATTTTGGATAGCTCACTACAAATGGAATTTTTTATTTTTTTTATTTTAAAATTTCACACAACATGTGCCCAAGCAATAGCTTTAAGGCTCAACAATTTTCATAACTTTTGACTTCATGGTTAAAAGGTTATTGCATGCTATGTAAATTTCAGCGGTTGGTAGGCAACCTAGGCAACCCAAAAAACTTTTTCAAAAATCACTTTATTATTAATGAGATGAAAGTTATGAGGAGTTTTAGGTTGTGGGTCGGTATGGTGTCCAAAGATTCCATATCTATCAAAGAAATTGCATTTCAACAATTGCAAGGTGGATTGTGTAATGAGTTTGATAGCTCTTCATTTGAACTCAAGGTTTGGGAAGTGGATTTTAGTGTGCTTACAAAATTGATAGTTGTTCATGTCACCTCCAATCCCAAATAACTCTTATATGCAAATTTCTCAAACATTGTGGGGGAGGGACAATATACTAAAAATAGGCCATATGTACATTTCTCTTCTATAATCCTACAACTCCCATGCATTTTCACAATCAAAATTGGTTTGCACACTAATAAGCAAGCTCTTTAAACATCTATATGGTTAGATTTTGAAAATAATAATAATAATAATAATTTGTTTCATTGGAGATAACTATAAGCTTGTAGTCTTTTTTCTCACGAAAAATACACTTGGAAAAACTTGAGCACTTAGGGGTTAAGAAGATCCAAAGCCAAGAAGTCTAATCAAGCAAGGCGCAAAAAAAAAACTTATTTTCTTCACTTTAAATGCAAATATCTTGCAATCTATGCAGTCAAAGTTTCTAAAATGTCTTCCACACAATCTTCCACTAGTCTAGTACAAGATCCTCTTGTTAGATATGTGAAAGGAAGAAAAAAAAAGTTAATTAATTTTTTTGCTCTTTGCAATAGAAATGGCAGTTTTGAGTGATTTTTGATGGGCAAAAAAAGAGGTTTTAGGGGTTAAATGCCATTGACCCCTACTTTCCCTAGCCATTGAGGATTTAACTGTTTCCCCAATGCAAATGGAGTGCGCCCACATGTGAGTGAAAGAGTTGTGAGAGTTTGTGCAAATCCATGAACGAAACCACTGACTGTTGCAGGGACTGAGGCCGTCCGTCACGTGTGGGGCCGTGGGGGTGCAATGTCCCGCCCTAAGGGAGCCATCCAACCCATAGAGGGGAATAATTCAGTAAGTTACCAACTTACTAACTTACTTGAGAGCCTCGTCTGGGCTGAGGCCGAGAGGGAGGATGATGAAATGGCCATGCATGCCCTTCCCTTTTCATGATTGTTCAAGGGAGCCAAGCTGGACTGCAGTTGGGCAACTGTTGCAAGTTGTGCTCCACACATGCTGCCCGCTGCCATGGTCTGAACACCATGCATCCATTCATCCATCTATGCATCGATACATCCATCTATGCATCCATTCATCCATCTATGCATCCATGCATCTATGTCCAACCATGCATCCATTCATCCATCTATGCATCCATACATCTATGTCCAACCATTCATCCATCTATGTATTCAACTATGCATTCATCTATATATTCATTTATGCATCCATCTATTCATCCATCTGTGTCCAACTACGTATTCAACTATGCATTCATCTATGCATCCATCCATCTATGTCCAACCATTCATCCATCTATGTATTCAACTATGCATTCATCTATATATTCATTTATGCATCCATCTATTCATCCATCTATGTCTAACTATGTATTCAACTATGCATTCATCTATGCATCCATTCATTTGTTCATTTTATTCATGATTGGCAATGACCCATCTAGGGTACCAGTTGTCCATTTAAAAATTACAACACTTATCACGTTCAGTTTAATGTTCAGGAAAAACAAGAAGCTAGTTCAAAGTTAGCCAGTGAAATTGAAAAAAAAATCGGTTGCAATTTGAAAATATTGTCAAAAAAACGGTGAAAAAATCTATAAAATTTTAATTTTGAGTTAAAGATAGAAAAAATAACTAGACCCCGTACTTGAAGAAATAGTTCAATTTGGAAATTGAAGGAAAATTGCCCATGAAAATCAAAACACTAGAAGAAAACTACGTCACAGTCAACAAAACCACATCAGATTGGTTTTGTTGACTGCGCTGTTGAAAACGCAGTGAAAACGCAGAAAAACGCAAATTTTGTGTTTTCATTGCGTTTTCAACAGTGCAGTCAACAAAATCAATCTGATGTGGTTTTGTTGACTGCGACGTAGTTTTCTTCTAGTGAAAAAAATCCCAAATGCTACTTGAGTCCCCTTAAAATGAACATGACATTAGGAAAATTTTGGGGCCTGCAATGGGTTGCTAGTTTGTGGTGGCAATAGTGTAAAAACAAAAAAAAAGGCAATTAATTAATTTTTTTTAATATTTCAAATTTGGAATCCAATGTGGCACTACTAATGCCACATCAACGCCACAAGAAATTGGAAATTATTATTTATTATTTTTAAATTAAAAAATATATTATTTATTTATTTATTTTCCTACAATTGCACCACGGCCGGAATTTAAACATTTCCTTAACAACTTTCTTAAGGTCTAGATTTTTCTATAATGACTTCTTAGAATCACATTCTGAAGTGGGTCATGAGGTTCACCACGGAAAAATGAAGTAATGATATATTTTGAGGGTTAATTAAATTTCTTTAGATGTTATAGCCAATGTAATGATGATAGGTGGCACTACAACTTGGGATTTTATTTGGATGAATTTAGAAAAGCTCATCAAGGGAATTGTACCCAATGGACAAGTTGGCAAAAAATGAATTGTTCTAATAATGATTAAAAGATTTATTTATTTTTAAATATTATTTTGATATGGTAAGAAAAGAATCTTGAGATGTGCTAAGAACAAAAAGAAACTTTAGAGTAGAATTGCAAACTATACTTTGTATGCAAGGCATATCATGCTGATCAATGAAAAATAAAGCAAGTGCAATTCTTATGCACCTTCACCTATGAAGAATAAATGTTCCTTAAAGGAACAATTGAAAATTTGGGTAGATTCTTGTGAAGTCAATATTGATGCATTTCAATTTCAAAATTTGGACACAATAAGTGTAGACATTTACCCCCCTTTTCTATAATTGTTTATTTCCCAATTAGGTTCCCAGATCAAAAATAATGAAGCCCAAAGCTCTTCAAGCAAGGTAATAGTTTCAAGCCCCCCATGTTTTTTTCCCCCTCCATACTCGGCTTCAAATGCCATAATCTTACAATCTGTATAGTTAAAGATTCTTGAATTTTTTTCCATTCATTCCCACAGTAACCAAACACCATTTTTTATAGTTGGATTTTTATTTTTATTTTTATTTTTATTTATTTTTATTCATAACTCTATTTTTATTTCAACTCACTAAAAAATGACAAGTTTTTTTACAAGTTTTTACAAGTTTTGTTTGAAACCTACCCCGATCCCTTTGATCCTTGAGTAGTTAAATAGTGATTGCAACAATAGTGTAGTTGAACTAACAAACAAACTTCTTAACCCCTAAAAAAACCATAAGGTCACTAAGTGGCTTCTCCAACACTATTTTTTGCACCCCAGTCCTTTACGGGTTTACGGGTTAAAGATCAAAGCAAGTAATGTCCACCCACAAAGGCCAAAGGGGTTTGCTTATTTTCATTGAACTTCTATGACAATGACTCACTTAATATTCCCTGGTTCCAAATGGAGGGCAGGTTGTCAAAAATTCCATAATTATCCCACCTGTGAATTGAAAATTTCGGCGCCCACCATTGGGTCATTCCATCAAGTTTTGTGGGTCCCACTGGATTGAAAATTCATGTTGTATGCACATGCATTGAAGAGAAGGTCACTTGTCAATTCAGTCCCTAGCACTCACTCTAAAGGGTAGTCTGTGGTCAAATAGAACTTTAATCCCAACTTCCTGGATGTGGAATTGGGATGTTTTTCATCTCCAGCAGTGCCTGGCCGCACCTAACTTAAGGTGGAAGCACCCGGAACCATCAATAAAAGAAAAATCAGCATAGTTGGAGACACCATTTCCTAAAAATGATATTTTTGTAGTATTAGCAAGTGAAAATCATGAATATTAAAAAAATTAAATTAAATTTTCGGACGTGCATTATAATCTTTCAATCCATGCGGTCAAATGTCTTCAAATTTTCGGATGTGGCAATGGATTGAAAGATTATAATGTTACATGAAAAATTTACCACAATAACTAGACTAAAAGGGGAACATAACCCAACAAATTTTATTGAAAACGAACATTGTATGAAGGAGATACCCCCCCCCCAAGTTTCAGCCATCAAATGCAGTTTGGTGAATTCAAATTGAACCTGTGAACTTTGATTGGCTCCCATTTAATTTGTAAATCTTGTATTGATCTGAAAATTTTACCACACAAACTAAAAGAGAGCGCAACTTTACCAACAAGTTTTATTGAATTCGGATATTGGATGCAAAAGTTACAACACTTTGAATTATACATGAGGACACTTTTTGTCCCCTCAGGCGATGAGGGGTTAATCAATGAGGCACCTGTGGTGACATAATCCACATCTAAGGTGAAGGCACCCAAAAGTGTCCATGTACCTATTCTTGTACCTTAGACTACTTCTTAATGTGCCTAGACTTTAATTAATGTGTCCTTTAAATGCTTACCTCTGATTCGTTGATGCATTTGAAAATTTAATTTAATTTTCAATCCATGCGGTCAAATGTCTTTAAATTTTTTTTGTGTCATCTCCAACATGTTCACTACAATATTGTACAATTGAGATTTCTATAACTTAGCGATATCTAAATTTACAACACTTCAAAAGCAACATTGTTTTTGACCTTGTTTGGACTTCAGGCGATGAGGGGTTAACTTATGTCAAGATCAATGTTGAGCTCATGCATTTTGGTTGCTGGCAGTGTCACAACCAAAACATTATTGGTACATTAGGGGACATTCTTCTAACTTCACAAAAATAGAGTGGTCTACACGTTGGAAATGAGGAGGTGATAAGGAATGGGTTAACAACCATATATTTTGCTAAATACAATGGATGGCACCATGGAGAAAAGGATTTGGAATGTTGTCATGAATATTGAATAATTGTTCGGTCACTTCATGCATCAATTAATTAACCCATAAAGCCTAAGGCACATTCTAGGCAAAAATTGTGAAAAACTGCCATTTTTTAGGGCAATGAGAAAAAAAATGAAAAAAAAAACTTTTTTTTCAAAATTAACCAAGACAAATTTGTATTGTACCTCAAATCCCCTCTAATGTGAAAGATTATAACATTTGAAGTTAGAAGAATTTTTGTTGACCTTGCTTGATAGGGACAACAAACTTTAACTTGTCCTAGAGTTCATTTCTATTGCAAAGAGCAAAAAACTCTTAAAATTGTTAAGTAGAAATTAATAGAAAAGAAAAGAAAAAATGAAATTGTTAATAACTTTACAATGGAATTGAAACATACTTATTCCAATGGTGAGATTGTTTTATTAACTATGTTCAAGTTCAAGATACAAGATTTCAAGTTTTTGCCTCATTTTATTTTTCATTTTCAAAGGGCACTAAGAAATGAATTGCAAATAAGACTTATGGTGATACAATACACATTTTTCTAAAACTATTGTATAAGCAAATATTAAATAATGTTTTTATTTTATTTTTCTTGCAATAGATTGACCAAAAATATTGCATAATGTATCGTACATAAAATATGTAGTTGCATATATATATATATATATATATATATATATATGAATGATTGTAAATAAATATATACATGGATACAAATGCAAATAAAATATCATTATTCAGACATATGCACTACTATATCTACCATAAAATGCTAATATTAGTTATTGTATGAATTTGTATAATATTTAATGGTTCATTTAACTTTTTCTTATGATTTGTCACTTGTTTTTTTCCAACTACATGTTTTTTTAAACTTAAAGAAAAACAATTCCATTGGAAAAAAAAGTCTAAAATTAAGTTTTCAAAATTGTTTGCTACCAAGCAATTACAAGATCATGATACTTGAATTCAAAAAGAAGTATTTTCAACTCTTTCCAAATGGTTAAGTTTCATCTTTCAAACTTTTAACCCAAAAATGTGTATGTCCTACAAATTTCTTCTCTCTAGGATATGTTGAAGAAATAAGTTGAAGAAATTTATAATTAAGAAAAAATTCATATTCATGCTTGAAAAAATAGTGAATAGAAAGAGGTAAAATATGACTAAAAATGCTAAATTGTTAAGAATTTTAGTTATAGAATTGAAAAAATTGAACTCCTCATAAATTGTATCTCGTTAACCCCTAAAGGACCATTGTCCCTTCGGGGGACAAATGTGTTTTCGGGCAAGTACCTACGGGCTGAAATTTTCTCCTAATGTTTTGAAATTTTTTTTGGAGGTAGAAAATTTGATTAGCTTCGTGGGAATATAATTTTTTTCAAAATCGGTGCCCGGGAACAATAGTTATGACCAAATAAGCTCAAATGAGGGGACGGCGGGCAGCTCGGGCAGCCCAAAAAAATTGGACAAAAATTTGAATTTTATTTTTAATATTATTTTTTCTCATAGATTACATTTTTGTCTATCTGGAAAGCTTTGATTCATTTCATTTGGATATGTTATGAGAAAGTTATGGACATTCTTGTTTTTCGGGCAGTTAGAGCATCTTCTGGAAGAAAATAACTTGTAGGATTCATTTCTGAATGCAATTTTTCAAATTTTTCAATTTTTATTTTTTTGCATGGTCTGATTTAATTGCTAGAACAATCTCACCATTGGGATTAGTGCATTTTAATTCCATCTAAAATATATGAATATTTTAGATTTTCCTTCTATCTCATGCCTACTTCTACTTAACAATTTTTTTAAGAATGATAATAATATTAAAAAAAATTTGAATTTTTTCTTTTTATTAAGACTCTCAACTCAATTCTCCACTATAAAGATTTAAAGCTCAAAACTCTGTAGTGCAAAAAATTTAAGTTAAAAATGTTCAAAGTCAAAAAATCTAGTCCCGCAATGTGCTGAAAAACTTGTTTTTTCCACTTTAAACGCAGATATCTTGCAATCTGAGCGGTCAAAAATTCTGAAATTTTTTCCACACACTCTCATACTAGTTAGGTGTAAGATCTTATGGTTAGATATGAAAAAAAACAATGTTTGAATTTTTTTTACTCCTTGCTATAGGTATGGCAGTTTTGAGTGTTTTCTGGCAGAAAAAAGGCCTTGGTCCTTTAGGGGTTAATTGAAATAGAATGATCCAAAGTTTTTCAAACTGCATATTGATATAGAAAATCAAGTTCAATTTTCAATTTTTTTTAAAGTGATTTTTTCTAAGCTGCCCACACTGTCCATGTTTCAAAAGAAATTACATATTGTACTATAAATTTTTAACCATGTAGTCAAATGTTATGAAAATTGTTGTGCCTTGAACCTACCCCTCAACCACATGTTCTATGAAAATTTCAAAGAAAAAAAAAAAAAAAAAAAATTCCATTCATAAATGGATTGACCAAAAATGCTATGTTGCCCCCCAAAATGCTACTTAGTCCTTTAAGGGTTAATCAACATTACTCCAGTAAATTCAAAATTTTGTAAGGCACTTACTAATAATTGAACTTTTAAATTTTGTGATTAGATGATAAAAGAAAATATAGTCCACCAGTTCCCATTGGTAGGGAACGAGAGACAGGATACCCGTATTGGGAGCATATAAAGATCAACCACATGTTTGATGGAAATTGGTTAAAGCCCCAGATGATCTGAGCTGGACAAAGTGGTTATTATCAACTGAATTGGCATTCGGCCACATGCTCGATGGGGATCCGCTAAAGCCCTAGATAATCTGAGCTGGACAAAGTGGTTATTAATTATCCTATCCACTACATGGCATTTGGCCATGGGGGGGTCCCTGGATACATTAGGCGGTTGTGATGGACAACAAGAAGTTTGGGAATTTTAGAATCAGGTCTGTAACAACCTACCTAATCAAGCACGTAGATCTACAAATGCATGACATGCTCTCCAGGGAGATCTATGAACGCATGACATGCTCTCAAGGTAGATCTATGAATGCACGACATGCTCTGCAGCTTGGCTACCAAGTAAGTTAGTATGAGTGACCTCATCATGTATCTTATCAGTCCTTACGGCCCAATGACTTACATTCCTGCTTACCAGATTCTTAATCATGATGTGGCACCGACTCGGGCCACTAACGGGTTTGTGAGTACACATAGTTGGCTTCCTTTTTTTTTATTCGTGCAAGAGAGAAGAATCTAGGATTTGGAAAAGTGAATTTCAAATTCTTTTTTTATAAGATTGGAAAATTTTAATTTATAAGTTATTAATATACAAAAAAGGTCATTAGATCCCATCGCACTCTTGTAATTTGGTGAATCATGTGGGTCAACAATCTTCTTGTTCACAAGGTAATTGACCTCATTATGATAAATAAAAAACACTCAAAATTGTCATTTTCAATACCAACAAAAAATAATTTAAACATTTGTTTTTTTATGCATATCTAACCATAGGATCTTGCACTAGACTAGTATGAGCATGTTTGGAAGAAATTTCAGAACCTTTGACCATAATTATCAACCACGAGATATGAGTATTTAAAGTAGAGAAGACGAGTTTTTTCATTCCTAGATTATAAGGCTTTGAATCTGCTTGACTCAAAAAATTTATACTACAAATTGTGAATTAATTTCTTTTGTTGAAGAATTGAGTTGAAAGTTTGGAAAAAAAAATTCTCCCCTTTGCTGTAATTTTTATTCTTTCACTGTTGAAAGACCAACATGCGTTTTTTGGCAACATAAAATTTTTGGGCAGATACCTGTGACTGGAAATTTGCATATTTTAGGCTGAAATTTTAATAGAAGGTGAGGATGAGGAATATTTTTCATGTGCACTAAATTTCATGACATTTGAAAATATGAGTAAAAAGTTATGGCCTAATATGTTACTTTTTTTCCTAGCCGGGCAGTCCGGGCAGATAAAAAAAATCACTTTCTTTATAAACAAAATTTTGAAATTGGTTTTCCAAGATTTAAATATGCGTGGTAAACTTTGAATCATTCCATTTTGATCAATGAATCAAAAGTTATGAAGAGTTTTAGTTTGCAGTCAGTCATGGAATCTCTAGTCTAATATCAACTTTGAAGTCCTTTATCTTATTCAATTTTCAATATTTCTTTAAAATAATAAAATCATAGGATGTAGATTGTTTATCACAACATGGAAACCATTGGGATTGACATTTTTCAATTCCGTAACTAAATTCTTAACAATTTTGTATTTTGAAACATTCTCTATTTCTTTCCACTTACTATTTTTTTCTACTATGTTTTACAATTCCAAATGATGTTAAAATTTTTAAGCATGTAGCCAACTTTTATAGGAAAAAGAATCTTAAGAAGCAACACCATTTTGGAATTTTTTTTCATAGAAAAGTAAACTTCTTAAGCGCAGCTGCCTTGTTTTTTTGTAGGGCCAAGAAAATGATTTTAGTGAATTTGAATGCTTATACCTTGCAATCCACGAGGTGGAAATTTTTGAAATTTTTTCTACATCTTTTCTAACCAACGTATTACAAGATCCTACAATTACCTGTATCCAAAAATGTTTTGTTTTTCCTAAAAGTTGGTACTTGTATTAGAAATGGCAGTTTTAGAGCGTTTTTGGTGAAAACTTAGTCAAGGAACTTAGGGGTTAAAAAAATTGTAAGTTAGAGGTATATACAAGATAGAAGGAAAACCAAATCGTTGGTAGCTCTAAGATGGAATTGAAACTAAGATGTGTTGACCATGTGGGATTCAAGTGGGTCTTAACCTCTAAGAAAACCAAGGTGGATGACTTATATTTTCAAGAGCATCTCTATAGAACCTATATGAAACAAATTAAGTACATTCAAGTATATTGGAAAAACAAATTTTTTTGTCTTTGTTTGAGTAATGTGAATAGGTTAGTCATTCAATGCTTTGTGATTTTTGCACAAGGTTCCAAATCAATTCATGTTTTGATGGGAAGAAAATAATAAATTGTATAGCAATAAATAATTTATTTCTTCATCAACAAGTAAAATAGAGGGTATACATATATATATATATATATATATATATATATATATATATATATATATATATATATATATATATATATATATATATTCAACACTTTGAAAATTTATAATTTATTCATCTAGAGTCCAAAAAAAGTATTCTAAGATAATCTAGAATCCCCTTCTGACTACCAACAAGACTCCACACAAAGTTTTTCAATACAATACTAGGAACCATGTTGTATTGCTGAATTGTGCAATTTTACGTGTAATCACCTTAGATCTCAATGAGTCGTGTGATTTTAGGTGTACTTGCCTTAAGTCTCAATGTTGTTGTTTTTAATTGAAAACACACTAAACCAAGAACTTTATATAAAGAGATCACACAATGTCCCCCTCACTAACTTTTCTATCGCTGGGATTCCCCAAGTTTGATTGAAAGCTTCGTTTTCTGTCCATACAGTATAATTTTCCTTATTATTATTGTAGCAGGTCAAGAGTAGTGTCCGTCACTTTTTTTGCATCATATTTTCAATTCAATTCAATTCTCCGCTCAGAGGAATCTACGACAATTCTATAATAAGTTCACACATGATCAAGGAGAACATGATTGGTTTCAACAACCATTGTTCAGCTTTAGTTACAGGGAAATAATTTTTTTCAAGCTTTGCATCTTTCAAGTTTCAAAACCGGGTTAACTTTGTAAATAGTTCGCTCAATTTATTGTACCATTTTAATCCATCATATCATTTACATGCATGCAGACTTCTATAGGGAGTACAATCGATCTCCCCCTTTGGAGATAAACTTAACTTACGTTGGAGAGGAACCTCTAGACGTATCGGTATGATCAATGATAGCGTGGAATTGCAACTAGACTACCGTATGAATTATACTTGAGTGGGTTGGGAAGCCCCGTGCCCCCCTCTCGATGGAAATTGGCAACCGAACTCCGGCTTGAGACGAAAACCAACTTCGAACTCGATCAAATGGTACCACAGCAGCTACTTCAGTTGTCTGCAAGAAAAACTTACTTGAAAACTTACTCGGCTCGTCCGCGGCTTGTTGGTACAAGTATAATTTTGTCGGTGAAATTATTCTCTTTCATTGTCGTCTGTGTATGTAGTGGGCTAGTACTCCGTTCCATTATTTGTTGGGTGTGGTTTCATATCTGGAATCTGTGGATTCATCTTTGAATTTGTTGGGACCAGGAAATTTTGGAGTTGCTCACCTCTATTAGGAGAGCCAATAAAAAAGAGTTTTTGTTTTGTTTTGTTTTTTAATTTTTTTTTTAATGAAACATGAAAAATGAAAAAAATGTGGTCATTTAGAGCATTGCCACTGTGGGGTAGCCAAATCACCACGACATTGCCTACATGGTGGGCTTGGGATAGCTAGTGCACCCGGCAAGCAAAGAGCCATAGGTTAAGAAGTAGGGATAGCTAAGGTCTCGGGGACTATGTATGACATTGCTACAAGCTACACAATTCTAATTTTTGCTACAACTATAGCGACGAGCTATGGTGAGAGAGCTCGATCGAGGGTCTATTTTTGGTTATGAAGTTGGGGTTGTGGGTTGTTTCACCTCTTTTTGAGCAAATTTTGTTGTTGAATTTTTGTAGAGTTCTCTTGTTCTTCTTAGAACTTCTTATTTTTCTTAGAAGGCTTTGCATAGATACTTGGAGGGTGATCTCATCTAGAGAAAGCCCCAAATGTTGATAGAGATCGTTATGAGATGCATGATTGGATGTTCAAAGAGTATTTTAGTGAGTCCCTGGTGTACGTAAGGGCCTTGTCTATTTAGATGGTGCTACAAAATGCGACATTCCTTGTTTGTATCTATCATAGACAAAATTTGTGCTTATGATTCATATTTCTTATTTTGTATAGAAGAGAGATGCATTTGGTTTCATGGGATTGTCTTTGCATTAGAAGATTACTATTCCTCACGGTTTGCTTTCATATGGCGTTTGTGCAAATGCCACTCATGAATATTGCCATCCAATTAGACTTCAACAAGCACTTGACCTTCAACAAAGCCTAAGGCTTTCTGGGTATATTCACTTCATTAGACTATATGCACTATGAATGAAAAAAATTGCCTTGTGGCTTGGCAATGAGACTTTGAGGATAGATGTGGCAAAAAGTCTATCATTCTTAAGGTTATAGCCTTGAGGATTTGCACGTTTGGCATGTTTTTTTGTGAATTTCTGGGATCTAACAATGACCTCAACATTTTAGATCGCTCCTCATTGATACATAACATGTTGACTAGTGAGTGGAGAGACAAGTAGTTCATAGTTCATAGTTGCCACTATGATCAATATTACCTTTTGACCAATGGCATCTACTCTGGTTGAGCTTGTTTTGTCCAAAGTATCTACCAACCACCATGAGAAGAAGAAGTAGTTTGCATAATGAAAGGAGGTTGTTTGCAAAGACATGAAGTATTGTTTTTAAGTCTGATTTGCTACCATCAAAAAACTGTGTTGGCAATGGAGTATGGAAGTAGCAACAAATATTATGTTTGTTTATTTGTTGCATCCTCTACAACATGATAGTGGAGGATGAACAAGATGTATATAATGACCAAGTTGCAAAGAGATACTTAATTGTCATATATAGAGTCTACTTTGCAATTATGGGGTCTATATCTTGTATTGACAAATATGGGGTTTGATGGTGGCTATTGGTCAACATACACCTCCAAAGTCTTGTATAATGAGTTTTTAGTTGCAAAGACTTCCATGTCAAATTTTTTTTTGTAGACTTAACCCTTAGAAGACATGCCTATAATTATTTTTTCAAACTTCATTTTGCAACTCTCTATGAATAAGAAAATTTGTATTTAGTTTACAAGATTTAATTACATGTCTTCTATTAGTGATACAAATATCACATTTTTTTGTGAAAATTTGAAATTACCATGAATTTTTTGAATCAACAGTGAAACAATTCATATCAAATACAATATATGCTAAAAAACCTTGAAAAGTTCTTTATAGATATATAGTCTATTATAGTGTAAAACATCAAGGTGTAAATATTTTTACTATATTGTTCTAAAATTAGAAAATCAATACTATATATTATAGTCCTAAAGGTCAAATTGATATGATTTATTCAATTTTAAGAATTTTCCAAAATTTCAAATTGGAGTACAAACTAAACTTGATAAAATTTATTTCATTAGTTGAATTCATATTCAAATAAGAACACTTTCATGGCTAAAATTGAGATAAAGAAAAAAAAGCATAAGTTGGCAATATTGACTAGCTATATGGATTTGCCATTTTTTTATGTAGGAAAGTCAAAATATTACTAGAAAAGAATATCCAAAAGAATTCATTGAAAATGAGTGTAAGGAATTCCCCAATGCATATTGAATGCAAAAGCATTTTTTTCCCATCTTGTTGGCTGGTGCATTCTCTGAAATCATCCAAAGGATATTTTCTCTCACACGTGTTTCAAGGTTAATATAAGACACTAAAAAAAGTATGCATAGTTTTAAAATATATTTATATAAATTGAAAAGCGACCTCTTAAACCAGCGGTGCTATTTTGTGAGCCTGTGAGCATGAGCCTATGAGCGTTGAGGAGGGATTCTGTGAGCGTTGAGCTTAGAAATTTGAAGAAGTACAAGAAAACTTAAAAATATTTCTAATAATAGACTTCATCTAAAATTTTGGCCAAAATTTACTATTATTAGTAAATTTTAGTACCTATCACAACGGACCTATTACAGTGAACCTATTACCGTGGTTATATAGAATCCACATGAAAATTATAATTTTCAATGTTGTTTAAAATATTAGAAGTATACATTTTGAAATTGATGAACTTAATTGCTTTGAAAGATGAATGGAGATGGAAATAAGTTTATAGAGAATATTGGTTGATCACTATCCTATAGCAATGTGGATCTTCTTGGAACTAATAAGAAAATACCCAAAAAAATCTTTTGATGCATTGTTATTAAACTTCTTTAGATATTTTTTTAAAAATCATTGATAAGAACTACTATCTTGTAATAGCGTGGGTCCTCTCAAGGCCAATAGGAAGTACCTACACTTCTACCTTGATGTGTTGGTAATCAGACTTGTTAAGATTTTGGAAGAAAATATTTGGTTGACAAGGATTATTTTTGTAAGGAATGAGCTCAGTTACACCAAATTGTTGATTAGTTGATCATTGTCCTTTTATAGGACCTTCAAGGGCCCAACTCTTTTATTTATTGGTCAAATGATCGTTTGATTAATCGCTCCCCTCTTGCTGCTTGGGTCCCCTCGTTGCAAGGGGGCTAGGAGCCCTCTTGCGACAGGAAAAAAAAATTAATTTTTTTATTTTTTATTTTTTTTAAAGACTTTTTTCTCCCTACTGCAAGGGGGCTCCCCTTGGCACCAAGGGGACCCAAGCAACAAGAGGGGAGTGATTATAATCTCAGTGGAACAACCTTATTTGATTTCAAACAAATCTTAATTAATAGCCGATTTTTCTTCTTCTTACAATCTAGCAAAGTCTAATAAGTAGCACATCAAGGTTGTTCAAGGGACCACGGTAATAGGTTCATGATAATAGTTACTAAATTTTACCAAAAATAATAAATTTTGACCAAAAATTTTAGATGGAATCTCTAAAAATTTACATGCTCACAAGCTCACAAGCTCACGCTCACAGGCTCACAAAATAGCAACCCTGGTTGCGGAGCTTTCTACTTGAATATACACTAATTGAAATTAGATTCAATCTAGAAGTTCTTGTTAATTAAAACTAACGATTAAAAAATAAAATAAGCATGATCAAGTGTTGTCCTTTAATTATTAATAATTACCATAAGGAAATTCTCACATTGCTTGGGTCATTAGTAACCCCTTTTGATTCAAAGGTTCTTTCTCAAAATTTAGGTGTGCTACAAAACATATCTTCTACAATTTATTTGAGTTTTTTTTGTCAAAATAGATCATGTTATGCATTACAAAAAGAAATAATCTATATAATCTTTCTTTTTTTAAACATTTACACATATCTTCAAACAAATATCAAAGTATTTTACTTTTGCAATTCATCAAAAAATACAATGATTATATTTAACATGTGATTTTCTTTATGATTGGCTAAAATTTAATCTTACATTGACCAACACAAAATGGTCAAAGATTTGGTCATGAAACACCACTACTTTTCCCCTCAACATTTTCATAATAATAACTTTGCATCATTGGAATTATATTGTATAATTTTACACTCATCTCTTCCAAAAAAAACCCATATCTGCTAGTCAAGGTTGACATTCCTTGCAAATAATTAAATAAAGTTGGCAAATGTGATTTGGCACATGTTTAAAACGAAAAACATTTGTTAATTCTTCATACAATTTTTAATAGTCTAAGTGTAAAGCACATTTTAGACATATACAAAAAGGAGCTATGGTTTTCCAATGGCAAAAATGTAGGATACATGACTATTTAGAGTTGATACATTGGCAACATATAGTAAGTATTGATATAGAGAAGATGTTTGTTGAATGGTTTAAAGAATCATGAATTGATTTTGAAGTATTGTAATAAAAAATTGTATTTTCATTCTATAATATGTTTCAATTTTCATGTCAATTTGAAATTCTTATATTCACATGAATGTATAAATTTTAGCCTTATCAAATAATAATATGAAGAATTTTTACTATTATGTTAAAAAATGTATACATTTGATGTCTTTGGCATATTATTTCATTTCTAAATTTTAAATAGAACTTATGCAACATTCATAGCAACTTTATACTTAATTTCACAAATGCACCAAATTCCTACTCATGCACTTTTCATATGCCACATGTCCATGTGCACTTTGAATTAGGAATCTCGTTAGGGGTTTAATAAAATTCCTAATTATTATGAGCTTATGTACTTGTACATAATATTCCAAATTAACCCTAAATATGAACACCATTAATTTATGAGTCTCTCACTAGATTATGAGTAGTTCACCATAGTCACCCAAATCAATACTTTGATGGTTGTGGACACAATTGCTAGCATGTGAGCCTAGGAGTCTAGGCTCTTATGTTATTGGTACCTATTTTATGAGCACCTTCTATAATTTTAGGATATTTATATTACAGGTGTATATTGTAGGTACCTATTTTATAAACACCTTCCATGGTTATAGGATGTTTATATCATAGGTGCCTAATTATATTTTATATGTTTATGTTATAGGTACATGTGTTATAGGCACATTCTATGGTTATAAGATATTTATATTATAGGTGTCTATATTATAGGTACCTATGTTATAAGCAGTGCCTTCCATGGTTATAAGGTACTTATATTATAAGTATGTATGTTCTAAACACCTTCGATAGTTGTAGAGTACCTACTTACACCTAGACTCAAGGCTTGTAGTCTTGTATTTCTAGGCTCACATGCTAGCATCATTGTAGTTGTGGATACTTGGACTCGATGAAATATTCGTGTTGTAAGGTAACTGATGCATTTCAATAAGCAATTAGACCTTGTTCCTATTATTAAATTGTCTAATTTTGTGTTGATTGTTTTTGGAAGTCCATAGAAGATTTTAGATTCTTTTATTATGCATTTTTTGAAAACTCTATGAATAAACTACAAATTTTTAAAATATTAAGAATAGATGTACCTAAAAGCAACCCTAGGCTCTCATGAATAGAAGTTGGACATTTTAGGCAAAAATATGTGGGGGGGTAGTTTTAGAAAGGGTTCACAATTAGATGCAATTACCTTATTACCTTGGTGACTAATGTAGCAACACTTTAAAGCGGTAATATATGAGTTTCAAAGTCTTTTGTTTAACTATATAGTTGAATGTTTTAATTTGTTCAAACAAATTAGCAAATTGTAGTGAAAGATGTTGCAAGTAGACTTTGAATTTTTGCTACTCAAAGAATATGTCATAAATTTTCAAAAGCAACATGTTGTAGGCTCAATTGTAGGCCATAGGTCATAAACTCAATAGACTCAATAGGTTTCATTTAAGGTACTTGTTGCTTTAAAGTGTTGCTACCAAAAAACAAATACATTTTGAATATTCAGTTTATCACTAAGATTGTATTTCAAAATAATATTGTATATTATTTCAACTTATTTTATACAATATCATTTATGATTAAATTCTATGAAAATATTCAAATTTTTAAGAAATTTTCCAATTAATTGCAATATGCAAAAATTATTGGATATTCAATGATTCCTTGTGTTTCTAATTTCATCAAGAATCACCAAGGTAGTATGCTGTTAAATGGCACCTGACCTTAAAGTGCCATCTAGAAGGTTTGTAAATTTCGAATTTCAGTTATGTACCTATTTGGATGGAGCGCTTTTAGAAACGAACTTTGACCCTTAATAACTTTTGCATACAATATCCAAATGTGGCGTCCTTTGGTGCATTGGAATCTCCTTTCACTTCCCAACATGAATATGTGAAAATTTAACCAGTTTTATAATAGCAGCTAGGATCAGTAATAAAAAGTGACGGTTTTGGGTGTACCCAACATACTGTAGTTGAAACTAATCCTCACATGTAGTGTATATTCAAATTATATGCATTTTGAGTTTCTTTATTGTTCATACTCATATTCTAAATGTCAATATTGATCGGATCTTTACATTAGTGACTAAGGACTATAGCCAAAGCATTTGTAGAATTATGATTGGAAGGGAAGAGTGGTTGTTCCAAATTCACTTTTCATTAGGGTTAATAAATGAAAGCTTGGGCTAAAATGGATGGAAAATGACAAAATTCTACATGTCATAAAATGGAAAAGTCTTTATTGTCTTCTAAATTTTGTGGTGTAGAAACCTCATGAGGTTATTTCATTAGATTTTCATGGTAACCAAGTCAAAGAAACTAATTGATCCCGCTTTCAAATTCTTTAATGCTAGTTACTCCTAGAATTTTTTTATTTTTATTTTATTGTTTTACTGCTATCCAGTTACAAAGGGTACAATTTTCTCTTATTTCAATTTAGTTTTATTGTGGGAAATGGAATTTTATCTTTGGAACTACTAAAAAAAAGATTTATGAATTTTATTTTTATTTTTTATAAATCCATTGTAAACCAAAACTAATATTATAGTATAGTCTTGTACATAGTCTTATAACCTTTTTCACTTTCACCATTAAAGATGACAAATGAATGGAAAAAATTAACTCTTGACAAAGGGCACGACTAAGAAAATTATTTGTCCAGTCTCTTTGTCAATACATTCAATTGTCCTACTAGTATGAATGACTCTAATTTATCAGTCACTCTATTCATAGAATATTTAAATTAGTGTAACTTGAAACATTACTAGATTATACCCATTGAAATCAATTTTTTTTAGCAACACTAATTTTGCACCCTTGCTATATAGTCGTGTACGGACACACTTGTATGAGATAAATTTGTCTATCACATGCAAAACTCCCATGACAGGCATTTAGGGAACTATCCATTAGAGTTTTATATCAATCCATGGCAAACTTTTTTTAATAAATGGGCTTGGGACTACATTGGATTGATTTGTGGCCATAATTCATGCCTTGGAAGATGGTCATGGAATTATTAGTGACTGTCATAGGACACTTACACCTTTCTAGTGTAAACTAGTCATAAAAAGTTATTTTTTATTCCTTCATGTCATAGCTATGTTAAGAAATGTTATAGCCATGCTAGAAAATATTGTGATTGCTTTAGGTGGTAAGATGACCATTATGGAAACACTTTTTGCTGATTTGGAATAGTTTAGAGACTCTTTTGGACCAATTGGGTAGTATACTTCAAAAATTCATAACAAATTCATACTTTGTCCAAAAAATAAAATTTCAAAAGCTTCCTTCATTTCTCACATTTGATTTTGTATGGAAAAAAATCTGATTTTTTTTGCTAATGACAATAGAACAAGCCACTCATTCTGCCTATCATACGCATGTTTACCTTAGTAGGACCCCTAACACAGGGTCAACTATTAGGTGCTCAGATTTAATCCATAATGATGTGTCAAGGTTTGCATATGTTCATGAGTGCGCAATAAATGTAAAAATTCTTATGGCAAGATTCTTTTGGTCATGTCCATCATACACATTCCTTCTTCTCTTTCAGCAAACCATTCTTCAGTGACGCAATTGCTACTTCCAACCAACCGAATATCAAGTTACATGTGTATCAAATGCAAATACATTACATGTTTTTAGCCTGCCAAGAGGGCTGTTTCAGGCTGGTTTCCGCTGTTGGGAACAAGCCTGCACTGTTTGGAAAAAAAATTATTAAAATTTAATTATTTTTTAAAAAAAATTTACAAAAAAAAATTTAATTAATTTTTTAATGCCTATTGATGTGGTAGTCTCTCGACCATGTCAACAAGCTGTGTGGTAGAGATCAGAACAAAGGGAGAACTCGCACCCCTTAACAAGGGTTGAATCTCATCTAATGCAACCTCCTCCCACAAATCCCAAACTAGCTCTTGGTCACCATGGAAATTGTACTGTATAACTCATTCATTAGAGGTCAAACTAGTGTGCAAGACCTTCCTTTTCACACAAAATTTAAAGGTTGAACATCTATACTTTTGACCTACATAGATGGACTCTTTGTCATCCATCGAATAATAAATGTTTGTGGTGTAGTGTTGTTCAAGAATTAAAGTATGTATATCCACCCACCAGGGACTCTTTGGTCACTATATATATTTAGACTAATTGGTTTCACAATTTTATTGTTGCAATAGAATGATAAATTTGAGAGTTTTTCATACATACTTTGGTCAACTCATTTTTCAGTTAAAAAACACACATTATAGGTGGTCAAAGCAAAAATATATAGCTTACCATTGTTGTCTTTATAGGGGACTATTCCTATCCTTTTGGATTTTATAGTGGTTCTTTCGACTCCCTACACAATTGCAATGATAATCCCAAAGCCTTCCTTCAAATGGTGGAATAAGTTGATGTATCTAAATAAACTACATGGGAGATCCTTTTGACTTGGTGTCTAGTTCCAACTCCAATTCAACTCCATGTGTAGTTTTAAGTACATTAGAATGCAAATAAGGCACAATGGGATTCCAACAATAAGATTTGAATTGGGCAAGGAGTCATTTTGGATATACATACCGTACCAACAAATCTTTCTATGTTGAACAATGCCTTGACATTCCAAAATTATAATTCTCTCTCAAGGTAAGTCAACTACATCTAAAAATTGCCCAAATAAACACTTGAGTGTAGTTCCTAATATTAAATTGTCTATGAATTGTCTATAAATCTTGGTGACAATTGAAAGAGAATTCCATATTTTCATAGCTTGAATAACTTGAGTTTCTAAAGTGATAATTAGAGATGTACCTAAAATCTCAAGTTTAGAGAATTCACATTTTAGGCAAAATTTAGATAAATTTCAACAAGGCAAGCCATCTAGTACTCTCATATTTGTCAATGATCCAAGACACTCTTCACAGGAACAAACTATCAAAGTTGTATGTTTGCTCCATTTCTTTTCAGAACAATAATGATTGAAACCTATAGAATTGATTAAGAGAGTAGAAAAATTATTAGAGTTATCCTGTAAGTCCTGGAGGGACTTACCCAAAGCGTCCAAGGAATGAAAAGAGGCCAAGACAATGTATGCAAAAAAATTTAGTTCTCCAAAATGACAAGTAGAGTAACTATAAATTGCAAGCAAGTTGACATTCAAACATATACAGTCACTCTTGATCAACTCCAGAAATAACTCCTTCGAGCTCTAAGCGAAGCAAATTAGCTTGTTTCACAGTAGAGGCTAATCGACATCAAATTCCCTAAAGAAAAGCGTATTATCAGATTCTAAAATCATTACTGGATTAACTCAACTATCGGCAACTTGGTCGGAGCCATTCTCTGAAGAGTCTGCCTTTTCAGCTGGGGTCGGTGCAAGCACTGCTCCCGCGTACGTGCGCTCAGTCAACATACCTGCAGACAAGGAGTCCAAGTGGTTAATCATTTTGAAATATACTACCATTAACCGCCAAGTGTCCGAATGGCCAATGTGGTCACTTCCACATATGTAGAAATTGAAACAAAAATATCAAGTACGGACGAGCAACTGAAGAAGATAACAAGCTGGAACAGCTACAACATTGTCCCAATGGACAAAAGGAAACAACACAAATCAGCAAAAGCCACATGCGGCAAATTAACGTGTAAGAGCACAAATGGGCAAAACTGATTGCTGTCATACCTTTCGGAGTTGAAATAGAGCATTAGGAAGCTTCAGAAAAGGTAACAAGATGTACCAATAGAACTACAAAAATCATGCCCTACATTTTCTAACAATATAAACATGCTATGAAAGTCACTACAATCAACTATTAGGTTCGAAAATGAACTTTCTATTTTTTAGTTATAGGGGTCAAGATGTGCCGAGTGTAATACACTCTGTAGTACCTGACGGACGAGGCATCTCAGGTGTGCGCCAAGGATCTTGCCGGTAACCTGTCACCAAAAAAGGAATTTAAGCTTAGACAACCGTAAAACTTTCACAAATGAAGCCCCAAGACTTTACTCTTTTGTCAACTTAGTGTGGGTTCTCATATAATGAAGGCGCCCTACTTATCATCGGAGCGTACTTACAATTGGACCATAGGAGTGTGAATAATGTTGTCACCAAGTCATTAGATTCTAAATTATAGGTGAATGCAAGAGGATTGGTGCAGTAAAAAATCGCTCAATAAGAAGTCGCTCACACTACATAGCCTTGAATGTGTAGCATTAGAACTTGACACTAATGACTCTACAAAAACAAGAACATTTTTAACATTTTGCTGAAACAATGAAATCTAACTATCTAACATGGTTACAAAAAGAACGACCTCTGCCAATTGTAGTAGGCGTGAATTCTGAGTTGCTGTTATTAATGTTGTTGCTGGAACTGGTGTTGACAACATCCCGCATCCCTGAAAAAGCTGTTTTCAGCTCATGGGTTTGCGTCTCCAAAGCTTTGATTATGCTTCCCAGCTGCAGATTTTCTGAAGACACAATAGACAACATAAGACTTAGCAATTTGATCATTATGCCTCTGCATACCAACACAAAATGGTGAAAACAACAGTAAGGAAGGGAACCCTTTCCCATGGGTTGAACAGTCACCCATTTACAATGCAAGTGAACCATATCAACTTCTAGGTTCTTTCAAAATCAAAAGATGCTTCCACAAGATTTATTGCAGATGCAATACTCGTGATCAAGAGAAATCTTCTAAAAAATGAGAACGATACCCAAAAAATAAAAAATAAAACAAAAACAAAAAACAAAAAACCCTCTCTGATGATGGAAACCACTCAAACAGCTGAAAGTCACTGAAATGGGTTTCCTTAGGCGTCAGAAGTACAATAAAAGCACTACAAAAAGGGCAATACTAATAAAACGAGATTGCAGGAGATGAAGAATACCTCTAGCTCGGGCATGAGAAAACTCACGCATGGCTGCAGCCACTTCAGCAGCAGCAGCAGCTGCAGCGTTAGCAGCTAGAGCCGCTTCATTTACAGGTGGTTCCACAGATACCCCAGGGGTAGGTGGGGATAGCTTTTTATCAGTCTCACTTTCCTCTAACATGATGCTACGCACCCATGACTTAAACATTGGTATCAAATACACCTGTGAGCATGAGTACACAATAGACTCGGTAAGTAGTCCCACTGTCTAAGCATTGATCTCAAACAAGCAGTTAATTGTAAGTATCTCTATCCCAAATAGAACTGTATAATTTCCATGTATCTCTTTCCTTACAATCTTCAGTACAATTCTCAGTCTAATCCTCACAAATTGAATATTCAAAACCCTACTTGACAATCGTACAATGCCACTATTCCCGTAACAGCATAGAAATTTCTACTAGAAAATCATTTATAAGTACTGGACAGGCTGCCATAGCTTTTGACATGTGCGTCATTTTCATTGGGCACTGTAACGTTCTTTACTTACAAACCATTGCCTCGGTTCTCCCCTTGGGGAGCAGAGACCATAAAGCATGTAGTAAACAACCACATATCACAACTCTGCTAGACAAAAGAAACTCATCATAGTGTCCCAGCATGTTGCTATTGCTTTTTTAACACATGTATAATTTTCATTGGGCACCCCAACTCTACATTGCCTAGTCTGAGACAATGAAGACTGCCGTACATACCTTCGTCAAAACACCTGCACCAGCACCTGCTGTCACGATTGCCCCCAGACCAAGCAGCTTTTGTCCCCAGCTTAGCCCACTTGGTTTCTGAGCTACTAACACTTGCCCAGATGATTGAACTGGAGCAATAGCCTGGGATGAGGTAGCCCTCGCTTGCACGTCTGTTGAACCTGTCATCTGTTAGAACATCTGCGAGAACATACACTAGCAAAGATGGGACAACAACTGCAAAGAAATACCAAAGTGCCCTTAAGAATTAAAAAAATATTATCAGGACAGCATGGACACTGCATTCTTGCCCCGAAAAAACAAGGAAAGAAAAGGAGGTTCTTTGTAAGCAGGCATTCATGATGAGAAACGTACTGTTTGATGCAGCAGTTGCAGCTAACTCTGCAGTCGAAGGATCCTGAGCAACAACAATTCCTGGTTACTTTTTCGGGAATTAATAATAAAATCATCAAGAGCTCATACTGCATAAATGGTCAGCAGTGGCCACATCTATATCTGCTGAAGTTAACAAAAAGCCTTTAGGAAGTTTAAGGAAGGTGAAAAAAATTTACCAATAGAAAGAAGGATTTTCTATTTTAGCTTGAGCACTTAGGGGTTCACCACAAAAGCAAAAAAAAACTACTGTAATACAAGAACAATGTTGCCACATTCTTTTATTTCCTCATTGCAAAAACTACAGATGCTATCGTAAACTTGTCAACCTGGAACACTACACACATCATTGGACATCCGGAGACCAATTCCTGAAGACCAGGTTGCATAGCATTCCAGGATGGTCAAGGATTCATCACATCTATCCAACTTTGTAAACTTCTAAGAATATATGCCATATTACATAATTATCAAAATTAAAATTAAAATAATATTTAATAACCACATTCTTTCAAGAAATCATTTAAAAAATTGTACTCTCATACAAAACATGACCCCGTGTAGTAGGAAAAATATAATACCGGAACCCTTCGAAAAGCTTCATCGATTTCTTCTCCTGTCAGGCCTTTTCTCTCCAAAAAGGTACGTCGATGGACGATGGGCGACCCCCGAACTTTGGAATGCGACAGAAAATTGACAGCATTGACCACTTGATCTTCACGTATCGGTTGGGACTCTACTTTCCAAGGATCCGTCTTTGGCTTTTCCACCGGGGCCGCCGCTACCGCAGTCTCTCCTGCAGATTCCGGCCCTGCAGCAGAAGCACAACCATTCAATCACTCTCAAAACCTACGAATTCATCCCACACACTTCGGTCATGTATCCCACAAAAATACTTCCAAAGGCTGTACGAATGATCATGACATCGTAAGATGTCTCGCTTGACTGAATTAATTAATTTATTGATGCAAAAAAGGGTTTAATAAGTAACCGAATTATCAATCATTAAAGTGTTTGAAGTGGATTCGCAGCAATCTCCAGCTTCTCACACTCTGTGCTGTCGTACTCAACATCATCAAAGACCTTCCCGGCTGATTATCAATAGTTTGAGTGCTGCTTCAATTAGTAGATGGTTTGAAAAAGAAGTAACACTTTTCCAGTGCCAATTCAATGTTTGCCTAGTGTCTTTCTAATCTCTTCAAAATTCAACTAAAAAGATACCATAATAGCACCAAAGCAGCAGCATTTTTGTACTATCCCAGCAATAAATTAACGGCAGCACTGACAACAGTTGATAATCAACCAGTAATAAAAACAGTGAGAAGCGACTTGCGCGATGTCCTCATTCTCAACTCAGAAACTCAAAAAGCTACCCTAGACCCTTCGCAACAGTAAAAGAGCTAAATCCCGAATCCACAACCGCAGGCAGCAATTGAACTTCCGATGTCACAAATTTGTCGAAGAATCTCACTACAACGCTTCAATTTCAAAAATTCGAGCAGTTCAAAGCTAAGTCCACAACACAAAATCTCAAATCACGCAAACGACAAACGCACTCACCTGTCACCCCGGGAGGCACTGCTCCTTCTCCGGCCATAGCTCAAAACGGTGGAAATACTAAGAGTCAGAGAATCAGCCACAAAAGTGGAACGGAACAAGAAGGTTTGCTTTCCAAAATCGCTGGAACTCGGGAGAAATTCCCAGAACGATCGCATTAAACCCTAGCAAGGGCGAGACATTGATGGTGACGAGAAAGAACTGGCGGGGAGAATTGGCTGGGCTGCAATACGGAATTGGAAAGTGACGAGTCTGCGCCTGGAAATCCGTTGGTGGCGGTCTCCGCGAGCGGCGTCAATGGGGACCTTGGTTTGCGAGTGTTGGAGCTTTCATCGCCATAGCCAGTCGGGACGACGACAACTGGACCAAAAGCACTTGAGCAGAGCATTTGAGCATAGTTCTTAGCCCTTAATTGCCCAAGGCCTTTTGGGGGCTTCTTGGAATTTGCTCTAAATTGAACAAAACATTTTGATAAGTTTTATTGAAAAAAATTTGAATTGTGACCGCACAAATTCAAACTAGACATGTTAGAGATCACATGGGAAAAGAAAACAAAGCAATATTACTTATAGATTCAAAGATTATAATGTTTAATCACGAGGGTGTTAAAACTGTGAAAGTGATTTGAAGTCTTTCAATCCTCTTTTCACATGTCAAATCTAAAAAATTAGTCAACAAAAAAGAATTATGAGATTAAAGGGCATAACATGCATAATCCCAATCAATCGACGACTTTTCAAAATCTATTCTACAATTTTTTTTAAATGAATTTTTTATGTGATTTTTTTCCCTAAATTCCTTCTTGAGATTTTGCACATTTTTGTTTATATCATTGTTCAATCATGTTGTTTACCCCATTTTCACCATATTTCACATGATCATAGAAGAAGGTTGTTTTTAAAGGATTCAATTTGTCACTTTAAATGAATGAGAAATTATTTGAATAAACATTACCTTAACCCCTAAAGGACCGGACTGTGTTTTTTGGCTGTATAGAAATTTTGGGCAGGTACCTACGAGTGGAGATTTTTATATTTGGGGCGGAAATTTTAATAGAATGTGGGGGCAAGGAATGTCTTTCATACGCACCAAATTTCATGACATTTGGAAATACGAGTCAAAAGTTATAGCCTAATATGTTACTTTTTTCCCCAACTGGGCAGTTCGGGCAGATCAGAAAAAATCACTTTTTTCATAAACAAAAATTTGGAATTGATTTTCTAGATTTTTATACACACGAAAAGCTTTGAATCATTCCATTTTGATCAATGAGTCAAAAGTTATGAGTTTTTTTTGTTTGCGGGCAGTTTTGGATTTCCTACTCTAAAATAAACTTTGAAATCCTTTATCTTACCCAATTTTCAATATTTTTGGACAAAAATAAAATCTTAGGATGTAGATACATTATTACAACATTTCAACCATTGGGATTGGAAATTTTCAATTCCATATTTAAATTGTAAATAATTTAGTATTTTTAATCATTCTCTACTACTACCTACTTACTATTTTTTTCCAATATGTTGTGCTATTCCAAATGATCTGAAATTTTTCAAGCATGTGGCCAACTTGTTTAGGAAAACAAATCCAAAGAAGGACCACCATTTAGGTCATTTTTTCATAGAAATGTGAGCTTGTGAAGTGCAGCTGCCCTGCTTTTTGCGGGGTAAAAAAAATGATTTTAGTTAATTTGAATGCTTATATCTTGAAATCCCCCCGGTGGAAATATCTGAAATTTTTACCACATGTTTTTTATACTATATAATACAAGATCCTACAGTTAGATATGTCAAAAACAGATTTAAAAAAAAAAATTGGTACTTGTACTAGAAATGGCAGTTTTGGAGCATTTTTGGTGAAAGTATAGTGACGATCCTTTAAGGGTTAAAATAAATTCTATTCATCATCTTGGATATAGACCTAAGGGTTACCCCCTAAAGGACGGAGCCCATGGCCATGTAGTCAAACTTCAAAATTCTCTATTTTGTATCTTTCATTTCTTTGCTCTTTATGAGTGAAATTTTTTGTTTATATTTTTCAGAGATGAAATCAGATGTTTAATATATGCCATAAAAAAATTAGATCTTTTTGTCAAAGTTTCAAATTACAAAGAATTTTGAAGAAAAAGTGAAAAAAATCATATCAAATATGAAACATGCTTAAAAATTGTGAAAATTGTAGTATAGAAGTAAAATATAGGATAGAACAAAGAAATAAAGAAATTTTTGTATACAAAAATGTAGTCATAGATCCTCAACTTCAAGCTTTAAAAAATTGCTTATTTATAGGAATTTATTGAAATTTCCAAGTAGAGAAGAAAGTATTATTTAGAAGTTTTGTTTTTTAGATTTGCTCAAAAGCAATAGAAATCAAGTTTTAAGGGGAAAAAATTCAAAGTATTGAAAAACACTAATGGGGGTACCATAATTTTTATAAATTACCTCACATAGAATTTTTTTTAAAACCCTGATATGACTAGAATTTAACTCAATGATGTAGATATTAGATCAACAAAGTTTCACCACAAAAATGGATGAAAATCATTCATTATTCAATATGAAAAAACACATTTGACCATCCAAAGGACACTTTCAATCCTTGATGTCCTTTGAGGGTTAAAGGTTTGGGAATCCTAATTTTGGCCGCAATATGGAGTTTCTTGTATATTTTACATAAACAATGCATGAATTGAGATATAAATTAGTAATAAAAGTTTGACATCATATTGAAGCAAATCCAATGACAAATAACACTTCTAATTTGGATCATTATTGGAACATCTAAGAAGCTACAAAATTATCACTTTCACTAGAAGAAAAACGTGTCCGTTGCAACCGACTGAGATGCGACTATGTGTCCTATACAACTGTACTGCGACTGTAGCCCTCTGTATTTGCACCAAATTTGACGTGTATGTAGTTGTAGTCGCAAAGTAGTTGGAAAATGAAGAATAGGGTTACGATACTGTAACAGAAGAACAAACATGAGGTATTCTACATCCAATATTCATCGCAGTTGTCCATGTAGACAGCTATCCATGAAATAGAGGCCAGCGTGGAAAAATGTAGTCACTCCGATTATAGAAAACAAACTAATTACTGCGCTGCAACTAAAAACGGCAACATTGCAACTCAAAAATGACTCAAATGCAACTAGGAATCAACTA
This sequence comes from Rhytidiadelphus loreus, assembly GCA_947034895.1. Taxonomy (NCBI): domain Eukaryota; kingdom Viridiplantae; phylum Streptophyta; class Bryopsida; order Hypnales; family Hylocomiaceae; genus Rhytidiadelphus; species Rhytidiadelphus loreus. The sequence goes on from OX344764.1 coordinate 24,442,316, forward strand.
TACTGCAACTAGAACCCGACTATAGTGCAACTAAAAAACGATTGAAATGCAACTAGAGAACAATTGCAATACAACTAGAAAATGACTACAATGCAACTAGAAGAAGACTGCAATGCAACTAAAAAACAACTACGGTTCCACTACAGAACAAATAGACTTTGGCTACAATTTGACTAAAATTCAACAACTATAGTTTGATTACAAAACAAAGGCAGTTAAAGTTCTTAGTCAAAATGCTATAGTACTTATTTCATATGAGTTGTAGTTGCATCTTTACTTTGCTAGACAATTGTGATTGTAAGTTTACTATAAATTCACTATGAGATGCAACCTATGATTTTTGTATTTGAAGCTGGTTTAAAGCCATTCAAGTTGCACACTTCATAAGACCAAATAAGTATGCCTCTGTGATATTATTCATCTATAATTTTTAAAGGTTCACTTCATTTCTACTTGCCTTTTTCTTTAATAGAGGGCAGACAATTGCATGCGTTAGTGCATTAAGTCTATTTGAAATGAACGATACAACATACAAAGAAACTTTCAAACTTAAAAATCACCATTTTCTTGGAAATAAATGGTGTCAATATCTTGCACATACTAAGAGACTATCCTCTGCAGATAACTCTATAGCTCCAACCAAAGATGGAACAATAGGTAGAGGAGGCACATCCTTTGGAGTAGCTAAACCAGAAGCTTGTATATTGGTACTTACGAATACATCTGATGTGTCTACAAATTGTCGTCGAGCACGAGCTTCTTTATGCAATACTACTTTCCAACCTTCTTTCCTTACATCACCAACAAAGAACACTTGGGTTGCTTGGCTTCAAAATATGAAAGGATCCAGCATCATATGCATTTTGTGGCGGAAGTTCACTACAAGAAAACCAGCCTCATCTTGAATGTATGTTGCATTTCGTCGATTGTCTGTTTTCTTCACCCATTCACATCGCATTAGTATCACAGGGTTGCTAAGAGACCTGTAGTCTAATTTCAATATATCTTTTAGTACTCCAACATAGTGCCCTGATACATCTCGAAGATCAGAAGCTGGAATTTGGAACATAGATGCAACCCCGCAGTCGTATGTTTGCAATTGGTTGGATGCGTCGTCATCCACCCTGAAATGGTTTCCAAAAGCTTTCATACGAGAATATTGAAGTGCCTTTTGCGATGGTTTTGTGGATAATAATATCCTATCTCTATCTTCAGGACTGTGTGCATTAATGTCACTGTTGCGAACAACCGTTTTTATTCACACATCAAGTGGTGCGGTGCTTGAATCCATTTGACAATCCTCCTTCCACTTACTGCAAGTGCATGAAAGAAGTTAAAACTAACACTGTTACAATTTGTTGTAGCCTAGTTAGCAACAACTGCAAATGCTCACCTAAGACATCCTTGGACACCTCACAATCACTATTGTTGCATGTTAGTTGCATTTCAGTTGCATTATAGTCGCATTATAGTCGCATGATATTTGCATTTCAGTTGCATTATAGTCGCATAATAGTTGCAATTCAGTTGCATTATAGTCGCATGATAGTTGCATTTCAGTTGCACAAGATTATTAAAACCAATTGCATTCTAGTTCCATCTTTGCTACTGCAACCAATTGCATTGAACTTGCATATCTTTGTTCTACTAATTAGATTATAAAAGATGAACAGGCTAGTGCAACTTACTTCACAAGTGGCTCCAAATTACTGATAGGATCCAAATTATATCCAATTTTAGGGTTTAGGGTCATATGAACAGTAAGGTGTTTGCACTCATGGAGCAACTTAAGGTCATGTTGCCCATCTGGGACTGCAACTGAGCATGTATTTTCATTTTGGCTTGGACTCTCAGGTAGTGTAGGGCAGGTGGAAAACGTACAATATCATGGTTGTAAGTCTAAGAGCTGCGGTGAGAGATTTAGGTGATGCGGTCTTACGAGCGAGGCCACGGTCAAAGGTACGAGGTGACGTGTCAACGATACAGGCCTGGAATTCGAGTCGGAACCCTAGTTTTGCCGCCACTTTCTTTGGGTTACAGTTGCATCGTTATCTGCTTTTGTTGGGGTTTTGTGTTGCTTTTCCAAAGTTTCAGGGAGTTCTCAGTTTCCAAAGCTTCAGGGAGTTCTCGCTTTCCAAAGCTTCAGGGAGTTCTTACTTGTGAATTAGAGTTCTTACTTTCTCAGCATATCAGGGAGTTCTCTATTTTCCAGGGTTTCCACTAGTATTTGATTTTTGCTACAGATCGGTGAGCACCCTCGTCTCCTTCGTTGTAAAAGAGTTGATTCCACATCTCGTTGTTGAGCTCTGTTTAATTTGACATCGGACCATTTGTTCGGGAGAAACCTTATTCCAAATAACTAGTAGTGTCATATATATTGAAACCGAGCTCTAGCAAATCCTCCATATTGGAGAGCATCGTTGGGAGAGACTTCTTGTCCCGTGGTTCAGGTAAGTTACATACATTAATTCGAACTTCACCTTGTATTGCTGCAAAGTAATGTGGAATACTTTGAAATTATATTGCCACAGATATGGTTTTTAGCTGTCGTTTTCATGGAGCCAGAAATTGTTACGAGGCGTCCTCTTGTGCTTCAGTTGTATAAGACCCGTTTGGAATTCACCCTAAAATCGATTTTGTATGGTTCATGCGCTAGATTTGGGGTGTAGCACTCGGTTTTTGATCTGCGCGAATAGCGGTGTAAGTTGCGTGAAGTTGCGTGGCATCTGTGGTGACTGTGAGTTCTAATTTTACTTCCAATCGCAAATTCCAGGGTTCTATTCGAAGGTATGAGGTACTAGGTTTAGAATCACACCTCCCAAAGGAATTGAAAAGTTATGCTGAAAGAATTGGTATAAGCTTACGGGTGATGATGGAGCTTCAGTGAATTTCGTTTCCGGAGAGAGTAATACCAACCGTGTTTCTTGCATTAGACTAGGGTTCTTTCACAGGTACCTTATCTACCTCTTTAGAAATGTATGATCTTGGGTACTCTTTCATTTGTGTCTATACATGGGAGGACAGCCTTTGCGGCCATTCGTCGTCAAATTTTGCGAGCTTCAGAGCCTGTGGCTGAAGTCACGTTCATTGCCTTCTTGAGTTGAATAATTGAGCTTTGTACAAACGTGAGCACAGAAGAATTGTAAAATATAGATTCGTCTCTCGAATTGCATCATTTTGAATTTTTTTCGTTTCTTGACTTCAGTTGCAAGTTCTGGCCCTCTCATGTTCAATTTGTTGCTGGTTTTGCTCGTCTTTAATGTTAAATGAATTTTAATTCTACATTGAATTGTCTTCATGACCTCACATTGACTGTGTGACTTTGGATGTAGGTGAGTAGAATTTGGTCGACATGGATTCCAGTGACTATCAGAAGATAGAGATGGAATTGCATCGAGATGCCAAAGTAGCAGAGCTAGCTGCTGCCATATAGCCACTTGAAGGAACAACAAAGGAATAGTAAGAGACTCTCTAGAAATTGGAACTTGGAGTTGGCTATAGTCTTCTTGTACTCCTATGAGACTATCCTCTCTATGGATATTTTTTTGTGAATCAAGCTGATCGACGCATTCTCAAAACTAGGTCTTCGTCTGTATTTATACTAAGAAAAAATGAAAGAGCTACACCTTTCCCAATATACGTTCTTTGTCATCCGGTTGCTATTAATGGTCATAATGTCCAGATCCCGATTACTTTTTGCATTTGTTTGAAAAGGACTAACAAGAATAAAATAATGCTCTGCACTAGTAGGTGGTTAAGTAATTGAAATTATACAGTAGTTGTAGTGTACTTGTCATGTAGTTGCAATGTAGGTCCCAATTCGTAGATGCAAAATAGTTGTAATGAAGTTGAAAATTAGTGACGAATAGGGATCATGATCAATGATGTATTTGAAAGACATTGAACCATTTACGAATGTTGTTTGCAACATGTGCACACCGTGTATGCCAATGGTTTATAACTATTTCATGCAGTTGTTTTGTTTTGTAAAAAATGGCAGTATTCTAATGCACTCTCTAATTTTTAGCATTGTTACAGTTAGTTACATGAATGTTGCAAGACTTGCAAACAAATTAATATAAGATGTATAAGGGTAATAATTGAGTTGTATAGAAGAAGTGTAAGGCTGTCAAATGCGTTGCACAGATTTTGAAAAGACTACCATAGATAGAAGTTGCAAATAAGTTACAATGTAGTCGCAAATAATAGTTGCACACAAGTTGAAAATAAGTTGCTTTCCAATTGTACAAAAGTTGCACAAAAGTTGCATTCTAGTTGCACAAAAGTTGCATTCCAGTTGTATAGAAGTTGCAATCCAGTAGCACAAAAGTTGCATTCCAGTAGCACAAAAGTTGCAATCCAATAGCACAAAAGTTGCATTTCAGTAGCACAGAAGTTGCATTCTAGTTGCACAAGAGTTGCAAATAGTTGCAAATAGTTGCAAATAGTTGCACAAGAGTTGCAAACTAGTCGCATCCCAGTTGCATAGGAGTTGCAAATGAGTTGCATTCTAGTTCTCCGAAAGTTAGAAATAAGTTGCATTTCAGTTGCACAAGAGTTGGAACTTAGGAGTGAAAAAAATTACATTCCAGTTGCATTCTAGTTGTATTCCAGTTGCAAATAAGTTGCATTTCAGTTGTACTAAAGTTGCAAACAAGTTGCATTCTAGTTGCACAAAAGTTGCAAAGAAGTTGCATGAAGTCTAACAGAAGTTCAAATGAAGTTGCATAGCAGTGACACTGAAGTTATAGATGAATTACAATCAAGTCGCATACAAGTTGAAAACAAGTCACAAGTGAGTGAAATGTAGTTACGTGGCAGTGAATACCACATCAGCAACCATGTCACAGCAGTTCATCGACGAAGTTCTCCATTGCCTATCGAATGACAAACAACCTCGCGACTGCAGTGCAACTCATGCGACTTGTCCACTGCGACTACGGACTCCAGAATATCACCAAGTCGCAAATGTCCTATACGACTACAAACCAGTCGCAAATCGCAGTCGCAAAACCCTACTTTTTCTTCTAGTGTTTTCTACCTTGGATGGTGTCATATTTGAGCATGATAAGGTTTGAATGTTGAAATGATGTCCAATGAAATATGCTAGCTAATTGTTAAAATATCAATGGTGTATATCTTGCCAATTTCTTTCTATACTTCATATTGTAGTAATCAAATATAATATACAATACACAATTTTTTATAAAACTTTAACAATTAATTCCTAAGTGTCTCTTGTAGAAGAGAGAATGTAGATTTGAAGATGGGATAAAGCACAATTTGAGAATAATCTAATATAATATCTTCATTATTGTAATCCTTTTTTCATCTATATTTAGGGGAACTAATTTTGAATTTTGCACAAATATTATGAGGCAATAAATGACGATGCTAATGAGATCACTAAAGATTTTTTTTTTAAATTTCAGCAGATATGGATGTACTTTGGGTATTATTTAGATTTCCAACAAAAAATTTATGAAGACATTCATAATTAATTTAAAGTACACCTAGAAATCTTAGAGGATTCCGCATCTATTTAGCATATGTTTAAAACATTGTATGAATAAATTATGAATAATAAAAGTATTGAAAATTATGAGGTGTATCCAAAACAATGATACTAGTGTGTAAGCATGGAAATGTGAACATATGAACCTTGAACATATGTATAAGTAGATATCCTACAACCATTGAAAGTGTTTATATCATAATCACCTATAATATAGGTACCTATAACATAGTTACACTATAATAATGGAAGGTTTCTAGAATATAGACACCTATAATATAGATATGTCACATTTAACTACTTTTGAACTATTCAATGAATTTTGGACTAAACATCTAAAGATCATGGGGTAATAACATTGTAAGACCTCCCAATGTTTGTGTAGATCTCTCAATGACCATCGTGGGATCTCCCGATGACTGTGAGATCTCTGTGATGACCACTGTGGGATCTCCCGATGACTGTGAGATTTCCCGATGACTGTGAGATCTCCCTGATGACCATCATGGGATCTCCCAATGATTGTGAATTCTCCTGATAACCATCGTGGGATCTCCTGACGACCATTATTAATTCTGGACTTTCAAAAGTCCAAAAGTAGTTAAGTATGACATAGGTGTATAGTCTTTTAGGCTCCTAGGCTCGCACTCTTAGGCTCACATAATAATAACCATCATATCCAAAATCAATCTCATAAATGGAGGTTGTACATTTTAGATAAGAATATATTCTTGAATATTTTAAAAACAGGTTGTAATTAGATGCCATTACTATAAAAAATCTAAGTTTTTATTGAATCTTGTTGAAAGTTTGAAAGGGGATTTTGGATTCTCTAAGTGTGGATTTAAGGACACAATTTCAATAAAGTATCTATTTTAAATTACTAAAATATAAGTGTACCCAAAATAGATCCTAGGCTCTCTTGAATAGATGCAATACATTTTAGACAATAATTATTAATTTCCTAAATGGATCTCAAGTAAATGCAATCACCATAAATTGTCTTAGTTTTGTTGGGTGTAGCAAAGAATGAAAATGGAGAATCTTTAGCATACGTTCACATATACATTTTTTGAATAACACATGAATAACTATGAAATTTTAAAGTGGAAATGTATCCAAATCAACCTTACGCCCCCCCAATTTTTTTTTTCATTTTTTATGAAGTGCCAAAGTGGCAATATTAAATGTTATAGTGGTGCTCCAAATTTCAATAGTCATCTACATATTGGATAGAAATATTACATTATGACATATGACATATCAATTATGATGTTTTCATCCACAATCTAGTGATTTCATTCGATATTTTTTTTAATTTGTAGTTTTCTCGCAATTTTTGCTCTTCAATACTATTTGTGTTCTAAGGGCGTGGTACATGGCCCATTCCTTGTGTGCAAATTGGTTGCCAAATCACCAAAAAAAACATTATCTCTCAAAAATAAAAGTTGTAATTGATTCAAGGTATGTTAACTCATGAGCGCCTAGAGCAAATTTAGTGAAATCTAGACCATTTCAACTTCAATCCGCTCAAGCTTTCTCTTAAGAAGAGATTCACATAATCCAGCCATATCGATTGGTAGTCAAGAGAGACTTGGAGGTGTGGAGAAAAAGACGCATCTTTTGACCGTACTACTCAAAAGATTATAGTAGTCAAACAAGAATGTTTTTCAAAATGGAGAGGCCAGATTTTGGCCTCTGGGGTGCTCAAGGGTTAAGCTTACATCTATGGTTAACTACTTGATTCCAGATATTTAGAAAAGCTTCATTTTAGGTAGTTTGCATTTAAAAAACAAAAAAATATAAATGAAGGGATTAATTGTTTACTTTTAGGGAGTTGATTGCACAAAATGAGGATAACATGGGTTTAGAATGGGTAGAATCTATGCCTTAATTACACTCTATCATCAATTCAATATAAATTAGCCTCAAATCAATGCAAATCTATTCATTATCGCAATAAAAGTTAGTATTTTGTATTAAAGTCATTATAGATTGAATTAGACATGTGTTGAATTGTACATAGGTTGATAGAAGCCCTACAATAGCTATTTTTTTTTATAGTGGCATACATGACTAAGGCATGAATTGGTATACCCAAGGCAACACCCTTCTATAAATTTTTAAAATATCACATGAAATCTGAAAATTATTATTTTTCAATTGTAATGTTGTTTCTTATATTGCTTGTCTACCACTCAATTATTCCCACATTTTCCGGATTTACTGCAGTTGTCATTCTGCTCCAATGAGCTTGTGAAGTTACTTTCTTGCTTTCCACGTAAACCAACTGGAGTATCGTCCACGTCAAATGTAACCACGGGTTCAATATGCCGACATGGCAGACGAGCTGGCACATAAGACTGGGTTTAGGGTTTCAGCCTTGTCCACCCTCTGTTTTCTTGCTGCTGCTGCGTGTCACGAAGGTGAGCTTTTTGCCGCATCCAAGCTTCCACTTTGCAATTGTTGCTACGTTATTGTGCCCGAGTGTCGAAGCGTCGACGAGTTGAAGCTTACAACAGTTTGATTTAAGTTACCCCTTTCTTCCATCATGGGAGGAATGCGGTGGGGCGATGCGGCGGAGGAGGACGACGGACTGGAGGGCGTGTTGCCGCCCACCCAAGTCATCGGCCCCGATGAGAAGGGTGTGAAGATCATCATTGAGTGGCGGAAGAATGAGGAAGGCATTCGCACCAAGGTCACCCAGACGGTGCGCGTGAAGAAGCAGGTATGGCAGTTTTAGGGTTTGGGCGAGAGATTTAGGGTTTGGGGGGTATGGATACTCGTTTCGTCACTTTCACCAATGTGCAGGAGTGTGCTTTCAGTAAGAGATCACTCAGTACAGATCACTGGAGAGATCAGTTTGGATTACAATGGCGAAACTCTGTTGAGATCAAGTTGTTTTATCGCTCAGTGGGTGATGATTTCTTGTGCAATCATTCGAATGGGAGGTTGTAGAATACTTTTCAATGGACAGTAGACAACCTCATTTCCATTCGTAGAGGATTCTATTTGCGTCACTTTAAGCGTTTTACCATATGGAGGAGTGTTTTGGGAGGAGGTCACCACAGAGATGTGGAGAGATTGCTTTGGTGCACTTCCGTTCCATTTCTATTACAAGACTAGACAACTTGATTTCCTTTTAAAGATGAGTGGTTATACACTTTTTTTAGGCAATTCATAATTTCTTTCACCCCGCTTGCTAGTTGAGGGCCAACCAAGTTTATTGGAAGAGATGCGTTGCAGGGGTCAGGTCTTTAACCGTTATAGAATTCTCTACCTTGCTTTACTCCTGACCAGTGAGTATTGAGAACATATGTATTAATTTGAGTCTTGAGAACTATGTATTAAGAGCATTGTATTGAGAACTATGTAATAATCTGAACAGGTGAAGAAGCTGAATCCTGCTGCGATTCGGAGGCGCACGTTGAAGAAGTTCGGTGATGCTGTGGGTCAAAATGCGTCAGAAAATCTAACGGTTGTGTCCACTGAGGAAATCTTCCTGGAGAGGACGAGACCTGCAGGAGCTAAGGCAGAGCCTGAGAAGGGGGCTGACCTAGCTAGCCTTGGAAATGCGTCGCTTATTGTATGTAGGACTTGTGGAAAGAAGGGAGATCATTGGACTTCCAAGTGTCCGTTCAAGGAGTTGGCTGCTACCAAGGGTTTCGCTGTGGGAGGCGAGAAGCCACCTACTGATGACGACATGGGAGGCCCAGGTATGAGTTTCTTATGCCATCATTCAAAGTGGGAGGTTGCTGAAAGTAGACAAGCCCGTTTCCATTCAAAGATCATTGACCGTAGGCGTTCAGCATTCAAAAATAAGAGTTATTGCCAAATCTACTAGCGTTGTTTATTTAATTTATCAGACGCTTGTTTCATACATAGAACAAAAGCATTTTTTTTAGTAGCAATTATTACAAAGTAAATCCAAACCGAGAAGTCGCCCACTGACAATGATTTGGGAATTCCAGGTATGTCCGGTGGAGCGAAGGGCTCGTCTTATGTGCCGCCGAGCATGCGGTCAGGAGGCAAAACAAACGAAGGAGAGAGCATGCGACGTGGGAGAGACGACAATTCCATCCGGGTTACCAACTTGTCAGAAGATACCCGTGAGCAGGATCTGCAGGAGTTGTTTCGACCGTTTGGTGCTATTTCTCGTATTTACGTTGCCTTTGATCGTGAGACTGGTCTCAGCCGTGGCTTTGCTTTCATCAATTTCGTCAACAGGTACGGTTTTCTGTTCAATGTCTCACCGTTTGACTGTTTAGATTAGTTTACTCTCGACCCTCTCTACTTGCACTGTGTAACGTAGCAACACCAATCTGCAGCTGAAATAGTTTCCAGTCCAGTATGAGATCGAGTTCATTTTTTAATGTTCGTGTTAGACATTGAAACACAGTTTAGCATATATATATTCTATGGATATAATATGAATAAGCTATGAGTTTTCAAAGTCTTTACAAAAAACCAACCCTAGGCTCTGCTGGTCAGGTAGTGCACATCCTCATTACCAATATCTGCATTGTAGCCGCTCGCGTTTGGGGTTTAGGGTTTCTTTTGGGTGTTTCTACCTTAAATTATCCATTCCCTGTAATCTCTTATATTGTGTACAAATCCGACTGGATAACTGCCCCGCCTAGCCCATTTTTACCCCCGAAGCAGTGCAACTAGAGCGGGCTTGAGTGTGTACTTGTTCCAAGTGGGGTCTTTTAGCAGTGTGACGATGCCCATCACTCGCAACAAGTAACAAGTGTCGTCGAATTAATTATGCCGGAGTTAACAATAACTGTTGACGGAGATGCCACAGACCTGGAGTTACTTGTGGCTCGTTTGCATTTGAGCATAGAAAGGGCTATCTATTTTATTCATTCCGTCTAGATTTTCCTCACATCGGAATACCACAGAAGTTATTTCAATGCTTATAGTTGCCTATTCAGGCTCATGATTAAAGAATGCATTTTAATTTGCCGAACTGCAAAATCCTGTTCGAGAGAAGTTGTTTCAGCTGCAAGTTTCCATTAAGACTCTCTATGCAGAAACTGCTTTGGTGAGATCAGGATCACTGTTTCCTATTAGAGTTGAATCTTAAGCTAAGGAGTTGCTCTCATTGTCTGCAGGGATGATGCGATTCGTGCAATCAACAAGTTGGACGGTTATGGATATGATAACCTTATTTTGCGTGTGGAGTGGGCAACTCCCAGGGCTGACAGATCTTAGAGGTTTCTAGGCTTGTGCAATTCTGAAGCAACACTGAGAATTTCTGTTTTCAAACTTGGAGCTTGTTTGTAGAAAGCTTCAATTATATCTAGATTCTGGACCCCCTTTTTTCCCCTCCTTTGTTGTTACTGCAGATCAATAATATCTGCCCACGTGTGCTTGGTTCTCTCCAGTTATTTTTGTACCTGCGGAAAAGTTACTATCTAGGTGCTATCGTAGTAGTTATCGGGAATTTCTGGACGATTCTTTTGCGCCAATAGTGCTGTTTCAGTTTTAGTGAATGACTCGCTTGCTCTTGATACCCATCATCTGTTATATTGTAGATAGGTTGAACTTTAACTTACATACACTCCTTTAGATTTTTTGAGTTTGTGAGGTTCTCTATTGATTAGGTGCAGCCGCATTAGTTGGGTATCAATGGGCCCGTAGTTCTAGAAAGTGTTTTTTTTTAACTTGTTAATTCCCGAGCAGCAGCCCTGCAACCCTAAGGATCTCCGTTTAATCATTCATTATCGAAAACTGATTGATCTATTCATTTTTAATTCTTTAAAGTGAAAATAGGCTTTAATGCTCAACCACAATGTAGAATCCTATGTGAGAGCTTGAGCGATGAAAACTGCCGAAATATCTTATGCCAGGCGTCGTGTGCTGCGCAACTCCCTACTAATTTGGATATTCAAGGTACAGTACTGTACAATAAGAGTTCATTCTCACTGTGCTGCCTTTGTATCCTTGTTTTTTATTTTTTATTCAGTTCAGTTCCATAGAAGCTAAGCTACATACTGTAACTTACATTCATTGTGCAACAATGTGCCCAGAAAACTAAATTGACAAGTTATTGTCGTTGCATTCATTGTCCACAACGTTTTGGTATCAGCCAGAGGGATCTCTTTATTTTTGTCTCTTTTATTGGAATAGTAAAAGCGATGTTCATGGTTCCAATTTAATACAAGCAACTGTGTCCCTCTGTCACCCTTGCCAATCGGTTATCCTCGAAGTGGATTGATCATGTCACATTGAATGACGGAAGATGCTTATCATCACAGACAATTTTTATCCTTGGATTGATTCTTCAAGAACTAAGTCCACTGCTAAATAAATCGATGAATTTGGGAAGATCAGTTTCAAGTTTTTCCTTGTTTGGTCTGCCTGGGGGAAGGCCCTTGAGGGCAGCCCAAACTTGATAAAAAAAAAATCGTGAGAGTATGTGATAAAGTGCAACTTAGAAGAATAAATTGTAGATGAATTTTGAAACAAAAGTTGTAAACTATGAGAGCATCCACCTGGTGGCTCCTTGAAATCCACGCAATAGGAAGATGCCCATATTGGGTTCCCATGATCTTTGGATAGGTTTGTTCCTCGACCATTCTCAATTGACAAAACATAATTATAGATTAGGCAAAGATTCCAACAATCTAAAATCTCTAAGAATAATATGGGCCATGGAAAGTGAAGTACATGTATTTAATTTTGAAGATCCTTTGTTAAATTTGTCATTTAACTTGCATGGGATAGGACAAAGTAAGGAATTCAACCTCGCTAGGGTCCTTGACAAAGCTCTCTAGCAAACCGTTGTACGGACCTCTCACCTATTGATCATAAATTATCTATAGAGTTAAATCTTAGAGAAAAATATCTTAGAGAAAAAAATGGATGGATGAAATTGTGCTTTGTAAAAAGACACATTGGTATTTGCAATGATGAGTTAGATCAACCGCTACATCTTCATTCCTATCATCACATTTTTGACAAATCCAACTTTACAAAAAAAGAAAATCACTCCCCTGCTCATCAAAACTTTAAACCACGTCCATCAGACAACTACAAGTCTCAAACAGATTAATATTCTTTCTAAATGACGATCATGGCTAGGATCATCAAGTTGTTTAGATTATCAAGTTGTCTAGAGTTCACCTTTTCAAGTTGATATTTCAAACTAAGTCATTTCATGTCAACATCAAAAAAGAGTCCAAATTTATCTTCTTTCTTTCCCACGATGAAAAAATGAAAACTTTGACCCCAAAAAACATGAAGAAATAAAGTCTATTGTTGTCTAGAGAAGTTGTATTAACTACGCCATGTAGAAAGAAAGCAAGTGCCCCCCTAGTTGTTGTATCGTGTCGGACAGAGGTCGACAACACAACATGGGAGGGTTTTAATGCTCGCCAAGCAGCGGGCCATTCAAATCCAGCTTGTTTCACTAGACAGTCTCTTTGTGAAGGTCAAGACAGACATGTTCCATCGCACGATGCAATTTGAACATCAATATTATGCAAGCTTGTCCATCATTCATCATTTATTATTTTGAACATATTATGCAACTGAAACTTGTCCATCATTTATTAATTAACTTACATCCAAATTTGAGTTCCTCTGAAACTGGGTAGCAGAACAGAAAGCAAATGGAGATGGATGGAGAGACTAATATTAAAAAAGAAAAATATATATAATCATTGATGTTTATTTGTGGTAACTTACAAGAGATGGACTCTCATTGAAAGGGGTGGGAGACATGTGATGAAAGATTCCGTTGGAACGGAGTTTGGGTTTTGTGGAAACCAAGTCAACCCGGCACTCCACTAAGAGCATCGCCACCAATTGCACCCCAAATGAGCATTGTACCCAAAAGTGGCGAGGGCTTTGGAGTCCCGTGAGATGTGGTTGTGCCGTGATCACATAGTGATCCCCAACAACAACCCTCTAAAATTGGATTGAGTATAAGTTTTTAAGTGCCACCAAGGCACCGGACATTGTGGCTTATTTTTGGAGCTAAAAATTTTAAGATTGAGTTTTTTGTTGAACATTGCAATGGATCTATGGATTAAAAATAAAAACTTTATCTTGTACCCCACATGAACACATGGTAATGAATTAAAAATAAAACTTTTTATCTTGTACCCCACATGAACACATAGTAATGGATTAAAAATAAAACTTTTTATTTTGTATCCCACATGAACACATAGTAATGGATTAAAAATAAAACTTTTTATCTTTTACTCTATATGAACATATACTAATGGATTAAAAATAGAAGGTTTATCTTTTACATTAAAGGTATGTATAACACATACATGTACTTGTTAATATTTGTAGAACTTATAATTTTAAGTTTGAACACATACTAATGGATTAAAAATAAAACTTTTTATTTTTGTATCCCACACGAACACATAGTAATGGATTAAAAATAAAACTTTTTATTTTGTATCCCACACGAACACATAGTAATGGATTAAAAATAAAACTTTTTATCTTGTACTCTATATGAACATATACTAATGGATTAAAAATAGAAGGTTTATCTCTTACATTACCTAACATATACATATACTTGTTAATATTTATAGAACTTCTAATTTTAAGTTTGAATGAAATCTTATATAATGTTATGTTTTTATATAAAAAGTCTTTTATTATTTTTCATGTCCCTCAAGAGTGTGATGTGTGCATTGAAAAGTTTTGGTTTCAAAGCGTCCACACATTCTTGAGAGTACACGTGGAAAAAAGTCTTGTTCCTCAAGAGTGTGATGTGTGCGTTGAAAAGTTTTGGTTTCAAAGCGTCCACACATTCTTGAGAGTACACATGGAAAAAAGTTTTGTTTGCATTGTAGTGCTTTATGATGTGTGTCTCCAAAAATTCCCACTCTTCTGTCCAGTCCCTTGCTTCGGATCCTATGAAATGTGTAAAAAAGAAAAACAAAGTTGCTTCTCCTCTGTCTCATAAAAGTTCTTCTCTTTCTTTGCACACCCCCACCCCCCTCCCCCCTCCATTGCTTCCATGTTGACATCCATTGAGGGAATAGTCTATGTTGACTAAGAATCTAAAATACCGTGAGTTGTAATACTACCCTCTACAAAGGCCCTCCCTTGCCGTGGAATTGTGAATGTGACGTGATGGACGCCAAAATTTATACCGTAATGTGTTGTTGGTGTGGAGCCGTTTCCTGTTAAAAAGGCACGCCAAAGATGGAGTACCGTTGCCAAGAATGTTAAACAGTACTGGTGGCGATGCTCTAAGAGCATCGCCACCAGTTGCACTCCAAATGACCATTGTACCCAAAAGTGGCGAGGGCTTTGGAGTCCCGTGAGATGTGGTTCCCCACCAACAACCCTCTAAATTGGATTGACCATAATTTTTCAAGTGCCACTAAGGCACCGGACAATGTGGCTTATTTTTTGAGCTACAAATTTTAGGATTGAGTTTTTTGTTGAATAGTGCAATGGATATGTGGATTAAAAATAAAAAAATTTAATCTTGTACCCCACATGAACACATAGTAATGGATTAAAAATAAAACTTTTAATCTTGTACCCCACATGAACACATAGTAATGGACTAAAAATAAAACTTTTTATCTTGTACCCCACATGAACACATAGTAATGGACTAAAAATAAAACTTTTTATCTTGTACCCCACATGAACACATAGTAATGAACTAAAAATAAAACTTTTTATCTTGTATCCCACATGAACACATAGTAATGGACTAAAAATAAAACTTTTTATCTTGTACCCCACATGAACACATAGTAATGGACTAAAAATAAAACTTTTTATCTTGTACCCCACATGAACACATAATAGTGGACTAAAAATAAAAGGTTTATCTTTTACATTAAAGGTATGTATAACATAAACATGTACTTGTTAATATTTATAGAACTTATAATTTTAAGTTTGAATGAAATCTTATATAATGTTATGTTTTTATACAAAAAGTCTTTTATTATTTTTTCCATCCTTCAAGAGTGTGGTGTGTGCATTGAAACTTTTGGTTTCAAAGCGTCCACATATTCTTGAGGGTACACATGGAAAAAAGGCTTGTTCGTGTTGTAGTGCTCCATGATGTGTCTCTAAAAATTTCCACTATTCTGTCCAGTCCCTTACTTTGGGTTTTATAAGGCTGTGAAATGTGTAAAAAAGAAAAACAAAGTTGCTTCTCCTCCACCTCACAAAAGTTTGCAAAACTTTCCCAAATAATATGAATTTTTTTAGATCTCTAAAAAATAAAATAAAAATTTGTCTTTCATATGTAGCTGTTTAATCAATGTAATGATTAGAATAGCACATCTACTAAAAAAAGAGCATATAGTTGCTTGTCCTCATTCTCACAAAAGTTCTTCCCCTTCTTCGCACCCCCCATTATCCTCCATTGTATCCACGTCAACATCCACTGTGCCCACAGTCTTCATTGACCAAGTTAGCGTTGAGTGTAATATTGCCCTCTACAAAGGCCCTTCGTTGCCGGGCAAATGTAGAAGCGACGGGATGAACGGCAAAAATAGTACCATGACGTGATGTTGGTGTGGAGCCATTTTCCGCTACCCAAGCACAGCAAGTGTTGTGTACCGTTGCCAAGACCTTTGGATACAACTAGTGGCAATGCTCTAAGCTTTGAAGAAGAGACAAACTTCTCTCGTATTTGGGGGAATGTCTTTCGAACCATCCTCAATGCAACTTTATTGCCTAGTGTTTTATCCCCGCAAAAAACACTGGGATTTTTTATTTGTTGTATATGATAAAATTTGCAAATTCTAAATTCACATTTGCAATCAGAGGCCCCCAAATAAGCTTGAAGAAGATATGAAATACAAAATTTATGTAGTAGAAAATAGGGGGCAATTTTTACATCATTAGATGAGATTCAGCTTCTCTATAACGCCACAAGTTTCTTCAAGTTCTTAGATTGTGGGAACTCAGCCACAGCAATAGTTTGGTGTGGCAAAGCGACTACTACATCAAAAAAATTATTTTTAAAAATTTAAAAATTTATTCTTTATTATATCTTAATCTAACCAATAGTAGTTGGTTCCTAGCATGGAGAACTAGCTTGAAACAACCTTCCAATGCAGCTAAAAATCATCTAATATTACCCTCATTTCAAACTTAAGGATAGACGGATTGTTAACAATTATTGTGCGGTCAGTGTGTTTTTACGCACTAATTTTAGTGCATAAAAACACACTGAGTCAGTGCGATTATGGTACGAACCCATGAAACAACAAAAACCGCACAATAATTGTTGCCAAATCGTAGGGTCTAAACTTTGTGATGGGGCAATACATGGATCAATCTTACTTGGCCCTAACTAGCTAGCCAAAAATATGACTTTTGACAAACATCCAATTAAAAACAAAATGTATCATCATTGGGAGCAATGTTCGGGGGAGAACCACCAATGTTCTTTTAGGCAATTGTAATGGGATTTTGAATCATCTTAGCATGCATTTTGGAGACATTGTATGAATGAACTATAAATTTTCAAACCTTTACATACAAGTGTACCTATATTTGACTCTAAACAATTATGTTATATAATATACATTTTGGGCAAGAATCTTGGTAGGTTGGCTTTTGTAATTGGACCAAAATTTAAAGTACTTTACTATTCTTTGTCAAGAATGGTCATGTACAATTCAATCATATGAGTCTAAGTTTGCTAGATACTACAATTGTTTTTGAGATATTCTTTGAAATTGAAAAAATACTTCTATGATTTCTTGATGTAAAGATTGGAATTTTTTTAAAGTTTTGATCAAATATATTT
This sequence comes from Rhytidiadelphus loreus, assembly GCA_947034895.1. NCBI lineage: Eukaryota > Viridiplantae > Streptophyta > Bryopsida > Hypnales > Hylocomiaceae > Rhytidiadelphus > Rhytidiadelphus loreus. The sequence goes on from OX344764.1 coordinate 24,459,601, forward strand.
TTCACTAAACCAAACAAAGAACTATAATATGCAATGTTTATTGCAATGTAGGGTAATTGTATCTTTATAATGAAAATTAAAGATGTGTCATATGTTCTTTAATTTACACTAAATTTGATTGTAAACTATGCAAATAGTGCAAACATATATTGCTTTTCAATATAAAATACAATTATGCATAACATAAATTTTTAATCAAGATTAAAAAATCCTATTGAGGATAAGGGGAATACAAAAGTTATATAGAAGTCATGTTCTTGTCATAGATATACATGGATATGTGTTTAGTTTCTTAACCCCAAGTAGTCCGGAATCTCTTATTTACAAACCTACACACATTTTCTAGTACAAAGAGTGCAAATTTCATGAGTGGATACTTGTGTTTACTTATATTCTAGGCATATTTGTGTAGATTTTATTTAGTACCTTATCCTTGTATACCAAGGTTAAATTTTTGAAATAAATATGTTACATAGACTTGGCCCATATGTGCATATGGATCTCCCCTTTCTATAGTGATAAAAGTGTTACATTTATTTAAGAACATGACATAAAAAAACATATGTCCAAAACGCATTTTCAATTGGAAAATACTAAGAAATACAAATATTATGGACATGGTCTAACCTTATTTCTTGTGTCACAAACCCCTATAGACTAAGATTGAGTGAAACATGGTGACATATACACAACAAAGATTGACCATGGATTCATTACACCTATATAATTCCACATTAAAACACAAAAAGACACCTTATACTAGTCTATATTTAGCAAAAATATTTTAATCTCGTGTGCCTAGGTTGGTGGTCATTGTGATTATCCATAGATAAAAGGGGACCCTATTCATCTACAAAAGAAGGTCAACCCATTTGCACTATCAAACCTAGGGACACTTAGAAAATACATAATTATGTAGAACATATTTTTTCTTATATTCACATTTTATGAATCCAAATTTAGATACTTTGAGCCCAAAACTAAACTACTTTGCAGTGATTGCATGAAGATCCTTACCACCTTCCAACAAGAATGATAAAAGTTGACAATTCAATTCAACTCTCACATAGATGTACAAAAGTCTCCCACCTCCAAGTACTTATGAGTTTGGAGTTAACCTTTAAAAGATGGATTGGTGGCCGAGGAAAATTATCCCTTTGGTTATTGTGTGAATGATTTGTTTAACCTCTAAAGGACAATTGTCTGTTAAACAGACAATTGAAAATCCAGGTAGGTCCTATGAAGTCAATTTTGGTTGGATGTTCACAAAATTTTGACACAAGGTGTGAACATGTACCTTCTTAGTGGTGATTTAATTTGTTTTCCAATTGGGTGCCCAAATCAAAAGTTATGTTGCCCTGAACTTTTCTAACAACTCGGGTAGCTTCGGGCAGCTTTTGCAAAACTCCTCCTTTATTCCTCCTTTACTCCTCCTTTATTCCTCCTTTACTCCTCCTTTGGCAAGTATATAACCTACATGATACAAGATGAAAATGTAAAAAGAAATAACCATGTGTAGTGTAAAAATCTCACTCTAGGAAGAGCTAAAGGTTGTTGGCCCTGTTGGGCATGGTGGAAAAAAAACACTTTTTTTTCTAACTTCAATTGTTATAATCTTTCAATCCGTGCTATCAAAGTTTCTGAAATTTTTTCCACACATTCCCCATAGTAGTCTAGTGAATATTTGTATAGTTGAAATTCGAAAAAAAAAAATTCTTTTTTTTTTCATTTTTTTTCACTACCTTAAAAAGTGACAGTTCTTCATAATTTCTACCCAAAACATGCCTCCAAACTTTAAGGGTTAAAAAATTGTAGAAGCACTTATTGGAAGTCAAAGTCCCCTCTTCTTTCCACACCAAAATTCTAAGTTTGAATAGTTACACCTCTGTCCTAGTAGAAGGATTCTTTATCATCTATCGGACCAAAAAACATCCCCGTCGGCGTTTTAAGGGTTAATATATAAGTAGAGTGAAATGTTGATATTATTCATGCATGGCTGTTCCATGTCGCCAGTAGCATGTGAGAGGAAAAAACTGAGATGCTCTTGCCGGCCAAAGCTTGATTAATAAGTTCCCCGTACTTGATAAGAGTTGACAAAACTGAAGCAAGGAACAAAAAAATAAAATTTGTTTAGCGTAAGCTCAGATGATGATAAGTTGCCACACAACCACTCACTGATCACCCATTCCCCCGAATTTGACTTATTTAGGCCCCCCACCCTCGCCCCTTCCCCGCCCGCCACGCGACCAACCACGGAACAGCCATCCCGGACGACGGACCACGGAGTAATGGAATGGGACCCGCCACCCAAGGCAGGCCAGTGAGAAGGCTGACATGGCACTGGGTCTGGGCTGGGTCACATGCCAATCGGAGCCCTCGGGAGGCTCCTACAACAACCCCAGAGAACCAGCTTTGGGAATTGAGCCCCGCCGCAGTTGGACCCGCCCAGTATGACTGGAGTCATCTTGCATATAAGATGGGTTACCCCCAATAAAAACCCGCCCCACTTTGGGCTCCTGTGCCTAGTTACTATTATTAGACTTGTCAATTTTCATTGATTTTTTTTTGTTGGCAAGTGAAAGGAGGTTTCAACACACCAAAGAGCGCAATATTTGGATATTGTATGCAAAAGTTATGAAGGATTTAAAAAATAATAATTTAAGGTAGGAATACCACAAATGACACACACACACACTCCTAATGGCACAATAGGGTGTTCTAAAACCAACAATAGCTAGCTTTGATGTTGATTTGAAAAGATTCAATTTGCTGAAATTTGATTGGCTTAGACTTTATTAGGAAGAAGTTACAAGGGAAATTATTTTAGGTGAAGCTATGAGACAAGAATGGGGTCCGTATGAAAAATCCACATGTATATTCAATAAAATATTCATTTTTGAAGATTTTAAATTAATTAATTAATTTTTACATTCTTCCTCATCTTTATTTGTGCACACATTGAGCTGAATTTTTCAATGAATTTCCCATATCTTATAGGCTAGAATGCTTATTTTAACCGTTTATGGCATTCCTACCTGAGTGTTTGAAAAACGTTTCTATGAGATACGTTCATTCTTGGCCAATGTGTTTTTGTAGTAACTCATTAGAGAATTTTTCAGGCCATTGAGAGACCTCAAGTTCCCTGACGTTCCCGGACTATGGGAACGTCGCAGAAGCAGCACGGGGAGGACACTCTCACTACATTTGGGGTACCCACATGTGGCGGTGGAAAAAGTAATACATGTAATACACCTTGAATAAACTATAATTTCATCCTAAAATTTTGAGCTTTGTTTAACAATGACTAAAGGTTTCTATTGACAAAAATTTCAATTCCAAATAACATAAGATATATTGTCTAGAAAGGGTTGAAAAATGAACTAAAATGGCATGTTCTCCAACTAAAATATTTACAGAGCTCTTATGAAGATGACTATTGCATCAATATTCAACCAAATACAAGGATTCTCATAATAGGCATCTTGAAAACTTTAATTGAACTCCATGTAAAGTTTTTTTTTATCAATTCAAATAGCATTTGGTGCAAGTGTATAGGCACATAGGTGCAAAATAAGAATCAAAACTTCAAATAGGATTGTGGACCAAGGTAATGATGAGTAATTAGTAAGAAAAACTAATACTTTGAAAAGTAAGCTTATGCATATGTAAAGCTTGGATCTCTTTAAATGTGCACTTTAGGGGCACTCTAATAAATGCGCATACAAGCAAATTGTTTATTGTCAATAGCAATTTGAGCAACTACTATAGGAAACACCCATGTGGAAATAAGGCCAACATAGCCAATAGTAGAAAGAGAATTATGCAAAGCAACATGTTGCCCTGTAAGAATTGATTGTAATATTAAAAACAAGAGTCAATAATTTGTAGATTGGCAAATAATATTAAAAATAGAATGTGTTCAATATATTGCATGAATATCAAAATGCTATAGTAGGAACTATTTCACCACTAAGGTTTCAATTAAGATGAGTAAGTATTGCAAACACCATAGACATTCTTCACATGAAATTCTAAAAGTACAAAAATTCGGTAAAAAATTCTATTGAAACCATTGATACCCTAAATATGACCTATATTTTTATATCACATAAAGAAATAATATTGGCATTTTCATTCTTTGCATAAAAATAAAAATTCTTCCAAAACCTAATTGCTACTCAATCACACAAATTCCAAAACATTGCCTTTGTCAAACTTCCAACCCATTTTGTGAACATAAGTAATCAAGAAGCTTCACCCACTCATCAACTTAACCTCTCCATCCCTATTTCTTAGAATTTTCGTCTCAAGGCTTCCAACATTCCGTCTCATACAACCCTAAACATTTGTGGTAGCATCTGAAACATGCCAAACACAATATAAATCAGATATCTTTAATTCCATGTCAATTACTAGGATCATAGACACAAGTAGTTTAAATGGAATTTTTGTTGTTGTGTAACTTTGAAATCCATCATTTTTGTATGGGCTTCATTCCATCATTGTGGTCATGACTTCAATTTTAGTTGTAAAGCCTTAAAGGCCCCTTATAGTTGCAAAATAGACACTATATATGTCAATTCATAAATTCCAAAAGGCACTTCAAAAATTGGTTAAATTGCTTCCAATTTAAAGGTCACTACTAGATTTATTCTACTAATCTTATTCTACTAATTTTAAAATAATTTTGCAAACATAATTATATTTTTTATATTTTTGTTAATTTAATAATTTCATTTTAAAATTTTAAAATAAAATGTAAAATGTAAAATTATAACTAAATTTGTGCATAAAAATACTCATAAATTTTCATCGTTGGTTCTCTTTAACCCCTATAAGACCAAGTGTCAATTCAACATATAGAAGAAATTTCATACAAAGTCAATTCTAAATAAGGCATTCTGCTCTAAAAGCACCCATGCTCTAAAAGCGATCATGACACGGGGGTACATTTTTCTTTCTTCAATGTACTGACAGTGTACATTTCAAGAGATGGTCGCTTTTAGTGATCCATGTATTTCAACTTCAAAAAATTGTAACTAATTCCACAAAGGTCTACAAAATATGAAACGACTTGGATTAGATGCTAATTTCATTTTTCTTCTTGCGAAAATTTACTGAAAATTATTTTAAGGAATTTAGCTTCCCCCCAAAGGAAAACAGCTCTTAAATGGTCTTTTAAGAGCAGACTACCTTAGAAGTTCATGAATTTTTGACTCAAGGTACTTGTATAAACATGACCTCCTTGGAGCAACTATATATATTCTTCTCCAATCAAGTACCTAGATGAAAAATTATGTTACCCTCATGGTTTGGGTAGCATGTGTAAAATTCTGCCTTTACTCATGAAATTTGGTAGAATGTAATTTACATGATTCAAGATGCAATTGTCAAAAAAAAAAAAATGATGTTGGTATAGTGTAAAAATCTCACTCGAGGAGTTAAAAGTCTGACGACCTCATTGGACAAGGTCAAAAAAAAAAAAATTCTTCTAACTTCAAACACTATAATCTTTCAATTTGCCCTATCAAAGTTTTTGAATTTTTTTCTATACATTTCTTCATTTGTCTAATACAAATTTGTAGGATTGAGTTTTAGAAATTATTTATTTATTTACTTACTTATTTCTCACCATTAAAAGAAATGGTAGTTTTTGACAATTTAGGACACAAATGTGCTTTGGTCCTTTAGGGGTTAAAAACCTATTGAAGGTCTCAGTGGTAAAGGTGACTATTCAAAGCCTCAGTGTTGATGAAATGAGACAAAAAAAATCTTGTATTCATCAATATAGGTGCAAATGTAGATGAAAGGATAGAGGAAAATTGCTACATGATGGCCTCAAAATTATGGCACATTAGTTGTTGTGCCTCAAATTACAATGCTTTAGTTGTATAACTTCAAAATTATGACACTTTAGTCATGGTGAATCAAATTAAAAGGCATTAAGTGTGATGCCTTAAAATTAATATCCCCTCAAAAGAGGTCGCCATTGCCTTTTTGCCCCCTCTATGAATTTTAAGGAAAAAAAATGATTTAACCACCCATTCACCTTCCAAAACCAAAACCAATTTTTTTTATATGGATATAGTATATGTAATACATAAATAAAACATAGAAGTATGATATATGAAAGATAGATATATAATATGAAATATTAATATGATACAATATACAAATACATGTATCAGTATTGGGATATGGAATACAAAATTATGACATATGTATACAAATATGTATACAAGATACAAGATATGGTTGTTATTCCATATCTACAATCTAATAGGTTCAAAAAATATATACATGTGGGGGTAATCAATTATTTCACAAAATATACCTATCAATTAATTCATTCACTTATTTAATGAGTGACAGAAGTGAGACTATGCCTATGCACCCAAAAGATGCAACCCATTCCCCCTCCTCCTGCCTAAAAATTCCCCACCATCAAATTTGAGATTAAAAAAAATTGAAACTACATCCCATATTGTAGATTTGATTCTTTTGGAAAATTTGACATTGAATGAGCATTGTTGGATTTGAGAAGGAATTAAGGCACCCAAAAAATGCCATCAATTTGCTAAAAAAACAAAACCATCTAGGATATGGAATACATATGACATACATAATATATATAGAATACATATGTATACATATAAAATACATATTGTACTCCCATTTATCCCATATTGATTACAATTCAAATTGCTCCTTGAAAAATACAAATACGGGGTGGAGACAGTTAATTCTACAAATATAATTGATGAAGTTTAACCACCAATGGTTGAATGACATGTATACCCTACCATTTTTTCATGACTAATTTTCACAAAAAACAATTTTTTTGTCACCATGCATTTGTCCAAAAGATGCAATCTATATCTCATAGGTATTAATAACAACAAAACTACTTAGAGTTAGTTGCTATGCACTCAAAAGAGACACACTACTACACAATGTTGTAGTTTTGGCATATGAATCACAACTACATTCATCAATACAAGCTAAAAACATTGCCAATACACAAAAATAATTGAGCTAAATAAGTTCTAATATAAAGATCGTCACTATAAGTAGGGCTCTGCTTCTCTAAGCTTCCTATGAAACCGATTGAAGATATATATGACTTTTGAGACATTGGAATTTCAAAATCTTAAATTCTTGAAATCTATAAATATGTAACTCTTAAAACTTATATTTTATTTATTTATAGTTTGCAAATCTGTCATTCATATATCACAAGTTGAATGCTAACCATAGTTGTAAATGATTTTGCATTGAATTGAGCCTTGCTGAAGAGGAAAAGTCAATGGGGATGTATACAGTCATACATTATTTTGTGGTGAAATTCCAATCTTCCATTAACCTAAAGGTTCATGATTGTTTTTCCCCAAAACATTTCAAAATTGTCATTTCTTGTTCAAAGAGCCATTATGGAAAAAAATGATTTTTTTTTCAATATGCAACTTTGGGATCATGTATTAGACTTGTATGAGAATGTATGGAATAAAAATCAATTTTTTTGTCCAAGTAAATTGTAAGATATTAGTACCCAAACTAAAATGAGAAGTTCTTCTTATACCTTATCATATTAGACTTTCTAGCTTTGAATCTTTTTAACTTAAATTATTAGCATTACATAGTATTGAGGTTTAACCCCTAAAGGACCAAGTGTCCCTTTGGGGGACAAATGGATTTCGGGCAGGTACTTACGGGCTGAATTTTTCTCCTGATTTTTTGAAACTTTTCTTGAAGATAGAAAAACTGATTACCTTTGTGAGAATATAATTTTTTTCCAATTGGTTTCCGGGAACAAAATTTATGCCCATATAGCTCAAAATAGGGGACATTGGGCAGCAAAAAAAATTTGCAAAAATTTGAATTTTTTTTTCTAAATTTTTCTTCCTCATAGATTGTATTTTTGTCTATCTTGAAAGATTTGATTCATTTCATTTAGATTTTTTATGAGAAAGTTATGGACAATCTTGTTTTTTCGGCCAATTAAAGCATCTTCTTGAAAAAATAACTTGTAGAATTCAATTTTGACAATTTAAAAAAAGAAAGTTCCACATGGTTTATTTTGCTTGCTAGAACAAGCTCACTGTGGGGATTAGTGCATTTTAATTCTATCTTAGATATATTAATAAAATAGATTTTCATTCATTCTTGTATCTACTTCTATTCTACAATTTTTTTAAGGATGAAAATTAAGTTTTTTTGAAAACCTTTTTTTCCCCTAGACTCTCAACTCAATTCTCCACTATAATGATTTAAAGCTCAAAACTCTATAGTGCAAAACATTTAAGTTAAAAATGTTCAAAGTCAAATAATCTACTGTAGTCCTGCAATGTGCTGAAAAACTTGTTTTTTTCACTTTAAACGCAGATATCTTGCAATCTGTACAGTGAAAAATTCTGAAATTTTTTCCACACGTTCTCATACTAATTGGGTGTAAGATCCTATGGTTAGATGTGCGAAAAAAACAATTTTCAAACTTTTGTACTCTTTGCTGTAGAAATGGCAATTTTGAGTGTTTTTTGACAGAAAAAAGGCCTTGGTCCTTAGGGGTTAAATCATTGTGGTGTTGAATTGAGTAAAGAATCTAGAAAAATAGATTCAGAGAAGAAAATTTTGATTTTGATTCTTTAAAAAATTTGATAAATAGAAGTACATAGAACATGGAAAGGAAAAGCATATTCATAATATTTCTAAAATTAATTTGAAACATGTCAATTTGAACGGCAAAATTGTTGAAGCAAAAAATCAACACCATATAGACTTTATTTGTTTCAAAAATTTATAAAAATTGAGTTAAGAAACAAATCCAATATGGTATTCCTTGAGAATATGTTGTGATTACACTCAAAAGAAGACTCTTCATAACTTTCACAACACCAATCCTACTGGAATGAATTAAAGCTTTCCAAATTAGTGTTATTACATTGGTTGTACTAATTGAATCAACTTTTGTGCTACACAACTTAATTTAATTATTGTGCCTTAAACTTATAACACTAGCTTGCACTTATTTTGGAATTACACATGTTTGCAAGGTGCACTAATATGGTAGTTCATTGTGTTTTATATAAATTCACATTGCATTCACACTATTTCAAATTCATCCACTTTTAATCCATTTCATCTATCCTCATCTAATTTCATCCGAAGGTACACACTATCAAATTGCTTGCATCCAAAATTATTCTTTGAAATGTTGAACAAAAGTAGATAGGGACGCAATTGGAAGAGGATCTATATTAGGTATGTTTACCTTAGGCCTAGTTTATATGTACCAAATCCAAACATTTAGAGGGGACTAAACTTTTGAAGGTTTTGATTGGTTGGAATAAAAAAGTCCTTGAAAAATGGTTATACATGATGAAATCAGAGGTCACAACTTTCTAAGACATCCACCCAATGACGTGGAGTACACTTTTTTTCCTTTGTGGCATCAAAAGTGCTCAAATTTTGAGCCCTTCCAAATCAATAGTGCTAGCGCTTGGGCATAGATACATGAGCCTACAAGCCTTGAACCTAGTTGTAGGTCTAATATAAACACCTATAACCATAGAAGGTGTCTATAACATAGACTCCTAGGCTCATGAGCATATAGATTCTACGCTTACACACTAATACACTCTTCTCCCCCAAAATAAAATTATGGTCATATCCTTGAAATTAGGAGGTGGAATTGACTAAAATTTTGAAGATCCTATGTGAATGTGCTATTCTTTATTATTTTTTGTTTCTCAAATATTTTTTTTGCCATTTCATGCTTTTTTGATAGTTTATACTGATCCAAAAGATGACTTCTCAATAGCAAACAAGGAGGCCTCGAGGAGGAGACTTCTCAATGGCAAACAAGGGGTCTCCGAGAAGGAAACTTCTCAATGTCAAATAAGGGGGCTTCGAGAGGAAGACTTCTCCATGGCAAACAAGGGGGCTTTGAGATGGAGACTTCTCAATTTTCTGCTCCCCCCTATTTTCAGTGTGAACGAGGAGGCCTTGTGAGTTAGTGTTATTACGGCAAGGTGCACAAATTGAGTCAATTTTTATTTATTTGTTGTTATTAAATGTGCACAAGCCCAAATCTGTAGGCGAAAACCTAATCCCCCACCAATGGAAGTCCTCTGACCACCTAGACATCACATGATATTTCCCCAAAAACCACCCCACCCTTGCCCGGGCCCCACCCTTGGAGCAGATTTTTTTTTATTATTCCAAGAGAGAAAAAATTGGGGGACCGACTCAGTCAACCAAGTTGGGTTCAGGGCCCTACTCCCGCTCATGTCCTCCCCGGGCAGCACCTGCGGGCAGTCCGGGCAGCGGAATCCCAGGTGGTGGCCGGCGCCTCCAAACTGGAGTCTAAATTAGCGTCAGTAAAAAGTCGGCATTTCATTTCATTAAATTGAATTAAATTAATAAATAAATAGATAATAATAATAATCAATTCAGTGAGGAGAGACAGCACAGAATCAAACCTGGACTTCCAATGCTCCAAATGATTGAATGGTGATGGTGGTAGAAGTACAATTACTGTAGGCCAGACTGTGGGCCATTTCTAATTGCTAAAGAAATTCGCCTTTTTCACTGTAGCGAAATCTAGAGAATGGGAAGATTATCAGATGGATCTACGTATATGGAGGGATTGAATGGTGATGGTGGTAGAAGTGCAAATAGTGTGGGCCACACTGTGGGCCATTTTGTAATTTCAAAAGAAATTCCCCTTTTTCACTGTAGCGAAATCTAGAAAATGGGAAGACTATTAGATGGGTCTACGTATATGGAGTGATTGAATGGTGATGGTGGTAGAAGTTCAAATACTGTGGGCCACACTGTGGGCCATTTGTAATTACAAAAGAAATTCCCCTTTTTCTCTGTAGTGAAATCTATATATTGAGAAGATTATCAGATGAATCTACGTGTATGGAAGGATTGAATGGTGATAGTGGTAGAAGTACAATTACGGTGGACCATACTGTGGGCCATTTTTCTAATTGCGAAAGAAATTCCCCTTTTTCACTGCAGAAAAATCTACAAAAGGGGAAGATTATCAGATGAATCTACGTATATGGAAGGATTGAATGGTGATGGTGGTAGAAGTTCAATAATTTTGGGTCATTTTGTAATTGCGAAAGAAATTCTCCTTTTTCACTACAGAAGATCTAGATAAAGGGAAGATTATCAGAGGAATCTACGTAAATGGAGTGATTGAATGGTGATGGTGGTAGAAGTTCAATTACTGTGGGCCAGACTGTGGGCCATTTCTAATTGCAAAAGAAATCCCCCTTTTTCACTGCAGGAAAATCTACATAAGGGGAAGATTATCACGTATATGGATGGATTGAATGGTAGGTGGTAGAAGTACAATTACTGTGGGCCAGACTTTGGGCCATTTCTAATTGCAAAAGAAATCCCCCTTTTTCACTGCAGGAAATTCTACGAAAGGAGAAGATATCAGATAAATCTACGTATATGGAGAGATTGAATGGTTATGGTGGTAGAAGTACAATTACGGTGGAATCTACGTGTACATGGAAGACATCAGCAAAATTTGCAGAAATCGAACCCCTGGAACCGTCCATTGGTCCAAAGCTCTCACGAATTGTTTGGCTTTTAATTAGAAGTTTTTACTTCACAACGGAGTAAAATCTGAAGAAATCTTTCACTTGTTGGGGAAATTAGTTTGGAACCCATGATAAAGCTCCCAACTCCCAAGTGAATTCAAGTTAATTCCATTAATTAATAGAAGAGTTTGAACAATTGTATGTGACACTAATTTACACTAATTTTCCATACTAATTAGTGGGTGAATTTGGGATTAAATAATGTCATTGAACTTGTGTGAATATTGGAATAATATTTGGTGGGTTATGGATAAAAGAGGATAAAAAATTGAATGACAATCATACTATTTGAAGTACTTATGTGAAAATAGTTTAGATCTTCAGTTGGTATATTTATTTTATTTAAGATACTAAGAACTTCTATACAAATTTCGAAATTAGGGAGAAAAATTAGAATAAATATATTTAAAAAATAGAATTAGTGCAAAACTAATGGAAAGCTTATATGTGTATTCCCGAGTTTGAAAGCTCTGCAAAGAAGTGACAATAAAGTTAGATGGAATTCTCAAACAATTTGTGATGTGTATTGCTACTAAAAATCTAAATGAAGTTGAAAACATCATATGCAATAACAATAAAGTTAAATGATCAAATGGGGTTCTTCAACCCCTCAAGGCCTAACAACTTTTTGACAGGGCGTTTTTCAATGAATTGTCTAACTTTGATATTTTTTTGCACATAGATATGATTGAAATTTTTAATTTTAAGCGTACAAAAATAAAGATTACTTTGTCCAGTGTGTATAAAATTAATTGTAGAAAATATTGACCGTTGAATTTTTAGATTATAACAATTTTGGATGATCAACTTTATAGTCAAAAAATGCAACTGGGGGGAAGAAAAAGTGTAAGAAGATGAATGATGCTCCCTGCTCAAAAAATTGTATTGGAAACTAAGGCAAATGTTGTATTTACTAGTTTTGAAAAATAAAAAATAAAAAACTCTTTCAAATTTGTACACATTTTTAAATATAAGGAATAGAAAGACAAAACTGACCAAATTGGATTCTACAAAATTTTAAAATTTATATATGCATCAATTTTTTGAATTTTAATAATTTAGAATATTAGCATATTATTTGGAACATCCTCAAAAAAATTGGAATCATTCTAATTACATTGCGTTCTTAATCACACCAGATTGAACCTTGTATTTTAAAATTGCTAAAAATACAAATTTGAAAAAAAATCTCTAGACCAATTTCTTTGCATAGTGTAAAGACTATAAATGTCCAAGAAAATGTTTTTTTTTTCCATCCCTACTATTCCTTTCATTGGAAAAAAAAATTATGTTTGCTCTTTTTTCTATTAGACTCCATTTCCTAAATAAAATTTTAAATACTTCCGCATTGAAATTTTGAAAATAAAAAAATGAAGCAACTTGTGTGTCAACTTGTTACTCTACAGGATCCTAATTTATAAAATATTGAAATTTGTTTCATCCTACGAAAAATTTGCCATTGAAAATTTGAAGAAGACACATTGTGTCTTGTTAATCTCTATAGGATTAAACTAGTAATAATAATACAATTGGTTCAAAGGCCATCATGAATGAAGATTTTATTGAGTGGTAGTTCAATTAGCCATGTCTTGTAGGTATGGCCATAAACCCATGTTTTATACCCCTACAAATGTAAATTTATCCATACTATGTCCGAAGTGCATTGGATTCCTCTGTTACTTGCCAACAAGATTTAATAAAATTCATAGTCCATATGTTGATAATAATAATAATAAGTATGCTCAATTACTATCAGTGTTGATTACTATTATAAGTGAATTGACCTTCATACTACAAGATTTTGGTTCTGAAGTATACAACCCAAAAGTTTAATCTACATGTTATAGTAAGGGATGCTTTGCACCTAAAGGTGGGGTCATTCCCCTCGAGACTAATTGCACAAATTTCAGCTTATTATCCAATTAAGGTAGAATTGCCTAATACTATCTTCCACCCAATCCTCACAATTGCATTAATGGCCCATCTATTACCACAATCTTTACAACCTTTTATCATGATGGCAATGCACTTGGAGAATGGACACATTAGCTCAGGCTTTAACAAGGGTCTGCTGATGCTTCAATAAAAGGTCTATTCACAATTTAACATTTCTGCTTCGTAAAATCACTAAAAATTCACTTATTGTCGGAATGTCTTCATTTTTTTTGTAATCAATTCCTCTCAAACTTTTCAATCTTTGGAAAAATATGGGAACTGATCAAACAACTTCTCCAAAGTACCTAGATAACAAATTTGTGTGGTAATGGACAATTCTACCTTCTAAATGAAGATTTTAGGTCTCTTACACAACAAATTGGCCCAACGTCTAGGTGTAAAGTGTCCCAAACGAGTTTGACTCCACATCAAAATCTACTAGTTTGACTAAATAATTTCATCCTGGCAAACAAGAAAATTCCGGGGAAGCTAGATTCGGGATTCCCGATCCGCGAAAGCAAGCCAGCCCGGCCAGGCCGGCTCCGTCCGTCGCGCTCCCCCGCTGGGCTGGGCCCGGTCCGGGAGCCGCGGCGCCGGTGCCGCTCCGCCCGGCCCGCGCTGGCGTTCCTAAAGCAAGCAAGCCCCTTTGGGGACTCTCAACACGCCAGCCCTTCTTTTACGCTTCACGCTCCGCCCTTCCCCTTCTTTCCTTCCGTCTCTCTCTCTCTCTTTCGCTGTCTTTCTCTCTCTTTCTCTCTCCCCCTCGTCCTCGTCCTCAACCTCGCCATCGCCATCGCATTCCGTATCCCGTGCATCCCTGGCATCCCTTAGCATCCCTTGCGTCCCCGCCACCGCATTCCCCTCGTCGCAACGCTCCTGAGAAGTTTCTTGAGGTCGCCCGAAGACTCGGCAAGAGCGTATAAGGCTCCAATTTGGGCAGCCAGGGAGGGTTTCGTGTGGATTGGGGGGGGTTGGCTGGGGTTGTGTTTCTCGAGGTCGCGAACTCGGGAAGGGAGGCTTTAGTGGCGAAAGCTTTTGGTTCTGTTGGAGATTGGTGGTGGACGAAGAAGTTCCCCGGGCGATGGTGCTGGAGCTTCATCGGATGAGCATGTCAGAGACGAATTTAGGCCAGGTGCGACTTGCAACGTGGTCGCTCGTTTGGGTGCTGGTTTGGGTTTGGGTTGTATTTTGTGGGTTTCGAATGTGGACGTCGATTTTGAGCTATTGGGGGAGAAGAGAGATGGCGTGTGGTGGGAGAGTGTGGGCGTCCTCTTTTGTCGGTTTGGGTGAGCAGTGGTTTGGAAAACGGGGGTTTCGAGGGTGACTGGGGAAAGTCGGCCTCTGGCGACGGGCTTGGTTTTGGGGTTGTCGTGTGTTTGTGTGTGGGAGTGTGTTTGTGTGGAGTTGTGGTGTTAGTGTGTGATTTTTTTTTGTTATGGTAGAGGCAATCTATGTGACCACGTCAGACGTCTGAGTTTCCATCATTCCATTCCCATTCCTTTCGTCAGTTGGATTGGAACTGGAGGAGTTCTCTTGGGATCATGAGCAATGAGATCGAATAGGGTTCCAAGTGCTCGTCCGACACGTCCGTTAAGCACTTTGTATCCAAGAGGTCATACTGGACTAGGATCTCTTCCTTCTCTCTGTCCCCGAATTCATACATTCCCTGCTACCCGAACCAGGGTTTGGGTTTGGGCTCGCTCTAGAAACAAAAACACATATGATAGGGTTTGCACCAGCTCTTTTTCACTCGCACATCCCACCATTTTCACGGTGCGTTTACTTTGAATGTGTGAGAACTCAATGATAGTGTGGCAAGCATGCCTGGGCCTCTAGAATGTCGTTTTAGAGAAGGTCATTCGAACGAGGTTTGAGTGCACCAAGGAAAAGCAACAGGTAAGCACCACCATTCGGCGTGCGGACGATGATGATCACCGACATGGTCTGTTGCGTGACTTGTGAACGATGTTTGCTGCCAGGTTACTCTTAATCTTCCCACCTGGAATAATCCCAACTATCACATCGTATGAATGTGTGGAAACTCAATGATAGTGAGGCAGGTGTGCAAGATGTTATAAAATGTCAGTGTGTAGAGAATGTCAGGTTTGAGTGTACAGACAGCAGGAAACACCAGTATGGTGGATTGTGTGGTGACAAACGAACGATTGTATTGCCAGGTGACGGTATTATAGTAGAATCGACGGGGAACGGGATATGGAGCCTGGCAGGCGGGCGATGTCGGGGGGGTATGCCAACAACCCGCCCCCAGGAATGGGTCATATCAGGGCGGGAGGAGGGTCGTCATCATCATCTTCACAATCTCAGCAGCAGCAGCAACAGGAGCAACAACAGCTACAGCAACAACAGCTACAGCAGCAGCAACAGCAACAGACATGGTCACTGATGAAGGAGGATTGGGCTTCCCGAGGCAGTCCTCGTAGCGGCAATGGGGAGCCTCAACAACCCCAGCACTGGGGGGTAGGGGCGGTAGGGGAAGGCAGGCCGCCCAGCTTGTCCTCCTACAACTCGTGGAATATGGCGAATGAAAGGGGTGATCTTGTCGGCCTCTCGTCGTCGCCTCACGTTAATGGCAACATGGACAATTTGGAGTCCATTAGAGGGATTGATTCCAATAGCTTCTCCACCTCTTTTCCAGCAATTTTCGACAAATGTAAACCTCACCTCCTTTTGCCCTTCTTGACACCTCTCAGATGCTGGATAGTCGGTATTTTACCCTTTATACATGACTAACTTTGGTTTTCCTGGTGTTGATAACCTTCTTTTGAATTTCTGTTGGATTACGTATTGTTGCTAGCTCCAGCTCGTGTGTTGATTTAAGGTTGGCTGGGGAAATGCAGTGCAACACTCACCTGTGAGCTGAATGATCTCCCCGTGTTTTTTTTTGTAAACCCCTTTTGCATGACTAACATGGTTGTTCTGGTGTATTTTACCCTTTCTTGTTACAAATTTTCTGTTGGATTAGCTATGGTTTTACGTGTCAGCTCGTGTATTGCTTTGAGTTTGTGCTGCTGAGGAGACACCCAGTGTATTGGCATTGTAGAGAATTTGCTAGTGGTGTATGTTAGAGGGTGGTGGTGTCACCTGACCAGCACAAGTTTATATGACTTTGTGGTCGGTTTTCATTTTAGCGATCTCTGAAGTGGGTTGGATTTGTTGCATTGTTTGCAGTGAGGTTGTCGGATTCCGAAACGCGCGTGGTTCAGTCACTAGACACGGCTGCTGTACAGTTGATCACCGACTTGGACGTGGACGAGCCGTATGGCTCCCTTGAGGATCTAGAGTTTCACACCATTGGGAACCTCCTCCCAGACGATGAAGAAGACCTTTTGGCGGGTGTGGCAGATGACTATGATCTTCCTCAGAACAGAAGGGATGAAGTGACTACCGAAGAGCAGGACGAGTTCGATCTGTTCAGTTCCGGAGGTGGTATGGAGTTGGAGGGCGACTCGCAGGACGCTTTGGGTGTGTATATGAGTAACTATCGCTCTGGAGAGGGTTTGGGTGGAGGGGCTGCGGGACAGCCGTCTGGGGCTGCAGGGTCTGTTGCCGGGGAGCATCCGTATGGGGAACATCCTTCAAGGACTCTCTTTGTTCGCAACATCAACTCGAATGTGGAGGATACGGAGCTGAGGGCACTTTTCGAGGTACTAAAACTACCATATGTTTCATTTATTGGTGTACAATGAAAAACCTTTTAGATTACCAATTTTGCTTTTTCTACGCTCTCTCTTTTGCCGTCTGGAATTTGTGATTTCGCTAGATATGTGTTGCATTCACGATTGTTTGAGAGGAGTGCTGCTCAGGGGACACCACCCCGTGAAATGTACACCTCTGATATATTCTCTTCACGGGACATACTCTGGGTTTCCCCTGAGCAACGTTTCCCCTGATTGTTTTGTACGTGTTCGACTTCAATTTGCACGCTAGGTTATGCATTGTCGTTACCTGGATCCATTCCTGAATGTATACTTTGGAGGCTCTTTGTGGAGATTTTAACATTTTATCTTCCGATTCAGGTAACCTAACGTTGTTAGTTCTTGTCAATGTTTGAATGCAAGTGTTTCCTCGTTATGTTCGAGATATGTGGTGAGTTGGGTTTGTGGTAGGTCATTTCAGTGCTTGTGAATAATTAGAGATTATTTTATGTTTTGTCTCTGTTGCAGCAATACGGGGCTATCCGCACTTTGTATACTGCATGCAAGCACCGGGGGTTCGTTATGATATCGTACTATGATATTCGGGCAGCACGAAGTGCAATGCGAGCTCTGCAGAACAAGCCACTGAGACGGCGCAAGCTGGATATCCATTTTTCGATCCCCAAGGTACGAGATTTCAGTATACCAAATATCTCGAATGGTGATTTACACTTGCTGTATTTCCTACTTGCTTTACATATAAGTAGAATATCCCGTTGTCATCTTGTATATCTTGATTTCACATTAGCAATTCTATCTTGATGTACAAGGTGGCGGTGACAGCCACTAGCTTTAAATCCTCAACTTGAGACCACAAGTGTGAAAGTTGAAATTCCGATTGTAATATGTGTTTCAGGATAATCCGTCGGACAAGGATGTGAACCAGGGGACCCTTGTTGTGTTCAATTTGGATGCCTCTGTGTCCAACGATGACCTTCGTCATATTTTTGGGGTTTATGGCGAAGTGAAAGAGGTGAGTGGAGTCGTGATCAGGTTGTGTATTTATGTAGATTGCCTAGAAGCATAGGTCAATGCTTGGAAGTTTCAGTGCCTTTCATCATTGTATAATTAGAGCAATTTCATGACGTAAATCCGTCTGAATGTGCCCATCAGATCCGGGAGACACCGCACAAGCGCCATCACAAGTTCATAGAGTTCTATGATGTACGGGCTGCTGAGGCTGCACTGCGGTCTCTGAATAGAAGCGACATAGCTGGTAAACGCATCAAGTTGGAACCTAGCCGACCAGGTGGAGCGCGACGGAGGTTAGTTCTCCACCCACAGCTTTATTTCCTTACATCATTCTATCTTGTCTTTAAAATCGAAAAATGGGGCGGGATGTTTTGGGTTGTACAAGTTGATATCTGAGTTTCGGCTTTTGTATTTGTCATTCTACTGCATGAGATTTATCATTTCAATTACACGCACTCTTAATGCTAATCTGTACGTGATTTTACCGGTAGTTTACTCATTTGTTTTCTTGGTGGGTGTTGCAGCAGCTTGCTACAACAGCTTAATCAAGACACCGGGGATGATGATCTCCGGTCTCGGCAGCAATCTCATTCCCCGTTAAATAGTTCTCCTCCAGGTGATTATCAACTCTACTCTCTGCTTGGGTTCTTTTAGAATAATTTTTCATTCGTACGTGTGGCTTAGAATGTTTTTATTGTCAAACCCTGAATGATCAAAAGGCCCAAAATGAGTCTGATATTTCTTTTAGTAGTTTTAAGTGTATCGTATGGGGTCGTGTTTGGGTTTATTTTTTTAATGTATTGACTAGTGTCCTTAATGTTCCTATTGTCTTTTTGTTTACGGTTTTATCGCCGGTGGCGTCAAAAATGGCCTCAACTGATTTATATTTTCACAATGTGAGTAATTGAATCGGTCGTTTTCCAACCACGACTCCTTGTTCTTCTGGTGACACTAACGAATGGGATTCGTCGTTGTCATGTACAGGTCACCCTTCTACTTGGAATTCAGGTGGTGAAAGTGGATCACTTCGAGGAATCCACCACTCTCTACCGCATGGGAATTTCCAGCTGCCCAGCAAGCCTGTCAATGGCGCCAGCTTGCCCCCACACATCTCCCAGCCTATCAGAGTCGGCACTATAGGAAGTCATGTGGCCCAGTCGAACCAGATGGAAGCAGCAGGTCACTCCTTGGGCCACTCCTTGGGACTGGGAAGTCATCGTCTGCCCCCTCACCCTCACTCGCTGCCGGAATTTGGGCACGGCCTCATCAATCCAGGCCATCTGACCTCGCCTGGGTCTGGTACCTCTGTCTCCAACGCTGCTGCGATGATTCGTCGTGAGCGTGAGGCCCGTGACAGTCTGGAAGGTGGGAGTCGTCTACAGCGGACAACAAGTGGTACGGGAAGCTTCAGTGACACTTCGGCTCTGGAACACGGCAGCCAAGGTACCACTGAACCTTGATAAACCTTTCTTTTCCTTGATACCACTTTGAATTCGAAGGCTTAGTTTTGATGAAAAGGCGTCCAAATTTTATCCACTCCCAAGATATCTCCTTGGTTCCCAAGTTATGTCCTTGTAGCTTCCTAAATGACTTATTTCAACTCCGAAGCTTCCATATCTGTAGAAGTTGAGGAAGGATTCATTTAGAGGATTCAAGGGAGGTTACCATATGTACCTATGCAAAGAAGAAATCATGCCTTAATTTTTTGAATGATGGAAGTATGTTTTGAAAGTTACGGTAAATGACTTATCTTTCGAATTGAACTTTCTGTTTGTAGCTTGGGGACTTTAAGGTCAATACCAGAATGGGATGCTATCCCTCATTGAATCTTTTGCGTTAGTCTGAAATCTGGTACCAAGGAGGGTGTTGCAATTAAAGGATGCTTAAGTTCCATGTTTGTTTAAGAATTTTCGTCTTAGATTTGTGGAACTTATCTTACCTGCAATTAATGGTTTTTCTTTGGTGCAGGTGGTCTTCTGTTTCCCAATTCCAACGGGAACAGTTCCCTGTCGGGTCACCCGTTCAACCTTTGGGGCACCCCGTCTCAGTCTTCGTTTTCGCACATTCCCCAGAGCTCCCCACCCTACCCGTGGTCGAACTCTTCGTCTGTGGGGCCAACTTTCAACCCGATTGGGCAGGCGCAGCTGCAGTCCCACACGTTTTCAACATCTCACAGCAGCCTCTTGCCCTTGTCACGTCACCACGTGGGCTCAGCGCCATCAGGGGAGCCTTCTCTTTTGGAGAGGCGCCACAGCTACATTGCAGGCGAGTCTTTGGTGGAGACAAGCTCCCTATTGAGGTCGGCGTCTGGCACTGGCTTGGGTGGAAACGCAGCTCACGCCATCAACATCAACATGAGCGGCAGCCACAATTTGATGAACCAGTTGAGTGGCAACTCCATGGGAGGAGGCAACTCGGTGGGTTTGGAACACGCGTCCTCGTCTCCGAATATGGGCATGGGAATGATGTCGCCGCAACAGCGTCAGCGGTTTCTGCAGAATGGGCTGCTGGCGTCCAGTGCCATGGAGGGGCTGATGACTGACAGGGGAAGAAGCAGTCGCAGGGGCGAGAGCATCTCGGCACAAGCAGACAACAAGAAGCAGTATCAGCTGGATCTGGACCGAATTATGCGTGGGGAGGATCCCAGAACCACCTTGATGATCAAGAACATTCCCAACAAGTACGTATGCATGTTGGACCTGCCTGACTTTCAGTTGTACGTTATTAATTGCATAGTCAGATTTGTATCTTGTCAGTGAGAAAGGAATGAATTTGGAGATGCAAACATGTTGTATATATGCTTCGTTCTCTCGATTTGGGTCGTCTGGCTTGTGCCCCTAACCTGACATGCGTGATCTTGGCTTCCAGATACACATCGAAGATGCTCCTGGCAGCAATCGATGAGAACCACCGTGGCACATACGACTTCATCTACCTGCCCATTGATTTCAAGGTACATTTTCCAGTCCTGTGTCCCCAGGTTTTGGTCTGGGCTATGCCATAATCCTACTTTCTTTACAGTTATTTCTCTTGCTGCTTAATACTCTTACGTGCCGAAGCCAAAATGGAAAGTCCACTTCTGGAAGCTACCAGTCCATTACAAAAACTTTTACATCCGTCCGTATTTCTATGCTTCAAAGATGATTGTGGATTTTAAGCTTTTGAAGAGTTCTTTAGTGCTAATCAACTGCCGAGGCATCATGTCGTTGGTGCAGAACAAATGCAACGTGGGATATGCATTCATCAACATGACGTCGCCGACCCGGATCGTTCCGTTCTACAAGGCCTTCAACGGGAAGAAATGGGAGAAATTCAATTCCGAGAAGGTGGCTTCTCTGGCTTATGCTCGCATTCAAGGCAAAGCGGCTCTGGTAGCTCACTTCCAGAACTCCAGTTTAATGAATGAGGATAAACGATGCCGACCGATTCTGTTCCATTCGGAAGGGCCTCACGTGGGAGACCAGGTAGACTGATCGACACCAAGTTTTGCGAAAGTCACTCACTCACTGGAGGTCTTTGTTTGAAACCGAGTTGCTCTCCGTGCAGTTTGCGTGATGGTTTCCTGGTCGAGCCATCTAATTATTTGATATTTTTGAGAATTTTGGAGTTGTAGATATCACTAGGATCAGCAGCGTACTCGTTAATCAGGAAAAAACCACCGCTGTGAAACCACTCCTTTGTCACGACCGATATGTTAACCAACTTTGAAGGAGTTCCGGAACACTTATTCTAATTCAGAATTGTAGATATCATTAGCATCAGCGGATTACTGTCGATTCCCAAGCCACCATCTTGAAAGGTATTTGATTCCGACAAGAGAGAGAGAGGTTTTCTTCTAAAGGACTGTAGCAGCAGGGAGCATCTGGACCGACCAGCATTTTGTACGTGGGCTGGCTCTGCTGTGAGGCTTAATTTCAAGCGTGTAGGACCTGCAGGTTGGTGGTGCAAGTTTCGGTGGTAGTGCTGAGCTTGAGAGTTTTGTGAGTTCTTGGTGACCACGGCAAAGTGGTTGTGACATGGTTATGTCTTTCTTTCTTTAGATGTGGCCTGGCGGATTACGAGCACAAATGAAATGGAAGAGTTTGTGTGTTATTTGAGGAAGTTAATTATAATGCGCATGTTTATTCAAGTGGCGACTGTCTTTTTGTACTTTGTGTGAAGGGCTAGCTGTTGTTGCTTGCAACACTTTAATAAAATTCGTTCTCGCTGTACTGGTATGCATTGCAGGAAGGTTTCTGTTATGTGAGGGTTCAGATTATCTTTTACAGAGTCAATTCGTTCTTGTTCGAATTCCTCCAGTGCTTGGTTTCAATTCAAAATTCTCAAATTATAATCCAAATGTGTTGCAGTACACCAAAGTATGCATATAAAGCATCCTTATGAATATGACAAGTTTGCTCTCAATATGCGAGCAGAAATATCAATTTACAAAATTTTAATTCTACAGGCGATCTTCTTTTGTAGCACAACACTTCACCCATATTTTTGTTGAAGGTCGTGAACTCCATTGGGGAATGATTGCCAATGGTTATAAATTATTTCAATTTTAGGAATTTTTCAAAATTTCAAATTGGAGTTGAAACTAGAGTTGATAAATTTCATTTCTTTAGGAGGGTTCAATTTCAAAATATATAATTTATATGGCTAAAAGTTAGAGAAAGAGGAGTTCTTAACACCACAAATTGGTTGTAGTGGCATTCTTGGGTTTGATCTGAATTCTTGGGTGTTTTCCCCCAGGGGTAAAACAGGGCAATGAGGGGGTCAGTTCACCTTGGCCATGATGTGGTGGCTTAAAAGTATCTGAAGGATGATAGAGAATCCTTCTATGTAAGACAAAAGTGTAGATGTTTATCTTTGGAATTTTGTGTGAAAAGAATGAGGTCTTTGCACAATAGTTTGACCTCCTGCTTGAGTGCTCTCGGTTGTTTTCTAAGCAAATAATTCACACAGTATGATTTCCACGGCGACCAACCTGATGTTCCAAAGTTAAGTTACTAGGATTTACAGGCACGCTGAGGAGTTCTTCCAAAGTCTAAATTTTTTTCCTGAAAAGTGCAATCAGGAGAGGAAGAGGATCCAAGCTTTTGCTCATTTTCAATTGAGAACAAATATTCAATACGGTATAATATCTGCCTAAAAAGTGTCAAAAAGGGCTCATCACCATTCAGAGAGCAGCAGGACACATTTGAAACACTTAAAAAAAATTTCAGTAAATTTCGTTGCAGGACAGATGAAAATTGCATTTGACCCATTTTTGACTAGTAGAAACATCAGCCTTCGGAAATGACCCACGAGAAGACGCACATGACAAAATTGACAAATTGGGTGGGTCATCTCATGGTCCTATCTCTAGTCTACGTGTCCCTTGTTTTCACTAAAATTTAATCATACTTTTGGAGTCTTTGTGGAAGTAGTTACAAATCTTTGAAGTTGGAATTTTTTTGAAGCTAAAAGTTCTAAAAAAAAATTGTTATGTGAAAATGTTTAGCTTCAATACATTGAATAGTCCAATATCACCGCTTATGTGGTGAGTTTCCTTTAAGATTGTATTAAGGTAGGAGCACCCAATGGCGTCACTTTCTATAGATGGTAGTAATTTCAGAACTTAAATGTAGGTGGATTGTAGATGAATTATTTTTGTTGATTAAAATGATAAGCCATCTATGTAGTAGTTACATTTAAGTTGTAGAATTACTACCTTATCTAAAAAGTAATACCATTAGGTACACTGACGCCACTGGGGGCTCCTACCTTAACCCCTAAAGAACCAAGGAGCCCATTTTGGACTTTTTGAGAACTTGGGCAAGTTCTATTGACTCTATAATTTCTAATTTTTGCATGCATTTCTTGAGATGGATGCTACTCATTATAAGCTACATGCAAATCTTTGTTGCATGTCATTCTGATAAATATTGCAAAAGTTAAAAAAGTTTTTTTCTTAATTTCAATATCAAACTGGGCAACAAAAAATATATTCTAAAAAAATTATTACTATTTTTTGTGGTTTGTTTAGATTGATACCTACTCAAAAGTTTTGGAATCATTTAATTCCAAATAGTGAGGTAATGGTTACAAGGAGTTTTATTTTGTAGGCAATGATGACATATAAAATAGTCTTTTGTTATCAATTTTGAAAAATTTCAAATAAACATAAAAATAAAGGATATTAATTGTGTACTATAACATTCTCACCATTGGGATTAATAATTTCCAAATTCTTCCAAAAGTTATTAGTATAAAAGTTTTATCTTTCATTCACTAACACCTTCTATTTTACAATTAAAAAACACACGAATATGAACGTTTTTTTGGTTAAATTTTCTTACATATATTTTCAACCCATTTTACAACATATTGACAAAATGTGCAATTGCAGTTATAGGATATACATGTTTTTTCCTAAAAATGTTGAAAGACAAAACTTCACCTTTTTGAAGGGCTAGAAAAATCTATATTTTAAGTTTAGGCACATTGAATTTACAATTTACAAAAGTTGGTAGACCTTAGAGCTAATAATTTTCCTTTTCATAACTTGGCCAAATTTTAATTGCATATAATGCATTTTTATATTTCATGAATCATAATAGTTATATACTAGTAATACAAAAATGCATTATATACAATGAAAAAAATTAAATTAAATTAAAATAAAATATAAAAAACCCTAAATCTATATTGTAGATTTTATAGTATACAATAAGTTATATTTATTAATTTTAGTTTGAGAAATTCCTTCACTCATTGTATCTTTAAGAATAAATAGCAAGAAATGGCTAAAATACATTCCTACAAGGGTGATCCGTAGATTAAGCATCTTCTTCTTTAGAGATGTCAATAATACCAAAATGAGGGAATTTGCAATACTACTCATTGAAAATGTTTTTGAGCAACTTCAAAAAAGGAAGAAGGAATAAAAACATTTTTTTCCATCCTAGAGTTTTAGGTGAAATCATCTATTGGTCAAAAAATGTCTACAATGTCTTTTAGGGATTATGGTGGGCACCCCAAAATGTGCCATTGACCCCAAACCACAATGTGTACATCTCCATAATCAATATATACCTATGTGGAAGAAATGATTTAAGAACCTATGCTAGAAAAAACTTTGACCCTTCATAACTTTTGCATATGGTATCCAAATGTTGCGTTTTTTTGTTGCATTGAAACCTCTTTTCACTTGCCAACAAGAAAATATGAAATTTTTTTAGTCCAATAATATTAACTAGGCACAGATGCAATTCAAACATACAAACCTAGCAATTCAAGATACACCTAACCAGCCAATTATTTTTTTGGTTTGGGCTAAATATCACCAGATTTCAAACAAATATTATGGTCTTGCTTCTAGCCTACCCGAAAGGCAAGGAAACAAATGTGATCATTTAGCCAAATTCCAGGGCTAACAAATTTATTAAACTTCTCTTGTAAATCACCAAAAATTGTATCGCTAGCTCCCAAACAAAAACAAACCATACCTACTGTAGAACCATACCTCCACCCAATCTTTGGAAGCCACCCCAGAGAAAACACGAGAATGAAAGGATGCACCTAACTGAGTCAAATCAGCGCTTTGAAAATTCAGAATACAAATCAGTGCCCACTAATTACGACACATTAGTTTTAAAAGTGTTGGGAGAATGCTTCAATCTACAATTGCCAACATTTTGTTAACGAGACCAAACAAAAATTTAAGGCTGTCTAATTAATACCAGGAACCATACTAAAATATCATTTGGACGCTGGTAGGAGTACAAACCTTACTTATTATTCGCAGGGAAAATCCAACTACAGTATGTGGAAGAGACTCCTCAGCGACAATCATAACGATGAAACTTCGGAGACAAAAAACTTCAAAGAACGCAGAGCGGGAATTGAAGAGGGAGGGCTGTTTTTCAACAGATCCGAGTCCTTGCAGTTGAATGCTCGGCCCACACTATGGACTGCCATCAATCACTGCGCACGTCTGCAAAAAAGTCTGGAGTCGAACCGCCCCCCCGCCAACTGGTCTACCAGTACTTTTGACCGTTTCTGCAGAAGCTCTGCTCAAAGATCTGACTGACTGTTTCTAAAGTAATATTGTGTAAAGAAAAAAGAAATGCATGTAAAAGAACGTGCATATTTCTGTTAATGTCCATATTGTTGTCGAGGTTGAAGGATTCTCTAAGTTATGTTGACATCAGTCGGCAAAAGCGCAGATCTACTGAAACTGTACAGCACAGTACATCACGCAAAAGTTAGGTCTCAAAGCATCGCGATGCAGAGTTAAAAAAACGCTACTCGCTCTTCTTTTTTCAGTGTGCGGGTTAAATAGTTTGAATTATTTTTCTAATTTCTGTATTCAATGTTCAATCATCTTCTGGATCGTAGTGTCTCTTTGCACTGCTGTAAGTTAGTCGTCAATCATAAGTGGGAAAAGCCTTGATGATAAAAACCTGAAATAATATATTAATTTATTCAATTCCTACTACAGACTACGTTGAATCGGTTTTCTGACTTGGCTTGCTGGGTTTAAACACATGCATGCATGTCCCGTGGCAACCTAGAACTAATTTAAATCATCACTGCATAAGCAAGGCTAGGAGGGGGTGGTTGGTGATCTCGTCGAGCAAGGAAAGTGGACGCATTGTTCTGCACTTTCCAGAGACTGCACTGATACAAAGCAGCCCCCGTGGTTTGTTTCGTAATTGGAGTTTGTTGCAACGGCGCTTGAGCTACACAATCTAGTCGCACACAACTCACGGCCCCTACATCAGGTTCATAGTAATCAGGGACTACGACGCAACCTAAGGCGACGTAGCCTACTGGGGGTCGAGGTTTCCAGATTGTTACTGGTTCCCTTGCGTTTTGGTCTGCGTCTCGCCAAACCTGCATTTCAAAATCGTTAGTATTTTGGTCAGGGTATTTTCTAGTACATGTGCAAGCCAACCGTTGTCACGGTATGTAATATAGAAATAGAAAAAATTCACATCTTGCCCAGGTTTAGGGTGAGCTTCGTACCAAGTCGAAACCTTCTGGAGCAGCAAATTTTCCATCGTGGTCATCATGATACACCATGGCCAGCTCGGGCGAGCTGTAAGAGGTCAGCACCACATCACCCACTGACACGTACCTGCAAACATCAAAGACAACATAATTATCCAATAATTACACAGGCACTGCTTCGTTTGATGGTACAGCCCACCTACATCCATCATATTCTGAATTGATTGCGAGTATTGCTCCAAAATCTCTCAAAGCAATATTTTAGAACAGTTCAGAACGAGGAAACTGCGTACCCTGAGGGAGGAATTGGACGCCATAAAGACACTTGTGAATTCTCATTCCAAGGAGCTTCCTGTAAGAATGAAAAAGAAAACCTTCTTAAATACATGTGTTGAATGTGGTGCAACATGATTCTAATCTAAAATTCATAGGCATTCAGCCTCAGATATTGAAAACAGTCTCTCAAAGCACCTCCTTGCGCCAGCTAGTAGCGGAACCAGAGTTCTTGAGAAAGTACCTTATCCCACCATAATAACGTAAAATCACTTATAAGCCTCCCTGCATGTACAGATTCCGTGGAAGTTCCTGCATGCTGGTCAATCTGAAGCTCTGATGTCTTAGACGGAGCTTGCAAATCGTGCGGGATGTCGAGCATTGCTTGGCTAGCAGATCCAATCAAAGCTCCAAAAGTTGCCATGACTGGCACGGCTATGGGAGCAGCTGGTCCCGCCAATAGTCCTAGCGCTGCCCCCGATGCAGCCCCTGCTCCTGCACCTACATAAGGCTTTCTTGCTGAGGATTTCTTCATCAATTCCTGTTCCCCCACAAGTTCATAAAGGTGCTATGTGATGCATAGTCTATGAAAATTGAGTTTCGAGAAATTTTGTCATAGGAGAACGCCATTCCCTAGAACTTGTTCATAGTATATTTACACCCGGTTCTCATCCATAGAGGCTACTAGTGCTACTAGTATAATACAGTTATTTATTCAGTTAGTTTCTTGTACAGCTGGCCACCCAAAGATTGATAAAAAAGCAGCAACAAAGATGACTAAGCTACTGACGACGATAATCTTTGCATCAAAAAGAGAAAGAAAAATGCCATACAACGAAAACAGATAAGATGAACATATGTTTCGTTTAGAAAAGTGCCTGTCAAGATGTTGGTTATCATACATTCAGGGGTAGGGGAGCAAGATGATTTTCACGCGATACCTGAGTCGAGTTCGACAATCGACCTGGGCCATACATATTAAAGGCTTGATGTATGGCATTGCGGATCTCGATTGCCTGTTTTGTTCTTGGGTGACATTTGACAACAAAGTTGGTTTCTTTGTTGTCAAACATACGGGTTTCATTAGGCCACACACGAATTATGAGTCGCGAGGGTGGCATTTGTCGAGCGCTGTCATTTGCATATCCTAATTCCATTGCCCTCAAGTCATCCCACATCACATCCCATGTGACAGTACATGGCTCTTTAAGAAGATCGGCCTTCTTTTGCTGGATCAAGCTTGTTGGGTGCTACAAAACCACAGTAAGCACAAGGGTTACACTCCCACGAACACACATCTGATTGTTTTATCTTGACCAGTTGACTGCTTAAATAGAAGAGTCTAAACAGTATTGTATCCAAGAACGTACTCTTATTAGATTCTGATTTACAAAGAAGGCTATAGATGAGAATCAAAACAAAGTAGCATTATTTAACATATCACTACATTTTGCAATGAGGAGAAACTTACTTGTAATAAAATCACTCTGCGATGAGTTATCATGAGAGAACGTCCCTTCGGCAAATTGAAATGATCTTCATAGGCATCGGACATCGCAAACTTTCCTCTTACTCTAAAAAAGTCAACAGGTCCAAATATTGTCCCTCTCTCTGCTAACTGCATCAATACCTGACGAAACAAATCCTATGGTGTCAGATTCATCTAGTTCAGTTGAATAGCAATCACAAGAGCAGTGCGTCTAGAGTTCAGATTGCAATACTGAACATGCAAATTTTACGAGTGTAAAAAATGTCACACCTGTCCTCGTGCCTTATACTCGTCATAAGGACGCAATACATTGTCGCCTCCAATTACACGAGGTAACCGTCGTCTCAAAGCCTGCTGTTCGTAATTAATGGCAGCAGTCAGCTTCATGCGCGTCGCATTAGCACCCTCAGTAGTTTTCGAAAGTAAATCCAGTACACCACTCAAAGGTTGGATACCCACTCCAATCACACCCTTTCCTACACCTTGAAGAAAGCCTTCTACTCCAGACTTCTGTGCACCTTCAAATGGTTTTGTAACAATGCCTGTTACACCTCGAAATAAACCTTTTGCAAAAGCTTCTCCTCCCTCGCGAATACCTTCGCCTAGATCTTCAACATTCGCCTGTGCCATACCCTTATTAAATTAGATTAATGAGATGAGTGAAATCAATGAACTGCAACACATGCAGTAATCAAGAGCACAATGGCCATCCTAATAAACATTATCTTCCAATTGCATGTGAAGGTTAGGATGCACATTTGATGTGCTGAATAAAATGTAAGTTCCTGACTGTTGGAAGTAATGGACTACAGTCCACATTGGAGTTCTATTCAAACATGATTTCAGCGGACCTGTTTTGAACGGGAACGAATGAACTTCTTATCCATTGAGAGTGCAGCCACCCCTTTGCTCATGTTGCCAAGAGCGCTACTTGTGTTGCCAAGTATATCAACACCAGATAGTAGTTGTAACGGTTGACTCAGCAAATCATTTCTCAAACTGGTAAAGGCAGCAGTCCAGAGTGCACTTTGCCGCATGGAAATATCTTCATGCGCCCGAGGCGTGATACGAATCTATAGTCACATATCGAAATTTTTGATGAGGATGATATCTACAATTCTTGCAATTCTAGAGAAATTAGAGACCAAATCCAAGATCCAAATTGAAGTACATCCAAGAAGGAGAGAACTACACTGGAGGCAACGAAGTTTGGCGAGTTGACTCATCACTAATACGCATGAGATTCCATCTTTTGATAGGATCAATGGCAACAGCAGTCGATTATTCTTACAAACCCAGATTCAGACGATTCAGTTTGTGACACTAAGGATACAATTACTATAGCTTGGACGACCAAAACAACCACAAAGCGTAGCTCCAACTTAACAAGCAGGAAGCAAATGAATGTATGCATTCACATACCGGCATTTCATCAGTATTCCCTAAGGACGTTATCAGTGTTGCCCAAAATCCAAGCATGCCACGAGGTCTTTGAGCAGGAGCCATTGCTAGTGTGACCTTCAAGCGGATTTCGGAAGTATGAAGAAGGCTGCAAATAAAATCCAAAGTTGGTTTAGTGTGAATAAAGGATGCAATAGCTGCGTCTATTGCAATCATAAATCTATTCCGAGAGCAGGGGAATGATAGCATACCAGTCATTCATCTGAATTCAAATCTGACTTGTTATTTCATTGACTTGACAATCCAGCAAGGATCTTGAGCCAGTGAATGACAGAAAACCTACCCGATTCTTATAATAGGATCAATGGCAACAGCAGTTGTTTTGCTGCTGCTTAAGCGACCCAAGTCAAGACGTTGAAACATCTCATGCAAGCGCCAAATTATTGGTTCATGAACGTTCACCAAAAACGAGAGGTTTGTAGTGTTTGGGCCCTGCACGACACATGCAAAACAAATGTCTATCCTTAAGAGGCTCGTGCGAATCTAAAGATTGATATCCCAATGTCAAATTAACACGCATGAACAAATTTGGCGGAAAAAAACCCATCTCTACACAAATACATAAATATAAGAGGATGAGAACCTGGATGCCAATGTACGGGTAAGAAAAGTAGTCCAACATCCCATTGTCTTGCATGGTGATGGTGCACTTAAGGAGGAAATCCCTATGAGATTGAGATTCTTGAACCATAAAAAGGACAGGTGAAGGTGTCAGAGGTAACTGGTTGTCGACTTGAAGACTATCTATGCGAAATTTCAGCCTGCATCAGAACCACTTAAAATTTGTCAGAACAAAGTGAATGATCGTAGTAAGGGTGGACTTGCCACTTGAGTTACTTACGGGTACTCCAGTATGCGAAAATAGAATTCACAAGGCTAATACTAACGGAAGGCAACTTCCTAGACTTCGAGAGGACAGTAGCTTGATTACCTGCTAGTTCCTGATCCCAATCCAGTTGCATACGAAAGCACGAGGTTCTGAATCGACACATAGAGTAATTCTTCAGGAGTGTAGTCAACGATTGAAAGCCCAAACTCTGCTAACTCGATGCTCGTATGAAACTGATTCTCCAAGTTGAACTGTTCAGGTGCTAGGGATCGATGTATGGTTGGAGACCCAGCAATCACCATTGACATATTACCGGTACCAGGGGTGTAATCCGCAACTTTGAAAACCTTTGTGTAACCCTCAGAAAACACTGTCGCTCGAAGCGGAGCAACGCTCTCTCCACGAACAGAAGGGAAAGATCGATAATCGAACGGCTCATCTAGGTTATATTCCATGGAAATCTTTGGATCATATCCATCCGGTAATACTTCAAGTGCGTGCTTGCGCAGAAGATCTTCCCATGCAAAGGAGGCTGATGAACTAGGAGGTAACACCTTCCACGAACTATGATCGCTACCAGCTTGACGGAACCTGATAGGTAAAGTTGTAGATCGATTCTCCACGCTGCACCATTATATACAGTGTCAGAGAAAGAAACGGAAACAAAAAGTAGGAGGTTCAATGATTCGAATATGCTATTGCTACTCTCAGAAGAGAATGACAAGAGGTTCATTGAGTATAAAATATTCAAGACTACGGACGTGTACACTACGCTAGAATGATCAATGATCCCAACTGAAATCCAGCGCTGAAGGGTGAAGGGTGGTGACTTTACCGATATGGACTCTGGCGACCAGCAAGACGAAAAACTACAAAATATCTGGAATCTTTGACCCCATTGCGAACTTCCCCGCGTATGACGAGACACGATCCACCTTGTTCAGCTTCAAGTGTTACATGAAAAATTCCTTCTGCATCCACACTGAATGGCTGGCTCCACCTGTAGCCATCGACAAGAATCTGTGGAAGGCACCTGGTCAGGAATTGAAAGCTATGCAAATTGACGAAGGCAGTGAACATACGGCAATTATCTCTTATTACAAAATTTGAATCTGCTAATATTCTAATTTTGCATACTTGAAAAGTAAGGTCCTTGTTCTACCTGTAAAAGCTCTGGTTCTTGTGTAGATTGCCAGAGAATGGCCTTAGATGGATCATTCGGGTAGAACAAATCTTCATGCCCCATACCACTCTGGCGGAGAGAGAGCCTTCTTCCCAGACGATTGACAAATAATGTGTGAGGCTGCACATGTATAACCTGGAAAAAAACATCCACTCCGAAGAATTTGAGTGGAAATATCTAACGCAGCAGGGTACTGATGAGATCAAGAAGACCATGACAATGATGCAACATGAAAACTTTACACTTGTGGAGATTGTATTAAACAAGAAAATGAAGACAATTATGGATCATCACGAATTCATGAATCTTAAAAAACTGTAACCTTCATAACGACTACAATAGAATTTTTATTTACACAAAACACGGCGAGGAAAGTGAAACATCCTGGTTCTCTACCAAACCAAACATCCTTTTTAGAATCTTTCAAAATAATTAGGATATCAGCTGCAAGGGAATTTAGAGAGGTTATAGATGAGAAACCTTGCTCTGGACACTTATTAGAAACAGATCAAGTGAAGGAAAATATACCTTGGTGCGATCTGACGACATGTCCAAAAAAATAGATAATTTGTAGTAGGCACCGCTATCATCCACAGCATTCAGATTGACTCTTTCCATCTGCGGGCAGGATCACAAGTGGATAGTTCAGGAGAAAATGATGGATGACTTTTATTCTAGAAGCTTGTTGCCAGAGTAATTCACTGAAACAGAAACGGAACGGAAAGAATTTCGAAAGCCCACAACTCCAGCAACCGCATAAATGAGAGCAAGACATCAACACGGCGCGGTGCAGTCACTCTGCAACTGGTGTAAATAGAACATAAATAACCGAAATGTTCAGTAAAAGATCAACTATACGAAATTTGACAGCTATACTAATTCCTACAATTGCATAGCCTCGTGTAGGACACAGGGAGTCTTACATTGCTTTCAAAGTCACGAAATGAGAGAGCATGCTTGAACACTTTGCTGTTTGCTATAGCGATTGAGAGGCCCAGTCTAGGCGATAAAAGCCCATCCTCAGAGCGCGAGGACAATGACAGACCCCCTATGCGATCAGAGTAAGCCTGGAGAGAAAGCATTGCAGGAGTGCCAAGCATGTCCTCCGCGCTTTCAAAATAGTTGACCACTTTGCTCAGCTGTAGAGAATGATGTACCGCGGAGTGAGTAGGTCGACGAGAAGCCTGCTTTGCAGCTTTGGCAGCCCTCGTCAGCCATGTCGTGTCCCCAGTTGAACCACTATTGGGTTCAATCTCAACTAGACGATACGCTAGTGGGAGGGAAGCGTCGTTCCTGAGCCAGTAAGGAACAAATAAGCGCACAATCTTGGCAGCCGCACTGGTTCCACCAAAATCATGTTCCAGATTCACCCTCAAACGCCTGCACCATAGTTCTTGCCGTGTGAGAAATCTGCTGAACAAAAACTCATATCCTCGTATTTGCTAACTCAAAAATAAAACTTGGTTACTAATGTTAAATCAACAGTGTACGGCAAAATTTGGAAGACAGATTTCCGTTGACAACATGTAACTAAAAAATTATCATCTAGCACATGGGCAGACATCAAATATAATTTACCTGCCACTAGCCTGGTGAGCCATCCAAAAACCAGTAGGAAGATCCTCCGTCGAAGGGTCTGAGATAGTAATTTCTCTTTCTGATCTCCAACCTCCTTGAGTCAGCCAAGTAAGGAGTATGGGCCTCCGCACATCAACAGAGTAGATATAAACAGAACCCCCAGCAGAAACAATGCCATTCTGTTCCTTACTCAGATTCCCGGCCGCTCTTGGTTTTTCCCGGATAACGTAGGCCGCAGAACAAGGGAGACAGTTCTCCAGCTTCACAGGGGCATTAACTGCGATTCGCCAATCAGGGATAGCAGTATTCACTTCATTGTACAGGAGTGTGGCATCCACATCCACATTCAACCAGCAGAGACCGTGGCCACTGCTACCTTCCAGAACCCTGGACACTAGAATCTCCTCGGTTTTTTCTAGCTCTTTCAACGGTAAAGCGGAAACTGGCAGGTTTCTTTTTCTTTCTTTTTGAGTAGAAGCTGAAGGAGACCCGTCGCTAGAATTCTGCGCCCTGGTTTGCGCTATCAAATCACTTATTGCTCGGCCCCAACTGTACTGAGAAGAATCGGATTGAGGGCGGAATTGAACACACATATCTGTCTTGCTATCGCTGCCGGCCAGTGGTAAGGGGATAGAATCTCCAGGTTGCACCACCCCCACCATTTGTCTATTATGCAAATGGTGAGTTTCAGGGATGCATTTTCGTTGCTTAACCAGTCGACGTCGCCTAGCGAAATCAAACATAGATTTTTTACTAGCCTTTTGGGATGTGGGAGGAATTTTCAGAGATTGAAAATCGGCTCCGTAAAACCAACCCCCTTCATCGACATGGCCATTTCTATCGATTGACCAATCCGTGCTCCAAAGCCAGCCCGGTGGCAGCGGTGGTTCAATGAACTCCTGTCAAAAAACACTCGTTCTCTCAAACAAGAAGGAAACGCGGTAACAGAGTCCAATTATAAGTTCGAACTCGGAAAACAAAAGGGTTGCAGAATTCAATCTTCTCAAGTTTGAAACGAACGGGACGCCTTACCGGATTTGTCTTCGAGTAGTCACGATTACTGTAACGACTTGGATCACCAGGTAGCATATGACCAGGCCATTTGCTTCCCCAGCCACCAGCCAAAGGCTGATACCTTTGATTTTCAAAAATTTCTTCCACAACTGTGGAGGGCTTACCCTCCGAGCCCTTCGTTGACCCTTCTGGAATATTAAGAAGAGGAAAAGGACAAAGGCACACGTCCAGTGCTATATCTGTGTTATTCAGAATAGTTATGCGGCTCCTCAGTTTCACGCATTTCTGATTCTGTTGCATAGTCACTTCTACAGCCAAAGGTCTCGAGTCAATCTCCTTAGGAACTGTAGTAACTGGTAGAACTGATCGGAGTCCTGTCCACGGACCTTTCGGACTTACAGCTAACCACAGTCCAACATCTACACCTTTGGTATCGTCTTTGGAATCAAAGCCTGCCTTATTCTCTTTTTTCTCGCTCTTTGCAGAGAAAAAGTACATGCTCACAGTAATCAGACCCCAGTTCTTCTTCTGCGCCTCGTGATCGACAGGTCCACTCTGTAATAAAAAAAGGAAGAATAATGAATAAATCATATTCTGTCTGGAGGTCGCAATAACATCCATTTAACCTTCCCAAATCGGTCTAGCACTTCTGCCATTTTTTCACACCTACTAAGTAGAAACTACAATCTCATTTTAAGAAACCCAACTGAAGAATCTAAAGTTAAGATATGTGCAGTTGGAAACTCTGCTCTTTCACAAATAACTCCAAGATCGAATGCCAATCTTATGGAATGCAATTGATATATCTGATCAACCCAAATATCCTCAATGCAAACCATTACAGCCAGCATGAGCAGATCGGGGAGAGTTAACATGAGGCTCTGCGATGAAACATGATTTTCTAGGATGTACTTGCTCAAACCGGAATGAAATGGAAGAGACGAACCATTTTCCGAGGTTGTGAAAGAGAATACACTTTATTCTCTACGGAAGGCCACGAAGTCACGGGATCCTGCTTCAGGGCTCGTCGAACCACATTCCGAAGCATTGATGATTGTGAGGCATTGCCCCCCGAATCACTATCAATCGGAATAGAGACCATACCCACAGCTGCCCCTGCAAAACAGAAACTTGGGTCTTAGTGCGCAGCCCCTTGTTGGCCAAAAACATCACCATTGTCTTCAGATGTCTGCCACATGCATAACTTCCACAAACAGCCTCGACCATCTACCTTTTCCACCACTTGCAGCTTGATTGGATATTAAAACTTCCAGTGCCGCAGATCCCTGCACATCATATTGAGGATTGCAATTTTGAGATACGAAGCTCATTCTAAAGCAGATGCTAAAGTATGCCCGATGATATTACTGTCTCAGTAGCGTAGATTATACAATGTCTCAGCCCCGTCATCCTAGCAAATATGTGAGAGCTAGCTAAGTAGAAATTTGGAGGACAGACGTGATCAAATTACTACGAATCTAAAAAAAGTTTACCGACAGTAAGTAAAAAAAGAGACCCGTGGATCGATGAAAAATGTCCACCAAATCTAATTAAACAACAAGAGCCCGTCCATGAACAAAATCAAAGAGGGAATTCTAGACAAATTTTTCCAGCTACCGAAGCGCTGATGAATAGTACGTGAACAAGTGTTGAACGCACTACAACAGAGTCAGTGAACGACGTACCTTCTGAGGAAGCTCAAAAATAAACACCTCGTTCCACTTGGCTTCAGAAAGTAAGCATTCCAAACCCTGAGTGATAGCATGGGGTCGAACACAACGAGATCTTGCACTTTGAGGAAGCGCCCTTTGATCGTCAGCTGACTTCGAGATCGCCAATTTTAAATAACAAATATAATCTTGATCATTCCCATCAGCGTTAACACGCAATTCCTACATAACGACACAAAGGGATGCATATAATATCTCAGCATAGATAGATACTGCAGGACACAAGTGAACGACATGTTTGTTTCCAGGTCGCCTCAGCTATTAACTGCTGTATATCGACGTAAGTCGGAGAATGCTAAGAAATTAGTCGGAAGTTAAACAAATTAATCAACTAGAAAGGTTATTATGCATTCCAAAAACAGTGATAATAATGTAATGTGCATCCAAAAATAATGTAATACAAGTACTCAGGTACAGAAGAGTGAAACGTTAACGTCCAAAACAATAGATTTAGTAAAGTTTGTACCCTTGCTTCAGAGACATGGATTGCAACAAAGTGGCGTGGTGGTTGAGGATCAGTGACATCAATAAATCTATCAGGGAACCTTGATGGCGGCAAGTGAACCAAATGATTGCCATCCTTAGGTAAACACTCCACTTGGTCAAAATTATCAACATATTTTCTTATGTACAGATCACAGCCAAGTGAGTTTTGAACCAAGAGTTTCTCCAATTCGTTCTCTTCCAATGCGCAGTTCAAAGTGTCATGACTTGGTTCTTTGTAATCACTCCCTTCCTGCAAGCATTCTTAATTACATTAGGGGGACAAAAATTTGGTAAAGAGTGTTCAGCATATTAAAAAAAATTGGCCCCTAAGACAAGGAGCGGGTTGAAAGTTGGCAGGAGCCGTTGCACATGCATAATCCAAATACAGAAATTAGTCCCAGGAAGCAAAGAATTTTCACAGCTAAAATGCATTACTCTACATATTGTTAAAATCATCACCATCTCCGCTAAAAAAGGATATCAATTGGGCCTTCACGAATGTAATCGACAGTCAAGTTAAAGCAATATGCTCTTCCTTCGATACGAACTGAAACTCATAGTCTACAAGTTCAGAAACATCTAAGTAATCGTCAGCAAAATCTTTATGAAAACCTGTTGACAGATTTACCATTTCAAGCGACATACGGGCTTGTACTTCTGACTCTGTCTGTTTCCGCCATGACATGACAGATTCAACAAGAGTTTCCAAGCCAGCAGAAGTGACATTCACGTTAACAGCGTTTGCAGCAGTTACACGTATTCGCTGACCGACCTTGAATGGGGCCTCCGAATCTACATCGTAGCACTCGTATCTGTCAAAACATCGACAAGCAAAGCGATGAGAAAATGTTTCAGTGATCAGTCAGAACGAGTAAGGAGAGCTAGGTCCAACGGCATGCAAAGGAAAAAATGGAAAATTAGATTCAGAAAACAAATCAAGTGCCTTTTTATAACTAAAATACAAAGCAATGTGAATAAACGAGACCTGAATCACTCATAACAGTGGCACACCCCAGTATATTTTTAAAGTTGAAACAATTGAAGAAAGCGTTACTTACTTGAAGATCCCTTCAAATGGTTCAATGAATGGCTCCCAACATTCCAGCTGTGTGTTGAAAGTTGAGGCAGCCATGTTTGTAATGATGACAGAACTCATTGCTTCCAACCGCCCATGTGCAGCAAGGTTTATGTTCGTTATTGTCGTGTTGATAAGTGGTGTCATCTGAATAAGATCGAAACATAACAGATTAAAATTTGCAAACTACTTCATCAAACAGGTTACCTACGTGTGATAGATCTCACAAAAAGGCACAGTTAACATACCAAGCCACCCATGTCATCGAATACAGTGGCAGAGATTCGCCCAATCTTGATCTCTACTGATAATTTATCCCGTGCTGTCTTCTTCCCATCAGCCAAAGCATATGCCATCCGCCCTGGTGGGCACTTCGAATCGGGCCTTGCAAAGAAGGTGTTGGCCTGAATCATAGCCAGATGAATAATATGAGCAGCGAGCTCTGTGATTGTGACAAAGTCTAGATACAG
This sequence comes from Rhytidiadelphus loreus, assembly GCA_947034895.1. NCBI lineage: Eukaryota > Viridiplantae > Streptophyta > Bryopsida > Hypnales > Hylocomiaceae > Rhytidiadelphus > Rhytidiadelphus loreus. The sequence goes on from OX344764.1 coordinate 24,498,418, forward strand.
CACATCGCATCAGGTAGCCGCTATCTAAAAGTGAGTCCCAACGGCTGCTATCAGGTACGATTCGTAAAGCCATAGGGTTCATACCATGCACCCGCACTCAATAACACGTGAAGAAATGATAAACCTGATTTTCTACTCTCCACATGCTGCAGCTGTAACCTCCACGAGCTCCAGACATGCTCCACACTGAATTGAGACTCCGTTCTGAAGATAAAGACCACACTGCCGGCTTGGAAAGCCGTGATGGGATGACCAGATCGACGCGCAAACAACGCATCAGATCAAGTGAGGGCATCTCTTGTGTTTTCGAGACAACACAGCCAATTGTGACATAGCCAACTGGAGCTACCGGAAACCAAACAACAACATCTTCAAAGCCTCTTCCAGAGGTATGCATACGTTGAAGATAACGCACTGGTTTTGCAAGGCGACCGGTATTATCATCACGCAAGGCAACGCCAACGCCAGGCGGCTCCAACCTGCCAAAAAAACAATGAGAATCTTCTGATCACTTTTGAGTCCATGCCATTGTAAACCTTGGTACTTCCTAGGGACACTCCGTTTCCAAACTAGATTATTGACGAATATCAACATACAAAATAGACTAATAATAAGGTACAGACCAGCTACACGCTTTCTTAGCAAACAAGATCGAACACAACTAAAGGAACAGTGGATAAAGGTCAAATCGAAGAAACGTTAAATATCCCGCCACACCGTGAGATTGTGAACCACAGTGACTCATACAGACATTAGATTTCAATTGATCTAGGCTGCTTTCGCTGAGCGCAGGCATTCCAAGAAAAAGAGAAAAATTATATACCCTCGAACTAGGCAATCCCCTACAATGGCATAGCCAGAGGGCACAATAGGCCGCCAAATGGATGCCGGAGGGCGAAACTCTGAACCTTTGTCCCACCACAACCGCTCAAATTGCGGAGTTGTGATCAAATAGCGACCCGTCGTGTGCCTCCCACTAGCCACAGAATCAATGCGTGGGTTGGCACTTGGCAATCTTTTCAGCTTAGATTGATTAGATGCCAAATCAGGTTTTTCCGCATCCATGACAGGTCTATCCGCATCCATGACAATGTGAGATACTGTCCTCAAGAGAGTCTCACTAAGCTCACGCGTTAGTGGCCGTAACGGAGGGGTTGTCGAAAAATGTGCATAAAAAGACCCAGCAGCATTTTCCATGCGCCAAATGCTGCAACCATTTTTGTATCTGCCCCTGTAGTCAACCAAACCATGGTTTAGTGGGCAATCCATGGGCTACGCAAATCACAGGTATTAAAAAAATGCAAAATTACTGCTCCTTGAAAAGATAATGGCAATAATAAGTAGCAGACACTTGTTGAGAACTTAAGACCGCACTACATACTTCAGCGAGGTCGAGAAACCTGACTACTGTTCAATATCTATTCTCAAAGCTATCAGCGGTAAGAGTTTGCAGTATCCAAGCTGCAACTCACCTATCATCAGGTGGACAATAGTAAATGCAGTCACTTAGAGATCCTGAAGTCACCATATCAGATCGGATGCATCGAACAGAGCAAAGAGATGGCGGTGATTGACCCCTCTCCGCAACGCAACCTAAAGCGATATAACCTGGAGGGGCAATTGGCATCCAAACGCAACAGGGCTCAGAGTCAACGTCGTTCTTGTCTGTATCGGCACTAACATCAGGTTCAGTATCACCTCTGGTTGACCAGAGAAGATCAAATCCAATAGGTTTCTGAGAAAATTTGGAAGCGCTGCTGATGGCCATGACTGCCTGTGAGGGAGGGGCCACTCTGCCATGCAAGCATCAGGTTCAAGAAGATGAATATTAGTCCAAGTAAAGCAATGAGTAGCAAAACTTGTAAGAATCTTCTCATTTGAAAGTAAATCCTCAAAAGCATGGGAACATGGTGAACCCGATTACCCGGAGGTTGCACAGTCTCCCATGATCAGGTAGCCAGAAGGAGCACGAGGGCGCCATATAGCAACTTGCTGAGCTGTGTTGTCACCTAAAATGAAAGCAATATGATTATTAGATTCAAGAATTGCGTGCTAAACAAGGGGATAGCTTAAATCTCTAGAATCAGCAATTTGTCCATCGGCAGTAAATTCATCTCGTTCGTTGCACATGTTATCAATAAACTAAATATATATAAAATAACACCTTCAAAGCAAGCCTATAAAAGGTAACACCTTGTCTCACAACCATTCCAGACCTCAAATAGTCCACAGCAAAGACTGTCATTGAAACATCCTGCAGTGTAAGGGATAATAACTACTAACAAACTTTCCACACGTACCGGAAACATTCACCCATATTCTGTCAAAATGCGTGCACCGAGCAAGAGCCGGGGCCCCACCGAATTTGAAGGTTGAAAATGCATCATCTTGGAATCGCAAGATAAGAGAGAGAACATTAAATGAAAGTCGCGTTGATATGTCAGACACTCCTATTGTCAGTGAGATCTTCTCTTGAACACATGAATATTCTGCAGATGCATCTAGTGGATCAACAACCACTAGCCCAGAACCACCTTCCACAGTAAGCCCCTTCACCATACCCTTGATCCACTTGTCGTCTCCCTTAGACGCTATCCTGAGATGCCACATATAAAATCCAAGTTAAACTTCAAGCAGAAACTCACTCAAACGTCTTCTTAATTAAGCCATCCACAGTTCAGACTGCCAACGGCCAGTAGCATCAAGAATCTCTATGGAGAGACCCAAAATCCAAGACCCCAGGAATCAATTACAAGTACAGCCATTAGAGAAACATCTGACGATGAAGGCAACGAAATAATCAAATCCTAAATCTCAGTCCAAAAGTACTTGGAAAAATCATGCAAGAAATACACAAAACTCCATCAGAAAAGTAACATAAGAACATTAGACTTTATGACCAGCCAAATGAGGCATCACGATCTTCTCAGAATCACATGCTATGATTAAGGAGAATGCATTAGAAGCAAACCAATGCATTCGATCACTTTTAGCAAGCAAGGGGCCCTTGGAACTTGACAAAGCTCCAAGCCTTACAGACGCTCAATATAAGAAGCCTCAGAAATACTGTTAGTCATTCATATAATGCACTCCACGGCGGTCATAAAATTCCTGACCGAGATAGTATCCAACTTACAAGAAGTAGCAATCAAAATTAGCCCTCAGCACTCTTTCCCGTCGAGGACCACCAGCGGGCCACTTCGTGCTATCGTAGAAAGTAAGCTCTGGTGCAACAGCCTGAAATATGTCATGTTGTAAGCAACAGAAAAAACAATCATTCCATCGCAAACATATAGCTAATGTCTCATAACAGAGGATCACAGCAGGTGGTATCTTTTGCTTACCAAAAATCAGGATAGGTACGTCTAATTTCAAAGAAATACAGCCCCCCAACACAGCACACGGCACACGATGCTAAAGTAACATTACAGGACGACACAGGAAGTACACAAGGGTGTAAACCTGCGTCTATATCATTTCACAGCAATATTTCAACCCTGTGCTAAATAATAGAGCTCCAAAAAAGTGAAGATTAAGATTTATTGTTAGAATTTACCGTTTGATTTTAGACTTCAATGTTCTGAAATTTCTCATATATTAAAATAAATCCTAACAGTGACGTATGGCGCTGTACAGAATGACATTTGCAATAACTAATATCCAATGAGTCCACTCTTATCAAGAACCTCACCTGGATATCCACGACATAATTGCTAACCGTGGCCCCCGGCTCCTCTAAAGATTTGCTCATCGAACTTTGCCTAGGTGATAACATAGAGTTTTTGTGCGGTGCTGCTTGTAAAGAGATTCTACCCGAGGAATCAACACCCACGCCTTCCAGAATGACGCCATCGTCGAGGGAAGCAGTGTAGCTACTGTCTGTACTAAGGTAGACACATTCACTTAACCAAAATCCATTCTGCAATAAAACACAACAGGAGATTATGTAAAACAAAATAAAGTCTATGAAATTGCTCTGTCTATTGGTAAGTATGACTCCAACGGCAAAAGAAAATTCCATTTCAACATAAGGAATGCACAAGACATACATTTAAGGAAGCACACACTCACCTCGATGCGAATGTTCTTGAATCGCAACTTCTTGCCAGAGCCAATAATAATAAACGGCTCCGAAGATGCTGGGCCTATTTCATCATCCTTTACATCCAGAAGTAAAGTCTTTCCACAACCATCATAGATAAATTCATCGACATCGTATGCCTCCGCAATAATCTGGCGCTCACAAGAAAGAACGATAGTATCGTCTACCTGCTCATGCAACGGGGTAGCAAGTCGAATATGTTCGTCACAAATTTCTGCACGATTCTGTGAATCTTCAGAATCATTCTCTGATGCAGTTTTACCCAAGGAAGGGACAAAAAACTCTCCAACAGCAAGGAGGAAATCCACAACCACTAGCAGTCGAGGGCGTTGTACACGAATAACGATAGCCTGAGATTCTGGATTGAAGCGTAGATCCAAAACTAGCATTGTTAGTTCTGGAGAAGAGTCAATTGCACTTTCATTCTCTACATTTATCCTCGCCGGAACTAACGGTCCACCCAACTTCTCAACATCAGACATTGAACCCAGCATCAGCCGCATCTCTGGCCTTGTGTCAATGCGTTGATCGAGCACTGACAGTTTTGAAAGAGTTATCAAGACATCCATGTTACTCGCCGACGAATTGCAATAACTGAGCCAAAACTTCTGGATCTGCAATAAGACCATGTCCACCATATCTGATAAGAGAAAAAAAATCTATGTGTTCCCGAACTTCAAAGAACCACCAACGCAGCACGTAATGCACAACAAATAAAATCAACGCAAGCAATGCAACACCGAGTTTAGAAAGGAGAAAATTACATGGAATTACCTTCAATAGTAAACTCACAAAGGAACAAATAGAACGGGTTCTTAAGGATGCAGTAGTATCTTACCTCCAAACGGGCCAAAGATGTCTCCGATTCTACACCGATGAACAAATCCAATTCAACCTGCCGAACATCCACTGTTATTCGAATTTTGGTATAGATTGCAGCAGACGAAACTGGCTCAATATTCCTGGAAAAGATAGTAGCCTTGTCATCCTCAGGCTCGCCTGGTGTTTCCAAGAGCAGTTTTTCTTCATCACTAATCTCACTCATTCTTGCAGGTTCTCGGAAAGTTGGCGGAAGATTAGGTTCTTCAGAAAAATTGGTAGAGGCACAGTCAATAATGACTAAATATTCTTTGTGCGTCATAGCTCCACTCAACAACGGTACCTGAGGGAGACGGAAATGCTTCTTATCAGTCATTCAGTCCATTGGTTTAAAGACCCCATACCGTGCTCCAATAAATAATTCTACCACATGGACGATAAAAAAACTATACCTGAACGTCGATAGCTAGCTCTGGGACCTTCTTGAACAGATCCCTCAAAGGGCGCTGAACTGTCACCAGCAGACCCCTACTTTCCCGAAGCATGGGTTTGCCAGGCTGACCACTTATACCAACAAACATGTTGATTCCTGTGAGCTGACATACATCCTTTACGTATTAGAAAAAAGAACCACCAAAATATCATGTGATGCTAGCAGTAATTCAAGACGAAAATTTGACATTATCATTCCGCTATGTCAACACAAGCTAGTTACAGCTCTTTTTCTCCAATTTCATAGACCTGCTTCTTTTGCAACAATTTGCAGTAGATGGTTCAGCCAACAGTGACATATAAAGCTTTCAACTATAATCTGAATTCTAATTAATTTTCATAGACATAAACCAAATGCGCACAAACCTCAGCATGAAGAACATCCAGGTGTACGGCAGATGCAACATCCTTATCTCCACCATGCCATACGAAGCTATTGTGCACCTCAAGGTGTCCCAAGTCCAACTGCATGAACCTGATGGCACAAAAATTGACCCAAAAAACAAAAAAATTCACTAAGCACAGAAGTAAGCACAAATTTGTCTCTGGTTTCTGCTAGTTGATACTACTTCTGGCCCATCGATACTCTACTTTGAAATCACATGACAAAAGACCTCGAATATACACGAATCTTCAGCACAATTAAAAGGATCTGACCTCTCTTGACAAGTCAAGAACGACTGCACGATTCAAAACTCACATAGCACACAAAACCTGCGTAATATATAAACTCAACTATTACGAAGTGAGACAGTCAATACAGTTAAATACTTCAGCGCAAGGGTCCTGCTATCCAGTCAAAGCAACACTTACTCTTGGCTCTTGGAGGAACGGGGCATGATAATGATTGGAGTGTCTAGTGATAAGTCTAATTTTACAGCCGTCGAACCCTCAACATCAGACTGTTGAATAAGCTTCTCAGTTCCCCCAACATTGTCCACAACTGTCACAACTTGTGTGGTTTGCGGGGTAGCAAGAGCGACGAAGTATGATGTGATCTGCAAGTCAAATCACAACATGAGGAAATTTATCATGATGGTCCAGCAGACTTGAATCCATTGAAAACAAAGCATCCTTCTGACAAGTCTCAAGGTCAACATTAACGACCGAGGAGATAACGAGAACGAATCAATCACAAACCTCTTGGATGAAACGGTATAGGAACACGATTCGCACGGCTGAAAGCTTTCCTGAAAGAGAGTAGTCATATCCTTGATAGTCATCTTCATCCTTGTTATAAGATTGGAATTCCAGCTGCGCAGCTCAGCAGTGCATAGTTCAAACGCAAGTACAGAAGATACTCTTACGATATAATTCTTATTCTTGTTACCATGAAACAAATACATCTAGAAATTCAAGCTCTAATACAGAATAAATATTTGCAAGATGGTGATGGGACCAACCCACGTCAAAGATAAAGTCCTTGCAATTTAAGAGCAACGAATTAAAAAAACTAAACTTAGAGAAAGAAGAAAAACAATGATTTATATTAATTACAAATAATAGTGTAGATATTCAGCCACCTCAACAAGTGATCCTGCACCAGGGTCTCGGATATCGCAAAGCCAACCCCACTGATGATCGGCTCCAAGCAACATGTCACAAACGCGTAGGTTTCCAAGCGTTCCGGATATAGTAAGGGAACCTGGATAAACCTGAATACAAAGACAAGTTTCTATTATGACCTCAAGAAAAATACAAAGAAGAGCTCGAACAAAGACCTATGCGCTTTACTTATCTGGCACGTACTTCCTAAGTCAAGTACACATGCCCGTGATAGAAAGAAGATTATATAGCACGAGTCTACAAGAAGGCAAAGTGCATGGAATATAGAATGTTCACTAAATCCAACAGAACTTGAAGAAACGATCAGAAAATCCAGCTAATACATGAGCTACACAAACTTACCTTCAATTCAAACCGAAATTCGTCTTGAACGAGCATCCCTAGTTGAGTTCCATCTTCCTTGTTAACAGATATTCGAGCACTTTCCATGGCCAATTTTAACCTGAACACAACTCGAGACTTTCCCCGGCCCAGGAGACCTTTCACTACATCACGTGATGCAGCAGCTTCAGTACTTCCTTTCGTGTCACTTCCCTCAACGACCTTGGCTGGCGAAAGAGGCGTATTTCCAGGAGAGTCACTTATCTGCGAACCAAACTCTATAAGAGCTACAACAGTAGGACGATTGCAGAAGAAGTCCAGAGTCGCCATTCGTATGGTTATCTGCAGAAGTCAACACAACAATCATATCATTCATTGTAGTACACAACCTAATCACTAAGCTCGACGTTATCCCTAAGCCACAAAGAACATAATCCAAATGCATTCTGTAATGACTAGAAAAAAACTCCAGGTAACTGTGGCCGAAAATCTTAACTACCCGATTTGCGAGTTGAATTTTCTGCGAAAACTGAGAACATATAAATTTTTCTAATACAACGAAAAAATACGACAGAAGTGTCACAAATCGATATAGATGCACAGCAAGATATGATCAGTACAGCAACCTCGTATGAACGAATTGCAGTCTAGTACTCCTGAGTCCTGCCAGTGAATGACCCAAATCTGCACCTCTACATGTACCTCACCATCTTCTAGTACACATCTATTCCTCAGATGTGATCTGATAATGCTCGTTTTCCTGAAATACAACCGCAAAGACAAATTGCACGGAAAGGGTACCTGTATATCCGTATCATCATAATCTGGTGAGTCTATTTGTCTGATTATCAACCGCATATTTGCAAAATCGGATACTTCTTCATCCGCAGCATCCACCCACATATCCTGCAGAGTTCCTTCCTTGGCAAGATTCATCAAATCCGGCTCCCATTGTCTCAGAGACCTCTCCTGGCTTCGTGATAGGTCGCTCCTACCCGATGAAAAGAATCGGTGGAAGGATCCATGCTCACTGGATGAAGGGGAACCTGGAACCCCAAATTCCGCCAAGGCGTCGTCAAAAACTTCCTCATCTTCCTCATCCTCTTCTTGTTCCTCCAATACCCCAGGGGACAATTTCTCCGCTAGATTAAATTTCATGTCATCAACTTCAGCATCACCAGAAATTGATGACCGAACAATATAGCGGCACGATGGAGACACATGCCCTTGCAACTTGTCCTCAATTCTCAACGAGTGCACCTTCATGGTGATCGACGTGTCGTACTGACGTTGCAGCACATCCACCTGAAATTCACAAATGCAGACAATTTAAAGTGATGTTTATTCAACATAATTTATGATCAGTAATAGCGTGCTCCAAGATCCCTACATATCATTCGATACTAGAACCAAATATGAATCGAGAGTTGGCACCCTGGTGTAACAGATAGCAGCAGGAAAATCACAATCTTGAGAACCAAGTAGTCAGCGAAAAAAAACTTAATAAGATGTCTCCTGAATTGAAACAAACCACACGTCACATCATAATGAATTAAAAACGCTGCATATTTAGCACATCATTTGAAGCTATTTTGCAAGATGGCATGACACACTCACAACTAGATTACAACCTGCTAAATGTTACAGATCTCAACAAACAAAACCCAGGTAAATTATTAAACTTAGAGTCGATATCTAGAATTCCCCAATAAATCGAAGAGCCATCCAACTATCTTACCTTTCCACCATGAGCTTGCAACTCAAGAATGAGCTGCTCATCACCCAAAGAGGAAGAATCACCGGCATTTGTCTGTGAATTCAAGTCCAAACCACGGAATTCAGTGAAAGCTATATACAGTAATTGATGGAAAGTTCGAAAGTTGTGCACCAAGGACTAAATCAATTTACATGCTCGAAAGTACGAATTGTGCAGAGATATGTATGGGCTGAGATCCTTGATAGCAGTTACCACCTACCGAGTTGCTTAGAGAAATCCTTAACTCCTGAAGAAAGCCCATCACAAAGAGTTGAGGTCGTTTAGCAGGCTCAATCGGTTGCAACTCTTGGTCCCCTTCCTCAATTTCCTTCTCAACACCACGGTCATCACGATCGTCTTCGTCTTCGTCACTTGATTCTGAGGGAATTGATAAAAGTGGCGCCTGCATACAAAAGAGTAGGTTGTAGGTTGTAAGTAACGTTTAACGGTATAAGTGGACCAGTTTGTCATTGTTGAGTACCAACAGGTTCAGGACACTGGTAGTCAGCAGTCCATACAGGCCTCAACCAAATGCAAGACCTGACGTAGAAATAAGCTGTTGTGGACAGAATAGAGATATATGAACGAGATATGATGATTCTTGGAACTTACAGAGGCCTTATATGTAGCGAGAGCTAGGTAGTACTGCCATGCACCCTTAAGGTCTTCACTCTTCACTTGCAAGATTAGAGCACTTGAGGACTCGACAACCTGAATAACCATAACCATATGAAATTCCACGACTCTACCATTGATGGACACACATAAGTAAAATCCCTATGCTGCCAACTGTACAATAAAAGTGCAAGCAGGACATTATAAAGGATGCCTTGGAAGGAAGTAGGAGTATCTCTGCGATGGTAAACAAAGATTTTGTCATGATTAACGAAAAATTCTTCTCTCTGCAGACGAGTGCAAAAGATTACCAGATGAGTTTAAAGATATTACCTTCTGAATTTCAACACCTCGATGGCAAATGGCAAATACGTTCTCAAAGTTACCAATTTGGGCAGAGGGCACTTCCATTACCTGCTTTCCAGTCACACTGAGCAACCTCAAGCAATGAGCTTTGGCTTCGTATCAAGAGTAGATATGAAAATGATCTATCAATCAAGAAGTTATAATGACCTGCCACCTATTTTGCATAGAAACTGACAGAAGAAAACGGAACAGCATCTGTCAAAACACACTCGCTATTTACCAAAGCATTAGTGCATGGTAGACGGGGATCAAAATACCTGATACACCTCTGATAAGAATGCGCACTTTCTGACTCCAATATGTACAAATATGTCCCAGCAAGAATTGCTCTACAAGGTTGCCACTCAGCTACTGTGCTCCCTATACCCTGCATAATTCACAGAACAAAACAAGATGTTAATTGAAACATTTATTAATACAGGTATGGCATATGAGATAGTGCTTACTGTGCTGAATCGTCGATGTCCATTTTGATGCACAGATACTGTGAGCTTCTAGTATCCGATTTTCCCAAGAAGATTATCAGACTCACCCCCCAAATTAAGAGTCGTGCATCCCCTGAATAATCTGAACGCTGCCATGGCACCGCCGTTCCTGTCTCTGGAGAGTCGTCTGGCACGTTGTCAGCACCTCCGATTGCACTAAGAACAGACATAAGTCGGTGATACCTTGCAGGTGAAAAATGTATGCCAAGGTGTGGCACCTTAATTGCCAGTCTAGTGGATGGGTAATTTGGATGTGGTACACGGATCTGCACAAGTGAAACGGTTTTCATTGCATTGGAACTCTTTAGCAAAATCTCTCGTCGTAAGAAAGATATCTTTGGCAAAATCTTTGGCAAACCTAACTCCGTGAGAAAACAAAGTCAAGGCTTGTGAGAACATTGCCACCCAACTAGTGATCCTAGAGTGGATATCGCCGAAAAATTTGAATTTATTCAGTTCATGGTCAAAGCCAGATCTCTCATTGTAGGGTCAACATCCTCGGCATTACAGGCAGGCAAGCGCAAATATGCAAGAGTGTGTGGTTGAAGTCCCAAGTACCACAAGCATTCCAAAAGTACCTGGTCCAGAACAAGCGACATTCCACACGGGTCCAATACTGGAAGAATTCCGTTATGGCTTGACTTCTCCACATCAGTGTCTGTGTTTGGAGACACTCCACCAGACAGCAGCGATGCAGAGGACAAGGAAGCGATCTCAGACCACTGGAAGTCTCTGTCAACCACAAATGCTGATATCTCCTTTCCAGTGATAGAGAATCGAGAATACATAGTTGACTTTGCGATATCAATGTCCTGGTTACCGTCCTGTATACCACAACACTGAACAATAAGACACACCAAACTAGCGCCAGGTACAAGATAGCTGCATTAAACGGAAGTATAAGGTAGGATAAATAGAACGAGACGAAACTAAAAATGTAGAAAGATGCTCAAAAAGATGCACTGGATGCTCGTCACCAGATCCCCAAAATTTTGTAAGGTGATTGCAAATTTTATTGACAAAACAAAACATCAAATACAAGTTCTTGAACCCCAAATTATTCTACGGACATCATCTTGCCATCACGATCGCTTGTAGTGCTGACATACACTCCCAACTTCGTTCACAAAGGCTCAAATATATAAATATGAATAAATTTTAATACAGAAGACTACTTGCAACTTCCATCAATGTCAAAAAGGTTCAGAGATACCAACACCGTAGCTAGAGGCTCCACGTTTTGGGAGAGTCACATGTAATGCACTGGCAAAGCAATGCAAACAGTAAACTTCAATATATAGAGTCCAATGATCACAACTTCTAGTCAAGATGAATACGAACTTACAGTTGCAGTGTGCAGAGTGAAATGTCCCAAATCCAGGAGGAGCTGTGTGTCATCCTCATCGCTCTTGCTAGCTTTAGCTGGAATTGAAATCTTTGGAGCATCCAAGTCCAGGTCAATAGAGAACCTACAATAAGACACATAGATGAGTGTTGCATAATATACGCAGTAGAGAGAAACTCAATATTCCGCTAAAAGTTCTACATGCAAGTTTATCTTATTACAAGGTTAGACTAAGGCACTGCAAAGGTTCACTACATTCACAGTTGCCCGAAAGGGGAACTCAACCATTGTCCATCTAGAATCAGCATTAAACCAGTTGTCAAATGCTTACACGAAGTCTTTCATAGTGATTAGGGCATATAGGCATCCGCAAACATTTTTCTAAGGGACGTCCTGAAGCATTGAAACGTAAGGTAAACTGAAAATGATCTGAACGTGAAAACATTCAAGCATCAACAGCATGAATCTGGTACTATTTAAGATCAGCCTGATTGCCAGGAGCACGGTAAATTTTCACAAAAGACGAAACGTTGTGCCACATGGTCAATTCTGCTGAAAAAAAACAGTAAGAAAACGGTGGAAACCGACGTACCTGCTTTGCTGCTCAAGCGCTTGTTGCAATTGTTCCTGTGCTCGACGTGTGACTTCCTCCAGCTTATTCTACAAATAGAGAGCCAAAAGACCTTGAGCAACAATCCTAAAGATGATAGAAGGAGGATCTATTGCTAATCTCGAGCACAAAACAAGGCAACGTGCACGCGTTGTGGGACAGAAATTGACCTTTTTGTGACAAAGATAATCTATAAAAGATAAACAGGATGCATTTGAAGCTAATCGGTGAACTTGACTGATTTCACGATACGAAACCTAAGTCGATTCGCCTACTGCACGAGGGACAAGTGCCATGGCTTGCAAATGTTTATTTTCAGACAAAGACAGAACGGGAGATATGATCAAGCTGTAAATATTAAAACTATCACAAAGAGGGCGTCTATGGGCTGAAGTAGGAAAAAACCTGCAAGACCGCTGCAGTCTCTAGTGCAACACCAGGACTAAGGGCTTGACTGCTCTTCAGAAACTGAAGAAATCTTTCAAAACTTATCTTCCACACCTGCCGCATGTAAAGAAGAATACTCTGAGCACAATCTTTGTCGAGCGTGATAATAAACAGTATTTCTCATATGAATTCAGAGTTAACTAGAAATTTCTTTGAGTTAGTTAAGCGTCCTTTAGCGAATCACTTACATGAAATCTCAAAAAGTACCAAGGCCTTAAACATATATACCAGAAATGATTGCTAAAATGATAGTCAATAGGACTGGCTATAACCAAGATACCTTAACGTGGCAAGGAGACATGGTGGCAGCTAACTTCCAGTCTAAATTCTCGTCATAAGGAGACTGGACATATGTTGCGGAAAGAGCATAGTCCCTTCCCTCTCGGCTCACACTCTGTAGGGTCAAGAATGAGTATCAAATGTGAAATCATGATAACCCCCACTTCCAAAGCATACTAAATTATAAATTACTGGGAAAAAATCACATGACCAGCTAAAAAACAGATGAAATCGTTTCAAATGAACTCATATTATTTAGCTGTCAGACATCTGTTGGAATCGATTGCAAACAGACGTCCGACAAGTCAATTCTCAACCAGTCATTATTTAGAACAATAAACAATCACAAACATCCGTATTCATATATCTTTAGTATCTGTACCTCAATCAGCATTCCTTCAGGAGCAGTAAGGCCATAAAACTGGAGTTTCCCTGCACAAGCCAATGTCTTTGGATATACTTGTGTTCCAACTTGCAAACTTTCAAAAGTTCCACACAATATCTCCTTATTTTCACTGTCTAAAACACGAGCTGAGCCCTGTCGAATGTTGACATCAAGGGCCATTTGCATCATATTGAGCTCTTCGGTTTTCGAGACATTAAGCACATCTTCTCCAGGCTGGTAACTCAATAACTGATTAATTTTGCTCCATTCTTCTTTAGTGAGTTGTCCCGGAGCATCAACTCCTTTAGAAGGCGTAGGAGATGTAGGAGTTGGAGAGTCGTCGGAAGGTGGTGGTGGAGTACCACCTTGACTAGAATTTGCAGATCCCCTAGGAACCATACACACCCACAAATGAAATTGCAGACAGAATTTGATGAATATATGGAAAGTCAATCCATAAAAACATGAAAGTGAGTAAAGTATGATAAACTCCACAAAAAAGTTCCAACATCCCTCGATCAGAAAACTGACACACACAATCCCACAAAGTGATGCAATTAAAATTGGAAAATCAAATACTAATATGTACACAAAAGTCGACTGTACCAGCCAAACGACCACCAGGAGCTCTTCCTCATTCTTTCACGTTCTACTGCAGCTTCTTTCGATTTCACACTTTCAGCTCTTGCATGAGCCAACAGCCTGCAAGAGAGGAGGTTCGCATTGCCATCAAGCACTGTAAAATTTAATCATCAGATGCAAATATTCAAAAAACGAAGTGCAGGGAAAGGACTCGAGAAAGCTATTCGAATAGGCAAAGGACGATAAAAGATCCATAATCGCTAAACTAGATCAGAGATGACAGCTTCACATCTCAGAGGATTTCAGGAATACCGACCTCCAAAGGAGAATCACTTCAATATCAAGATCCTTTTCCATGTCTTTAATTTCTTGATTATTAACTTTGAAACCTTGTTGCAAGCAACTTGCATACAGTTGTACATAATTTCGCCTCTTGCGACACGAATCAGCTATGCTTGACCACTGCAGCCGATACCTGAAAAAGGCAGTGGTAGTGCTGATGATCAAATAAACACATTCGACATGTATATGCATAAACGTATTCACACTGGCAGCATACACCGCCATAAACATGTGCAGGGCTCAGCAAATTCGCAAATTTACTCCTCCGTAACATGTCAAAACCTATAGTCATTACATGTTTCGCGTATTATGAAGAAGACCCACCAGACTCTAGAATGTTGCTGTAACACAGCTTGACAACCATAAAGCCACCAAGCCTGTGCATCTGCTGAAACAGATGCTTGAGGACGAAAGTGGCTGTACTGCAACCTAAGTCGATAAGTGGACACTCCTTCCAAAAGCTTCATGCCATCACAGTATTGGGCCTGTGGGATGATAGAAATGCAAGATAATTACTCACATGTATGTGGCACTCAGTATCGGTACAGATGCCTAAAATCCATTTCAATATGAACTTCTTTACATTGATGATTAACAAATACCAATAAAAACCAGACTACAGAACAGCATCATGAAACAACTTTGAACAAGGAAGAGGCATACAATTCATAACAACTATTCATTGAAATGCCAGCAAGCCACTCACACGCTTGGGCTTAACCTGTTGGGAGAAATACCTCTGAAACTGTCAATGATACAGGCTCCAGTACAAGCGTCGCTTCCTGAAAAGGGACCTCGGGTTTCCGCTTCTCACGTTTTCCTCGACGGTAATATGTCATAAGACCCCCAACAGGATGCAGCAAATACTGGCGACCAGTAGCCCACTTAGACAAATACTTATCAGTTGATGCGTCAGTTTTTATGCCCTCCATGAAAACCTGTTACAGATTTGAATTCCATATTCAGATTACAGACTAACAACTGGTCGAAGTTAAACTGCTACAGAAAAATAATTGACGAATACCAAGAGACGTTCTCCCATCGATACCTTAGAGGTGTTGCTAAAAACTTAGGAATCTAATTATCATCCAATCTGTGAAAAAATGATATATTAGAACGTTGTAGACTAATGTGACACACAAGTCCTCATACACATTAGGCGATGAATAATTAGTTCAGAATATACCTCCTCCCATTCCCCAGGGGTCATTTCCTCCCATGCTTTTTTCAACTCCCAAGGTGAGCTACCTGGGTCATGGTATACAGCCAGACGCTCCAAACGCACGGACTGCAGAACCAGAGTTGCTTAAATAATTAAACTCATTCAAGTTGAACAATCAGGTACAGGACTAGATAAAACATAAGCAAAACGCTATTAGCCTGGACCTCTTAAAGAAATTCAAGAACATCCACATATAGCAAAAAGGAGGAAGAGCAAGTTAACACGCAGCACAACTATGTGGCTAGAGAAAACCACTCGTATTCACTCGTATTCGAGGATCGCTCAATGGGCAAAGGCGTAAAAAGTCAAATACAAAAAAACGCATTGGAATGAGCAAAACATACATTCCGATTACTTTAAACAAGTCAAAAGTATTTAGGTGGGAGATGCAAACCTTGCGGAGTCTTTCCAAAGCCCCGCTAGTGACAAATGTTTCATGTCCAGACTCATCAATAGTCACAGCTGCTAATGTTGCCAACGTAACTCCAGAACAAAACGGGTGCCCAGGGTTACTGCATTCAATGAACAGCTTTACTGACATGAAATTTTAAGAAAATCAAAATCAAATCCACTATTACTCATTGCATTACATCCAGACACCCTTTCATCAAAATGGACCTGTTTCGCTTTCATGTAAACGCATTTGAGAACAGGACCACGTAAATTCGGAAATATTAGAACTACAGTAAAGCGATTGCCGTGATACAATTGCTTTAGTTACCTAGATGACCACAGATGGACACACTAACCCCAGCGAAAAAGAGTAAAGATAGAATAAGTTGATCATAAGAAGAGGTGATAATATGAATCCAATTAGGAAAAATATATCATTATGCAAGTCATTTGGAGCCTATAGGAAGAATACATACCTCACTGTATCTTCATAACGAATGTGCAAATTGGTGATTGAAATTTTCAGGTTCCCAACAATAGTCGCAATTAGAGAGCTAAACCAGGTGTTAGAGGTTGTATCCTGCAAGAATTGTCACAAACAGCAATTCACAAAATCGCAAGACTTTTTGAGGAAAAAAAAATTAAGAAAAGAAAAAAGTTAGAGATGCTGAAATCAAGTATAGTTCCCAAATATTAAACTACAAATTCGTAACACTAAAATTCATCAGTGATTCTCGAATCCTCTGAGATAACTATAGTTTTCTGATTCATTAGCACCAGGAAAACATTGTTCACATACGGTTTCTTGAGGCCCAGCTGTCTTGTGGTCCTTCGCCTCAAACATGGCCAATTCAGCCGCCTGTCAAATCAACAAAAGTTCACATTTTTAAGCTTCACTCATTTACCAGTCACTGTGGCACTTGAAATAAGCTATGTCATTGAGACTTCCTTTCAGGAGTCTAAAAAGGTATCTACAAAGTTGATCTGCTACATGAATGTCACTGATTCCAGCATGACGATTACATAGGCTACGCAGGTTCCCATAAATAATGTGGTGCATTGCACAAAGCGATAACGATTATATCACTTGCAAAGGATGAGTCTAACCTCACACTTGCGTCTTTTCGCCTCATACCATTTATCTTTATCGTCTTCCTGCAAGCACGCACACCACCCTCATTAGAAAATGCAAAAGCGCACATGAACTAACCGATCGAACCCTTCAATTTATCACAAAGTTTTCAAGTTGTCCTCCAAGTTAACATTTCTTAAATAGTTCCTAAAACAACCAGGACTATCAAAAATAAGAGCAAAATAGTAAGACACATCTGCCAGTGCTTACAGTGAAGGTCCTGTCATCTTGCAGAGGTTCAGCAAGTATAAAAATGCGATCTAGAAGCACAATTACAGGATCTTTTCCTAGTCGATTCCAAGGAACCTGCATAAACAAAACATCATTATTACCTGGTTCCAACATCACAAATTCGTGAAGCACACAACGACTACATGCGAAACCAGATATTACAAGCAAGACGCAAACGTCGAATTCACTTAAAATAACGTATAGCATTCCCAAGAATTCGTTCAGTGCAGCTTACCTTTAAAGTAACTGAACCAAGGAATCCAGCTTTTACTGTGATAGGAAGTTTTAGTGCGTTAAGGGCCTCCGCCTTGAGTTGCAAATCTTTTAAGACGACATCTCCTGTATCATCCGGGTTCACAATTTACCACAACAAGCACACAAAAGATAGTACGTTCTTGCCTGCCAGTGCAAAATACACAATTGAGAAATACCACCCAATACTCTACACTGCCGACTCAAAACTGCCGACACTCAGATTTACAAAAAAAATGCGAAAGAGCCATGGTTGAAATGTACAATCCCAAACAGCCCTACGAAACTGGAACAAACTAATTTGAAGTCAAAGGTTTGCATCGAATAACAGCCATATGATACTCCATTGACAACCTAATATACCAGTTGTCATAAAAATCGGTCCCCAAGACTATTATGATGGCATTTGGACCAATATTTTTAATAATGTCATCCATGCCGATTTTCACGACAAGTCAAGTCACAGATTGGCTAACAAACTGCACAGCTCGACGCTTCCTTTAGCACATTTACTGGAAAACATAGCCAGTCAAGTCATAGTCTGGAAAACAATCCATGGACAATTAGGCTGTTGAGGACCGATCACATCTTTGACAGTTTCGATATGCAAGACGGATTCAACGTAAAAAGGTTGGTAGCCAAACCTTGCCAAACACTAATCTTCAAAGCTTCTACTGAGAGACCGCGGACATATTCTCCAAGATAAAGACGAAGAAGATGTAGAACCTGTCAACAAAGAGATTTGCAAGCATCGAGATCGTTAAGAGTGAAAATATCGACGCAAAGCACTAGTTCGGTGGGTTTTAACAAGGGAAGACCAACTTCGCACGATCTAGACTGCATTCTATCCCCTAATTGAATATGAGATCAAGAAGATAAAGCTCCTCAGACAACTCTTGAAAAGCCTTCAATTTTACACCAAAGATCCATACTTCTGTGTTGCATCCAGTTTTTCCGGAAGGCTGTCACTAGGTAAGATGCTTTTTCTGCTAAACCTCTCATTAACTCTGCGGCAGAGAAAACGCACTAACGACTAAACTGAAATGCCATCCCTGGAATTCTTGGGGTCTCCAGGATCAGAAAGCATGATCACTGCGAAGAACGCCAAGGAAATATACAAAATGCTCTTAGCACCCAGTCCCATTTATAACCCAATACCAAAAGCCCTAACAATCTTCAAACCCTTCCATTAACTTTAAACAATAAGTGCCTCGTCCTTCGTAAAAGAAAATCTTTTCTATCCTGGCATAAGCTGAGCCTATTACTACTCTCGAGAGTCGAGATACAACCAATGCAGCAAGCGCGGAAAATTGTGGCTAAACAATATTAGCCACAAAAGAGTTGCTAGAGTTTCCAGCTTTATAAACACATGCCCGCTGTTTAGGTCAAGCAAGAACATAGTGTCGGGCAACCAAATTCTATGAGCACTAATTTAGAACGAGTTAATATACAGTTCATATCTAACTTCAAGAGAAGTGCTGGAAGTGAATTAGAGCATGAATCTAATGTCGCTTGCCAATATAAAATTGGGAATTCCAGGGATGATATCTACAAGAAAGTGAATGCTTGAAAGTTAGCAATGCGAGCTGTGAGAAGTAATGAAATTGCTAAATGAAGGAGAAGAGAGAGGTAGCAATCTCTTGTCTCGTCACGAGGATTAAGAGTACGAATTCCACATTTTAACGAAATGGTGAATTGCAGGAGAAGAGTGAACAATAAAAAGACAGGAATCAACTGAAGGAAAGGGATTTACGTGAGCCTCGAACATATTGACAGACTGTCCGCAGCTTCACGAGCTACGATTCTTCCAGAGAATTTCCGCGGCTTGTATCCTCAACCATCTCAGGCACTTTCACAAAACCTCCTTCCAAATTTTGTAATAAAAAAACTGAAATCCTTCACAATAATAGCGCCGCTGATACAATCTGCCTCAACCTTCTCCTCCTCCCTCTGAATAGTTTCTCATTGCATCTCACCTCTTCCCAAAACTCCACCTCCTCCTGAACTGTACACTCCGTCTCCCCATGCATTCATTCTCACCGAGCTCACACCAATCGAAACCACAAGCTGGAATACATCCCCGGTCGACCTGCATCACGTCCAATCCACCAAGAACGTCACCAATCCATTGCCGCCTTCAAAACAGCTAGTCAATCTCCAAATTCCTAATCTGGAAAAAAGCCAATTCCGAAACCAAAACCTAAACGAGAACTCACTCGGTGCACAAACTCACCGGTTCGCTGCAATAGAGCGTCGCACTTCCCCTAAAAGCTCAACAGGTGGCCGATTCGGCACCAAAAAAGATATTAAAAAATGGAAAATTAGCTCCGGGGTAACAATCTGGATCGCGACGGGAGGAAAGAAAACTCGATCTTGCAGCCAAGTAATCGAAGTGAAGCTTGGCCTGTGCGTAATCACAGATGCAGGGTTCCTGAACGAGTCGACCCGCAAGTGACCATGTTTCCTTCATCGCATATTTCTTTCCGCCTCCCGTTTTTTCTTTCCCGTTTCTTTTCCGTATCTTTCTCAAGACCTCTTGCGTTTCTTTCCCGTCTTTCTCAGATACGGGCACCTGCCCGACACGAGGGCTCGCTGGACGCTGCCGCGTTCAGTCCATGCAGTCGTTCCAAACAAGGGGTACATGAAACATTGGTTTCATGTCTTTTTGTTGGATGGAAACTCTCACTCAATGAATTAATTGATCTATACCTTAAAATTCAAAACTTATTTTATAGTGGAGGTTCCATACCTTCCTTGCAAACTAAAATTCCTCGTAACTTTCCTTGGTAATCAAAATGGAATGATTACAAAGCTTTCCACGTATATATAAATCTAGAAAATCAATTCAAATTTTTATTTTTTTTAAAAGTGATTCTTTTTGGCTACTCATAGACTACTCAGGTTCCAAAAAAATTACATATCATACAATAACTTTTTAACCATGTAGTCAAAAGTTATGAAAATTGTTGGGCCTTAAAGCTATTCCTTGACCACATGTTGTGTGAAAATTTCAAAGAAAAAAAATGGAAACTCTATTTGTAAATAGGTGACCAAAAACACTACGTTGTCAAAAAAATGCTACTTGGTCCTTTAGGGATTAAATGAAGTTGTTTGTTTTGTTTGTTTTTGGTGTTACAATGAGATGTCTGAAACCCTAAATCCTCAATCACCTTCTTGGTACAATCAGAAAACTTTGTGTGAGGAGGGGTGCATGGACTTTGTTTCATGGCATTTTGACTCATAGTAGAAAAGATATTGATATTGAAAAGATACTGAAAAATCAAGATTTTTATTTATTTTTATTTATTTTTATTTTGTTATATAGTGACAATGGCATAAAGTATACTAGTAAACTTTAAATAAGGTTACATGTCATTCAACTTGCTAATTACAATGCATGATAAGGTAAACTAACCTATGACAAGTAGAATGATAGGTTGCCTAATTGGCATTGTTGAAAAAAACTATTTTATTCCATATAAAGACAAATGTGAAAAATGGTAAAACAATTGAATTTTATTTTTTTTGACAAAGTATGAATTTGTTATGAATTTTTTAAGTGTAGTGCCCAATTGGCCCCTAAGAATCTTCAAAACCAACAAAACAAAAGGGTATTTATAGTGATCATCTTACTCATTTACAGCAATGGCATAATATTTCCTACTTTGCCCAATCTATAAAGGCCTAAAAAAATCACTTTCTATGACGAATTTATTCTCAAAAGGAAGAAGTTCCTATTGCAATCATCATTCAAAACATTGATGGTAGCCACTAACTCATCCTAATGTAGCCCAAATCTTATTTATTGAAAAAAGTTTGTTAGGGGCTGATGTAAGATAATAATGGGTCATTCTTTAGGTGTTTATTATGGGTAGTTTGCATGTTATAGGTTGATTTATTTTAATTACTATACAAGGTCATACATATTGTTTAACTCATTATCACATTGTGTAAATGGTTAAATTTTCCGCAATATAATATGCAAATTGTATATACTTTTCATTCTAGCTTGTATATTTTAAGCAAAAATCTTGATAGGACTTTTCTGACAAATTGGTCACAATTTGGTGTTGTTACCTTAATTGAAGAATTTCTATCTTTCTTTGAAATATAATTGCTTTAGGTACTAATTTGTGAATTTCAATGATGAGGCTTAACCCAAAACAGAGGGCTATATCACCCCTTAACCTCTAAATGCCTGAGGCATCATATCTTGGTGTCAACTAAACTTTGAAGTTAATAAAATCTTACTAAAATAATATTTTTTGTATTTTTTTTGTTTGAATATCCTTTAAATTCTATTTTTGCATTAATCCCTTAAGAATCAAGTAGTAGTTTAAATTTTCAAAAGTGTGAAGATCTATTATAAAATTAAAATTAAAATAATAATTTAATGACGACTCTCAAAAAATAGTTGTAAAATATGATTCACTCATATACATAGCTAGATACATATATCATATCCATATGGTTAGAACAACTACTACACAAACCAATATTTTTCAATAAAGTTTGAAGCCCAAAATTGAAATTTAATCGTTATGAAATTGTAGATTGAATATTTAAGATTCTTACAAAGATTTTTTTTTTGAAGTTCAAATGTGAAGTTAATTTTAATTTTAATTTGTTATTCAAGTCATTTTTTAATGCTCATTTTTTAATTGAAAAATTTATTTCTTAAGCTCAAATCTACTAGTACACTTTGGATTATAGAATATTTGCAAAGCAAAGTCTTCAAAATCTATATTGTATAAATGTCAAAAAACTAATATAAAATTCTTCAAAAAAATGAGTGGATGAAAAAATACATTTAGTGTGCTTAGGATGTACTTGTGTTCATCCATTGTTCAAAATTTGAATGTTTAGTCTCAAAGGGGTTAAAAATCCAATTTTGATCAAAAATATTTTATGATTTTTCTATTGAAATTTTTGTGCAAGGAAGGGCCATTGCAAATCTTGATTTCTTTGTATTAGAGACTCTTGGGTTGAGCCTTAAGTACACTAAATCTTGGGAGAAAATCACATTGGAAATTCATTTAAGAAAATTTTAGAGTAGATTTTGAGAAGTTGTAAATTGATTATACTTGTACTTATTATCTCCTTCACTCCTCTTTTTTTTAAATCTCATTTTTAGATTTGACATACATAAAGAGGATTAAAAGACCTCAAATTACTTTCAGAATTCTAACAACTTCTTGACCAAACATTACAATATTTCAATCTACAAGTGATATTGTTGAATTTTTTTCCAACATGCCCTATAATATGTCTAATTTGAATGATTTAAATATAATTTGTATCATTATATTTAAATCATTCAAAAAAATTATTAAAAAATGTATATAAATCCTATCCTACTGCTCGAAGGAAAAAAAATCTCATGATGAAATAAGTTGGATAATATATTTAAGAAAATTAATATTGAAATGCTATATATTCAGTCTTGATTATTTTTTAAGTAAAAGGTTGTATCAAATGACAAAAAATCTAATAATTCAAAATTATTATTGAAAAAATCAAGTTAAATGATGATAAATCAATGTTGTAGCAGGAAGTCTACACCTTGTATCTTTTTTTTCTGGGTGGGTGGGTTCTAAAATTATGAAAATTTAATTTCAAAATTTAACTTCCAATACTAATTTTGTAAAGAGATGCTACAAGTGTTTGCAAAATGAAGCTCACCATTACTTTTATTACATTAATCAAAATAGAATGATTTGAAACTTTCTACCTATATATATATCCATAAATCATGAGGTAAAATTTATAAGGAGTTTTATTTAGCGGGCAATGAATGTAAAAAAAACCCATATAAAGTTGTCTTTTGCTCTTAATTTTGAGATTTTTCAAATAAAAATAAAAATATAGGATATTAATTGTAAACTAAAACATTTTCACCATCATGGTTAATAATTCTCAATTTCTTGAAAAAGTTATTAGCCTATTAGTATTTTCTTTCATTTAAGACCACCTTCTACTTTACAATTTTTTTGAAATGAATATGAAAGTTCGTTTGGTTAAAAAAAATTTTACATGTTTTCAATTCATTTTCCAACATATTGGCAAAATACACAATTTATAGGACATATGATTTTTTTTTCTAAAAATGTTGAAAGATAAAACTTCACTTTTGGGAAGGGCTAGAAATGCCTACATTTTGAAGTTTAGGCACATTGAACTTGCAATTGGGAGGAATATTTGCTTTAAAATCTTAAGACAATGTACTTGAACAAGTTGTCTAATAGATCCTATGGTTGGATTTGTTAAAAAATTCTCAGTGAAGATATTGCCCTTGCTTTGGAGATGAGTATTTTCAATTGATTTGGGGCCTCTGAACATGATGATCCTTTAGGGGTTAAAATGCACCCTATAGTAGGTTTCACGTTTTTAAAGTAATTGCTAGTGAAGTATCCATGAAGAATTAATCCATACTTATGTTAGTTTTCAAACTTTTATACAACATAGATTTAAAAAAATCTTCTCAACAAATCTTCTCTAATTCAAAAAGCAATATGTTATTTTTGCTTTAAAAACTAATTTTTTCAATTCAAAAACGACCCTTCAAAAATGATATTGGTAAATTTTAATATTTTTATTAATTAAGGACAATGCTTTGAATTTTTGCAATGTGTCATTTTGAACTAGTTTTTTCATGACCTATGTTTAGAGATTTTAAAACTAATTTTAAAACTAATTCTATGGGTTATACATGACTTTAGTAAAAAATCATGAACTAAAGAAACAAATGTAATTTTAAAGAGCTTCAGTCATTCTAATATTGTTAAATGGAAAGAGACCATAAAAGTGACTACAACATTCTTTTATTGGGATTTCATATATAGTAATAATAATATGGAAAAAGTGATCAAATTTAATTTATTAAAGAAAATTTTCATTTACTAATGTAAAATTGCATTTCAACAATAGAACTATATTATCACAATAAGATTACTCTATAGTATATTCAAATGAATTAATCGGATAGGCATAGTATGTTAAAAATTTAATAATAAAAACCTTATGATGCTCCTTTACTGCAAAATATGAGAAATTATGAAACACTATTCAAAATAAGTGATGTAGGATAGTGTAAAGGTTTTCCCCTATTTTGTGATTCTGTAGGCCCCCATTCTCTAAGAGCCAGCAATCATGAATGGCCATAGGTCTAGGTGCAGTAGAAAATACACACATAGAAAAGATTACTTCTTTAAGAAAATTATTCCGAGTGAGAAGGGTCAACAAAAGAAATAGATGTCAAAATTATAGAAAAATTATTCTTCTAAGAAAAAATTATATATAGGAATATAAAATTTTGCAAAATATTTCTATTTTAAACCCTCAAACATTAGATTGATCACCATGGAAATCATCTTTTTTGGAACCATGCTAATTATTTGCTTAAAAAAAACCAAGAGCATTCATTGGAGATCAAACTACTATGCAAGACTTTTCATTTTCACACAAATTAATTCCAAGAATGAGCATTGTCTATCCTTCTATGTTATATAGAAGGATTCTCAATTTATCTCCATCAAACATTTAGTATCTACAGGGATGTTATAGGATTAAGCATCCTTCAAAACCTCACTATAGGTAGTATACCTTGTGCCATTGCTACATTATAATAAAATTAAAATTAAAATAATTTTCTAATTTTTTAATTCATAAAAACTTCAAACTTCAAAATATTTTCTATCGTGAGTTGGAATGCTATGAAACAAAGTCTGTACATCCCTCCTCACAGAGAGCTTTTAGAGAGCTTTCTAACGGTACTATAAATGCAACAGGAGGGACATGTAGAGTTCCAAAGATCTCACCATAACAAACAAAACAAATAGCCTCATTTAATGTATAGAGAAATTAAATATTCAGAAAGAGATGTCGACCATGACCACCGGGCACAGTAGATTGAAATTTCAGCATGGGCGGGCATGTTCTCAGGAGCATTATACCGGGTGATGTAACGGGCGATATAGCGGATGTCTCAGTCCCAGGACACCATCAACAAGCCATGCATCTGTTCCGTGGCCCCAGTGTTTCTAACTGCTTTTCCCTTCGCATTGCAACACTCTGTTGTCTCTCAACTGCCATCGCCATTCTTTCAAGCTTTTTCTCACTTCCCCTCATTGCATCAGCTTTCCGTCGATTTTCATCACCTCCACGGCACAGAGCTGTGCTTTTGCTTAATTGCGATCGTTGTGGAGCTTGATCGGCATCGATCCCATTGCTTAGAGTATGGGTTTCTCAGTGTATACGATCTTTCTAAGGGTTTTTGTGGCCTCTCCTCCAACGAGGCGTCGAGTGTGATTGGCACTTTCGACTATGGATTGTGCCGGACTGTTCTGCGATTGTTGTTGTGAGGTTCACGTATGGACCCTGGCATGTTAAGGTTTTTTTCCGACCCGATGGTTGGCAGGTTTTAGGGTTGGGAGCTGTGTCAAGTAGGAATTGAGCTGCCTCAGGGGATACTCTCGCAGGAACCAGCTGTTCTGAATGTCTTCCGATTGCTTCGACAATGTTTTACTTCGAAAGAAATATTTGTTCATCATTTGCTTTCATGATGAGAGCTCTGTTCGTGGTTCCCTGCATTGGATTGACTGCACGAATTTTCCCTCGCTTTTGAGCTGCTGAAATTCATGTTGTCAAGGTAGGAGATCCATGCCCTAGCTCGGTCCGCGTGTGGTAAAAGTAGATTTTACAATGTCCGAAGGTAAGGAATGGCGTGGAGAGTTGAGGTCTTAAAAGCTTGCAACGGGTGAACATCATCATGGGTGACGACAGCGGCCTCGTTCAGGACTCGATCAATTATTTGGACAAACCTCCGGATTTCGATCAAAATGGTGAGCACGATCGAGTGGATGACAAAGACTCGGATGGGATCGTGGATTTCAGAAATCGAATTGCTCGCCAATGGCGGTGTCCAACCTTGACCTTGAAAGCCTTGGAGTCCATACCTGTGCGGAACCTCTTTCGTGTGAGCCAGTCTGCCGTGGAACGAAGATTGGATACGGAGGAGAGTTTTGTCAAAAGTGGTGAGGCTCTGCTAAGTGCGGTTGATGATGGGGGCATGTCGGAAAAGAAGTTGGTGACCATCATGTTTGCATTTCAGCGTTGGCGCCAGAGTCAGCTGAAGGTGAAACCTAGTTTCTCTGCTATTTTCTTGAGTATGTGGCCTTGTGTTTTGCATTAGTGATGACTCTTAGGGTTTCCTTTAGGCCTTACATCAAACATCTGAAGAGTACATCACCGGAGCGAAATGGTTTGTGTTTTCTTCGGGGAGCACATTTCCACGGACTTTAGGACCAAGAGTTTTCATAGTTTGAAAATGTGTCCAATTCGGTTGATCATATTGCAAGAGACATAATTTGGATGGGGCCTAATTTTATATCTGTGACGAACTTTGCATGTGCTGGTCAGAAAATAAACAAATTTGGAGAAAAGATAGTCCTCATGTGACTTAATCAAGTCTCTACTTGGACTTTTAGGGATTAAAGGAATTTTCATTGAACAACTTTCTGAGCATTTTGCAGACCCTGAAATAGTTAGAAGCTGAAGTATTTTTTGTTATCGTCTGTTTTGTCTCTTGCTTGATTGTCGATTGCAGAGCCTTCTAGGCCAAGAGCTGGTCAAGGTGCTGGAAGAGGCTCGAGAGGATGAGATTGCTCGGGCATCGCTGGAAACACAGTTGCAGCACACTGAACAACTGTTGGCGACTGAACGTGCGAAATCCGCAATGCTCCACAACCAGCTTGCCACCGCAGTGAATAGCACTAAGTTCCATGAAAATGGTTACATTGCCGATAATGCTACTGTATGTTTCTCTGCTACGAACCGGAGTGTCAAGCCTTTTGGTGTGCTCTTTAGTTCTACTGTTTCCTTTGGATAGCACAGTATGATAATAAACTGGAATCGTTTTTGTACTTTGTTTTTCCTTGTAGCAGTTTCTATGTGACTTCAACGCCGAAGTTTTTCGACACTGAATTTCGCCCGTGAGTTGAACTTTCGATCAAAAAGTCTGAAAGGGTTTATAGTGGAAAATCAGGTGAGCAAGATGGACAGGCAGGTGATGACTATGGAAGACTTCAAAGTAGCAGAGGCAGAAATCGAGCTGCGGGATAATCAGATCCAACAGTTGAAAGAGAGGATACGAAGTTTGGAAGAGAAAATTGGAAGGGTCGATGGGCAATTGAATCGCCTTCACCTTGAGAGGAGTGACCTTCATGCTGAGAATAGCATCGTTTTGCGAGAAAATAGATCTCTACTTGAACAAGTAAGCTTCACTCCTGGTCCATTGCCAGCTATTGCTAACCTCTGTGTTTGATGATTACACGAAGCGAAATTATATTTCTATCGTTTGTTCTTGATCACATTGATTACGTGGTGGACAGTTGTCTTCTAGGGACAAGGAAGTGGTGAAGCAAGTCGAAGAGATGGAGAGGCTCAAGGCCTTAACAACCAGAGTGAAGGAACAGCAGATCGCCAAACAGGACTTGATTGACTCCATGGTGGCTGAACATAGTGCAGAACTTAAGATTCTTCAAGAGCAGTTGCAACAAGCATATAGGGCAAATAGTTGTAAGGAGGTATTTATCACGACATGGGTCTCTATTCCAAACAGGCAAGGATGGTTCTTGCGGAGGGCGCTAGGTTGTAAACATTGGATTCCCTCCAGCGCACATTCCTACTTGAGCGGGTTACTGATAATTGAATAATTTTGTTGCCTCGAGCAGGTGGAGTTGGCCACGTCTGTGGAGCACTGCAGCCATTTGAAGCATGAGAAGGGCACTCTCCTGATGCAACTTCAAGAAGCTGAGAAGCGGGCAGATCTTGCATCTACCCGCGCCGAGGTGGGTTGTGCTTCTTGATTCGAGAAAGCTTTTAAACTTTAAGGGCCAAAAAATAAAATAAAAATTTCCACTTTGGGGCTAATACCGGTAGTAAATATTAGTTGCTTTCAAAATTGTAGGGCATTGATTCCTTTTTTCTAATGGGTACATTTCGCTTCTTTGATGCTTACTAAGTGATTTATAACTGATACAAATGTATACGGAAGCGGTCATTTTTGGCATTATTTTAGGCACTTCTAATAATCACTTGTATATATCCCCATAGGCATTACCGGTAAGCAGACTCTCAAACAATGTAAGATTTTGTTATAATTACTGCAGTCACCTTTTGGAAACTCAAGATTCATCTAGATATATAATTTCACTCTTAGATTAAGGCTATGTACTAGAGAGTCTCCTCGATCTATTTCTGTGTTCAGTCTGAAGTAATGTGAGTGGTGGTCAGAAATTATGCGCGAAGCTGCGGTGCAGATCCGATGGAGCGGATGAGTCAGCAGAAGCAGCCTCAGACGTGGTCAAGCAGCTCAAGATTTTGACACAGAATGTGCGCGAGCGAGAGACCACCATCCATGCCACAGACGCGCAGGCGACGTCTTCACACGCTGATCATGGCTCCAGTGTCCGGAATAGAACAGAGCATCCCACTTCGGACAGGCAGTGTTTTGCCGAGCAAGTCTATAACACCTTCCCTCAAGATCGAGCCTTTTGGGAGAATTATCCTCTGGGCCCACTGGGCCATGGGCCAGACCAACCAAGTGTAAGTTTATCTTCTGTCAGCGACCACACGTTGTCGGAGCTTCCACTTGCCGCACGTCATTCAGTCCCCCACTTGTTATTTCAGGACGGAATCTCCAATTGGATCACCTGGAAATGGCGATGGGCAGCATCCAGTGCAAGGTACGTGGCAACCTTTTCTCGTCGGTGTTAATTGTTTTTCAGTCTTCTAATAAAAGTAGCAGATCGAACTAACTTTCACCGTCGATATGACTTTCATAGCTGTCGATTGCACTCTGACTTCCAGACTTGAGTGCTTTTCATTATGTTAAGGATCGACAAATTCAACGTATTATTGTGCTTTTAGCTTCCTACGCATGAAGGCGAGGAAGGACATGTAATGTGTTAGTTTTCGAATCATTTTCCACTGCCTGAGATATTGTGCACCAGTGGAAGTCAGAGCCATGCAGTCTTACTGCACCGTTCTTGGCAATGGGTGCATTTAAGGTTTGACTGTTAGTCTGCTACATTAACTGAAAGATGCTCGATGCAAAATTTCATTTCTCGGATTAATTGGAGCTGAAACTGACGCTACAGTTTGAATGACTCCGAGGTTTGCAGGGCTGAGCTTCTTGCAAGAAAACTACACAGCTTTACCCAGAGATTTTTTGACGACTTGCGTCGGGTAATTGATCTCATTCATTTGCTAAGCATGGACCATCCCAACAGATGTACATGTCACCCTTGTACGACCACTCATTTCATCTTAGTCCAAGTGTGCAAACTCACCAGCTGCTGGCCGGGCCGTTCAATGAATTTCTGAGTGCAGGATCGCAAGCAGCTGAGAGTGCAAGATCTGATGCAGAGACTGGGAATCGAAAGTCTGGCAACCCACTTGGAGGACGAGTTGCATAGAAGTACAAGGGTGATGGCCGCGGAGCCCAAACTGGCGTCGCTGATCCTGTTCGCATGGCGTGCATTCACGCGAACGTCCGTGCTGCAGCGGAGAGCGCTCTCCCGCAATGCTTCCCTGGGCAAGATGCTGGATGCCTTGCCCTGGTGGATTTGCCGAGCGAGAGACCGGCGGCTGCTGGAGCGGACTTTCTTCCAATGGCTGGTGGTCACTCTCAGCGCCAAGCGGCACCCGTATTTCTCCAGAAGCAACGTCATGGAAGAGCAGGCTGCGAGTTATGAAGATTCACGACCGCTGTTCAGGCCCCAGGCTTCGTTTTCGACCAAACTTCGACAAGTCAAGGGGCCTTCTGAGGAAATGAATGCTGTCAATTCGCAAATCCGAAGGGCTCAGAGAGAACCAGTTGCAGCTTATTATGCTGCTCCTAAACCTCGCCTTCGGGATACTAATCGGAATCAACTGCCCAGGACCTCCCAAACCAGGGCTCTGCAGGCATTCCAGGTGTGCACTCAACCCGGCCTCTCTAATGTCATTCTCTGTAGTTGGATTTTCCGCTTATACCCTCAAAAGGGTCAAGTCTGATTGGAAAACTTCCATATGTCAATGCAAGTTATCTTAGACTGAATGGTGACTAGTTAAGAATCTATATGGATCTCTTCCTCGCAGACTACTCTGCAGCAAGAGGTGACCGAGCTTAAGAAAATTGCAGGCCAGGAGATGCAATCCTTGCAGCAGCACAATTCTCAGGTCTACTCCCGTGCTGAAAGTAGTCAAACTCGCCATGTTGACATTTTAGACTAAAATGCTGCAACAGCATTTAAATGTATTGAATATATTTCCCAAGGTTTAATGAATGATGGCGAGCTTATCTGATGCCTGCAGCTTAAGAGCAGGCCAGTGACCGCCCCCACGGAAAGCTCCTATGCCAAGCAACGCCAACCGGACGGGAAAAAGGTGCTGAAGTCCGTTCTGGGGGTCTGCAACAACCTTGCATTAGCCCTCACGAATGTCAGAGGCAAGCTCAGCCCTCAAGTCGGACCAGACACTTTGAATAATCGGCGAGTCGTGAAAATCAGTCCCCGTGTCCTCGCAGACACCGTGAACACTTGCATTCGAAACGAGCAGACGAAGATCATCGCCAAAGGCCCGGCGAGAGAGCTTCAAGCTGAAGCCCTATCCAGTCCGAGGGCTGCTGGGAACCCCAGAGGAGGATTGACACAGCAGGCTGCAAGACCTGCAGGAAATTCAAATCAAGCTGGACCCGAGGGTTGGGGAAGCCAGATAGCAGCAGCCACAAGCCAGCGTGATTATTCAGGCTGCATCAGAAAGCCTGTGAACATCAACACATCTGCTCACGAACGGAGGACACGGACTATTAATGGCCCAATGATGGCAATTCCAGAGCCCTGTAACTCCAGATATCAGTCTCCATTCCGAAGTCAAATTCATGAAGGTACAACAGCTCCTAATCCGGGCAAAAAATTTAGCCACAACAGGGCAGAGACGCAAACCCCTGCAAATAAAGATATCAAAGGCAACATAACAACATACTCTCAGACTGCTCCAGTCAGTCATGAGAATGGAAGGATCAAGCGGACCAATTTACCTCGCGACTCTAAAAGGCCTGGTACATCAAACCCGGTGTTAAACATGTCTGTAATAAACAAAGTCTTAGGGGACGGGGCCACAAATACATCGCTGGAGGAGAAAAAACTTGTGGGGTCGGCATTGGCCAGGTTGGTGAGCACAAAAATCTCCAAGTTGCGAGGAGGCCAAGCCGTGTGACACTGCCATCTCCTGAGAGGAAGCAACTGAGTTGCAGGAAAGAGCATGCCCAAACTCCAAAATAAACTAAGTTGTGTGTATGTACTGATTGACGTATCATGTTCTTTTTAGTGCCCGGAAACCCGTAAGACATTATAGTAAAGGATCGTGTTGAATTGATAGGAACAGGAAACCGGGAGTGAATCATATGCAATTAGCGAGATGCACACGTGAGATGTTTCCATCATGAAAGTATTACTTTACTTCTGAACCAACACAAAAGCCGAGCAGCACTGAACCTACTAGTTGCCGAAGATCCTAAATCTACAGGAGCTTTTTCCTTTCAAAAAATGTTTTGAGGTGCCACAACTGCCAGCCGGCCACTCCCAGGCACACCAGTAACGACATGATCCCAAACCATGCCACCCTGGAGTTCGTCAGTTCGTTCAAGTCCCGCATTTCTGCCTCCCTGCACGTGCCACACGAGAACACTATTCAATTCACCCGAGTCCCAGATGTTGTTTTGGGAAGCTCCGAAACCAGCAATGGATAGTTACTTCACTATCATAGTCATACACCAAACTGATGAATGCAACTCCAGACATTAAAAAATAATGATAATAAACAGTCGTTACCTCTCCCTCAAGTAAAGCATCTCGCTATGAATGGAACCCACAGCTTCTTCCAGCTTCCTCAACTCGAGCTCCATACCCTGTAAATGAGACAAAAAAAGTTCAATCCCTCTGACCCCAGACCCACTTTCAACCTCTACTAACCACAAGAAGCCACCCCTTGAAAGAAATAACACACGAATTTAAGAAATGAAGTAGAAATTGCAAGTGGTATATATCAGATAACGGGGAATCTCTGTCACAGCAATACGTAACACAATTTGATAACTTCTAACGGACTGTCTAAATCTCTCCTGCAAAACACTCAAAACATTCAAGCCATCAAGGATAGAGGAATATGACAGTACATCGAGCTTGTCCTTCTTGGCAATGGACGCCCAGTCCTTGGCAGCCACTCCTGTCTTCCAATCCAGGGCCACATTGACAACCGCGTTGGGAGCGGTATTAGTCAACCAAAAGCAGGCCATGAAGTTCCCAGACTCCGTCGTCGTGAAGGCAAACTGTCCATCCTTCACACCCTCTTGGTAGTGTAACTGATTGCCATACGGCGACGTAACCTGCAGGCCCAGAACAACACCAAATTTGCATCAGTCATCAAGACAGTCACTTAATTGACAAGTTTACATCAGTCACCAATGTCGCATCACAATCGTTACATTGATGTTACAGCCCACAGCTCCGGCAATAAACTGCAGTAATTCACCTTAAGGACACCGTTTTGCAAGAGCCTACAACTCCAAAACGTAACAGTATGCGGCAGCGATAACAATCAACCAGCTCAAGGATTAAAATAGACAAATTCAGCTCTTCAAATAGCAAGCGAGTCTCACAGATCAAGGCCGGCAAAACAACAGGGCAGGTACTGCCAGTAGAACACCAGCATGAACCCCGCAACTGAATTTGCTGACAAAATGACATTTCCTCCGCGAAAATTTACTCAGTGAGAATTAAAAAAATTTTAAAAATTTTAAAACTCAAATTCTTCAAAAAGAAGAGAAATAACGATAGTCATCGTCACCAAGTGAGAATCACCATTAATTCTAGTACGCGCCATACAGTCTCCAGGAAACCAAGAAAATTTCCAAGACTTTCAGAAAATCGGATGCAGATACTCCAGGAAAGATCGAACCACCCAAAAAATCTTTAAAAAATCCAAAAAATCCATAAAATCGAAAAAATCACTGCTCGAGAACGAGGAGCGGAAAAAACAGAGCACAAACACACGACATCCACAAATCCACAACCTTCATCCACCAACCGAAGCTCTCAGGCCGCTCACCTTCACAGTGAGCTTGTGCGCGTCATCACTATGCACGATCTTGTAATCTCCCACCACAACCACATGGTTCTGAATCTCCTCCGCCACGCACTTGGTCGTCCGCGCGGTCACCTCGAACTGCACCGCTTGCGCTCCCCATCCCCCCAGCGCCAGCACCACCAACCCCACTAACCCCACCAGCCTCCTCGCCCCGCCCATGGCGTACCCCAATTCCGTTCGTTCGTAAGGGGGGGCTTCGATCCTCCTGGACAAGTAGAAGCGCGGTCGAATTGCTACCAGCAACCTAGGAAACGAGCAAGCACGCGATCGGGGAAGGAAGCTCGCGAATGGAAGAAACAGAATTGGAAACCCTAAGTGAGAGCATGGGGCTGAGTGTGAGAGACAGATTGATGGGGATGATGATATGGCATGGGATAATGTGTCATAGCATGGCGGGGATTGGATGGCCATGCCCTATGGGACGCCTTGTTGGACTTAAGGGCACACAGTCAACAAAACAAAACCATAACTCGCTCTCTTGGTTGTTGACTTTTAATGCTGGTTATTATTATTATTATTTTTTAAGGTTTGGACAGTTTGTTTTTTTATTATTTTTGGGTAGTACATAAAGCAATATTGTGCAATTTACATCCATAGACACAAATGAAATATGCACAATGGATGAAAAAAACATATTCATCCAAAAGTGTGTAAATTTATTCATAGTAGAGTGACAATTCTTTAGATTTTGTAGCAATTGAGTGATTTCATTTGTTGGTAATAGTAGAATCTATTGTCAAATATTCCCTCAATTTTTTTTTAAACTCTTGAGCAATAAATCATCCAAAAAAAACATTGGATAGGGGTGGTATCCAATGGGGGTCACAAATGCATTCAAGAATACCCTACGTTAAGGTCAAATTTGACATAAATTAAGTCATTTTTTACTTAATAAATTAAAAAATTCAAAGTATTGTCTCTTGGTTTACTAAAAACCAATAGTAGGTTCTAGTAGACTTTTGTATTTTGATTGTGTATATTTTGAAGGAGAAACATTTAGGAAAAAAATGATATTTTATGGTCCAATTGTTCGTGTCACAATTTGAGTACCTTTGATTATGAGTGTAAATACTTCATGCATTTGGACCATAAAATACTAATGAAAGAAGGTAATGCATAAGAGACAATTAATCATGTCCCAACAAGCAATTGAGCATTGTTCCTATTATTATGCCCTTAGTGTTTGACCTAAAGATAATAAGGTTGATTTGAAAGTAATAATAAATAAGAGAAACTCCTTCAACGTATCTTTATCATTGATTCATGTAGAGCATGAGTTCCAATATGAGATTTCCCATTTGAATAGTAATGGAATGAAGTTCATTTTTCACAATTTTTGTCATCCATTGGATAGATGGGAAAGCGTTTAGATAATAAATTGTGTAATGCTTTGTGGATCTTATTGGAAGCATCTACTTGCTCTTTGAAATTTTGTAGGGCAAGTTTTTGGAAACATACTAAGTTTTAGTAAATATTCTACATTCAAGTTTTTTGCACTTGTTATTAGGAGTGGTGTTTAGTGCACTTTTTAGGGCCTTATGTGCCCAAATGGCCTTCTAGAACTCAGATTAGTCTTCACAAAAATGTGGTAAAAAACTTAAAGCTCAATGTAAATGTCAACATTTTGCCTTCTAGTCATTAATACTATTAGTGAGGGGGGAAGGAAAGGAAGAGGGTCTTCATAAATTAATGGTGGTATAAGCAAAGCAAATGTACAAAAATATAATGGTAAGTATTGTATGGAGACAACTAAATGGTTAAAGATGTGTTATTTTATATTCCCAAACAATCAATTCACAATGATAGCCTCAATAGGCAAGTCATTGACTCATTGATATATACTTCAAAAAAATAATCATTCAAATTAATAAGCAATGAAGAAATGAAATACTAATAGAGAACCTTAAATATAGTTTGATTTTGATCAAGAATTATTGAGGCAATTACTGCCTCTTTTGAGGCCATTGTTGTGTGACAAATTGTCACAATGGGCCCCCAAAAAAATTATTTTTAAAGTTTTTATTCACCCCCCCCCCCCCCCTTCCCCCTTTTCAAAAAATTTTAAATTTTTTTGGAGGGAGGTGGTGAATAAAAACTTTAAAAATATATATTTTTTTAAATTTCCATTCACCCCTCCGAGCACCCCTCTCCCCCTCCTCCCTCCCCTCTTGTAATTTTCAAGGGGGTGTAAGAATGCCAAACAATATAGGATATATTGGCCATATACCAAATCGTATACCAAATTGTATATATATTTTTACCATATTTGTACTAGTATATATTCCATATTTGTATTCATGTTCAATATTCAGTATTTGTACTAAAATCCAACAGCTACAAATTTTTCTTTGCGGGGGGTGGAAATATTTTTTTCCCCCATCTAACGATTCTTGATTTTTGGAGGGGGAGGGCTAGGACAATGGAATCACAAATAAGCTATGATTGCCTCTTTTTGGTACATTGTTTGATTTGGCTAGCTCAATTTCTCTTCAAATATTGTTCCTATAACTTTTGTTAACACTTTTTGTAACATATATTAAGATTAAAAAGTTCCTTTGAAAAAGAAGAGAAATATCCCAAGGTGTTCACTTCCCATGGAAGTTACTATCCATTTTAGTTCAAAGTGTATTTTACAAGGGGATATTATTTTTTGAACTTGTAATTTAAAGTACCTTGATATTAGTTAATTTTAATTTTCAACCTTTAAATAAGAATCTTTAATTCTTTATAAATTTTTAAGTTTTGTTTTTGGCCATGGGCCTCTATTATGTATAATTTTTAGGTTCACATTTTTTTCTACAACATCAAATTTATGGTGCAAGTGCAACCTTCAAAATACATTTATAGTTTGGGGTCAAAACAAAGTGCATTATATTTTACAATATATAGATGGTTCCAAACTCCACTTGATGTTGTGCATACTATTCTATTACAAATTTATTAATGATAATGCTAGACACAAGCAAGTTCACAAACATAAGAAAAACATTGTATTGTGTCAGATTTATGAAATTGTGCAAAAACATTTTAGTATGATTCAACAATTGCAACAGTCATGTACTACTACAAAAACAAATGAAATTACAACTTTTGTGCTAAAAATCATAACTTCAATTGTGTGTCAATACTAACGGCCTACAATCCTCATTGAATGCAATATAGTTAGATATAATTATGAAACAAAAGATGATAGTATTTGAAGAATTTCTTATGACAAACATTAATTGTTCTCTATATATAATTTTTTGTTTCATTCAGTTGTAAGGCCAAAATTTCAAGCAAAAAATGTAAGGACAAAGTACCATTAGAAAGTAAGCTTTGCACAAGATAAACTACCAAAAAAAACACATAAGACTCAAAGTATTATTTTTCAAAAAAAGTCTTTGCTAATCATGAAGGTTAGAGGAGAAAAATAAACAATTTGAAAGTAGACAACCGTTCAAATAAATTGCCCACTAATTTGAAAATAAAATCTTTAAGAAAAAACTTCTTACTAATTTTTAATTATATAAGCCACCTCCTCTAAAAGAAACAATTGTAAATGACCAAATCCCATTATAAGGAAATATCTAAATTCCACAAACAATTGGAAATCTAGAAACTCAAATTTTCTTCATTTAAAAACTAGTGTTTTCATTTGAAAATGTTACAATCAA
The DNA here is from genome assembly GCA_947034895.1 of Rhytidiadelphus loreus. Taxonomy (NCBI): domain Eukaryota; kingdom Viridiplantae; phylum Streptophyta; class Bryopsida; order Hypnales; family Hylocomiaceae; genus Rhytidiadelphus; species Rhytidiadelphus loreus. The sequence continues at coordinate 24,536,004 of OX344764.1, forward strand.
AATCTCTAAAGTAACAAAACTTAATAGTTTAACTCCTAAAGTCCTAAGGCCCTTTTTTCATCAAAAAACATTCAAAATTGCCTATAACAAAGAACAATTCTATTGCAAAGAGCAAAAAACTTTACTAATTGAGTTTTTTTGCATATCTAATTGTAAAATTTTGCACTAGACTAGTGCAATATCAAGGGTAAGAAATTTTAGAGACTTTCACCATGTAGATTGTAAGATATTTTTGTTTAAAGTAAAGAAAGCGGGGCTTTGATCAAATAAATTCTTTTACTAAATTATTTGCCTTTGAATCTTCTTTTTAAAAAAGATTTGTACTAAACATTTGAATTTTGAATTTTGAAATTTTTTATACTAAATTTTGAGTTGAAGGTCTAGGAAAATGAAATTTTAAAAAATCCTTGATTTTCATTCTTTAAAAAATTGTTAAAAGTTTGTACAAGATTGAAGGAAAAAATAAATTATTAATATCTCTAAGATGAAATCTAATCCAAATGGTAAGAGTATTCTAGAAAGCATACTTTATCCTGTGAAAATTATTTTTTTTGAAAATTTGTAAGAATTGAATTTAGAAACAAATCCAATACTTTATTTTCTCAAGAAGTTTCTATGATTGCTTGCAAAACAAGAAGCTCTATAACTTTCACATCACTGATCCAAATGGAATCAAACAAAGCTTTTCATGTGGACAAAAATATCTTAGACTACAAGAAAGAAAAATTTTAAAATCTTATTTTGAGTTTTTGTGATATTTTGTACTCCAAGACAAATTACTTTTAGAGTTTAGTGTGACATAACTTTTGCCTCCTAGGTGTCAATTGGGATAAAAATTACATTTTCTAAAAGCTAATGTATTTATTTTTTCTTTCAAAAAATTCAAAAAATGAAGTCAAAAATTGAGATCATTGGAACCTACCCAAACTTTGCAATGTCTTCTAAGAAGACACTTGGTATTTAACCCCTAAAACATTAGGGGAGATTTTAGGGGTCCGGCATTAGAAGAGATTTCAGGATTTTAAGGGCCGTTTCGGGGCCGTTCCTGGCGTTGTTCCCCCGGCAGTCAAAGAACGCTGCAAATAGATTTTTTTTTTTTTCAAAAAATAAAATAAAATAAAATTTAAGTTCTTAAAATGAGAAACAAAGTTAAATTTTATTTTATTTTATTTTTTTGAAAAAAAATCTGACCTGGCCGTCTCTCGGCCAGGTCAGCACAGGCCGGGAACGGCGGATTTCGGCGGTTCTCGGGGGGGGTTCGAGTTGGGAACTCGCAGCCCTCCCCGAGAGCCAAAACACATGTAATGGAGACTGCGAGTTCACGGACTATGAACTCTTTGTGAACTGTAATCTGACGTGGCTAGAAGGCAGCCACGTTAGATATTAAAATTTTATTAAAATTTTATTTTTTTATTTTTTTAATATTTTTAAATTCTGACTGTACTTTTCTGTTCACAGTATGGGGAACAACTCCAAAACATGCTTCTATACCCCTCAAATCTCCTAATGGCCCAAGCCCGGGCCCAAGGGGTTTGAACAAAACACAAATGTATTATAAAATATAAGTTCTATAACTTCTTTGAAGTTTGCATCAGAGAAGATAATGTGAAGCATAAAAAATAGAAAGTATCCATATGGTCAAATTTTTAAAATTATTTTTAGATTCACTTCAAATGAATTTTGAAGATATAACTTCATAAATTTATCAAAAATACAATTTTTATCTTTAGCATTTGAATTTCTTTTTGATTGGTCAAAATTGTGGGTTCTATTGATTTGTAAAAAATGCATAAGATCTAGCTAAGTAATGAGAACATCAACACTTTTCCCAAATAGTAAGTTTTTCAACACTAGCCAATTCTAGACTCTTTGTGCTATTTCTCTTATAATTTCTATTTGACAGTAGCGATCTTAGTTTTGAATATACATATAGAAAGACAATCCAGTCTCTCAAGGAAAAATAAATTGAAAAAAAGTTTTTTTCTACCCAAAAATTCTGCCCGAAGTCGGGCAACAACCATAAAATCGATTAAGTTGTAGTTTTCACAAACTAACATTCAACAAGTGATTTAATAATCAATAGGGTACATCCCATCACTTTAGACTAATTAAATTTTTTTATTCAATTGTTTAATCCCTAGAGGACAAAAGTACATTTCTAGCATAAATTGTCAAAAACTACTAGTTTTTAGATATATGAAAAAAAAATGAAAAAAAGCTATTTTTTGAAGTTCACCCATATAAATTTTTACTAGACTTTTATGAAAATGTGTCATTAGATGAGATTTGAGGCCAAAAGAGGGTCATTTCAAGCGTGTTCCACAAGTTGTGAACTAGTGCACTCCTGGTCAAAATATTAAATAATTAAAAAATAATTAATTATATACAAATAATTAATTATATACAAATAATTAATTATATAAAAATTAATTAATAAATATTATCTCACATGACAATCTCTCGACCACAACGTGAGATCTCTAATGTGGCAAAGTATCCAATCCTTTATAAACAATAGTTTTTTCCATTTTTAAGAAAAACAATTTCTTTTCCATTTTATTAAATTATCTTGTGCAATTCTAGCCTTGCAGTTTGCTAAAATCTTTTCTTTTCCTTGCACTTTTTAAATTTTTGCCACTATTCCTCACTATCTGCAAATCCATGGCCTTGTTTAAGACCTCAATCACATCTATGGGAAAATTTTCAAAAACTTTGACTACGTGGATTGAAAGATTATAGTGATTGAAGGTAGATGAATTTTTTTTCTAAGAACCCACTAAAAAGGTTTGGTAGACTTTAAATCCTAGAGTGAGATTTTTGCACTACATATAGATTTTATTAGACATTTGCATCTATTATTACATGAATTGCATACTTGCCAAATTTAGATGTAGATGTAAAATTTAGCAAAAGATTTTCTAACTGCCCAAATTGACAATTCTTTTGAATAGCATAACTATAGATCCAAGTACCCAATCAAAAAATTGTATTCACCCATAAGAAGTACATGTCTACACTTTGTATCAAAATTTCATAAAAATCCATTGAAAACTAAAATTGTAGGAACCTACTAGAATTTTCAATTGGTTGTTCAACAATCATTTGGTCCTTTACAATAGGGATTAATCAATCAAAAAAACTTTAGAAGTTGTAGAATAAATTGATAGTAATGTTGAAAGTTGATGGTGAACTCAACCTAAGAAACAAAGTATATATATAATAAGTAAATAAATATATATAAGCATATAATTGCAACCTTGCAAATGTGAAAGTACATTCAATTTCAAAGCCTTCTATGGGATTGGAATCATTTCCAATCCATCTTATGATAGGGAAAAAAATGATTGAACAAAACAAAGCATGTGATTCAATACAACTTAAATTTGAATTAGAATTTTGACTTTCATGCTTATTTTGTTCAATTTTCTTCTTTTACTTATACAATGGATGGGAAAAGACTTTGAAGTTGTGTACAACCTATCTCCACCTCTAATTTCGCCTCTAATGTGAAAATTGGAGAACCAAAATCTAAACATTTTTAGTTTTCAATTTAGAAAAATCTAATTTAGGTGAGATGTGGTAGTTCTTTAGAAAAGGCACTAGCCCAAAAGTATAAACTCTATGTGAGTTCGACCTATACGGTGCATTTTAATCTTTGGGCTTAAAAATTATATTTTTTAGAAGTAACATAGAATCTACAAAATTATACAAGAACATATACTTAGAATATTTTTGGAACATTATAGAATAATTATATTTTAAAGGCATTATTTATAAGGCGCTATAGATTATTCTTTGTATACACATGTACGATATATGAGATACATGTGCTCATGCCCTCCAATTTACCCAATTGTCTTTTCAAGCAATGGAGAAGTTGTAAGTCCTATTAAGCAAAATACTATGTGCAAATCTCCTAAATTAAAAAATCTATATTTTTTAGAATTTTGATTCAATCTAGGCCAAAATTCTAGACCTCAAAATAGAAGTTAGTAATTAATTTAATTTTATATTATATTCTAAAATGTTGTATATACAATCTTAAAAAGTGTGATACACTCCATCTAAATTTTTCTATGAGTTATAGGGCTTAAAAGCTTAAATGAGTTTTAAGTACAAAAAACTTCATCCAAATACACTTGTCTTTTGAAAGGATGATTTAATTGTAAGTTTAGTTCATAATTTAGATTCTACACTTCAATTCTTACACGTTTCTAGTCTAATTTTTAAAATCTACTTTTTGCTTTATTATTTTCATCCTATTACTTCATCCATCTATCATTTTTTTTACCTTTTATTTAATTCTATGATGTTGTATCAATTTCAAATTCACTCTAGATTTACTATATATAGACTTGTAGTTTGACTTTTAAATTGCATCCATAAATCATCGTTTCATCAACAACTTCTATAACTTTCTTCCAAACTTCATCTAATGGTAACTTCTAACTTTTTGTTCATTTTAAAAGTCGAATGACATTTGGAAACCAATTTAAGATATCTATATGATACTTCAATTACTTTGAGACTTTATCCTATTTAATGATTTCTTGATCTAAACCTCAAAGTCTAAATCATTGTAATCAAGATTGTAATTCAACCATGTGTAATTTTTGAAGTTCCAACCCAAACTTATAAATTCTTGTCAATTTTGACTTTTCACAAAGTGTATTATAAGTGTCCAACTTAATTATTAAAACTTTCATCCAATCATTTTTTTCATCTACAACTCTAGTAACTTCTAAAATTATCATTAAAAACTCTTTTGTAACTTCCATAATTATCCCAAAGACTAATCCAATCATTTCTAAAATTACCTTGAAAAAGTTCTAGTAATTTCTAAAATTGTGAAAGTAAATAACCTGAAAATTTGTAAAATCACCTAAGTAATTAGAGATAAAGTAAATGGGGCTTATCTTGCCATGTCATCTTCGTCTATTTTATTGTACTAAAGTCTATTAATGTTCGAAAACATCAAAAAACTTTAAAAAAAAACCCTTTATACCTCCAAGGTTCTTTTACACTTCAAATTTTTTGCAAATAACACTTTTGCATTTCAACAATATCTTTCATGCTAATGTTGTAAGTTTCTCCTAAAGTCTAAAAGTTTTCATTCTTTTCTATTATTCCCTATATATGAGGATTATAATAAAACACAAACAAAGGACAACTACATATTGATAAAATAATTAAAGGACAAAAGGACAATTTTATGAATTCCTTAGTTGTTTCAATTGAACAACTTTCTTAAATCTTGGAAAAACCAATAGTATTGTGCATAAACAAAACAACAAGAAAGCAAAGTAGTGTGTCAAAATCTAAATAAAAAATGACAAACTAATCTCTCCATTAGACTACATGAATGAGAAATTATACCATTAGACTACACTATGCTTCAAAACTATTCCACACTAATGAGGAATTATGCTTGTTACAAGCTTGGTTACAAGAGCTAGTAAAGAAAACAAGAGCTATGCCCCCGTCCTTTAATATAGTTAATAGATTTGTGACCTAAAATAGTGGAACATCACAAGTTTTGGTCCAAGTATTGTCAAACGAATTGACAAACAAGACAATTGTTCATCAATACACTAATGATCACTGTCAAGATCTCCATCATGTGTGTGACATACATACTTATTGTTTGGGCACACATACAATCACCCCCCCCATAAATGTTAAAATTTAATTTGTGTTATGGAAATTTATGTTGAGATCCTTACTTGATTGATTTGGTAAGTGTTAAGTGATATGAAATGTTGAGCTTCCTACTTGATTGATTTATCTTTAATAAATGATAAAGTTGAAAAGATTGTAATAAAGTTGTGGTGAAGTTGGATAACATAGTAAAAAGTTGTAGGATTTAGAGATGTTGAAGATACACTTGAGATTTTGAAGAAATTTTTGGAACAAAAACCTAATGACATTACATGATTCATCGAGAATATTTGAGCACTTCAAAAGCAAGTACAATCTTGATGTATAGAAAAATCTCCTCAAACTTCTCTCTCTCTATATATACTTTTTTTCAACCAATTTAGATGAATGATGACTCATTTTTTTTGTACTTTCATCTTTTATTTTTACAAACATTACACATTTATGTTTGAACTCTTGTAAATTTTATTTTTAAAATTTTATTCTTGTAAATTTTATATACTATTGAGATCAATTTTCATAAGTGTTAAATATAACGGAATAATACTTTTATTATTAGTCTATATGTGTTACACTATTGTCTATGCCCGACCTAACACTTACTACGGACGGCCCATCATCCTCGTCGACACATTTCGTCCTTCCCACCATTTCTCGTCCACCTTACCCCTTTCGTTCGTTTTCTCCTTCGTTCGTTCATTTGTCTCGTCCGTTCGTTCGAGCGTCTCCTTCCCTTTCCTGTCCCCTCCCCCGTCGTCGTCTCTCTCTCCTACTTTGTCTGCGCATTTCTGCTTCCCCTGTTCCTTTTCCTTCCACCGCAGCCTTTTCAAATCCTTACAAACCACTGCTACGTTACCCCGCGTCCATGTCCTTCTCTAACCCTGACGTCGTGCTTAGCATGGTGAAGTCTCCACTGCGCTCTTGTTGCTTCTTTTGATCGCTCGGCAAGTGTCGCACTTATGACAGGTCAGTTTGCTGCAGCCTTTTGTCTGCGTGGAATGGGAGGCGTGTGTGTTTCGCGTTCCGGAGCGAGGTTAAGTTAGGTCATTGAGTTTTTAGTTTGGTGAGGCTGTTCGGGAGAATCTAAGGGCGTACACTATGGATTGCGGCGGGATGACTTAGTTTGAAAACTAGCGAGAACTTTGGTTTCAGAAGTCGTTAGGTCGATCACGGCGTATTTTGTATTGGCAGGTGATTGTGGTTTGTGTAGTTAGAGTTTTTTATTTTTTTATTTTTTAATGTTTTTGTTTGTTCAGGCGCATTTTGAGTGATTAGTGGATTTCTGAGAGTGTAGTGATTTGTCGTGGTGGAAATGTTTGGTAAGAGCGTGGATTGATAAGTGGAGTGTAAAGAGAGGTGGAGGATTTTGTATTTGAGGAGAATCAGGTGAGAGGTTTAGTTGTTTGAAGTAATTTCGGTTGCGGTCATTTGTGCAGTGTTTCATCCTGGAGGAGCTTGAGGGTACTTTATTTGATTGAATCGGGATGGAGCGCGTCGGAATGTAAATGGAGAGCATGAGGCTGGAGTGTTCTAGAGGGAAGAGCAAATTGCAGCGATTAGGCTGTTATGAATCGCTGGCAGTAGTAAGTCGAAGCGGTTTGTAATAGACGTTTCATAGAGGAAGGAGGCTTTGCGATGAATTAAGAATCGAATCGCTTCTGTTGCATCATTATTTCTTGAAGTACGGAGGCTCTATTCTTTAGTGATATGTACAGGGTGGAAGCGGTGCGTGCTTTTTACATCAAGATAGGAGAGGAGAGGCGTGGAATTTCTATCCAGTAGTATGATTGTGAGAACATATCAACGGCGGAGTCGGACTGGGCGTAGCCTGTCCGATGGTGGATTCGGGGGCGAGAGTTCTCAATCCCAGGACTCTCCATGGAGTAGCTCTCAGGAGACATTCCCTCTCTCACAGGAGGCATTCCCATCGTCACAGGTACTGATGACAAGCGTAACCGTTATTCATGTGAAGTTTCATATGAGCTCTAAGTTTTAGGTTGGTATGTTGCGTTTGAACGATTCTAAAATCTAGTTGCACGTGCCATTTTGTGTCGGTCGTGTACTTCCTGTGAGAGTATTCCTCTTATTTTGGATTCATTGCTTTCTGCTCTAGGTTTGATCACCTCATCTTTGTTTGGATCAACTTCTCAACCTGACTTGGATAAATTTTCAAAACGTGTCGACAAATTAAATCCAGAAGTCTAGGCAAACCTCAAGCCGCCTTTTCTCGATTCATGCATTCTTACGTATTGTTTCTTCCCCCCAGGAGTCTTGCTGGTGGCAACCCGAGAGCGAGAACTGGACCCTGCCACAAGGGGGTTTACCGGATGAGAATACCTTGACTGGGTTTACAAGGTCGCGACCACCGGTATGGTCTAATAGACAGGTGGAGAACGGAAGTGTTATCACAAATGTACCCCCTCTTTCTTCTCAAAACAGTCAAGATGTGAATGGAGATGCTTTCAAGGAGAAATTGGTTCTGGATAGTGATGAAGCAGCTGACAGATTTCCCAATCAAAGGTCTGAATGGGGTGGGACGGGCATCTCGACAAACAGTTGGGGACCTACCACTCCGGCAACAGCAACTTTGCTAGAAGCTCAGGAATCTGGAGAGCTGATGGCACATATGGATGAAGCCAATTTCGCATTAGATGGCCTGAAGCCTGGGCAACCCTTGCGTGTCCAACGAGCTAGTCTTCAATCCCTTCTATCATTATGTGGCTCGATGCAGCGGCGACGATTGTTGAGAACTCATGGGTATTTTCCTAAGCTTGAACTCGAGGGCCCCTTGTATGACGAGGGTTATGGTGGACTAGTCTGCGATTCTTCATGTCCATTGGGAAGTTTAGTTTGTTAGCCTCGTGATGCTTGACAAACCTATTTCAATTTCTCCATGGCTTACCCCTTAATTACTGGTGGATTGCGTCAATGAACTCGCTTGTCTGGAGTTGTGTCCATTTAACCTAATTGCATATCTTGATGCCTCTTTGTACTTGTTTTCCCAGGTTGGTGAAACCTCTCTTCGATTCAGTCGTGGCTCTTCCGTTGGATGATCCTCCTCTGGCTCTAGCAGCGGCCGCTGTACTGTATTTTCTTGCTCTTGATGTAAGGTTGAACACACACAGTGTTGGTCTTGGGAATTGTAGAAAAAGAGCGCATCTTGTTCGTTTGCAGCAGCTGTGTTGACCTATGACCTTAATATATTGTTCCTATAGATTATGGTGTGTCGAACCAATGAAGTCTACTTTAGCAGAAGTCAAAGCACAAGTCTTCCTTAGTAATGAAGTACGCTGTAAGCATTCTACGTCCTGCAAATGCATACGAGCTATGTAAACAAAAGAAATGAGCAAACCTAATCATGGAGCTGTGTCATCTGCTGTTATATGACTTTAATTGGAGTGCTTCCTTGCATTATGTTCTGACAATTATGGCCTGCTTATGGTTGTATCAGGGTCAGAATGAGGAGTTGTTTGATTCTGCATCATGTGTGCGCTTTTTAATGGGATTATTAGGCTCGTCCCTTTCCCGGCCAGCAAATAAAGCTTCATCAACGGTTGGCAACAAGCTGGCTGGTCTTGCATTCAGATTGAAAAGCGGCAATGTAAGCTCGGGAGTTGATAAAGCAGGAGCAGCAGTTGTAGCTGAGGTACATCAGTTATTTGCTAAAGATGAGAAAAGCCCTTTTGGTCATTTGAACAAGGATGAGACAAGTGGATTTTTGCTTGGACAAGAGGTTTCATCGAAGTGGCTGGCATTGTTGACAGTTGAGAAAGCATGCATCTCTCCTGTTGTGCTTGAGGGTAAATCATATCTGAACTGTCGTTACTCAACACATTTCGAGTTAATGGAGTCCTGGACGGCTAGTTCGTACGCTTGAAGCATAGTGTTTTATTACCTCTTTTTACTAATATTATTTGTAATTCAAGTTTTTCCATTTGGGGGAAGAATTAGTGTTATAGTGTTTTACTCCCTCCATTTAAATAATCTCGAATTCGCTTTTATACGTTGTGGGACGGTTAGAGACTTGTTTTGCGTTTGACATTGTGCTATTCTTTCTCGCAAATTTTTGGCAGATAATTCTGGGGCCGCACGAAGAATGAGTGGGTTTTTCAAAGAGAGACTTCGAGAGCTTGGAGGTCTTGATACCATATGTGACCTAGCTGCTGGTTGCTTGCGGAACATACGGGTATTCATTATACCCCGTAACCTTTTTCTCTTGGGGCTTGGTTGTTCCATCTGTTTGCATTCCTATTTCAGAAATTGTCACTTGATGTAATTAACACCCATTTTGAAGGGCATCAGATTCTTTAGGTAATGGTTCCTCACAATCTGCCATTGATCTGTTCGTTGGGGAAGACTATGTGCCTCGGAATACTACGAGGATTTTGGAACTCCTTCTCTAAGTCCATGACTATCGCAGGAAGCGTTGGAGGCTGAAGAGGCCGAAGGGGGGAGTAAGAGCAGGTACTTTACGGCACTTGAAAAATGTGAGAAAAACGGAGGAGTGGGTATGCTACTGAGGTGCCTTCTTGTCATGGAAAATGTGACTTTTCTCAGCGAGCAGAATCAGGTGAGCCTTGTCAGTGCGGCATGGATTTTAAGTGGTTGATATGTCAATCTGGTCTGTATCTGATGCTTATCAATCTGAATTGATTTTGGTTTACAGAGACATCTGTTAGAGTTGAGACTACCTCGAGGTAGCAAGGATGCTCCAGATACTTTTATTGCTCTCATCATCGCCACCATCAAGTTGTTGTCTGGTAAGCTCCTGTCTTTGATTTTCTCGAATGAAGAGATACATTCGAAGCCATATTTTATTGATACTGTAGTTCAATATGTTGCCTCTTTTGTAATGAGTGTGCTGTGGTGAGCAGAGCTTGCTGACTGCCACAAGGAGAGGAAAGAGATACGTGATCAGTGCAATGTGGAGCTACGTGGTGCAAAAGCTATTAAGAAAATGGACAAGGTGACTGAGAATTCTGCTTCATCAAGTTTGAAGTGTAAGCGCCAACAGTGCAATGCTTGCGTAAAACATTTGCTAGAATATACAGAGAACACGCATGCCCAAATTTGTAGGAGGTCAGCATTAGACTACAGGTAGTTAATCTTAACGATGTTGAAAAACACATATAGTACTCTTAGTCCTGCATTCCTAGTACCAGATTTATGCTTGTAGAAATATTTGACTTCTTCAAAAGTTTCTAGTCCTTGGCAACTCGCTCTGAATTAGATCAACGTATCTTTTTTGGTTCTTATCTCTTGAGAAATGCCTTATAGTAGGGTGGGTGTGTCCTCCTCAAGTTTTTTATTGAAACATTACATTTCTTCAAGACGTTTCCATCATCTGGAGTTCTTCTGATCTGTATTTGAAAATGGCATATTATCCTCGCACCCCTTGTGTCACTAAGTACGGGTCTTACAGAATTTACAGATGGAGACCACTGTGAATGTTGGCATTTGCAAGTCATGTCCTTGTATTCTAGCCTGCTTGTAAGAAATATTTAATGGCAAGGTCACTCTATTCTCGTGAAATCATTATGTCCGGATGTATTTAAGGAGGCTTGTTTTTTGTACTTGCTTGCAGCTTTTGGAGCTGTCAACAGGAGTGTATTCATCGAGGCTAGCAAGAAGGGGCCAGGAAAAGCTCTCTTGAGACTTAAATCTGAAGCGCACAGAAGGCAGTCCGTCAGTAGCAGTGTTGAAAATCCACTTTCCAAACAAAAGTCTGCCCCTCCAGAAACACTTTTTTCAAGGTCTTTGCTGCGAATATCTGGAACTTCATCGTCTGGTGCGCATGAGGCAAAGCCATCGTCAGAAGCCTTATTTTTGAAGCGAAAAGAAAGCTCTCCCATCGATGATTCACAGGACCCATTTGCATTTGATGATTTTGAATTGGACTTGGGATCAGAAAAGGCAAGCAAAAAGAGAGGAAGGAAATTAGGGATAGTAGAAGAGGCAAGCGACACTGCAAAAGCCAGTGGGCGCAGAGATCCATCTGATGGCCAAGATCCTGCTGTATTGAGAAAAAGTGCAGAAGATTATAGAGAGCCTAGTCCTCATTTGGCGGAGTGTCTGTTGTCTGGTGTCAAGGTACGTATACTAGTAATCTATTACTGTTACATGTTTCTCAGTTGATTGTGCTACTTATATTCATAGTTTGGTTTCTTTAGTGCAAGTCGGATCGTGCCATTTGATCTATTAATATTTTGCGGGCTTTGATTGCATATTTCTAACCTTATTTTATTCAATTGACTATGTGCTAGGTCCTTATGAACCTTACAAATAATAATCCAGTTGGATGTCGACAAGTGGCAAATTGTGGAGGCCTTGATGCAGTTTCATCGCTGTTGGTGGCATACTTTCCCAAACCCTCAGTTGAGGCATTACAAGTGCCAGGCTCATCGTATGGAAAATTGAAAGGAAAAGACAGCGACACAGACGAAGATTTGGAGATGGTGGTAGTAGCTCTAGGTGTTCTATGCAACCTTGTTGAGAGGGATGAGGGAAACAGGTTGGTTGCAGTTTTCATCTGCACTGTGTATTGTTCATCCTACTGTACTTCAACTTACTTGATCATTTGGGATGTTGAACTTGTGTAATTGCTCAGAGTTTTTGTGGATTTCACAGGTCTCGATTAGCAACTCTGGATGTAGATTTGCCGCCACATATAGCCGCCAAAAGAGGCAGCGTTTCGAGTAAATATGGCATGCTTGCTCTGCTTTGCGCTTTGTTTCTGAGCAAGCAAGGGGCAGGGGAGGCAGCAGAGGCAGCTGAGGCAGCAGAAGCCATTGAAGAGAAAATGTCGTCTGAGGTGAGTCCAATTTAGTGGAACAGGTGGTGGCGTTTCATTTTCATTATCCGTGTATGTGCGATTAGAAGTTGATCTCCGTTGTTTCATCTAGAATAGGTCCGCAGACTGTATTGATACTGAGGGTATATGCTCACATGTCTCTAGGGGTGGCGATTTTCGGGTCATAATCGTTCATGAATACATTCGTGATGGGGTTGTTGTCATTTATATTAGCCGAGTCTCTACAGTTAGCTTAGCGTCAGCTATTGTTCGAGGGCTGTCTTGTAGAAGCTCGACTTCATCTTCTGACTGATTTTGATATTTTAGAGTCATCTGGATCACCAGTTTCAAATTTTCAAAATTTCTCTAATTTAATTAGTGCTGGGAGTTCATTCAGGTACATCAGTGCTATAATAGTAGAAGATTTTGAGAATCTAATTGATTGTTTGCTGCGAATATAAGGTGGACGAGGAAGTGAATATTTCGGAGGGGGAGCGGGAAGCAGAGGATATGATTGTTGAGGCTTACACCGCAGTGTTGCTTGCTTTCTTATCGTTGGAGAGGTATTTGTGTACCTTTTTGAAGCCTATAGTTTTCTTAGATTCCTTTCGACTGCATGTGTGACTTTTATTCCTTCTAATTCTTTCCCTTCCTCGTGTTTGCTAAGAACAGTGTCTGTTAATTCACTCGTGGTTGCAGCGATGTGGTTCGCCTTGCTATTGCTCAACTCCTACCTGGAGATGATCTAAGCTCGTTGGTTCCTGTTATGGAGCGATTTTTGGTACGTGATCTGGATCCTTCTGTAATCGCTTTCAAGTATTGGTTATTTGACGCTCGAGTACTCTTCTGTTATATTGCCGTCCCATTCCTGCTAGCCGAAGTTTTGGAATTCTAATGGATTGAATTAATGATTCTACACCATTCGTGTCGCGAATGATCGAGCTAATGTAAGTTAGCTACAACTGTATGCCTATTAGATTCGTTTTTGTATGGTGCTGGCTTAGTGACGGGGTAAGAATATATTTCTGATGGAGCCTATGCCTTTTCAGTCACGAGTAGTATTGACATTACATGTTCTGTCTATTTGTTTTAATGACTTGTTTTGTCTTCCGTTTTACAGGCATTCCATTTGTCGTTGAACATGCTCAGCGCAGAGACACATGCCGCGATTACAGAGGTGATCGACTCCTGCCAACAACCCATGCCACTCAGGGAGCTGCTGATGTGATGAGCCGGATTGCAAATAATCTTTCTTGCTTTCTTGGCACAAGGATCACATGGGACCCGTTTGGTTAAGGCCACCACCTTGATGGGCTTCTGTATACTAGCATATTGTAATGCGACGATGGTCCTGTGTTTCGGACTATTTCTTTCTACATGTCTCATTGGCTTGTATTTGTTTCGAGTGTTAGGCCTCAAGGTGGTGGCTTCTGTTTTAATGAGTTGATTGCAGTTCAATTTTTTCGTGGAACCCGATTCATGGTTTGTGTAAGATGGTTGGTTGCATGTCCAGTTATTGCATTAGGCCAGTAATTGCTGCTCCTCAGTGTCAAATAAGGCAGGTGAACATGCTATACCTGACAAAATTTGCACTCAGCATAGTTCCTATTATTAATCAGTTTCCTTTTTCGATTCTTCTGAGCGATTGTCATGGAAATCAAACACATCGAGTTGTGCATTGTTTGGATAGTTGATGCAAAATTTATTAGGATTCAATTTTGAAATTTTGAAATGACCAACCTTTAAGAAATGCAACTGTTCAACACGAACCTTGAAGTCATCCATCAAACACTAGAAGTCTTCTTTGGAGGAATGGGTTAATGTATGTTTTGGAACTTTGTTCTTTACTTTTGATTGGAGACTTCAAATCATAAATGGGTTTGTGGAGTTGAGAGTTTGCTTCATTAGCCTTCTTAGGTTCATTAAGAACCAGAGGAGCTGCAGGGTAGTGCCGATCCAACAGTATGAAGAGGTTGCTGGAGAGCCTGTAGTGTACTTCGGTTGCCAATTCCGCCCCAAAAAATGGCTCAAAGATGAGTGGAATTGAATATACAGTTCTTTGACATTTTAAAAAACACTGGTTTATTTGATTCTACCCCAAATAATGGCTTAAAAAAATGAGCAGAATCAAATATATAGTACTTTGATGTTTTGATAAACACCGGTTTATTTTCTTCAAGTGATTCCTGAACTCTTGCTACATTTACAATTGCTACACTTTGAATGCAGATGGCAAATTGGTAGTAACGTCAGGAACTATTGTACCTGCGGTGGTTACAGCTAGTAAGGTAGGTACACATAAATGTGCCACTCACCTTAGAGTGCCATCTTCAGTGTGTGTATATCTTCAAAATCACTTCTGTACCTATGTGGAAGAAATGCTTTTAGAATCAAACTTTGTTCCTTAATTACTTTTGCATACAGAATCCAAATGCCATGTTCTCTGGTGTGTTGGAACCTCCTATCACTTGCCAACAAGAACATGTGAAAATCTGACCAGTCTAATAATAGTAGATAGGATCAATAGCAAAAAGTGGAGGTTTTAGATGTACCTACTTTGGGTAGTCAGGGTTGGTGGGGTTTTTTAATTTCATTTGGGGGCAGTGTGGAAAGTGATTGTTATAGGAGTTATGAGCCTCTTTACATCCATAAGTATAGACAAAACATACAAAATGTGGATGATAATTCTTTTATTGATTGAAATGTATATACATTCATCCAATATGGAGTGATTCTATGCAAAGATTTTGTAGCATTTTAGCAATTTCATCCATTGTAGAAGGTGGAATATGTAGCCAAGTATTCTCATCAATGACATTTGTATTGCATTTTAGCAATACATAGCTCCAAAAACAACCCCGTGTGTGTGGCTATCCTTGTCAAATAATTAATTATTGATGGAAATGCAATTTGTTAGATTTCTTATTTCTAATCAATTTTTTAAAATTATTTTTGTACAAAATGATATTAAAAAATGTAGGTATCTATTTTTAGAAGTTTTTTTTAGCCAACCTTGACCACTAGGTTTGGAATACAATTTAATTCAATTACTCATGTCCACACTAATAACACTCATTTATACTAAATTTCGAAATAATACAAATTTGTGAGGCGAGTTGTGAGGCCAACAAATATAGTACTTTATAATATTTTAAATAAAATCAACATAATTTGGTCTTCACTATCTTTGTAATATCTCAAATAAGGTACTAGTATTTATAATAGATAATTTAAGCATTTTAGCCTGTAGGATATAGAGAACTTGTTGAGAAATTGAGCTCCATGTGTGGAAATAAGAATGAGGAAGAAAGCAAAAAAAAGGATTTTTTTCCTCAAGAATGAATATTTTATTCAATATAAATGTGGAGTTTTCATTCAGATTCATTCAAATCTATTAGACTCACCAATGACGGTTAGTTTTGGAACTTCCCCTTGAGTAAGGAGAGAAGAGAAATTGGTGAACAAGAAGGTACAAATAGAGAATCTCTTTCAATGAACAATACATCCACTTGTTGTCCACAATAGGCCACCTCATCAAGCCATTACAGGGAGGTTGTCTGAAATAGGTACCTCTACCTTATAATGATTGTCATCCAACTTCCATTTAGTTTCATGACATTTTCATTTAGAATTGTCAAAATTCCGTCTAGAAATTTACACTGGTCAAACCATATTCATCCAAATTATTGTGAGGAAATCTTGAATTGTTCAATCTTTTGAATTAATTCCAGTAACTTTTGAAGTACTATACATTCCATGTCAAAAAAAATGCTTCCCATTGCACTCCATTTTTCCTAGTGGAGTTGGATCTTCTATCACCAACAAGATTATTCATTCTCGATTCATTCAACTTGGCAATCTCACTCATGTTATTCAATTTAGAGTTGGATCATTTTCAAGGAACCATTAGGATTTGAAAAAAAAAATCAAATGTTATATTATATCCGCTTGGGCAATTAGGGTGATACATTAACACATTTTTCACATATTTTGGAATTTGAATAACCCAGGGTCCTCTAGAGGTTAAGTATTCACATCCACTTGCAACCCAATGGAAATCAACACCTACGAATTCTTACCTACAAAGTACATCTTCGAACATGAGAACCTACACTCAACTTTGGATTTACTTATTATCAACAGCTTTCAACAGTTTTCAAAATTATAGGTTTTGCGTTGTAGAATGTGGACAAGCTGCTGGCAAGCCAAGTTGAGGAGCTTCAGGGCGATGATCTTCACTAGGCAATTAGTGAAGCAGAGAATCAGTATCCATTGTTCCAGTCGTGCACTTGGAACCTTGTAAATCAGGGAGCAATGAAATTGATGTGCAGTTTCTCAAGAGCGAATTTTGCGAATTGTTTCATTCTCCCTCTGTAATCTGCTTGGTGATTATGCAGACGAGATGATGCGTGGTCTAGTCGACAGCTTTTCTTCACAGCAATAGATACGGAACTTCCGTCTAACCTGTGTCTGCAATCTGCAATTCATTGCTCCAAAGTCTACGCATTCATTTTTGGGTCAAACTGCTCTCTACCTAATTCTTACCGTAAGAAAGGAAACCCAGTTAACACTTTCAACTGACAGTTTTATCGATGCTCATTTCGTGGTTTTACATATTTGATGCTAGACACTTGGGAAATGTGCTGTGAATAATCTACTGCATTTCTTACATGCACTGTATCCTAGTGTCATTCTCACATGTAATGAGTATATGGGGTGTTGCAATATTGTTGCAGAGGAAAGGCTCAAGATGAAGGCTTGAAGGGTAGGATGCACAACAACTGACGGTTTTATATTTGCTCTGTCGATTCTTAATTATCACTGTCATTGAGATATTGCAACTCCGGTGACAATATTGCCACACCACAGACTGAGAGTAAAAATATACTTCCATTCATGTCGATACAAAACATAAGACTTGATGTTTTTTAGTGTAGCCTTTCCCACTAATGCATGAACAGAGTACTATACTCTGTATAAAACTTCTATGCTACCATAGTTACAGAACTGCAATAGCCAAATTAGCAACATGTGTAAGAGTACCCAACTCTTCTCCAACTCAGACGAAGGCTTCCTAGGCTTACCCCTCCATCAGGTGGCGGAGCCATGAGACCTGAGTAACTACGTTGAAGCATGCTCCGCTCCAGCTCCATCTCAACGCCTGGAACTCGTTGGTTGACGTCTTGTAGCCGCTGCTCCTGTAGGTATAACTGATCTGATCACTGAGGGTTCTGAATCCCGGATTCTTGGAGCTGCTAACGCTGAATACGTTGCTGATTTTGAAACTGCAACATTTGGGCACCGAGTTCTTGGATTTGCCGTTGCTGAAGATAAATCTGCTGTTGCTGATCAGAAATTTGTTGACGCTGAAGATAAATCTGCTGTTGCTGATCAGAAATTTGTTGACGCTGAAGATAAATCTGCTGTTGCTGATCAGAAATTTGTTGTTGCTGAAGATAAATTTGTTGTTGCTGAGTGCTCACACATGTTTGAAGTAAGTCCCATTGGTCACTGCCGTTCACACTCATTCCACTCTCCGTGTTTGCTGGCAGCAGTGGTACTGGCGGGGCAGATCCCTCTTCAAAACCAAGGCTATGGCCATTTGAAAGCGTAAGACCCTGAACATCAGTCGTCAAATGGTGTCAGAAACCTAAACCACCAAACGTAGTGCATTTGTGATGAGGCACAAACCCACTAAAACCTGCGCTTCTTTCCCGTGGCTTTAGAAATCATTCATTTATAAAGCCAACACATGGCTGTATGAAATACCTCAATCTTGGTTCTATTGCAACTAAACATGCTTGTTGAAGATCTATACACTGCAAAAGCATTATTTCAAGGTTATATTGTGACTGGGGCCCGAGGTACGACTTTAAATACCGTCAATTCATCGCTTATTCATGTAGTATCCACATTGTACATATTTTAATGTTTCAATGAATTAGAATTCTCTCAAGAACAGGAACAAGACCTAGAAACAGATTCCAATCTACTGGTGAAAACCACTCAAAAGCAGAACCTTGGAAGAAGTTCCTTACCTCATGCATTCCATCGAAAGAATGGGATGCGCACTCCAAACCTTGATCTTCAAACATGGCATTATCTATTCCAAAGTTTTCAACCTCATTCACAAGGGCTGGTTGTTGATGTTCATAAGGGTTGAAGAAGCTCGCGATGAAAAAATCCACATTTACCTCATCTTGCTCTGGAGTCACCTCATTTTCCCAAGCTTCAGACATTTCCTGCAGCAACAAGGCTGCCTCTGCCTTCTTCTTTTCAAAGTCTTCATAAACCTTCTTTGCTTGACCTATCACCCACGCCCGAAGCTCCAGACCAGTGAGGCTTCGCTCTTCCTCACTCATGGGTGGGACCTGAAACCAGCCATCCAGCAAACCGGCATCTCTGTTGTAGTAGAAGGCAGCAATGAGAAACTTATTGTGCGCCTCTTGCGCGGTGGCGAACTGCCCAAGTTCGAGCTTTGGCACTGTTTTGCCGTTCCACTTCGGAGGAGTCAATCGTGCATCATACACCACCTTGGTCTCACCTTGCTTGTCCACTCGTTTTCTCTCGTGCACTCCTCTAAGGCGGGCTACCTCTCTGAACTTAATCCACACATAGGCGCCTAGGAACAGGACTACAGCGACGTAAATATCTCGAAAATCTAAAGAACTCCGTGAGTAGGCTTTCGAGCTACCAAGGTCCACATTCCCCGTGAGGTATTGGTATATCAGAGACAGCAGAACCACTGCTGACACAACAACGGCGTAAGACGGCATTGAGGCCTCGGAGGGCTCTTCTTCAGGAATAGGCAACCAGCCCAGATCATTAAATGATTTCCAAATGGAGTACAGAAGCCTTCGAGACCCTCCTTTCAACCAATCATTTAGTGATGCTTGGATTGCATTCACCTGTCGTAGCAAGGGATCCAAAGTTGGCAAGAAACGTGACGGTAAATAGCATGGACGGTCGATGTCCACCACCAAACCAACCTTTGCACTGCCTACGATTGCCCTCGAATGGATCTCCCAAAACCCAAACGACTGTATCTCATTCTTGGCATCAGGTCCAGCCAAGCCTCCATCACGCAGTCGACACAATTCCGAATACAACCAATCTATTCCAGAAAAAATTGCCATGGCCTCTAGTGCCCAATTAATATCCCGCACCCCACTGGCGTCGGCTCAGAGACTACAAAATGCAAACTCGAGTGCTAAAGCGACAAACTGCACGTACGCACACATGCACACAACAGTTCCTTAAGGGCGATCGACGAACTCGATGCCAGAGTCGATCAGAAACGCCCTTGCTTAAGGCTGAAACAATACCGGCGCCCACCCAGGGCCATATATACTCGAAAAGGAACCCCTTCCATTTCCCCAACCTCTAGCTCTTTGCCTACCGACAGTGCTCGTGGAAATTCACACTCGTTCCGCACAACTGACAACAGAAAAGCTAAAGCTAGTGGGTGAAGCTCCCTGTCGAATAAGGAGCCGAAAGTGGAACATACAAGCGTCTGCAAAAGCCACGCCAGAAGAAAAAACTGAGTGACGTGCTTCCAGGGGAGCTGTGGTTGCCTTTGTAGAGACAGTTGCGGGGGGAGTGCAGGAAACAAAAAGGGGGGTACACGACCAAGCGCGCCAGGACTCGAAGGGGGTACAAGGCACAATCAAAGGGGGGTAACGATTGAGAATATTCTTTTCAGGCTGCTCTTAGATGGCAGCCGAGGGCATGGACTTCACAGACCATTAACCCCTAAGCGCCCCGACGTCCATTTTCTGGATGATGTACAGATTTGAAATCAGTTTTCTTTCCCATTACTGCTTGGATGAAAGTCATCTAATTTGTGGTGATTCTTTATCAAGTTGTTCTCCTATCTAATGGTTGGATTTGGTGTTATTAGAGTTCATATTTTTCTAAAATTACAGATGTGGAAGTTTATCAAGTCAAAAATTGCATTGATTTTAGTTCAAAATTGGGTTTGCAAAAATGAGGTCATAGATTAAAAGAACACAAAAATTTCAAAAAATCACCATATGAAGAGAACCTCATTTCAAATCCAACCCAACAAGTTTTACTCAAAACATGATAATATTGTGCTTGTAATTGAATTTAGAAGATATTTTGAATTTTTCTTTTCAAAATTTATAAAAAAATATTGGTGATAGCATTGGTAAATCTAACCGTACAGATGGAATCCAAAAATCAAAATCTACAACTTTTATTTGTATGTCAAGTCCAAAATATCCTTCCAAATAGGACTTTATAAGGATTTTCCCTAAGTAGTCAATTCTGGAGATGGATCCAGGCGTTCTAGGGTTAACCCTTAAGCGCTCCGACGTCCATATTCTGGATGATGAACAGAGGGCGTTGTTTCATCCAACTACCTTCTCATTCATCCAATGTAACACTTGAATCTTGAAAAGACAACCTTTTTTTATGTCCAATTTCAAGAAATTTTGATAAATGGTATTACTGTACAAAGATATAAGCAAAAATGTGTGAAAATTTGAAAAAGGATTGAGGCATTAAGGGGTTAATCACTTCTGATTTGTTGGCCCACAAGTGTGAAAGTAGTCCATAACAAGAACTTAGCTATACTAGGGGTAGTCACACCTTCTTCAATTGGCACTTGGAGAATGGAGAATGAGAAGTTGGGGAGGGTTTGGAAGAGCCAATTATGGGAAGCCGCGGTGTGCGAAGAAGTTGTGACCCCCCTAAAAGATGTGTTGAGAGTGGAGAATGAAAAAAAATGGAGAATCCATTTACATAAACGTAAGATTAGATGTAAGGTTGGAGGGAAATTGGCAACAACAAAGGTAAAAGTGTAGAGCACAAAGGTAAAACAAACTATGTGGCATATGTAAATTGGAATTAGTAGAAACTCAATTGCTCATATCTAGTTAAGTCAAGAGCAAGAATTGTGTTTTATGTAGAACTTTACACCTCATTTAGGCATAGAGAATAACTTTTTCAAGATACTTTGAAATATAAAAAGTTGGTAAACCAACTTAAATTCCATCTCCAAAATCCGTTTGAGTTATCAAGCCTCTGATTAAAAGTTAGGGACAAAATTCAAAGACGGTTTGGGAAAAACATTTTCTTTGACATTTTCAAACATCTTCTCTGAATTTTGTCCCTACCTTTTGATTCAAGGCTTGAAAACTCAAATGGATTTTTGGAGATGAAATTTAACCTAATTTATCAACTTTTCTTAGTTCAAAATTTCTTGAAAAAAGTTATTCTTAGAATATGCGAAAATAAGGTCTAAAGTTCTACATTGAACACAATCCTTGCATTTTGACAATGAGTCGTCAAACTCTCATCTTCAAATTGTCCCATATCCTTTGAGGATTCATGACACTACAACAAAAGTAGTGTTTTATGACTGCAAAATATGATTGCAGTGAGTCATAAAATCAAAAAATATGATTCATGTAGAAATCACTATAGATGACTCGGAGCATGATTGGATCTAGTCATTACCGATGAGTCGCTTCGGACCTTAGTCATATTTTGAGTCATAAGATTGGGGGGTATAATTAGTCATATTTTGCCAACGTGGCGTATACGTTGAGAATCCTTGGGGGCTTGACTTTTTTTTAAGCTACCTAGGCAAAGAAAAAAATCCTATGTGGCATATGACTCTGTTTAGTCATATTTTTGGCTGACGTAGAATATGACTACGATAAGTCATATTTTGGCAAACGTAGAATATGAATGCAATGCCCGCTGCAATGAATCAAATTTTTTGTTGATGTGGAATATGATTATGATGAGTCATTTTTTTTGTTGATGTGGAATATAACTGTAATGAGTCAATTTTTTTGTTGATGTGAATTGTAGAACATCACTCTTGTGAGTCATATTTTCTACTATATGGAAAATAACTCTCATGAGTAATATTTTTGGATGATGTGGAATATGAATATGACTCTTGTGAATCATATTCTTTACTAATGTGAAATATGACTCTTGTGAGTTATATTTTTGATTGACATGATAATTAATGTAGATATCATTAGTAATTTTACGACTAATTGTAGTCATATTTTGGGATGTGTAAGGTTACATTTTGACACGCATAAGTATGAGCATTATATGACTATAACTAATTATATTTTGTCCAATATATTTTGTGAAATGTAACTCAAGCAAGTGATATTTTGGATAATTGAGAGTCATATTTTTAAAATTTGTGTGTAGTTTGTGATTGGGGTTATTGAGGTCCAAAATAGCTTTAATTACAAACTACATTTACATTTTTCATGCATTTTAAATGGACATAACACATTGCAATTATACATCAAAATGATTTAACAATTGAAAAAACACACTTCATGTAGTTAAAAATACATACACGTGATTTTAGAGATATACATGAGACAATCATATTTGAGAGGAAGAATGCAAAAAGGAATGCAACTCTTTTCATTGACATTTATTAGCCAACAATATAAAACATATATATCACAATGAATCATTCACAAAATCCAATAGAGCCTATATTCCTTACAATAATGTGAAGATGACTCTATTTGGGTTACAAATAGCCTCCAACAACTTTGTTTCAACTTTTGGTGCCTACATATACAATTAAAGATATGAGAGGTCAATTTTTAGTGAATGAATACCAAAGCTCAACCCTCTAAGGTCTACAAAAAAAAATTATGTAACACAAGTTTAGAGTAAGAAGAATAAAAATGGTGATGAAGGAAAGAAGAAGAAGAAAGTGGCAAGTGCTAAAAGATAACAACAAACAAGAGTTAAGATACAACAAGAAATAACAACTAAGAGGCAATAAGAAACAAGTGTTAAGAGGCAACAAAAAAAAACAAGAACTAAGAACTAAGAAGAAGAAAGAGTTAAAATACAAGAAAAAGCAACAAGATTCATAAACTAAAAAGCAACAAAAAGTAAGAGCTAAGATGCAACAAGAACCAACAACTCAAAAACAAAGAACAACAAGTAATAAGTTAGAGCTAAGAGACAACAAGAAACAACTAAGAAGCAACAACTAAGAAATAACAACAAGAGCTAAGAGATAACAAAAGGCAAGGAAGAAGAGCTAAGAGAAGTGACGGCTACAATTTCAAAACCCTAAAAAAGTGACATCTAGGGTTTCAAAACTCTAAAAAAGTGGTGATTAGGTTTGAAAATCCAAAAAAAGAATTGGCTAGGATTTCAAAATTTTAAACAATGACTTGTCCATTTTTTTTTGAATTGCCCATATTTTTCTTGGGCTATCCGAAAATAAAAAACTGTCATTCCCATGAAAATATGACTCAACGTTCCTCAAATATGTTCTCTATGTTCTCTATGAAATACTTTGGTGTTCCCAATGGGCGTATAGTATACGCTTGTAATGTACAAGGCCCAAAAAAGACTAGCAATCATATTTGCAGTCATATTTCTCCCTAAGGTGTTGGCATCCAAGAATATGACTGTGAGCAGTTGCTAGTCATCCTCAATCGTATTTCAACAGTCATAAAACATGGATTTCATTCTAAAAATGTCTTCTTCACATATTTTTTAAGTCAAATTTGCTGGCAACAAATTATATTGACATCATTTGCAAGATTTGAATTTTCTTTATTTTTCGCTAAGGGTGCCGTCCCATTGGACGGGAGAGAAAGTATGAGCCATGTGTGAACTAAATGAAGTTTAAAAACTCTAACAACAAATCTAAACCTGAGCTCCTTTAAAAAATGATTATTTCTTTCTTAACCCTTGGACGTCAAAGGGGTGATGTTGAAAATCATCCTTTTGTATTACCGTGTGAATCATTGGTCAAAGAAATAGCAAAAGTACTAATTGGAAGTCAAAATACTACAAGAAAACTTTCCTTTCTAAACAAAATTCCAAGGATGAATAGTTGCACTTTTGTCCTACACTCAAAGATTCTTTGTCAACCATCGGACATTTGGCATCCGTATCATCATTCAAGGGTTAAACAAAAGTTTTATCTTTTAGCACATGATGTTTGCAAACGCCAAGTGGAAATGGGCCTTTCTACCTCCAATTTGACAAAGTCGGTGGAGGGAGAAAAATCATTCATTCAAAAATTGGCATCAATGCATTCATCCGTTCATGGACACTTATCTCTCCTATGGGGCAGACAACCCATTTGCAACCACTTAACCAATTATGCATATTTGAGAAACAGGTTTTCTAAGTACCAAATTTTTTCTTATGTACAAAAATAGAGTTTGGAAGGATTGCATATTTTTCCAAAATTTTAGAATACAAAATGTAATTACTACAAATTTTTTAGTATAAGATTTCCTTTGACCTACAATGGTGGTATAGACCTTTCTATTTCTAACCATAGACTAATTGTAAAATTGAACAAGGGTTGGTTGCAATATTGACAACCATACAATCAATCATAATGCGCCACAGTAGCTTCTTGAACTATGCCACAATTTCATGGAAAGTAGCGGTCTATAGCAATCTCCAAGGAGAACCAACGGCTAGTTCACAGTTAGCTAGTGGAATTGGGAGAAAAACCGGTTGCAATTTGAAAACATTGGCGAAAAACTGATGCAAAAATTTGAAATTTTTCTATTTTGAATAATAAATAGAGAAAATAATCGGACTTTGTAATTGGAAAACTGGTTTAATTTGGGAATTGAAGGAAAATACCCGGTAAAACTCAAAAAACTTCTTAAGCGGTTGGTCTATAGACTAGACATAGGAATGTAGTTGGAAATGGGTTGGCTACTATATGTAAGTGAGGGTGGTAGTGCGCACTCTTAAAAAATGGAGGATTGTTCCTAAAAATGTTGTGATATTTGGAATATGATTTTAATGGTTTTGCTTAGAATTGCCTATCTATTCAGCATTTTGAATCTTTACAAGACATGGTCCCCATAACCAAGGTAGTCACAAAAACAATAGCTGCAATAGCTCCAATTATTGGACTAATAGGTGCATTTTTTGTTTGTACACTAAGCAATGTTGTCATCTATAGACCAATTCTCGGCCTCCATGTCTTTTAAGGGTTAACTATATCAGCTAAGGATCCCTAAACTCGAAAGGAGGAAACATTGTTATGGACGTTGTGTTGTAAAGGCAAACAATTTTGTAAAGATAATGCAACCTAAAAATGCAAAAGAGGAATCTCTTACATTGAACATCAAATTATTTTTCTCTTGTGTAAACATCTAGTAGACATCTTTGTCACACAAGAGTGCTTGATGAGTGCATCCCAAGCTTTCCACAAAACATGAGCTACTAAGAAAATCCCCAATTCAACTAAAAACCACCACGGCAATGCCATAATGATGAGGCTGGCAACTCCAAAAAACAATCCCCAATCAAAGCAATATTGGTCTCCCTTTATTCCATGGCCCACCATTCTCCTTCTCAATCCCAACAAGTTGACAAAATATGAAGGGCCCTGAACTTGATTCACAACTTGGTTCACAATAGGAAGATTTATAATTGTCATAGCTTTTCAAGCATTGCTATAATGGTTTGCAATAGGAAGATTCATAATTGTTATATCTTTTTAAGTGTTGTTCTATTTTCTAATAAATTCGACTTTACCTTTTTGCATTAAAAGTCTTCTTTTAATGTAGAATCTTTTCTTCTCTATTTTATAATGTAGAAAGCCCATTTGAGGTTTGGCTTGCCAACTTTGCTTTGGATCAATGTTTTTAAAAAAGTCACTAGAATGGTACAAGGTCTGACACACTCCACTTCAAAAGTCCAATCTTATCCTTGTTTCCACTCATAGATTGATGCCCTACATGCACCTACAATGGAACCGGCTTCCAAGATGGTAACGGCATAATGAAGGGCCAATTCAAAAAACAGCTCCCTAATGCAAGTAATATTGTTCTCCCTTTATTACAAGGCCTACCATTCTCCTATCTAAACCTAGTAAGTTTGTGAAATATGAAGGACCAAGAACTTAGCTCACAATAGGAAGGTTCATGATTTTTATACCTTTTCAAGCATTGTTAAATGTGTCAATAAATTGGACCTTCTCCTTTTTGCATGAAAAATCTTCTTTTAATGTAGAATCTTTTCTTTTCTTTTTATAATGCAAAAAAAGTCCATTTGAGGTTTGGATTTACAAATTTGCACTCATGTAATTTTTTTTAAAATCACTAGAACGGAATGAGATCCAACACACTCCACCTAAAAATTCATGTATTGTCCCTATTTCTAGTCATGAACTATAGATACTCTAACAAACATGCAACCACTATACAATTGAAACACTCTCGTAGAGAATTAAAGCCCCCTTGGTGAATATGAAAGATGATGTAAGACATGTAATTATTGCAAACTACAAGTTTTTGTGCAAATTGCAAGGCAAGTAAGTTCAATTAAGGTGTACAACCTATTTCCAACCAAGGCCCCATTTGTACAAGATAAGGTGCCCTCTTTTCATGAATGAGGGAAATATGATGTCGACCAACGCCTTCACTATTGTGTGATGAATAACACATTGAAACTTAATGAAGTTGCTGATATTAGTGTTTAGTTTTGTGCTTCTTAGAAATAGGTGTGCCTACAATATACTTCAAGAACAAGTTGGAGTATAATCTACACTTCCTTAATTTCTACTAATTCAAAACTTGATGAAAAAATTAAAAAAAAATAGCACCTTTTCACTATTTTATTCTATGAATGAAAAAATTTATTTTTCCCACCATACCATTGCTCAATTGAACACATTTTTTTCTTTCAGTGGAATTAGGTACAAATTTTTGAAGTTGAAACGAAGTGTCCACTAAAAGCAACCTCCTCCTAAAATGTACACTGTTGGTACATTGCAAAAAGATTAATGTCCAACTGTTTCTTATTTGCCTTTAGAGCATGGGCACTTTTAGAAGAGATCACATTAACCCCTAAAAGACCAATATGCATTCTTTCGCAAAATAAAACATTTGGGTAGGTACATGTAACTGGAGATTTGCATATTTTAGACTAAAATTGTAATAGAAGGTGGGAATGAGGAATATCTTTCATATGCACTAAAGTAGTATTTCCATAAAATTTCATGACATTTGGAAATACTAGTAAAAAATTATGGCCTAATATGTTATTTTTTTAATAAACGGATAGTCTGGGCAGATTAGAAAAAATCACTTTTTTCATAACCAAAATTTGAAATTAGTTTTCTAGGATTATAAATGAGTGGAAAACTATAAATTATTCCATTTTAATCAATGAGTCAAAAGTTATAAGGAGTTTTAGTTTGCGGGTAGTTATGGAATCTCTATTCTAAAATAAACTTTGAAGTCCTTTATCTTATTTATTAAATTTTCAATAGTTTTGGAAGAAAATAAAATCATAGGATGTAGATTGTTTATAACAACATTTTAACCACTCGGATACACATCCTAAGAACTTTTGATAAAGGTAATTCAATACAATTAACTCCAAAAGTTTAAATATAAAATGACAGCAAGAGGTAGTATCACCTAAAACAAGAGTGAATTTGTTTAGCAACTCTCATTTTTGAAACATGCATTAGGGGAAATTTCAGCTACTTGGGAGACTGTTTCAGGTTGTTCCCATTGCTGGGAACCAATTTTGTACAGTCAGAATACAATAATATTAAATAAAAATTTAAAAATATATATATTAATTTTAATAGTTTTTTTAAAATTAATTAATTTTTTATATAAAATATATTAAAAAATTATATCTGACGTGACCATCTCTTGGCAACGTCAGATCATCATTCTCATAGCATTCCCGCAGTTCCCGCAGTTTGGAAACTCACAGTCTCTTAAAACGCAGAAATCTTCCCTAATGTAAAAACAAATTGCAACCAAAGGTAAGTGAAGTTCAAGAATGAAATTTGAATATAATGTGCAAAATATATAAGAGGTCAAAGTTGAATCAATAGATTTTATAAAATCATATCTTGATTTCAATGTCTTGATGTCAAACATTATGCACCAAGCATTTACTTATTCCTTGTCATGTTTTAGGATTTCATTTGGGAGATGTTCTCAATTTTGAGTGATGCTACTATAATATCCAAACTTCAAAATCCTTCATTTTCTATAATATAGACACTTATAATATAGGTGAATAGATCCCTATCTTCATGTACTTATGATCCTAGGTTCACATAATAGCAACTATGGTCTTCACCTTGTGTCAAAATTTCTAAAAGATCCATTGAAAATTGACATCGTAGGAACATAACCAAATTTTCAATTGGTTGTTCAATGACTAGTGGTCCTTTTTTATTCTTTTTGGGTGAAGCCTACAAAATGACACTTATGACAAGCTATGGTGATGACTAGCACATCTACTCTAATTCTTCAACAAAACCAAGCAAGTAATTTAAGTCAAAAAATGTTTTTCTAGCATTTACAATATTTTAGCCAAGAAATATTTGAGCCACATTGTCATGTATCTAAGTGTTTTTGGCCCCCCCCCCAAAAAAAACACATGTTAATTTAGAATTGGTGTATGACGTGTAAAACACAAACAAACACTCCAGTATGCCATTAAGTACTACAAATTCATTGTAAACTACTAAAAATGTTGAAAAGTAAAGAAAAGAAGTATGGAAGAAGTTGAGTTCAGGAACAACCAAGATCTATGGGAGACACATATTATTCCCACATTAATCCAAATGACCCCCCCCAAATCACCTAGATGCATCTTTTTTGGGAAGTAATTGTAGGTGACATCCACTTGTTTTTAAGTTAACAATAACATCAAATGTAACATCTTGAGGCCCCATTTCTTTTCCAAGAAATATTGGTGCCACATTGTCATGTATCTAATTGTGTTTTTGGCAACAAAACAAAACAAAACATGTGAATTTTGAATTAGTGTATGACTTGTAAAACACAAAAAAACACTCTAACATGCCATTAAGTACTACAGATTTACTATATACTACTAAAAATCTCAACAAATACAAAAAAAGAAGTTTGGAAAAAGTTGAGTTCAAGAACAACCAAGATCTAAGCACTAGAAGAAAATGAGGGGTTTTGCAACTACAGTATGCAACTCATTTTGTAGTTGCATAGGACGTTTGCAACTAGGTGACAATGTAGAGTCCGTAGTTGCAGTGGACAAGTTGCATTAGTTGCAGTGTAGTTGCAAGGTTTTTTGTCATCCGACACCATACAAAGAACTTCATCCTTGTGTGCAACTTGTTTGCAACTTGTAGATTTGTAAATTTTAAAATATAAATCTCAATGATTTGTAGATTTCAAATTTTCAGATCTACCTCCTTTCTAGATTTTAGAATTTCAGAACTACCTTTTTCTTAGATTTTTGAATTTCAAATCTACCTTTTTCTAGATTTCAAAATTTCAAATCTACCCTCTTCCTAGATTTCAAAATTTCAGATCTACCTTCTTCCTAGATTTCAAAATTCAATTTCCTAGATTATAAAATTTCTTGAATTTTAATTATTTTTTAAATTCTTATATACAAAATCTACAAATTGTAGAAACCCACAAATTATAGAAATCTTAGAATTCTATCAAAAGAATTCATTACATAAGACTATAACAACTTACAAGTCTTATATGTTCAATCTAATGGTACTCTTTACAATTGATATGGGTTAATTAATATAACATGAATGGGAATGAACTTTGAAAGCAACTAGGAAACAACTAGAGTGCAACTAAGAAACAACTAGCGTACAACTAGGAAACAACTATGGTCATTTTACAGTTGCATAATAGTTGCATAGGACACTAGTTATTTCCTAGTCTTTTTTTGCAACTATAGAATGACTACTTTGCAACTAAAACAATGAATGAATGTTGTAAAACAATGTCACAAAACAACTACATTAGATTTGGTGCAAATAGAGAGGAAACTAGTTGCATGACAGTTGCATAGGGCACTAGTTGCATAGTAGTTGGTTGTGCCGGACATGTTTTTCTTCTAGTGAAGGGAAATACATAATCCATGGAAATCCAAATGAAAACCTAAAAATCACATAGATGCATGTTTTTCTAGAATTAATTGTAGCCTTGTAGGTGACATCCACCTATTTTTAATTTAGCACTAATACCAAATGTAACATCTTGAGGCCCCATTTCTTCTCTAATGCGAGTAGGCAATAATATGGAGGTGCCATGAGAATGGTAGGTATAATCTCGTATATTGATGTGCAAATACTTACTATAATCTCCCAATTTATTGTCACTATGAATTCTCCTCATTTGTTTGTTTTTGAAACCTTCATTTGTTTTTGAAAGGCAAACATCCATATCTTCTATTTTCTATTCATCCATACAATTTGCAAGTGCAACACTACTTTACTCTCCACATGCTTGGCAGTTTTCTACACCCAATACACTCTTTCAAAATCCCAGCAAAATAGCAGTGGTTTGTAAGAAACCACTACCTTTCAAATTCAGAAATTTGTAACTAATTCCATGAAAGTCCGAAAAATCTGAAATGACTTGGATTAGATGCCAATTCCATTTTTCTTCCTACTACAATTTACTGAAAACTGTTTGAAGGAGTTGAGCTTCCCGAATAATGCAATCAGTTTTTAAAAGGTTGCTTTGAGAGCTTCCTATCTGAAGGAGTGAAAGTCACGACGTCACCAATCACGGCGCCAAGCGAACTTTTTATTGCAGTTTCAAACTTTGACAAATAAGGGTTAACCCTCAAACATCCAGATCTTTCACCAAAATTCATGACTTGAGAAAAATCATTGTAAAGTAGTACTTGGAAGAATATTTTGGAATTGCTATATAAGTAGAAGTTGTAGATTTTGAGTTTTGGATTCCATCTATATGGTAAGATTCACCAATGCTATCACCAATATTATTTTATAAATTTGGAAAGGAAAAATTCAAAAATTCCTTCTAAATTCAATTACAAGCAAATTCTTATCATTTTTTGAGCAAAATTGGTTGGAATGGATTTCAAATGAGGCTCTCTTGCTATGGTCATTTTTGTGAAATTTTTGTGTTCTTGAAATCTATAAACTCATTTTTGCAAATCCAATTTTGAATTAGAGTCAATGCATTTTGGGGATAGTCAACCACTTGACATACTTCCACATTTGTAATTTTAGAAAAATATGTACTCTAGTAACACCAAATTTAATGATTAGATAGGATAACAACTTGGTAAAGAATCTCCACAAACGAGGATGATTTTCATCAAAGCAATAAATAAATGAGAATGAAAATTGAGTTCCAATCTTTTAGTCATCCAAAAATTAGACATTGGAGTGCCTCAAGGTTCATGGAATTGGGGCTTCCCCTAAGGTAGGTGGCTCCAAAAGCAACCTAGCTCTAAAAGCAACCTAGCTCTAAAAGTGACTTCTAACACAGAGTTACATTTTACTTTCGTCAATGTACCAATAGTGTACACTTCAAGAAGGGGTTGCTTTTAGAAACCATTGCATTTCAACTTCAAAAATTTATAACTAATTCCACGAAGGCCCAATAAGTATTAAAAGACTTGGACTAGATGCCAATTCCATTTTTCTTCCTACCAAAATTTACTGAAAATTGTTTTGAGAAGTTTAGCTTCCCCGAAAATGCAATTAGCTCTTAAAGGGTCGCCTCCTACGTAATGCTGCACTTATTAAGTTAGTGCCCATTCTGATGGAATGCATAAGATACCTCACCTTCACCACGAATACACGAAAACTGCACCGAGCTGATATGATTAATACCGTTCAATTACTGGTAAGTAGACCCAAAGTGCGCCGCTACATGTGCGGGTGTGCCCAACTACTCTTCCTGGGATTCTGCTTCACCAGAAGGCCGAGCCATGAGGCCTGCAGGGGTGATTCTGTTGAGGCATGCTCCGCTCCATCTCCACCTCAAAGCTTGGAACTCCTGGATTGGTGACTTGCAGCTGCCGCTGAAGAGATTGCTGATATTCGAGCTGAGAAATACGAATCCTGGATTCTTCGAGTTGCTGCTGCAAATAAGTTATCAGCACTTGCTGGTTATGCACAATTCGATGAAAGTTCAAGTGGTTGCTGTTGTTGATACCCATTCCACTCTGTGTGTCTGATGGGAGCTGTGGAATTGGCATTGCAGATTCTTCCTGAAAACCAAGGCTGGGGCCATTGGAACTCACAAAACCCTGAACGTCACGGATCCACCAAAAGGTGTCAAACACGTACAGTAGCAAGGTTAGTGCAGAATTTGTGACAACATAACCCAATTGCGTGAAATTTCCTGTCCGGTGGCTTGAAAAATCACCCGTTTACGATGCAAACACATGACCACACCACCACTTCGAAATGAAACTGCTTCTAGTCAAACTGCTTATGAAACTACACAATCAAAGATGCTTCCCAAATGGAAGATACATTGCAGATGCATGATTTTAGGGTTCAACACAAGTCTACGCTGGCAATTGAGAGACAGTTTTCCATTAAGAATTAGCATACTCATCGAATAATTCATTTAGTATCCAAATAATACACGTTCTAATGCTTAATTCTATTCCGCTCTAGAATGGGGACAACGCCTTCAAAGGTTCGTCCAATTGCAGCAGTGAAAAAACACTCAAACCAGTTGAAAGTCAAAGGAATGGGTGGTTTACCTCATGCATTCCACGGAAGGGCTGTGATGCGCAATCCAAACCTTGATTGTCAAGCACGGGCTGCATGGCAATACGCATTCCTGAGTTCTCGGCCGGACTCACAAGAAGAGGGAGTTCACGCACGGCTGTGTTCAACAAGCTTGCCTCAGAAGGGAGTGATTGAAGGAAGTCCCATTGGTCACTGCCGTTCACACTCATTCCATACTCCGTGTGTGGTGGCAGTTGTGAAACTGGTAGAGCAGATCCTCCTTCAAATCCAAGGCTATGGCCATTTGAAAACACAAGACCCTGAACATCATCCGTCAAATGCTGTCAGAAATCGATAATACTAAGCGTAGTGCATTTGTGATGAGGCAGAGACCCACTAAAGCCTGCGCTTTCTTTCCCGTGGCTTTAGAAATCATCCAGTGATAAAGCCGACACATGGCCATATGAAATACTTCAACCTTGGTTCTATCGCATCCAAACATGTTTGTTGAAGATACACTGCAAATGCATCATCTCAAGGTTAAATTGTGACTGGGCCCGAGGTACGACTTTATACACCGACAATTCACCGCTTATTCATGTAGTATCCACATAGTACATATTTTAATCCTTCGATGAATTAGAATTCTCTCAAGCACAGGAACAAGACCTAAAAACAGATTCCATCCTACTGGTGAAAACCACTCAAAAGCAGAACTTTGGAATAAGTTCCTTACCCCATGCATTCCATCGAAAGAATGGGATGCGCATTCCAAACTTTGATCGTCAAACATGGCCTTATCCATTCCCAAGTTCTCCAACTCATTCACAAGGGCTGGTTGTTGATGTTCATCTGGGTTCAACAAGCTCGCGATAAAAGAATCCACATTTACCTCATCTTGATCTGGAGTCACCTCATTTTCCAATAATTCCTGCAGCAACAGGGCTGCTTCCTCCTTTTTGAAATCTTTATAAACCTTCTTTGCTTGACCTGTCACCCACGCCCGAAGCTCCAGGCCAGTGAGGCTTCGCTCTTCCTCACTCATGGGTGGGACCTGAAACCAGCCATCCAGCAAACCCGCATCTCTGTTGTAGTAGAAGGCAGAAATGAGAAACTTATTGTGTGCCTCTTGCTCGGTGGCGAACTGCCCAAGTTCGAGCTTTGGCAGTGTTTTGCCGTTCCACTTCGGAGGAGTCAATCGTGCATCATACACCTCCTTAGTAATTCGACCACGCCTTACCACTCGCTTGTGCACTCCTCTAGGGGCTACCTCTCTGAACTTAATCCACACATAGGCGCCTAGGAACAGGACTACTGCGACGTAAATATCTCGAAAATCTAAAGAACTCCGTGAGTAGGCTTTGGAGCTACCAAGGTCCACATTCCCCGTGAGGTATTGGTATACCAAAGACAGCAGAACCACTGCTGACACAACAACGGCGTAAGACGGGATTGAGGCCTCGGAGGGTTCTTCTTCACGAATAGTCGACCAGTATGGAAGCTTACATGATTTCCAAATGGAGTACAGAGGCCTTCGAGACCCTCCTTCCAACCAATCATTTAGTGATGCTTGGTTTGCATTCACCCGTCTTAGCAAGGGATCCAGAACTTGCAAGTAACATGGCGATAAATAAACATCACGCCAGAGGTCCACCACCAAACCAACCTTTGCACTGCCTACGATTGCCCTCGAATGGATTTCCAAACCCCAGATCGACAGTATCTTATTCTTGGAATCAGCACCAGCCAAGCCTCCATCACGCAGTCGACACAATTCCGAATCAAACCAATCTATTCCAGAAAAAATTTCCATGGCCTCTAGTGCTCAATTACTATCCCGCACCCTACTGGCATCGTCTCAGAGACTACCAAATGTTAACTCGAGTGCTAGGGCGACAAACTGCACGTACGCACACATGCACACAACAATTCCTGAAGGGCGATCGACGAACGCGATGCAACTTGAGTCGATCAGAAACGTGCTTGCTTGCTCAGGCTGAAACAATACCGACACCCACCCATGGCCATACTCGATCTAGACCCCTTCAATTTCCCCGACCTCTCTTTGCCTACCGACGGTGCTCGTTGAAATTCACACTCGTTCCGCACAACTGACAGCAGAAAAGCTAAACTTAGTGGGTGAAGCTCTTTTTCGAAAGAGTAATCGAAAGTGGAACATGCAAGCGTCTGCAAAAGCCGCTCCAGAAGAAAAAACTGAGTGACGAGCTTCCTGGGGAGCTGTGGGTGCCTTTGTACAGACAGTCGCGGGGGGAGTGCAGGAATCAAAAGGGGGGTACGCGACCAAACGCGCGGGCTGAAAGGGGGGGGGGTACGCCAGGAATCAAAAGGGGGTAATATTCTTCACAGACTGCTCCGAGGGCCCCACTTGTCTTTTATCCCCAATTTGACAAAGTCGGTGGAGGGAGAAAACTCATTCATCATCAATGCATTCATCCGTTCAGGGACACCCATTTCCAACCACTTAAGCAATTATGCATATTTGGAGCGCATGTTTTTGGAGTGCCAAATGTTTTGGAAGGATTGTATGCATACAAAATAGAATTTGGATGAATTGTATATTTTTCCAGAATTATAGTACACAAAACGTAAGTACTATGAATTTTTTAGTGGAAGATTTCCTTTGACCTACAATGGTGGTATAGACCTTTTTATTTCTGACCATAGGGTGATTGCAAAATCGACAAAGGGTTGGTTGTAATATTGACAATCTTGCACTAATCATAATGCGCCAAAACTGCTCCTTGAACTATGCCACAACTTCATGGAAATATAGCGGTCTATAACAATGTCCAAGGAGAACCGGTAGCTAGTTCAAAGTTAGCTAGTGGAATTGGGGGAAAAAAACTGGTTGCAATTTGAAGACATTGGGCAAAAACCCAATGCAAAAATCTGATAAAAAATCTATTTTGAATGGAATGTAGAGAAAATAACCAGACTCCGTACTTGAAAAACCGAATCAATTTGGGAATTGAAGGAAAATAGCTGGTAACACTCAAAAAACTTCCTGAACGCTGGTCTATAGATTAGAAATGGGGTGGTGGTTGGAAATAGGTCAGTTAATACATGTAAGGAAGGGTCGTAGCAAGCACTTTTCAGAAATGGAGGATTGTTGCTAAAAATGTTGCGATATTTGGAATATGATTTTTAAGGATTTGGCTTAGAATTGCCTATCCATTCAACATTTTTTAATCTTAGAGGACATACATGGTTCCCATGACCAAGGTAGTCATCAAAACAAAAGGTACAATAGGTTCAATTATAGGACTAATAGGCGGATTTTGTTTGTTTGTATAGTGAGCAATGATGTCAACTATAGACCACTTTTCGGCCTTGGTGTCCTTTAAGAGTTAACTATATCGACCAAGGATCCCTAAACTCTAAAGGAAGAAACATTGTTATGGACGTTGTGCTGTGAAGGCAAATGATTCTATAAAGATAATGCAACTTCAAAATACAAAAGAGGGATCTCTTACATTGAATATTAAATTATTTCTTTCTTGTGTATACATCTAGTAGACATCTTCATCATGCAAGAGTGCTTGATGAGCTTGCATCCCAAACTTTCCGATAAACATGAGCTACTAAGAGAATCCCCAGTTCAATGAAAAACCACCACACCAATGCCATAATGATGAAGCTGACGACTTAAAAAAACACTCTCCAATGAAAGCAATATTGGTCCTTCTATATTCCTAAGCCCACCATTCTCCTTTTGAAACCCAACAAGTTGGCAAAATATGAAGGGCCCATAACTTGGTTCACAATTAGTTCACAATAGGTAGATTCATATTTCATAATTGTCATAGCTTATGTCTATACATCAAGAACAAGTTGGAGTGTAATCTACACTTCCTTATTTTCTACTAATATGAAACTTAATGAAAAATTAGCAAAAAATAGCACAATTGTCATTATTTTTATTCCGTGACCGGAAAAAATTATCCCTCACATACACCATCGCTCAATCAAACATATGTTAAAACACTTAATATTGTTGAAAATAGGTCATATATCTTACTTTGAGCCGAAGATTCAAGAGTTTTTTGAAGGTAAGGTAGGCTTGCTCTTGAAGCAACAATGTTAGATCTGATTGCCTATTTAGGGAAGCTAAAATCCTTGAAACAATTTTCAATAAATTTTCATAGGAAAGGAAATGGAATTGGCATTTAATCCCTAATTGATTTTGACTATGATTTCACCAAAACCACTCCAAAACTGTCATTTCTAGGACATGTACCAAATTTTAGAAAATAATCATTTTTAGATCCATGTAATTGTAGGATCTTGTAGTATGCTAGTTTATGAAGATTTGGAAAAAAATTCATAAATTTCCACCATGTAGATTCCAAGATAGTATCAATTGAAGTGACAAGAACATTAAAATTGGGCCCTGTGAAAAACCGGGCAGCTCCACTCCACAAGGTCATATTTGTATGAAAAAATGTCCAAAATGGTTGCAATCCTTTAGATTCATTCCTTAAGGCAAGTTGAATACATACTAAAAAGATTTTAGATCATTTGGAATTGTACAACATATAGGAAAAAGTAAGTAAGTAGAAAGAAGTAGAGAATGATTCAAGTTGATTCGTACTTATTGGACTTGTGTTTGTAGAATTCGTTATGAATTTTTGAAGTTGAGGTGCAGTGGTCACTAAAAGTAATCTCCTCTTGAAATGTACACTATGGGTACATTGCAGAAAACAAAATGTACTAAAAGCAACTTCCTCCTGAAATGTACATTGTTGGTACATTGTAGAAAACAAAATTTACTAAAAGCAAGCTCCTCTTGAAATGTACAATGTTGGTACATTGCAGAAAGAAAAATGTACCTATGTTTCATGTTTTCTTTTAGAGCAGGGTCGCTTTTAGAGCAGACCACCTTAAATGTAGTTCAGTGGTGAATAGAAGAGGATGAAATGACTGCAATCCTTAAATCCACGAGACAGTTTCAGTTTTTATTTTTTGATCTCAAGCACCATCTTGAAAATGCGGAGGACTTTACAATTCAGATAACAAAACCCGAAAGCCCCACAGTGAGCTTAACCCCTAAATGACAGACCCATGACCATTGATTTCAAGCCTCATTGTCTACTATTCAATTTCTTGCCATTTTGGAATAATTAGATATGTATGAAAAAACTTATATTTATTTTTCAGAGATGAAATCACATGTTTTCTTCACTTCGCAAATTTTTAAATTTTGTTTTGTAGAAAATTGATTTTTATGAGAATTTTTGAAGAAATAGTGAAAAAAAATCACATCAAATAGAAAATTACTTCGAAAATTTTCAAATTTTCACCATGTGTGTATATTACAATGACAAACATCATAGTGTAAACTCAATTTCCGTTTCATTCTATATTCAGAATTTAGTAGACATTAAAAACACATTCAAAGTTCAAATTGCAATAAAAACTTGAATTTTAGGATTTTTTTCAAAATTTAAGTTGGAGCAGGAACTAGAGAAAATGACCTTCATTTTGTTAGTTTGTCTCAAACTCAAAAAATATCAATTTTGTGGAGAAATTTCAGATTTGGAGCAAGGAGCAACAACTTCCCAAAATACACTAAAATAGAATATTTTTTTTACTAAACTCTCAATAACGTGGAGGCAAACACTAGAAAGACTAAAAATCAATTGGATACCCTTTGTAACTCAACATGAAAGGTCAACAAAAAAAAATGAAAAAAATGCTTCCAATTTCTTTCCATCCCATTGAACTGCCATCGAAGTGGCACAGAATGGTGCCTCTGGCGTTCAAGGGTTAAGATGACCTTCATCACAAAGATCGAAGCCATGTAAGTTGTTTTCATGTAGACTAACTTAGTATGTCCTTTGCCATTGCCATAACCAAGATAAAAGTAAAAGTAATTTTCTAATTTTCTAATTCAATTTCTTTTGATACTCAATCATTTTCTCACCGTAGGTCCAAATGTCACAAACCAAAGGTCATGCACCTCTCCTTGTAGAGGGCTTTTTGAGGGTACCAAGAACATGACCGGGGGATGCACGGTTCTAGAGTTCTCATTGTAATAAACTAAATAATACAAATAACCTAATTTAATGTATGTATACTTAGATGAAAAGGTCAAGGACACTCCAATTGTTGGATATGATCCAATTTCTTGTACTAACTCCCCATTCAACAACAAGTTTTCATCTATTCTATAACTTTGTTGGACAAATTTGGTAAGTGGTTTACTGGTGGACCACATGAAGTAGTTAAATAATAACTATGGAATGTAATTGGTTTTGCTATTTAACCCCTAAATGCCCAAGGCCTTTTTTGACCTTCTAGAAATGTGCTCTAAATTGAACAAAAAGACAACATTTTGATAAGGTGTGTCAATTTATTTTGAATTGTAACCATACAAATTCAAACTTGACACATGTGTTAAAGACCACATAGGAAAAGAAAACACAACAATATCACTTATGGATTGAAAGATTATAATATTTGATCATGAGGGGGTTAAAACTACAAAAGTGATTTGAAGTCTTTCAATCTTCTTTTCACATGTCAAATCTAAAAAGTTGGTCACCAAAAATATATGAGGATAAAGGGCCTAACATGCATAAATCCAATCAATTTATGGCTTCTCAAAATCTACTCTACAATTTTTTTAAATGAATTTCTAATGAGAATTTCTTCTCCAAGGTCTAGTGTATTTGAGGCTCATTTCCAAGAGCCCTCAACGCTATAGAAAGTCAAGATTGCAATGGACACCCTCGCACAAAATCTTGAATAGAAAATCATAATCAATCATTTTTTAAATCAGATTTTTGGTTCTAATACCAAACTCCAAAGGGAATTTTTCCAAAATATAAACTAGGAGAGGACACTCTCACTACATTTGGGGTACCTACGTGCGGCGGTGGAAAAAGTAATTCATGTAATTCACCTTGAATAAACTATAATTTCATTCTAAAATTTTGAGCTTTGTTTAACAATGACTAAAGGTTTCTATTGACAAAAAATTCAATTCCAAATAACATAAGATATATTGTCTAGAAAGGGTTGAAAAATGAACTAAAATGGCATGTTCTCCAACTAAAATATTTATAGAGCTCACATGAAGATGACTATTGCATCAATATTCAACCAAAATAAACTTTCAATAGAAAGCTATTCTATATCATTTTTTTTTCATTTTTTTCATTTTTTTTCTTATATAATATAGAGGTGTGAAAGTTATTTTCAGCTTTACAGTGTATCTTTTTTCTTCAAAAATTTATAACTAATTACTATTAGCACAAAAAAATACCAATAATTCAAAACATAAACTTATAAAGTAGTAAAATCTATCCATAATTTTTTTTTTGAAAAAGAAATTAAATTTTAAGGTGTATTACTTGTTTTACTTTTTCCGCCGCACGTAGTTTGCTAAAACATAGGGAGTGTCCTCCCCGGGAATATAAACTACTAAACATAGCAATTTGGTTAGGTCATATTTCACTTCAAAAAATTGAGGACACCAAAACTTTCTGCCTTAGGCATTTAGGGGTAAGTGGAATGTGGTATAATTCCATTCAATCACATGAAAAATTCATATTAATATGTTGAAAAAGTTTAATCATTTTGGTTCTTGCCCTCTCTTAGTGAGCTCTACACCTCTCTATGACGTGGGTACCTCCAAAACCATGACAAGCTACTATTACTATTATTAGACTAATCAAGTTTTCAATGATGTTCTTGTTGGCAAGTGAAAGGAGGTTTCAATGCACCAAAGAATGCCAAATCTAGATACCGTATGCAAAAGTTATAAAGAAACAAAGTTTGGTTCTTAAATAGTTTCTTCCACTCATAGGTACATAATTGATTTTGGACATCTACACAAAGTGAAGATGGAAGCTTAGGGTCAATGGCACATTTAGGGGTGCCCACCAAACAACTCCGAAAAATCACTTTTAAAAATGCTTAGCATATGCAAGAGTGACAAATATCATGTTGTGCTTCATTCAAGCTCATCTTTGGGTTAGAGTTCACTTTCTTCTTCTACTATGATATACATCCTAAGAACTTTTGCTAAGGGCACTTCAAAACAATAAACCCCAAAAGTTTAAATATGAAATGACCGTAAAAAGTAGTATCACCTAAAACTGGAGCGAATTTGTCTAGAAACTACTATTGTGTGATGGGGAACTCTCATTTTTGAAAC
This sequence comes from Rhytidiadelphus loreus, assembly GCA_947034895.1. Classification (NCBI taxonomy): domain Eukaryota; kingdom Viridiplantae; phylum Streptophyta; class Bryopsida; order Hypnales; family Hylocomiaceae; genus Rhytidiadelphus; species Rhytidiadelphus loreus. The sequence goes on from OX344764.1 coordinate 24,577,128, forward strand.
ATGTAAAAACAAATTGCAACTAAAGGTGAATGAAGTTCAAGAATGGAATTTGAATATAATGAACAAAACATATAAGAGTTTCAAGTTGATTCAATAGATTCTCTAAAAGCATATCTTGATTTCAAGGTCCTCATGTCAAATGTTGTGCACCAAGCATTTACTTATTCCTTGTCATGTTTTAGGGTTGGATTTGGGGGATGTTCTCAATTTTGAGTGATCCTAATCTAGACACTTATAATAGCTTCCTATGCTCATGTGCTCATGATTCTAAGCTCACATAATAGCTTTTGTAGCCTTCGATCACCTTGTGTCAAAATTTCTAAAAGATTCATCAAAAATTGACATCATAGAAATATATTCAAATTTTCAATTGGTCATTCAATGACCAATGGTACTTTATTGTCTTTTGGGGATAAAGCTTGAAAATGACACTTATGACAAGCTATGGTGATGACTAGACCACCTATTGAAATTTTCCAAGGAAACCTAGTTGCAACCACTACATTATTAAAATATAAATATGGCACTCTTACAAATTCAATGGCTAAAAAATGAGGCGATTTGATAGAATTTCCTGTAGGCTCCAACGGCTCCTAATTAATTTCGTGAACAAAAACTTAGCACTAACTACATGCAAAGTACCAAATTCCAAGCAAGTATTTCAATTCCAAAATTGTTTTTCCAACCTTTACACTATTTTAGCCAAGAAATACATTGTCATGTATCTAAATGTTTCTAGCCCCAAAACAAAACAAAACTTGTGAATTTTGAATTGGTGTATGACTTGTAAAACACAAACAAACACTCTGACATGCCATTAAGTACTACAAATTTATTATGAACTACTAAAAATCTCAACAAATACAAAAGAAGTTGAGTTCAGAAACAACCAAGATCTAAAGGAAATACATAATTCATGAAAATCCAAATGAAAACCTAAAAATCACCTAGATGCATGTTTTTTTGGAATTAATTGTAGGTGACATCCACCTATTTTTAAGTTAGCACTAACACCAAACGTAACATCTTGAGGCCCCATTTCTTCTCTACTGTGAGTATGCAATAATATGGAGGTACCATGAGAATGCTAGGTATAATCTTGTAAATTGATGTGCAAATACTTACTATAATCTCCCAATTTATTGTCACTATGAATTCTCCTCATTTGTTTGTTTTTGAAACCTTCATTTGTTTTTGAAAGGCAAACACCCATATCTTCTATTTTCTATTCATCCATACAATTTGCAAGTGCAACACTACTTTACTCTCCACATGCTTGGCAGTTTTCTACACCCAATACACTCTTTCAAAATTCCAGCAAAATAGCAGTGGTTTGTAAGAAACCACTGCCTTTCAAATTCAGGAATTTGTAACTAATTCCATGAAGGTCCAAAATATCTGAAATGACTTGGATTAGATGCCAATTCCATATTTCTTCCTACTAAAATTTAGTGAAAATTGTTTCAAGGAGTTAAGCTTCTTTAAAAATGCAATCAGTTCTTAAAAGGTTGCTTTGAGAGCCTCCTACTTGAAAGGAGTGAAAGTCACAATGACACCAATGACGGCGCCAAGCAAACTTTTTATTGCAGTTTCAAACTTTGACAAATAAGGGTTAACCCTCCAACATCCAAATCCTTCACCAAAATTCATGACTTGAGAAAAATAATTGTAAAGCAATACTTGGAAGAATATTTTGGAATTGCTATATAAGTAGAAGTTGTAGATTTTGAGTTTTGGATTCCATCTATATGGTAAGATTCACCAATGCTATCACCAACATTATTTTATAAATTTTGAAAGGAAATTTTCTAAAATTCTTTCTAAATTCGATTATAAGCAAAATCTTATCATTTTTTTGAGCAAAATTGGTTGGAATGGATTTCAAATGAGGTTCTCTTGACATTATAGAAACCATTGCATTTCAACTTCAAAAATTTATAACTAATTCCATGAAGGTCAAAAAAATATGAAACAACTTGGATTATACGCCAATTCCATTCTTCTTCCTACCAAAATTTACTGAAAATTGTTTTGAGGAGTTTAGTTTCCCCGAAAATGCAATCAGTTCTAAATGGATCGCTTTAAAAGCCTCCTACTTAATGCTGCACTTATAAAGTTAGTGCCCATTTTGATGGAATGCATGAGATACCTCACTTTCAACACGAATACACGAAAACTGCACCGAGCTGATATGATTAATACCGTTCAATTACTGCTAAGTAGAGCCAAAGTGCGCCGCTACATGTGCCGGTGTACCCAACTATTCTCCCACTCGAATGAAGCCGGGTTTCCTGGGCTTCCGTTTCACCAGAAGGCCGAGCCATGAGGCCTGCAGGGGTGATTCTGTTGAGGCATGCTCTGCTCCATCTCCACCTCAAAGCTTGGAACTCCTGGATTGGTGACTTGCAGCTGCCGCTGAAGAGATTGCTGATATTCGAGCTGAGAAATACGAATCCTGGATTCTTCGGGTTCCTGCTGCAAATAAGTTATCAGCACTTGCTGGTTAATATGCAGAATTTGAAGTAAGTCCAATTGGTTTCTGTTGTTGATACCCATTCCACTCTGTGTGTCTGATGGGAGCTGTGGAATTGGCATTGCAGATTCTTCCTGAAAACCAAGGCTGGGGCCATTGGAAGTCACAAAACCCTGAACGTCACGGATCCACCAAAAGATGTCAAACACGTACAATAGCAAGGTTAGTGCAGAATTTGTAACAACGTAACCCAATTGCGTGAAATTTCCTGTCCGGTGGCTTGAAAAATCACCCGTTTACGATGCAAACACATGACCACACCACCACTTCGAAATGAAACTGCTTCTAGTCAAACTGCTTATGAAACTACACAATCAAAGATGCTTCCCAAATGGAAGATACATTGCAGATGCATGATTTCAGGGTTCAACACAAGTCTACGCTGGCAATTGAGAGACAGTTCTTCATTAAGCATGAGCATACTCATCGACTAATTCATTTAGTAACCAAATAGTACATGTTTTAATGCTTCATTAGTTTCCGCTCGAGAATAGGGACAACACCTTCAAAGGTTCGCCCAATTATAGTAGTGAAAAAACACTCAAACCAGTTGAAAGTCAAAAGAATGGGTGGTTTACCTCATGCATTCCACCGAAGGGCTGTGGTCTCGGCTGTGATGCGCAATCCAAAACCTGACTGTCAAGCACGGGCTGCATGGCAATACGCATTCCTGAGTTCTCCGCCGGACTCACAAGAAGAGGGAGTTCACGCACGGCTGTGTTCAACAAGCTTGCCTCAGAAGGGAGTGATTGAAGGAAGTCCCATTGGTCACTGCCGTTCACACTCATTCCATACTCCGTGTGTGGTGGCAGTTGTGAAACTGGTAGAGCAGATTTTTCTTGAAAACCAAGGCTATGGCCATTTGAAAACACAAGATCCTGAACATCATCCGTCAAATGCTGTCAGAAATCGATAATACTAAGCGTAGTGCATTTGTGATGAGGCAGAGACCCACTAAAGCCTGCGCTTTCTTTCCCGTGGCTTTAGAAATTATCCAGTGATAAAGCCGACACATGGCCATATGAAATACTTCAACTTTGGTTCTATCGCATCCAAACATGTTTGTTGAAGATACACAGCAAATGCATCATCTCAAGGTTAAATTGTGAGTGGACCCGAGGTACCACTTTAAACACCGGCAATTCCTCACTTATTCATGTAGTATCCACATAGTACATATTTTAATGCTTCGATGAATTAGAATTCTCTCACGAACAGGAACAAGACCTAGAAACAGATTCCATTCTACCGGTGAAAACCACTCAAAAGCAGAACTTTGGAAGAAGTTCCTTACCCCATGCATTCCATCGAAAGAATGGGATGCACCTTCCCAACCTTGATCGACAAACATGGCCTTATCCATTCCCAAGTTCTCCAACTCATTCACAAGGGCCGGTTGGTGATATTCATCAGGGTTCAACAAGCTCGCGATAAAAGAATCCACATTTACCTCATCTTGCTCTGGCATCACCTCATCTTCCAATAATTCCTGCAGCAACCGGGCTGCCTCCTTCTGTTCGAAGTCTTCATAAACCTTCTTTGCTTGAGCTATCACCCACGCCCGAAGCTCCAGGCCAGTGAGGCTTCGCTCTTCCTCACTCATGGGTGGGACCTGAAACCAGCCATCCAGCAAACCTGCATCTCTGTTGTAGTAGAAGGCAGCAATGAGAAACTTATGGTGTGCCTCTTGCGCGGTGACGAACTGCCCAAGTTCGAGCTTTGGCACTGTTCTGCCGTTCCACTTCGGAGGAGTCAATCTTGCATCATACACCACCTTAGTAATTCGACCACGCTTGACCACTCGCTTGTGCACTCCTCTAGGGGCTACCTCTCTGAACTTAATCCACACATAGGCGCCTAGGAACAGGACTACTGCGACGTAAATATCTCGAAAATCTAAAGAACTCCGTGAGTAGGCTTTGGAGCTACCAAGGTCCACATTCCCCGTGAGGTATTGGTATACCAAAGACAGCAGAACCACTGCTGACACAACGACGGCGTAAGACGGGATTGGGGCATCGGAGGACTCTTCTTCAGGACGAAACCCCCAGCCCAGATGCATAGATGATTTCCAAATGGAGTACAGATGCCTTCGAGACCCTCTTTCCAACCAATCATTTAGTGATGCTTGGATTGCATTCACCCGTCGTAGCAAGGAATCCAAAAATGGCAAGTAAAATGGCGATAAATAACAGTGACGAGAGAGGTCCACCACCAAACCAAGCTTTGCACTGCGTACGATTGCCCTCGAATGGAACTCCATACCCCAAAATATTAATGTCTCATTCTTGGAATCAGCACCAGCCAAGCCTCCATCACGCAGTCGACACAATTCCAAATACAACCAATCTGTTACAGAAAACTTTTCCATGGCTTCTAGTGCACAATTAATATCCCGCACCCCACTAGTGGCGTCGCCTCAGAGACTACCAGATTGCTAACTCGAGTGCTAGGGCGACAAACTGCACGTACGCACACATGCACACAACAATTCCTGAAGGGCGATCGACGAACTCGATGCCAGAGTCGATCAGAAACGTCCTTGATTGCTCAGGCTGAAACAATACCGACGCCCACCAAGGGCCATACTCGATCAGAACCCCTTCAATTTCCCCAACCTCTCTTCGCCTACCGACAGTGCTCGTAAAATTCACACTTGTCTTGCACAACTGACAACAGTAAAGTGGGTGAAGCTCCCCGGCCGAACGGAGCCAAAAGTGGAACATACAAGCGTCTGCAAAAGCTCCGGAAGAAAAAACTGAGTGACGAGCTTCCAGGGGAGCTGTGGTTGCCTTTGTAGAGACAGTTGCGGGGGGAGTGCAGGAATCAAAAGGGGGGTAAACGACCACGCGCGCGGGCTGCTCAGAGCCCCCCCTGTCTTCTACCCACCGACAAAGTCGAGGGAGGGAGAAAAGTCATTCATCCAAAAACTAGCCTGAATTCATCCGTTCAGGGACACTTTTCTCTCCTGGAGGGCAGACGACCCATTTCCAACCACTTATGCAATTATGTGTATCTGAAGCACAAGTTTTTGGAGCGTGCGAACAAGTGATTTCTAATAAACTATAATTTCAATCTAAAATTTAGGCCATTGTTTAATAATGACTATAGCTTTCTATTGTCAAAATTTTTCAATTCAAATAAAATATGAAATGATTTCTAGAAGAGGTTGAAAATGAACTGAAATTGCATGTTTTTCAACTCAATTAATTATAGAGAACACATTTAAATGACCAGTGAATCAATATTCAACTCAAAATGAGCTTTCAATAGAGAATTATTCTTAGGAATTTTTTGTTCATTTTTTAGACAATTTTTTCTTATATAATATAGGGGTGTGAAAGTTATTTTTCAATTCTGCAGTGTATCTTTTTACTTCAAAAATTTGTAACTAATTATTATTAACAAATAAAAATATCAATAATTCAAAACATAAACTTTCAAAGTAGGAAAATCTATTCATAATTTTGTATTTATTTAAAATTCAAGAAGTATATAGGAGGTCCAAAGTTTTGTTCACACATGGTTTCTAATGGACACTCTAAGTGACCCCCCTGAACATCAATGGTTTTTAGTTTACAATTTTTTGTTTGAAAATTGGCATTCAACTATTCAAAACCATAATGAATCTTCAAGTTACTACAAAATTTTGAAAAAAGATGGTGAATATTTTTTCTAAAGAATTGTGCAAATGTTCTTAAAACTATTATATAATATAGAACATCATTAACCCCTAAAGGACCAAGCTACATTTAGGCAGCTCACTACAAATGGAGATTTATTTATTTATTTTCACATAACATAGGGACGAGGAGTAGCTTTAAGGCCCAACAATTTTCATAACTTTTGACTATATGGTTCAAAAGTTATTGTATGATATGTAGTTTTTTCACTGGCCGGGTAGGCCGGTCAGATTTAAAAATCACTTTTTTCATAAAAGAATATCTGAAATTGGTTTTTTAGATCTATATATACGTGGAAAACTTTGAATCATTCCATTTTGATTAATGAGATGAAAGTTATGAAGAGCTTTAGTTTGCGGGCAATTATGGATTCTCTACTCTAAAATAAACTTTGAAGTCCTTTATTTAACTTGATTTTAATATTTTTTGAAAAAAATAAAATCATAGGCTGTAGATGGTTTATTACAACATTACAACCATTGGGATTGGCATTTTTCAATTCCATAACTAAATTCTCAACAATTTAGTATTTTGAATCATTCTCTACTTCTTTACTAGTTTTTTCCTATATGTTGTACAATTCCAAATGATCTGAAAATTTTCAAGCATGTAGCCAACTTGACTTGAAGAATGAATCCAAAGAAGCACAACCATTTTGGACATTTTTTCATACAAATGTGAGCATGTGAAGTGCAGCTGCCCGACTTTTAGTAGGGCCCAAAAAAGGATTTTTGTCACTTCAAATGCTAATATCTTGCAATCTACACGGTGGAAATTCTGAAATTTTTTCCACATCTTCTCAAAACAACTTACTACAAGATCCTTTGGTTATGTGTGTCCAAAAATGTTTTTTATTCTAAAATGTGGTACTTGTCCTAGAAATGTGTCAGTTTGAGAGGGTTTTTGGTGAAAACATAGTGAAGGAACCTAAGGGGTTAATGAACTTGTAGATTTAGATATCAATAGTGTATAATACTCTCATACATTGTATAAGAGATAAAGTTAATTAGTACTTTCAATATAATCATTTTCATTCTATACATCAACAAAAGCAACGCATAGCTTGAGGTTGAAAGGAGTCAAAAGAGACAAAAGTGCAACGTGCAAACGTCATCCAAACCTTGTTGATTCAAGAAGAAATATTAGCTTGCAGATCTCAAAATGACCATTTTATGAACTTCTATGCACTCCAAAGTTCATATTTCGATTGAGGCAATGGGTTATCGTAATAATTTTTCCAGAATAATACTTGTGAATCTAATTGAAGTAAATATTACAATTTTATAACAAATTATACTAGGATCAATGGTGACTCAAGTGATGTTGACTAGGGTGTGCATATGTGGCATAGTGAAGTGCATATTGTTAATGATGATCATGACATTGTTCATAATATTCCCCCTACTCCTCTACCTCGTCGGGTGCCACTTCTTCACAACCTCCAAATACAAAGGTTGCTAGCCAACTAGGGTGTGAAGATCAAGTGAACTAGAGCGCCAACCAAAGGAAGAGGAAACTCTTTGTTGGAGATGAGGCCATTACAATTGACATTACTTCTTTTTCATCTAGTTTGTTAGAGATTGAGAAGTTGAAGTTGTAAGTAACTATGCACCCAAAAGAGGCAGTCACACATTTGGTTTGCCATTAGTTGCCCCCCCCTCTCCCAAAAATGAATAGGTCATTGATTTTTTTTTTAATGCTTTCCCCTCCAGAATGTCGTTGATTTCTCAAATTTTCTTAAGCCATTGATCTTTGAGATTGAATCTAAGCCATCCATCCAAATACGAATACGAATACGGATACGGATATGATACGGATATGATATGGATACGATACCAAACTATGGATATAGATATTTGATATTGGAATATTGTACAATATGGATACGGGATATAGAATTTTCATTGTCCCATATTGTTTGTCATGTTAACTTCATTCAAAAAATTACAAGTAGGGGGAGGGGGGAATGAAAAATTAAGAAATTAATTTTAATTAAATTTCTTTTTTAAACTCAAGGTGGGGGGGTATGGAGGGGAGTTTAAAATTAATTGATTAAAATTTTGAATGCATAGTGACAAAAGTGTTACTATGCACTCACAAGTGGCTATAACAGCCACAATACAATATGGGAAGTTGAAGTTGCAAGTAACTAAAAAACTCTTAGAAAGACAATAATGGCTTTGCAAGGGCAACTCTAAATGGCATCTCCTTTTGTAGAAGCTCTAAAAGCCAAAATTTAGTATTTTCTAGGTGTGATTTTGGAGTTGTCTCTAAGGATTTAGAGAACTCTTTTCTACTTTGACTTTGACTTGATTTGATTTGTATAGATTGCCTCTGATTCATATAAAATAGATTGCACTTGTATTTTATAATTTGACTATGGAGAAGTGGACATGTGAAAACACTGACTCATTCAAATGCTCGGTGGGGTGGGAGGGTGCACTTAGTTCTACTACAACAAACCACTTGCGAACAAGTGGTTTCTAATAAACTATAATTTCAATCTAAAATTTTGGCCATTTTTTAATAATGACTATAGGTTTCTATTGCCAAAAATTTCCAACTCAAATAAAATATGAAATGATTTCTAGAAGAGGTTGAATATGAACTAAAATGACATATTTTTCAACTCAAATAATTATAGAGAACACATTTAGATGACCATTGAATCAATATTCAACTCAAAATGAGCTTTCAATAGAGAGTTATTTTCCAAAAAAGTTTGTTCATTTTTTAGACAATTTTTTCTTATATAATATAGGGGTGTGAAAGTTATTTTTCAATTCTACAATGTATCTTTTTACTTCAAAAATTTGTAACTAATTATTATTAACAAATAAAAATATCAATAATTCAAAACATAAACTTTCAAAGTAGGGAAATCTATTTATATATATATATTATATTATATTATTTATTTTTTAATATTTAAAATTCAAAAAGTATATAGGGGGTCCAAAGTTTTGTTCACACATAGTTTCTAATGGATACTCTAAGTGACCCCCCCCCCGCGAGTTCAAATGTCATTTTGCACAAAATGAAAGACATAAAAAGGTGTTGCACACTAATTGTCCTTAGGATTTTCTAGAACCATTGGGTACGTTGTCTACCTCAATCTATAGCCCTCCCTCTTTGCCCACTCTTCTTTCCAGAATAAATCATAAAAAACCTCACATGTACAAGTGGATCTCTCCACAAGGTAGGATTAGCCACATATGGCTCAGCCTTATTCCACAACTTGCAATAATTGTACTACCATGAACAAGCTACAAATGAATGGTTCTTGTAGTTATATCTACACTTGAATTATAGCGCTTTCAAATCCTCCACCTATTTTTTACAGAACAAAAGTCATTTTCAATGGATTTCTAGAGTTTGTGACAACATCAAACCCTTTTTGTCCCACATCATTTGGAACCTTCCAATATTTCATGAGAAATGTATGATTGGAATAGATAGAATCACCTATCAAGTTTAGAGTGATTGAAATGCAATGAGGAAATAATTTTTTTCTCTTAGTTAGAATGTCAAAAACTCTATGAACAAAAGTCCTTAAAGTTGAAGCTCATACTTTGAAATGATCCACCAAATGCATTAGACTATGTCCATGTCCAAACTTGTAAATGACACATGGCACCTTCTTTCTTATTTCTAGTTGTAGTCTCACTTGATTCACACACTCACTCTTCAAAAAAATGTCAAGATTTGCAACAAGTTATGGAATGCAAGATAACTCATTGTATAAAATTGCTTGAATTTTTTATGATGCACATCGTACCACTTTCTCTACACAATTCCAATGTGTTGATTGTTTGGGCTCCACCCAAAAATTGTGTGTAACTCTAGGCTTTTTTCTTGAGGCAAGCAACAACAACAAAACAAAATAGAGTCCTATGGAAGGACTACTATTAACATCCCAAACCTTTCTTGCAAGAGATTTGAATCTCAAACTTGTGGTCATTGTCATAGAGAGTATCATCCACACTAACACTACATGAGTGAAAAAAGAGGTTCCATTTTGCCTTTAAGAATACTAGAAAAAAATAAAAAATAAAAAAATACTAGATGCAAAAATACTTGAACACACAAGCTTAGGAGAAAGTTCAAATTTTTACAAATTAAATGCAATGGAAGTCCTATAAGATCCTACAATATTGTGCACAACAATAAGTCTTTCTTTAACATCTAAACCACTAATTTATCATTCAATAAGACTCTCCTAGAGTCACCAATCATAATTAAACACCTCCCAAGCTTCAATTCACATGACCTCTAAAGCTATAAAATATCTCTCAATCTTCTATTGGAGTGGTGAAGCTATTTATATCCATCAACATGAATGAAGTATACCAAATTTAGATGAAAACACACATATTCATCCAAAAATGTGTAAATTCATCCATGATAATGAGATATTGAGCTTAGATGTTGTAGCAATTGAGCAATTTCATCTGTACAAATAGGAAAATCTATCATCAAATATCTCCTCCAAATAAATCAATGTAGAGCTTTTGAGCAATCAATCGCGCCCCCACCCCCCAAAAAAAAAAAAAATTTGCATTGTACCCAATTACACTAATGGTGTCAGTGACAATGACACAGTGAAAGATATGGGTGAAGTATCATTGCAATTATGAGGTTATATGACTGAATTATCACCACGAATTATCCATGGACATTAATGAAATCTTTGAAATTATGTGGACCTTGCAATGAACAAGGCTTCTACAGATGTAAGAAACAAACAATTTTTTTGTAGTGCCCTGAAGAGGGCACTGACATGCCTGTTCAGGAATATAGTGATGCTTTTGTTGCTTGCCCACAATCAATGCAATAAATGAGTCTTTCAGCAAGAGAATACAATATGCATTACTATCAAACACATTGATGTTCTGTATTGTAAACATAATGCCCTCCACAATGCAATTTTCCTCAAATTTTTCCTACCATCTCCGTGGTTGTTATGGCATGATTTCCTGAAAGAAAACCACCCGTAAAATCTCATGATATCCAACGACACAAATCCTTTTGTGAATTGCCCTTCCGATTCCAATCATGTCCATGGTGAGATAGGAGATCAATCCATGGGTTACTAGTTGTGCATTGCGAACAACAGCCTTTGTATATTGAGCATTGAAATTTCTCCACTTTCACAAATGAGTCTGGTCGCTTTAGGGTTAAGGGTTAGCCCCTAATGGAATTGAGCACTTTATAGGCATAAATGATCAAGAACTGCCACTTTTTAGGTCAATGAGAAAAAAATGAAAAACAAAGTTTTTCGTAAAAAATTTCAACCATACAAGTTTATACAAAACTATCATAGGAATGTGTAGAAAAAATTTCAAAAACTTTAACTAAGTGGATTGAAAGTTTATAGCATTTGAAGTTAGAAGAATTTTTTTTATCTCGACCCTTCCTAACATGGTCAATAAACCTTAATTCCTAGAGTGAGATTCTTGCACTACACATGGAATTTTTTTACAATTGCATCCTATACTATATGAATTTCATATCTGGGAAATTTAAGAAGTGTTTGTGGAATTTAGCAAAAGATTCTCTAATTGCCTGAATGGCTTGGACTTTTTTGGGGCAACATAACTTTTGATTTGGGCACCCCATTAGAAAAATAATTGCATTCCCACCTAAGAGGTATATATATCTACACTTTTTGTCAAAATTTCAAACAAAAAGATCCATTGAAGATTGATATTGTAGGAACCTGGTTGAATTTTCAATTGCTTGTTTAACCCCTAAAGGACCAAAGTCCCCTCGAGGGACAAAATGGAAATCGGGTAGGCTATCACTACTATAATTTTTATTCAAATTAATTAAATTTTTTTTTAAAGATAGAGTTTTGTAAGGACAATGCAGGAATTTTTTTTTCATGAAAATTGGTTTTGTCGTTCAAAAGTTATTGCAAATCTTGTGTAATTTACACATCGGGGGCAGCACGGGCACAATTGACTTTCTAAAATTTGATGAAGGGCACACTGTGAGGGGCAAGGAGGTGCACGGGTGAGGGGCAACGGGAGGCAGGCCGAGGGGAATGGAAAAAAGGGGAGGGGAACAGGGAAAGGGGAAAGGAATGGGGAAAGGGGAGAGAGAAACATGTAGGAAAGAGAGGGAGGGAGTGGGAACGGGGAGGGAAGAGGGGAACGTGGGGGGGAGGGGAACATGGAGGAGAACTACGGGGTGGGAGGAATGGAGAGGTGAAGCATGCCGGGGAGTACAGCTACAATGGATGGCTATGCCGATGAAGTAGATTTTTTGGAAGCATGCCAAAATTCATGAACAAAGAAGAATGAAAATGAAAATGTAAAATGACATCATAATATGCCTTCCAAGTATGTGGGGATGCTTTGGAAGTCATCCTTCACACAATGCACGCACCACATACTTCGGAAGCATGCCAAAATTCATAAACAAAGAAGAATGAAAATGAAAATGTAAAATGACATCATAATATGCCTTCCAAGTATGTGGGGACGCTTTGGAAGTCATCCTTCACACAATGCACACACCACATACTTCGGAAGCATGCCAAAATTCATAAACAAAGAAGGATGAAAATAAAAATAAAAATGACGTCATAACACTTACTCTAATGTATGCCTTCCAAGTATGTAGGGACGCTTTGGAAGTCATCCTTCACACAATGCACACACCACATACTTGGGAAGCATGCCAAAATTCCTAAAGCAAACTTAGTATAAACAAATATATAAAGACGAAGACTTCCTGTAAATATAAAGATGAAGACTTCATGTGAATATAAAATGAAACTATGTAAATATAAAATGAACATATATATATAATTCATGTGTGTGTATATAAATAAACTAAGTGATAAAACTTTTACTTTGTTATTTTTGGATGTAGAGCCTAAAATTAGTTTACAATTCATATCTAGAACAAATAGATTCTATTATTGTATACGTGTTCTCTAAAAATCCAAGTGTAAAAAATTGAAGATCCTAACTACTAATAATTGCAAGAAAATTTATTTTGAAGACAATTGTGGTTCCCATTGTTTAGGTGCGAAGATGCATTATGTAAATGTGTTCAATAAGATAATAATAATTTTTACCTTTTTTATAAACCAAAATTACTTTTTCACTTGAATTATTTAATTGTTTATTTACCTATATAATAATTATTTATTTGTTTCATTTGTGATTAGAGGGTGGGGGGTTAGAAAATATTGGCAGGCGTACTGAAGATGTGGCCAGCATGTGATGGCAGGGTTGGGTGTCATTGAAGGTGACCCCTCCCCCACGACCCCGGGTCCACGTAGTTAGAGTTAACTTACAGTTCCTAATGATTGGAACATACCGGGAACATAGTGGGAACATATCGGGACACACCCCAACCCTTTTCCCATGCCATGCCCGAAGCCATAATCCATAATTTCTTCACATTTTGTTTCTAAATTCCATAAGAAATAGAGTTTTTGTTTTTTTCCAAATTTTCTTTTTGGAGATTGTAAAGGCACACTATATCTTTCAATCCACCATTTGGATTTTTGAGTTTCAAAATTATGTGGTGGAGAAATTACTCGAAAATTTATGTGAGGCATTGTGAACTTTCCGACATTGTTGCATTGCAAGATTTATTTGGATGTGTTCCATGTCTTTTTTTTCCTTGAATTTTTTTTGAGACATGCCTAACATGATTTAGAATATGATAAATTTTTAAATTCAGCACCCATAGTGGAAAAAGTTACCACAATCAATGGTCAAAGGCAGCTGAAGTTGTCGGGCACAGTGAAAAAAAACAAAAACTTTCACTTCAAATGCCTATATCTTTCAATCCGTACGGTCAAATGTGACGAAATTTTTACCACTTCTTCTTCTACAAGTTTAGTAAAAGATCCTACGATTAGATTTGTAAAAATAACATTTTGTTGAAAAATTTGATGAACGCAGCAGTAGGGGCAGTTTTCAGTGGCTTTTGACAGAAAATGGTCTTGGTCCTTTAGGGGTTAACAACCAATAGTCTTTTGTTTTGTGGGGAGAAGCTTGAAAAGGTGACACTTGTGATGAATTGTGGTGATGACATGACCACCTGTTGAAATTCCTCGAAGAAAGTTGGTGGCGATGACCAGGTTAGTAACCCCTAAAGTTTCATTAGCCGTACAAGGGCCAAAATGTGACTTTGGATAAGCTCATATTATGGTCTCAATATTCATCATAATTTTTTGAAACTTTTTTTGAAGCTAGAAATACATATAAGTTTCTTGGAAATATAATTTTTTTATTTCAATCAATGCTTGAGAGCAAAAGTTTATGGCACAATGAACCAAAAATGGAGGTCGGTGGACAACACAAAATAATCACAAAAATTCAAAATTAAATTAAATTTTTTTCCATCAAATATTATATTTTTGTCTACATGTGAAGCTTTCATTCATTTTATTTAAACTAGTGATGAGAAAGTTATGGACAATATTGTTTTTTGGGCAATCTAAGAATCTTCTTGAAAAAATAATTTAAAGGATTCATTCTTGAATGCAATCTTCAAAAAATAAAAAATAAAAATTTGACAAGGTTAAGTTTGCTTGCTAGAACAATCACACCATTGGGATTATTGTGTTTAAATTCATCTTAGAGCTATTAACAATTTAGTTTTTTGTTCAATCTTGGACCTATTTGTACTTAACATTTTTTTAAGAAAGAAAATCTAGTGTGTTTTTTGGCAATTCTTTTCCTAGATTTTCAACTCAATTCTTCAACATAATTTTTTTTTAATTCAAAGTCTGTAGTGCAATTTTTTTCACAAATGGAAGTCAAAATCATTTCAAATTGCAAGACAATGTTCAAAAAAGCTTTTTTTTCCAATTTGAATGCTAATATCTTCCAATATGTATGGTCAAACTTCATGAAATTTTTACCACATGATTTGAGACAAGTCAAGAACAAGATCCTATGGTTAGAATCTTAAAAAAAAACGTTTTTATTTATTGTCCAAGATGAACATAGCAAAAATGACATTTTTTAGTGTTTTTTGACATAAAAATGGCCTTGGGAGTTGGGACCATAGGGGTTAAAATATAAATACGGCACTCTTGCAAATTTAGTGGTTAAAAAATGAGGTGATTTGATAGAATTTTGTGTAGGCTTTAGAGGCTCCCAAATAATTTTGTAAACAAAAATTTGACACTAACTATGTGAAGAGTACCAAAATCCAAGCAAGTATAATTTCAACCCCAAAATTGTTTTCCTTGCACCCTCATTATTTTATTCATGAAATATTGGCAACATACCGTCATGTATCTAAGCATTTCTTGCTTCCAAACAAAAAAACACAGGTGAATTTTGAATTGGTGTACGTATGACCTACAAAACTTTAACAAATACTTCGACATGCCAGGAAGTACTACAAATTCATTACAAACTACTAAAAATCACAACAGATTCTGCACCCCAACTGAAGGGCCTCACTCCGCAGCTTTATCCACCTCCAAATATCACTGACTCCTACATAATTACCTTGAAATGCTTAGTGAGACAAGTTGGACACTTGAATGTTCTAGACCAGGATGAAGGGTACGTAGGAAACTCGACATCTGAGGGTCTTCAATTTGTTCTTCAGTATCACCCCCCTCAGGGATGTTCCAACAGGCACACCTCTGGCGACAGTATTGCCAAGCCAAACTTGAAGAGTGTTAAAGCATATTATATATACTTCCGTTCATGTGAATACCAACTGGAGCAGAACATAATTAAGACGTGAAATTTCACAATGTACCCAACCTTCACCACGACGACATGAAGACTGCACCAAACTTATACAATTCATACCATTACATTACTGCTAAGTAGAGCCAAAGTGCGCCGCTACAAGTGCAAGTGTACCCAACTATTCTCCAACTCAAATGAAGCCGGCTTCCTGGGCTTCCGCTTCACCAGAAGGCCGAGCCATGAGGCCTGCAGGGGTGATTTTGTTGAGGCATGCTCTGCTCCATCTCCACCTCAAAGCTTGGAACTCCTGGATTGGTGACTTGCAGCTGCTGCTGAAGACAATGCTGATATTCGAGCTGAGATATGTGAATCCTGGAATCTGCGAGTTGCTGCTGCTGAATGCGTTGCTGATTTTGCAACAACGAATTTTGGGCATCGAGCTCTTGGAGTTGCTGTTGCAAATAAGTTATCAGCTCTTGCTGGTTATGCAAAGTTTGAAGTAAGTTCAATTGGTTGCTGTTGTTGATACCCATTCCACTCTGTGTGTCTGGTGAGAGCTGTGGAATTGGTAGTGCAGATTCTTCCTGAAAACCAAGGCTGTGGCCATTGGAAGTCACAAAACCCTGAACATCATGGATGCACCAAAGATGTCAAACACGTACAATAGCAAGGTTAGTGCAGAATTTGTGATAAGGAAACAACGTAACCCAATTGCGTGAAGTCTCCTGTCCGGTGGCAATCTATCACAATCAAGGATGCGTCCCAAATGGAAGACACATTGTAGATGCATTAATTTCAGGGTTCAAGATAAGTCTAGACTTGCAATTGAGAGACACTGCTACTGGTTTGAGTGTTTTTTCACTACTGGTTCTCGATGTTTTACCTCATGGTTTACCTCATGCATTCCACTGAAGGGTTGTGATGCGCATTCCCAACCTTGATCGTCAAGCATGGCAATAGACAATCCTGAGTTCTCCGCCGGACTCACAAGAAGAGGTAGTTGATGCTCGACTGAGTTCGACAAGCTTGCCTCAGAAGGATTCACACCCTGGCTTGGCGTCCCCTGATCTTCGCAAGCTTCTAGCAATTCCTGCAACAAGGCTGCCTCCGCCTTCTCCTTTCTGAAATCTTCGTAAACCTTCATCGCTTGAACTTTCACCCACGCCCTCTTCGCTGCGCCAGTGAGGCTTCGCTCTCCCTCCCTCATGGGTGGGATCGAGAACCAGCGACCATCTTCAAGGTCCAGCGAACCGCCTTGACCCTCGTTGTAGTAGAAGGCAGCAATTTGATATAAAATCGATGCCTCCTCCGGGGTGGCGTACTGCCCAAGATAGATCCATTGGAAAACTGTGCCGTTCTCTCTGGGAGGCTTGAATCGCGGCTCAAACACCACCTTGGTGCCACCTTGCTTGTCCACTATTTGTCTGGAGTAAACTCCTTTGCACGCTACCTCTCTGAACTTAATCCACACATACATTAGGCGCCTTGGAACAGGACTACAGCGACGTAAATATCTCGAAAATCTAAAGAACTCCGTGAGTAGGCTTTCGAGCTACCCAGGTCCACATTCCCCGTGAGGTATTGGTAGACCAAAGACAGTAGAACCACTGCTGACACAACAACGGCGTAAGACGGGATTGAGGCCTCGGAGGGTTCTCTAGGAGGATACCCCCACCTGCCGTCGTAAATTGATTGCCAAATGTAGTACACAAGCCTTCGACCCCCGCCTTCCAACCAATCATTTAGTGATGCTTGGATTGCATTCACCCGTTGTAGCCAGTAATCCATTATTGGCAAGTATCTTGGACTGAAATAAACTTCAAGAGAGAGATCCGCTACCCAACAAACCTTTGCACTGCCTGAGATTGCTCTCGAATGAAACTCCAAAACCCCAAATGACAGTATCGTATTCTTGGCTTCGCGCTCAGCACCAGCCAAGGCTGCCAAGCCTCCATCACGCAGTCCAGACAATTCCGAATAAAACGTATGAAAGCCTTTACAGCTTTCCATGGCCTCTGGTGCACAATTAATATCCCGCACCCCACTAGTGGCGTCGTCTCAGAGACTACCAAATTAATGCAAACTCGAGTGCTAGGGCGACAAACTGCACGTACGCACACAAACAACAGTTCCTGAAGGGCGATCGACGAACTCGATGCCAGAGTCGATCAGAAACGTCCTTGCTTGCTCAGGCTGAAACAATACCGACGGGGCCATACTCGATCAGAACCCCTTCAATTTCCCCAACCTCTAGCTCTTTGCCTACCGACAGTGCTCGTGAAAATTCACACTCGTTCCGCACAACTGACAACAGAAAAGCTAAAGCTAGTGGGTGAAGCTCCCTGTCGAATAAGGAGCCGAAAGTGGAACATACAAGCGTCTGCAAAAGCCGCGCCAAGAAGGAAAAACTGAGTGACGAGCTTCCAGGGGAGCTGTGGTTGCCTTTGTAGTTTGTACAGACAGTTGCGGGGGGAGTGCAGGAAACAAAAGGGGGTACAAGGGCAGAATCAAAGGTGGTAAAGATGAAGACTATTTTTCACACACTGCTTCCCAGAGCCCCACCTGTCTTGTACCCCCAATTTGACAAAATCGGTGGAGGGAGAAAACTCATTCATCCAAAAACTAGCATCAATGCATTCATCCGTTCAGGGACACTTATCTCTCCTGTAAGACGAAGTGAGGGTCGCAGCAAGCACTCTTCGGGTTGTTGCTGTAAATGTTGCAACATTTGGAATATGATTCCTTTTACCCTTACTAACCGAGGAGGACGTTTTTTTGTGGGATGGATGATAGAGAATCCTTTTAGTAGGACAGAAGTGCAACTATTCATCTTCAGAGTTTTGTTGTGAATAGGGAAGGTCTTCTACACTAGTTTGACTTCCAATGAGTGCTTAAATTGCAATTTTTTAAGGAAATGATTCACATGGTAACCAAAGGGATGATTTTCATCCTTTAAGGGTTAAGGGGTTTGCTTCAAATTGCCTATCCAATGGGCATTTTTAACCCTTACAAGACGTAGCCTCTATGACCAAGGTAGTCACCAAAACAATAGGTGCAATAAGTGCAATGGGTTTGATTATTGTACTAATATGTGCATTTTTTGTTTGTAGAGAGAACAATGAAGTGGCATTTGTAGACTACTTGGTGTCCTTGAGTTTGGTTTTCAGAAATTAGGTTCCACACAAGGGAGATTGTTTTTTCTTTTAGATCCTTATTCTCTAGAATCTGCAAGTAACGGGCCAAACCATTGCAATCAAGATAAACTCAATTCATTACAATTAACCCTAAAATTTTTAATGTGAAATGACCGCAAGAGGTAGTATCACTGCCTTAAACCACAGTGAATTTGTTTGGCAACTCTTGTTGTATGTTGGGGAATTTTCATTTTTGAATCATATAATAAAAGACAAATTGCAACTAAATGTGGTTGAAGTTCAAAAATGGGATTTGAATATAATGTGCAAAACATATAAGATGTCAAAGTTGAATCAATAGATCCTCTAAAAATCATGTCCTAATGTCAACATCCTCATGTCAAACATTGTGCACCAAGAATCTATTTATTCTTTGTAATGGTTTAGGGTTAGATACTTAGATTTTGGGGATGTACTTGATTTTGAATGATCGGACCAATCATTCAAAATCCTTCACTCTAACTCTACCATTTTATTTTGTCACTATTTATTATTTATTTTTTAGAGTTCAAATTATATGTTTTCCATAATTTTCTTAGGATTCTTAGGTGTCGTGCACAAACACATCGTGCCAAGATTACATCGAGCCAACATGAGAGAAAGCGTGCAATAAGTTAACAATGGACCATGTCATTGGCTAGCAACCTAACCACACCAAGGTCCAATAGCTCTTGACCAACGGTGGACACCGTGGTCATAGGGAAAACGCCTCGTGACTTGTGATGTGAATCACAACTACGGTAAAACCCTGCAAACAATGATAGCAATGCAAAAAACATCCTATCACCATAAGCACGAACACCGGCAACACCCATAGCATAGCAAAGAAATAAAACACCATAATACTCAGTACACAGGTGTAGAAAGTGGTTTCACAACCACTCCTTTACTCGCCCCCTTTGCCGGTGCTGAAGCCCCTTTCACACTGGCAAACTCAGTGGTCTTCTCCGAAGTACTAACAAGAACCCAGTGGAAAACCCAGACTAAAACGTTGATGATGTATGTTGCCCCGACACACATTTGGGACAAACCCAACGACCCGCTGGGATTTCTTCCAAAGGAGGATTCAAACAATCCATATGCCACCCTGTGGAACAGACATCACACAACACCATAGTGGCAGCGCTTTTAACGCTTCCACACAATACACATTTCAGCCCAGTTGAAATTCGTGACTTGCTGGAATCAATACGTCCATCAATGTGTGGCAAATGACATGGCGCACAATTGCGTGTGTGATCCTTCCAGATCTTGCCATCACGACCCTCCAAGAGTAACACTCCCGACTTGAGTACCTCATGCACTCGTAGAATAATACGCCCTGCTGTCACGTCGAGGGTGGTAGGCGCCGTTTGTTGTAAGTAGGCGTAGTCACCAAGCAGGAAACGTCGCACCTGAGGCCTATAGCCCCCTCCTCGTATCGTGGCATAATGCAAAGTGTCTCTATGCTGCGCAATAGAGAGGTTCTCTAAAGCCATTGGCATCACTCTCTTGTATAATTCCGCCCGTTGTTCGCATACGCGAGCCCACGTGTCTGGATCATCCATGTGATCCAATATCTTGTCTGCATCTTGTTTGATTGCCATTGGTAAAACTGGATGACGCCCAAACAATAAGTAATAGGGTGAAAAAGAAGCGAGAGAGGTTTGCTTACTAAACCGATAGCCCATTGCTATCCACGGAAGTTGTAAGTCCCAATCTCCATGATGCCCTTTCTTCAAGCTATACTTGCGAAGCCCCCTCTTGACGGTTTGCACCATGCGCTTCGCCAATCCATCTGCTTCGGGATGATCTCTAGAAGTAGTGCGGTGATCAATCATCGCTTGTTCACATAAGGCTTGAAATTCTCCGAGAAACTCACGTCCTTGGTCAGTCAATACCTCCGCTGGAACTCCAAAGCGACTCAAAACACGATCCAAAAATGAATAAGCAGCCCCTTCACTGAACTTGTCAGGCAATGCCACCAACTCAATCCATTTAGAAAAATGTTTGATCATCACCAACACATACTTGTTATGTCGTGAAGTCACTGGCAATGGTCCTGCAAAGTCCAAACTCCATCGATAGCCCAATCCCATGATTGGCAACGGTTGTAACTGAGGCATTGGGGCATTAAACGATGCCCGCACTCTATTGCACACTGTGCATCTGGCTACCAATTGTTGAACTTGCATTTGCATACCTTGCCACCAATAGTGAATCTGCAGCAAACTATGAGTTCTTTGCACTCCAAAGTGCCCCAAGTCCTTGTGTGCATGCATTATTAACTTTGTTCTTTCATAAGGTGCCAGTACTACCTTCTTGTTGCCATCTGGCCAAACTCGAAGCAAATGAGCCCCCTCCCATACAAATCGCTTTGCTCGTTGTAGAATCCGATCTTTCTCCTTGGCTGACGTGTTGACCGCCAATTCACCATGCTTCAAGTATTTCATCACCTCTATGTCATGAAAAATATCCTTGGCGCCCCCAGACTCTTTACCACCATCCGCATCCATCGTGGCCACGATGGCTTCCTCGGTGTTGTCTCCAATCATCGCCAATATACTCAAATAAGCGGCAGAATGCCAACCTGGTAACGAATCTTCTCCCTCCTCCACATGCCATCGGGCCCCTGTAGAGTCCACTTGGCTAAGACTTGGATTGCGGCTTAAACCGTCGGCATCCATGTTCATCAAACCGGCACGGTGTACAACTTTAAAGTCATACTCCATTAGCATTAGAGCCCATCGTGCAAGCTTGCCTGTGAGCTTGTCTGACTCCATTAGCCACTTCAACGGTTGGTGGTCCGTAACCAATAGAAATTCGTTGCCATATAAATAACAACGGAAATGAGCAATTGCCCAAATCGGTGCTAAACACTCTCCTTCATACGAGCTGTACTGTGCCTCCGCGTTGTTGTTGGAGCGACTGGCATAAGCTACCACAAACTCCTTGCCATCATCGTCCATTTGAGTCAACACCGCGCCAATCCCTAGTGAGCTCCAATCTGTGTGCAATTGATATGTTCTACCCGAAATTGGTCTCCTTAATATTGGAGATGATGATAAACGTTCTTTCAATTGCTTGAAAGCAGCCTCTTGCTCATCTCCCCACATCCAAGGTTGATCATTCCTTGTCAACATGGTTAATGGCTTGGCGATGGCACTAAACGTTTTCACAAATTTGCGATAGTAATTGCACAACCCCAAAAATGCCCGCAATCTACTCACATCCTTTGGCCTTGGAATAGAGATCATCACCTCCACCTTACTAGCTACCACACCCAATCCTCTAGGATATATCATGTGGCCCAAATACTCCACACGGTCATAATAAAACTTACATTTGTTCGGATGTAGTTTTAACCCATGAAGTCTTAGTCTTGCAAAAACCTCCTTCAAGTGAGCTCTATGTTGTTTTTGATTCATGCTATAGACAATAATGTCATCAATGTAGCATTTCACGAAATCCAAGCTAGAAAATATGCGGTCCATAACTCTTTGAAACTCAGCGGGTGCATTTTTCAAACCAAATGGAAGGAACCTCCATTGATAGAGTCAGTCCTTCCCATCTTCATCAATTTCCCAGAACGTTGTCTTTCCCTTATCACCTTCTCGAATACCAAGTTGGTGATATCATGACCGGAGATCCAAAGTGCTAAATACCTTAGCATGGCCAATGGCGTCAAAGTTCTCCTCCGGTGTTGGCATTGCATAACGATCTGACTTCGTAAATTTATTAATTCTACGATAGTCCCCACACATCCGTTTCTCAGTCCAATTACCAAAAATGTCCTTCTTGAATGGCATAACCGTTGCCGATGCATACTCACAATCCGATGGTGCTACTTCCACCAATCCGGCCTCCAACAACTCCTTGGTTTGGGCTTGAATCATCTTGCGTTCTACCTCACTATACTTGTACGGCTTGCGATAAATTGGTGCATCATCCGTCAAGTTAATACTTACTTCTTGTCCCTTCAATACTCCCAAATCCTTGAGACTAAAGGCAAAACGATCAACATACATCTTGAAGAACTCTTACTCCCCTTTCTCCTCTGCTTCACTTTCCAGGCCTACCAACGGTTTCCAAGTTTCCTTGGTCACCGCCTCCTTCCTTTGAAGCAGGTTTGTCCACCTTTGGTTGCTATTGCACACCACCTGAAGTAGAGTCCTCTTGCTCTACTCTAGCCATGCCATATTGCTCTTCCACTTGGCTCAAACGCCATAGCTCATCAATCTGACCTTCAATATGACCCTCAAAGAATAATTTTTCCACCTGCTCCTCCAATTTGATTTTGTGTTTGGCCATTTCTTCCCAACTAGGCCAACTCGTTCTCGGAGTTGTGAAAAATGAAGTATCCTTCCATAAATCCCATGGATGAGCTGTGAAGGCCTCTTCGCCCCCAACCATCGTGTCTGGAGTGCCAGAACTCGATGGTTTCATGGCCGCTCGCAGCTTATAAAAACCCAAGGGGCTCGATAGTGTTGAAGCTCGACACTTCTGCTCTGCCACAACAAGTGATACTATCCAAGAGAGACAATTTAAATCCATGGCTTGGCCAATAAGATATCATCTCTGGAATTCCGTGATATCTGTGACATTGGTGATGTCCGTTTGGAATCCCATAGCCCGTTCCCGCTCATCGGCATTAGGCTCTACCATTTCTTCAGTGCGAGCATTCCACACTAAACCTGGTCCATTATCTTTAAAGGCATAGGATCTTGAAAAACTCACCAATGTAGGCAAAGCCCTTCGTGGTTCACCTTTGCGGTTGACAACCACTAATGGGGCTTGATCATCATGATAAACACACCTGGGTGATCGGTGAGGGTCCAAAATATCTTTCAGGTATACATCGAGTCGTTGAATACGTCCCACTGCTACATGTAGCAGCTTAGGTGGTGCCATGTTGGTCCACCAAAGCCGAGGTCTGTGAGCTCGTGAACCCACTGCAGCCGCATCCAATAGAATGGGAATTCCATGAATGCGACGGATGCTCTCAAGTGTGCGTGTACGTGAAGTACTTACCACTGGCACATTTTCAATAATATACCCTGGTGGCCGCGGTTGAGAACTCTGAATAGAACGTATCACTCGCACCATATCATAAAACCGTGAGGAACGGTTGTCCTTCAAGCCATTTTGTTTACCCGCCATAGACATACCTTGGCATGGCCAGCCCGCAATAATTAAATCCACATGCCCCAATCGTATAATGTCTTCATGTGAAATCAAAGAAATATCGCTCGGTAGTACAACAAATGCGGTCTTAATAGCAGTGGTGCTTAATAAGGATGGAAAAGCTCGGCGCATCCGTTGAGCATGTCGCTTAGCTACTTGTCGTGCCATGTCGTCGTTGTCCACATAAATGTAACGCCTCACTTTTACACCCACTTGTAACACTGCTGCCAGTCCACTGCCAATACCACCAAATAACTCCAAAAGTGTAATACCTTCGTCTGGCGGCTTCCAATGGATCGTAGAAGTATCCAAAGGTGGGCCGTTATCATCTGCACCCCCACCTTCCTCCTCATTTTGTGGCAACAAAGATTGTTGCCACGCCTCTTGGATCACCGTTTCTGCGGCATATTGTAGGTCGGCGGTGCTGTTCCACGCCGATTCCATCCCAGGTTGATATAATTCTTCGCCCCCAGCTTCCAAAGCCTGAATGTCATCCGCTTTTTCTATTGAAGCAATCATAGAAGGACTTTCAAAATCCTCCTCAAACCAGGATGGACCGTTTGCTACAAGCCCAGAAAAACAATAGAGATCAGCCAAATTTCCGGTGAGAACTCGTATAAAACGAGCTGGCAGTTGGGCCTTGCGTCCATCCCCTGCTTGCCATCCCGGTCTATATGATGCTGTCTCCTCCCAAAAGTCCAAGGTGAAACCCATAGGATATAATACCATAGCACCTACCAAAACATCATAAGATTTGGCCTCTGTGACTATAGCTTTCACCTTCATGAAGCTAGCATCTTCAACATCATCATAGCGTAGTCATAGTGTCAACTCGCTCCCTGTGATGCCATTTGCTTGCTCCGTCCCCCCCATAGAAGTACTAATTGTCCATGGACATGTTTCCAACGTGTCCTCGGTCAAACCCAAGCCTTCAATGGTTGAATCACCCAGCATCAAGGGTTGTGCACCGGAATCCAATAGTACCCGTTGAGGCACAAAAATCTTCCCTTTGGGCCCAACTAATTGGAAAATGCCTTGGGAATTGTCAAGTACCACCACTCCTGGAGTGATGGATGACCGCTCTATTGCCGGTCGTGCTGGCATAGTCTTCAATCGAGCAGCTGTTGATAAAAGCCCCTCCGACTCAATCCAATCACCATCATCCACTGTTTGTGGCTCAAGCGTAGTTTCCATGGCACTAACCGATGTTGAAGTGCCTTCCTCACACATGGTAGCTTCCAATTGGAATACTGTAGCAGCACTGAACTGCGCATTTGCAATCATAGATGCTGAAAACAAAGGAGCATGACAAATGGTAGTTGTTGCCTCAAAAAGTATACCCATACCTAGACCACTTGTCTTCACAACTGGAGCGGATCGGCGATTGTTGGAGTTTGGAATTGATGAAACCATGGATGAAGTGGACACCACATCTTCCAATGTGAATGACTCCGGCAACCTCGCTTGTTGGTTGGTTGCACTTCGTTGTGGATCCAATCCCAAACTCGCCCCTCGTGGTGCATCATGCACCACAGTCTTACTCCGTGTTGTAGCAAAAGCATCCCTTGGCGTGCCATTGGCATCCGCCAGACCACATAACATGTGGTCGTCTTCTTCTGCATAAAAGGACATTGTGGTCCTTTGTGAAGAAGACCCCTTGGCCTCCGTGGTAGCACTCATTGCTGCCATCTTAGCCTCCAACTCTGTGAATCGAGCCTTCCATGATTTCTTCTCTCCTCCTATAGGCTTGGCCTCTTTAGAGTCAGTTCCCTTGGCATCTTTGGCTCCCTTAGGCTTGAGTTCTGGATGCAACTTCCAGCAACTAGCCTCTCCATGGCCCTTGACACCGCAACCAGAGCAGAACCCACCAATCTTAGCGGTTTCTTTCTTTGATGTCTTCTTGCAATCTCGTCGACGATGACCAACCCCACCACAATTAAAACAAGTAATATCCGCAACCCCTACATTGGCTGGAATGCTAGCCTTAGCGGATTTAGTCTTCTCGGGTTGTTTCTCCTCCTTTCGTAAGAACCCCATGGCTGCTTTTTCCTCCAAAAGATTAATTTCAATTCTTTCAGAGGTCTCAAAAACATACCTTAAGGTGGGTGGGACACCCAACCTCAATGCTTCACCTCGAACAAGAGTTTTAAGCTCTTTATCCAAGATGCTATACTAGTGTTGAACAGCCTACTGTTCAGTCACCCCGTGAGTGGCGGAAATCAACCGCCTTAGTCTCGAATGTGCCTCTCGCAATGACTCATCACTTCCACGTGCAAATGTGTGAAGTGACTTCATTTTATCTGCCCTTTGTCCATAGTAATCCCGCTGCAGCTGCAAAAAGAATTGAGCTGTAGGATTGAAGGGGGGTGAATTAGTCACTGGCACTAGGCCCGTGGTCACGGTGGCCTCTTGGCCTCCCACGCTCGCGCCCCCTTCCTCTTGCTTTCCTTTGCTAGCAGGCACTATGGTCGTGGATCCCCCTCCCCAAACATCAGCATAGTTTGGAGCGTAGTAATCCCGCCACGCTAAGATCTCGGTGGAATGAGCAAGCTCAAATTCTCCATAGTTTGCCAAAGGTGCTCCTTCAAGACACCCAAATAATGCCCTCCACACCATATATGGATTTAAACTAGTGTTCCGGGACTTTTGGAGTTCACACCACATGGTGAACTCCCTACAGAAGTCATCCACTTCCATGGTGCCATTGGCACCTAAAAACCGCCGGACTCCCTGATCAACACCTCCATATGGTGTAGTCATCTCGTCCCACGCAAATATAAACTCGCTATGAACAAGTGTTACCCCGTGGTCAATTGTAATGACAGGTAATTCTCTTCCCTC
Organism: Rhytidiadelphus loreus; assembly: GCA_947034895.1. Classification (NCBI taxonomy): domain Eukaryota; kingdom Viridiplantae; phylum Streptophyta; class Bryopsida; order Hypnales; family Hylocomiaceae; genus Rhytidiadelphus; species Rhytidiadelphus loreus. Next base: position 24,604,222 of record OX344764.1, read on the forward strand.
ATCACCTTCAATGTCTTCCACCCAATCTACTTACTCGTCGATAAATTGCGGCACAAAATCACTTGGAATCCTTCTACCAACGAAGGGCCTCTGACTTCGAGGGCGCACAGGTACGACAACACTGGTGTCTGATGCCTCAGAAACAATGTCCCTGGCAAATAGTGTCCCGCTCCTGGTATAACCCGGCCTCCCAAGTGGATCCAGCTTTTACATATAAAACCAAGTTTATATGTAAAGCTGCCAAGCTTTGTGTATCCCTTCCACAGCCTCACAATAAATTGTGGGTGGAACCTCTATGTCAAGGAAACGAAGTGTTAAAGAATCCCAAATACTAGATGCCCTCTCAAGCCACCAACCTTGTTCCCACTGCCACGTGGTGTGGAACAAGTAATCTCCAGCTCGAAACTCAGTGAAGATCAAAGAAAATGTGGGCAATTGAATTGCACCCTCGAAAACGTGTCTCACCACTTCTCGACGTTGACCCTCGTTCTTCAACACCACTGCCACTTGTGGGATGAACAAATCAATTACCTCCACACGCCCCCTTGTCCGACTCAACGGTGCTCCAATCACGGATAACTCCGCCCGTAAATCCCGAATGATGCGCACCCCATGTTGTTGAGTCCAAAATTTGATGGCTTTTGGACCTAAAACCTTAGTGCCCGGTTGCCCAAATGATTGGGCTCCTAGTCGATCACGAGCCAACAGTGAGAGTGTAAACGGTAGAGTTGGTTCTTGGGGCTGATGTCTTAAAGAAGATTCACTGGATGACCCTACATGAAGGGTTTGAAAAGATTCAAGAACTCCCTGAAAATCATCTATAGTCAAGTGAATTTTCACTTCTTCTTCTTCTGTGCTTAGAACTGGTATTAGTCTAAAAGACTTGGGGATCCCTTTGCCTTTGTCCATGGCGATACCATGTGGTCCCAACTACCATTGCAAATTCCACCAAGCAACACTCACAGAAATACCAAGAAAAGGTTGTGGTTAAGCAAGTAATCAAACTTAGGGAATGAACCCTAAATTCTCATATATAAGCCGGTGACTAGCACACACCGCTAAGTCACCCTATATAAGCCCTAGCTAATAATTGCTAGGCTAACTCCACCCCAAACCACTATAAAACTAGGAGCAAATCTGAAAATCTATCATCCAGTTGCGGTTGAGATATTTGCAACCTACCATAGTAATAGTAGCCTCTACCTCATGCAAAAACCGTGCATACATGAAGCGCTGCAATATCATGTCACGGTCGTCATCCCAATACTCCAAAGTGACAAACGGTGTCAACTCTACACATAGGCGATGTGCCATCATGCCAAGTTGGCCAACATCGGCACACTGTGCCTGTGCCAAGTCTGCCTGTCATATGTCCCAGAACTCAGGCTCAGAGTGTTGCAGTCCTCGTGCAGGTAGGCGCTCTAAAATAAATTTTAGTAATGCTGCAATAAAATCTGCCTTCTCCAACCACTGTTCATACCCTGACAATATCCGCCGCTCTGGTGGTCTCACATCTCTAGGTTGGGCAGCTGCCTGTGCCCTAGTAGTAACCATAAGTAGGCAATGCTGGGGCTCCCAACCCTAAACACTCCCCAAAATGATTCAAGGCTCAGAACAGTCGTCGTTTTTTGTTTTTTTTTAGCAAAAATCGGGCCTTAAAGCCGTACCTGGGTGACCGCCTGAACCGGTCACCACGCCCAAATGACCAGTGATCACCAGTTAACTAGACCGTTTGAACCGATCACCAAGACTCGACTAGCACGCTTGCCCGAATCTGTCTTCGTAAGCTTCTTGATCTCCCCTGCCACAGCATGTTCCGTTTGTCAGACTGATGAACGTAAGCCTCCGCATCAATATTCGACCCACAAGCGTTGCTTGCTAAAAGGAGCCTCACGTTGCACTTGAAGAACAACCCTTCATGTGCCCAACTTCAGGCTCCGACAACCCATTGGCAACTTCTTCGTCTCCATCTCCATGAATATTTTCGAAAACAGACACCTTCCAACTTGCAAGCCCGCTAGTCTTCATCACGTAGAAGAAGCGCCAAAACAGCAACAGGCTTTCTTCTCGTCAAGTCTCTCCCCCCGTAGGTGGCCCCCCAACTCCAAGTTCTAACTTGGAGTGTTTCTAGGAGAGAGATAACCTTTTTCCCTAAAGTTTTGGGATTCTCTTAGGTGGCTCATTCCTAACCCACCCTTTCCTTATTCTAATCCCAAAAGCTAAGACAATAATGCACCTAATTTCCAAATATGGCTTTAGGACCCATTTCCAAGGCTAAAACCTCCTAAACCCGTGGTTATGGTGTCCAAGCTCCAACCTTGCTTGCAATTCCAGCACACACAAAACACATCAAAAACACTTCAAAACTCATTTTTCTACTACTTTGGGTGTCAATTTTCACTATGTGTACACCTATAAACGTAGTGAGATCTTTTTCAAGTAATAAAATGTGAGGAAAAGCTTCTAAAGAAATTGGAAAAACCTCACAACAAACTACAAAGTCAAGTCGATGCCATTCTTGAAGAATGATTGCATATTTGGATGAAGCTCACGAGGCAAAACCTCTCACTCCATCACGTGGGAGACTCAACTTGAAAAAGATGAGTCTCCAAGAACTCTTCGTCAAGGTCAAAGGGATTGAGGTCCCCAAACGAGATGCCAAGTTCCCGTTGGCGTCTTGGGCCCTCCAAGCCTTCTTGAACACCTCCCGAACTCCGTAAAAGTCGCCCTGATACGAAATGAACACCCACACGCCTCTCATGACATAGGATTTTTGTGAAAATCTGAAATTACAATGAAGTTTTGCACAAAAAATAATGAAAATTCATATCAAGTACACTTAACCCCTTAAGGACTAGAGGATAGTCTAGATTTCCAAAATTGTAAAGATATATTATTAAATGCAACTTAGAATGATAATTTAATGATGATTCTCAAATAATAGTTGTAAAACATAATCCATAGATCACATCTACATAGTTAAATCAATTAGTATACAAACCAATATTTTTCAATAGAATTTGAAGCCAAAAATTGAAAATTTCTTCTTAAAATTATATAAGAATTTTTTCCTTTCAAATCAAAATGTTAAATTCTAATCATAATGATTTTTGAAGATTTTTTATTTTACCTTTTTATTCAAGTCAATTTTGGAAGGGTAATTTTTTGAACTGGAAAAGTTATCTTTTGAGACCAAAATCCACCAGTCTTTGAATTACAAAATTCTTGCTAAACAAAGTCTTTAGAATTATAGTATTATACCATACAAATTTTACAGAACTAACACAAGAATCTTTAAAAAAATAGATGGATGAAAAAACACATTTCCTTGTTCAAAATTTGAATGTCTAGTCCTTTAGGGGGGTAAGTTTGAAGTTTTAATTATTGGCAGATACATTGTTGTAGAATATCATTAGTTGATTATTGTGTAAACTAAATTTTTGTGTTATTCTATAATTTGAAATTAGTTAACTATGGTTAGAGACATAAAGTTCAACTTGCACTAAAATTCTCAATTTAGGAATTTTTCAAATTTTCAAATCAAAGTGGAAACCAAGCTTGATAAACTTCATTTCAATGGTTGGGCTCAAATTCAAAAAATTATTATTATAGCTAAAATTGAGACAATGAAGAAGAAGGAGCTACAAATTGCCAAAATAAACTACAAGGTAATTAATGGATCTTCTTATATACAAGTGTCAATAATATTGCATAAGGAAAATTCCAACACCATCCAAGTACATTTGTAAATCACCACATTTGTCAAATATTGCATTTTCCATTTACTACACTTGTCATTCACTAGTTTCAAAATGTAGAGATGGTAGTATATTCTTTAGATTGTGTCATCTACCATTTTAGCATTAAATTGATGGTAAAAGGGTTAGTAAATTGTTTTGTTTTACTAGGTAGGAAACAAAATAATCTCCTTGTTGATTGCAAATCACACTAGTGTAGGCACCGGGCACGTCCTAGACCAATCTTGCTTGCACTGCGGCTTCTAAGCCATACGAGTGTGCAAATCCACTTGTAGGGAGGATGGAATTGATTATATCTTCCATACTAGCATACCCTTGCTCATCGGACTTGGTGCCAATGAAGTCCCACCTGGTCTTCTATATTCACATTTGCGGTCACCATTGTTGCATGCAACAAATTGTTGGATTAGAATCCTCTATAGAATCAACAATCTAAAATCACAAATGTATGCAAAGTATCACAAACAAATTCAACTTACTTTCACTCTTCCTTAGGACACTTTATGTATTCAAGGTAAACTACCCCATTACGAACAAAATGGGAGCAACCCAATTGTGGGTTGAATTATTACATTTTGGAACTTGAATGTACACCACCATTAGGATTTTGCTCCCATGGTTTACTCCCATTATGTCCATAATGGGGGTAGTTTACCTTATTTTACTTCCTAGAGACCATTCTAAAAAAAATTCAAATGTCTTTGGGTCTTGTAACTTTAGTACTTGGGAAGGGTCACATGAACGTCAAATTGAAGCCCTCTTCACAAGTCTCTTCTCATGTCATGGACATGTGACCTGCTCTGAGTCACGAAACTCGGTACTTGGCACCAGCGTACGTCGCAAGTAGGTGAAGTAGCGACGTTCAGTTGCCCTCTGCCAGTTTCATCCGTGAATTTCCCGTGCATTTGATGGCTACTGTTGCTGAAGCTTATGTAGGTGGCACCGCGGCAGCAATGAATCCCACAATCTCACGCTCTCATTTCGCATTTGCAATTGCAAATGATTGCTGTTAATTTCTAGTTTGGTTTCTATTTCTGTTGTCGTTCTTTTCTGAGCTTGCTTAGCATTGATCGAGCTAGCTGGTGTGTTGAATTGTGACGAGTGTTGGAGGAGGATTGTCGTCTAACGTTAACTGAGCTGGATCGGAACGGAGTCGGCAGGTCAGCCTCTTCGATGAAGGCACCAATGCCAGTGGGTGATACTAAGGCGGCAACAGTTGTGTCACTTCATGAAGCAAAGCAGTATTTGAAGCCAGGAATTGAGTTCGCAGCACATCCGTGGAGATTTTTCACCGCACGGATACCAAGCAAGCTTTCGACGAAAATCCATGGCAAGTGGTACGACTTGACGGAATTCGAGAGACACCACCCGGGTGGGCCGGTGGCACTCGGCTTAGCACGCGGGCGCGACGCGACGGTGATGTTTGAGAGTCACCACCCGTTCACGTCTTGTGCCGTCTTGAACGCCATTCTTGCCAAGTATGAAATGGACGCTTCCGACAGCGAGCATCTGCAGACACTGGAGCAGCAACACGGCATCACGGAGCACGAGTTTGAACGGCCGAGCGCCTTTGGGGAGGCCCTGAAATTTCACGTGAAAGAGTATTTTCAACGGGAGGCCAATCGTCGAAATGTGTCACTGCGTGAAGCAACGAAAGCAACCCCATCCCGATGGATAGAGATCGCGATCATGGCCGCGCTCTCCATCGCCACTTTCCCCGGTTTCTTTCGCGGCGACTGGCGATTCCTGGTGCTCTTCCCTCTCATGGCGTGGATATTCTTCGTGAACACTTTCCACGATGCAACTCATTTCGCTCTTACCTCCAACTGGCGTGTCAATGCCACTGTTCCTTACGTTTTCCCATTTTTCTCTTCCCCGTTCGTTTGGTACCACCAACACAACATCGGCCACCACAGCTACCCGAACCTTGGCGACCGCGACCCCGACGTGCACCACCACGACTGGATGAAGCGGGAGCATCGCGACGTGAAGTGGTTACCCCTGCACCGGTTGCAAAGCTTTTGGGTGTACACGCTGTTTCGGTGGAGCGTGGCTGTGCAGGTCGGTATGGCTACCACGGCGGACCTTTGGATGCTACAGAGCAGTTTGTACAACGATGTTGTGCCCATGATGGACATTTCAGGGCTGCGTCGAGTTGTGCACATCTTCGGGCGTCTCATGACGATAGTCTTCATTCACGCATGGCCTTTCCTTTGGCTGGAGTCTTCAAGCAAGAGCTTCGCCTTCGCCATCCTACCTTATGCATTTTTTTCCGTTCTTTTCATGATGAACTCGCAGATTAACCATCTGCTTCCACATACAACGCACATCGAAGACTCGGATTGGTACAAGCACCAGGTGATCACGGCGCAGGACTTCGGGGTGGGCAGCAAGTGGATCTATCTGTTTAGTGGGGGTTTGAATTATCAAGTTATTCACCATTTGTTTCCTACCGTGAATCACTGTCACCTCCCTCAACTGCAACCGATTGTTGCGCGTCTCTGTGCGAAATACAACGTTACGTACTCCATTGCCTCTGGATATGTTGAAGCGATTTCTTTGCACCATGAGCATTCCAAGAGCTTGAGTTCCAGGTAGGATAATCATGTTGATTAGTCGTCGGCGTGGACGTCAACTTGGTTTTGATGGCGGGAAGGTCCACGACTTCGCAATCGATCTTCAGGTGGCTAGTTTCTAGAGCTTGGAGCCGATCGAATGATGATCGAATGCCATAAACTTAGAACGAAGCATTTTGCTGAGCAAGAGATCTGAGCGTGCGTGGAACCCACGCGCGGGGAGGAATCAGGCGTCGAACAGCAGTACTGGGGATCTGTTCAAGTGGAAGACGCTGTGGACGCTCAAGGTGGAGAGATTTGAATGAAGGTTCCAAAGTTTCGTGACGCAGGGACCCATGACAGGCATTTAGTAGAGTCTTATATCAACCCGTGACAGACTTTTTCTAAAAAATGGGGTTAGGACTACATTTGGCTTGACTGTCATAGGACATTATACACCTTTCTAGTGTAAACCCATCATAAAAAGTTGCTTTTTTATCTTTTCATCTCATGACTATATTAGGAAATCTTGTAGCCATGTTAGAAAATGTTGTGACTGCTTTAGGTGGTAAGAATGATCATTATGAAAACACTTTTTGCTTATTTGGGGTAGTCTACAATCTCTTTTGGACTAATTGGGCATCACACTTCAAAAATTCATAACAAATTCATACTTTGCCAAAAAAAAAAGTTTCAATTACTTCCTTCATTTCTCACATTTGTCTTTTTATGGGGAAAAATCTGAATTTTTTTGCTAATAGCAACAAAGCAAACCACTCATTTTGTTTATCATAGGCAGCTTTACCTTATGTGAATAAGTATGTTTCATTTCAAAACAAATCCCTAGTTTCAAAAATGAGTCTTCAAAAATGACTTCAAAGAAATTAAAAGAAATTAAAAACATCAAAATCTTCAAAAAAAAAAACACTATAAATTTAAATTTCTAAATATAAAATAAAAGTCTTCTAAAAAATCACAAAGTTTCAATTTACAATCAAGTTTTTTTTATTAAATTTATTATTTGGTTTCAGTATTTTTATAGATGTACATTGGTAGATTCAATTATATACTAGATCCATATAATTATTAATATTTGACTTGCATAGCATTTAGGAGCCTTCAATGAGGCTGCCTTTTCCTCTTTGGAGTCCTCATCCACAAGATTCGTTAATTTAAGCTTTGTATCCAAATGGTGGTAGTATATTTATGGTATGCTTCATTGTTTTTTGCTAATTCTAGAATTGACGTACAATTCAACAAATGGAATCTCTAAACACCATATCTACTTGCAAACTAAAACTCCTCATCACTTTCATCTCATAAATCAAAATGGAATGATTCAAAGCCTATATCACTAGAACAAACCAACATTTTAGGTGATGTTTTGTAATTTTTTTAAACGGATTTTAGGTGACATCCATTGCAACAAGTCCATGTTTTTATGTCAACATTGATGTTATGTTGGACATATTGTTGACATAAAAACATGGGTTTGTTGCAATGGACGTCACCTAAAATCCGTTTTTAAAAATTACAAAACATCACCTAAAACATGGGGTTCTTATACTGTATATAAATTTAGAGAACTAATTTCAAATTTTTATTTATTGAAGAAGTGATTTTTAAAGAAGTTTTTTAGGCTACCTAGGTTGCCCACCGACCATTGAAAATTACATATCATGCAATCACTTTTTAACCATATTATCAAAAGTTATGAAAATTATTGCGGCTTAAAGCTACTCTTTGGGTATATGTTTTGTAAAGGACAATAAATAAAAAAATTGAATACTTTTTTTATTTTCAACATATATGTACTTTTTCATTTTCAACATAAAAGTACATGACTAAGAATATCTATATATTAAAAATCAATTATTTTTATTCATTTAGATGAATTAATATCTACAAATAAATCTTTGAATCATTTTTATTTAGATTAGTAATTAGTATGTAATAAATGCAAAAACATATTGAATTCTTTTCTAAATTCAAGTTTCCAAATTATAAAAACAAAAAAAATCATGATAATCTCAATAATCTCAATACCTTCATAGCTTTTGTTTATAAGAATATTTTGACCATTGGAATTGTCATTTCTTAAATTTCATGGCAAAGTTACCATTGGTTTAGGTTTATTTTCCCACCATACACTTTTTCCAGATTTTTTTGTTCACAAAAAAATATGCTTTATTAGTTTACCTCCTAAAGTCCCATTGTCCCAATAGGGGACAAAATGAATTTTGAATAGACTCCTAAAGTCTAAGAGTTTCATTGTAATTTTTCAAAATAGAAAATAGAAAAATACATTAGCTTTTTGTAAATATAATTTTTTATTTCAATTGGTGACCATGAACAAAAGTAATGCTACAATAAGCTCAAAATAATTGAGCTTAGGCAACCAAAAATATCCACAAATTTTTTTAATTAAATTTTAAATTATTGTTTTCTTATTGGCTATATTTTGTATTATATTGAAAGATTTCATTCATTCCATTGGATTAGTGATGTGAAATTATATACTATCTTGTTTGGAAACAACTATAGCATCTTTTTGAGAAAATAATGTAATGGATTTATCAATTTTCTCAATTTAAAAAAATAAAAATAAAAATTTGCAAGGCTAGATTTGTTGCTAAAACAATCTCACCTTTGGAATTTAGTGTGTTTCAATTCCATCTTATTGAGAGTTATTAATGATTTAGTTTTTCCTTCAATCTTGTACTTACTTTTAGGCAAAAAAAATTTAATGAAAGAAAATCAAGTTGTTTTTTGAATTTTTTCCATAGACTTTTAAATCAATTCTTCAACACAATCTTTTTTTAAATCAAAATCTTTAGTGCAATTCTTTTCTAAGTTAAGAAGATTCAAAGTCAAATAATCTAATCACAGAAGATGCAAGAATAAACATTCTCTTTACTTTAATTGGAAGTATCTTGGAATCTACATAGTCAAAGTTTCTAAAGTTTCTCCCACACATTCTTATAGACTACTAGCCTAGTGCAAAACCCTACAGGGACAAAAGCAGGTTTCATATAGTGTCCAAAACATGCATTGTAAGAAACTCTACAATCTCCTAAGACTATCAAAAACTTTCTCACTACAAAAATGGGAACCATGCTGAATTGCTTACTTAGTTTCAGGTGTGGTTACCTTATCAGACATTTGACTGTAGAGATTTAGGTCACAGATTACATCGTTGGTAAGACCATGAAGCTTCAGGGATTGACAATAAGAGCATTCAATACAGCACAGAATATAAGCTTAGAAGCACATCTACACTTTTAATAACCGACCTTATCAGATTACAGAATACCAAATTACCGAAATTGCATACAGAAATAGCCACAATCATTGGTAGGTCACTGAAACATCCCAAATGACCATGTTTCGCATAGTACACGTGACATAATCGATGTCAATCAACCACAACGGGGCAAAATCATGCTTTTTACTTATGCGCTATCAGTACAAACTGCAACACTCTTCGACGTCCATATGCGCGCCAGCTCTAAATCAGCTTGAAATGGTCTGTACAGAGCTCCAGCCATTAAAAATCGTATAACCAGCAATATTCTACCATTGAGTGCGCTTCAAATCTGCATATCGGAGTAACATAACGTCATATACAGGTAAAATACTCTGAAAAACGAGACACTGGAACCGTAATGTACACAATAGCCATATATTTAGCACATATGCAGATGGCATCCATGGTTAAGAATCTCACAATACAGGAATAACCAAAAAGATTGCATCTGAGAGGCTCGGCACTGCAAGGGCAATCAACTAGCCAGTGAGCTTCATACTCTAGGGGTTTGGATTCCATCACATTTTCAAAATTTCACTTACAGTGTCTTCGCTACTTTTTCCCAGACTTCAGAGTATCGCTGAGCCTGATCACAATATCCAAAGAGGTAATCAGTAAAATCGAATATATACATGTCCGCATGAATAAATAAATAAAAAGGATGACCTCCCAATCTTCATACCAGTTTGGCATGATAACACATAACGGGAAGTGTTACAGCTTCAATGTCCGTAACTCAGATTATTTGAGAGCATGCAGATGAGTCAGAATCATACCAGTCCAACCCCTCAAAGAGACCATCACCCTTGATGGCGGAGGTCTTGAATATGGACCATTGTCTGTTTTTGATTGTGTGCAAGTTCAATGCTTCTGTGACAGCCGCTGCGTCGAGCGCTCCAGGTAAATCCTGCCAACCAATCAAAGAGGAGCACTTGCACTTCTCAGGCTCAAAATTGATGTACTTCAATAACCTCTGAAAACAAGATAAAATAAAGTGAAGCCCATGCGAGCACAGCAATTTAGGTGAAACTGTCAATAGTGAACTTAAAAATGTGAAGTCGGCACAACATACGAAGGTTCAAGATGGATATACCTGCTTGTTTGCATAAATAAGTATCACAGCATCCTTCAACTCTTCCTCCTATCAAGTCAAGTGCATATATACTTGTCAGTGCATTAACTACTACAAAATATGATATGAAGTGGACATTAATTAAATGTTAAATTTGAGATTGTCATTGTTTAAAGTTTGATTGAGTGGAACCTCTCAACTAAAGTCGCCACATCATGTCGTTAACCTGATTAGCAGCATCAATGAGTCATGTACACACACAGAATCCAGGCCTTCTTTGCTCAGGTGATCTTGCATGTTTAGAAATTTGTAGAATGTTCTTTAGTACACTAGTCAGTAGATGCCACCACCACGACAATGTCGATTTTAGACATTGAGTACATACTTTGATAATGTAAACCACCTAAACATCAGATCTTGTGTTGGTTTAAGTCATATCCCTCAAACCGTCCTTACTTTTGCATACAGTATCCAAGAAATGCATACTTAAGTGCGTTGAAATCCCTCTCAATTGCTAACGACAATCTTTAAAAATTTGATCATTGAAATAATCAATGCAAAATGTGTTGGTTTTAGGTTCTCCTACACCATAACCTTGGTACTCTAAACAGGCTAAGAATACAGGAGCTGCTGTGGCGTTTCCTTAATAAAGCTGCCTTGGACATCATTACATTTAAAATTACAAAAGACTTCCAGATTTTATATAGATTCAGAGAATCAGATTCAGTTCACTATAATGCCATTCCGGTAGTCATGCATTTAAGGTCAACTGCGTGAGCACAGTTTCACACGTGTATACTCATTATTAATAACTAAACGCATTATGATGTTCTGTAGAAAGATTCATAGTACGTACGATGACAGTTGCTCTGATATCTATTAAACACTTAAATGGCAATTTCCATTAGTACCTGAAGAATAGAATGAAACTCTTCTTGCGCTATGGACATTCGTTCTGTGTCACTCGAATCTACCACGTAGATGATGGCTTGAGTATTTGGGTAATAGCATCGCCAATAAGGTCTGCAACAGTTTCCGGAAGGAGACGGTAGGAAAGCTTAATCGCAACACGATAACGTAGATGTTTGTCAATTCACAGCAAGTTTGCACCCAAGAAATTGAAAAATAGAGAAAGTTCAGTACCTGATGCTCGTTTGACCCCCTGTCATCACCACAGATTACCGGTACTTGGTTAGAATGCAGGGGGAGAAAACGATCAACTCAAGCTGCACGAGTAATTCAAAATCACTCTAGTCAAATGATACCAAAAAGAGGAACCAAAGAGCTCGCATACAGATAACACGCACCTAAATCCCAGACTTGAAATTTAATATTGTTGTATTGCACAGTCTCCACGTTGAAGCCAATAGCTGTGATCAACATAAACAAGAACTGCAATCAGACGTGGATATAATATAGCATAAATTGTAAAGCTATATGGAGCTTTAAGCCTGATCCAACACTTCAGTACAAACTAGAGCTTCTGCATTCATAAAACCTATGCTGTCATAATGTCCAACCATACGCGCCTCCGTCAATCCAAATGCCACCATACAACACTGAGCCGAGATTTCTCAAGAAGTCGGAAAAAAAATTAGGCAACCTAAGATAGTCACTCTTGACAAAGCAAGAGGTTCCAAGCAAACAGTCAAAGTGACCTACGAAAACACCGGAAAGACACACCACCATTAACAAGATCATGATTGTACAGCAACACCTCAGAGCAAACTTACTTGGAATGGTTGAGACGACCTCCCCGACTTGCAACCGATCTGATCACCGTCACTAAGGAGATCAACGCCTCCTATTTTTCATTTGTCCAATAACACACGACCTTCAAAGAGTGGTTCAAGACAACCAAAACAAGCGAGACCGGCAAATATAACTGAAGATCCTCACATAACAAGAAAAGCAATCACATCCTTCCTGACTTGCCCTTCAAAGCTTCAAACGTGACTATGTCTCAATCCTCGTTGTCTCAGAAACCAGATTCTTAACAATGCGGCAAATTACCCTAATAAGCAACTAAAAACGCAACCCGTTGTGAAAAGGATACAAAGAATGGTCGTTTTCCCGGCGTTGTCCAATCCAAGGACAAGAATACGTGCCTCCTTGTCCCCGAATAACGTCGCAAACAACTTGGACACAAATATGCCCATAGTGATACTCTCTCCGACTCCCCTCTCGCGTTTTAAACCTTTCAAACTGGCTCGACTAAAGCTCGAATTTCACGCCGCGACTCTCTCTGCAGGTCTCGTTCTCCCGACGTGCGCCTGCATCCCGATCTCCTAAAACGGCCCTAAGCGCAAGCGACGAACGCTCTCGAAAGACCAAGCTCCGATGAGGACGAGCTCCTGGGAACAGAAGGAGGGCCTTCGTGCAAGAAGGGTGGCCGCGGATCGTGGACGGCGTCAAATCGCGTCAAACAGCGACAGCAATACTGTAGTCGACTATCGCGAATCTTCTTACGGCCGAACTGAATCTTGTCCAAAGCATAGATCCTCTCACATCTACAAAATTCGCGGAAAATCTCTTTAATATCACCTTCTCTTATATCACATTCCTAATCTCTCACCCAACCCTTGAGAATGGACGCACCCAGTTCAATGTGTACTTAAGGTATGTACATTTAAAAGTAACAATATTTTGGTCCTATTATATTGGTGGCCACATGATGAGAATTTCTTTTATGAGATTATTAGCAAACTCTAGAGAAATTGAACACATGTTGTTTTGTAGATTTTAAAAATTTGCATAAATTCTCAATATTCTTTATACATCATACTATATTTACCTTCATTAAACATCTTTTGAAATACAATATATCTCAATTCTCATTGGTGGCTTCAAAAAACTCTTTGTAGCAAACTTTCATTGGTTATCCTTTAACTCCAAAAGGGCAATTGTCTATTGAGTGGTCAATTGAAAATTTTGGGTAAGTTACTTTAAAGTCAATTTTGAGCAAATGAAAGTGAAATTCTTATTAAAGATGTACATTTATATAAGCTTTTCAAAAATGTAACTCTTTTTTCAATTGGGCGTCTAAATCAACAATTATGGGGCACAAAAGTTTAGGGGCAATTTAGGTAGCATGCTAATAGAGAAGGCAAGCAGTTGACCAAACAATGAAGTTCATTAACTTTGAACACTTATATTTGGCAATCTATGAAGTTGAATGGACTAAAATATTTCCCATGTATATCCTCATAGAATCATAGAGATTTAATATGTGATTGAAAATGAAAAAATAAAAAACAAAAATATTCAATTTTCACTCACTACACTAAATATGGCAATTCTAGAACAATTTTAGAACCATTAGTACAAATTGTAGTGTAAATTCATTTTTTCATTTTTTTATACTTGAATAAGAGAAGAAAAGATTTTTGTTAAAGTTTGGGATTTTGATTCTTTCAAAAAATGAGTTCTCCAAAAAAATTTGAGATCTTGCCCATGTAGTTGTTTTTTAGTCATCTAATCAATGCAAGAATTTTTGTATACATTGGACACCTCCGTTAATCCCTAAAGAACCAAACTACATATTTTAGCATCATAGCAATTTTGGGCACTTCACTACAAATGAAATTATTATTTTTTTATTTGAAAATTTTCACAGAGCATGTGCCCAAAATTGAAATTTCAAATAAAAAAATATTGAAATTTTCACACAACTTTAAGGTCCAACAATTTTCATAACTTTTGACTACATGGTTAAAATTTTGAAATTATTTTTTTAGATTTATATATAGTGTTGTGAAAGCTTTCAATCATTTTATTTTCATTAATGAGATGAAAGTTATGAGGAGTCTTAGTTTATCAGCAATTATGGATTTTCTACTCTAAAATAAACTTTAAAGTCCTTTATTTAATTCAATTTTCAATATTTTTTGAAAAAAAATAGAATCATAGGATGTAGATTGTTTATTACAACATTACAACCATTGGGATTGGCATTTTACAATTCCATAACAAAATTCTCAACAATTTAGTATTTTGAATCATTTTCTACTTTTTTCTACTTACTATTTTTTTCCTATATGTTGTACAATTCCAAATGATTAAAAAAAATTCAAGCACATAGACAATGTGCCTTGAAGAATGAATCCAAAGAACCACCACCAATTTGGATATTTTTTCATACAAATGTGACCTTGTGAAGTACAACTGCCCATTTTTTCACTATGTTAAAAAAAAGATTTTTTTGTCACTTCAAACACTAATATCTTGCAATCTAGATGGTGAAAATTTATGAATTTTTTTTCTACATCTTTTCAAACTAGCATACTACAAGATCCTATAGTTATATGTGTTGAAAAACGCTTTAAAAAAAAGATTTGGTACTTGTACTAGAAATGGTGGTTTGGGAGCTTTTTTGGTGAAAATATAGTCAAAAATCTACAGGGGTTAATTTTTAAAATTAGCATGCAAGTAACTAATATAGCCTTGCCAATAGTCCCAATTCCTAGAGTTGGATAATGCCTCTTTCTCTACAAAATTGAATCAAACCATATTATTAAAGGTGTCTCCAAAAAAAATTCTAACTTCAAATGTTATAATCTCACAGTCTATGTGGTCAAATGGGCTAAAAAACTTTCTACACATTACTAGGGAAGTGTAGTACAAATTTATACAATTAAAGTTTGAAGAATGTTTTCATATTTCAATTATGCTCAATGCTCTAGAAAGTGACAATTTTGGATGGTTATTTTCTTTTTTCTTTTTAAAACCCTAGTCTCGTAGGAATTAAAACTTGTGACAATTTTGAGTCATAACTTATAAACTTAGTGATGTTCATGTAAGTGCATTTTTTAAGTTTAGGAGAACAAATAGTGTTTCTTTTGGATGTACATACCTTTCAATACTTTTTTTATTTTTGTTATGTCACAAAAAGTTACATACAATTGCTATAATAAAGAATTTTATAGAATTGAAAAAAATTCTCAAACACCAATATAACTTTTGTAACCTAAATAGAAGATTTAAAAATCTTAACCTAAGGTGAGGTATGCTAGAAATTGTGAGGAGGGAGGTTGAGAATTATGCACTAAGTATGCTTAATGTCAATCATTTTCAAACATTAATGTGTACAAAGGAAGATTTTTATTACATTAAAACAAAATCATCACTTTTGTATATTACAGGTATAATTCTTTAATTTCTGTAAAAATTTTTTTTTTAATACTAAGCGAGATTTATATAATTGTAGGAAAAAGATAAATCTACAAATAAGAATTAATTAAATTTTACAAAGAAAATTGCTTATTTTTAATGAATCATAGATCAAATTAGAATGGTTAATATATTCATGTATTTACAAAAATCAGATTTCATAGAATTGTCTAGTTTCTACTTACATGTCAATTTTAAACATTTTTGTTACAAATAATGTCACTTTTACATGCGCCCCATATAGTTTGGGTTCCAAAGCGGTGACATTAAAGAGGTAGGTCTGTAAGACCGACATCGTCGATAAAAAAAGTTAAGGAATTGATGGCTTTTAAAGTAAAAGATACGACGGAGCTGCCCTAATTTCGCGCTATGTGTCTGCTTAGCTTCTCGCACGTTCGAATTTGCATTTCGATCGATGTCACGACGCCGTGGTCACAGGAATTGTCGAACAATCGAGGACGAAGTATATACTTTTAGGGTTTAGAATTGTGCAAGTACGTAATGCTGTGAGTTCCTCGAATTTAGTGGCGATGGAGGAAGACGAGGCGAGTAGCAGTGGCGAAGAGTTTCTGAGTAAGAAGGAAGCCAGAAGTCGGAAGCGCCGGGCCAATCGTGCGGAAGCGGAGTTGCAAGGCGAAGTAGGGCAGCAGGAGCTAGCAGAGGATAGTGGGGCACCGACGAGTGAGAAGAAACGTCGGAAAAGGTCGTTGCAGGATGGGCGTGCTAATGTCCCTGGGAAACGAGGAGTGGTGTATCTTAGTCGCATCCCTCCACATATGAAGCCGTTGAAGCTGCGGCATCTATTGGAGCCGTTCGGAGAAGTGCTTCGCATCTACCTTGCTCCCGAAGGTGGAAATTCCTTGGTTTGAGCTGACTTGGGGTTCTTTAGATGCATACGGTCTGGGTTTTGGGCATTGCACGTGCATTATAGGGTTTCTCGATGCAATTCGTAGTTTGAGCTGAATTAGGGTTCTTCTGACAACTGTGGTCTTTGTTTTGGCATCGTAGGTGCATTCTAGGGTTTCCCGGCGCATTTCGTAGTTTGAGCTGAATTAGTGTTCCTCAAGCAACTGTGGTCTTAGTTTCAGCGTTCTAGATGCATTCTAGGGTTTCTCGATGCATTTTCGCGTATGAGGACCACTGATGCATCAGTCAGGATTACCGGTAGGACAGTGGTTTGAGTCGCATTAATGGTGTGGTATATTCTACTTCCAGTGATTGACGTTTCCTTGGAAATCATCCTCTCGATTGTTTCTTGGTGAACCGGGAATTAGGTTTCCAAGTACGTATTTAGTCCGGCTTATTTAGTGTTGAAAACATAGACACCGCATTTTCTTTAACTGTTTGTGCGTGTTACGTTTCTGAACCTAAACAGGCAATTTGCAGCCTTCATTGATCTTGTAGTCTGATGTGCTGGATTGGTCCGTGCTCCTACAGATGCCGCTACAAGATTGCGCCGAAAACGTGCGGGCGGAAACACTGGCAAGAATTTCACTGAAGGGTAAGACCTTTTTTCTTGTCGCATGAAGTTATGAGCAGTAGCTTTATTCTCTTGCAAGCAGATTGGAATGGTCAGGTTCTGTCGTTTTAGGAGATTCATGATTTTCTTGTTTATACTCCCAATTCACTAACCCCAAGTATAGAACTTGTAACTCATGCGAATTCAAGTCTCACGACTGTGTCATGTGCAGGTGGGTAGAGTTTGCTCATAAAAGTGATGCGAAACGTATCGCCACAATGCTTAATGGGGAACCGATGGGTATGTTCCTTAGAGCTGTTCTTTTGTTGACTTTTGATTTTGAATGTATGGGAAACTTTGCTCGTTCCTTGCTGCATATTGGACAGGATGTCAACATTACATTTGGCATCAAGCTTGTGTATGGTATGAAAACGCGGACTGAGGCCAGTTGATCGTTTGAATTCGTTAGCCAGAGATTAAGAAACATTGACCAGCAGGATTTTCTGGTTTGGCTCGACAGAAGCTTCAAAACGCTCCGCGTACCATTATGACCTTTGGAACATGAAGTACTTGAAGCGATTCAAGTGGGACAACCTCACTGAAGAAATTGGTAAGTGTACTTTGTTGCTGTCTTGGGCTTGTAGGGCTCAGCCTAATTCTGCAAGTTGAAAATTTTCTTTTCTTTGTTCAGACATGCTGGTTTCTTGTGATCAATTAAGGGGAAATATTGTTTCTTTCCCACGAAGAATATCAATAACATTGACCTTTGTCTGCAGCTTATAAGAATGCCGTTAGGGAACAAAGACTGGCTGCTGAAATTTCGGCTGCCAAGAAAGAGCGTGATTTCTTCCTGTCGAAGGTTGACCAATCTCGAGCTATCGCTTCTATGGAAGAGCGGAAGAAAAAGGTGCCTCATTTCGTCGCTTCCAGAAGTCGTTTTTCATATGTTCTGCTACAATTTCCACTCCATTCTGATATTTTTGAAGTGGAAGGTGTAATGTGTCAGAGTACTTGAGTATCTGTACTACAGAAATTCTTCAGTCATCATCATTTCTTTTCCCTCATACTGGACTTTAGCATTTCTCTGAATGTGCTTGCAGAAGAAAGAACTCGAATCACAAGTATCTGAGAAGCCTGCTACTGAGAAGCCGATTGGTGAGAAACCAAGGGTGGCACGGAGTTTCAATCAAAAGAGACCTGTTGCTGATGGCTTGGCAGGCAATGTCGCCACTCTTTCTCATGATGTGCTAGCTGGGGTAAGTGCACTTCCTCTCTTTGTTCACCATTCCAACATGAGTGCACGTTCAATTGTACAGCACTTTATTACGAATTTATCCTATAAAATATATGAAGGGATAATCACATGAAAGAAGACTGGTGACTGCCCTTTGGCTCATGACTTGGTCACTCCAAAAATCTAATCTTGCACTTGCACATTTGGTAGGTTTTTGGCAAGAAATGAGCGGATCACTGGGAAAAAGCATGCATCTGCTTAGAAAAGATTGGTACGGTGCGGTATGAATTGTTATTTACCCGGCTATAAATAGAAAATTATTCACGATTTGAGTTAAAATTTTCATCACTATTGCGTTGCATCGTGATTTCTCTGTATATGATTGCCGTTTGTCTTATGAATCATCCGTTACTGATTCTTCTTGTTATTCTTCTCTATAATTAAAAGTGGTTTGGTTATCCCTTAGTGTACGATTCAGTTTGTGCTAAGAACATCGCTACTCATGCACGGCAAGCCAAGTTGGCACACCAGATATGGATGAGAAGTCACCAAGCTGCCCACTTACAAATAGATATGATCCGCAAGGTAGATCCTTTACTTCCGTGGTATGAATAATTTAGAAAGGAAACAAGGAGAGAAACTGGAGAGAAACTGAAGGTTCAAGAAGGATTAGGTGTGATGATATTCAAAGAAGGGAAGAGAAAGCAGGGTTTGGACGAACAAGGATCACGTCAAATAAGAGTGGCCAGTCTCTGATTTCCAGAGAGAATATTCCTTTTAAGAATGCAATGTCTCTATGGGACACCAGCACACGAGTAGCATAAATTTGAGCTTGAGGCCAATTAGAAAGAGGGAAGGAGGCTTGGAGTCATAACCTTAGCCTTCATTCACTCTTTGAGAGAGAGTATATCTATATAGATAGATACAAGTTAAGCCCTAGATCTATTATGTTTTAAATTTTGAATTCAATATGCATAGACAAGATTATATTAGTGCTTGTTCTAAAGACGTTCCTAAAAAATGACTTTTACCATAAAAAATTTGGCATACTATTTTTGTATGCATAACATTTAGTAGCACTCACCTAGATTGCAGTCCTCCCATCAAAATGATGCAGAATATTTTACATCATATCATCTCTTGGATGATATCATGTGGAATATTTTGCACCCATCAATATCTAAGAGGATACATGATTGTCAAAACATGTCAGAATATTAAAAAGTAGTGAAGAAGGTTGCAAAATATTTTAATTAGGAAGAAGCCTCTTCCCTAGTTGGCCACTAGCTACCTATAGTTATGGACATAATTTTTAGATATTTTTCTTATAGATTAGTTAAGTTAAAGTGTGTAAATTTCTAAGAACCAATTGCATTAAAGAAGACTTGAAATGAAAGCCTTTTTCTGTAGGTAAAATTATGGAAGAAATTTGATTTCAGAATAGGAATAATTGATGACCTACAAGAAAAGTGTTGTTAGGTTCGTGTTGTGAGTGAGAACTTGACACAACATCAAATATTGATATCCCAACATTAGCACATGCAATTTGCACTTAGTCCATTGTAAGTGACAATACATATTATACTATTGATAATTTACTTAATTATTATGCAAATTTATTTACCAATTTTGGATGAGCTTCATTGACAGATTAAATGTTTCAAAGGCCTTCAAAGTAGCCTCTTTGAAGGCTACTGAATGTTATGTGCCAAACAAACTTTATAAATAACATAATAGAAAAATTGATATGAAATGTAATATTGAACACAAATACTATAAATAATCTAAAGAATATTAAAACGGGATATTTATGACGGGATTGACCATTACTTTTTTGGCAATTACAAATGACATACTAATGATTGTGGCAATTGCACAAGGCGTACTAGTATACTATTTAGACAAACATTTGTTTTGTTTGTGATGTATGTCAAAATATTAGTGCCTGCTAATGTAATGGTGGCACACTTGGTACTATTAGAAAGCCCTCGTAAACGAGGTGTGCATAAAGCCAATTTGCATTACTCCAATGGATAGAGCAAAAGATATTGGATTTTGAAGTATTTATGCATTCAAAAAATTAGAAAATTGTTAGAAAATTGGTTGTTGTTGAAGAAGGATAATGACCTATTCGGAAACTACCCTATTAGTATAATAAGTTCGTTCCAAGGGAGACAGTCAAGTAGGATTTTTCTATGCTAATAGGTTCAATAACCCAATTTGGAATTCTATAGCCAAAAACATCACTACAATGATATTGCACTCATAATACAAAATTCCAACTTGGCTCACAAATCAAACTTTCAAACTTAACAAATAAAATCAATCAATCAAGTGCACATACATATGCCCAAACACCATCACATATGAAAATACATTTAGTATTAACTCAAATTTGGTGACAAATCACCATTACAGCTTATAGTTTCATTTATAACATCACCATTTATCTCGCTTTCTCACATCTAACATTCAAATTACCACTCAAACATAAACTCTTCAACTTCCAGTCCTCCAACTAGGACATACACATTTTTCATCACTTCCTGGATCACCCTCGTGATACTGCAGGACTAGCACTCTAACACAATCCAATCACTAACTTTGGAAATCACACAAACACAAAACAAAAATACACAGCACACCCGGCTGGGACACGACTGAATTCTTCAGCAAATGGTAAGGAAAATGAAAGCAAAACTAGCCCAAATAAGCTCACACTAACGGTTACCACATTGAGAGAGATGACTAACTACCAAATTGGGACTTGAATTTCAACCACCTCCCCACATTCAACATCCCATTTTACAAGACATGAAAAACTGCCAAATCAAACTAACAACTAATCTACTTACCCCTTTACCCACTCACACATTCCCATTTGGAAATTAAATTGGCCATAGCCCCTCCTTAACTGAACAAACCTACCAAGAGACTGCAACTTAAATCAAATAGTTTGACAAAATAACCAAATTAGACATCCAATTAACCAAAAACTTGTCAAGAACAAACCAAACACACATAAAATCACACAACAATTAACAAATCCTAAAGCCTAATTGGTTATCTACAGTTGTAAAGATCCATTAGGTTATGAGGTTGAAAGGTTGAGTGAATTAGCGAATGCTTTGGCTGTTGCAATATCATGTCAATGCTTTTACATTTTATTTTATTTTCATTTTTTAAACTTCAACTTCAACATTTTATCTTTCTAACTTTAATTTTAATTTTTGTTTTGTTTTGTTTGTAATGGAAATTGAGACCTACCAATTGTTGGACCAATGAAGGCACCTTGGTACTATTGAAAAGCCTTGGCAAGGAAGAGGGGCTTGTGTTTAGTATATATATTAAGACTATAATTCTTCAAACATAATGCAAAAACATATGATATTAAACGTTAGTGCTACAAATGATTTGCCATATTTAGAGGATTGAAAATTGGATATGAAAAGAGATTAAAGAGGGCTTAGTTGTCACTTTTGAGGCAATTACAAATGACATACTAATGGTTGTGGCATCGACAAAGGGCATACTAGTAAATAATTAAAATTTCATTCTTAAAATACTTTCAAATAAAAGAATTCAAAGTGATGAATATTGTAGTTAATGCAATGGTTAAAGATTCATCATTTTAGTGTTACATCAAAATTTTGAATAAAAATGTAAAAGGATAAATTACATGTTCAAATATATAGATGAAATTGTAGCAATAGGGTTTGACTTTGTATACATAATATCATAGATAATGCCTTTATTTTGAAGATGCACATACCAAAGTAATGAAAGTAAGATCCAAACTATAGATTATAACTTTAGGGGGTTTAAAAGGCGATTAAATTTTCACTTCATGTGAGTGTGAAACCCCCTTGCAATTGAGGGTTTCTTTAATTATGAAAGAAAACTTTAAAGATACTTCTTCATACTTATTATATTATATATGTAGGCCAACTTCTACATACTTGTTGCATTAAAACATCAACATTCCAAAGGGTGCAATCAATAGGTACCAAAAAACAATTAGAAGGTTTAGAATGAAATCTTGGAGGTGCCCTATTATTATTCATTTGATTGCAAATACAATGACATCTACAATATTATGGCACCTTCATTAGGTTAGAAAATATTCTATCTTTCATCCATCTATTTTTATTTCATTGATATAAAACATTCATTTTTTTTATAGAAAAATTGTTAATGAGAGTAGAGTTGTGACTAAATTATGAATAAAGAATATTTTTAATTTTTAAAGATATAATGTCACCTAGGAATTGAAGGTCCGTATGAGAATTTTTCTTTTATATATATTACAAATGTGTGTTTATAATATTCTTTTTATTCTTTTGCAATTTCATGAGGTAATAAATTATATGAAGAGCATCCAAATCCCATGACAACATTAAAAACCTTGAGACCCAAAAATTTGAACAATTATTACATGAGTAATTTTCCATCAAATTGGGAGTATTATATATCATTAAAAATCTCTTAAAATTACACTCATTGTCATTAGCATATAAAATATGTCTTTTGATTCAAATAACTTAAACTCAATAAAGCCACCAAAGTTTGTTGTCTTTAGATTCCTATTATAATTGAATGCATTGATTTGTCTCATTAGTTTCCTTGGGCCTTATACATCTATGATTTTACTATTTGGTAATTAATTTGGGTTATTTTTCTAAATATTGAAGTTAACACAAGAAGCAAAGTTCAAAGTCTAGTCCACAAAAATTCAAGCAATCTTGTCTATTTTTGGAGGGAGACAAGAAATTCAAGTAAAAATTTCTATCAAAAATGTTCAATTTATTTTTTCTACATTCAAAACTAATACTATTTAAAGAATAAAATAAATCTCTCCCCTTTTGCCTTCTACAATTTGAGTACTTCCATGCATTTGGAAAAAATGGAGTGGGGCATTTTGCAGTTTTTATTATATTATATTTTTAATTTAATATTTTTACCAAATGTTTTGATTCAAATTTTTATTGAAACAAAAGTAATAATTCACTTTCAATAGTTAAAGGCAAATTATAAACTCCATAAATTGTAATTACAATAAGGCTTTGAAGATTACGTTTGTTGAATTTTAGCCTATTAATTGGGAGGCATATTTTATGCCATTAGAAAAACATTTTTAGATGCTACTCAGTGTATTGTACTTAGAATATCTTATTGAAAATTATGCAAGAAATTGCAACTTCTACTCTACATAGTTGCCACTAATTCAATATTATACACTCTAACTTGACCCTTTCATAGTCTTCTAAAACTTCTCAAGAAACTTCCATAGTCATCTAAAGCCTCCTCAAGCTTACGTAGTATTTTAGAACCTTTTACAACCTTATTCAACCTTTCAAAACTTTCTATATGCAGATCTCGTGAATCTACCAGTTCTTTGTAAACATTCATAAATGAATGTAGAAACTATATATGAATAGATGTGGAAACTTTTAGGCCTTAGAAAATACCTCTAAATAGCTTTACAAAGTATGTAAGTATCAATATATTTAAGAGGGAAGACATAAAAATCTTGGATAATTGGACTAAAATGAACACACTATCAAATTCATTTGTATGGAAGTAGGTGTAGCAGTGGAATAAGGTGATCTTGTTTGCAAATATAAAAAAAAAATTCTCAATTCAATAACGGTTGTTAAGATAAATTAAATTAGGTTTCTAGATTTATAATCATTTTACTTTTGTTTTTTTATATCAATTCATATATCTCATTTTCTTGTATAACATGGTTTTGTGAGGGTCTCATCTTTTGATTTATTTGTCGCAATGGAAATTTGGAATTTTGACATCCTAATTGACAAAGACTAGATAAACTATTAATAGTCTTAATTTAATCATTTAATGAATGAATCCATTTTTGAGTTTTTGGGCATTTTTGTTATATGTCTTTGTATGAATATATTATTTAACTCAAGTTCATCAAAATATTTGTAAAAATGATCATTTTCTAAAAATTTAAGAATTGCCTTAGATGAATAAGAATGTATTTGATGAAACTAGGCTTGAAGCACTTTGTTCATCATCTAGAATACAAATGTCAAAGCGCTTAGGGTTTAAGTTCATAATTTGAAATGACATTGTTGTAGGCTTTAGGTTCTTGAAACCTCAAGGCTTTGGATCATGATATATGAAATATATAACTTTAGACTATAAACATGTGAAGACATGTAACTTCAATCTGATGACATATGCTGTTATGTAACTTTAGGTAGTAAGACATTTTATTCTTAAAATGGAAGGGGAGAAAATTTGGATTGGAATTTGCATTTTTCAAAGAACAAAATGAAAGGCAAAAACTTTCAAACTAGACACATCTCATGAAAGACAAAGTAAAATATATAATAGTCATTTGAAGGAAAAATACTCATTGTTTGTATGTCACTTGAAAAGGAAGCTTTGTCTTTAGCAAGTCATTTTCTAAATCTGTCATTGAAGGATAGGATTTTAAAATTTTAATACAACAAATGAGATTTTGGAGAGATTTTTGGGAGTTTTGAAGCCTTAATTGATAAAGACTAGTTGAATTGTAGCCTTGATCCTATAATTTAAACTCTTTAAGTAGAAGCATCATTCTTGTAGGCATACAACTTGAAGATTTTAGCAAACATATAGAGACATGTTACTTCATTCAACAAATATGTACTTGCAACTCTAATCATACAACATGTGTGGTATGTGTGATATGTGTGATACGTGTAGATATGAAATTTTGAGCAAGAGGCATGTGTTAGCATATACCTTCAATCAATCAATTATAGATCTATAAATGTACCTTATACAAACATTTGTTATACCCAAAATGCATTTTCTTATTCTACAATCTAATAAAGGGTCCACTAGAAAATGTCACGCCAAGAAGACATTAGAGGGGATGTAAAGGAAAAAAGAAGGTCATACAAGTACAGGTTGCCTATTGGGGAATTTTTTACATTTGATGGAGTTCTTAAATGATACAAAATTATTATCATCATTAGTCATAATAATGTTGGCCCCAAGATCATCATGAATGAAGAAATGTTGTGGTAGATTGGTTAGCCATTTCTCATGGCACAAGTAGCAAGGGGTACATTTTAAGCAACTTTTTGGAAATAGACTTTATCTCAAATTTTTGTTGATACAAGCTTTTGAGCAACTTTGGAAAAATAGGTGATTGTAGATTTGTTGCAAATTCAACTCTATTCCTATCTCCTGTGATGATGCATCCCTTGCCCACCCACCTATGGCTTGGCCAAATAAACAAGAGTCATTGATTTGCTAGGAGAAAAAAAAACCCACCCCTACTGTTGATCATGTTTGGAAAAAAATAAAGAAGAACCATCAATCTGATTGTTGATTTAGATACAAAAAGACAAATATGGATATAGTAGTACAAATATTGAATACAAAAATACATACAAAATCCATTAACCCATATCATTTGCTGACAAGATTCATTATGGAAAATACAAAGAAGGGTGAGGTAGGAAAATTAACTACAGTAGGCCCTGAGGGTACTAGGTGAATTCGTATACAAATATATATATCTATATTTATATAGATAGATCGTATACAAATTTAGGAGGTAATTAAATTAGAATTCATAAGTAACCACATGAGTGAGTCTTCTGAGTGACTATCTACTCAAAAGACAAGTTACACAACCATTTCATTCTTCTTTCCAATATGTGTTACTCTCAATAATCAATATGCTATCATAAGAATATCAACAAATACATTAATATAAACGTGAAGTCCTATCTATAACAAATACATTAAAAAAAACTGATTAGTATATTATTTACTACAAATCCTAAATATACCTATTGAAGGGCACATACTATACAATAAAAGTTTAAACTACATATCTTGGATATTTTGTATCTCACACTAGTTTTTTCTACAAATTATTTTCTTTAGTCATTTGAATAGAAAGATCTTTTTTCCTTGCTTGCATAAGCTTGGAGGTAAAATTTGGCAATCTCTGTACTACCAATACTATTGTAAAAAAACATTGCAAAAGTGAGAAGATACATAAATATCTCAGCAAACACTCACATTCATCTAAATAGACATTTCTAGTTAATAATGCATTGTTGGAGGTGTGTAAACTATTGGTTTGTCAAAAAAATTGGTAGTCTCTAAACTATTGCTGTAAAGAAACACTACAAAAATAAGAATATACACACCTACCAAGGCTAGTACTCGCTTCCACCTAAATAGAGATTGTCAATTGATAAATGTGTCATTGAAGCTCTATAAACATTGGTTTGTGATTTTAAAGTCAAGCTTTGCACAATGTTAGTTATTAACTTTTCTATGCTTATGTATGTGTGCCCAATATGCAACTGACTCATATTCAAAACAACTCATATTTGTTTCCAAGGTATTCTTGATTTCATTTCTAGAAGACTAACCTACTCTAAAGCATTTTGTAGCCCCTACTTGTGTTTGGAACCAAAAATTCGCTTAAGGAAGATTTCAAATGCAAATTTCTTGGTAAAGGACTGATATTTTTCATTCACTTCTTTTCAGAGTTCTTTGAATGTGCTTGTAGTTGGTAGTAGTAGACATTTCTTCATTAAAGTGTTATTGACCTTTGTGCAAAAGATGATGTTAATATAATCATGAAGATTTTGGACTACGTATATCTAAGTACAACAAGAAGCCATAGAAAAAATGCAATCAAAATCATAGAGGACAAATTATAGGGATTGATTAGGTGTAGCCAAAATTTCAAACTTTTTGAAGCTAATTGAATTATTTCAACACCTATAACATATGCAAATTTTTGAATTATGCCCTACCAAAATATATGAATGTAGTCTCTGTCTCATGCTTTCCATCAATTAATAAATTTATCTCATAATTTTTTATTGTTTGAAGAATACATTAAATAATCTTTTATATGATTTCATGAAATAAATTAGAGTTTCTATTGAAAAGTGAAACGACTTTTCTATTGCATGAACAAAATAGAAAATTCAAAAAATCTCATATCAAACATCTAAGATCTTGAAATTTCTACAAAACACCTACTCTTTGCCCCCAAATAACTTTTTCAACCTAAGTAATGGGCGACTAGATCCAATATTGCACTATAGCTCACCCTTGTCTTCTCCTCACATTATTCCTCCCTAGAACTATCCTTATCATCCATCAAAACAAGACTTTGTCCTTTCAACTTTCATGAGTCGTAAATGCATGATGATCTAAAGTAAGAAGGTGAAGCTTTTGATAAAACGGTATTGTTGTGTCATGTTTTTTCAAATTTTAGAATGATGCCATTAGCAAAGATTATGGATCATGGAATTAAAAAAGAGGTTCGATATGTATCATGTTGATTCTATTCGGATACACTTGTTGTTGTGTTGTACCATCTTGCCACTACAAGAGAAAGGAGTATTTTAATTATAGTCCAAGTAGTATAGTCCTATAATTTATGACCTTTAAGGAGATTTTTGGTAAAATTGTTTAGTAAAAATCTCCTTAAAGGTCATAAATTATAGGACTATACTACTAGGACTTTACTTCAAACACACCTTTCTCTTGTAGTGTGCCCTTGCATGTTTAGTGTGTTTTAGATGCTAAAGCTATTGCCAAATGAGAGTGAAAAGATTGATACGATTCTTGCTAAGCTCCCATTTCCAATGATTCTACTTTTGATGCACTTCCAAAAGAGCCAACATGGCCCTAAAGTCAAACTTTTGTTGTTACACACAATTTGTAATTTTTACACTTGGCCATATAAAATTGCACTTACAAACTTTATGAGAAAAATGTAGCTCTTCACCAATAGGGCGGGGGGGGGGACACTTTTCATTCTTAGTTTTTCTATATCATATGAAATTGTAGAATGAAACATGAATTCCTATTTGTGCAATGGTTGCAATTGTGTGCCAATTTTTTTCCCATTTATGGTTGAAAATATAAAGTATTTATTTTAAAATCACAACTTCACAACTTTGCTAAATAATGCATTATTTTCAATAGAAAATTGAACATTGTTGCTCAATATGACAATTTTTCACTACATTGCACTATAGTAGTGCTTGGTATAATCATAATGGATTTCCAAAGTTTAGCAAAGATGGTGCAAATTACTAGTGGTAGGAGCAAAACTTTGATCCTGAGATATTAGAGATTGAAGAGGTTGAAAATTTTGTAAATGGCGGCTAAGAATTGGAATTCGGATGGCTAGAAATTTTCATAATCATCAAACTTGTTTGGGACTTGAACTCAAGATTTAAGACAGTTTTCAATGATTTAGTGTCTCACTGTAATGTCACACCTGTTGCACCTACTATGCATCTAGTGAAACTTCATAACAATGTATTTAATGTATGCATATATGATGTTGATGTACTTGTCCACAATGTCTGAAATCTATACTAGTCTTAGATGTCACTTTTCCGTTTCAAATTGCATGGTCTAAAAATGGCATATGGAATATGCCATTTTAATAAAATTCCCTATTCATAGAATAAATTTCAAGGATCTTGAAGGAAGAAAGAATGCCTCTTTCAATCTCTCCATCTAGTATTTGGATTATTTTAGGGCAAACAACCTTGGTAATAGGTCTTATCTTTCTAGGGTTTAACTATGGAAGGAGACAATCTCCCATGAAAATATTCCAATTAATGAATCAATAGGTGCCTTCTTTGTCCCTTCATTTAAAACCTAAATGATGTTATAATTGGCCTACAATTTAAAATCCAAAAAATCTACATATTCAACTATCCAAGTATTAAAGGGATTAAGTTAAAATAAACCGTACGCCAATTCTGGCTTCCAACATTGTTTAAGGATTAGTAGTGAAGTCATTTTACTATTAGATCTTTTAGGTTTACAAGGTTAAGTAGAATGCATGAATTTTCTATTATGCTTTACAATTCTCAATTTGATGGATTTCCAACTTGTAGCACCAATTTGAAAGTGCATGTGTGTAGATTGTCAATACTAGTGTTAGATGTTGTATCTATATCTTAATTGCATGGCACTACATAATATATTTTAGATTAGAATCTATATGGGTCAATTTTGGATGACAATTTGAATTAGTTGTAGGTATTATGTGCTACTTTATAGTACATTTTAGGCTTGAATTTGTATGTGTTGTTTTTAGATGAGAATCTAAATCAAATGTTAGTGTCAATAGATATCCACAGTACTACTCCCTAGTGCATTGAAGTTCTAGTCTTTAATGATTGGAATAAACCTAGGAGATGAATATTTGTCCAAATCAATTAAAGTTATGTGGATCATAAGGATTTGACTACAATGTAAGATTTTGAAAACAAAAAATGTGTCACAAAAGGAATGTTGATAATTGAGAATGGATTGCTACATCTCAATTGATATTCCAAATACAACCATATTGTATAGTGAAAGGTTTTTTTTTCATTTTTTATGAAGTTCCAAAGTGGCAATATAAAATGTTAGACAGGCTCCATATTTCAACATTCATCTATATATTGGATGGAAAATATCACGTTAGCAAATATCATGTGTCCATAATTCTATTATCATCCACAATCTAGCGATTTTATCTAAGATTTTATTTATTTAAGTTTTTTGGCAAAAAACTTCATGCTTTGTTACCATTTTTTAGCCAACTTATTTTTTCTGGTGTATTATGGCAAAAAAGTCTTAGTATAGTATTTTTCTAGAAAGACCCAAATCCCTCTATATGGAAAAAAAGAGACTAGGGCATTATTCCTCTTGGTAAGATAACGTACAATCAATACCTCTATATACTTGATTTTCAATTATGAAATTGCCTCAAAGATACAAACAAACTTCACATTAGTGTTCACAACTTGATATATAGAAGTTGTTTCATCACATGATTGTATACAATTGTACACAATATGAAAGATTTTTAAACTAAGTATTAAAGCTTTTGTTTGTCATTTATGATGAAACCTTTTAAGAAGTTAGTATTACTTATCAACACTTTACTATTTATAAATCAACATTTCCAATTTGATTTTAAGCAATTATAGAAGGGCAATCTAATGGTAATGTGAGCATATACTAATTTAAAATTATATTGTGATTGTGAAAAATTATTTCACACATATTAACATGAGAAATCAACGTGACCATCAAATTTATAATTTAACCCCCAAAAGGTAGAGGCCTATCATCAAGGTAGGTAGCAAAAAAGCGATTCAATCAATTATTGAGTGAATATGATCATTTTTTCTTTCTATAGTTTCCATGAAAGCTATTCATTTGATACTTTTAGGCCTACATTTGAGGTCTTTATTAGGCTACATGTAGTAAGTTACAAACTAGATTGCTTGCAAAATGAAAAAACATCTAAATTCCACTTTATAATATGAACTACATAATGTGAAAGCTAAGCTACATTATGAGAAATAACATACCAAGTCAAGGGAGTGGCAAAGTGTGTTATTTCTCATAATGGGGCTATGCTTAGAGATTATGAAACATAACTTTAATGTTGGATGTTTGGATCTTTGCCAATCATGCATAATCAAGGGTTTAGAAAAAGGTCATCATAACACTAAATTAAACCTTAATTATGGAAAAGAACATACATTTCCTAATCCAATGAGAGACTATCATTTGTCTTTAATCTCTAAAATTCTAAGTGTTTTCTCAAAGGACACTTGAAGGTTTGGACAACTTTCTATGACCTCAATTTTTGGAGTGTTTTTTTGAAACTTTTTTGACAATGGAAATCAATGCAAGTTTTTTTTTTTTTTTAATTTCAATTAATGCCCTAGAGCAAAAGTTATGATAGAGTAGTTACAAAACTTGGGCGGTGCACTTAGTTCTACTATAACAAACCACGTGTGAACAAGTGGTTTTTAATAAACTATAATTTCAACCTAAAATTTTGACCATTGTTTAATAATGACTATAGATTTCTACTGCCAAAATTTTCAATTCAAATAAAATATGAAATGATTTCTAGAAGAGGTTGAAAATGAACTAAAATGACATATTTTTCAACTCAAATAATTATAGAGAACACATTTAGATGACCATTGAATCAATATTCCAACGTTGCTAGCGCGTGAGTGTAGAGCGGGGAGCGGGAAGCAGGGAGCGGGGATTTAAGAAAGAATAGGAAATAATTAATGAAAAAAATGGGAAATAGGGGGAATATGACATAGAATTTGAGTATATTTTGTGAAATTTGGATGCAAGTTAGCGTAAATTAAAAATAAGTTCAATGATAAGATGGATGAAAATAAATAGAGGCAAAGAAAAAAATAATAGGAAAAATACCATGCCAAAAGTAGATGGAAGTAGAGTAGGCAGGGATGAAAGCATATGATAGAAATGGATGAAAGTTGTTCACTATTGAGATGAAAGTAGATGAAAATTTAGGATGAAACTATTGGATGAGAAATCGTGAAAGAGGTAGATGGATGAAAATTTTGGATGAAAATATTGAAATATTGAATTTGGATGAAAAACTTGGATGAAAATATTGAAATTATGGAGTTGGATGAAAAACTTGGATGAAAATATTGGAAATAGGAATTCGGATGGAAAAAATGGACGAAAAATTAGGGTGAATATATTGGATGTACATTTTGGATGGAAGTAGTGCACAATGAAGATTAACGTAGATGATAAAAGTTAAAGGGTTTAGGAATCTAGGATCATGTTGAAAGTTGATTAATAAAATGGAAGACATTACCTCCTCGTTACGAAGACAGTACTTTGAAAAAGTTTAGGACTGAAGTACTTGTTCACGATGGAACTAAATTACAGAATTGGATGAAAGTAGTTCCACAATAAATTTAGAATCCATCAAAGATTAGGGTGAATAATGGCCTACATTAAGGCGGTTTGCATAGCATGAAGGATTTAGAGTACCTTCACATCTCTACGACAATATATGAATATTTTGAACCCAATGGAGGAAGAAGGTACCGCTGCAAAAAGTCTACACTTGTAATGTATGATCTATAACTGCTTACAGTAAGTACCCTATAACCGTGGTGGCATGGCAGATTGCAGAGTGGCAGCTACAATTCAGGAAAACTGCAAAAGACTTATTTTCAATGTAATTCACCGAACTACTTGAGACATTGCCAGTGTGCTTGCACACTAACAATGAAGATCCCGTTTGAAGGTACACAGTCATTTCAGATATCACTGAATTTATTAGAGAAATGGATGGATGTCAGAACATGTAGAAAATCAGAAGATGACTATGAACATGTATACATTAACAACATGCAAAAAGCAAATAGAATGCAAGCTCAATGTATCGAAGTAGTGGCCCTTGTAGTCTCACTACATTTTCATTCATATATGTGAAACAAAATCAACATATTGACAGCAGTATCCATGCTTCAAATAATCCTAATTTGATCTCAAATGTTTCAGGATTCCGCTAAGAAGCACTCGTTTGACCTCATTGAAACTAAATGTTGAAGCATGGATGAAGACATCTGAGGAAGATTGAAGGTTGCAGATGACATTGAGAACAAAGTACAAATGCTTGCAATTTGACCAAGCTCCACGCTTCCCCAAACACTTCAGCTTCATTTCCTTGAAATAAGGGCAGGTGCAGTCCGGAAATGAAGAAATAGTAAGCATGTATTTCTCAATCCGGGGCTCTATTCCCGAGTCCATTGCTACTATGCATCCAAAACCAGGGTGAGGGACCATAGTTACGCTTACAATGCGGGCATTCAGAGTTAAGGCCGATGCACAGTTGTTTTGGTGTTTTGTTGTGGGAGCCTTTGGATTTCGGCGAACGACCTTCCCAGTCCGAGTTGTAGGATGTTCATCAGCTGAATCTGGAATGTGATAATTACGCACAATTTCAATGCCCGCTTCTCCACCAAACAACCTCCGTGGGGAAATGAGGTGGCGTTGTGGAAGTTGGAAACCGGCCGCTTCAAGAGCTAGAATTTCGGCCACCGTCAATTGAGTGCCTAATTTCACCGGCCAAATAACAGGAACAGGTAGTACAGAGAGCACCCATTTCCGCCGTGATCCTTTGACACATCGTTCAATGTCGTCATTGCAAAAGAAAAATTGCATACGATCATTACGATTTTGCTTGTAATTGACCATCATACCTGTGTATGTCGGAGCCGCTGTTGCAGTGTTGTTTTGTACTATTAGAGCTGTGCATTTTTTCTTTGTCATTGCCTGAAGAGCAAAGCACGCCTTTGCTGATGTTTTTGGTAGTCGTGAAATGTGCCACTACATCTCGTCACACATGCTTTCTTGAACTGCTAATACATGAGTCAAATTTGGAATTGCAGTCTGCCTCAAATTCACCTCCACTGAAAATGCATCTAGAACTTCAACATCTTCACTTGGAGTAATGTCCTCCACTATTGTGTTCAAATTTTGAACACTTGAACTCGCTCTGAAGGATCTCGTTTGCCGACGAGGATGTAAGAAGTTCACTTTGTCCGGTCGGTGTGAGTCGTACTCGCATCCAAGTGGCATGTCTGCTTTCCTCTTCTGTGATCCAAAAACTTCTTGACCTTCGAGATGAGGCTCTCTGTTGATGAAAGCTTCAACACTTGGAATAGACGACAGTGCTTCAGTGAGTGATTTCGGGTTACCAGTTCGCTCTGCCGAACGTTGGGCAACTCGTAACAATAACTCTTCCTTCCCCGGTCCCGTCCCTCCTTCATTTCCCTTTAGATATTGGTGATATTTGATCATTTGCATGAATGCTCTGACAAAGTCATCGACCGTAGCTACATATAAGTCGTTCCCACGCTTCCCAGATTGCTGAAGCCACTTATTGTGCACAGTTTCCGCAAGGTTGCAAGACGGCATTTCGGCTTTCTCGGATGCAGTTAGATCCTGAAATCACAGGGGTATATACATGTGTCAACTCTACATGCGAGTCTTCCCAGGATGCCAAGCAAAAGCATAAATATATTTGTCAGAGACCACAGAAGACTGAAGACTATGACCACAGATGAAATGGAGAAACGCGAGTTTTAATTAGTCAACGTGCAGAGCGTTGAGGTTACTGACCATCGTCTCGGGACCGAGACGTTTGTTATGGGGAACCTACGTCTGCACCACAACTAACTGAAGTGGAACATTTGACAATGTAACAACAAAACTAATTTGACAGAAGGCATAACAAACATTGTTACAAATGAAGGAGAAAACAGTGAGGAAATTACAAGTTCCATGAAGCCTCCCCATTGGCGATAACGGAAATGCCAGAACGAAAGCCACAACTCTAGTTTGCGCAATCCTTCCACCGTGGTGGCACCTGATGACAACCACCACGCCCTGATGGCTAAGTACCGTTCCTCGGATTGTTGCGTTGAAGTGGCGTTCTTGTACTGCTTACATAGCAGACGATGTTGATCCTGCAAGTCTCCTCGAATATCTGCCTTTGTATGCTTTTCCATGGATTGAGTCCAGTGAAAAAGACATGTCCTTTTACGGTTGAGCATTGGTACGGAAATATCCCCCGATCCATACACCGTCCTCACCGCATTCCAGTTTGCTTGCGCGTTGTCTGCCATGAAGCCCTTGAATTGCGTCCTAGCCACACCATGTCGTTCTACAACTGAATTAAGGTTTGTCCAAAAAAGAACCTGCGCTGCGCAATCCTCAGATTGCATGTCACAACAAGCGATTGTCATCACACGACAGAATCCGGAGTCATAAACGTGACACGCCATGGTCGTCCAATCTTTTACACGCTTCACGTAATCAAACATGATCCATGCTTCCTCAAGGTCTCCTCTAGATTGCATTCGCTTCACCAAATCGACTCCACTCCCTGGCCCCACTTCAGACATTTTGAAAAGGAATACCTTATCTATGTCGGTCCCTTGACCTGGGAATTTGCTCTCTTGCACAAAAGCCCATGTGCTTGACCCCCTCAACCTAGTAATGCTATCTAACACTCCGAATTTACGTAAGAACTTGAAGGAAGTTACCTCATTCCTTATGCTCGGGGAGCTTAAGTATTTGCATTTCTCGAGTACAGGAACAAGGGAGGCAAGGTCCATACTCTTCAGTTGCATTCTGTCAGGACATAGAAGAAGACCTCCTAGGAGCTCCTTTGTTGCCTCTAGGACTATAGCGGAATTCGTGGCAGAAGGAGTCCGTTCCAATTGCTCCCCAATAAGAGTACGTGATATGGATTTCATATCTCTGAGTTCACCATCCTTAACCGGATGCTCGTGATGACCAAGATGGACGTATGCCCTACTGAAAGTGCACTTGCCTGCAACGTAATACACGTGTACATTACAACGCGCCACATAAGCAGGAGGCTCCTTACAAATTTTGCATACAAGCGTGGAACCAGGCGGATGTGGTTTTCCAACATCTAGTGGTAGCGGAGATAGTCCTTCCCACTCTAATTCATTTACATCTCTCATTCTGTGAACTCGATGAAGGAAGTCGCATTCAGTATTCACACAACGAAGATGTCCTACGCAAACGGATTTGCGGAACGACAAGCCCATTGGATTGACTATATTCGTGGTCACCGTCTTTGACCAGACGTGTCCATCGTAACGCTTGTCCATCCCCGACATTTGTTTCGCTGAAGAGACGGTACTACTGTTATCAAAAGCAGGCAATTCAAATATGACATCGCCATTAAACGATGGAGGCAATACAGTCACTTTATGAATTTGAATATTACCGTAGTCTATTTTAGACAAAACGTTCCTACATCCTTTCAATGTACGCAGTCCCCTTAGGCAATTAACTATCGATGTTGCTGAATCATCCGATTGACCTAAGCTAGGCGACTCGATTGAATTCAATACGCGAGAAGGTGGCAATGACCTCGGCAATGACTCTACCGAAGATGAAGTCTTCATAGTAAATCGTGTTACTGGAGAAATCCCGTCAGAGTCAGAGCTCAAATTGGTGACCATGTCTGCAGAACTTTCTAGCTTGACATTGGTCAAAGGCGGAGTTTGAAATCTAGAAGCGGAGGACCCAGGAAAACTTCCTGTATCCGTAGGCTTGGACTCAATGGCAATAGGCACTCCGTAGGCTCGATAACTACCAGGTTTCAAGTTCCACAGAATATCCGAGGCCCCAACTTCCGGCATCTGCCCAACACTGTGACGAAGGTTACCAGACTCATTTTCAAAGACCTCTTCATCTACATGAATGGAATCAAGCCTAAAGTGAAATCTGAGGGACAATCTTAAAGCCGAAACAACGGCAAGCCCATCTGTTCCTACTGGGAAAATTACAGGCACACCTTCATCGTTAGCTCGGATGACCGCCATATGTATATACTCCTCCATGATGGATAAACTGAATTGAATTAGTGAACACCAGGAGTCTAAGGTACGTTTTGCAGTGAACTAAATCTGAAGTTTGAAGTCGAAGAAGAACTTCAATAGAAGAAAATAAACACCCCTCCAAATCAAGAGAAAGAAGAAGGAATTCGGCACCATTGATACATCTGGATCAATTCGAACTTTCTAACGGATATATGCAACCTGTGGATCATAACACAGTTAGTCTCCATATTTGTTGATGAGTAGAGGTCCTCATCGAATGGCGGCGACTAGCATTAATACTCATAACCGTATATTTGCTATCCTCAATGAAACAGTACTCCTCATGTGTAAATGCAGTAAAGACGCTTGTTTTAAATAACTAAATTTTACTGTCTGGGAACCATCCTACCTAGTTATATAATGTCGTTTATTTTATGCACGGAATCCCTAATTAATAATCTGACCGCCAATGACTTATCCCGCAAATGATATGATTTATACCAATGGATACTACATATTTTACATGTAAAAGCTATGTACAATTGAAATCACAAAACTAAGCATTGCGGAGAAGTGGCAACATAAAGATTCCTTAGACAATAATCGTTATTAGATGCACATGGGAGATATGAAGGTAGAACTGTAGAAGGTCTATGGTGCTAAATGAATTAACTAAATGATGCCAACATGCATGGGATCCACATGAAGGAATGTCATAGGGAACATGCTTAACCTACAAAGAGTCTACTCGAAACGAATTACATGATTTGGAAACACTTCCAATTCCATCAATTTTTGGGAAGCCCTGACCACAGCATAAAATGACAGTGACTAGTATGGTTAAATACAGTAAGACACGCAGAGGGTTTCTAATAAAGAACATGTGACTATTGATAGAATAATAGAGCTGAATCCAACATAGTTTACTTCATACAGATAATGGGATATAGTGAATTACCAAATATCATCCATTGTGGGGGGTTTAGGGTTTAGGGGGCATTGAAATGAAGCATGACTCAGAGTTACATTGTGCAGGATTCGATATACCACATATGCACATATTAGGAGGTTGTCCATTTGGTTAACAACAGATTACCACATTTCCTAAACATTCAAATATATGCGTCGAATTCCACAAAGTTCCTATAATAATGAAAAGACTAGGGCTAGGTTGTAATTCCACTTGTCTTTGAAGGAAAATTTACT
Organism: Rhytidiadelphus loreus; assembly: GCA_947034895.1. NCBI lineage: Eukaryota > Viridiplantae > Streptophyta > Bryopsida > Hypnales > Hylocomiaceae > Rhytidiadelphus > Rhytidiadelphus loreus. Next base: position 24,642,215 of record OX344764.1, read on the forward strand.
AAAAGAAATTTGACATGTTTTACCTCCCCAGAATTCATTTCCAGTGCCCAAATGCTCCTCATTTGGACCTCTTACCATATTTATGTTTTACAGTTCAATAGCGGAAATACTTCAAGGCGTTGAAAAATCCAAATGTCATGAAGGTACTATGAGACCTCGATCCCCAAATATATTAGAAATACCATCCTAACTACCATCTTCAATGACGTTCGGCTCCAGCAAAGTCGTAAGCAGTCTTGTAACGAAGAAGGAAGGATGTATCTCATCCACTTTGACCTTTGCCTCTGTCCCCCATCGACCTTGACCTTTGCCGCCGTCTCTCAAGGTCGCCATGCACCTGCTGTACCCTAAAGGACAGAATTTGTGCCGCCTTCTCCCCTTTGACTCTCTTCTGTCACTCTCCACGGCGAATCTGGAAGCTCTCAAAGTGTATGCTCAACTGGGCAATCGCCGCTCTTGTATCAAGCTGTACAATCTGCGTTATGGCGGACCGGAATTTGCGGTCGAAGAGGGGTCAACCTGGAATCACGGAAGCGGGACGTGATGCATCCAACCGGAATCGAGAGGTACATTCTCGTTCTCGGTGGCTTGATTCAATTTTCTTCGGTTTCGGAATCATCATCGCCGTGTTCTGAGTGAAGCTAGTTGGCCAGCTCCTTCCCCGCGGGCAAGAAATCCACGCTGTTGGCCTCAGACCGGGGCCACCGATGTTTGTGATTTCGATTTCGTTTTCATTTGGTGGGGTGCCGCCTGTAAGGCCAGCTCCCCAAGCTCACGGATCCCAGACAGTTGGTCTCGGTTGACCACCAATTATGGTGTTTGCGGTTTGGTTTTCATTTGGTGGGGTGCAGCACTCTAGGCCAGCTCCCCATGGTCTCGGCCGCGAGATCACCTTGTTGGTCTTGCCCGTGGAAACCCTTGCTTGTGTATTCGGTTCGGTTTTCATTTTAGGGGGTGCATCAGCAATGGCCAGAACCCCTAGGTCTCGGCCCCGAAGGGAGGGAGTCCGCGCTGTTGGGCTTGCCCGAGGCCACCCGATTTTTCTTTGCGGTTTGGATTTCATTTGTTGGGGTGCAACTTCTGCGGCCAGGTCCCCATGGTCTCGGCCCCGAAGGGAGAGATTCAATGCTGTTGAGCTTGCCCATGGTAAACCGAATTTTCATTGCGGTTTTGTATTCATTTGCTGGGGTGCAGACTGTGCGGCCAGCTCCCCAAGGTCTCGGCCCCGAAGGAAGGGTGACCACGCCGATGGGCTTGCTCTTGTGAATCCCACTTTGTGTATGCATCTTGGTTTTCATTTGTTGGGGTGCAGCTTATGCGGCCAGCTCCCTAAGGTCTCGGCCCTAAGGGCTTGAAGTTCGGGCTGTTGGGCTTGCCCGCGGGGACCCTTGCTTGTGTATGCGGTTTGGTTTTCATTTGGTGGGGTGCAGCATTGAAGGCCAGCTCCCTTAGGTCTCGGCCCCGAGGGCTTGAAGTTCCGGCTGTTGGGCTTGCCCGTGGGCACACGGGTTTGTGTCTGCGGTTTGGTTTTCATTTGGTGGGGTGCAGCACTGAAGGCCAGCCCACCAAGGTCTCGGCCCCCAAGGCTTGAAGTTCAGGCTGTTGGGCTTGCCCGTGGGCCAACGAGTTTGTGTATGCGGTTTGGTTTTCATTTGGTGGGGTGCAGCACTGAAGGCCAGCTCCCCTAGGTCTCGGCCCTGAGGGCTTGAAGTTCGAGCTGTTACTCTTGCCCATGGGGACCCTTGCTTGTGTCTGCGGTTTGGTTTTCATTTGGTGGGGTGCAGCACTGAAGGCCAGCTCCCCTAGGTCTTGGCCCCGAGGGCTTGAAGTTCAGGCTGTTGGGCTTGCTCGTGGCGACCCTTGCTTGTGTATGCTGTTTGGTTTTCATATGGTATGGTGCAGCTTGTAAGGCCAGCTCCCCAAGGTCTCGGCCCCGAGGGCATGAAGTTCGGGCTGTTGGTCTTGCCCGTGGGGACCCTTGCTTGTGTCTGCGGTTTGGTTTTCATTTGGTGGGGTGCAGCAATGAAGGCCAGCTCCCCTAGGACTCGGCCTCGAGGGCTTGAAGTTCTGGCTGTTGGGCTTGCCCGTGGGGACCCTTGCTTGTGTCTGCGGTTTGGTTTTCATTTGGTGGGGTGCAGCACTAAAGGCCAGCTCCCCAAGGTCTCGGCCCCGAGGGCTTGAAGGTCCGGCTGTTGGGCTTGCCCGTGGGCCAACGGGTTTGTGTCTGCGGTTTGGTTTTCATTTGGTGGGGTGCAGCACTGAAGGCCAGCTCCCCTAGGTCTCAGCCCCGAGGGCTTGAAGTTCCGGCTGTTGGGCTTGCCCGTGGGGACCCTTGCTTGTGTCTGCGGTTTGGTTTTCATTTGGTGGGCTGCAACACTGAAGGCCAGCTCCCCTAGGGCTCGGCCCCGAGGGCTTGAGGTTCCGGCTGTTGGGCTTGCCCGTGGCGACCCTTGCTTGTGTATGCTGTTTGGTTTTCATTTGGTAAGGTGCAGCTTGTAAGGCCAGCTCCCCAAGGTCTCGGCCCCGAGGGCTTGAAGTTCCGGCTGTTGGGCTTGCCCGTGGGCCAACGGGTTTGTGTCTGCGGTTTGGTTTTCATTTGGTGGGGTGCAGCAATGAAGGCCAGCTCCCCTAGGTCTCGGCCCCGAGGGCTTGAAGTTCCGGCTGTTGGGCTTGCCCGTGGGGACCCTTGCTTGTGTCTACGGTTTGGTTTTCATTTGGTAAGGTGCAGCTTGTAAGGCCAGCTCCCCAAGGTCTCGGCCCCGAGGGCTTGAAGTTCGGGCTCTTGGTCTTGTCCGTGGGGACCCTTGCTTGTGTATGCGGTTTGGTTTTCATTTGGTGGGGTGCAGCACTGAAGGCCAGCTCCCCTAGGTCTCGGCCGCAAGGGCTTGAAGTTCCGGCTGTTGGGCTTGCCCGTGGGCTAACGGGTTTGTGTCTGCGGTTTGGTTTTCGTTTGGTGGGGTGCAGCAATGAAGGCCAGCTCCCCTAGGGCTCGGCCCCGAGGGCTTGAAGTTCCGGCTGTTGGGCTTGCCCGTGGGCCAACGGGTTTGTGTCTGCGGTTTGGTTTTCATTTGGTGGGGTGCAGCACTGAAGGCCAGCTCCCCTAGGTCTCGGCCGCGAGGGCTTGAGGTTCCGGCTGTTGGGCTTGCCCGTGGCGACCCTTGCTTGTGTCTGCGGTTTGGTTTTCATTTGGTAAGGTGCAGCTTGTAAGACCAGCTCCCAAGGTCTCGGCCCCGAGGGCTTGAAGTTCCGGCTCTTGGTCTTGTTCGTGGGGACCCTTGCTTGTGTCTGCGGTTTGGTTTTCATTTGGTGGGGTGCAGCACTGAAGGCCAGCTCCCCTAGGTCTCGGCCGCGAGGGCTTGAGGTTCCGACTGTTGGGCTTGCCCGTGGCGACCCTTGCTTGTGTCTGCGGTTTGGTTTTCATTTGGTAAGGTGCAGCTTGTAAGGCCAGCTCCCCAAGGTCTCGGCCCCGAGGGCTTGAGGTTCCGGCTGTTGGGCTTGCCCGTGGCGACCCTTGCTTGTGTATGCTGTTTGGTTTTCATTTGGTAAGGTGCAGCTTGTAAGGCCAGCTCCCCAAGGTCTCGGCCCCGAGGGCTTGAAGTTCAGGCTGTTGGGCTTGCCCGTGGGCCAACGGGTTTGTGTCTGCGGTTTGGTTTTCATTTGGTGGGGTGCAGCTTGTAAGGCCAGCTACCCAAGGTCTCGGCCCCGAGGGCTTGAGGTTCCGGCTGTTGGGCTTGCCCGTGGCGACCCTTGCTTGTGTCTGCGTTTTGGTTTTCATTTGGTAAGGTGCAGCTTGTAAGGCCAGCTCCCCAAGGTCTCGGCCCCGAGGGCTTGAAGTTCGGGCTCTTGGTCTTGTCCGTGGGGACCCTTGCTTGTGTGTGCGGTTTGGTTTTCATTTGGTGGGGTGCAGCACTGAAGGCCAGCTCCCCTAGGTCTCGGCCGCAAGGGCTTGAAGTTCAGGCTGTTGGGCTTGCCCGTGGGGACCCTTGCTTGTGTCTGCGGTTTGGTTTTCATTTGGTAAGGTGCAGCTTGTAAGGCCAGCTCCCCAAGGTCTCGGCCCCGAGGGCTTGAAGTTCAGGATGTTTGGCTTTCCCGTGGGCCAACGGGTTTGTGCAGGGTTGTTCGCTGCGACAGCGCGACACCGCGACAGACAGACGTCGCGCGACGTCTAGTAGAGCCCGCGCGACGTCACGAAAAGTCAAATTTACCTTTGACTTTACAGGAAATGACCCCCCTTCCAGGTAGATGCCACATGGCATCCACTTGGCAAACTGGAGGGCGCGTACGGGTAGGAGAGTGCGGGTAGGGGCGACTGCAGGTGGACGAGGGCGACTACGGGTGGACGAGGGCGACTACAGGTGGGCGAGGGCGACTGCGGGTGGGCGACTGCGGATTTCTGAGGGAGACCGCGGGTGGGCAACTACGGGTTTGGCAGGGAGACCGCGGGTTCAGGAAGTGTTCTTGGGTGGGCGACTGCGGGTGCGCAAAAGGTACCTAGACCCGGTGGTGGACCCGAAGTCACCCAATTTGGACCCGCTGTCGCCCTCTCGAGACCCGTTGTCGCCCACGTCGGACCCGTAGTCGCCCTACCCAGACCCGCAGTCGCTGGATACGCAGTTGCCCTATCCGTACTCGCCCCCCCTAGACCGAAGTCACTCGCCCTATATAGCCAGTAGCCCATCATCATGCTATCACCTTCATTTTCCATTGAGGCTTTCTGTCTTGCAACCTTTGTTGGCTGCATGCGTGACCCTTTTGGATAATATATATACTATTTTTTGCTATCATTTGGTTCTTAGAATTTTGCGACGTCCGCAAATCTCATGGCAACTGGAGGTAGCAGTGATGGGTCCCTTCCGGTTTTTTCCACTGTACCCACTCCTGGTGCAATTAGGAAGGCTGCCAAAGACAAGTCTAGAAAAAGGAGGGGTAACATTCACAAGAAGCGATGGCATGTGTTGAACAATGATAACCACCTAGCTTTCAAAGAGTGGAACGAGGAGCCAGAGCCTTGGAGTATGCAGGTGTGCGAAGACTACATTGAATGGTGTCACATCGGGAAGTTCTTTCCGGCATGGCGCCATCATCACAACCGACACAATAACAAGGCAAATTTGAAGTATTGTGAAAATCCAGCTTTCATACGAAGGTGTTTAGAATTGTGGCAAGTCCTCTACAAAACCCCTTTTGTAGATAGGAATGAGGCCCCTTTGTTCATTGCTAGAGGTGCCTATGCTGAGGTCGCCTTGAACAAACAAGTTGACTGGACCACGATTAAAGAAAGTACCTACGTGGAGCGTCCAGAAGTTGGAATAATTCCAAGAGGGGTTCTCAAATTTCCGGAGGGTGGACTTGGGCCTTTTCGAAGTGATCCACAAAACAAAGAAACTCAAGAGGTGGACACGGAAGAATCAGAAGAGGATAATGATTCAGATGGCACACGGATTCCTAAGCTTGTACGAGTGAAGGAGCAGATTATCACCCCCGTCCAAGTTCCAGTTCCAGTTCCAGGTCCAGATCCAAATGTTCAAGCCGCTTCATCATCGCGGGGAAAGAAGATGAAACATCCTGCGAAGGTGCGACGGTCCACCACGAAAATTAGATTGGCATCAGCCTCAACCACAATTGCGACTCCAATCTTGCCACCACAAGACGCCAGCAACGTCTTCGACTTTGCTTTAAGTGACGACTCACCCGTATGTGCCACAAGTCACATTCCCATTCCACAGTTTGAATCTGATGTTGTTCACAATGCAATGACGTTGGCGAAGGCTCTCGACCTCTTGAAGATCAAGGATGCACAAATTGCAACCTTAGAAGGTGATGTGAAGAAATGGCGGTCTACATGTGAACAAAAAAATGCTCTCATTTCTCAACAATCCAAAGAATTACAAGGCCTTCGAGAAAAAGAGCGTCAGACTTTCACATTGTCGGACATGGACGAAACCTTTGTTGAGCAGAATCCACATCACTTGGACAAGCTTGTTGGGGACCTCACCAGCGATGTCATTCACCTTTCTCCCCCTGCCAAGCGTACGAAGCGTTCTTCAATTCTTCCAATGGCACCACTTCCGTTCGTCTCAAGAGATTCTAGCAATCCGCACGTTGATGGTTTGCAAGGGACTCAGGATTCACTTTCGTTTCCTGCCATTCCACATCTACAATCATCAAAGGAACTTGATTTGGCTGAGGAAAATAGAATGCTTCGAGAGAAGTTGGCAGTGTTGGCAGCGACATACTATCATTGGAAGGTCGCGTGCATTCTCTCCGTGGATCGATCTCAACAAGTTGCGAAAGAGCTAGACAAAGTTTCGAAGAACTTTGTAGCAAATGCCCCTAAACGAGAGAATGGATTGACATCATGGGCATTGATGGAGGACATGTTTCCGGATAACATGTCCATGCTTGACGTGGCGGAAAAAAATGTCATAGACTGGGCACAAAATGGTTGGGACCATGGAAATCAGATGTCTAGTCACTTCAACGAAAAAGACCAAAGTCTATTGTGGCCAAAGCCAGCTCATTTCATCTTGGATCATACCAAATGCCCCATATGTCTAGAACAATTTGGGCCAGAAGGAGGATGGGCACTTGGATCATGTACACATGTGTACCATCCTCAGTGTCTCATCACTCAATGTCTGATTAGACGACGATGTGTGATTTGTGCAGCACCATTCCATGATCACTTGTATACCATGTTCAACTTGATGACTTACATGCCACCTTCTTGGGAACACAATAGAGACACGACGGCAGAGACACGATTTTGGGGACGAGACTTGCTTTGGAGTTGGCGAGAAGGCCTACATGATCAAGAAATGGGAGCTGCTGCCTCACAATTGAATTGGGAAACGGACCCGCGTGAAATTCTAAGAGTGGCATTCAACCTTATGGGAAAAGGAGCTCACAATGCAGGGAAGAGGGTGTTTTTTTTTCAATGCCTTGGTGGATATTTTGATAAGACATCCCAAACCTTCAAGTGGGGTGCTCATCCGGAAGGACACCGTTGGAATTTTGAAGGTGAACAAGGGGCTAATCGTGATGAAAATGCCACTCCAGAAGACTTGAATAGTATGGCTTACCTCGACTCAACATACGGGCCTTATTATCAAAGCCAAGCACTCGATTATCTATTGGAGTTACACTCTCCGCAAACTAAAAGGACACTTGAAGCTCTCAAGAATTCCAATGTCTTAGAATCTATTTTAGAAGCAGATGGACCTGCTTCAAGGACTCGTGCTAAAAAGAAACTCGTTGTTGGAGAGTCCAATGATTACGAACAAGGTGCAACGAGTGGTTCTCATAACAATCCAATGGACTTGAACTAAATATTTCTATGAGATACTTACTTCAACGGTGGTTCTAATTAATCGTAGTAGTATACAAGATGTAAGGCCCATAGTATATCCATACTCGCACAATGTAGTACTCTAGCAAAAGTTAGGGTTCAGATGTTGGCTTCTAAAACTATACCGCCTTGGCTGTGTATTGTATTACTATGCTTATGGACAACAACCTTCTATTGCTTTGGTTTTGAAGGTTTGGGCATACTTATACATTTGTAGCCTAAAATGTAATTGGTGAAATGCAAATACATTTGTTGTAATGCCTCGCACAATGATTCCATACACGGTCCCCACAAAATTGCTATCTTCAAATCTTTTAATGAATTTTTTCCTTTTGGATTTTTTTCTCATACAACATGTTTTGGTTTACATGGAAAAATTTGATTCATTCCATTCAGATTTTTTATGAGAAAGTTATGGACCATTTTCTTTGGCGGGCAACTTGAGTCTACAGCTTCTTCTTTTAAAAGTTACTTGTAGGATTTGTTTCTCCAGGCAATTTCTACAATCTAAAAAAAAATTAGGTCCGGTCACATAGTTAACTTCACTTGATAGCACACTCTCACCATTTTCATTTCATTTTAGAGATATTCATTATTTAAATTTTACAACTACATCTTACCTACTTCTACTCAACAATTTCTTAAAGTATCCAAAATTGTTTTTGAAAATTGTTTTTTTCCCACACATAACCATAGGATCTTACACCTTACTAGTATGAGAATGTGTGGAAAAAATTTCAGAATTTTTCATCTTACAGATTGCAAGATATCCGCATTTAGAGTGAAAAAAACAATTTTTTCAGCACATTGCTGGACTACATTATTTGACTTTTAACATTTTTCACTTTAATTTCTTGCACTACAGAGTTTTGAGCTTTAAACAAATATAGTGGAGAATTGAGTTGAGAGTCTAAATAAAAAAAAGGTTTTCAAAAAAACTTAATTTTCATTCTTAAAAAACTTGTAGAATAGAAGTACATATGAGATTGAATGAAAATCTATTTTCTTTCTAAGATAGAATTAAAATGCACTAATCCCCACGGTCAAATTGTTGTTGCAAGCAAACTAAACCATGTCAAACTTCTTTTCTTGAACAATTGCCAAAATTGCGTTCCTAAATTAATCTTACAAGGTATTTTTCCCACCAGAAGCTCTAATTGCCCAATAAACAAGATTGTCCATAACTTTCTCATAAAATATCCAAATGAAATGAAAAAAAGCTTTCCGGATAGACAAAATTATAATCTATGAGGGAAAAAAACTTAGAAAAATAAATTCAAATGCTTGTCACATTTTTTTGCTGCCCATTCTCCCCTGCTTTGGAGTTTGGACTATATGGGCATAACTTTTGTTCCCAGGCACCGATTGGAAAAAAAGTTATATTAACACAAAGGTAATCGTTTTTTCTATCTTCAAATAAAGTTTCAAAAATTTAGTCCCAAATTTCAGCCCGTAGGTACCATCTCTGACATCCATTCTTGCAAAGACACCAAATTCATAGCCCTCGTATTCAAAATATAATAAAAACATATGTACATTTCAAAAACAAAGGTGTGAATTTCTTTATTCCACAAAACCTTTGGAAAATCAAAAATTGGAAGGCCAAATTGTTTTTTTCTACCACACTAGATCCAACCACTAAGCATTTTTTTCACTATTCACAAAGTCACTTTCTTTGGGCTCCGGTCTCATTCTTTGAAGTTCCGCACGGGTGGCACCTATGCCTTCATAGGCCCACTTGCGCCATTCCTTAAAATAAAGGATGTGGCGCTCCAAGTCCAATATGCCCTCGTGCAACAACTCTTGTTTTTTCTCCAGTAGCTTCACCAAATAAAAAAGCGTTGCTCTTTCTTCTGTATTGCTACCATAATCCGGAGCTAAAGCCAAGATGCCCTCTTTTTTGGCTTCTTTTAAGGCATCATCATAATATTCCATCTCTAGCTCACGTATTTGAAGATTCAAGCTTCTCCTTTCACTTTGATGGGACCATTTATCACATTGCAAAAGATCAAGTTTATTTTGAAGCACCGCTAAATCATCGGAAATGTGTGCTCGCCCATCTTCGATCTTCTTGAAATAATTTACTCTACTTTTGTTTAACTTAGAGTAAATCTTCTCATTTTCAGCAACGGCGTTTTCAGTCGCCTCTAACTCCTTCTTCAACCCATCCACAACAGTTGGATTCACTGGAAGATGTTGTACCTTCTCTTTCAAATTCATAAGATCCGCTACTGTTGAAGTCAAAGCTGCTCGTGCACTTTCGATCTTAGTGCCCAACATCTCCAAATTGTCTTCCGAATCATTGTCACTACTTCCGCTAGACCCAATGTCTGCACCAGAACGGTCCACATTGATCGGTACATGAACATCTTCGCTTTGTTTTTGAATCTTGGACAATGATTGCGGCTCCTCAAGCTTCCTCTTGCCCTTCTTGTCAACTTGAACGTCTTCAGCCGCCTCTTGTTTTTCATTGCCAATGTCTTCGTCGTCACTCTCAAAAGAATATCCATCGTATTCGTGAGTGTGCTCATCTGAGCTAGAAGTTGAAGACCATTGAACTTGGTCATCACCAACAGCCAACTTGCCAGGCTTTGCCTCTAAAAGCTTCTGATTTGCTTGAAGAAGTCCTTCTTCATCCAGCACTATCGGTCTGTTCGGGCGGTCACCGATAGGAAGCTCCTTCAAGGTTGTCCAATCTACCTTTTTCTTCAATTGAACTTCAACGTACACCATTTGCACAAGATAGAAAGAGAAGTTGTCATTTCGATAAGGCTGGGACTCCAAATAGAGTTGCTGCCATACCTCCAAACACCTTCGCTGGAAGACAACACTCTTGCAGTAAGCCAAATTTGCCTTATTAGACTTCACGTGCAAAGGGTGTCGCCAAAACGGGAACAACTTGTTGATGTGGCACCAATCCACATATTTGTTTACAGTTTCATATGTCCAAGGCTCTGGTTCTACTTCCCATCCCAAAAAGGCCTTCATCTTTGGATGCAACAAGATGGGTGCACGCTTCTTGCGAGGTTTGCCGCTCCTTTTACGATCCTTGTCATGAACCGCCATTTTGTTGAGCCAAAGTCGGTATCTTGACATACCGTGTGGCGGTTGAGAGTCCTCGCCCTCCATAACGATCACTTCGTCTCAAAAGTAGCCAACTAAGTACTATGCGGTTTAGGGTTGCAAGCCTAAACCGTAGGTGTAAAAAATGCTAAACGTAATCCTATCACATTTAACATTTACAAAAATACAATGTTCTCGTGAAACACCCTATGTCATCCAAGCGTGAATAAAATGAGCTGTGCAAAGGGACAAAAATCCCCCCCCACAACTCAAACCCCTAGCTTCTGTGCACGCATTCAGCCACGTTAGCAGGTGAAAGACAGTGCGCAGAATGCCAGGGAAAATTTAATGGCGACTGCGGGTGGAGGAGAACGCTGATGTACCCGAGGTCGCCCCTGGGGCGCGTGCGGGTCCTGAAGTGGGGCGAGTGCGGGTCAGCCCAGTGCTCCAGGGCGACCGCGGGTCCGGAAGTGGGGCGACTGCGGGTCAGCGCAAGTGCTCCAGGGCGACCGTGGGTCCTAGAGTGGGGCGACTGCGGGTCTGGACAGGTGCTCCAACGCAACCGCGGGTCGAAGGAGCCCGGGAGAGTGGGCGACTTCGGGTCCAGGGCGACTGCGGGTCCTAGGCGACCGCGGGTCCAGGACGACCATGGGTCCACTTTGCGAAGGCGACCGCGGGTCCTGGGCGACAGCGAGTCCTGGGCGACAGCGGGTCCATCTATTAATGCATGGACTTTTCTTTTCTTTCTTAGTACATGTTTATAGATTGTGATATTTTTTTCCATTTTTCCTTGCGCTGGGAAAGTGGCGATACTAAATGTTACGGAGGGGCTCCAAGCTTCAACATTCATCCACGTACTGGATAGAAAATGTGATACTAAGTATCTAAAATTCTATTTTCATTTACATTGTGGCGATTTCATCGAAGACTTTTCTAGAAGTTGAAGTTTTTCTAGCAATTTCATCCAAAATTTTCCTAAAAAATTCCTATAGCTTATAGCTAGCCTAAATTTTTTGTTGCTTTTGAGCACCAAATCTCAAGGGAAAAAAAAAGGATTGTGAGCTCAATCCCATTTGTGTTGCAAAATTTATGGAATACTAGTTTATACTTTATACTATATTTGGGGAGCCATTAGGGTTGAGGTCGGTTGTGGTACAAATGGATTCCTTATTGATTATCTGAACAAAAGTTAAATCTTTGCAATTGTTTTAGAAGAAGTTCTTGTTAACTAATTTTTTTCTTATTAATTAATTTCATTGTTAATTCTTAATTTTATTGTAAATGACTTATTTCATTGTTAATGACTAATTTTATTGTTAATAACTAATTCAATTGTTAATAACCAATGTTATGATTATTAAGTATTAACCATTGCAATTGTAACAATAATGTCTTTGTAATTGTTTTGACATGAGATGTTCATTATGTATTTTTGGATGTAGACTCAAATTACATACTATGTTACACACACTAATTTTGGTAAATTACATGCCTAATAACTAAATTTCTTGTACGGACACAAATCTATAAATGAAAGTCATTGTTGGACTTATATCATACTCCAACCATCTATGAAAGAATGTGTGTTTTTATCAATATGGATGACATATACCAAAAAAAAGAATATGGTAGGAAAACATTATGCTACTAGGAATAATATATATGGTAAAACCAGATTTACATTTATTATTGAATTCATCCAAGTTTTCTCGAATTGCGTGTTTAATAAATGACAAAGATTATGGCTACATATCTTTTTTGCAATATCCACTCTTGTTTCATTGTCTCAAAAAAAAAAAGGGGTCGCAAGAAGTCAATGAACTTCCTTTTTCCAAATAAAATAAATAGGAAGAGAGCGAAAAAGGTTAAATAAATAAATAAAAACATCTCTCATCTATTTTGAAATAGGTAAAGTACGAATAAAAAGGAAAAGTCTAAAAAAGTCTAAAATGTATGTTTCCTATATTTGAATTAGAATAAATAGGAAAAAAAAACCAACTTGCTTTTATTTTTGGAAATAGAAAAAATAATAAGAGAATGTAAATGATGTATGGCTTACATTTTTTTAGGGATTGAAAAAACAACTATTTGAATTCAATGACCATGAAAGTAAAACTCCTTTCAAGTGCATACTAGCACATTTTATTCAAGAAATAATACAAGTCTTCAACATCAATTACCAACTAATTTATTTTCATTTTCTTATTTTCCTTGCGTCCATTATATACTACGGAATCAAAAAGGACCAAGAACATTTGAATTCAAAAGTTGTTATACTTTGCATAACAATGTGTAAAAGGCCATATTCAATATATACAATTTGACAAATAGCCCATTGAGTAATTGTTTTCTAAAGACAAGGCACGTAGCATAAAATTCCTTCATATATTATAGGAAAATATTACAAAGTAAGCAACACATAATTGGCCACCAAGCTCATTGCTTGCAGCACTAAACTCTTGCTCTAGACTATCCTATTACAAAGGTGAGTCTCGGAACACCAATTCGGGGGGCATCATGGACCATGGTGGAGACATAAGGGAATTTGTGATCTCTATACACGTTGGTCTCTTCTTTGGGTCAGTGTTCACGAGTTCACGCAACTTCATTCCAAAGTACATTGATCCCTCGCGGTTCTTGAACAAATCCTTGTCCCAATCGTCCATATCACCAATTCTCATCCATTCGGTCAACTTCCCAATAGAATACGAGTCTGACTGTTGCGTATATTTATACCGTTGTTGCATGATCGGTATGCTTGTATCGGAATTTGGAGGTCCATATGCATAAAACAACTCCGGGGCAACCCACCAACGACCTTCTCGGTATTGATCCCTCTCGGCCTCAGATGGCTTTCCAAAATGTGAAGGCGCGTTTTCGTCAAAACGACTTGATATTCCAAAATCACAAATTCCAATGTTGATTATGTCATTTGAATAATCCGGAAAATGCAACATGATGTTCATGGGAGACAAGTCATTGTGTAGCACGCGGCACTTGTGCATGAGATTTGTCACATATACTAAAGTCCATGCCAACTTTGCCTTGTGCCTTCGGAAGAGACCAAGTTCTTTTTGTTTCTCTTCAGGAAGTCTTGTGGCTTTTTGCATTTCATGCCAGTCAATGGTTGGTGATACAGAACGATCTAAATGCCTCAACTCATTCAAATGGCCCCCATTCCACCACAAAGTGTACGCTTCATTCGTGTGAGAATGAATGGCAAAAAACTTAATGATGCCAGGGTGGTTCAAGGGGCATGCAAGGGCCTCCATGGATCGTTGCGCTCTCCCCACGCGCGGGTTTATTGCCTTGGATACTTTCCCAGCAAAAGCGATGTAGCTTGGAATTGTATCCATTCCTTCAATGCGTACCTTACGCACTTTTGCATACCCCCCTTCACGTTCAAAAGCACTAAGGGGCACCACTTTCGCCGTATCGGGGATCCACGTGATACACAATCCACCATCTCGTGCAAATGCTGCCTGCACCGTTGCATTTTTCCACTTAAAACCCCTTGCCGAGCCTCTTGCCAATTTCTTCACTGCGCTGGACCACCACTCCATTTTTTGGCGGAATGCCTTGATGTCTTCTGATTCCTCTACTATCGGAAGAAACGGTCGATGTTCCTCCATCAATTTCTTGGTATTGAACATCACCGCTTTCAATGTGTTATCAAGCCATTCAAATAGTCTCGAAGAATATGTCAAGTCAATGTCTGCGAAATCATCGGATCCCTTTAGCTTGGTTAAAATCCGTGCTTGTAAATCGTTTGGCAAGGCCACACTACCAGTTGTAGGACACCTCAAATAGCTTGCCTCCAAGAATTGTACACTTTTCCCTACGTACCACTGGAGACACGCTTCGTATGCATATCGGGTATAACTCGGGGGAGGATAGTTGGAGTCCTTGTCATGTGCTGACTTCTGCTTCTTGCCCTTCTGTCGCTCTTGACTCCCTCCTTCTTCGTTTTCATTTACAGCTATCGGAACCTCGAAAAAAATTGGATCATCAAGGTCCAGATCCCATAAAGACTTTCTCCTTGTAGTGTTGCCTTCATGTGGAAAAGCCATGTTGTACTTAGGAACAATTCAAAACCGTAGTTCAAAATTCGTAGATTGAAAGGGTAAAAATTCCCCCCCCAATTGAAACCCCAGCCCACGGACACGCATCCAGCCACCTGAAGGTAGGTGAAAGACAGTGCGCAAGGCTAAAGTAAGGTGAGAATCGAAAGTGGGGCTAACGCTTAAGTACCCGAAGTCGCCTCAGGGCGCGTGCGTTTGGGTGACTGCGGGTCGGGAGGGGGCGACTGCGGGTCTGAAGTGGGGCGACTACGGGTCTGAGGAGGGGCAACTACGGGTCTGAAGACAGCGGGAATGGGCGACTGCGCGTTTTTGGAGCGCTGAAATGGGCGACTGCGCATCAAGGGCGACTGCGGATCGTGGGTGACCGCGGGTACCAACTAAACCATCCCGAAACTTGCACACGTGGTCGCCCACAAAGAAGTCACTTCGACCCGCAGTCGCCCCCTACGCGCAGTCGCCCCACTGGAGATTGAGTTTGCATTTTCCAGAAAATTAGTCTCCCTCCTTGACCCGCAGTCGCCCCCTACGCGCAGTCGCCCTGATTCAAGTGTGTTTTTTGCTTCGTCGATGACCCGCGGTCGCCCCTGACCCGAGGTCGCCCTAAACCAACAACCAATCTGACCCAACACTAATTAGCATCTGCAGCATATTCTAATTGATTTTTCCTTATCTCACATCCAAAATTGGTAATAAATGTTAGGCGTCAGTTCATATCAAAGACATAGCAAGGCAATGGAAGAATTATTCTCACAATGTGAAGGGTTTCCCAAACCCTAAACCCTAGACCCTAGACCTTGGAAAACAATAATACAACTTTTATCTAGAATCAAATCCTTAAACCTACATAAAATACTTACACATCCTATACGAGATGTAGTGTTTTAGACCTAAAACAGAATCATGTCTTTTTTGTCTTGTTGAATTTGTAAACAAAATGGAGGAAGTAACATATGATTAAAGGGAATTAGAAACAATAAGGGAGAGGTCCCAAAAAAAACACCATCTCGTGAATCATGCCCAAATAAATCTAATTACACCTCCCCACTATTAGAATGTATATAAAACTTTCATTTGAAACTTCTTGCCAAAGGAGTGTTGGAGAGCTAATGCAAAACCTAGGATTTGTTTGTCTTGTTGAATTTGTAAACAAAATGGAGGAAGTAACATATGATTAAAGGGAATTAGAAACAATAAGGGAGAGGGGTCCCAAAAAAAAAATTAATCTTGTGAAACATGCCCATACCCGCAGTCGCCCTAGAACCCCAGGTCTGATTTTGGAAGTGATCTGGGGACCCGCAGTCGCCCCCTACGCGCAGTCGCCCTAATGGAAGGGGGGAGATTGCATTTTCGAAATTTCTGGTGTCTCCCACCTTGACCCGCACTCGCCCCCTACGCGCAGTCGCCCTGATTGAAGGGGGGAGATTGCATTTTGAAATAGTTAGGTTGCTCCCACCTTGACCCGCAGTCGCCCCCTACGCGCAGTCGCCCTGATAGAGGGCGGAAAAGTATTTGGTGTCTCCCTCCCCTTCCATATGGGTGACTGCGCGTAGGGGGCGACTGCGGGTCAAGGAGTTTGCATTTTCTCCTTGACCTGCAGTCGCCCCCTATGCGCAGTCACCCTGATGGAGGGGGGATTTTGAAATGTGTTTCCCCCTCGAGGACCCGAGGTCGCCCTGACCCGCGGTCGCCCTGATCCGAGGTCGCCCTTGAAAGACGCGAGGGATCCTTGGACCGGACCCGCGGTCGCCCCACGCGCAGTCGCCCCATGCGCAGTCGCCCTAGTATCCGTGTTAGGGTTAGCGCATGCGCCCCTGGCGACCGCGGGTATTTCATGGGCTGTTCCAGCCTGTGGTCCATAATTTTCATAACTGCGCCTTGTAGTTCACCTACCTTGTAGTGGCTGAATGTGGGCCCAATGTTGTAGAGGTCTCGTGGTTTTTTTGGTTTCCCACAAACAGCCAACAATACAGTAGACACTTCTTGTATACTTCAATGAACCCAAAATCTTTTCCATTAGTTTAGGATAGTGAGAATATCAAAGCCATTTGATGTAGAGGGCCTTGAAACGGCAATGCATTCATTGTGGCAAAGTTGTTGAATAATAAGGATGCACACACAAATGGGTGTGAAGTCACCGAAAAAGGGTACACTAAATTCACATTTAAAACAATTAGCAATTCAAATGAAAATGATTCATTTGGTTCTTCATTGATTCTCTTTCATTTTTGGGTGTTATAGTAACGTAGGGGGGCCTCAATTGTTATGTAGCCTATTCAAATTTAATCTTCTTGCATTGCTAATGATTAGTTATTTGGCTCCTTACAGGCTTAATGGCAGGTGTTCAATTTAGCAAGTGCTCAGAGGAAGTCATAATTATTCTTGACCATGAATATTTCCGGTAAAAATTTGTTTAGTTTGCCTTTGACTTCCTTATTGTCATCCACTTGTATTGTAGACAATGTCTTTTTAATAGGTGGGAGAATCACCATGACAATGACTATTCTATTGGAATTGATTTGTGATCTTTGAAATAGGATTAAGGACTTTTGGAAAGGCTACAAATTGTATTGCTTTGCTCATTATGGCCAATGCAATGAGTCCAAAGGCCATTTCCAAGCCAGCAAAATGGGTGAGTAAAATATTGCCCTTCATTTTGTATAGGTGATTTGAATCCTTGAATAATAAAATGAACATGTATTAATGAACATTTCTAGTTGGATAGTTAGTGGTGGACATTTCATCTCACTATTAGTGCTTATTTGCTGCAGGACGAGTGATGTGTTTGATACAAAACATACGCGATATTGTTTGGGGAGCCAAATTTGATGAGGCCATTAGGGAGGGGTGGGCCATGATGGAAGAATATGTGTGGGTTCGGCAAGGAAAAGATTGCACAAACCTCAGGTTCGGTTGTTCTAGTATAGAACTTGTATTATAAGATTATATGCTAAAAATACCCATATGTAGTTGTCATGTTTTAATATTCATTGATATGGGGGGCCGGGAGATGCAGGGCTTTATTAGAAGAATTTGAGGATGTCGAGAAACTTTTCGAGTCTGAGAATGGATGCTTGTTGTTACAACTCATTAAGGTTAGTGCAATACCACAACACGAGTTAATATACTTGCTAGGTTAGTATTGTTTGTACCCCATTCTGTGAATATCATATGTACTAATGACAATTCCACCTTAAGATGATGAGCACGGGACGGAACGCGCATTTACACAATCTCTGAGCGTTCAAATCAACACCACGGATATCTTTGAGCAGACCAATAATAGGTTAAACCAAGCTCGCGCAAACTTGGACAACCTTGTGCCACGGGCAAATCGTTCGTGACTAGAGACATTGTTGTGGTGCATCAAACGGTAGCCTTGTACCATGGCATAAGACCCTATTTTGATTTTTGAGTTGGAATCATAAAAAGAAATAAGTTATTTATGAAGATAATAGTACTAAAGTCATGCTAGACATGTGAAATAGCAATGTGCTTGACAAAGAACTTCATTTTACATTTCTATACTATGATTTTGCTAAACAATGCATGGATTGTTTATCTCAGATGGATGATCATATTTTGCTAAACAGTCCATGGTATATGAATGTTTAATTGATTAGTGCCCAATACTTTAATGGTTTATATATGTGACCCTTCCCAAAAAATATATACCCATAAATGTGACCCCCCCAATAAAATATATACCCATAAATGTTGTGGCTTGTTATTCTTGGTTCACAAGTTTGAAATCCCCAAATATTGAAAATGTACAAATGTATGCCCTTGATTTAATCCCTTTGTTTGTAAATATGATGGCTACACTTTTAATTAATATGAAACAAGTTTTATTGTTTGGATACCTATGAATGTACAGATAAATAAAATTTGAACAAAACCATGAAATCAGCTGGGAAATAGCTATGACAATGAATTGTGACAATTAGTTCTCAACTACACCTTCACGGTGCTTGATGAAGCACATGATGAAAGTTATATGGGAGCTCATGCTGTCACACCCAATCCTTATGAGATATTTGAACAACCATCTTACTACACCTATCCTATGTATTGTATAATTGATTATATTGAGTTTTGTTCTCTCACGCAATTTATAATGTGTCAATCACACTTGACCATAAATGAATAAAAGGTATTTATTCCTCAATTCCCAAATCCCTTCTTTTGGAGCTCTCCGAAAGTGGTTTACATTGATCAAGAATCCCACATTCTTCATAGTTGGATCTTGTTTTACAATGGATTCACCATACAAATTCAAACTAAACATAATAGAGATTGCATTGGAAAATAAAACGCAACCATGTGAATCATGGATGGTAAATTTCTTATGTTTGATTATTTTCTTATTGAAATTGCAGAAGTGATGTTAGGGTGGGAATCCTCTTTTTGCATGTCAAATCTAATAAGTTGCAACAATAATTAATAAAATGGCTAAAGATGCATAACCCAAATTTTTAAATAAAAGATGAAAAGGTGCAATACATTTTTATGAAGTGCATTGGTAACTAAAATTTATGTCCACAATTTTGTGTAAGAGAACTTCAAAGTGAAAGTCTTAGAGGTTCAGAAATTCAAAATCCCGCCCTGTACCCGCAGTCGCCCGCCCGCGGTCGCCCCACTGTAGGGGTCCAGAAATTACTCTGTAGTGCCCCACACGCGGTCGCCCATCCCCAGTAGCCCCAGACCCGCAGTCGCCCTACCCGCAGTCGCCCTACCCGCAGTCGCCTTCGCAGTCGGTCCCTTAGACCCGCAGTCGCCCTACCCGCGGTCGCTCTCAGATCTGCACGCGCCCCTTCCCGCACTCGCCCCAGGGCGATTGCGGGTTAATTAGCTGTCTCCCCACCCGACTTCGCCACTTTCCCTTCTTGCTGCGTACTGCCTTTCACCTACTTTACAGTGGCTGATTGCGTGCCCGGGAGCTTGGGTTTTGAGTTTCACTTACATGTGGCTCATGTTCTTGATTTTACTCCATCACTCACTAATCGCTAGATAATACTTTGCGGTTTAGGGTTAAGTTTAGCTAAATAATACTTTGCGGTTTAGGGTTAAGTTTAGATTTCTTGCCCCAAATCTCAAGAGCATCTCCAATGGCGGACCACAAGAAGAAGACCAAGGCAAAAGGAGCCATGCACCCTAGGCAACGACGCATCCTTTTGGACCCAGCGTGTGTGGCCTACCGAGGTTGGGATCGAATTACGGGCCACTGGACCGCCAAGACTTGTAAGTCCTTCGTGGGGTGGTGCCACATCAACAAGTTATTCCCCTATCATCGGCACTTCACGAATTGGCGCAACAATACGGCCAATTTGCATCCATGCCGTAATGATGCATTTGTGCAACGTTGTATCGAAATTTATCGATACTTGTATGGCACATATTCAGTGCCTAGGAGCGAAGTCCCGTATTTCATATGTGCAATGGTGTATGTGGAACTCATTTTGTTTCGAAGCGTGGATTGGAGTTCAATCAAGGGAGTGAAGCATGCTCGCCTTCCACCGACAAAAGACATCCCAAGGGCGGCTCTATCTGCCAATCCACGTGAAGGGCTAGGCCAAAAGAAAAACTTGAAGGAGGGAGTGCCCGATGAGCAGTTTCATTGGACGTCATCTGATTCATCTTCGGGAGAAGAAGACAACCTTGGTGAAGACCCTCCAATGCAGCCCCAAAATATGGCGATGGTGGCTTCTACTTCACAAAATTTACCTCCCCCGAGAATGGAAGAAGAGGGTGAACCAGCTAGGCAACCACAAAATCTTGATATTTTGCCTCTTGCTATGGTGAATCCGATTACAGTCCCTCGCACTGAAGAAGACGAAGTTTTGCAGTATGTGCTTGCATGCATGCAAGAAGCAAAAGATGATGTTTTTTGGACAGAGATGGAAACAGAAGAAGATGTGAAGCCTTCTTTGTTCCAATTGGATTGTGTTGATGACATGTACCGAAGTGAGGAATTTGTTGAAGATGGAACTGTCCCTGACACAGTAATGTTGGACACCAAAGTTGTTTACAAAGCTCAACTCAAGAAGCTTCTAAATGAGTTGGATGAAAAGCATCTAGAATGTGAGAAGCTTTGCAATCAAGAAATGCAAACTTTGAGTGGAGATATTGTCAATAGCTTACGTGCTGAACTTGAAAGTCGGCAAGTTCTTTTGTCAACGCAAATAACAAAGATTTTAGACTTGGAAGCATTTTACCTTAGATTCTCTTCTCGGCATGCTGGAGGATCTAGTTCTTCTAGCAATGAGTTTGCAAAAGAACGGCTTGCCAAAATTATGGAAGCATGCAAGCTGGAGGAAGATCAGATAGACTTGGAGAAGCGAGGGGTGGAAGAAGCACGATCAAGATTAAATTCCTTGAAAGCATTAAAGGACAAAGCCCCCCTTGACCGTGTTGCAGAAATGTGTGGTTGGAAAGACGTGGCTACTAAACAAGCATTGTCTCTTACGGAAGTAGTTGACTTGAAAAAGAAGCTTGGGGTTTCTTTGTCATTGGATCCAAAATTGGAAGAACATCGGGATGCACTGAAGGCGCTTTTGAAGTTCCAAAAATCATACAAGCAATTTTGGTTGGAAAAGAAGTTGGGGAAGGATGACCGATACCTTAGGAATTTGCAGTTGGAAGGTAGGAAAGTCTTGTATGAGATGGAACGTGAGGCTCATGACCGCAAAGAAAAGGCCAAAATGGATGTTGAATGATTTTCATTTTTAGCACATTTTTGAGGACTATGTATATTCCATCTTATGTATATATAAAAGGATATTATCCATTTTGAACATTTTAATGCAAGCACATTGAATTCTATGTAGTTCCTTGCCAAGAGTACATAAATATAGATATGAATTTTTGGTTATTTATGTTTGCAATGTTGTGAATACTTGAATATTCTAGGAATTTTGGCAGGAAAATGACCTTGGGAGTTCGGACTTTCGGAATTAAAAGAGAATTAAAAAAAAAAGGAAAATTCAAAACTTGCCGGATTGGAAAAGAACTTGTTATTGAAGTTCAGAGCAATTGTCACGGCTAGGGTGAATTGACCTACTCATTGCCACTCCAGGGCAAACACTAGAATTTTTTATTTTCAAGGCTTATTTTTTTAGTGGAAATTCTGAATTCATAGTTTCAATTATAGGCCCCAAATTACCCCAGGGGATGTAAGAATTATCCAAACAAATGGCAGTCGCCCGTTCCTGGACCCGCAGTCGCCCATTACTGGACCCGCAGTCGCCCGTTCCTGACCCGCAATCGCTTGTTTCTGGACCCGCAGTCGCCTATTACTGGATCCGTGGCGCCCACTTCTGGACCCGCAGTCGCCCACTCTTGGACCCGCAGTCGCCCACTTCTGGACCCGCTGTCGCCCAATCTTGGACCCGCAGTCGCCCATCATCTGACTGATTTCAGGTTTTTGGACCCGCATTCTCTCATGGGGCGACCGCGGGTCCAAGGAGTTTTCTTGTATAAAGTTCTAGGGGTACCCCCTGTTTTATCACCTTGGCTCCGTTGATAAAACTCTTGTCTTGGACCTTCGAAAGAGGCTTCATGCGGACGTTTAACTTCTTCGGAGGGCAACAACCGTGTTTAGAAGGGTTTACAAGACCACTCTAAGCGGGTTGCTTTGTCATTACATCTTCCATAGTATTAGTGTGATTATTGTAGTCATTTTCTTTGAAGACCCAGTGTTGATCTACTACATGGCTGGACAAGGTGTTGGGAGGGGGGGGACCATGAATGATACGCGGAGGTCCACAAAGGATTGGGACCCTTGGCTAGTACCGTGTACCCCAATTGATAATTCCCCCCATGCTCGAAAATGCGTGTTTTGTGGGTGGAACAAAGCATTTGTACGAAAGAGAGCATTGATTCACTTTGGCTATGGCGGCTTGACTACATCGGAGCGTTGTAAGGAGATCCCTAGAATTGTACGAGAAAAGTTTCGGACTGGCGAGGGGCAAGTTCCAAGGTCCATGAGTTACGAAGAGATGTATGATGCACCGGCTAGACATGATGCACCAGTTAATGTTGCAGAGTCTATTGTCGCACCTGCGTTGGATGTCGAAGAAGAAGGGTCTCTCAATCCCTTTGAATCAAATGCAAGACCAAATCCTACGCCTGATTCAGTAGATTCTACTGGAACAACGCTTGAGAGAAGGAGGAACATGCCATCTGTTTCTCGGCAAAGAAGCATGGATGAATCATTACAGACGGGCCGCAGACAAGAGTTGGATAGGTTGTGGGCTTCTTTCTTTTACGAGGCGAACATTTCATTTAATGTTGTGCGCCACCCGGCCTTCGTGAATGCTGTTAAACAAACTGCAGCAGCTGGATTCGTGTACCAACCGCCACCGTATAATGCGATTCGCACGAAAATGATAGATGTTAAGAAGGCATCGGTTGAAGCCATGGTCTCGGAGCGGACGAGGGTTTCAATAAGTCAGTATGGAGCAACAATTTGTTCAGATGGTTGGTCCGATACTAATTCGCGGCCTTTACTAAATATGATGTTGGTGTGTCTCGCCGGAGATGTCTTTTTGGGATCAGTGGATAGTACTGGGGAAAAGAAGGATATATCTTACACGACTGAGACAATGGCACGATACATTGAGGAAGTTGGGCCTACCAACGTTGTGCAATTGTGTACGGACAGTGCTGCAGTCATGACGGGGGCGATGGCAAGGTTGGAAGAAAGGTACCCTCACATTTATAGGCAGGGTTGTGCAGCACACATTTTGGACTTACTCTTAGAAGACTGGGGAAAGGATCAGAGAGTAAAGGAGTTGGTAAAAAAGGCTTCATCAATTGTGAAGTTCATCAAGAAATACCAACATACTTTGGCGTTGTTTCGGAGATTTTCACCAAACAAAGTGTTGAGACTTCCAAGCAAAACACGTTTTGCCACAAATTTCTTGATGATTGATCGTTTGGTAGACTGCAAGCAAGCAGTGCACAACGTGACACTGGATGAGACATACATGACGTTCGAGTTGAGTTTGCAAAACCGCAGAAATGGACATTTCATTATGGGCAAGGCCAAACTTGCAAGGCAAGATATCCGTTCAGAAGAGTTCTGAGTTCAGTGCGACAATTTCCTCCATATGGTAGAGCCCGTGCTGCTTTGTCTTCGTCATTTTGATGGAAAAGTCCCGGCAATGCCGAAAGCTTTAGTAATGATGACAGCCTTGAAGGAGCACATTTATTCTCTCAAGAATGCTCCATTTTTCCTTGATCCAGTGGTGGCAACACGATATGAGAAACAATTTGATGTTCGCTGGAAGTTGATGATTACTGACCTACACTATGCGGGGGCACTACTAAATCCATACTTGAGTGACGTGGAGGCTATTCATAACAATGGCTACGCGAAGGGGCTTTGAATCGAGTCATACGAAAACTGAGCGTACCATTGAACGTGTCAGTGGTGGAAGCAATGCAGGAGCTAACTCAATTTGAAGAGAAGACAGGTGCATTCGATCCTTTACATGAGGCTCCCGATATCATTGAATGTCAATTATTGCCTCATCAATGGTGGAATCGTGTGGGGGGCAATGCTCTTCCAAAAATTGCAAAGCGAATTCTCGGTTTGACGTGCTCTGCATCTTCGTGTGAAAGGAATTGGAGCATGTATTCCTTTGTGCACAATAAAGTGCGAAACCGCTTGGCCACGACAAAGGCAGAGACATTGGTGTATATCTACGCGAACAACAAACTTGAACGTCAAAAACGTGGACACAACCCAGCCATTTTTTACGACCAGATGCTTGTAGATGGAGACGATGAGGACGAGCGTGATGGGCCTTTGTCTTCAGGGGAAGAAGACGACGTTGTTCCTGATTTTATGAGAGAACGCGAGAACCGCAGGGATGAAGAGGATCGGTTCCGCAACAATCCTTGGAATGCAATGGTTAGGCCGCCACATAGTCCTCCACGACCAATATACGGGAATACATTTGATTTTAGTGACGATGGGTATGTTTCTCCGGGAAATTCACCTGTACGCAGTCCACCGCAGAACGTCATGCATAATATGGATGCAATTTCGCCGGCACATGCATCACTGAGGAGGGAAAGCACCCCCGACAACAACGACGAAGGCGTACCTATTCCCATGGCACCCGTAGAGGAAGAAGCTAGATCTCCAATATCAACTAGTTTGCCTCCAAATATGGCCCGCAATTTAAGAAGCAATGCACAAGTTCCAATGAGAAGCGAACATGAAGAAGAGGCCATCGAAGTCAATGAAGTTGTACACGAGGGAATACCAAATCCCGTTGTATTGAACGCATCTACCCTCGGAACAACTGTTACTACAGATGATGATGATGATGTGCCATTGGCATATGTTATGAATCGAAGTCGGAAT
Source organism: Rhytidiadelphus loreus (assembly GCA_947034895.1). Taxonomy (NCBI): domain Eukaryota; kingdom Viridiplantae; phylum Streptophyta; class Bryopsida; order Hypnales; family Hylocomiaceae; genus Rhytidiadelphus; species Rhytidiadelphus loreus. The sequence goes on from OX344764.1 coordinate 24,667,080, forward strand.
GTGCCGTTGAATCCAGAGACGACTACAAATGTGGCAACAGTGAGGAGGTCTATCCCAACCCTTCCAACAAGGCCACCGGTGCGTGGAGGTGCTCTACGGACGATTGATGAAGAGGTTCACGGCTCAGCTCCACAACCCACTCAACCTTCATCCGTGTCTGGCCCTGGCGAATCATCATTAGGAATCTAGGGGCGCAACAGTAGAGGCCAGAAAAGGCGTATTAGGAGGGTTGACGAGAGGGGACCTCGAAATCCTAAACGACCCACTCAAATTGTCCAACGGTGTACTATTGGAGCGGGATGTTCCACCCAGAATGTTGGACAATCAAGTAGAGGAGGGCGACAACCTGCATCCAACATGGATGGAACTACGGATGCGTTGAGGCTCACGAAACGACTTGTGCAAACTGAAGGGTTCAGTGGTGTAGATACAGAAGTTCGAAATCTGAACTCAGAGGTAGAGCGTGAGGTACAAATCGAAGTAGTAACAAGGGAAGATGATGAAATCGAAAGCTCGGGCGACAACAGGAGCAACGAAGAGTCTTACGAAGATACAGACCCTAATGCTGATGAGGTGCCGAGCGATTCCACATTCACGCCTGGTGACTAGAGTACTAGAGAAGTAGACAATAATTATAGTTATAGTTATAGTTATAATTATAGTTATAGTTATAATTATAGTTATAATTATAGTTATAATTATAGTTATAATTATAGTTATAGTTATAATTATAATTATAGTTATAGTTATAATTATAATTATAGTTATAAGGTTTTAGCTTATATGTTAGGTAGCAAATCTTTGTAGTTCAAGCATTGAGCCTTCATCCTGATGTGTAAGGATTTTGTAATACTTCATCAAGCATATGAGCATATTAGAGTGAGGGACAGATTACCGGTTTTAAAATATATGTTGAGTTCTAATTGGTAGGCAGTTAGGTGATGACTGCAACGTGGTTATAAAAGTGCAATGCAAGTATGGCTACATTTGAAGACCGCCTCAAAGCAATATCGATGACTAATTAATATAATCGTTGTTGACATTATTATTGTGGCCTTATACTGGGTGAATTTTTGGGATTAGAGAAGTTTGTCCAATTTACATTTCATGGGCTCTATTATTTGCACTTATAAATTGTAAACCCCAATATAACGTAGCACCTAATTCTACGCTTATAAAACACCTATGTGACGTGTTACTTCAAAGACTGAATATGCCAAACTGAAATCCTAAACTGAACCTGCGGTCGCCCTGGAACACGCGGTCGCTGTCTGCTGCTCCGACCCGCAGTCGCCCCTACCTGTCGGACCCGCGGTAGCCCTCACTACCCGAAGCCGCGGTCGCCCCTTCACCCGAAGTCGCCCTAAAGCCCCTGACCCGCAGTCGCCCACTCACCCGCAGTCGCCTTCAAGCCTAAACCCGCAGTCACCTCTATTTTTTCCACCCGCGGTCGCCCCTTCACCCGAAGTCGTCTTAGCGCCCCAGACCCGCAGTCGCCCCTTCACCCGTAGTCGCCTCAATTTTTCCACCCGAGGTCGCCCAAGGCAGACCTGCACGCGCCCACACCCGCAGTCGCCCACGCTGGCTGTCCACGTCAGTTCTGAAGCCCTGCCACGTACGCAAAATCTATTTACCATGGGGTAAAATTTTTTACACCTCCGCGACGCGATGTCGAGTAAACTCGACACTTTGTGACACGCGACACGCGACGTCAGACGTCATACACGACGCCTAAACCCAAAAATATGTCAGACAGGACAACCCTGGATTTGTGTCTGCGGTTTGGTTTTCATTTGGTGGGGTGCAGCACTGAAGGCCAGCTCCCCAAGGTCTCGACCCAGAGGGCTTGAAGTTCAGGCTGTTGGTCTTGCCCGTGGGGACCCTTGCTTGTGTCTGCGGTTTGGTTTTCATTTGGTGGGGTGCAGCACTGAAGGCCAGCTCCCCAAGGTCTTGACCCCGAGGGCTTAAAGTTCAGGCTGTTGGGCTAGTCCGTGGGCACACGGGTTTGTGTCTGCGGTTTGGTTTTCATTTGGTAAGGTGCAGCTTGTAAGGCCAGCTCCCCAAGGTCTCGGCCCCGAGGGCATGAAGTTCGGGGTGTTGGTCTTGCCCGTGGGGACCCTTGCTTGTGTATGCGGTTTGGTTTTCATTTGGTGGGGTGCAGCTTGTAAGGCCAGCTCTTCAAGGTCACGGCCCCGAGGGCTTGAAGTTCGGGCTCTTGGTCTTGTCCGTAGGGACCCTTGCTTGTGTCTACGGTTTGGTTTTCATTTGGTGGGGTACAGCACTGAAGGCCAGCTCCCCTAGGTCTCGCCCCCGAGGGCTTGAGGTTCCGGCTGTTGGGCTTGCCTGTGGGGACCCTTGATTGTGTATGCGGTTTGGTTTTCATTTGGTAAGGTGCAGCTTGTAAGGCCAGCTCTCCAAGGTCTCGGCCCCGAGGGCTTGAAGTTCAAGCTGTTGGGCTTGCCCGTGGGCCAACGGGTTTGTGTCTGCGGTTTGGTTTTCATTTGGTGGGGTGCAGCACTGAAGGCCAGCTCCCCAAGGTCTCGACCCCGAGGGCTTAAAGTTCAGGCTGTTGGGCTAGTCCGTGGGCACACGGGTTTGTGTCTGCGGTTTGGTTTTCATTTGGTAAGGTGTAGCTTGTAAGGCCAGCTCCCCAAGGTCTCGGCCCCGAGGGCATGAAGTTCGGGCTGTTGGTCTTGCCCGTGGGGACCCTTGCTTGTGTATGCGGTTTGGATTTCATTTGGTGGGGTGCAGCTTGTAAGGCCAGCTCCGCAAGGTCTCGGCCCCGAGGGCTTGAAGTTCGGGCTCTTAGTCTTGTCCGTGGGGACCCTTTCTTGTGTCTACGGTTTGGTTTTCATTTGGTGGGGTACAGCACTGAAGGCCAGCTCCCCTAGGTCTCGCCCCCGAGGGCTTGAGGTTCCGGCTGTTGGGCTTGCCTGTGGGGACCCTTGCTTGTGTATGCGGTTTGGTTTTCATTTGGTAAGGTGCAGCTTGTAAGGCCAGCTCTCCAAGGTCTCGGCCCCGAGGGCTTGAAGTTCAAGCTGTTGGGCTTGCCTGTGGGCCAACGGGTTTGTGTCTGCGGTTTGGTTTTCATTTGGTGGGGTGCAGCACTGAAGGCCAGCTCCCCAAGGTCTCGACCCCGAGGGCTTAAAGTTCAGGCTGTTGGGCTAGTCCGTGGGCACACGGGTTTGTGTCTGCGGTTTGGTTTTCATTTGGTAAGGTGTAGCTTGTAAGGCCAGCTCCCCAAGGTCTCGGCCCCGAGGGCATGAAGTTCGGGCTGTTGGTCTTGCCCGTGGGGACCCTTGCTTGTGTATGCGGTTTGGTTTTCATTTGGTGGGGTGCAGCTTGTAAGGCCAGCTCCGCAAGGTCTCGGCCCCGAGGGCTTGAAGTTCGGGCACTTGGTCTTGTCCGTGGGGACCCTTGCTTGTGTCTACGGTTTGGTTTTCATTTGGTGGGGTACAACACTGAAGGCCAGCTCCCCTAGGTCTCGCCCCCGAGGGCTTGAGGTTCCGGCTGTTGGGCTTGCCTGTGGGGACCCTTGCTTGTGTATGCGGTTTGGTTTTCATTTGGTAAGGTGCAGCTTGTAAGGCCAGCTCTCCAAGGTCTCGGCCCCGAGGGCTTGAAGTTCAGGCTGTTGGGTTTGCCCGTGGGGACCCTTGCTTGTGTATGCTATTTGGTTTTCATTTGGTAAGGTGCAGCTTGTAAGGCCAGCTCTTCAAGGTCACGGCCCCGAGGGCTTGAAGTTCAAGCTGTTGGGCTTGCCCGTGGGCCAACGGGTTTGTGTCTGCGGTTTGGTTTTCATTTGGTGGGGTGCAGCACTGAAGGCCAGCTCCCCAAGGTCTCGGCCCCGAGGGCTTGAAGTTCAGGCTGTTGGGTTTGCCCGTGGGGACCCTTGCTTGTGTATGCGGTTTGGTTTTCATTTGGTGGGGTGCAACACTGAAGGCCAGCTCCCCAAGGTCTCGACACCGAGGGCTTGAAGTTCAGGCTGTTGGGCTTGCCCGTGGGGACCCTTGCTTGTGTCTGCGGTTTGGTTTTCATTTGGTGGGGTACAGCACTGAAGGCTAGCTCCCCAAGGTCTTGACCCCGAGGGCTTAAAGTTCAGGCTGTTGGGCTTGTCCGTGGGCCAACGGGTTTGTGTCTGCGGTTTGGTTTTCATTTGGTGGGGTGCAGCACTGAAGGCCAGCTCCCCTAGGTCTCGGCCGCGAGGGCTTGAAGTTCGGGCTGTTGGTCTTGCCCGTGGGGACCCTTGCTTGTGTCTGCGGTTTGGTTTTCATTTGGTGGAGTGCAGCTTGTAAGGCCAGCTCCCCCAGGTCTCGGCCCCGAGGGCTTGAAGTTCGGGCTCTTGGTCTTGTCCGTGGGGACCCTTTCTTGTGTCTACGGTTTGGTTTTCATTTGGTGGGGTACAGCACTGAAGGCCAGCTCCCCTAGGTCTCGCCCCCGAGGGCTTGAGGTTCCGGCTGTTGGGCTTGCCTGTGGGGACCCTTGCTTGTGTATGCGGTTTGGTTTTCATTTGGTAAGGTGCAGCTTGTAAGGCCAGCTCTCCAAGGTCACGGCCCCGAGGGCTTGAAGTTCAAGCTGTTGGGCTTGCCCGTGGGCCAACGGGTTTGTGTCTGCGGTTTGGTTTTCATTTGGTGGGGTGCAGCACTGAAGGCCAGCTCCCCAAGGTCTCGACCCCGAGGGCTTAAAGTTCAGGCTGTTGGGCTAGTCCGTGGGCACACGGGTTTGTGTCTGCGGTTTGGTTTTCATTTGGTAAGGTGTAGCTTGTAAGGCCAGCTCCCCAAGGTCTCGGCCCCGAGGGCATGAAGTTCGGGCTGTTGGTCTTGCCCGTGGGGACCCTTGCTTGTGTATGCGGTTTGGTTTTCATTTGGTGGGGTGCAGCTTGTAAGGCCAGCTCCCCAAGGTCTCGGCCCCGAGGGCTTGAAGTTCGGGCTCTTAGTCTTGTCCGTGGGGACCCTTTCTTGTGTCTACGGTTTGGTTTTCATTTGGTGAGGTACAGCACTGAAGGCCAGCTCCCCTAGGTCTCGCCCCCGAGGGCTTGAGGTTCCGGCTGTTGGGCTTGCCTGTGGGGACCCTTGCTTGTGTATGCGGTTTGGTTTTCATTTGGTGGGGTGCAGCACTGAAGGCCAGCTCCCCAAGGTCTCGACCCCGAGGGCTTGAAGTTCAGGCTGTTGGGCTTGCCCGTGGGGACCCTTGCTTGTGTCTGCGGTTTGGTTTTCATTTGGTGGGGTGCAACACTGAAAGCCAGTTCCCCAAGGTCTCGACCCCGAGGGCTTGAAGTTCAGGCTCTTGGGCTTGCCCGTGGGCACACGGGTTTGTGTCTGCGGTTTGGTTTTCATTTGGTGGGGTACAGCACTGAAGGCCAGCTCCCCTAGGTCTCGGCCCCGAGGGCTTGAAGTTCCGGCTGTTGGGCTTGCCCGTGGCGACCCTTGCTTGTGTATGCTATTTGGTTTTCATTTGGTAAGGTGCAGCTTGTAAGGCCAGCTCTTCAAGGTCACGGCCCCGAGGGCTTGAAGTTCAAGCTGTTGGGCTTGCCCGTGGGCCAACGGGTTTGTGTCTGCGGTTTGGTTTTCATTTGGTGGGGTGCAGCACTGAAGGCCAGCTCCCCAAGGTCTCGGCCCCGAGGGCTTGAAGTTCAGGCTGTTGGGCTTGCCCGTGGGGACCCTTGCTTGTGTCTGCGGTTTGGTTTTCATTTGGTGGGGTGCAGCACTGAAGGCCAGCTCCCCAAGGTCTCGACACCGAGGGCTTGAAGTTCAGGTTGTTGGGCTTGCCCGTGGGGACCCTTGCTTGTGTCTGCGGTTTGGTTTTCATTTGGTGGGGTGCAGCACTGAAAGCCAGTTCCCCAAGGTCTCGACCCCGAGGGCTTGAAGTTCAGGCTTTTGGGCTTGCCCGTGGGCACACGGGTTTGTGTCTGCGGTTTGGTTTTCATTTGGTGGGGTGCAGCACTGAAGGCCAGCTCCCCTAGGTCTCGGCCCCGAGGGCTTGAAGTTCCGGCTGTTGGGCTTGCCCGTGGCGACCCTTGCTTGTGTATGCTATTTGGTTTTCATTTGGTAAGGTGCAGCTTGTAAGGCCAGCTCTTCAAGGTCACGGCTCCGAGGGCTTGAAGTTCAAGCTGTTGGGCTTGCCCGTGGGCCAACGGGTTTGTGTCTGCGGTTTGGTTTTCATTTGGTGGGGTGCAGCACTGAAGGCCAGCTCCCCAAGGTCTCGGCCCCGAGGGCTTGAAGTTCAGGCTGTTGGGCTTGCCCGTGGGCACACGGGTTTGTGTCTGCGGTTTGGTTTTCATTTGGTGGGGTGCAGCACTGAAGGCTAGCTCCCCAAAGTCTTGACCCCGAGGGCTTGAAGTTCAGGCTGTTGGGCTTGTCCGTGGGCCAACGGGTTTGTGTCTGCGGTTTGGTTTTCATTTGGTGGGGTGCAGCACTGAAGGCCAGCTCCCCTAGGTCTCGACCCCGAGGGCTTGAAGTTCAGGCTTTTGGGCTTGCCCGTGGGCACACGGGTTTGTGTCTGCGGTTTGGTTTTCATTTGGTGGGGTGCAGCACTGAAGGCCAGCTCCCCTAGGTCTCGGCCCCGAGGGCTTGAAGTTCCGGCTGTTGGGCTTGCCCGTGGCGACCCTTGCTTGTGTATGCTATTTGGTTTTCATTTGGTAAGGTGTAGCTTGTAAGGCCAGCTCTTCAAGGTCACGGCTCCGAGGGCTTGAAGTTCAAGCTGTTGGGCTTGCCCGTGGGCCAACGGGTTTGTGTCTGCGGTTTGGTTTTCATTTGGTGGGGTGCAGCACTGAAGGCCAGCTCCCCAAGGTCTCGGCCCCGAGGGCTTGAAGTTCAGGCTGTTGGGCTTGCCCGTGGGCACACGGGTTTGTGTCTGCGGTTTGGTTTTCATTTGGTGGGGTGCAGCACTGAAGGCTAGCTCCCCAAAGTCTTGACCCCGAGGGCTTGAAGTTCAGGCTGTTGGGCTTGTCCGTGGGCCAACGGGTTTGTGTCTGCGGTTTGGTTTTCATTTGGTGGGGTGCAGCACTGAAGGCCAGCTCCCCAAGGTCTCGACCCCGAGGGCTTGAAGTTCAGGCTGTTGGGCTTGCCTGTGGGGACCCTTGCTTGTGTCTGCGGTTTGGTTTTCATTTGGTGGGGTACAGCACTGAACGCTAGCTCCCCAAGGTCTTGACCCCGAGGGCTTGAAGTTCAGGCTGTTGGGCTTGCCCGTGGGCCAACGGGTTTGTGTCTGCGGTTTGGTTTTTATTTGGTGGGGTGCAGCACTGAAGGCCAGCTCCCCTAGGTCTCGGCCCCGAGGGCTTGAAGTTCCGGCTGTTGGGCTTGCCCGTGGCGACCCTTGCTTGTGTATGCGGTTTGGTTTTCATTTGGTGGGGTGCAGCACTGAAGGCTAGCTCTCCAAGGTCTCGGCCCCGAGGGCTTGAATTTCAGGCTGTTGGGCTTGCCCGTGGGCACACGGGTTTGTGTCTGCGGTTTGGTTTTCATTTGGTGGGGTGCAGCACTGAAGGCTAGCTCCCCAAAGTCTTGACCCCGAGGGCTTGAAGTTCAGGCTGTTGGGCTTGTCCGTGGGCCAACGGGTTTGTGTCTGCGGTTTGGTTTTCATTTGGTGGGGTGCAGCACTGAAGGCCAGCTCCCCTAGGTCTCGGCCGCGAGGGCTTGAAGTTCGGGCTGTTGGTCTTGCCCGTGGAGAGCCTTGCTTGTGTTTGCGGTTTGGTTTTCATTTGGTGGGGTGCAGCTTTTAAGGCCAGCTCTCCAAGGTCTCGGCCCCGAGGGCTTGAGGTTCCGGCTGTTGGGCTTGCCCGTGGGCACACGGGTGTGTGTCTGCGGTTTGGTTTTCATTTGGTGTGGTGCAACACTGAAGGCCAGCTCCCCAAGGTCTCGACCCCGAGGGCTTGAAGTTCAGGCTGTTGGGCTTGCCCGTGGGCAAGGGAGCTAGCATGCGAGCGTGGAGCGTGGAGCGTAGAGCGTGGAGCGTGGATTGGTGAGCAGGGAGCGGAGAATTTGTGGTTTAGGGAAAAAAACTAGCCAAAAAAGTAAGAAATATTGGATGACAATTTATGGAAAAGTGGATGAAAAAGTTGGTTGGAAGAAATGGATGAAAAAAATGGATGAAAAAAATGAATGAAAAAAATGAATGAAAAAAATGGATGAAAAAAATGGATGAAAAAAATGGATGAAAAAAAATGGATGAAAAAAAATGGATGAAAAAAATGGATGAGAGAATGGATGAAAAAATGAGAAGAAAACAACGGGATGAGGATCCTGAAAGCACTCTCAACTTCTGCCATGTTGTAAATAGTCTTACGAAGGCCGTTTAAGTTGGATAAACATAAGCATTCCTCTATTTATTCGTACCCAATATACGGTAGTGGCTTCTTTTACTATTCTTCTGAATATTGTGCACACTAACAATGAGGTATGCATTATCTACTGACTATGCAAAGCAGTCTTCATACATCAGAATCTCGAATTTGGCAAATAAAAGTTGAAATTCAATATCAAAAATATTGTAGAATGTCTTTGATGATAATAACGAAACCTTACAATTATTCAATTACATCAACCTACTTGGCTATCTGCGTTGATGCACTGTCACTGTTGATTCTCTACTCATAGGCAGTGTCAACGATAAGTGAGAATTCAAATAACTTAGTAGAATGCTCACCATCAAGTCGTATACGCGTGTGATGGTTTTTTCCGGTAAAGTTGTTGCATGGGCTCCCACCAACAATGAAATCAAAGCCACAATACCTCTCTACAAGATTGATCACTACATCTCTTCAGAGTTGTATCACATCTTGATAGTCCAGGTCAAGATAGCCTTTTTCATTAGTTAAGGCCCACCACGTCTGCCTGTAGTGCCAGGCTCCCACTTCGATCTCCACAATAACCATCTAAACCTTTTGATAAGGTACTTCAGCTCCTTCAATCCTTGAAAACAACGACAGTACCATGATCCCCTTCATATTACCGGTCTTCAAAATAGAAATGTGATAAACCACAGTATACAAAAAAATTTGTTCCCAATGCATTGTACTGTGCTGAATGGCTGAAGTAGTGTCTGAATTGATCTCTAGCGGAACCGCAACGTTGCCTACATCATCCACACAAGAAGTGAACAGATTCATATCCAATTTATATACCCTATTTCATGTCTCACTTCAGCTGGCACCAATAAATCTAATAAACTAGGGAAGGAATAAAACTAAATTGGACACTATTGTGGCAAGTGCTAGGTTTTAGGGTTTAGAGTTTGTAGTATTTTGATTAGAGCAGTTTAGAAAGTAGTGGGACCTAGGATCATAATATCGATATACAACTACTATCAAAATATCAAGTAGGGTGCGATAATGATTACTTGATTGGCGACCAAAGTGAGAAGCCCAGCACAAGTATATATCGATGTAAGTTGCGCTAAAGAGAAATATGCTATGTACACCTAGGCCTTAAATATAATAGTCTTGCTGGTAAAAAACCCGTTAAAACAAACATTGAGAGTCACAAAGAAGGAGTACGTAAGCTTCCAAGAACATATCAGGTAGCAGAAGTGCTTAACTCCAAGCATGACATAATCTTAACGGAAGCGGTAGGTGCGGTACTGATCTCTCAATGCTAGCCACTCCATTCAGATTGGTCCCGACCCTATGAAAAAATACTTCGTCTTATACAAACGCTGAAACAACGGCAATACCTTCATCCCCTTTGCAAACAGAAAACACTGAAAAGCCACGTCAGTACCTTCATTTCCTTCGCATACATGGGCTTCAAAACAGAAAAGTGGTAAGCCATTGTGTAGACAGAAGAATTATTTTCTAGTGGTTCATACTGTCATGTATGGCTGAAGCACTGGTTGGGGTGATTTGGATCGAACCCCAACATTGCCTACATCATCCACACAACCTATAAGGCAACTCTAAGTGGAAATACTCCACAATTCAAAATTAGACGAAGATGACTTGAGAACAGATTACCGTACACCACATTTCCATAGAAGCCTTGAATTACAATTGTCCATTCAAGCGAACAATTAATTATTAGCATTCCCTCCACCTTCTCCAAAATCACGAATTTGAAGTAGGCATGCATAGGCTTCTGCGCAATTGCTATGACATGGCAAAACAAAATGGTTCAAGTATTGTATATTAAACATGTATACACAATCTCCAACATCTTAAAAAATTGGTTACAAATAATAGTCAAAGTAATAAGTCATTGGAGAGCAACAAGATAAAATAATATATCAAATCCAACAAAGTACAGCGACCAATAGACGATCTTCAGACTCTTCAATAGCTAAAGAGCCGACATGGAACTACCCTCACTATCAGATGTATCCAAATCTGATTGAACTGCCTCTTCATCTACAAACTGCAAAACGCAAGGACTCACAAATCGGGCCCTAGAAGCTGCCCGAGGGTTTACGGCAACATAATTTTGGGACATAGCCTCCGCATATGGAGGTAGCTTAAATGATCTGGGGGGGCTCAGAAAAAAACATGGATTCGCAAAAAATGGAACTGGCTTGGAAGATGTCACTTCTTCGCCTTGCCTACACAAATCAATGAATCACATGTTAGAATATTGTAAATTAGGATGAAGCTAGCAATATTCCCAAATTGCGGTTCTTCAAGGGTGACTTACTTACTGAATCGGAGTGTTGTCTTGACCTTCTGGATGATGATTTCTTCGTCGTCTCCGTCACCAAGGTCAAGAGTCGAGGTGGTCGGCAACGCCTTAGATACCACAGTTGCTCGAAGTACCGGAGCAATAAGGGCATCATAGATGTCCTTATGTTCCTCAAATGCAAGGATATGATGGCGTGTTGCTCGACAGGCATGGATGGTGGAACCTGTGATAGAACAAGGAAGTAGACGATGGAGTTAATAATCAAAGGGAAATTGTAGAATGCAACACACTGTACTTAAGGGATTGTGAGAACCATACCTGTGGCCTCTGGTGCAGTGCATGCCTCAACAAACATCTGCATGAACTCACAACCCTTTTCTCGAGGACCACGCCATGGCACGTCCCCATTCATTGTCACATCTTCATAGAAAACAAGGTTTCTAAGGATGTCATCTTTAGCTAGGTTTACACCCACTTTAGCTTGAGACGGGACAAGTTGGAATGGGAAGTCGTGAAGTGTCTTTGGCCCACGATTTCGCACAAGTAAGGAGATGAAGAACCTCTAAGTCTACATAACCAATGATATTAATATCGTAGAATGTAATGCAAAATTCATACAAATTTATGGCATTCCAGTTTTGGAAATGTACCGTTTTCTTCTTATCTGCGGCTGATGTCAAGTGCAGATGATTGGAGCTGAGATACGTCTCTAGAATGCAAAACTTATAAGACTGACAACATCCCAGAATGTGACTTCGGTGTAAAGGAAAGGATGCTGGGTAAATCAAGATGAGTGCACCCGTGTCGTGGAGGAATTCCTGAGTGAAGTCGAAAACCGGGAACAAGTAGTCGGTTTCGAAATCGTTCCACTTTGGAACAGGATCAGAGGCTGTCGAGATAGTTGGAACGTGAGTCCTTTATGCAGCCTCTAAATGTGATTCATCCAAGCAATTCTCCTCTGATTCCCATCACACATGAAGAACTTGTAGTCCACAAGGTGTTTTAAGGATGGTATTGACTTCAGGTGAGCGTTGAAGGTGTCATTCACGGAGTTCCATATTGGACCCCATTCCCTCTTCTCCGCTTCACTGAAGACCTCCGTTTTCCCTTTCTCGTCAAAAAAGGAAACATAAAATACTCGCGCACCTTCATCGTATCCCCTAGAGAACTAGTTGTCAAGCTGAGTCAAGTCACATGTCAAGGTGGGCCGCACCATTGGCATCGGCACCAACCTGCAAAGCAGGATCTTCATGCGTGAGTGCCCATCAGACGTCATCTTCAAATTGTTGATGACGGTAACTGAATTGAATGTCTGAACACGCCTAATATCCTCCTCTATGAAGCCGGGTCTCACTCCTGGGATATGATCATCCTTTGAATCAACTTCCTCTGTGGGAAACTGAATTATATCATCATCGATAGATTCTACAGCCATGCCCATAGGGTCCTGAGCATCACGACCATGTTCGTCTCCCCACAAATCATATGACAAATACAGATAAAATAATCATATCAGCTTTCAATGGCCTAGTATTTGAGAGAAATGAATGTGTATACATCATAATGTAGTATAGATATCGGAACATCAAAGTATATAAATAGTCTATAAAACGACCACACATGAGGACATAGTATACTGTAAATTATCATGTGGTACACAGACAAGCCTCCATTGCGGACCTAAACATCCCGCAACAAAATATGAGGACTTCGTCGTCTGACATCTGTCCGGAATCAACATCATCTACATCGCAATAATCATCTCTGTTCTCAAACATTGTAATTTCTATGTCCCATGATCCTAGTGAAGTGCAACAAGATGATTGCGGTGAAATTGAACCTTCCCAATTCCGGAATTGCACTCCGTCATCAAGGTCACGAATTAGGTCAGAAAGGTCTCCTACCAACGGCCCCGAATCCGGAAGAGGAGCTGCAATGTCACCCACATCAGGGACCAGATCTGGAATTGGCAGAATATCATCCATCGCGACATCCATGTCCAAACCCTGTTGGAGTTGACAGTCCTCCACTATTGCGTTCACGTGTAGAGCTTCAACGACAGCCGGTTCAACGATCTGCAAACGGAACAGGAAAAAATTCATTTAATATAACCTATATTCAATGTGAGTCCAGGCTCCTTCAAGTGCCTCCATCAAGAGAGCAATAGTTAGCTGCTACTTAGACCCAGATAAAAATAACGAAAATCAAGAAACCACCATCTGAATTTAATGGGAACCATAACTGAATGTCAAGCTAGCTTCCGAGACTTGTTCCGTACGCACACAGTGCAGAGCCTCCGACCCCCTCTCGGTACCGAGAGGACCATCTTTGGTAGCCTGATCAAGCATAGATGTTAGCCAGTAGCAGTCCAAACACAAATTGAAAAAAATAAAAAATGCCAATAGCTCGGGTTGATCCCTAAAGGGGAACGATGATTCAAACGTACAAATATGGACACGCACCCGAGACTAGTTTCGTAAGCATAGAGGTCTAAACCTCAGATCCCCTCTCGCTACCGAGAGGGCCATCCTCGGCACCCTAATCAAGCATAGTTGGTAGCCAGTTGGAGAACCGACACAAACGTGAAAAATAAAAAATGCCAGAATCTCGGGTTGATCCTAACAGGGGAACGATGATTCAAACATACAAATGTGTTTAAGCTCCCGAGACCAGTTTCGTATACATACTGGGCTGAGCCTCAGACCCCTTCTCGATACCGAGAGGGCCATCCTCGGCAGCCTGATCAAACATTGATGTTAGCCTGTAGCACTCCAAACACAAACGGAGAAAAATATATAATGAATGAATCCCGGGCTCATCCCAATAGGCTATCGAGGATCCAAACATACAAATGTGCTCAAGCTCCCGAGACCAGTTTCGTATGCATACTGGGTTGAGCCTCATACCCCCTCTCGGGACCGAGAGGGCCATCCTCGGCACCCTAATCAAGCTTAGATTGTGGCATGTAGCAGTCCAAACACAAACAGAAAAAAAAATATATAATGCCAGAAGCTAGGGCTGATCCCAAAAGGGAACAATGATTCAAACATACAAATGTGCTCAAGCTCCCGAGACCAATTTCGTATGCATACTGGGTTGAGCCTCAGACCCCCTCTCGGTACCGAGAGGGCCATCCTCAGCACCCTGATCAAACCTAGATTGTGGCATGTAGCAGTCTAAACACAAACAGAAAAAATATATAATGCCAGAAGCTGGGGCTGATCCCAAAAGGGAACGATGATTCAAACGTACAAGTGTGCATAAGCACCCAAGACCAATTTCGTATGCATACTGGGCTGAGCCTCAAACCCCCTCTCGGTACCGAGAGGGCCATCCTCAGCACCCGGATCAAGCTTAGATTGTGGCATGTAGCAGTCTAAATACAAACAGAAAAAAATATATAATGCCAGAAGTTGGGGCTGATCCCAAAAGGGAACAATGATTCAAACATACAAATGTGCTCAAGCTCCCGAGATCAATTTCGTATGCATACTGGGCTGAGCCTCAGACCCCCTCTCGGTACCGAGAGGGCCATCCTCGGCAGCCTGATCAAGCATAGATTGTGGCATGTAGCAGTCTAAACACAAACAGAAAAAAATATATAATGCCAGAAGCTGGGGCTGATCCCAAAAGGGAACAATGATTCAAACATACAAATGTGCTCAAGCTCCCAAGATCAATTTCGTATGCATACTGGGTTGAGCCTCAGACCCCCTCTCGGTACCGAGAGGGCCATCCTCAACACCCGGATCAAGCTTAGATTGTGGCATGTAGCAGTCTAAACACAAACAGAAAAAAATATATAATGCCAGAAGCTGGGGCTGATCCCAAAAGGGAACAATGATTCAAACATACAAATGTGCTCAAGCTCCCGAGATCAATTTCGTATGCATACTGGGCTGAGCCTCAGACCCCCTCTCGGGACCGAGAGGGCCATCCTCGGCAGCCTGATCAAGCATAGATTGTGGCATGTAGCAGTCTAAACACAAACAGAAAAAAATATATAATGCCAGAAGCTGGGGCTGATCCCAAAAGGGAACAATGATTCAAACATACAAATGTGCTCAAGCTCCCGAGATCAATTTCGTATGCATACTGGGCTGAGCCTCAGACCCCCTCTCGGTACCGAGAGGGCCATCCTCAACACCCGGATCAAGCTTAGATTGTGGCATGTAGCAGTCTAAATACAAACAGAAAAAAATATATAATGCCAGAAGTTGGGGCTGATCCCAAAAGGGAACAATGATTCAAACATACAAATGTGCTCAAGCTCCCGAGACCAATTTCGTATGCATACTGGGCTGAGCCTCAGACCCCCTCTCGGTACCGAGAGGGCCATCCTCAGCACCCGGATCAAGCTTAGATTGTGGCATGTAGCAGTCTAAATACAAACAGAAAAAAATATATAATGCCAGAAGCTGGGGCTGATCCCAAAAGGGAACAATGATTCAAACATACAAATGTACTCAAGCTCCCGAGACCAATTTCGTATGCATACTGGGCTGAGCCTCAGACCCCCTCTCGGTACCGAGAGGGCCATCCTCGGCAGCCTGATCAAGCATAGATTGTGGCATGTAGCAGTCGAAATACAAACAGAAAAAATATATATAATGAATGAATCCCGGGTTGATCCCAAAGGCGGGACGATGATTCAAACATACAAATGTGTTCAAGCTCCCAAGACCAATTTCGTATGCATACTGGGCTGAGCCTTAGACCCCCTCTCGATACCGCGGGGGCCATCCTCGGCAGCCTTATCAAGCATAGATGCTGTCCAGAACTAGTCCAAACACAAACACACAAAAATATATAATGCCAGAAGTTGGGGCTGATCCCAAAAGGAAACGATGATTCAAACGTACAAATGTGCACACTCACCCGAGACCAGTTTTGTAAGCATAGAGGATTGAGCCTCAGACCCCCTCTCGGTACCGAGAGGGTCGTCCTTGGCAGCCTGATCAAGCATAGATGGTGGCCTGTAGCAGACCAAACACAAACAGAAAAAATATATATAATGAATGAATCCCGGACTGATTCCAAAGGCGGGACGATGATTCAAACATACAAATGTGCACACGCACCCAAGACCAGTTTTGTAAGCATAGAGGGTTGAGCCTCAGACCCCCTCTCGATACCGAGAGGGAAATCCTCGGCACCCTGATTAAGCATAGTTGGTGGCCACTTGGAGAACCGACACAAACGTGAAAATAAAAAATGCCAGAATATCGGGCTGATCCTAAAAGGGGAACAATGATTCAAACGTACAAATGTGCACACTCATCCGAGACCAGTTTCGTATGCATACTAGGCTGAGCCTTTGACCCCCTCTCGGTACCGAGAGGGCCATCCTCAGCACCCTAATCATGCTTAGATGGTGGCATGTAGCAGTCCAAACACAAACAGAAAAAAATATATAATGCCAGAAGCTGGGGCTGATCTCAAAAGGGAACAATGATTCAAACATACAAATGTGCTCAAGCTCACGAGACCAATTTCATATGCATATTGGGTTGAGCCTCAGACCCCCTCTCGGTACCGAGAGGGCCATCCTCGGCAGCCTGATCAAGCATATATGCTGGCCAGAAGCAGTCTAAACACAAATGGAAAAAAAATATATAATGCCAGAAACTGGGGCTGATCCCAAAAGCGGGACGATGATTCAAACATACAAATGTGCACACGCACCCGAGACCAGTTTCGTAAGCATAGAGGGCTGAGCCTCAGACCCCCTCTCGGTACCGAGAGGGCCATCCTAGGCAGCCTGATCAAGCATACATTACAAGGAAATCAGGTCCGAACCTACAAAATTTTGACACAAACCTATCAAAAATGACAATATGAATGTATTTACAACTTATCATTGTCAATTCTTCAGATTTTTGTCAACTTAATTTTGTGAGGTTAGAAGCTAAAGAGGTTTCTTTTATAGAGAAATGTATTGTACATTAAGAATCCTCAAAAATTATGGGATAATGGGTTTGACCGCTCACAATCAAAACATAGGAACTTTGTTGAATGTGAAATTTCAGAGCCCATTTAGGCATAGTAAAATAAAAAATTTCAGAAAACTTTGAACTAACCAAAGTTGGGAAATTAGTTTAAGTTTCACCTCCAAAAATCCGTTTCAGATTTAGATCCTCCAATCAAAAGTTATAGAATTTTTCCAATAACTTTTGATTGGAGGATCTAAATTTGAAACGGATTTTTGGAGGTGAAACTTAAACTGATTTACCAACCTTTCTTAGTTCAAAGTTTTTTAGAAAAATGTATAATACTATGCTTAAATGAGGTCTGAAACTCCACTTTTAAAAAAATTCCTGCAATCTACATATCCCATATGGGTTGCCATACCTACCACTTCCCTTTTTGTATAAAGAACTTGTCTTCTTTTAACAAATTTACTCGCGTGAAAAGGCATTTGAAAATAAGTATTTGAATGTGAAGTCTAATTATGATGAGTAATATTTTTAATCGATAATGTTTAATTAATTACTTGTTTGGACCCAATTTTGGCCATTAGCCCAAAAATCATTCTCTTCTACCGTGACAAAAAAAATTCAAATTTTGACCAAATTAAGCTTAGAATTGACAAAGTGTTGACAGTAATTTGACAATTTGGTGTCCGAATCAACACATCCGAATTGACACCCCAATTGACAGTTTATTGTCAAATTTCTGTCACTGCGGACAGGAAAGTTCTTGTAGTGATAGCTGGTGGCCAGTTGGAGAACCGACACAATCGGGAAAAATAAAAAATGCCAGAAGCTCGGGCTGATCCTAAAAGGGGAACGATGATTCAAACGTACAAATGTGCACACTCACCCGAGACCAGTTTCGTAAGCATAGAGGGCTGAGCCTCAGACCCCCTCTCGGTATCGAGAGGGCCATCCTCGGCACCCTGATCAAGTTTAGATGGTGGCATGTAGTAGTCCAAACACAAACGGAAAAAAATATATATAATGAATGAATCCCGGGCTAATCCCAAAAGGCTATCATGGATCCAAATATACAAATGTGCTCAAGCTCCCGAGACCAGTTTCGTATGCATACTAGGCTGAGCCTCAGACCCCCTCTCGGGACCGAGAGGGCCATCCTCGGCACCCTGATCAAGCATAGATGGTGGCCTGTAGCAGTCCAAACACAAACAGAAAAAAAATATATAATGAATGAATCCCGGACTGATCCCAAAAGCGGGACGATGATTCAAACATACAAATGTGCACACGCACCCGAGACCAGTTTTGTAAACATAGAGGGCTGAGCCTCAGACCCCCTCTCGGTACCGAGAGGGCCATCCTCGACAGCCTGATCAAGCATAGTTGGTGGCCACTTGGAGAACCGACACAAACGGAGAAAAATAAAAAATGCCAGAAGCTTTGGGCCTCATCTTAAAAGCGAGACGCATCTTCAATACACGAACGTGCTGAATCGACCGAGACTAGTTTTGTAAGCATAGAGGGTTGAGACTCCGGCCCCTATTGGTAGCCAGAGGGCCCGCCTTGGCCGCTTGATCAAGCGTAGCTGGTGGAATTTTGCTGCCTCCCCGACTCCAAAGAAACAATACTGAAATCCACGGTGCAACGAACTAACCCCAAGGGGACGATAATTCACACATGCAAACGTGCTCTTCCTCCCGAGACCTGTTCCGTAAGCACACAGGGCAAAGCCATCGCCCCCCTCTCGGGACCTAGATCGCGAGCCTCGGCCGCAAGGTCAAGCTTAACTGGTGGCTAGTTTCAGATCTCGACCCAAAAGAAAAAAACATAAAATGCTAGAAGCTCTGGGCTAATCTCGAGGGGGACAATGATTCAAGCATACAAATGTGTTTAAGCACCCGAGACCAATTTTGTAAACATGCAGGGCACAGCCTCCAACCCCCGATTCAAACCGAAAGGGCCACCCTTGGCCGCAAGGGCAAGCCTTTTCTACTGGAAAGATCCTGCCTCCTCGACTCACAAAAAACAATACTGGAATCCCTAGCGCTACAAATTTCTCGCAACATGATTGCGAAAAATTGCAACGAGAGTGTATAGCCATACCTCCTATCCAATGCCTTGTACTGCCGGAGGTTGAGCATCCGCGTCTGGGGCATCCTGTTGGTGGCGCCGTGATCTGAGTTTGGGACCCTGGCAGTCCATCGAGAGTTCCCTGAACCAAAGAAATAGAAGTTTAGCCATGTATAGAAACGACAAGCTAAGCATCCAGATGAAGTGACGAAGTGCAAAAACGCTGAAGCAAGGGTAGGCAACGACCTGGGTATCGGGACGGCACAGTCGCTGGGTTATCTGGCGCCCCGAGTTCGGAAAGGACTTTGGCGGCCAAGTGATCCATATATATCCATATCTTAGGTTTGGTAGTCAGGTCTGGTTTCTCTCTGGCGGCATGGGCTGGACTACGGACGAAATTATGTTCACCTGTGTGGAATGTCACTCATTACTTTCAATTGTTAATAATCCGTTTGATTTGGTCTTCGGCTCCGGTGGCGGCTTTATCCTCATCATTGACAGTCATGAAACACTTCAATGATTCTTCATAGTTCTAAGACATGGGCAATGGATATCGTTTCCAGTCGTAAATGAAGTGAGACTCGTGATAAAATATAGTGTCAACCCTGATACGGTGCGTCGGCAAAATTAATTGTCTCAATACTCTCAATGATTATCCACGTCCCTGACTATTAACGAACCATTAAATGATTAACATTCTTGTCAGTGTCCACCATGGCATTCACTCCTCAAATTCTCCACATTTGATTGGGTCTTCTGTGACCCTCTTGACAATGAATGCGGGTGTACTAAACACTTGTTTATTCCTTGAATTGTTTGCCACATTCACAATGTGAATGGGTAATTTGGAATGCAATTTCTAATGAGGGTCTCTAGTTTACAATAGTGGTATAATAATCCCGTTTGATATAAATAAATTTCAATTCCTTCGTTAGATCTAATATGAATTATCATCTCCGTTTTGTAATTTTAGTTTCTATAGGTGTTTTTAATAGTATCAATATACTACTAAGACTCTCTGAATTGCATCTTACAAATGCCTATTCCAGTTCTAGTCGATGATCCATAATATTTGTTGGTTCTTAAATCCATTATTCATTATGGGACTCTCCTCCCGTTTACTGTTAATGTTAAAGTATGTAGTAAACTAGACACGATGCTTTAATGAATATTGTTATAGTTTACTACGGAGTATAATGGCACACTTAGAAGCCGTCGCAGATGATTTGGATTCAATCTGTCAGTGGCATCGCATTATCAAGATAATGATGATACAATGATGATCCACTTTGGATGGATGGGCGCTCTTTGTTATATTTTAATCGTGTCACCATCAGCTTAATATACCACTGCTATACATCCAGCCTTCGATTAGCTACGACATACATCTGCTGCCTATAGCATTCATTACTATATGCATCGACTGTTGTAATAATAGAATAAGCTTTCCTTCTCTTGATAGTGAATGTCTCCATTGATTATTAAGATCGTGTATGCTAACAAGTTGCATGAATGGCACTTATTTTAGAATTTAGCCCTTCATGATTTTATGAATTTGAATTAACAGTACTTTTTCAATTGCCGTTCACAATGTACAGACTAAGAACAGTTGAGGGTGTCCGATAATTTAGGGCCTGACAACTTTCAATATCTCAATCTGGTATCAATGCGTGGCGGAAGCTATTTCAAGCATTCCTGAAGTTGAGGAATTCGTGAATAGGGAACCTCAACTTCAAGGTGAGGAAGTCTTCGGGTCTCACAAGCGCAAGGCAGACATGCCACTCGGATGCAAGTAGGATTCTCATAGGCCTGATAAAGTCAATTTTTCCCATCCCCGCATTCAGACTAGATCCTTAAGAGCACCAACAAGTGCAGCACTTCTGAATCCCATTAGGGAAGACAACTCACCAATTGTGGATGTGGAAATGCATGATGTCTTGACGAATGATCACAATTTAGACCCCGAATGTAGTCACCGGTCTACTCACGTGTCATGTATCTAGGAGAGCCAGTGTGACGAAACTCAATGGCATATTGCCAAATTACCAAAAACATCCGCGAAGGCATGTTTTGCCGACCAAGCAATTACGAGGAAGAAGTGCACTACCCAAATAGTTCAAAACAACCAACCTACAGCGGCACCGACATACACAGGTATGATGGAGAATTACAAAAAAAATTGTAATGATCGTATGCAGTTCTTCTTTTGCAATGACGACATCGAACGGTGTGTGAAAGGATATCGACGGAAGTGGGTGTTATCTGTACCACCTATTCCATCCATTTGGCCCGTTCAAATGGGTACCAAACTATCAAAAGCCGAGATTTTATCACTGGAGGCCCCTGGATTTGAGCTTCCATAACGACAATTGATTTCACCGCATAGACTTTTTGGTGGAGAAGCAGGAATCGAATCGGTACGGGCCTACCTTGTTCCACCTACTCCAGATGTGTATCCTACAACTCAAGCAGGGAAGGTTATCAGACGGAACCCAAAGGCTCCAACAATCAAGCATTAGAACAACTGTGCTTCATCATTGACTTTAAATGCACACATAGAAAGGGTAACCATGGTCCCCCATCCAAGATTTGGTTGCATAGTTTCCCTAATATCCGGTGTGCAGCCTCGGACGGAGAAGTATATGCTCAACATTTCCCGATTGTACCTGCCCTAATTTCAAGGAGATGAAATTGAAGTGCTTGGGAAAGCGTGGAACTTGGGCAAATTGTAAACATTTGTACTATGTTTTTATGGTCATTTGCAATCTACAGTGTGCCTCTGATGCCTTTATTCATGTTGCGAGCTTCAGCTTCAACGAAGTGAAGGCAGTCCTTCTCAGTGGGCTACTAAGTCATATTGAGTGAAGATATTTTCTTTTTTGCTACACAGGAATATTCTTTGTGTTTACCAAACTCTTAAATGAAGATGTTTCCATATAAATGTGCCGTCCTTATAATTTCTAAGTGCATTTCATTTCCATTTAGGTAATCATGTGACTTCAACCCCTTGTCCATTCCATTTTTGTCCTTGCTTGCTTCCACCAAATCTGTACAACAATACACTCTAAATAAGTGTTTGTTTACCCAACAAAAGGGAATTCTATCAATGAATGTGCAAACAACATGGACTAGCCTCTATGCACTTTGAAGTTTCATAAGTGTCATAAGTGTATGTGAGTTTTATTGTTATAAGGATGTTTTAAATCAAACTTCCATCCACTATAGTCATAGGATAGCCTATTAGAAGTTATTATTTTTGTAAAGTAGTTGATGTTGTTTTTATACTTATTATTATGTTGACTCTAACACCCTTCTTGTATACACCCTAAACCTCCTTGTCATATGAGTACATCCACCTATACATGTACCATGGAATTTTTCATCATTCTAACTATCCAAAAGTTTCACCCACTATCTTCTACTATTTTCATCTAGTCTCATCCATTTTCAACCCCATTCATTACAATCTTTTCACCCGTCGTCACCAGAATTTTAATGTAATTCATAAAAAAAATTCCATTGAACTCATCCATTTCTTTAATTGGGCATTCATCCCATTTTGTCTTAAGCATTCACCCTATTCTTTCATCCCCTGCATAGCCATTCCCAATTCACTTTTCATTGAACTTTTTAAGCAATTGTCATCCAATTTTTTCATCCATTGCTTTCATCCAATTCTTTCATTCCAGTTTTTTTCATCCATGTTTTTCATCCATTGCTTTCATCCACTACTTTCATCCTATTTTTTCATCCTATTTTTTCATCCTATTTTTTCCATCTACTTTTTCCATCCATTCTTCACCTACTTTTTCATAAATTGTCATCCAATTTTTTATACTTTTTTGGTTAGTTTATTTTTGAAAATCACAAAAAACCCGCTCCCTGCTCACCAATTTGCGCTCCCTGCTCCCCGCTCACATGCTAGCATTCCCCTGCCCGTAGGCCAACGAGTTTGTGTCTGCGGTTTGGTTTTCATTTGGTGGGGTGCAGCACTGAAGGCCAGCTCCCCTAGGTCTCGCCCCCGAGGGCTTGAAGTTTCGGCTATTGGGCTTGCCCGTGGGGACCCTTGCTTGTGTATGCGGTTTGGTTTTCATTTGGTGGGGTGCAGCACTAAAGGCCAGCTCCCCAAGGTCTCGGCCCCGAGGGCTTGAAGTTCAGGCTGTTGGGCTTGCCCGTGGGCCAACGGGTTTGTGTATGTGGTTTGGTTTTCATTTGGTGGGGTGCAGCTTGTAAGGTGTGAGTGTTTCTAACTTCACCCTTAAGTCAGAAAGTTGCACACAGGTTCTAGCGGCATATGTTAGTAAATTGTAGGGGTGAAATGTAAATGTAGTGTTCTTTGGCCTTCCAAGCAATGGACACTTTGTTATGTTGATTTTTACCTAAATTAAGTACTTCAAAACGCTCTAATAGTTAAGAAATAAAGGTTGTTGAGAGTTAGTAATTGTGATGTAAACTTCTAACTAAACTAAAATTTTACCTAAACTAAATCAAAGAATACAATTTGCCCTTTCCAAAATGGTAAAGCAAGTTGGATTCTGATATTCCTAATGAAAGTTATGTGTGGATGAAATTCGTACCTAATTCGATCCTAAAAACTTCATCCGTCAACTAAAAATAGCAAAATAATATAAAATAAATCCAAATTTCAGGGTTAAAAGGTTGATTAAATTAACTAATGAAATTTTTAGAGAAAACCTAATTTTGACCTATTTTAAGATTTTTCATCCAAAATTAGGTCAAATCTTCATCCATTCTTTTATCCTTCAAATTAAAGTAATTTTAAAAGTAAAAGGTGGATTTGGAATCTTCAAAAGATTCTCTAAAAGATTATGATTTCAAAAGATTCCCTAGTTGGGCCTTGAGAATATTCCTAATTGTTCTTTAATTAATCCTAATTCTAAGTTATTATTCTTCTTTTAGTGAATTTTTAGGGTTTTATGATTTTTATGAGTAAAGTGATTAATTAATTTCTTGTTAAGATAAAAAGTAAGAATTTAGAACTTTTAGGTGAAGACTTTTAAATGGATGAAAATTCCCTTTGGTTGGATGGAATTCCTTCCTTTAATAATTTTCAAGAGAATAAGTAGACAAATTAGGTTTTGACTTTCCCTAATTATTCTAATATTCCCTAAATTCCTAAATTAAATTAGATTCCTTTTGAGATTCTTTTGGATGAGATTACTATTTCGTTTTCCAAATTAATTCAAAGTTAATCTAATTATTACTTTTTTACGATTTTAGATAAATTTTCAAAGGTTTTCTAACAATTTAAATTCTACTAGCTATTGGATTCTTAATGGTTAATCTTGTTAGTTTTAATTTTCTAGTCTAAATTTTAAAAGAATGAAAGCAAAAGAAAAGACAAAAGATAAAATTTGAAATCATACCTTGGTGTCGAGGATGTCGATCGTCCCATCATCGCAAAACACCATCATAATCGTCTCCTCGAAATTCTCCATTGTCTTTCATGAATTTGGAAGAAATCTTAGTATTCTTGTTTTTAAAACCTATCTAAAAAGTCCAAATTTGTTAGTTTTGGCAATTTAAAACTAATTCTTTGATTTTAGGAATTTAAATTAAATGATAAATTTAATTCATATTTCCTAAGTTTTCAATGAATAGTAGTTTTATTCGTTTGCCAATTGTTTAATGGTTTTTAGTTTAATATTCCAAAGATATTAGTTGTCTTTTGTTTTTATCTATTTGGCTTATTAGGCCTAATAAAACAAATTTCCAAACTACAAACAAACAACTAATTTGGCTTTGGAATCCTAATTAATAACTAAAACCAAATGAATGAATAGTATTTTAATAAAATAATCAAAAACAATCAAAAACAAATCTATCAATGAATAGTAGAAAGAATAAACCGAATAAACAATACCACAACAATTAATTGATGAATAGTTAGATTCTTACCTTAATAGTTTTTTAGTCTTCTAATTTCTTCACGTGTTGAATCCTTCCTTCTTATTCTTCTCCTTCTTCCAATTGTTGTTGTATTGTTGTTGTTGTTAGTTGAGTTTCGGCTATGGAGTTTTGGCAATCTAGTGTTGTAATGATAATTAAGATTATGAGAGTTTTGGGAAATTTCCCAAAAGCACTCAAAATTGGAGTGTGTATCTAACTGTTGATTATGAGAGTTGAGGTTTTTGAATTAGCCTTACCTTTTTCGTCTTAAGAGCTAATTTCTGTAAGCAATGTGTTTGGGTCGTAATGAGCCCTGGATTATTTAGATCATGGATCCAACAACCCTGTCTAATCAACAGATGGTACTTCCGTCTCCTAGTGTTTCCGATACCCCTCCCCCGACGTTCTCCTGGGCTCCGTCAGCCCCCAGCTTCCCGTCGCTCCTTCAGCAGCCTGGTCCCTCGCTCCCGTATGCTGCCACGTGGCGCGTCACGGTTGGTCCGTCGCGGTCGGCCGTCGTCAGGTCCTGATTCGTCGTCGTCGGGGCTGGTTCGTTCGTCGTCAGTCTGGTTCGTTCGTTGTCGGGGCTGGTTCGTTCGCCTTGGGTCCTTCTTCTGGTTGACCCCGACCTTCTTACTGGTTCCAACCCCTTTGCTGGTTCCACCTTCTGCCAGTTCTGCCTTCGGACTAGGTTTTGGAAATTGAAACTAAACTTTGATGAACTGAATGTTACATGATTTTTTGAAATGCTTAACTTCTATTCCAAAAAAAATCAAACACTTTTAATTTTTTAATTAAAGAAGGATTAGTTTTATTAAGTTGACAAAATAATCAAAATGACTAATTTAATGAAAATTAAAGAAAACAAAACAAAACAAAACAAAACAATTTGGATGAAGCAAACAACCAATGGCCACTTGGAGGCAAAAAATACCTTCATCACATGCGCCAAGCAAAGAGGAATCAATCTTTGAAATTTGGACTTTAAATAAGTTTCATGAGAATCTTATTCCGTTGATTCCTTGGTTTCAAAACTTCACCATGCAGGTTAAATTCACGATTAGATGGTCAGTTTAAAAGTAAATTTTAACCTTTAGAGTCAAGGCTCCGCCGTGTGGGAGCAACCCCAGGAATTAACAGTCAAACTTAAGTTTCAAGTACCCGTTTCCAGGTTTCAAAGTCAAAGCTCCGCCGTGTGGAAGCAACCCCAGGAAATAACTGACAACTTAAGTTTCAAGTACCCGTTTCCAGGTTTCAAAGTCAAAGCTCCGCCGTGTGGGAGCAACCCCAGGAAATAACTGACAACTTAAGTTTCAAGTACCCGTTTCCAGGTTTCAAAGTCAAAGCTCCGCCGTGTGGGAGCAACCCCAAGAAATAACTGACAACTTAAGTTTCAAGTACCCGTTTCCAGGTTTCAAAGTCAAAGCTCCGTCGTGTGGGAGCAACTCCAGGAATAACCAATATCCAAGGATCCAAACTAGTATTTTGAAACTTAATTCTTAAAGGAGGTACACATGACAGTGTTTAACCGAACATTAAAAACTAATTTCCAAAATTCAAGGCAAAGTTTTAAGTTTAATCACTAAAGGAGGTACACATGACAGTGTTTAACCGAACATTAAAAACTAATTTCCAAAATTCAAGGCAAAGTTTTAAGTTTAATCACTAAAGGAGGTACACATGACAGTGTTTAACCGAACATTAGCAACTATTCAAACCAAACACCCGTTATACAACGAGCTTTGGCACGTGGTGATGCTCAAACCTTTTGGCAAAGTTTAGCTTCGCCGCTTTAAAGTTTTAAGTTCACAGACTAGTATCAATTCGCACAAATAGTTGGTTAGTATCAAAAGAACAACAAAATCAAAGTAGAGTTTGGGAAATATTCCCACAACTCCCAAAATGTCAAAGTTTTGGGGCTTGAAGCCTCCAAATTCAAGAAATAAGTTAGTTAACATAAACAATACTAGAGTTAGGGGATTTTCTCCACCTAAACTCTTTGAAAAGCAAAGTTTTGGGGCTTGAAGCCTCCAAATTCAACAAGAAAAGAAAACAAAGCTTTGAAGGGGCCCTCCGGACCTTCAAAGTACAAGAGAATAGAAGAAAATAAAAGAAAATAGCCAAAATTTGGCTTAAAAAGTGCTCCGACAAGTGTCGGTAGCACGACAAGAGCAACAACAAGAATGAAACAAAGAATGAGGGCCACGAACAACCTCGAGGAAGGGCCTTATATACTTGCTCCAGGCCCCCCCCAGTAAGTTGTTCGTAAATTATCTTTTACTTTCAATCTAGATATTTTGCTAAACTACCTAAACGTATTTTCAAAATAATCTTTGTTTAATGGGAAGGAAGGTTCTCAAGCGAGTTCCTTCTAGGCCCTAAATGGCCTTAGAATCTTTTCCCAAATCAAATATTTGATTTTCCCAAAGATATTTTGAAAACCTACCTAATTAACCGAGATATTTTGTGTTTTAATCTAGGGTTAGTTCTAAATTGGCTTTCTTTAGTCCAAAAGATGGCTTCTTACGCAAGACAAGTATCTTGGGCAAATCCAATCTTCGATTTTACAAGAGATATTTGCAAAATCAACCCAGATTAATCAAAAATTACCTTTTAAAAGTCAAACTAAGGGCTGACCCTCTCTATCTTTTGAGGGACAACTCGAAACTGAAAACAAACTGCGCCATCGCATTCAGAAGACCCCAATTAGCCTAAGGGACCCCTTACCCCTACCTCTCCAACCGTTTTAAAGCGCAAATTTGAGTCACGGTAATTCAGAACAAAAGTTAAAAAGCTAACTTTTGGAGTTTGCGTCCTTTGATGAAACTGTTGGTCCTGGATGGTTTAGAATATTCGTGGAAGTAAGAATTGACCCTTGAAACGCTCCATTCGGACACCGCTAGCTCCTGGTTCGCCGATCAACCCGCTGCCAAGTTGTAAATTCTTCTAAAATTCGCTGTCGGTCCTAATTCTGGTACTTGGGAATGTCGGAATGTCTTCAAACTTGACAGGGCTCTTTATTGGCACACAAAACACTATCCTAATTTTTAGTGAGATTTTACCGCAACATTGGTAATTTCTAGGAATTTACGAATGTAGTTTTAAGCGGTTGACTTCCCATGGAGTCATCGTGGAGTTTTGTAAAATCCCGAAACTTTTGGGCAATCTTCTACAAGATGTCCATCAACTAAGGGCAAAACCAAATCTCCAATAAGAATGCTATTTTTAGCAATTCTTTAATAATTTCCACCCGGGGGAAAATTATTCTTGATACCGGAGGAATCTTGGATGATCGGGCTTCTTTTTGACCTCCTGGCATGCTTTGACCTAGAAAAAAGCACCTCTCTGTATGTTCCAATCATTATTTCCTCCATCTTGATCTGCGAATGATTGTATTTCTCAAAATTACCTGCAAACAATAAATCTAACTCTTTCGAGTTGGATTTGGACTGACTCGGACTAGACTCTAACTTTTAACCAGTTTGTTACATGTATACTTACAGCTGTTGTATTACATGAACAAGACACTAGGACTGGTTAACTCTCAAATTCTCACATCGCTCGGAATTACTGACTTAACTACTTATTTATACTAATAAGACCTAAAATTAGTGAAAATGTAACGTCTTACGTGTTTCACGCATGTAAGGCCATGACACACCTCTTTGGTAGGGACTTCTACCCAAACCCACAATAATTGTATTTTTATATGTTTTTTCCTATTTTTCACTTAAAAATTAACTAAAAATCGCGAAAAATAAGTTCAGAGTTCCAAGTGCCAACTTGAGGGCTCACATAAGGCCAGCTGCCCAAGGTCTCGGCCCCGAGGGCTTGAAGTTCAAGCTGTTGGGCTTGCCCGTGGGCCAACGGGTTTGTGTATGCGGTTTGGTTTTCATTTGGTAGGGTGCAGCACTGAAGGCCAGCTCCCCTAGGTCTCGGCCCCGAGGGCTTGAAGTTCAGGCTGTTGGTCTTGCCCGTGGGGACCCTTGCTTGTGTCTGCGGTTTGGTTTTCATTTGGTGGGGTGTAGCATTGAAGGCCAGCTCCCCTAGGTCTCGCCCCCGAGGGCTTGAAGTTCGGGCTGTTGGTCTTGCCCGTGGGGACCCTTACTTGTGTCTGCGGTTTGGTTTTCATTTGGTGGGGTGCAGCACTGAAGGCCAGCTCCCCTAGGTCTCGACCCCGAGGGCTTAAAGTTCAGGCTGTTGGGCTAGCCCGTGGGCACACGGGTTTGTGTCTGCGGTTTGGTTTTCATTTGGTAAGGTGCAGCTTGTAAGGCCAGCTCCCCAAGGTCTCGGCCCCGAGGGCATGAAGTTCGGGCTGTTGGTCTTGCCCGTGGGGACCCTTTCTTGTGTATGCGGTTTGGTTTTCATTTGGTGGGGTGCAGCTTGTAAGGCCAGCTCCCCAAGGTCTCGGCCCCGAGGGCTTGAAGTTCAGGCTGTTGGGCTTGCCCGTGGGCCAACGGGTTTGTGTATGCGGTTTGGTTTTCATTTGGTGGGGTACAGCAATGAAGGCCAGCTCCCCTAGGTCTCGGCCCCGAGGGCTTGAAGTTCGGGCTGTTGGTCTTGCCCGTGGGGACCCTTGCTTGTTTATGCGGTTTGGTTTTCATTTGGTGGGGTGCAGCTTGTAAGCCAGCTCCCCTAGGTCTCGGCCCCGAGGGCTTGAAGTTCAGGCTGTTGGTCTTGCCCGTGGGCACACGGGTTTGTGTCTGCGGTTTGGTTTTCATTTGGTGGGGTGCAGCATTGAAGGCCAGCTCCCCTAGGTCTCGGCCCCGAGGGCTTGAAGTTCCGGCTGTTGGTCTTGCCCGTGGGGACCCTTGCTTGTGTCTGCGGTTTGGTTTTCATTTGGTGGGGTGCAGCACTGAAGGCCAGCTCCCCTAGGTCTCGACCTCGAGGGCTTAAAGTTCAGGCTGTTGGGCTAGCCCGTGAGCACACGGGTTTGTGTCTGCGGTTTAGTTTTCATTTGGTGGGGTGCAGCACTGAAGGCCAGTTCCCTAGGTCTCGGCCCGAGGGCTTGAGGTTCCGGCTGTTGGGCTTACCCGTGGCGACCCTTGCTTGTGTATGCTGTTTGGTTTTCATTTGGTAAGGTGCAGCTTGTAAGCCAGCTCCCCAAGGTCTCGGCCCCGAGGGCTTGAAGTTCAGGCTGTTGGGCTTGCCCCTGGGCACACGGGTTTGTGTCTGCGGTTTGGTTTTCATTTGGTGGGGTGTAGCACTGAAGGCCAGCTCCCCAAGGTCTCGGCCCCGAGGGCTTGAAGTTCAGGCTGTTGGGCTTGCCCGTGGGCACACGGGTTTGTGTCTACGGTTTGGTTTTCATTTGGTGGGGTGTAGCACTGAAGGCCAGCTCCCCTAGGTCTCGGCCCCGAGGGCTTGAAGTTCAGGCTTTTGGGCTTGCCCGTGGGCACACGGGTTTGTGTCTACGGTTTGGTTTTCATTTGGTGGGGTGCAGCACTGAAGGCCAGCTCCCCTAGGTCTCGACCCCGAGGGCTTAAAGTTCAGGCTGTTGGGCTAGCCCGTGGGCACACGGGTTTGTGTCTGCGGTTTAGTTTTCATTTGGTGGGGTGCAACACTGAAGGCCAGTTCCCTAGGTCTCGGCCCGAGGGCCTGAGGTTCCGGCTGTTGGGCTTACCCGTGGCGACCCTTGCTTGTGTATGCTGTTTGGTTTTCATTTGGTAAGGTGCAGCTTGTAAGCCAGCTCCCCAAGGTCTCGGCCCCGAGGGCTTGAAGTTCAGGCTGTTGGGCTTGCCCCTGGGCACACGGGTTTGTGTCTGCGGTTTGGTTTTCATTTGGTGGGGTGTAGCACTGAAGGCCAGCTCCCCTAGGTCTCGGCCCCGAGGGCTTGAAGTTCAGGGTGTTGGGCTTGCCCGTGGGCACACGGGTTTGTGTATGCGGTTTGGTTTTCATTTGGTGGGGTGCAGCCTGTGTGGCCACCGTCCTTGGGGCACAAAGTCCACGCTATTGAGCTTTGCTTTGGCTACCGGAGTTTATGTATGCGGATTGGTATTCATTTGTTGGGGTGCAGAACTGTGATGCTGCCTCAAGGGCCAGCTCAACGTCGTTTTGGAGTCCGCACTGTTGGACTCTCTCGGTGGCTTGTTCTTATTCATTTGGCTTACGGTGAGGTTGATTTGGTGATGTGCAGGAACGGAATCTCTCGTCTGTGATGGGACCAGTTGTGGAGGTCCCCAAGCCCCCCCTTGTGGAAGAAGACTCTGAGGTTCAACCACTGGAGGTGGTGGACCGTGTCGAGACACTGGATGTGGATGACCAGCTGCAGCCACTGGCGGTGGGGAACCAGCCACTAGAGGTGGAGGTCGAGCTCCTTCGGAACACGTCGACGGAGATGGGTGACCAAGTCCAGATTCCATCGCAACCACTAGTAAGTTCTGCGAGGCAACATGGAATACGAATTCAAGGTGTTAGTAGAGGCTTAGGGAGGTGTGTGAGTGGAGACAGGTCCAGGAGTTCTTCTATTGGATCAACAAACGATAGTGATTCGAATTCTCTAACTCATGAGACTATTGAGTACTGCACTTGTGATCACGCAGAATTAGAGGTGACATCCGCAGTTGACACGGATGCCGACATCTTGATATGGTGTTGTGGGCATTATAGACCCTTTGAACGACAAATGTGAATGTGGCATTTGAATGGGATTCTCATTTCTATATTTATATTTTATGAGACATATTTCAACAGCTTGATGTAGGAGTGTAGAATGACAACTATACATATAGCTACTCGTTACATTATAATAATCGCGCATGATATTCCTACCTTGTCGCAGACCAGCGTAATGTCGAAGTCAATGTTGAAGCCCCCCACTATCACCGGTTCTGCAATGATGGAGGATCAGAGAAATCCCGAAATTATATCTGAATCAGACGAGGAAGATATGGATATTCCAGAAGTGGGCAAGGATGCAATGGAGGATGACATCAGGAAGTCACAAAAATTGGACACTGTTTCAATTCTCCATGGTTTGAGGTTGACATCCACGGAGGCATCCCGCATGAAGATCCCATTGTGCAGGCTGGTGCCTATGCCAATAGTGCGACCAACTCTGGCCTGCGACTTGACATTGTTGGAGCATCAGTTCACGGGGGGGTACGAAGAAGGGGCTCGAGTGTTTTATGTTTCTATCTCAAATGAAGATGGGGACGGTGAGGTATTCTCTGATGCAGAGAAGATTGAATGGGGATTATTGTGGAATTCCGTCAATGATGAATTCAACAACTTCTTGAGGTCCAATCCTGTGCTCAAGCATTTGGTGGATCAAAAGTTTTTCATTTGTGATGAAAACCACAGGAGAATTGCGTGGATGAACCACATCACTCAGCTACATGCCACGGACAGGAGTTGGCACATCAGTGTCGACTCTATCGTATTGGATACACGAGGACGTATTGGGGTTGCGATGCAAGCTATGCACGACATCAACAAGTGAGCTTCCCGTTGTCAATTCATATGATTGTTATATTTAGATTTTCAACTCTAATACTTTTTATTCTGGTTTGATGATCCTAATTGTAATGTCTTCTGAGATACAGGCATACAGAGAGCTATCATGTCAAAACCAATCTCGTACGCACCCTCTTTCGAGTGCAGAAATACGGGACAATGGAACTAGACAAGTTCACTGAGTTACTCTCTGCCGAAGAGTTCAAGATCTGTCAGAACAATACTCGATCTAAATGGTATACGGTGCCATTAGAGGTCTTCACTTCGTTCATCTTCAAGGTGAGCAATTGTCACTATTGGACTCATGTACAAGGTCTGTGCATTTGATTCTCTTTCTCATTGTTCATGGGTGATATGCATTGTCTCAGCAAGAGATTTCGGCGGCGGCGGAGGTGGCT
The DNA here is from genome assembly GCA_947034895.1 of Rhytidiadelphus loreus. Taxonomy (NCBI): domain Eukaryota; kingdom Viridiplantae; phylum Streptophyta; class Bryopsida; order Hypnales; family Hylocomiaceae; genus Rhytidiadelphus; species Rhytidiadelphus loreus. The sequence continues at coordinate 24,699,444 of OX344764.1, forward strand.
ATTCAAAAATATAAAGAGGACATTTTGGCTGAGGATGTGACGCCGGATGGAGTTGCCACGGCCATGAGGGTCTCCATCAAAGAATCGAACGAGAAGTACCAGAAAAAATTGTCCAAGATAGTGGCAGTCGCCAATCCCGCCCTAGGACCTGATTGGCTCTTGGAGGTATGTTGTAATCCATACTTCATAGTTCACTTGTTGATTCTCTGAGATATAAATGGTGATTCATTACTTCTTCCCCAATTGATGCAGATCGAACGACACTGGAATCTATTTTCAGTTCCAGAGTTAACTCTAGAGAAGCTGCAAATGATGGCCACTGCAAATGCTACTGCGGAGTCAAAAGTGAAATGGCTGAAGTGGATGAATGCATCCGGCCCCACTAGAGAGGCACGTCGATTTCCACCTCGTCCCGTGAACGAGGAAAAGTTGGCATTGTTTTTGGCTAGGGCGTGTTAGTACTCGGGGGTATGCATTCTATGAATCGTTTTTGATTCTTCCTCACTATTTTTTTATTTCATTTCTCTCTGATATGGATTTCTGATTGTAAATCTAACATCCGTGATACTGTATGTGATAGTTGGAAGAGGCGGCTTCCGAGTTGTTAGACTCTATAATGCGGGCAGATAATGTTCTTGTGAACATGTCCGTTCCAACTGAACCAGAAACACTGAAGGAATATATTGAGGGATGGAGAATGAAGGTGTGGGATATTGCCTACACGGGTATGTTTAGGGGGGGAGACGCTTACAAGAAGTCAGACAACTTCAAAGACTACAAGGGCGCAATGCTGGCGGTTCACCGTGTCATCTATAGGTATTTTTTACTCCTTCCTTCATGTACTTCTTTTACCGATTCTCCTCGTTTGTACATGCTCAGGGTCCTTGGGATGGTAGTCTCGGTGCCGAGACTACTGAAATCAGTGCGTCACTCTTGCAACATGGGATGCTTGCTAAAACTTCCTTTCATTCATTTTACTCTAATTTAAACCCTCGTTGGTGGTTCATTCAATTATGCTTTAGAGTACGTGCTTTGTATGCTTCACTAAGTTCAGTGAGATGTCATCATATTGGTGTGCTTAATCCAAACAAGAATTTGTACGTTACATGTTCCATCATTGTCATCTTCATTTTTATTTGCACAGGTATTTCAAGTTCGAGTTGTATGCCAAGAAGGCCATAGCCAAGTCTGACTTGCCACCATTCCTGACGGCTTGGTTGGATAGATCGAGGGATGACTGCATGTTTTCAGCATGGCAGCTCCGAAACTGGACCACTCCACATCTTCAAGCCTGCCCTTAGTACATTGAGTGCAACTTGGGATCCATTCCACCCGAGGAGGCACCTTTGTTCAAGACATTGAAGGAAACACCAGTTGTTGAGCCTGAATTCGATGAGTTTGCTGGACTTGATTCAGAAGCCCGATCGAAGGCCATTGCCAAACGGGATGCATTTGACAAGAAGAAGGTGGAGAGGCTAGAGGAGGCAAAGAAGAAGACGGAGGATATGAAACTCAAGAGACTGGCAGCAAAGGCCGAGAAGGAGCAAGAGAAGGCAAAAAAGAAGGGCAAGAAGAGGAAGGCCGAGACTCCCTTGCAGGAGCCAGCAACTAGCGCCGCAGACGTCAAGGACACGTCGTCCAGCTTTTCGCTGACTCAGGATCGACTCGTTCATGGTCTTACGCCACCTATTCATCACTTGGATTCTGACCCAGCTATTGACGAATGCATTTTGAATATTTCGTTGCGGGGTCTAACCTGTGACAAGAAGGCCCTTGAAGCCGTCGAAGGCTTTTTATCCATGGTATTTCGGTTCTCTGGCTTATTTTCTATTGAATTCAATCCTTCACGGAACATGAATATGATATATGCCAATCTCATATTCTTTTTGTTCATCGCTTGTCTTATAATTTTAGTGTGTCTTCAAATCCGTTTTTGGAATTTTCCAAGTACTTAATCTCCTCTGAATGTTTTAATGCAGCATGCTGGCGATAAACAACGATACTTTGACGGAGTCCTGACTACAGAGTCCGCGGTCGACTTGATTCTTGTTGATGTTCCAGAAGGACTCCATGTGCCTACCGTATCTGCTCCTCCTGCATCGATTCTGACGTGGAACCACTTCTCTGATGACTGGTTGATTCCAGTCTTTGACTTTGCAGCTGGTTATCTATACGACAATGGAGCACTTATTGTGATGTACCCATCCTCTTCAAAGTCGCACAGGAGCCAACTTCTTGGATGCTGCAAAGAATATGGATTCAAGATTCTCGTGGATTGGTGGGGTATGAACCACCTTCACTTGACATCAACAATTGATCCCAAGAAGACGGTAATAACCATTTCATATTCATTTTTGTCATATTCCGAAATTCACCTAAACGATTGACTAATAAATGATTCTTTCTTGTTTCAGACCCAGCGGTTTTCAATCGCGCTTGTGGTCAAGAAATCTGGACCTAAAACGGAGGACGACTTCCCGTTCCAGCATGTTCCTTCACATGCGAAGGTCGGCGTCACCGTAGGCAAGGATGATTGCCTAAGGAACCTATGCTTCGCTGAGGAGGTCACCATGAATGGTGACAAACCATGGCGCGGTCCTAGAGAGAAGGCGTCGGGTTTCATGGCGATGCTTGTGGAAGGGTGCTGCGAACCTGGATCCATTGTCGTCGACTGCATGGCAGCTACAGGTACATTTCAATGAGTATTAAATACATTCTTCTGTCACCTTCATTTTCTATTATTTGGAAGACATCTCATAAATGTGACGGATGCGCAGGGACTAGCATTTTGGCTTGCCGAGCGACTGGACGTCATGTTTTAGCCTTCGAGGAAGATGAGGCTATCTTTGAGGCCCTTATCAAACCAGTCATTCGTCAAGCTCCGTTTCTTCCTACTGCAGACACACGCGGCGTTGATGCTGCAGTTGATTTGGATGAGGAAGAAGTGCCAGCACAACAGATTGTGAAGACTTCATTCTTCAGTAAGTAAGTCACACCGGTTCAGCTTCCTCATTGATAAATTTATTTGGGTCTAATTTACCCTTCATCTAATATATGGTTTACTTGATTGTATAGGCAAGCGGCAAAAGTGAGACGCGGCTCACATATTCCATTCTTCGAAAACCCTTCATTTTTTCCAAGTCCACCAAAACCGTTTCTACTTCCCGAATACGCGGAATCTCTTTCAAGGGATTATGTTGCCCTAAACCCTAGGCCTAGTTATAGGGCTACTCTTGTTGATCCTCGTGTTCTTCAGTTTATTGATGACTCCGCTGTTGAGTCGGATATGGAAACATCTGACAGTGAGGGCAGTTCCTTATCCTCTGACTAATGTTGAAGTCATAACTTGACATTACCGTTTTCATTTTGGTGACGCATATTACTTTTTTCATGTATTAAATTCGGATTATCTACAGGTTCACTTGAAGGGTACTCTGTAGTTGCATGATTGAATGGGCATTACATCTTTCTTGTTGAAGCTCTAATTATTATTAATCCGGTTATCCGCCTCACCTTACACTCTATGACCTCTGTCTTGGTTTTCACTTATTATCCGTAACTTGTTGTTCATTATGTTATGTAACAAAGCAATTCAAGGAGATACAACCCGAATTCAAAATTGAAACCGGGACTGTCACTTCTGCATTTTATTTTAATATCACTGGTGCATTCTTCTGTAATTTGACAAACTCTAGTTATCTCTCACTTCTTTCATTCGCGGAATAGGGGGAATAATAGAAGATTCTGTAATTTCAGATTATACTTTAGTCCCTCTCGGGGTTCTGAATTTCTCGACCACAATCTACGGACCTTTCCTTCAATTTCTAGTTTTCTAATTTCTGTCCCCACCAATGAATCGTTGATTGCACTGAGCAAGACGAATGCACCCTAAACACTGATCTCGGTCCCGAGAGCTGGTCCTTCCCTCAACACAGTCTGCCCCCCAGTATAAATTCCAGGCTTCTACTTGATTTTCTTCACTAATGTGAAGGCGTGGACTACACGATGGCACATAGTATTACTGTCGTAAATGGTTATCTTCTTAAAGCATATTGTCCTTTATGAATATCATATTCAGAGATCGATGATATTCCAATTTCTTTTAAAAAGTGGACTCTGTCGTATCATGCACCCTAACCTACCGCTATAGTTATAGCAGTATTCCATTATTGCAGTACTCCAGCAAAATCCGACTATCATGCAATCCCTTCTCTCTTCGCTGCTGTGTGGGCTTGTCGACTTCTCGTTTCACAGGTCTATCTTATTTCCCTCCTAATATCAGAGGGGGCTGCCTTGCTCCAATGTACCTCCACAGTGTTCATGCAGATTCTTCCTTGTGGTTTTCGCTCTAAAAAACCCCAAGTCAACCCCTTCTGGGGTCTCCACTCCCACTTCCCCCCCACTAACTCCAATCGGGTTCAGGAATATATGCTGCCCTAAAGGATCATTGACAAAGGACTATCCCGATGCCCCGCAATCCTATTCGAGGCTCTAAGCAGCCACTAATAACCCCGCATAGTAGGGAGTGTGCTGTGGCGCAGTATCCCCTCGCGGGTATTGTACTGCCCTCCGGCAGCACAGCCCGAGGTTGGTGCTGCCGGCAGCAGCCCCTCCCAGGGAGGTTGCGCAGCCCCTGGGCAGCTCTTCCCAGGGAGGTTGCCCTCCCTACCGCAGCCCCTCCCGGAGATCTTGCTGCCCCCAAACAACCCATCGCAGGGTTGGGCTGCGGGACAGCGCAACCACGCGGGGCTATGCTACCTTGGGGCAGCGCGTCGCGGGGACGGAGATGCCCCAAGGTAGCCCCATCCAGGGTTGCGCTGGCCCGCAGCAGTCCTTCGCGAGGTTTGTGCTGCCTTGGGGCAGCCCCTCCTGGGGTTTCTGCTGCCTTGGGGCAGAGCCTCCCGGGGACTGTGTTGCCTTGGGGCAGCCCCTCGCGGGGTCTGTGCTATTTGAGGGCAGCGCTTCGCGAGGGCTTTGCTGCCTTAGGGCAGCCCCTCGCGGGGACAGTGCTACCTTGGGGCACCCCCTCGCGAGACGGTGCTGCCTTGGGGCAACGCCTCGCGGGGACGATGCTGCCCTGGGGCAGCGCCTCGCGGGGACCGTGCTACCTTGGGGCACCCCCTCGCGAGACGGTGCTGCCTTGGGGCAACGCCTCGCGGGGACGATGCTGCCCTGGGGCAGCGCCTCGCGGGGACCGTGCTACCTTGGGGCACCCCCTCGCGAGACGGTGCTGCCTTGGGGCAGTGCCTTGCGGGGACAGTGCTGCCTTTGGGCAGCCCTCCGCGGGGACGGTGCTGCCCTAGGGCAGCGCCTCGCGGGGACCGTGCTACCTTGGGGCACCCCCTCGCGAGACGGTGCTGCCTTTGGGCAGCGCCTCGCGGGGACAGTACTGCTTTGGCGCAGCCCCTTGCGGGACCTGTGCTACCATGGGGCAGTCCCTCGCGGGGACTGTACTACCTTGGGGCAACACCTCTTGGGGGGTCTGTTGTCTTAGGGCAGCCCCTCGCGGGGACGATGCTTCCTTGAGGCAACGCCTTGCGAAGGCTGTGTTGTCCCCCCGCAGCGCTTCACGGGGGCTGTGCTACCCCCGGCTGCGCCTCGCGAGGAAAGTACTGCCCCCGGCAGCCCCTCGTGGGGACAGTACTGCCCGCGGCATTACCTCGCGGGTTTAGTGCTTCCGTGGGGCAGCCCCTTCCAGGAGGTTGGGTTGTCCTGCGACAGCCCCTCGCGGAAGCTTGCGTTGCCCTGTGGGTTTGTATCATCTTAGAAGGATAAGGTTATCTTCAAAGTTCATATCGCTCCGCGGGGATTGACTAGCTGTACTTTGTTGATAGAATTTTTGTGTAGCGTTGTTCAAACTATATATCTAGACGACACCATATATCCATTGTATGTTTTCTGAAGTCCTCGTTAACCAGTATGTCACTTCTTTCTTGATTCTTATCAAGCCGACTACGTTCATAGTGTATACATCTTATTATCTAAGATTTGGTTTTCATGTTTGTGTAGGCGGAGGCGCGGAGCAGTATTCGAGCAATGTCTTAGTTGCACAGGGCCTGCCAAAGCATAGGTCTTTGTAGGCCGAACTACAATGATTTTGCTACTGCTATACGAGGAAGAGATACACCCGGATATTTCCCCCCTTGTGAGTTATACACCCCATTTGTTAAATACTTGTCTTGGTCTTCAATTACTTGATATTGCACAATACGATGTTGAAGTAGGATCCAAATACAGCAGTTCAATATAGAGTAGCTGAAGCTCAATTACATGTACATGAACGTATTCCTAGCAATGCTTATTCACATTACTTGCTTGTCCAGGTTGTAAAACCGCTCCAACTTACAAACCGACTGTATAAGTTACATGTGCTGCTAGAAAAGAAAAATATCGTACAAGAACACCATCTTCTAACATTCATCGTGCATTTTTTTCAGCCAAATGACGCTATTGTCTATTACAACTTTTGAATTTTTTAATTATAGTTCGCCACTAATCCCAACTCACTTGATTTAGACTTTGTTTCCACAAATTTTGCACAAAATTCGTTTTGTGATCTACCTCTTCTTCAATTCATTAGTTCAAGAGTGATAATAGCCAATATCGATATATGGCGAAGAAAGTGTATGATGAATGTTATAACATGGTGAGCTTAAAGATTTGAAGACGTATTCAATTCTGTAGTGTACTTATATTCAAATCTTCTGAAATTTGTTGAATCTTGGAAGTTCCAAGACATGTGGTTTGGGTTTCAAAAACCACCTATTTAATAAATTCCAAGGGCATGTTTTGTATAGTCCTACGTAGTGTTTTCTTACAATGTAGCCTTCATTCTCTACACACTATTCTCTGTTGGATATGGAGTTCCTGTTGGATTTTCTACAACGTGCTATTCATAATTATGGTGTATGCTTTTCTTCACGGAGGAATTCTCTGTGATTTTCTTTGTATTATTTAGCGTCACTTATGCATGCTTTTAATCTCGTTAGAAGACCCTACATTGATTTCATGCATCCAATATCATCCATTATTTTCATCCACTTCCCCGAGTTACATCCATGTCTTCCATCCACTTTCATCATCTACATTCATCCATTTTTTTCATCCACTTTCATCATCTACATTCATTCATTTTTTTCATCCACTTTCATCCATTTTTTTAAACTTCGGGCACCCATTTTCTTAAGCACTTTCATTAGTTTACCGTCAATCCTAAATTCAAAACTTCGGCTGCAAAATCTCATCCATTTTACTGACCCTTCCATGTATTCTTTTTTTAACTTTCATAGATATTTTCCTAAACTTTTGTTCCAATTATTGTCCATTTTTTCCAATCTATTTGATCAAAAATTTCAAAATTGTCTCTTCCCGCTCACCAATCCCCGCTCCCTGCTCACCGCTCGCCGCTCCCCGCTCACGTACCAGCATTCCCCTCAATATTCAACTCAAAATGAGCTTTCAATAGAGTTATTTTGGGGGATTTTTTGTTCATTTTTTAGACAATTTTTTCTTATATAATATAGGGGTGTGAAAGTTATTTTTCAGTTCTACAGTGTATTTTTTTACTTCAAAAATTTGTAACTAATTATTATTAACAAATAAAAATATCAATAATTCAAAACATAAACTTTCAAAGTAGGAAAGTCTATTCATATTTTTTTAATTTTGTTTTATTTAAAATTCAAAAAGTATATAGGGGGTCCAAAGTTTTGTTCGCACATGGTTTCTAATGGACACTCTAAGTGACCCCCCCGAGTTACAAAATGGAGTTTGCAAGGCAACAATAAAAAAAAAATTGAAATGAAAATTTTAAAACTTTCTCTCTCATAGATTACATTTTTGTCTACGTCAAAAGCTTTGATTCAATCCATTTGGATTAGTGGACACATAAAAATTATGGAACTTCTTGTATTGTAGGCAATCATTGCATCTTCTTGAGAAAATAATGTACTTGGATTCATTTTTTAACTCAATTTTCACAAATAAAAGAAGAAAGTTCCATGAGGTTCAATTTGCTTACTACAACAATCTTACCGCTAGAATTAGTGTTTTTCAATTCTAACTCAGACCTATTAACTATTTAGTTTTTCATTCTATCTTGTACCTACTTCTACTACTTAACAAATTCTTAAAGAATGAAAATGAAGTGTGTGTTCTTAAAAAAAATTCTCTAGATTCTCAATTCAATTCTTTTATATATGCATATTTTATTTTATTCAAAATTTATAATGCAAAAATTCTAAGTTAAAAAGACTCAAAGTCCTATAATCTAGTTACACACTCATACGAGGTGCAAAAAAACTAAATTGGTAAAGTGTGAGATGACCCCTCTCCAAGTGCATTGTCATGATGATAAATGATTTCTCAAATCATGGCAAATTGGATGATTGAATGCCTTGGATTGTTGTACCTTAATTAGAGGATTGTTGTTGTTAGTATTGTTTCCAGTGCCATGGTTTGACTCATTGTAGGACTTGTTGAATTCCGCATGAATTTGATTGTTATTTGAGGCAAAAATTATGCCATCTCAAGCTTAAATTGGAGGTTATTAGGAATTACAAATAATTGCAAAAATTCAAAATGAATTTCTTTGAAATTTTTTTTCTTTATAAAAAATATTTTTGTTTATTAGCATGGAAAAAATTTGATTCAATCTATTTGGACTAATGATGAAAAGTTATGGACAGTCTTGTTTTGGGGGCAATGAAAGCATCTTCTTCCTCAAAAAATAACTTGTAGGATTCATCTTTGAATTTAATTTTCACAATTATTCAAAATATAAAGTTACACATGGTTTTGTTTTCTTGCTAGAACAATCTCATTGTTGGAATTTGTGTGTTTAAAGTTCATCTTAAAGCTTTTAACAATTTAATTTTTCCTTCTATTTTGAACCTCATTAGATGTGATTTGGGACAAGGGAAGGGCCGTTTTAGGCATATTCCCTTGTAGTGAAAGAACGCCGTCTCATTGTTAGAATTAAATAAAATTTAAATAAAATTATTTTTTTAGTTTTCAAATGAAAAAAAAAGTTAAAAAAGAAATTTCATTTTCTTTTTCCAATCTAATGTGGCCGAAGTTTGACCACATGTGACTGTTGTAATGGTAGTGTGCCCTTGTTTCCTACAGCTTGGGAACTTGCAACCCTCCAAGGCCTCCAAATCCCATCTAATGACTTCTCTTTAACAAAAAAATTTAAAATGAAAATGAATTTTTTTTTCTCTTGAATTTTTTTTCAAGATTTCCAACTCAATTTTTCAATTAAAAAATTAGGAATTCAATATCTTGAAAGTATAAATTTAAGTTAAGAAGATTCAAAGCCAAAAAATCTAATCAAGCCATGTCCAAAAAAAACCTTGTTTTTGTTACTTCAAATGCAAATATCTTGCAATCTAAGTGTTCAAAGTTTATAAAAATTCTTCCACACAATATTATACTAGTTTAGTACAAAATCCTACGATTAGATAATTATGCAAAAAAAACAAAGTTTCAAAAGTTTTGCACTTAGCAATAGAAATGACAATTTTGAGTGTTATTTGAGCAAAATTTCACTCGTTAGTGATGGAATTTTGTATAGGGAATATTCAATGCAATATTCTTGCTTTCAAGTGGATGAAATTGCTAATTTGCTATCAAATCTTGGGACAATATAATTACTCTATTTTGGATGAATGTATATTGTTTTGGATGAATAAATAAAATTTCATCCATAGATTGTAAGTTTCACCTGTTTCTATGGATGTAATTAGCTTTGTCCTTCTAGTGATTATCACTTTTTGCACTACCTGAACTAAATGAAAAAGAAACCCGGCTCTAGGTAAGGGAATTTTCTCGTTTTCATGTGCAAACTTTAATACACTAAGCTTTTAGTACCAAGCTTTGAATCGTGGACAAATACATAGATTAAGCTAATTATTTCATGATTGTCTTGCTTTCTTTTCACTTATCTATTGCTCTGGGTTACAAGTTGCAAGGTAACCTAGCCTATGACAATTAGGCCAATTGTGGAGCAGTCTAATGCAAGCCCAAAAATTCTTTAGATGTATATGTGTCTTGTAAAATGTACTTCACAAGAATTTTTGGGCCAGATTAGGCTACTCCAAAGTTGGCTTGTCAGAGGTTGAGTTACCTTAATTATGGTGATTTTGCCAAAGCAGATGAGTTTCAGGCAATTGATGTAGAATTATTGTGGTATGGAGAACTCAGACTGGTGCTAGTGGCCGATGTGCAATTGACTAAACTTCAATCTTTTAATTGTCTTGAAAATGAGCCTACTCTGCTCCACAAGCTGTAACGATGTGTAATTAGTAGCTGTAGTAGCGTATCGTTCTTGCCAATCATGGTTCATTTAGTCCCTTAATCATTCGCAGGCTCAAGAGAGAAAATACAGTATGATTCGAAATTTAGTAACCCAAAGTTTGGGGAGATTCGCAGGTTAGTTTATTGTGAACTGGTGGAATTGGGAAAAAAAATCAGTTGTAATTTGAAAACTGATTGATAAATAATTGACGTAAAATCTATAAATTTTTTGGTTAGAGTGGAAAATAGAGAAAAAAAAAAGACTTGGGACTTGGAATAGTGGTTAAATATTATGGGAATTAAAGGAAAGTAGCTAGTAAACCTAAAAAAACAAAAAAATCTGATCTAAGCCCTAGAATCCCAAGGTCATTTTTTCATTAAAAACACACTCAAAACTATCATTTCTATTGCAAAGAGCAAAAGAATTTCTTTTCTTTTTTTTTCTTTTTTGTAAACATTTAATTGTAGGATCTTTCACTAGATTAATATAAAAATGTATGGAAGAAATTTCAAAAGTTTGACCACAAAGATGGCAAGATATATGCATTTAAAAGTGAAGAAAACAAATTATATTGCACCTTATGTGGACTTTGAGTCTTCTTAACTTAAATTTTTTGTATGAAGTGTCGGTCAATGTTTGATTGACACTTTCACCTTGGTTGACTTTTTCATCACTTGCTTGTTTTCAATTGTTCACAAATGGTGCAAAAATAGTACTAGCACCAATAGCACCAATAAGGTGGATACCCCCTAAACCATCACTTTTTGCCATTGTGCCTATAAGACTAGTCAAATTTTCATACTTTCTTATTGGCAAGTGAAAAGAGGTTCCAACGCATCAAATAACATTACATTTGGATACCATATGCAAAAGTTATAGATGAACAAAGTTTGGTTCTATAACAATAATTTCTTCTATATAGGTATATAATTGATTTACGGTTGCTAGCATGTGAGCCTAGGATCTTTAGCCCATAAACCTAGAAGCCTAGGCTCCTATGTTATAAATACCTATATTATAGGCAACTTTCATAGTTATAGGATATTTATATTATAGGTGTCTATAGTATACGTACCTGTGTTATAGGGACCTTCTAAGGTGACAAGGTACTTATATTATAAGTATGTATGTCATAGACACCTTCAATAGTTGTAGGGTATCTATTTACATCTAAGCTCAAGGCTCATAAGCTCACATTTCTAGGCTCTCATGCTAGTGTCGTTGTAATTGATTTAATTTAGAGATGGATACAGAGTGAAGATTGTAGTTAAGGGTTAGTGGCGCATTTGGAAGTGCCCACCTTAGTACAAGTTGCAATGTTTTCCTTTTCTACAAATCCAGCTTGCTCTCCAAACCTCAAGGGGGCATCTAATCCCAAAAGTCCAAGACCATTTTTTCATAAAAAAACACACATTCAAAAGTGATATTTCTATTGCATGGAGAAAAAAATCAAAATTAAAAAATCTAACCATAGGATCTCTCACTAGACTAATAATTATAAGGATATGTAGAAGAAATTTCAAAAACTTTGGCTACATGGATTGCAAAATGTTTGCATTTAAAGTGAAGAAAACAAGTTTTTTGGACCTTGTGTGAGTGTGTGATTAGATATGGCTATATGGGACATTGGATATTCTTAAAAGTTTTGGACCAAAAGTTATGAATTAAACAAAATTTATGTTGAAGAATTGAGTTGAAAATCTAGGGAAAAAAATTCAAAGAATAGACATTTGATTTTCATTCTTTAAGAATTTGATAAGTAGATGAAGGTACAAGATAGAAGGAAAAACTAAATCATTAATAACCCTAAGATGGAATTTAAAATACAAATTCAACCATAAGATCCTCTGGTTAATTTATTCAAGTACATTGCCCCAAAATTTTAGAGTGAATATTCCCACCAATTGCAAGTTCAATGTACCTAACTTCAAAATGTAGACTTTTCTAGCCCTTCCAAAAGTGATGTTTTGTCTTTCAACATTTTTAGAAAAAAACAAGTGTGTCCTATAACTTGTGTATTTTAGTCAATAATCTGTAAAATGGGCTGAGAATATATATAAAATAATTTAACCAATTTTTTTCATATTCCTTTAAAAATTAATTGTAAAGTGGAAGCTATTACTAAATGAAAGATAAAACTAATACACTAATAACTTTTGGAAGAATTTTGAAAATAGTTAATCCCAATGGCAAGAATGTTTTAGTGAACAATTAATATCTTTTATTTTTATTTGAATATTTTCAAAATTGAGAGCAAAAGACGACTTCATATGTTTTTTCTACCTTCATTGCCTACAAAATAAAACTCTCCTCATAACATTTACTTCATTAATTGGAATTGAGTGATTTCAAATGTTATTGAGTAGGTATCAATCTATACAATCTTCAAAAAAAAATTAATATTTTTTGTCAATATTTTCTTTGTTGCCCAATTTGGCATTTAAATTTAAAAAAACTTATAACTTTTGTAATATTTATCGAAATGATATGAAACAAAACTTCACAAGTAGATTATGATGAGTAGAATCTGTGCTAAAAAATGCATGTATAAATTTCAAGTTATGAAGTCAATAGAGCCTACCCAAGTTCTCAAAAAGCCCAAAGTGATATCCCTTGGTCCTTCAAGGGTTAAAGTTGCATAAGCCGTAATAGACTGTAAGGTAGCTATATCGGCCTATTACTATTCAAATTTGCTATCAGGTACCTTGGAGAAGCTATTTGTCAACTCACATATTTTTTAAAGATTGGAAAGTTAGAGAGAAATCTCTTCCAAGTAGAATGAAGACATTCCAACAATAATGAATATTCTCAAACAAGATCATCCATTGTAGCTAGCAATATTCACCCTCAATTGGCTAAACTCATTCAAAATATTCAAGCCACAAGAGTTTAATTGCACAATGAATAAAAAGTAGTCCGCATTGGAATCAAATTGCAACAAGAGAACTGAAATAAGTGGGAACACGATTCAAAGTTGTTCAATAATAATTTAAGTTTCCAAGCTCTTCTAGAGTCAAGGCATCCATCTAAGCCCCCTTCATAGCCATGTCTATAAGCATGGCCAAGATAGAGCTCCATTCCCTCATACACTTCTACCCACCGCTCTTCCATATCGAGGCAAAACAATCAATCCAAATTGTGTTGAGAAAACGTGCATGACTACTATAATTACATGTTTGAGCTCTACTCCACAAAGTTCTCTACTCCATGGGAGAGTCAAGAAGTCAAACCTTCACATCTTTACTAGTGTTGGCGATGATCTTAGCCATGACAACTTGTTGCTCCACCATAAACTTCTAGAGTTGCTCTTCCTCTTTCATCTTGGCAATCTTCTAACTTGAGTACATTGTTCTTGGGTTTCTTGCACTTCCTCTTGATCTACTCAAATGTTTGACACAATTCCTAGAACTTGCTAATGACTTCAACAATTTCATCTATGCATCCTTCAATTGTGTCATAGGTCTAGTCGATATCAAACTTGTGTCTCTTACAATAGACACGCTTGTTCCACTTGCACTTGCATGGCAACGTCTCCAAAGCCAACTACTTTGTACTCAAAGATGAACCTCCCATGCATGGCATTGCATTCCCTTTGGACATGGTGGTTGAATAAAAAAGTTCTAGATAATTTAGATGAGCTGGGTCCATAGATTTTGCCATAGTTGCGGCTTCAAAGCTCTAAGGGAGGAGGAAAAGAGGGAAGGAGAGACATAGAGAGATAGAGCAAAAACAAGAGACGATTCTTGTTAGAATCGCAATAGGAATATATCATGCACCACTTTGGTAGTATTTCTACTCTGTGAGTAAGACATTCTACTAACTCAAATATATTTCAAATATTTGTGAGACAAAAATTTCTTGAAGTTCCTTGTTGCTAAACTTATTAAAAAAATGCTAAGTTTTGTTGAATTCTTATACACTCGATTGAGATCTTATCTTTCAACAAGTTAGTGCTTTCATAACTTAGCCATGTAAAGTTGAGGATGATGGTCATTGAAGAAACTTTGTGCATTTGGACAAAATCTGGATTTTGGACCTGGAGTATTAGGCATACTTTGTAGCGGAGCAATCTCAAATGTTGATCGGAAAAATCAAGGGCTATAAGTATTATTGCAAGTACTATGGACTACCTGCAAACACTAAATTATTACTATGTGGAAAAAAAGAGATTATTAAAGAAAATAGATACAATGAGTATAAATTAATAATAAATAGAAAATTATGAACAAAAAATCTAAAATTGTCCATTTTTGAGGACTTGATGGTGATCAAATTTCACCAAAAAATGAAGTTGAAACCATCTTTAATGTTCAAAAGTGCTCATGCAAAGAAGCCCTATTTGCATGGATGTAGAGAACATAAAATAATATATTTTTTGATGCCCCTTGGTAGGCATATGTCCACCTAGTGTAAAAATAGACCACTAAAATCTTAAATCTAAATCATTCGATTTGGGTATTCTAAACGTAGTGAAATCCCTAAATCTCAAAGTGTGACAAATTAATAAAATGATTTTTTTGATTAACATCAAGTTAGATATATCCAATAGAAATTTCATGTTCATTGGATGTGTGCTCCAAAAGTTATAGTGGATGATAACAACATTCTTCTAATTATAATGACCAATGACAAAAAAAATTCAAGGAATAAATTTCAAGGATCTTGAAGAAACAAAGAATGCTTCTCTCTTCATCTAATATTTGGATCAATTTTGGCAAACTACCTTGGTAATAGGTCTTGTCCTTATAGGAATTAAGTAGAATACATGTATAAACTTTCTATTGTGCTTTATAGTTCTCAATTTCATGGATCCTCAACTTATAGCACCAATTTAAAATTGCATATATATATGTGTACATTGACTATATTGGTGTGAGATGTTGTACCTATATCTTAATTGTATGACATTGTACAATACATTTTAGGTTAGAATCTACAGGGATTGCTTTTGAATGAAGATCTTAAATAGTTGCAATTGTTTTGTCATACTATACATTACATTTTAGGCTAGAATTTATATATGTTGAATTTGAATAAGGATCTAAAATAGATGCCAATGTTGATAGATATCTACAGTATGGCTCTCCAATGCACTAAAGCTATAGTCTTTAATGAGTGGAGTAAATCTAGGAGACTAGATTTGTTCAAATCACATAAAATTTAGTGGATCATAAGGATTTGACTACTATATAAGATTTTGAAAAAATTATTGTATAGAAGAATGTTGACATTTGTAAATGTATTGCTACATCTTAGATGACATTCCAAATATTTACAACCTTATTGCATAGTGTCCTTCCAAAAAGACTATAATCCCTCTTTACAAGAAAAAGAGACCAAGGGCATCAATATTCTTAGTAAGATACTATACAATCAATAGGCCTATACACTTGATTTTCAATTATGAAATTTCCTCAAGGAGACAAACAACCTTTACATGTGTTGACAACTTCACACGGAGAAGTTGATTGATCACATGTGTACAATCATATACAACATGAAAGATTCTCAAACTATATATATGCTTGTTGTTATTCATTTATGCTTAAATTTTTCAAGAAGTAAGTGCTACTTGTCAAGACCTTGCTACTTATAAGTCAACATTCCCAATTATTTGATCATTCTTAAAAGACCATAGAAGAAAATCTAATGGTGATATGAGCATATACTAATTTAAAATAGTGTGATTGTGGAAAATTATTTGACTCCCACTAATAAGAAAACAATGTGATCACCACATTCTTAATTTAACTCCCAAAGCGATAGAAAAACACATAAGCTTTTTGTAAGTTTTTTTATTTTAGTTAGAGCCTTCGAGTAAAAGTTATGCCAAACTAAGTACAAAATGGATTTTACAAGGTAGAAAAAATTTGAAATGAAAATGAAAATGTTAAAGCTTCCTCTCTCATAGATTATATTTTTGTGTAAATAGAAAGCTTTGATTCAGTCCATGTGGATTAGAGGTGTGACTGTTATGGAACTTCTTGTATTCCAAGCAATCATTGCCACTTCTTGAGAAAATAACATATTGAATTCATTTTTTAATTTAAATTTCACAATTAAAAAGAAAAATGTTTCACAAGCTTCAATTTGCTTGCTAGAACAATTTCACTGTTGAAATTACTGTACTCCAATTCCATCTTAGAGTTATTAACGATTTAGTTTTTCCTTCTATCTTATACCTTCATCTACTTAACAAATTCTTAAAGAGTGATGAAAATTAAGTGGGTATTCTTTGAATTTTTTTCCTTAGATTTTCAACTCAATTCTTCAACATAAATTCTATTTAATTCATAACTTGTGGTACAAAACTTTTAAGTTAAGAAGACTCAATGTCCTATACCTAGTCACACACTCACACAAAGTACAAGAAACTTGTTTTCTTTACTTTAAATGCAAATATCTTACAATCAAATGCCACATTTAACTACTTCTGGACTTTTGGAAAGTCCAAAATTAATAATGGTCATTGGGAGATAAAAAAAACTAGTCATCAAGAGATAATACAAAACATCCAAAGATCTAGGCAAAACATTTGGAGATCTATACAAACATCGGGGGATCCCTCGATGTCATTATTAGGAGATCCCTGGATGTTTTTATCCAAAATTTATTGAATAGTCCAGAAGTAGTTAAATGTAGCATTCTACACAACCAAAGTTTTTGAAATTTCTTCCACACATCCTTATATTAATCTAGTAAGAAATCCATTAGTTAGATTTTTTTTAATAGACTTTGATTTTTTCTTCTCCATGCGATAGAAATGTCACTTTTGAATGTGTTTTTTAATGAAAAGATGGCCTTGGGACTTTAGGGTTTGAATGACCCCACTCAAGTTTGGGGAGCAAATTAGACTTGTAGAAAAAGAAGGCACTACTATTTGCATTAAGGTGGGCACTTCTAAATCATGAGTCATTGATCCTTAACCACCATCTTTACTCTATGTACATCTCCAAAATCAATTTTATACTAAAAATTATTGTTGTAGAATCAAACTTTGTTCCTCCATAACTTTTGCATATGGTATCCAAATGTCGCGTTCTTTGGTGCGTTGGAACCTCCTTTCACCTGCCAAAAAAGGAAATATGAAAATTTGACCAGCCTAGTAGGCACATTAGCAAAAGAGACGGGGATACCCACCTTACTTTTACTTTTGCTACTGGTGCTACTAATTTTTTTTCCCCCATTTATGAACAGTTGAAAGCAAGCGAGAAAACAAAATCGACCAAGGTGGAAGTGTCAATCAAAACACTGACGTGGTACGAAGGTGATGTCCTCCATCCTTGGTCAGTGTAATTGCTGTTTCCTTACAGACTCCAGTCAGGCTATCACTTCACTTCCATCATCAGAGTTGGGGTTTTTTTCATAATTTTTTTAAGTAGCCGACCCATTTCTGACCACTTAAACAATTGAGCATATCAAAGCACGGGTATGTTGGGTGGAAAATTTTCCCTCTGTATAAAAATAGATTTCAAAAGAATTCAATCTATAGTTTTTCACAATTTCATTTTTTCCCAAAAAATTACTATGAATTTTTTAGGTGAAGATTATGTTTGTCCCATACTAGTCATATAGGGCATCCTATTTCTAACCAAGGACTAGTTGCAAAATCAACCAAGGGTTGGTTGCAATATGGAGAGTCTTGTAGCCAATCATAA
This sequence comes from Rhytidiadelphus loreus, assembly GCA_947034895.1. NCBI lineage: Eukaryota > Viridiplantae > Streptophyta > Bryopsida > Hypnales > Hylocomiaceae > Rhytidiadelphus > Rhytidiadelphus loreus. The sequence continues at coordinate 24,717,399 of OX344764.1, forward strand.
TATGTCACAATTGCACCATAACTAATCATTTACTTGTCTCTACTTGCATGGGAATAGAGTACTCTTTACTACCAAAATGGGGGGGTGATCAAGAATGGGTTGGCCACCTTAACATAATTCTACATCAATTAATAGAAACTCATCTACCTAAGCAAAATCACCATACAATGTCTTGTAAACCGAAGCAAAAAACAGGTGAAAAAGAAAAGCAAGACAATTATGAAACGGTTAGCTCAACTTGTGTATCCATCCACAATTCAAAACTAGTGATTTGTTAGGCAATTTTTGAGTTTGTTCTTCAAGAATGAAACATTTGAAAAAAATCTTTCATCTTCAAAAAGAAATAAAACAATTGAGAAAAGTCTTTTGCCTTCAATGCTTTTGAGTACTTGCAAAGAAATTTATACAAATCAATCAAAAGAATACCTTTTCTTAAACCCTAGAGGACTGAGATGTTTTTCTTGTCAAACAACACTTAAAACTACCATTTCTATTGCTAAGTGAAAAACTTAAAAAAAGAAAAGAAATTGCATATTTAATTGTAGGATCTTGAGCTAAACTAGTTTGATATTGTGTGGAAGAATTTTCATAAACTTTGACCTCATAGATTACAAGATATTTGCATTTAAAGTGAAGAAAACAATTTTTTCTTGCACCTTGCATGATTAGATTTATGGACTTTGAATCTTCTTAGTTTAGAATTTTTTCTTTAGAAATATTGAATTTCTAATTTTTTTTAATTGAAAAATTGAGTTGAAAACCTTAGGAAATAATCCAAAAGAAAAAAAAAATTGATTTTCATTCTTAAGAAAATTGTTAAAGAAAAGTAGGTTCAAAATAGAAGGAAAACCAAAATTGTCAATAGTTCTAAGACAGACTTAAGACACACTCTCATATCATCATTAGATTACCCTTCTATAGTTTTTGAAAATCAAATTGGGAATGTTGAGTTGTAAGTAGTAAGGTATTGTCTCTTTGGAAACTTTTTCATAATTGAAAATCAAGTGTAAGAGCATATTGATTGTATGTTGTCTTGCCAAGAAGATTGTTGCCCTAGTTTTTTTAAATTTATACAGAGAGATTGCAGTCTTTTCGGAAGGATATTATACGACATGGTTGCATTTGGAATGTCAACTAACATGTAGCAATCTATTCACAAATGTCAACATTTGTTTACACACTTTTTGTTTTCAAAATCTTACATAGCAGTCAAATTCTTATTGTCCACAAAATTTTATGTGATTTGAACATATATTCTTCTCTTAGATTTATTCCAATCTTTAAAGACTAGAACTTCAGTGCATTAGAGAGCAGTACTGTAGATATCTAGGTATCTGTCAATATTGACAGATATTTTAGATCCTTATCCAAAAACAACATATATAGATTTAAGTCAGAAATGTACTATATAGTACCACATAATACCTATAGCTAATTTAGGTCTTCATTAAAAAAGCATCCCATATAGATTCTAACTTACAATGTATTGTATAGTACTATATAATGCCTGCAACTAATTAACCCCTAAACATCCAAACAACATTTTTTTGGCAACATAGCAATTTGGGGCAGCTCACTACAAATAGAGGGGTTTTTTTTCTTTGAAAATTTCACACAATATGGGGACGAGGATTAGCTTTAAGGCCCAATAGTTTAATTTTAAATATTTTTGGAAAAAATAAAAACATTAGGTGTATATAGTTTATTACAACATAACAATCATTGGAATTGACATTTTTCAATTCTATAAATAAATTGTTAACAATTTAGTATTTTTAATCATTCTCTACTTCTTTCTACTTATTATTTTTTTCCTATATGTTGTACAATTCCAAATGATTAGAAATTTTTTCAAGCATGTAGCCAACTTGACTTGAGGAATGAATCCAAAGAGTAACCACCATTTGGGACATTTTTTCATACAAATGTGACCTTGTGAAGTGTAGCTGCCCGTATTTTTGCAAGGCCGAAAAAAGGATTCCATAAATTTTTTTCATCTAAAATTTGGTACTTGTAAATGCAAAGGCAGTTTTGGAGTAGTTTTGGTGAAAACATAGTCTCTGACGTTTAGGGGTTAAGATCCTCATCCAAAAGCAACCCATATAGATTCTAGTAACCTAAATTGTATTGTATAGTGTCATGCTATTAATGTATAGGTAGAACATCTCACACCAATAGAGTCAATGTACACAACCACATACAACTTCAAATTTTTGCTACAAGTTGAAAATCCATCAAATTGACAATTGTGAAGCAAAAAAGAGAGTTTGTACATTCTCCTTAAACCCTATAAGAGGAAGACCTATTAAAATAACTACACCTGATTTTGACCACTTTCTAAAACTGATCACTATAAATTCTTGCCTAAAATGTATTCCTACTATTCATGAGAATCCATGGTCAATTTCAAAAACACCTATTTTCAAAAATTCAAAAATTCATATGAATTTTAAGAAAATCTAAAATCCCCTTATGACTACAAACAAGACCCCACCAAAACAATTTCAATATAAAAATGGAATCCATACTGAATTGTTTATTTGTGCAATTTTAGGTGTAGTTACCTTATCAAGGCAGTTTGTCCCAAAATGATCCAAATACTAGATGAAGAGAGAGACGCATTCTTTGATTCTTCAAGATCCCTCAAATTTATTTCTTGGAAACTTTTTGTTTGTCATCCTCAACTTTTCATGGTTAAGTTATAAAGCATTAACACATGGAAAGATAAGAGAGTAGACAAGAATTCAATGAAAGCCTTAGCATTCTTTCAGTAAGTTGAGCAACGAGGACCCTGCGGAAAATTTTCGTCTCGCAGCTTGAAATTCCTTAGGTTGAAGTCAGAGTACAAATTCTACCGGCAGACGGTCAGGGCTCTCATTCCTATTGCAATTCCACGGGAGCCGTCTCTCGCTCTCTGTCGCTCTCGTTGTGTGTCCCCTCCCTCGGAGCTTCCAATGCGCAAGCTGCAACCGATGGCGGAGTATTTGGACGCGGATGAACTTAATTTTCTAGATCTATCCGATTCAAGTACCATGCCGGGAGGGAATGCAGCGCCATCCCTGCGAGGTTCTTCTTCAAGCGCGCAGCAGTTGGCTTCGGAGACGTCGCCATGCAGGTGTATATGTTGGAGCGTGGCGGGGAGCGTGGAGGAGCGGCTCCAGAAGTTCATGGTTGAGCAGCAACTTCTCATGACCAAGATGAACGAGGAGAAGGAGGAGCGGCTCCAGAAGTTCGTGGTGGAGCAGCAACTTGTCATGGCGAAGATGAACGAGGAGAAGGAGGAGCGGCTCCAGAAGTTCGTGGTGGAGCAGCAACTTGTCATGGCGAAGATGAACGAGGAGAAGGAGGAGCGGCTACAGAAGTTCATTGTGGAGCAGCAAGTTGTGATGGCGAAGATCATAGCCGACGCTGTTAAGGATGCTACGGGTCGACGTCTTGGCTCTCCCGGAGAGTAGACGACTTTGTGGAGCTGCAGAGATTATGCGATCAGAGTAGCCGCACACGTTTTGTCTTCGCAAATGAATTTGGATTGGCTGTTTTTCCTCATATGGAGGAGCCTGCGGTGGTAGAAGTGCAAGAGGAACAGAGCTCCCCCTTGCTCATCGCCTAGGCTGTCAGGGGGCTTAGATGGAGAGCATGGAAACTTAAATTTATTTTTGAACTGGTTTGAACCTTATTCGTGCTTCTTTCTGTTCTCTTGTTGCAATTTTGATTCCAGTGCGGACTACTTTTTATTCATTGTGCAGTCAAACGCTTGTGGCTTGAATAGTTTGAATTGTTGCGTAAAGTCAGGGGACCAGCGTGGAGACTGGAAAAGTCTATCGTCATTGCCAAGATCTTTGCCGAGGCTGTAAAGGGCGCATGATAGATGGTTCGACTCGACTCTAGTTTGACTGATACAACTTAACTAGTAGACCTGCTTTGATTGGAATAGCCGCTTGTGTCTCTCCTGTCGTTGCTTTGTTTTATCGCTTGTGGACTGTGTGCAGTCGTAATCTTGTGGCTTGACTTGAATGTGTTGAAGTGGTCGCTATAGTGGCTCATTTTTTCGTGTTTCACAATGTTAACGATCAAGAATGAAGCGTTGACAGAAATGCGACTCACATGGATGCCGTGACATTATCAGTGGATTTGGAGATCACTCTGTCATTTCTCCTGAAATGGAGGAACGGCGCTACAAGAGTAAGATGGAAGCGCAGCTTTCCACGGCTAAGATCATCCTCGGGGCTGCAAAGAGTGCTTGATTTTGGCTCGACTCTAGTTTGACCTAAGACAACTAAACTAGCAGATCTGCTTTGATTGGAATAGACGCTTGTGTCTCTCCTCTTGTTGCATTTTTTTTTATCGCTTGCGGACTCTGTGCAGTCATACTCTTGTGGCTTGACTTGAATGTGTTGAAGTGGTCGTCATAGTGGCTTATTTTTTCATGTTTGAACACAATGTTAACGAACAAGAACGAAGCGCTGAATGCAACTCACATGCATGGATGTCGTGATACTATCAATGGATTTGAAGACCACCGTCTGTCATTTCTCCGGAGATGGAGGAATGGTGCTACAAGTGTAAGATGGAAGCGAAGCTCGCCACGGCAAAGATCATCGCCGGGGCTGTAAGGAGCGCTTTTAGATAGATGCCTCGACTCGATCTAGGAAAACGTAGAAAATCAATTGTAGCAGCGCTACTTTGACTGTAGTGGGCGCTTTGAGTCAGTCCTCCGGTCGCAATTTACATTCAGTGTGCACATAAACTCTTGAATGTGACTTGAATTGAGTCTGTTGCTTGTTGCCTAGTGGTGGAATAGCGGCGGTACGTACACGGGAACGCAGCTCGCCATGGCCAAGATCATTGCTTCGGCTTTAAAAGCGCTGTACACAGATGTCTCGACTCTAGGAGTGATTACATACAAAAAATATTAGAGTTGCTTTGGAGAGGTGACTTTCTGTCTTCTCGTTCGTCTCAAGTTTAATCTCGTGCGGATTAAGTAACAGTTCAGTGTGCAAATCAATTTTTTGTGGCTTGACTTGAAGTCGTTACCAGGAGGCAAGCCTTCCGGATAACATTTCACAAATAATGTAAACGAAAAAAAGCAAATCACAGATATGCGACTGATATGGATGCTGTGAAATTGCTGCAGTGAGTTTAGACTTTGAAGATGATTATGTGAAAAGGTCGAGTCCAAGAAGAAGCCATCGCTCACGAGACCGAGACGGCCACCAAGACCCTGCAGATGGATGACCGGCGCGCGTGGCGCTTCCAGGGTGTCATGGAAGCGCAGTTGCCTTGGCTAAGATCATCGCCGAGGCTGTCTAGGGCTTGCCATAGCCAAGCTCACCATGGCCCGCTTGTGTCTTTGCAATTTGAATTCAGTGCAGATTACAGTCAGTGAGCAATCAAATTCGTTGAACTGTAGTTTGAATCGCATGTGTTGCAGCAGTCGCCATGGCGGCTAGCTCCGGCAGTAATAAAGAACCGCCGACACACATGCAGCGAAATTGCTACAGTGAATTCGGTGACGATGAACATGTCGAAAGAATCTTCAAAGTAAGATAAAATAGGTGAGAGTATAAAAATAAACTAAAAGTACTCCGGAATTTGTGGTCGGTGGTGATGATGGGAGTGTGTCGAAACAGAGAGGAAATATCCTCGAGGGTTACCGAGTTTTTGTCAGTATGTCCGGGCTGTGTGGCAAACTCTGGACGGACGTGGCGCCCGCTTGCGCCACATGCGACGCTCTCATTCACCGGCAAGACTTCGTGGAAAGCGCGAGCTGATGAATCATGCGAGATCCTTCAAGGTACTTGCTGTAGGTGTCGATTGTACGGTTGTTGTTCTTGTGCATAGCTTTATAACACCTTGAACTCTTGAAGGGTTTGGAATCATCTTGCTCTGAGATTCTTACATATTCAAAGTGAAGAACGGTGTTTGTTCAGTTCGTGTGGTAGTGTGGAAAAGCTTCGCAGGTGTAGAAGAGCTCTTCTTGTGTTGTAGGAGTGCTCAAGAACTCCTCGGGTAGAGACTGGGACGTTGTGTTTTTTTCGACGTTTGAGAGAGTGCCGGCGCTTTTTCGGTTTCTTCATTTCGTTTTGCTCTTGTCTCTGTTGTAACTCGATATAGTGTTCAATTGCATTTAAGTTACCGCAGAAATTATAAGGTCATTGACCGGCACTTATCGTCATGGTCCAAGCCAATGACCAGCCACCTGACGAGCTAGAAGGAACGGCGGCAGCAGTGGAAGCCTTGCCGTTGGGCCATGGCCATTCCAATGAAGATGGCGAGAATTTGGTACACTTAATCCCTCCCTAATGTCACACTCTGCAATCGCACATTCGTTGTGCATCCTCAGAATCTGTCTTGTTTTGTACACATCCGATTAGTCAACTTCCTCATGTCAAGTTCTGTACATGCTAATAGAAGCCCATTTGCTCTCCTGGGCTTTGCCATTTCAGAGGGTTGAGTATACTAACTTAAGCAAGAACTCTCATGTACCTTTCGTTCCTTGTTCGTCCAGTTGTAGAATCTTCCAATTCGTGCTTGCTTACGAATTCTTACTGTACGTTTTCTTTTTCAGGACTTGAAAAGGGTCGGCAGTGAGGGTGCATTGTTAGGGTTACCCCAAGATTTAGAAGACCTGGTTCTCGCGCGGCTCCCCATTTCGTCCCTCTACAGTATTCGCCCTGTCTGCAAGCGATGGCACTCTCTCCTCACCCACCTTCCTTTCCTCACCCTTCGATCTGAGATTCAAGGTCAACAAGAGGCCACGTTTTTCCCTCTGGTATTCTGGAACGAAGGCAAGGCAACTCTACGAATTTCTCGTACAGGGAGCAGGCTTGAGTTAGAAGATTTAGAGTCGATTTATCCCTCAAATCTTAATCTAGAGAATGCGGGAGTTCAATCGACTGGCCCGGAAACTGAGACGGAAAGCGCAACGTGGTCATGGTTGGGTTACGACTCCACAAGGAGAAGATGGCAAACCCTGAAGCCCTTCACATCGCCCATTGATGTCAAAAGCGTCATTACAGGATCCAGGGGTCTCTTGTGCTTGCAAGGCGAACGATCCTTGCTGGTGGTGAACCCCATGACTGGAGCCCAAAGAGAGGTCCCTCTCGCGGAGAATGTGGTGCAGTTGGTGGTGAACACCGAGCAGAATTCGTTCAAGATTCTCTGTGCGGCGTCTCGGAAACGGACGAAGGTCTACGACTCTCAGACAGGGCTATGGACTAAAAGAGGACGACCCACCCCGAACCTCGCCTTGACAAATCACGTTGGAGCGTATTGCGATGGAATGTTGTACTGTGTTGCGAGAGAGGAGAGGAGCGGCATGTGGGGTGTGGTGAAGTACGATGTCGAAGGTGCTCGCACTTGGAGCGACTTGATCTTCTTCCCTTCACAAGTCGGGGAGACTTGCGTGAAAGCCAAGGTGATCGAGTTTGGCGATGAGATCTTCACTTTGATCGAGAAGGAGATCAGTGAGGATGACATTGGGGGACGGACGAAGAGCCTGTCGCTCTGGAAGCTGGAGAGGGCGTCGTTGCAATGGCGGCTTGCAGGGGTGATGCCGATGCTGTTAAGGCAACACCTCGTGAATCTGGACGACTTCGATTGTGTGGCCCTCAACAACCGGCTGTGCATCCTCAACAAAAGCTCGTTCAAGGCGGTGGCGTGCTTCATAGCCTCGGGGGTTGTGACGGCGTGGCAAGAGTATCCCCTTGATTCTTATTTTTCCGCTGATACTTCTCTCGTGGAGCGGTGCATCGTTCGGTTTGTATTTGAACCATACTTGTTGGTTTCGGTTTAGCTCTCATGCCTTTGCTTCATTATCATCAAAGAGATATTTTCTTCCGATACATGGGGAAAATATCTGTGTACAGGCAACGCTTGTGATCGTGGATGGTGGAGCCAGCTTGAGCCAAGGCACGGTATTGCTCAAACTTCACCTGTGCTGGTTTTGTAGATTATTAGAATGTCAATTGCCGCCATAGCCCTGTTGTGGAAGAGCAACGCATGGATTCTTTTGTCTAGATTACCGTAATCATGTTATTCAGAATGATCTTTGAATGGTCTCTGATCTCAAGCTGGGCCATTCAATTTGAGAGTTTTTTCTTCGGCCTAGTGTAGTGCTAGTTCTCTGGTATCATTTACTACCTATTGTAATAGAATATGCAAGTAATTCTTTGTACACGGATGTGCTGAATCATCCACATGAGAATGCCGAGTTTGACATTCAGAAGGGCTGGATTCAATCACATTTTTTTGAATTGGTATCTTCAGAATTGGATCTGTACAAGGGAGATTCCATGACCATCTCATCGCATCTTGGGGACTGTTCTCTACTGAGCGTCTACTTTGGCACAAGTCAGTGAAGTTGCTACAATGGTGGCAGTACATGAAGCTAGAGCAGTGGGTCTTTTTTTTCCATTTTGGAGTATGTCAGTTGTTTCTTCAATACGCACGTGATACTTTGGGTGATACTTGGTGATATTGATATCAGAACTAGGTACATAGGTCACATTTGGCTAATGGTCTTCAAATACAATAATAGTAATCTGGCTATTATGACTAAAAAAATGAAAAATTTCCTTAACAAAAAATAGCCCAACTTCTTTTGGATGTAGCCAATTGGTAAAAAATTGTGCATAAGAAAAACATCGAGCTAGAGCAATTAAGGTAACTATACTTAAATCAAACATATGTTTAGAATTGAACACTATAAATCCTTCTCTAAAACATATAGCCATCTATTCATAAGAGTCTAGGTTAGATTTTGGATATACCTATTTCTTAGCACTTTGAAAATTCATAATATATTTGTGTGGTATTCAAAAACACGCATTTTAAGAGGAAGGTAGAATCTTGCTTTGACTACTAATATGGTCCAACTTTTTTCTATATTCCAAGAATCATAATCATAATCAAATCTTTATTTACACAATTTTAGGTAGTATTCATTTAATTAAAATTGATGATTTTACATCCTCATTGTTCATTTATGATGAAATACAAGTTACATTGAAAAATCTTAATAATTTGTGTAGCACTAATATGCCAAAGTCATGCTATTTTAAATTAGTGCAAGCCCAAATATTATTCTATGGTATTAAATTTCCCAATTTAAAAATTTGCATGAAAAATCATTTTGCTTCCTCACTAATAGGATAAATCAATGGAATTGAATCATAATCCAAATGAGGTGTTGCTACTTCATTCCTACTTTGTACAAACACTAATTCAAATCATGAGACTTTTAACATTTTTTCATTTACACTTGTATAAAATAAAACATAGAATAGTTTGAAAAAATATCAAAGTTATGGAAAGAAAAAAAAGTTGTAAAGCACAGAGAATGCATGTACACAAAAATGGACTTCATTTTTTCATTTTCTTGTTGGTAAAGCATGAATGTAAGTCAAAGAAATCATTCAATCTTGTTCATCTATCCATTGTTTATATAATTACATCCAAATAATTACCTAAAATAAAATAAAATTCATTATAGAATTGACAAACCTTATATTTTGGGAGATGTGTTTGAAAATTTCATCCTCCTTTTCCTCTATTCTTTTAGTGTAAATAATATAGCCAACATCAAAATCAATAATTTTGGTGAAAGTTTGCTAAGAATTGTTTTACTAGTGTGCACTTGCATAAATTGTCAAAATATAATTGAATACATGTTTATATTTGTGTTCAAAGATAAAAGGAGTAAAAAAAAGATATGGAATACAAATTTATATTAGTGTGTTCACGCTCATGATATTAGTTGCATATGTAAAGCATGTGCATAAAGGGTTCAAATAAAGTCAGAAAGTTGTGTGCACAAACAAATATAATACACAAATATCTTCATTTATAATTTTATACTGATATAGTTTTATCTATTTAATTAGGAGGGATGAGATTTTGTCATCTTTCATTTTTCATTCAAGTGGATTGGTTGTAGTGGGTTTAGGGCTTGACTTGGAAGCATTGCATTGCAACATAATGGTGGTGAGGTAAACAAGGCAAGCCTAAAAATTTCCCTTTCCTAGTTGCATCCCTTATCTTTGCTTATTCAAAATTTGTAGACTAACATCTCTTATATTAAATGCATATTGTGTCGCAATATCATCTGTCATATTCTTGTCCACACAATTTTCATTCATTTGCTCTTGCCTCAAGGCTCTTGCTAATTCCTAATGACATTCAAGTCTTTTCTCAATGAAGCCTTGCAATTTTTTGAAACCTTTTTGATGTTGTTGCATTGCAACCTAGTATAATGTGAATGTAGATAAGGGTCACAATTGGAAAAGAAACACTCTTGGATATGCAAGTGCTAGACAAATCCACAATCATCCCCACTTCAAATTTTGAACCCAAATTTTAAATGAACCCAAATTTTGAGTCCAATTTTGCCTCGTTACGTCCTAATGTTGTTTAAAGTGTATTAATCCCTAAAGGACCGAGGCAAATTTGGGGGAGAAGTTGTGAAAAAATACCACTTTCTAGGATAATTGAGAAAAAATGAAAAGAATTTTTTTTCTTTCAAAATTAACCCTTACAAATTTGTAATAGACTACTCTAGGAATGTGTGGGAAAAATTCAGAAACTTTGACCGCATGGATTGAAAGATTATAATGTTTGAAGTGTTTTTTTACCAAGCCCGACAAGGCCAACACACTTTAAGTCGTCCTAGAATGAGATTTTTACACTACACATGGTGTTTGTTTTTTACATTTGCATCTTATATCATGTAAGTTACATAATTGCCAAATTTTAAAAGTAGAGGAGGAGTTTTGCACATGCTACCCAAAATTGCCCAAGCTGCTTGAAAAGTTGAGGGCAATATAACTTTTGATTTGGACACTTGATTGGAAAAAAAAATTATATTCCCACTAAGGGGATACATGTTCACACCTTGTGTCAAAATTTGAAGAACATTCATTAAAAAAATGACTTCATACACACCTACCCGAGATCACCTGCACATGTTCAACAGTCATTTGGTCCTTTAGGATTAAGGTTCACATTATGACAAGGAAGTATGAAATTTGGCTTGAAGGGGTAGAAATTGGTTTGAGAAGTCATGATTTTTCATCTATTCAATGAGCACCACTATGTGGGCGGGAATATGGCAAAATATATTACTTCCAAAGGATGACCTCTATAATCAATAACTATTTTATATTTATTACTTGCAAACCATTTTCAATCTTAAATGTAGTTATGGTTCTTGTATACTAAAGAAAATGTATATTTCTTCAAGCACATGAAGTTTAAGTTAACCCCTAAAGTCCCAAGGCCATTTTTTTGCCAAAAATCACTTAAAACTGCCATTTCTACTACATTTGTCCAAAAAACCAAAATAAATATTTTTCTTGGAACTGAATCGTAGGATCTTGAACTTTAATTGTTCGAGATTGTGTGGTAAAAATTTCATGAAGTTTGACCGTACAGATTGAGAGATGTGAGCATTCAAAGTTGAAAAAACAAATTTTTCTAAACACTGGACTGCAATTTGAGTTGACTTTGATCTCTGTTTGTGGAAAAAATGTGCACTTTAGAATTAGAATTTAAAATTTATTGTGTTGAAAAATTGAGTTGGGAGTCTAGGAAAAAAAATTCAAAAAATAACAACTTGATTTTCATACTTCAAAAAATTGTCAAGTAGAAGTAGGTCCAAGAATGAAAGAAAAACTAAATTGTTAATAGCTCTTAGATGGGATTGAAATACAATAATCCCAATGGTGAGATTGTTCTAGTTTTGAAATGAATCGTATAAGTTATTTTTTCAAAAAGATGTTTAGATTGACCGAAAAATAAGATTGTTCATAACTTTCACATCACTAATCAAAATGGAATGAATCAAAGCTTCAAATGTTATGACTACATCACACAACGGGATTGGTAACCGTTAGGGTTAGTTACAACCGTTAGGTTTTCAGGCAGCAATGCTTGGTACTTAAATCCAGTGAGGGGGAATTGTCCCTCACGTAACCTATTGTGAAACTAGAAGGACGTTGTGTGATTTACATTCTGTGTTCACGGATTAAACTGGTTCTCATTTCCTTTCAGTGTTTCGCTCAAAGTATCCTCCTCGCTAAACGGGTTGGAATTGACTCGTGCCAACGTGAAATACTATCTCAGGAATATCAGAGACTTTGTTCGTAAAGCGGAGTGTCGACGTGAAACCAGTCTTTGGAAATCTCACCGTAACATTAGGTTACGTCATCCTATTGTCCACGCTCCGCTAAAAGTGCAGTTACGAGCGAAGTACTGCCACACTGATCAGTCCGGGTTTACTTTAATTTTTAGGAAACGGTGATATCGGAATGGATCGAGAAGGGTCCGGTGCTAATGCAGGACCTCCGTTGTCGGAGGAGGTAGGATCAGATTGGGTAACGTTTATCCAACAGCAAGTTCAATCTGTGCTCCGTGATGCCATGCCGCAGATTGTATAACAATTATCAACCAGGTCGGTTCCGCTGCAAGATCCTGCAGGTTCATCGGCTACCAGGGCAGTGGTGGATCGAAACCATCCAGGGGACAATTTTGAAGGTCGAGAACTTAAGGTAGCATTACCGGAGAAATTCTCGGGCAAGAAAGGCGGAGAAGTATACAAGTGGTTTGCACAGCTCCGTTTGGTTTTTCGAGGAAGGCCAAAAACTTATCGTTATGACGAAGACAAAATTGCATATGCTTTATCCTATATGACAGGAGCGGCGCAAAATTGGGCGATGCCCATACTTCAGGCGCTCGATGAGGAGCGTCCTCATGATTTACTTCAAAATTATGATAATTTTCGGAATGCAATGATTTCAGTTTATGGTGACATGGATAGGAGAAGCAATGCCAAAGATCGCCTTGGAAAAATTCGTCAAACAGGTTCTGTGTCCACTTACATCTCTACCTTCAACGAACATGCAGCTCAGGTAGATTGGAATGAATCAAGCCTGATGGCAAAGTTCCGGGGAGGTCTCAAGGACGAAGTATTAGATTCAATAGCCATGGCCGAAACCCAACCATGCAAACTTCAGGAATGGATGGCTATGGCCACTCGCATTGATGAAAGATTATGGGCTCGACGCCAAGGTCGACGTCTTCCGTTTCTCAGTTCCAGTTCACGAGATCGTATTGTTACCTCTCAAGCGCCTCATAGAGATTCAGGACCTACACCCATGGAACTCGACGCAATGCATGTTTCAACCGCATTGGCAAAGACCGCTGCAGATCGCCTCGAGTATCAGAAACAGGGTAGGTGCTGGGGTTGTGGACAGGTGGGACATGTGAGATCAAAATGCCCGACTAATCCTTCAAAAGCACTATCAATATCAGCTTTGGGAACACCGCAGGACGAGGCTTCAGATTCGGGAAAAGGCAGAACCCGGGACTGAGCATAAAATCTCGGTACCCGGGTCCGATCCAAACTGCGGTGGCTACCGAATGGGGGTGGAGACTGGTTGGGCAGGGAGCAGGTTACCAATCGGGAGAGCAACGCATAACGGAAGCATAGGCAGATCAACTTGGAAGTAACAGCATAATCGACCCCATCGATCGATCTTTGGAGGGTTTCAATTCAATCGAGCAGCTTCAGTCGTCGGAGGAAGAACCGTCGGAGCCGCAGCAGCCTCTGTGCCTGCGAGCCACTATCGATCCGGATTCCCATTTAACCCTAGACTGTACTATTAATTCGATAGAAGCTAACAGTCTGGTAGATTCGGGAGCAACTGGGATTTTTGTACATCCCCAGTTCGCCAAGGCATGCCATGCAGATATTAAATTAAAAATTAAACCTAGAGAAGTAAGAGTAATTGATGGCCGAGTTATTAACTCTGGTCTGATTACGCATGAAGCAACTTTGGACCTCAACGTAGGCGGTCATCAGGAGGTGCTCATTGCCGATATCACAAACACAGGCCGGTACCCTTGTATTCTTGGGACGCCTTGGTTGAGTCGTCATGACCCTACCATTCGATGGGCTGAGAAGCGAGTCACTTTCGACTCCAAATACTGCTAGGAGATTTGTCTGCAACATTCCATAAAAGAACGAGTCAACGAGGAACGCCGCTGTCAAGGTATTTCGGTGCAAGAAATCGGATGTGAGACACCAGAGACCAAGCAGCCATCGACGCCGGCTGTTGTGGGAAAAGTCGAGCCAGTTGGCGCGCTGGCGGTAAACGATCGAAAAAGGAATTCAATCTCAAAAGGTAGAGGGGTCGGACTGGAGGCACCGAAATATGCCATGGTATCAACTGCAGCATTTCGTCTGTCTGCGAAGGAGGCTGAGCTATATGCTTTGCAAGTGTTAGACTTGATCAGTGACGATGATCTGGAAACACCAAAAGAAGGACAAATTCCAGTTCAATATCAGGATTTACAAGGAGCCTTCAGTGAAGAAGCTTCTAACGAACTTCCTAATCACAGTCCAGCTGATATGAAAATAGAATTCAAGGAAGGGCAGGAACCTAGAAACATTGGGCTACGTCCCATGTCACCAACGGAATTAGAAGAGCTGCGACGCTATCTCAAGGAGAATTTAGGGAAAGGCTGGATTCGACGGTCCAAATCTTCAGTTTCAGCACCAATCGTATTTGCCCGGAAGAAAGACGGATCTATTAGAGTTTGTGTGGATTATAGAAATCTCAACAAAGTTACGGTACGAAATCGCTACCCTCTACCATTAATACCAGAGCTCACTGATAGGTTAGTAGGGGCCATTATTTTTTCTAAATTGGACGTGAGACAAGCTTATCATAGAATACGCATGGCTTTGGGTCACGAATTTAAAACGGCTTTTAAAACCCGATATGGGCTTTTTGAATATTTAGTGATGCCATTTGGATTGACTAATGCACCCGCCCAATTTCAAGCACACATGCAATATATTTTTAGCGATCTCCTTGATATTTCAGTGGTCATTTATTTAGATGACATTCTTATCTTTTCAAAGAACTTAGAAGAACATCAAGTAGTGGTTAGAGAGGTCCTCCTACGTTTACAAAAAAATGGACTATATGCAAAGCTTTCGAAATGTCAATTTCATCGTCAGTCAGTGGAATTTTTGGGTATGATAGTCACATCAAAAGGATTTCAAATGTGCACAGATAAGGTGCAAGCTATTCAAGAATGGCCTACACCCACAACAATAAAGGAAGTGCAAGCATTTTTAGGATTTGCAAATTTCTATCGTAGATTCATTTATAATTATTCACAAATTGCAATTCCACTAACTAAGATGACACGCAAAGATCAGAAATTTGAATGGACCTCTCAGGTGGATAAGGCATTTATGGAACTTCGATCTCGATTTCTTCAACCTCCGTTGTTACTTCACCCAGATTTTGGAAAACCTTTTGTAGTGGAAACCGATGCATCAGATATGGCCACTGGAGGTATTTTATCACAAAAGGGTGAGGACGGGCATCTACATCCTTGTGCATATCGAAGCTCAAAAATGTCACCAGCCGAACAAAACTATGACATCTATGATAAAGAATTATTAAGTATTGTATTAGCTTTTCAAGATTGGCGGGTGTATCTTGAAGGCTCACCACATCATATCAGGGTAATCTCTAACCACAAAAATCTAGAATATTTTTTAACCACAAAGCAACTTAATAGACGCCAAGCTCGATGGTCTGAGTTACTTTCCGGATTTAATTTCGAAATTCAACATAGACTAGGGTTATTAAACAGAAGAGCCGATATGCTCTCAAGACGACCGGATATTACAAATAAAGATGATGAGGACTCAAGGCCATTACTCAAATTAGCCATGCTAGAATCGTGTGAATCTGTTTGCAATGACGCAAGCCTTATTAAGAGTATTAAAATAGCTATACATGAAGATGAAACTCTCCAGCCCATTTTAGCATTTTTTAGCAATAATCCTGACAAAGCTCCAATAGATGCTCGTCGCCGGTTCCAAGATTATAAATTAATCAATGGTATTTTGCATTTTCGAGGTAAAATTTTTGTCCCCCATGACCAGGAATTGCAACGTCAAATATTAAAATCAAGACATGACTCCCCTACGGCGGGACATCAAGGACGAGCTAAAACTATGGACTTGGTCGCTAGGAGTTTTTATTGGCCAACGATGAGACGTTATGTCCACCGCTATGTAGATGGCTGTGACTTATGTCAAAGATCAAAGCCTACGCATCATCCACGATATGGGTTATTACAACCAATTCCAGCTGCAGAATCCCCTTGGAAACGAATATCCGCTGACTTTATTGTAAAGTTGCCCAATAGTAAAGGCTATGACTCAATTTTTGTCGTAGTGGATAAAAATACAAAACTTGCTCACTTTATTCCAACTAATGAAGCGATTGATTCAAATGACACAGCAACATTATATCTTCATAATATTTGGAAACATCATGGAACTCCTGAGGAAATAATATTAGATAGAGGCCATGTTTTTGTATCCAAGTTTACAAAGCGATTGTATGAACTTCTCCGTATAAAACCTTCTCCAACAACGGCATTTCATCCTCAATCTGATGGCCAAACCGAAAGAATCAACCAGATATTGGAGCAATATTTGCGCATGTTCACGGCTAGAAGACAAGATGACTGGGCAGATCTCTTACCTATAGCCGAATTTGCATATAATAATTCCCTGCACTGGGCTATTGGATATTCACCGTTCTTTGCAACATATGGCTACAATCCTGCGTTATCAATAATGACACCCACAACAACAACAGTTCCAGCCGTGGAGCAAAGGATTCGTCAACTACAAGAAATACATGAAGAAGTCAAAACCTTAATTAAAATGGCCGGTGATCAGGCTAAACGAAATTATGATAGAGGTGTACAAAGACAACCTTCTTTCAACATTGGTGACAAAGTCTTATTACGTCATGACAACATTGCTACTACAGCACCGTCAAAGACCTTGACTTCAAGGTTTTTAGGACCATTTCAGGTAATATCAAAAATTTCAGATCTAGTCTACCGATTAAAGTTACCCAAGTCACTTCGAATTCATAATGTGTTCCATGTATCTCTACTCGAGCAGTATCGACCTGATACCATTGCAGGACGACGAACACATCCTCCTCTACCAATTGTTACTCCAGAAGGACACATTGAGTGGGAAGTTAAGAGCATTTTGGATTCCCGAAGAGTTGGCCGTTGGCGGAAGCTCCAATACCTTGTCGAATGGGAAGGATATGGCCCAGAGCAAAATTCATGGGAACCGGTGGAAAATATGAAGAACGCTCCAGACGTGGTAAAGGAGTTTCATAGACATAACCCTACGGCAGTAGGACCTCATGATTAGACTAGGTGAACTATATAAATCAAACAAATGAAGTTACTTATACCTAAAGGGGGGGTAATGTTATGACTACGTCACACAACGGGACTGGTAACCGTTAGGGTTAGTTACAACCGTTAGGTTTTCAGGCAGCAATGCTTGGTACTTAAATCCAGTGAGGGGGAATTGTCCCTCACGTAACCTATTGTGAAACTAGAAGGACGTTGTGTGATTTACATTTTGTGTTCACGGATTAAACTGGTTCTCATTTCCTTTCAGTGTTTCGCTCGAAGTATCCTCCTCGCTAAACGGGTTGGAATTGACTCGTGCCAACGTGAAATACTATCTCAGGAATATCAGAGAGTTTGTTCGTAAAGCGGAGTGTCGACGTGAAACCAGTCTTTGGAAATCTCACCGTAACATCAAATGTAGACAAAAACATAATCTTTGAGAAAATAAAATTTTAAAATTTTATTTTGAATTTTTGCAATATTTTTTGTGTTGCCCGCCGAGTTCACTTCTAGGCTTTTTGTGGTATAACTTTTGCTTCCGGGCACCGATTGAAATAAAAATTATATTCCCGCAAATCTTATCAACTTTTCTATCTGACAAAAAAGTTTCAAAAAATTAGGGTAAATTTTCAGCCTATACGAACCTGCCCAAATTCCAAATTGTCCCCCGAGGGGACAATGGGACTTTAGGGGTTAAACGGAATGGATGCCCCTCAGTCTTTGGAAATAAAGACCACTTCTAAGCACTAGGAGGTCACTACTTCTATACTGAACAATCAACTTGCTTGTATGCACAAACCATTTTTATTTTATGAACCAAGTATATGGGATGTTCAAACTAAACTCCTTATTTGAATGAAAAATAAGGTACAAATCTTTGAGTATCAATATGATTAGAACATCATATTTTGAATGTAAAGGATTGAATTCTTGTGAAAATCACAAAATAATCTACAATTGATTTTAGAAGAGATTTCCAATTTTGGCTTCAAATTTAATTGAATAATATTGATTAGTGTAGTAGTTGATTTAACTATGTGGAATTGTGGATATCATCTATGGATTATATTTTACAATTTTATTGAGAGTCATCATTAAACTATTATCCTAAATTATATTTTATAATTCATCTTCTCAATTATGGGAATATGGATTACTCCATGATCCTTAAAGGATTAAAAATAAATCCTCATAGCCACCTTCACAATTGACATATCTATGCAATGTAAATATTGGCAAGTGATTTGGAGCTTTTTTCCATGATTCAAGCCCTAACAAAGTGACAATACATAGAAAGTTGCATAATTTATGCCTATTCTATAAATACAATAATTTGTGAAAATTGGTGCAATTTTTTTTTTTAAATGAAATTTTTTATTCAATACTTCTATTGATTCTATATAAATTCACCAAAAAAATTCATGCTATTCAAATTTTTTTTGCACCTTTAAATGCATCTTAGTTTGTATCCTCCAATGTACAATATATTTGTGATTCATAAGAATTTTTTCTACTTCAAACTTTCCTTTGCTATTGGTATATTTGAGTTTATCTATTTTTTAAAATTCATTTGCAAAAATATATTGTTATTTTTCTTTATGTTCTTAAAATTTTCAAATTACTCATATTCAAGCTATTACCATAATATTTGATTTTATATTTGATTTTATAATGTTGATTGTTACAAGCAATTAGATAGCACACATATTGTAAAAGGGACAATTTTCTAGTCCCACTTCCCTCAAAGGTTAAATGACATAAAATTTTATAATATTCCAACTCTAGTACTATTTTACAAATTTTTAAGGTTAAAAATATAGGATAGCATATACTAAACGTTAGACTCACTTTGAATAGGCACACTTGCACAAAATGTCTCAACAATCATTAGTAGCTTTAGAAAAACTCTTCACCTCTCATTGATTGCCTATGAAAAGATGTGGGTATTGAGTTTTAAAATTGCTCATTGAAGGTCATTTTTTAAGTGTTGGAAGACGGAAATTGTTGCAATTAGGTGTTCTTATCTTAAACAACTCTAAATCTTTGATTAGATGATTTCCAATAAATAGAAAAGAGATTTCTAGCAAAATTTTAATATTTGTGCAAAAATGATAATAAAAAAAGAATTTTTGAATAACAAATTGTATTTAGTGAAGTGTCCATTTGTTGCAACTAATCTCTTGTGATGAGATTAAAAAAATTATATAATATAAATTGTAAAACTCAATATGACTTGCAATTTGAATTTTGAGTTTCATACATTGTTTTATTGACACTTCTTCTTTTGGAGCAAGATGAACTAATCCCTAAAAGGCTCTAATGTTTAGGCCCCAAACCACTTTAAAATACTTGTACCCAAAGTAAGGCTAAATTCTTCATTTATATTTATTCATTAACAAATCCAACCATAGAATCTTTTAGTTGACTTATGTAGAAGATTGTTGGAACCTACTTAGGAATTACCCAACTAGTATAAGTTCGTTCCGAGGAAGTCATTTAAATAGGATTTGACACTAAGCTACACCTAGTAGGTCATTGCAACCAAGATTTGTAAAAGAAATTCATTAATTATATGCAATTAGTTATCCTCTCGATAAATCTAATTGCCAAATTTGTCACTCCACTCTTAAAGGCCACAAGGGTAAGGATTTCTCCCAATTAATTCTTTGATTCTTTATTCTTTATTCATCTTTTTTTTTTCTTTCTCTTTATTTTCTTTAAATACTTTTATCTCCAATTCGGCTTTACCACTGCAGCTTTAGCCTCCAAATAGGATTTTTAGTATACAACACCGTAGACTGGCAGCAACTTCCAAATCGGTTTTAGATCTTCACACAAGCTTTGTATGAGCCTTAGCAAAGGTACAATTAGATACTTTTAAATACCAACTTGGACTGAATCTACACTTACTGATCTTTGTCTTCCAAATAGGAACCCGTAACCTCAAATCTCACCAACTTAGAATCCTTTTTCATTTACTCATTTATTTTTATTCTCCATAAATATCATTTTGCTCGGAAATATTTTTTTAAATAATTCTTTAATTTATTCTAACCCATTAGGACATTCTTTCCAATTCAGCACATCTTACAAACTTTTAATTCAACTCCAAATTGAAATTCTATTACAATCAACCCAAATCAATACCAAATTGGATCATGCACGCAAATCACATCCAACATTTACATAACCATGCTAATACACATCCAAATTGAAATGAGATAATTTATTCACTCATTGTCATTCACATACAATTCGGATTCATAAATTCAATCAATTACACAGATTGGAAAAATTAATTCCCTTGCATTACAACAACCATTGTTCAAGATATTTCTTTCTATCACATGCCTAATTGGTGAACAAATCACCTTTTAATATTTATCGGATTTTCAAAGTCTCACAGATCTAATCCATAGCTAAATTAATCTTATAATTTTGACTATACCAGTTTGTAATTTAGCTTTTCTAATCTTCTCCTAATTGGATTCTTACAATAAATTACTACAAGACTTTCCAATTAGATCTCACAATTCCCACAGCTTAATCCTCACAAAGATTAAACATTTCCACTCATATTCTAAAACTCATGAACTTTCAAACATTCCAAAATAGGAAGAATTAATTCCATCTTTGCCCTCACACACAGACACATCTCAACTTGGACACAAAATACATACAAGCAAAACACATACACATAAACACAAAGAAAATCAAACACAACACGACTGGCTAGGACACACATTGGCATACTCTCAACAGTGGGTAAGAAAAAGAGAAGCAAAAATCACACCTAATAGGAAACAGGGAAGATGAACTCAATTGTAACAACCGAATTGGCATGCCAATTGACTCAACCAACATCCAACTTGGATCGCATACATACACTGACTACTTGGAAAAAATGGCTTACTAACGACCTGACTCACTCCCACAAGGGCTGAAATGAACCCATCCAACTTGGTTAAAAAGAACTTGGACCAACCACTAACTCTCAACTGAAAACACTCACAAGATAAACTATCATCCTAATTGAACTTAATACCTTCAAAACTTTATTGAATATTACTCCAATTTGGTAAAATATATATACCAAAAAAACCCAAATTGGACACCAACTTAGAAGAAGTATATTCAAAAACCAACAAAAAACACACAAATATACACAAAAAAGTTCAAAAATTAAAGCCAATTAGCTCATTTACAACTTATTAGAATATATCCTGACACTTTTCAAAAATTTAAGAGTAAGAATTCTTACCAATTGCAAGATCATGATATTTGAATTTTAAAAATAAATACTTTTACCTCTATTAGGTTTCATCTTTCAAACTATTTACCCCAAAACCTATACATCTTATAACTTACAACTCTTTAAAATATTTTGAAAAAGTATGTTGGAAGGATTGTTGCTAGAAACACAATGCAATTTCTATAGCGTTTGTCTTAGTATTCGTTGTACTATGAATTTTTGAAAATAATATTTAAAAATAAATTAAAATATGGATAATTAATATAACACTAGAAATAACATGTCACCAAAATTTCAGACCTAAAAAAATATAAGTCAAAACTTATTCACAGAAAAGAGTGACAAAATTTTTAAAGAAAATAGACTCTTTGACGTTTTAATTTGTAAAATTAAGGAAAAAAAATTTACAAAAAAACTAAATTTTTATTTATTTTGGAGGACATCATAGTGATGAGATTTCACCAAAAAATGATCTTGAAACCACCTTCTACAATGTTTAGAAGTGCTCATACAAAGGAGTCCTATTTGCATGGACATTGAGGACATAAAATAATGTATTTTTAGATGCCCCTTTGTAGAAGCATGCCCACCTAATTTCACATTAATTTCAACTCTAGATCATTCAATTTGGGTACTCCAAATATGGTGAAAACCCCTAAACCTCAAATTGTGACAAATAATTGAAATTCACTTTTAAATTTTGAATATTTTTAATTTTTTTTAAAAACTATAGAATTTGATTAATATCAAGTTATCTCCAATAAAAAATTGATATTCATTGGACTTGTACTTCAAAAGTTATAGTGGATGATATCAACATCATTCCAATTGTGATTAAAAATAGGAGCGGTGTTTCTTGCGACTATCCAAAAATGCATATAAAAAAATTCAACCAAAAATAACCAAAATTCATGCTTGGAAAAAATTATAAATAAAAGAGGTAAAGTATGATTTAGAAATACTAAATTATTAAGAGTTTAGCTACTAAAAAAAATTTCCTTCAAAACATTGAAAATTGAGTTAAAAAAAAGGAATTCAAAAACTAGTTTTGGATTAGTTGTTGAATCTTAACATTTTGATGGACATCTTGATGTTTTGACAAGCATCTTGATGTTTAAACATGACATGACAATAAAAACCTTGGTATGAACAATTTTTTTTTACTTTTATGCTTTTGTTGCACTTGCTTACTTGCTCTTGTTTGGTTTTTACATAATACTAATTTGAAGAGCATGGAAAGAGGGAAACAAAAGTTCATTTCGATGAATTTTATGTCTCCACAAATTAAACACTTCATTCTAGGCTAAAACATAGGATTTTTTCTCATGGCAAGAATCAAACGAGAGGGATTACTTTAAAGTCCACTACTATTGTAGTTAGATTATACACTAGAAAAAAATTCTAAATGCAAGCTTTGCATCGTTGGGTTAGTCAAGTTGAAGAAATCACAAAAGCCTTGCCTCCTTCATTTTTGGTAGATGATGTTAGTGATGTTGTGCTAGAGAGGTTGGAAAAACATATAAATTTGTTGGAACATGATAGAAAAAGGTTGAAGAAACTTTTTCATTGATTGGAATAGGATGGAGGGAGGTTGAAGAAACATGTACATTCATTGGAGCAATATACAAGGATGTTCCTTTTCTTTTGGGAAGATGGTCAACAATTATCCTTACAAGCTTTATAGACAAACTTCTTTAATTGTTTTATGATTATGTTGGAAAAGACAGTTTGAAAAGTGATGTAAATGGCTATTTAGCCATGATGCAGAAAACTTTGTTGACAACGGTGGAAACCTAGTTTTATTGGGGAAGGAAAATATTCGAACTCATATTCGAATTAATAGGGCTACATTTATATTTATGCAGAAATTAAGGCATATATTCAAATCCACAAGCAAAGTGGCATGCTGTAGTGCAAAGCCCATATAAGTAGCATATGCTCTTGACAAGTTGCCAAATGTAGATGTTTCAATGTACAAGCTAAGTATTTGAAACTTGTTTTGGAATGTATCCCAAGGATATGATCAAAATTCTTGAAGAGAAAGACAATTTTCAAGTGACTCTTGGAATCATTCTCCAAGTGATATTGACACCTACTATGGTACACATGGTCTAGATTGGCCAAACGCGTTGACACATTCATACTCATTCATGGTAAATAACTATTGTAGTTCATTTTGTAGTGCAGTATTTCAATTTTAAACTCACATTGAGTTTGCTTGATGAATTTGGCATGATCCAACTTGATGGACTTGCAAAGCTAGAATTTTCTATCTTGACATTGGAATGTCCGTCATCACTAGTCAGGGAAGCGTCCTAATGCATCACAATCATGTCTACCAAAAAAAATTGGTAGATGTGATCTAGATAGATGCTAGGGTTGAATCTTGACATTCTGACGGACATCCTAGCATTTGTCAGGGATATAACGTAAAAGGAAACTTCTAAAAGAACTTCTTAGATTAAGAATAGAGTTTTCTAAAGTAAAAGTATAACTTCTTAGGTAGTAGTATATAAGGATGTCAAGACTAATACATTGTTTGTTTATTTTTCTAAAAAAGAGAGATGCTTACTCAAATGAAGATAAAACAATAGGCTACCAGGTGAAGAGGTTCGAACTCTTGTTGGAAGCTTGGGACTCATTCGGGTCGAGGTTTTAGGGTTTGGGGTGTGCAAGGCAAGGGGAGGGGTGCAACCATGCTTGGGGCGAATGGATCAGGACAATGTGAGCTTTGGGGTGGTGGTGCTAGCGCAAGAGAAGATTTATAATGAAGTTGTTAGGGCATTAGGGGATGGCCAGGTGGTGGCAGTGCCAACCGATACATTATATGGCCTCGCGTGCGATGCAAGCTAGGCGGCGGCAATTCAACGTGTATACAAGATCAAGGAGCGGAAGCTGAGTAGCTCGTTGGCAGTTTGTGTGGCGGATGTAGACCAAGTGGACATTTATGCCAATACAATGCACTTGCCACCCGGGTTGTTGGCATTGTTGTTACCGGGGGCGGTGACATTGTTGCTTCCAAGGTGCGATAGTGGTAGACTCTCGTTGTCATTGAACCCCGGGGTGATGAGTATTGGCATTCGCATTCCAGAGAGTGGATTTATCCGGGGCTTGACGAGGGCGTTTGGTGGGGCGTTGGCGTTGACGAGTGCCAATACGAGTAGCCATACAAGTACTGTCCGGATCGAGGAATTCAAGCATCTTTGGCCGCACTGTGCATTCGTTTTTGATGCGGGTAAGCTGCCTGGGGGCCGAGCAGGATCCACCATTGTTGATCTTTCCCAAGAACGGGTGTTCAAAGTGGTTCGGCCTGGCAGCATGTTGCAGAAAACCAGAGAAACCCTCATGGCATTTGGGTTGCGAGAGCTGTTGCTGTCATGATCAATTTTTGAATTAACTTTGCGATTAGAGGACCACGTTTCCTTGCCAGGTGCAAGCACATTTACATACTAGAAACACCATGGGACGTCTTGGGGTCATACTCCAGAATATTCTTGAATGTGTGGAGTGATCACTTTACCCAAAAAAATTTATGCTAGTGCAATTTAGATTGAATGCGGTGTTTCACCTTGAGTTTTGGATCTCTAGGACGGGGGATTTGAAGGTGTAAACCCTAAACCAGGAAATCATTTTGCAACATGCGGATTCAAATTCTCAATTAATGCCTTTTTCATAGGATCTGAGTTCCCGTGTATGATCAGTTCAGTTGTATTTGTTGCTATTCAATTATCAGTTTGAATGCAAGGTCAGGTTTCCATATTGATTTCTCTGGGAGGTACTAGTAATCCTAGATTATACGGAAACGGTATGAAGCAGAGTGATTTCAGTGATTCGTGCTCGTTCATGATCATGAAATTGTAACCTCCGGTTAAGGGATTGAATTACTTGGAATTAAAATAAATAAATTGTGAGGGCATTGTCTCATTGGTCATAAAATCTTTGAAGACCATTTGAACATACTTTTAAATGGCGGAGCCGAAGGTTATGTTGGAAGGAAGGTTTGCCTTTGGAGTTTGTCATCATTGCAACCTAAAAAAGAGGGAGATAGGGCAGAAGAATCAGTTGAATTTACCGAGTCCCTTTTAGAGGCCGAGTCTCTCTGCAGATTATTATAGTCTCGCTTTAGAGACTCTGTCTGTACACCTTGTAAAATAAGAGGCTATAGCTGTAACACTTACACTGAGGGCCCATATTCTGTCTTTCCTATTTAAGAACCAGATTATTACACCGGCAGTTTCGTAAAGCTAAACACCCTTTTCATCATCACAGACAGCCTGGAGATCATGCCTCCCATATTGCAAAAAATTGGAATATCGGTTGGTCTCTATTCTTCGACATTTAGAGTAAGAACATCCATAGCATCTCATGTTTTGGCTCCAAGTGAGCCATTTTCAACAATCTGTATATATATAACTGGTGCATATTCTTATCAATGTCACATGATTGTGCCCCAGCTTCAATATATACTTTGTGCAGAATGATATCCAACAATTCATATCACAAACTCTTTGAACCGTCTCTCAAATGCCATGATCACATGATCTTGGCGCTTTCAGAATTTCCAGAGGTTGACCATAATGATTACAGGTACTAGGAATATTTACAGTTCATATATTTCATTCAGAACCCAACAATCAGTTACAATTCAATTCCGTCCAGGAAACCTTCCTGAACATTCATAATACAAAAGATATCAAAAATATTTTCTACTATAATTCCCTTATCCATGAATGAAAGATGTCCAGTCACTTCACCACCACGTGTAAAGGACCAATTTTTGGCAGCAATCTGCTCAGCAATAAGGTATACAATCTAAAAGCATACTACCATATTTTGAGATCATTTTTCAGAGAAAGAAAAATAGATGTGAAACCTAACACAAGTAGTTTTGTATTTTTCCAAGCATTTTTGAATTACTTATAAATTTTCAAAGATTCAGGGCATAGGCACCTATTTGTGACCATAGGTCACCTTATATCTGTCCACTTGCAACTTGTAAAGAGATGTGCATAAATCAAAGACAATGATTGGCTCTTGCAGTAGAAAAATAATTTTTCTTCGATGCATTCAATTGCTAAAGTGGTCCATTTAAGGATCACCCCATCTCCATTCTCCACCTAAAAATAGGGGCGGTTTAAAGAAGATGGGCACTTTTAGAGCATACTACGTTAAGTTAACTCACAACTTCTAATTATTTGTGACTTGTTTTTAAATGCAAACAACCTCCATACATAAAAGCCTAGGGTTGATTTAGGAGTTCGAAATGCACATTCTAAGAGTTTAGAATCCCCTTTCAATTATGAAGAATAATCAACAACATCCAACAAAATCTTTCACAATTTAATAATATAAACCATGCTTCCAACCCTTATTTGAACACATTTTGGTGTTGCTCCCTTAGCCAATAAGATAAGCATATCGAAAATCCTAAACCACTACTTGATCAAATTTTTTCAACTATTGCAAATTTCCTTAACACATTAAGTCCTAGGTAACCTAAAACTGGTTTCTTGAGTGAAAAAAATACAAATAACTCAAAATTTGAGAAGGATTAGAAGTGAATTAAGAACAAAGATCAATCATTTATTTGATAGAGAATGAATCCAATGGCCAGCCAATTTGGAAAGTACAATTGCACACAATAGTTATCTAAATTTATACTCATGTATCTCTGCTAATCTCCATATATAATATATCAAAACGTTTAGACAAAATTGAAAAAGATGTGTCCCTTTTGCATCTTGAATAACATTTTTAGTGTAGATTGTTAGATATTTGTGAGGATGTTTCTATTTGGGTTACATTCTTTTGGTGGTATTTGTATAAGGGGGATGGTAAATGGTGGTTTGATGTAGTGAGTGTCTTTGAGTTGTAGTTTGTAGAGATAAATGTTCAACTTAGTAGACATATGTTGGTTTTGTCATTGTTTATAGTATTGATGTAAGAAGTATAGATTACAATTTGAGATGGTTTGATTTGTGTCAATCAATGGTTGATCCAGGTTGGTCTATTTGGAATGGGTGAAGTCATTGGATTGTTGCCATTCACATTTGTATTTGGCCAATTTTTTTTAATGATTTGGAGATGGTTGGTTGGTGAATTTTGGTCAAATCATAACTTATTCTCTTTGGTTAGAATGTTAGAAAATGGTTTGAAAATATATAGAAAAAAACTTAACCAAAAAAGCTTTCAAATTCAACTTTAAAAAAATTATACAACAAAAGGTGGTTCATGATGAAAGAAAAAACTAAATCCCTAATAATTTTGCCAAGAAACTAATAATTGTCAATCTCAAAGGTAAAAATGATTGTTATTGTAAAAAGTTAATAACTTTTTTTTCTATTTTTCTTTCAAAATTTTCAAAATTAAGTTCAAAAAACAAGTTTATATATTTTTTCTACATTCATTGACCACAAAATAAAAGTCTTCATAACTTTCATTTCATTAGTTCAAACAAAATGGATCCAAGGTTTTTGTGTAGGTACAACTCTCTATTGTCAAATAAAATTCACTAATATTTTATTAGAATATATTTATTGCTACCATTTTGATATTGATATTTTTTTAAAACTAATAACTTTTGCAATATTTATTGGAATGATGTGAAACAAAGCTTCACTTGTAGAGTATGATGTTTAGAATCTATTGTATGAAAATTCTACAAAAATTATGAATGTTTATAGAGCCTATCTAAATCCTCAAAACAATAAAAAAAAGGTTCTTTAGGGATTAAGAAAAAACAAAAGAAAATTCACATTCATATCATAGCATACTAAAAAAATTAAGAACTTACATTCTATAATCCAAAGATTATAATGATAGAAAAACCCATACAAAAATCTCCTAACAAAAATAGAGAAGCTCCAACTAAGATATTTTGATTAAAGGTGCCCACAATTTAAATTGACTAAAAATGATATTATACTTCAATAAATGATCTTTGCACAACAATTGTCAAACTAGATTTTGGAGGGGAGCTTGAAGAGCTACTTTTAGAGAAACATGTACATTTGAGGACAACCTATTACATCACCAAAGGATGCCACTTTTGGATTTTCTCTAAATGATGGATGAGGGGATGAATTTTGAGCATTTTAAAAACTTTGGGGAATCTCACTTTTGTTGGTTGCTCCCTCATTTGCTAATGGTTTCTCTCAAGAAGTGTCACGAGCAACGTATCTTCCCCTTCAAAATCCAGTTTTCAACCCCCCTAATTTCGCTGAACACCATGTTGACAACATGATCTTACTTTAAGATTGGTACCCTACTGTACCAATAGCACATAGACCAGGAGCTTGCTGATTGTCTGCC
Source organism: Rhytidiadelphus loreus (assembly GCA_947034895.1). NCBI lineage: Eukaryota > Viridiplantae > Streptophyta > Bryopsida > Hypnales > Hylocomiaceae > Rhytidiadelphus > Rhytidiadelphus loreus. The sequence goes on from OX344764.1 coordinate 24,746,215, forward strand.
ACCAGTTCACCAGAGTTATAAACCTGCAGCTGTTGAACCCTTGAATAACACTTCCATCGCCCGCGTAGTGACCGGCTCCTCAGCAGTCCAAACTGGTAGGAATGTCTCTTCCAACCTCGGACTTAACCTTCGACCTTGGACCAACCGTAACATAGTTTAGGACAAGTAATATTAGAACAGAAGCGTGGGTGAATTATAGCAGCTCATTATCTTTATCAAAACGAAAAAAAAAGAGCCTAAAATTGTGTTATAAAATGACTGAAGCCTAGATTTTGTAGCAATTGTGTCTACTGCCGACATACGGTACACCTATCTGAGGAGGGTGGAGTACGAACGTATTTACAGGGGAAGGTGGTGAAGTAATCTCGACGCCTGCCTCGATACGGCAAATAAACGATGCAAGGAAACCACTAGGTTTATAAAAGATTGACTAGCGTATAGAGCCTCATGAAGGTGAAGTGTCGATGCTGACGTGACGAACTGGAGAAGGCCAAAGATAACTCCAGCTCTGTTTAATGGAGAAAACAGACACAAATTAGAGGATAGTAATGTCCCTACAACCAAAACTGAGGTAACTTCCATGACCACTTCCGATTCTACGCCAGCCGCACAAAATGAACTTAGGAACTACAAAACCATTTCTATCCATCTACGACTTCATAACCATCTGTAGCTGGCGTCTTGGGATCCATTGACACCACAGATGTTGTGTGGATAACATCGAATATCTACGCTGAAACGCAAAGAGCAATATCCTCCCTAATACGTATTTATATCCTACGCTGCTCCACATGTGCCAGAACAAAGAAATACAAACAGAGAATATGCTGCAACTCAAAGATAAGAAAGAGCGCAATCAAAAGCTTATGCAAGTGATAGTCATGCATTTCGTAAGGAAATACATCTATTTATTTAAAACAAGACAAGAAGAAACGTAGCCGACCTCCTCGACAGGGATGTTAAATTGACATAGCTGTTCCTCAGCCCACTGTTCTCGTTCATCAGCAGATGGCCCAGCTGGAAGAAAACGATCTATTCCAACAATCTGCAAGGTGTTGTTTCCTCCAGGATCAGGCGTAATCATGAAATTCTCCCCACCACTGCAAAGATCGCGAACTTGAAGATCGCTAGCCTGGGGGCTGAAACCCTGTAATTTACATGTAAACAGATATTAGAAGATAAGGGAGCGCCGAATCGAGACGTAAAAATACTTCAAACGAACTTCTTTACAAAAGGAAATGGAGCTAAAGCAGACACGTGCATTACAAAGGTAGCGGCATAGACTGACCTCCATAGACACTTGAATTATTGGTTTGCTTGACTTGTCCCCATCCGCACTGCCACCATACACTTCTGGGCGAATGTCTTCTACATTCTTTTTTAATCGGCCAGTCAAACTCGGAACGACTTCTAGAGCTTCAGAAATGAATCGATTCCGTAAAAGACCTTCCTCCTCGCCATGCGACATAGGGGTTTCAATATTCTTCACACCAAAATCACTTGCCGGATAATAGCTCCCTTGGAACCCAGCATCCTGAAACTCCAAAAGCCACCACAAATATATAACGGAGAGGTCAAAAGAACTTGCGTGTACGATGAGAGACCGCTTACTGAGAATCTACACATGCTGCAGACACACAGTAAAGAAGCATGAGAACTTACGAAAACAGGAAGAAAAATAAATTTAGGAGCAGCCATTCACCTCCATCGAAACCTTTCTGAGTTGATTCTGCGGATACTTAGTCAATATACCCTCGGGCAGTCGTGAAGGAATTTCCTGCAGACTTCGTCTCGGAAGATTGCTTCTCGACTCGAGCGACAGACGCTCATTCATTTCTCGATCTAAAAGCAAACCCAGCGCCAAATTAAAAAGGCAGTTCACGGACTTGCAAGAGGAAGGTTGCAATAGCTCGTTACGTATATCATGAGCCAAAATATTTGCAGGAAAGAGCAAGGAGAAGGTCCTTCTCTTGGACGAGTCTCACCTACCAGCAATCTATGCAAGTGCACCCATGAATTGACAGTTCCAATGCAGGGCGGAATTTGCCAACGAACACAATCAAGAAAATAAACTGGCATGCAAAGGGCTCTCATCCACCGACGTAATGTGAACCATGTGATGATTTTGTACCTTTCAACTTGTTTTCAAATAAAATGAGCTGCTGCTTCAACCGCTTGAACTCCGGTAACATATCTGGATATCTGTAAGCCCGGCACTCCATATCGCTCATTGACTGATTGAGTTCATCAGGACATTGACGAGAGCTGGGAGGTGGACGACCTTCGGGATTATCTGCGAGGATGGCCAAATGAGCACTACAATGAAAGAACGACATCTTAAGTTTTTTACATCCCAACATAAAAGATTTATCGAATTATATAAAACGTATCAATTTCCCGAAATCACCCTTCAAAGATACGAACGGAACCAGCATGTGTTAGGTAGAAATCAGGGGGCGCCCTTCGTCTGCACTGCCTTAATAAAAACATCCTAACAGGGGGACGGGAATTTACCTAGCTGATTCAATGTGTAACTTCCCAGACCAAGGGTAAAACTCGGAGGAACCCCGGGTGACCTCTCGCTGCGTACACTCCCGAGCGGAACATTTTGCAAGGAGGAGTCATCCGGAGGACGCGACGTGTTGGCGACACCTTCCGAGGCAGAATCTGGTCCACTGCCCTCGCCCACTTGCATGTCATCAGTATAATCCGCCTGAGTGTCAACACCCTGCATACAACCAAGTTAAGAAAGCCCTGAAGTGACAAAAGCGTCACGCTAAAATAAAAGTTCCAACTATCTCCACAGAAAACCCTAACCACCGACAGAAATCCGCCAGTCGGCACAAAACCAAAAAAAAACAGACTAAAAACCAAAACCGAGTTCCCAGAACTCGATCCCTAACAAACAATTCCAACAGAATCAAACGTCAATTCCAAGTTTCCAACCACACCTGGAACTGCAAGTAGATTCTTTCGGCGTCGTCCAACTGCTCCGAAACAAGCTGCATCAACGTCGACTGCTTCTCCGGCGGCTCCAAATGTCCAAACCCCACAGGGAGCGGCGTCAAGGGTCGAAATCTCTCGGAGACGCTCCGAAACATCTCAAACTTCTTCAACACGGCACTCTCGGACTCTCCCCGACACACTTGCTCGTAGCACTTGACGTAGTACGAAAACAGCTTCTTCTTCACCGGGGACCGAAGCCCCGTCTTGTTGAGTCGGCAACTCCACCCGCGCTTGTCGTCGAAACGTACACAATTGGAAGTCATCGCGCGGTCACTACATGCCCGGGGAGCTTTCATCGTCGCTAGCTCTCGATCAAACCCCTCTCAACTTAACCAAACAAGAAATGGCAGCAACAAACTCTAATTACCACCAAATTTTCTGTACCAAAGATCTCCGTCTGCACTGAACCTTTCTGTCCTGCAATCAGGTTTTCCGTTCTGTGTAACAAAAACTAGTGAAACGTGAAGCAAATGTGGGGATGGCGACGGCGAAGGCGAAGGGGAAGGGGAAGAAATCCGCCTATTTATACCTCGGAGTACTTTGGAAGACCACGTCTACCGACAGAGCCCGAGTGCAGGGAAGCTTCCGATGTCTGCTGAGAGTGTCTGTTAATTGGGGTTAGGGAGCATTGGGAACAATGGGAACGCCTTCTGCCACCTGTCATTTCGATTTCTAAAGTCGGCCACACCTCCTAAACATTCACCACCGACCTAGCTTCTTCACTTTTACGGTAGGCCAGCCCCCCTCACTGCCCCCACACGGATGAATGGAGGATGAGTTGTAATGGATGAATGAAGATTCAGTTCTCCAGGTCGTTCTCTGTGGACTTTCTCCAACCGTTCCCAATTCCCGTTCTCAGAATTTGTTCCCAATGGAAGTTCCATCGTTCCCAATTTGGAGAGGCAGATCTTGGATAGATGTAAATCATTCTCTGAATTTGCATGTGGACTGAAGGTTTTCACAAGGCAGGATGTTATAGATTTCTTAGATAAGGACAAATGGGGGAGAGCAACTGAAATTTTTATTTATTTTTTGACAAATGAGGAATTTGTTAAGAATTTTTGAAGTGTGATGTCCAATGGGCCCCAAAACCAACTCAAAAAGTATATCCATAATGATCGTCTTGTTCACCTGCTGAAGCAATCACAATATTTTCTAACATGGTCGAAGTATTCCAGACTCCATCACCATCATCAAAAACATTGATTGTGGCCACTAAACTCAACAAACACACTTCACAACGAAGTGTGCCAAGTTGCCAATTGTTCTCACAACTATCCATTCCATCACCAACAGCACGCCCGCCGTGTTTCTGAACTACCGTTTCTCATTTCGTGCGCTGCGAGCTTGCTTGTGAATTCTCCGAGGTCGCTAGCTCGGAGATTGAAAAACTTTCAAACGATGGCAGTTGACGTAGGATGGTTGAATGCACGAGCTATTGCTAGTGAAACACTAGTGCAACCCCACTCATATTGCTCTCGAATTGTGACTCGTTGCTTTGTTTTCCACAAGGATCAAACAGTCTTTAGATCAAATTGGTTTCTTTCTCATTGTTTTGGACGATTTCTTATGCAATCTTTCACGTTGATGATTCAGGTGCGTACTGACGACGTGTATCTTGATTTCTCTTTCATTGAAGACACAGCGGTGGTGATTGGCAGCAGGACTCGGAGATGAGGTACTAAATGGGATTTCTGCATATGTACTGAAGAAACATGGATACTTATATTACATGGATACTTTACTTTTTCTTGAGGTTTATATTCTTGGGGTTGGATGGACTCTTCTTACATTGTTGTATTGTTACAATGTTTGAGAATGTTATGTGGAGTGCACAAGGATTAGAATATTTTTCCTTATTCTGTAAATTCATCCTCCTTGGCAACTTCAGGGGCTCAATTCAACTCCTGCTTTCTCGTCGTGATTCCCTCCAATGAAGTTCTCCCGTCCCCTGAGCTTCTCCGTCTGCCCCTCTCTCCGTGAGCTTGATTGGCCAACCGTCTCTCTTGTGTGCCTGACGGAGGCCTGATTGCCGCAGAGTGCCTGCCTGCCGCAGCCATTCATTCATCATTGAAGGCCTTCAAAGGAACGGGCAACGAAATTATGGTTTGGGGACCGCCCCGTCCTAGTGAGTGTGACTCCAGGCACTTCTTCTCGCTCTTTCACGCATCCGCAGCAGCTCGCAGCTATGGCGGAAAAGGCGTGCACCGTGCGAACCAGGAAGTTCATGACCAACAGGTTGCTGGCCAGGAAGCAGTTTGTAAGCACTGACTCGCGTTGTCCATCATTTGACACGAATTTAAATCACCGTTACTTGTGGTTGGGTTTAGGGTTTGAGGTGAGATTAGGGTTGCACTCGGTTCGGATGTTGGGGCTGCCTTGTTGTGCAGGTCATCGATGTGCTTCACCCGGGTCCTGCGAATGTGTTCAAGGTGAGTCTCTGTGTATTTTGCACTTTATTTCCCGTTTAGGGTGAAGCACAGGTTGACATATGAGTGCGGAGGAGTTGAGGTTCAAATTTGTGTCCTATTTTTTGCCCAGGAATTAAGTGAGAACTCGCAGCGCAAGCTGCGCAGGCTGCTGGAAGAGGAGGAAAAGAAGAAACCGTTTCGTGCAGGAGGAAACAATGAAAGAAAAACTCCAGCGAGCTATGAATTATAAGCGAGCGGGGCTTCCAGTTCCTTCCAACATACCTCTGTTTCGAGAAAGGCCTGGTCGCCAACATGATATGGAAGAAGACCAGGATCTTATGAAAGAAGAACCCGAGCTAGTGAAAGGACGCGCTTTGCAAAAAGGAAGGATTCAAGTCGACGGTGTACGTTCCGTGGAGAAAAGGGAGTGGACCTGCTTCGAGTCAAGTGAGATCTGCTCCAGAAATTGCAAGCATGGGTATGGACATCATGGACAGCCCTCCGAAAGCTAAAAACTTGAAGAGGAAAAAGTTCAGCGTTGGAATGGATCCAGTTACTGTAGAAAATGACGACCTAGAACGTGGAAATCCTGAAAAAAAGAGGAGGACGAGCAGTTTTTCAGATAATACTGCTCCAATACCTGATATCGAGATGAGTACTTTAGTTGAATCTAAGGGTGCAGCTTCTTGTGTAACTAGCTCACCTTTACTGGGCATTCCCAAGAGTAAGAAGAAAAAGAAGGAGAAAAAGAAGGTTGCTCAAGAGATGGGTTTGGTCAAAGATGTAGAAAGAGAGGCAAGTCCTGTTAATGAGATTGACGACGCAGATAGAGCAGCGGTTGAGCTTGAAGATGTCTTGCCAATTTTAAGAGCTTTTTAAGAGCTCATGATATGTACCTTAAAAGAAGCCCTTGATACACAATTTGCGAAAGGAGATTTGAAACTTCGGAAAGTAGTTGTTCCCATAAGTCGACCGGAAGATGTAGTGAAGGGACGAGAGAATCTACCAATTGTTATGATGGAGCAGGAAATTGTGGAGGCCATCGACGGTGTACGTGAGTAGTGGATTATAGTACACCAAGTTGTGTCTCATTTGGTTGGGAAATAATGATGTGCCCATGAGATTTTCTTAGGCAAAGCCTTGTTTAAGCGTTGTGTTTGTTATTGTTCTCTTCAGTTTCTGTTCGAGGCTGGATTTGGTTCTAGTCTGTGCCCGGAGAAGTCAGGAGTTATAGGAGTCACTCAACCCCGCCGAGTTGCTGTACTTGCAACAGCAAAACGTGTCGCGTATGAGATCAATGTTGCATTGGGTCAAGATGTTTGGTTTCCAAGTACGCCATGATCGGAAAATTGGAAACAAGAGCTGCATCAAGTTTATGACCGATGGGATTCTTCTTCGAGAAGTCCAGGTATATATGTCCGAGAAAAACTCTTGAGAAAAATGTTTAAGTTAGGATCAGTGATCCGTCGGCGATGAGGTTTTAGGAGTTTTGTGCTACATTGAATTTTGATTGAATTACTCCTTTAGAGTATTTGTTAGTTATCAATATGTCGATATGGGTGTCTGTAGGATTCCTTCAGTTTATCAAATTTCGGTGCTGAGTATTTTTCTGAATTTCTTGGTACAGGCTGATTTTCTACTTAAGAAGTATTCGATAATAGTCCTGGATGAGGCTCATGAGCGGAGCCTGAACGCAGACATTCTTATTGGCATGCTCTCTCGCATTTTACCCTTGCGAAAGGTACGTATGCCTGTCGGGCAATTACTGTACAATGCATGTTTTGTTCTTGAAATGATATAATTGGGTTTGTTAATGACTCCGGAAATGATTAGAATGTGATATCCTCCTTGTTGCATTTCCTCATAGTGTTCATTTAGCTCCATATGGTGTTCGATCCTGATTTATTTGTCGAGATTTATTCGACTGTAGAGTCTAGGTTAAGAGTTGTACAATTGTACGAGTTACTGAAATAGGAGAGAGTGGATAATCGAATGAAGCTGGAAGCAGTAGGAGGAACATTAAATGACATTGAATGCACAGTTGACTGCATAGGGATGAGGAACAGTGTGATGCAATCTATATCACATTGCGTGATCATGTCCTTGGTCCTTTGTTCGTGCAAATATCAAAATATTGACATTTCTCTACCAGCTCCAACAAAGTTATGCTGGAGGTTGGTCGTTCTTGTCTTGACATTATGCAACCCCTTTTATCCTAGGAACCCTTAGATTTAAAATTTCAATGTCCATTTGTTAGTTTTCTACCTTCACTGATTTCAATAACATCATTAACAACATTTTTTTATATTTTTTTATTATGATTTTTTGTAGAGTTTTCAGCTGCATATGGTTTGACGTTGAACCTTTGACCTCTTGGATGTCCTATGCCATATTCCGTTTCGAGACATGTCTCTGCATATCACAATGCAGGCTACTTCATAGGCTATTGTTTCTTACTCTATCAGATGAAATGTGGTCATAGGTATGTGGCCGTTCTAAGGAAAGAGATTTTGATCGGACCAATGGAGTGTCGAAGTATGAGGTTCGGTGGTGGCCGTGCTGGTCGTACAGGTCCAGGACATTGCTACGGGCTGTATTCATCCGCAGTTTTCAGTAAGATTTTCCCCAAATTCTCACCTCCAGAGATGTGAGCACTGCACCTATTGAAGGAGTTGTTCTTGTGATGAAGCGCATCGCCAAGGTCGATATCTTTCTCTCTTCTGCTGCGAAGACTTTTATGGTGTTATTCTACTTAAGTTTGATAGAGTTTCTAACAATTTTTTGATGTCTATTCAGGTTGTAAACTTCCCATTTCCATCTCCACCAGAGAGACGAGCCCTTTTTGGAGTGTTTGCGAGCCCTCTCTGCTCTTGATCCCGACTCTGGAAATTAAACCCCGATTGGTAATTAAAGCGATGGCAGTTTATCCAATTAGTCCTCGACACGCACGTGTGATTCTAGCTGCTCTAAAAGCATCTCAATGGATGGACGGAAATGGGCATATTGTGCTTGCGTTTGCTGTTGCAGCAGCGGCTGCTTTGAGAATCAAGTATCAGTCTTTGCTATTTTTTGTTTTATTAATCACTTGTGGAAACATTATATGCGTTTCAGAGGGATTCACTCGGGAACGCTCTGCTATAGTGTTGTAATCCGTGTTGCTGTTTTTGTGGGTGCAGTCTTATCACCCTCTGCGTACTGATGTATGTCATTTTGTGAATCAGGTGTTGAAATGGAGGACTCGCCTGGAGTTGTAGATAAGAACGGCAAACACCAGCCTGCGACGTCTGAAAAATTGTCTAACAGAAAAGGAAATTCAACAAAGGATATATGATGATACAGAGTTTACAGAAGAAGAGGAGAAAAAGAGAAATTAAACAACGGCGAGCTGAAGCAGGCCGGGAGGGCTCATGGAAAACATCGCAACACCCATTGCGACGCACTCAGTGTTGTAAATGCACTCTGGGCTTATGATAAGACTGAGAACCGAGAGCAATTTTGTGAGCTCAAAGACTATGCAAGAGATGGCTAAGTTACGTCAGCAATTGTCACAGTGTGAGAAAAGTGTCACAAAGTATGAATTTTTGAAGTGTGCTGTCCATCATGGCCTAAAAGAGTGGCTGGGCTGCCCCAAAACCAACAAAAAGTATAACCATAATGAGTCATTTTACTCACTACACTAAAATTGGTAAATAATTAATGTTGTTCCCTGTTTTTTACCTCCAACACTATTTTCCAACTTTTGTGTAAATAGTATTGGGTCCTTAATTGCCGCCGTCAAACTCTAGCCTTCCTTGGAAAATTGTAATTTTGCCTCTTTCTATGGAAACCTCATTTTTTGTCTCCCTTGTCATGAATTTTTGGCCTTCATTAGAAAAGTCTATTTTTGCCTTCCTTCCTTGTGAACTCTCTTTTGGACTTGTGAACTCTCTTTTGGGCTTGCTCCATTGCCCCCTGCTTTTCCTACAACTTTGGAGAGGCTTATCTTCTCCAGTGACCGCTTTGAAGTGATTGTGATTTTTTGGGGTGGGTGAGTGTGTCTATACTCCGTGGTTTCCTGTGGTTTCCTGTGGTTTCCTGTCGTGATTTGAATGCTCCCAATTCCCACCACTTGCTATCAAACTTCCGACTTTGGTCGACAATTCTTTTTTACACTCACTGTTTTTATTTTTTTTGTAGCCAACTATGGAACGCATCCCACTTACCACGATTCCTCCCAATATCCTTCCCTGCCGTCTTCAGCAAGTTTCTAACCTTGCCACTCGCCGATTTATCACTTCTTGGATGGTTGAGGACCTCGTCGTATTGGCCTTTTCCATTCTTGTAGCTCCAGAGTCCGTTTTCACAGTCCAATCTATTGATCCCAAAGACAATATATTGTTGGTCCACAAAATTACTGCGAATTAGGTCAATCAATTCATGGATAACTACAATAGGAGGTCTTGCAAAGGAGATTTTCATCCAAAGAATTTGATGAAAATCTTATAGAAAACCTGGATGAAACACATTTCGTTGTCAATCTTAACAACGGTCAAACTTTAGGGTTTAGGGGAAATACAACTGTCAAATATGTTGAAGTTGTCTCGAGTAGGGAGTTCATGATAATGGTGGTTCGCATTTCAGGCGGACGTCGTGCCACCATAGAAGCTCCTATGCTCATTTTTTCAAATGAAAATAGGAGCTATCCTATACGGGGTTTAGTTGATAATATTCTTGGGGTTTCTTATAAAACAGGCCCTAAAGGTTGGATGGACCAAACCATCTTCCCTAAATATTTTTTGGAACCTCGTGCATATCAAGTCGATTTTCATCAACGCATGAAGATTATATGGCTTGATAATTGTAATGGCTATATTGTGACCCCTAGATTGGTTGTTGTTCTAGCTTCCCAAAACACAATTTTCAAATTTCTACATCCATGTTTTATTCACCTTTGCCAACCAGCACATATATTCCTCATTTCTAAAATCAAAGATGCATGGACAAGATGGTGAGAAGCCAAAAAAATTGAGTTGATACATTAAAATGCTTGGCAAAATGCACCTCGAGCAGATGGACAATGGTCAGGAAAGTTGACAAATCTTGGGAAATGTGTTTTTCTACAATTGGTTGTTAATAGTGTAGAAGATGTTAATCGAGAGATGGATTGTGACAACATCTCCTATACTAGAAAAACAATGATTCGTTGTGGCGTGGCATTAGGACTTGATGGATCTTGGAGTGTAGGACAATTGTTTCCACATCTCCAAGAAATTATTGCAAAACATTTGCAATACTTCCGAGGGCAAGAAGTGCCCAATTCCAATAGGGCAGTTTATAAATCCTTTTTGATATTTTACTATTTTTTTCCTTTAATTATTGGCCTATAGCTAGGATTATCATGTTGTGTTTTTTGTTGTTGCTATATTTAGCAACTTATTATACATACACTATAAAAAATTTCAACATTTTATTGTTCATTTTAGCATTTTCATTGTTCATTTTAGCATTTTCAATGTTTATTTCAGCATTTTATTGTTTACTCCAACATTTTATTGTTTACATCATCATTTTATTGTTTACTTCAACATTTTATTGTTTATTTTAGCATTTCATTGTCTATTTGAGCATTTCAATGTTTATTTCAGCATTTCATTGTTTATTTCTGTATTACATTGTTCATTTCATCATTTTATTGTTTATTTCAGCAAATCATACACCGCTTTTTCTTCTATATTCAAACTTCTATATTTTGTTCCCACCTAACACTAAATGTACACATCAAAATTTGGAAATAACCAAATTTTACTATAGAGCTAAAATAGTGTTAGAATGGATAAATAATGTTCTAACACTAACATTGCAAATCACAATTAGTGTTGTCTTTGATAATTAGTGTAGCCAACACTATTTACCAATTTTAGTGTAGTCCTAGTGAAATCACAATATTTCCTAATATGGTCACAATATGAAAGCATAAAAAAAGTCACTTCTTTCAATGAATTTACACTCAAAGAGTGAAAATTCTTATTTTAGTCCCTAATCATTACAACATTGATTGTGGCCACTAACTCAATTCAATGTAGCCCAAATCTCATTTATTGAATTTTTTTTGTAATCATTCCCTAGGCGTGTGGAATGGGTCTTTTTGTCTATAATGAGCTATTCTACTCTAACCTTTTAATGCTTGAATAGGCCAAAATTGGCCTATAGTTTTTGATACAATACAATATGCATGGGCCTCAATGGGACCCATTATTCAATTTTTTTGCTAACAATGATTGAATGGTAAGGCTTATTGAATTTCTATAGTATGGTATGAGTTGGACAATTATGGATGAATGGCTCTCTAACTCACTCACTCATCTACAACCTATGGAAGCCCTTGAATCCTTTTCATTAATGCTAACACTATTGGGATGTAGGGCAAAAGCACAAAATTGTGGATACAAACAGTAATCACTTGGTGAAAAATTGTTGTAGTGTCAAGCTTTCAATTTAACACTTCATTTCTAGGCATGTTGTATTCAATGTATTGTATCAAAAACCATAAGCCAATTATCAAATATTAAAGGGTTAAGTTACTAAGGTTCTTTTCAACTATTGCAGAGTTTGGAGAGTGCGAGTGGTTCAATTGCTGCAAACTGATTAATCTTGTTATTTTTTAGTCATCAAGAGAATTACATGGTAACGATGGACAAACCAATTATACCAATATTTCCACTCCACAAGAATACTATATTTTTGAACCAAAAAACAAGTTATTAAGAAAATTAACCTGGAAATTTGGTAGTAAACTGATGAGAAATGCAAGGATAAAATAACTTACCTTGGATGGTGGATGTTGTAAGAGTAAAATTAGGCACTGAATTAAATCCGAAAACATGTCATGAACCAATACTACACATAGCAAGCTCCCAACCACTAAATGCCGGAGGCATCAAATTCTAGTGTCAACAATACTTTGAAGTTAAATAAAACCTAACCAAGTTACTATTTTTAATTGTTTATATTTTTGAAAATTTCTTTTCGAAGTCTAGTTTTAGCATCAAAAATTTGATTTTGAAAATGAATGATTATGATTTTCTTAATTCAAGATTTTGTACAAGTTAGGGACTTAGGGTGTCCATTCACTCCATTGCATTGCAAATCTTGATTTTTTTTGTGTTGAGGGCTTTAATTTGGAAATGAATCTCAAATACACTAGATCTTGCAAAAAACACACATTTGAAATTCATTTAAAAAAAATTATAAAGTAGATTGTGAGAAGCTATAAATTAATTGGGATTTATACATGTTATGCCCTTTAAACTTATATTTTGGGGGGACCAATTTTTTTAGATTTAACTTATGAAAAGAGGATTAGAAGACTTCATATCAATTTCAGAGTTTCAACACCGTCATGATTAAACATTATAATCTTTCAATCCATGAGTGTATTCTTTTTCCCCACACTACAAGAAAACAGTATCTGAATTGACAAGTCCAAATTGATAGAAAAATGTCTACATTGACAAAAAATTGACAAAAATTGTCCAAATCAATATGTTTGAATTGACTAAAAATGTTTGAATCTCTTATAGTGTCAATGTGATCTCTAACATGTTTAGTTTGAATTTTTATGGTTACAATTTCTTTTTAAATTGATAAAACTTATCAAAATGTTGGATTTTTGTTCAATTTAGAGAAAATTTCAAGAAGCTCAAAAAAGCCTTGGGCATTTAGGGGTTAATGATGTCATCAGCCTAGCATTTCACAAGATAATAATCATATAGATGACTTCATGAACTTATATAAAAACTAAGCTTATGTGACGCATGAATTTATTAGAGTTTATGTCTTTGCAAATTATAAAAAAATAAAGCCACATTCATACATCCATACATTAATCTATACATTAAATTAGGTTGTTAATTTGTCAAATTGTTTGTTTGATATGTTGAGATTTAAGAAGTTGTGAGTCCCCTAGCCATGTTCTTGGTATTGTGGGAAAGCTCTCTATGAGTTGGAGTTCATAACTTTTACATCACATGTCCAAACACCACAAAACAAAGATCTTGCACTCTTTTTGTCCATAAAGTTTTTATTTATATCAACAACCACTACAAAAAAAAACCATCCGAATTGACACATCCGAATTAACAGACAATGTCCAAATTGACAAAAAAACTCTTACACTGCAATCAAGCCTTGTATTTGTTGTGTTAGCAATGGTATTGTTGTCTTTGGTATACCAATACCTTAAATGGAATGTGAACATAGGTAGCTCCTCGAGGGTAGCTCTAAAGCATATTCATGTAGTTCTTTAGATTTTTGAAATATTTATGTAGCAATAGTCCTTTTCCTAGGTGCCTATCACTAGATGAAAATGAGGGGTTTTGCAACTACAAAGAGCAACTAGTTTTTAGTTGCACCGGACATTTGCAACTGGTGAGAATCTGGAGGGCCCCAGTTGCTATGGACAAGTTTTTAGTCGCATCGTAGTTGCAAGGCAAAACATTTTAGTCCTACATTTTGTAGCTTACTTGGAACTTCATCAATGCGCTTTATGACGTGGTTGCCTATGTGATATTCATTGCCGTTTGAGGTCGATAACTAAGTTGCAACTTGTTTGTGACTTCATTGCAACTTTGATGCAATCCCGGGGAGGACACTCCCTATGTTTTAGCAACCTACGTGCGGCGGAAAAAGTAAAACAAGTAATACACCTTAAAATTTAATTTCTTTTTCAAAAAAAAAATTATGGATAGATTTTACTACTTTAGAAGTTTATGTTTTGAATTATTGGTATTTTTTTGTGCTAATAGTAATTAGTTATAAATTTTTGAAGAAAAAAGATACACTGTAAAGCTGAAAATAACTTTCACACTTCTATATTATATAAGAAAAAAAATTTGAAAAATGAAAAAAAAATTATATAGAATAGCTTTCTATTGAAAGTTTATTTTGGTTGAATATTGATGCAATAGTCATCTTCATGTGAGCTCTATAAATATTTTAGTTGGAGAACATGCCATTTTAGTTCATTTTTCAACCCTTTCTAGACAATATATCTTATGTTATTTGGAATTGAATTTTTTGTCAATAGAAACCTTTAGTCATTGTTAAACAAAGCTCAAAATTTTAGAATGAAATTATAGTTTATTCAAGGTGAATTACATGTATTACTTTTTCCACCGCCGCACGTAGGTACTCCAAATGTAGTGAGAGTGTCCTCCCCTAGGATGCAATTGGTTTGCTACTTCATTTCAACTACTTCACAACTGCTTTAGGTATATATTTGATTATTGGACAATGATTATGGAACAATGTAAGTAGTTTGCAACTCATTTACAACATGTTTGCTACTTCTTACCAACTGGTTTGCAACTAGGTTATGACTTTTCTGTGACTATTGTCATTACTTTATAGGATATGTACAACTTTTTTGTAACTTTTTTGTGACTCATGAATCATGAGTACAACTTATTTGCAACTACTATGCATCTTGATGATACATTTGTACATCTTGTAATCAACTGCATACAAGTGTCTTACAACTCATTTGCAATTGATGGTCAACTAGTATACTCATAATGTCCTATGCAACATATTATACATAATATACCATACATAATACAACTCATAGTAAACCATACAATATACATCATACAATATTCATCATACTGGACAATTATGTTAGGTAGCTCCAAAGGCCACTTATTGTGATTTTAAGGTGTTAAGAAAACGAGTTATTTATACAAGTGGGGTGGCAAGAGGTATGACAAATGATATGGGATAAATAAAATGCAAGAATTATATTAAAGTAAAATTTCAGACCGCATTTAAACATAGTAGACTGCTTTTCTTTTAAAAACTTCAAACTTTGAAAAGTTGGAAAAACAAACAAACTTTTATCTCCAAAAATCCATTTAATATTTCAAGTCTTTAATCAAAATTTATAAACAAATTTTCAAAGACAAATTAGAAAAAAAAAATTCTTTGACATTTTTCTTACATCTTCTTTAAATTTTTCCATCATCATTGTACATGGCGAACATGAAAATATGTTATAAAAATGTTATTTTCTAGATGATGCAAGAAAAGAAGGTTAAAAAATAGTATTACTTAAAGAAACTTGTGCTCGATACAGATTTGTACACACATCAAATGTGTTTGTCGACATCATTATTTAAGCTTCTAGTTTGACTATTCCAAAGGATGTGCCACCTTTTCCTCATGTTCCATCTTTGGTTGGAGCCATAGAGTTATCCGAAGAAGACAATCTCTTAACATTTGTAAGATATTGAAATTTTTACAATCCATTTTGTTATTCTCAAGTTTGAAACTATCTTTGTATTGTTCTTTAGTTCAAAGAGACTTCATATACATGTATTATATTTTGTGAAAGAAAGAATCAACTAGAAATCCTCTGTTCCATGAAAGCCATCGAGACAATTTTATCATAAAGTTGTAGAAGCCATTATGAGCTGTATTTTGAAGTGTTGTTTTCAACCGATATGAGCTTTATGTAGGGCAATGATTCATTTATAACTCATGTAACAAAATAACAAATTGTGAACTTCAAGCAAGTTCCATAGCATTTCAAGTAACAAATCCGACTATAATTATTTTGTAGTCTTCTGTTTGTCTATAGTTATTCTATATTAATCTTCCAATGATTTCTTAGTTGTTTTCTACTCGAAATGTAGTCGTTTCCTAGTTGCATAACTTACCTTCTTGTAGTTGTTTTGTAGTTGTAAACTAGTTGTATTTTAGTTGTTCTATAGTTGTCTTTAAATTGCTTTCTAGCTGCACTGTAAGTGTGGATTCCACATAACGCAAAGTTGTCCACATCGACACTTCTAACAAATATAGGATGTAAAATACCCACTCTGTTACGATTCCATTTTCCTACATTTTTTTCTACGACTACTCTGCAACTACAACAACATACACATAAAAGTTGGTGCAATTATAGAGGATTCCAGTTATATAGGATACTTAGTTGCATATGGCTAGTTGCAGCGGACACGTTTTTCTTCTAGTGTATGTGCCTATGGATTAAAAGAGCTCCAACCCAAGCCTCCAATAGGCTTTGCCACCATTCAAGCAATGACAAAAGACGTGTTTTTTCTTCAGGTCTTTTAATTTAATTTTTCAGTTTTCAGTTTTTTAATTTTAATTAGTGTTTAATTTTGGTTCAAGGTGCTAGTTTCACCAATTTGCCTACCTTAATTTTAATTAGTGTGACCCTTCACCTTCTAAGTGGAATTGGAGTACTTTCCTCAAAACTAATTTTGACTTTTAAACTTAATGAATGGTTGTCTTTTCAACTTCCACTCCTATTTCCTAGGCTTGATTTAACTCTTGACACAAGGTCCTCACTAAGGTTTAAAGCTTCACCTATTGGGATTTTAACAAAAGAGACTAAGACTTTAACACTTTCCACATTCAAAGCTTTGTTGTATTTGGGATTTTTAATAAAAGAAGCTAAAACTTTAACACTTCTCACATTCAAAGCTTTGCCATATTTGATATTTTAACAAAAGAACACAACAAGAGAGAGGAATATTTTAAGTATAGTCTTAGGAGTATGATCCTAATAGTAATGATTTTTATAGGAGATTTATAGTAAATTTTTATTGAAAACACATGTATTTCTAGTAAAATTTTACTAAAAATCTCCTAAAAAGGTCATTACTATTAAGACTATACTCCTAAGACTATACTTAAAACACCCCTTTCTCTTGTAGTGGAAGCTAAGACTTTGACACGTCTCACATTCAAACAGGGTTGTCCCCGTCACGTCACATCCAGACGGACGTTAGGATTCATCCCCAACGTCCGTCAAGATGAAATCTGGACGAGAACCGTCGACAGAGGATAAAAACTACAGAAATGAATGGACGTTCTTTGTTGACGAGCGATCTAGATGGATGCTCTGGACGGGCAGGCCTCCGTCGATAAGCATTTGGACGAGCGGGATGGACAAGTATCTGGATGGGTAACTGGACTGGTATGTGGATGGAGAATTGGATGGGCGGATAATTGGACTGGTATGTGGATGAAGAACTAAATGGGCGGGATGTGTAAGCTCCAAATTCGTCACTTGGGACTTATAGTTTGTTTGTTTTTAGTTTGTTGCAATTTAAGGCATAATATTATACAAAAAAAACTCAAAAGAGTGTAGAATCAAAATAGGTATGTCACGTACCAATATAGCTTTTGGTCATAAATAGCCTTTTATCCTTAGAATACCTACAAACCCCACTTGTATATAGGTTAGAACCATAAAGTAATGGGAAACAATAGGGTTACAAGGAACTTATCCAAAATAGCCCAAATCCAGTGAACGTGACCATGCTTGGCTAAATTGGTCCCAGGAGAGTTAGGGAGATCCTTACATAAATCTCCAAAGATAGATTCTAGTTTCGCCAATTGTTAGCATGCAGGTGTCACTTTTTCAAGACAGGCCACATGGAGGAATCCACAGCCGCCGGATAGTACTCTCGGATTTGGAACATGTTAGTGTGTCCACAACGAAATCCATTCGCCAAGATTCTCTCACGTGTGAAAGATTTCATGATTACTAATAATCCAAGAGAAGTAGGTTTTTACCTTTCTACCGACCGTGCGCAAGACTAACTCAAGACTTGGCACGTGGCCTGGGGGATTCCATGAAAGGTTACCCAAAAAGTCTTGGTTTTTTCTGATCTCCAGAGGATCTTTTTCCAAACGGTCAACTGCCAAAAGCCACAATGGGAAATTCATATAAATTATCTAGGTTGCGGTAAAATCTCACTAAAAACCAAATTAGCATCTTTTATGTTAATAACGCGCCCTGACAAATTTCACGGTGTTCCGATAGTGGGAGGCAGCCGAATCATCAACATTCCCCCAATTATTAATTACGATAGGATCTTCGTGGAGTTGACCGGCGTCCCGGGAGCGCACGAAATCGGAACGAAGACATCAAGGAGTCTTTTTTTACTCCCTAGGACCTCCCCAACATCCCTAGCTAGTTACCCAAGTCAGAAAAGATAAACTCCAAAAATTAGGTTTTTATTCTTTTTATTGGTTTCAGTTGGCGCTAGTTTCCGATAGGTTTTTCGCAATGGGAACGAAGGATAGGAGTCTTTTAAACTAAAAATGGCCTTCTAAAGCCATTGGCGCAATCCATTTGCGATTCGGAGTTAAAATCCAAAAGATAGACTTTAGGACCAACGTAAAACTCAAAATTAGATGAGAATCTCAAAAGATAAGGATGAAAATCCGGAAGGATGAGGTTACTAGTAGTAAGTTAAGGGGGGGAGTAGGCCCTTGGAAACCTATAAAAAAAAGGGCCCTTTTCCCTTCCTAAACACCCCCAATACTTCTTTTGGATCCATGGGTCGAGCTTCTATTGGATGTTTTGGCATTTTGGCCAAAACTCTCTACGGTGTTTTCGGAGCACTTTTGGCTCTTGTTGCTACATTCTTAGCTTTGAAGGTCCGTGGGGGTCCTTCTTTTTTAGTCTTTGTAAACATTTACTAGTAGAAACCCATGTTTAATGTGACAAGACAGATTTTGTTAGACATCAAATGTAACATTCATGTTTTTATGTCAACAAAATCGTTGAATATAACATCAATGCTAATATAAAAACATGGGTTGTTACATTTGATGTTTAGCAAAATCCATCAAGAAAAATTAGGTCTTGTTACATTAAACATGGATTTCTACTAGTGATTTGTGTACGTCCCCGTGTCCGTGGTTGCAAATGAGCTTTCGTTTAGTCCTTTTTGTTGGTCTCATACTAACCCTAGAGCAACCCTCCACCGTACCTTGGCAATGCCGCTTTGGAGGGCCTCTAGCTCCATGTTTTACTTGTTACACTAACTTCTTCTATACTAACCACGTACCTACCCATCTTTGTACTAACCCAAGTTTCCATGTTATATTGAGTCTCGTTGTTTGTCCTTGGTAGGAAAAAAGTGGAGTGGTCCCCCCTAGGGTGACAAAACTCTACCTTTTCATGACAATGTCCAGTCCTAAATTGTGTGTTAAAAGTTGGCTGAATAACGAAGCTTTGAACTCTTGGGGGCATGTAGTCCTAAATTTGATGTTAAACCCAAATCTACGGCAAAGCTTTGCACCCCTCTCCAATTAACTTCAAAGTTTAGTTTCCAAAACGTGTTGAAAACTAGCCAAAGTTTAGTGTCCAAAAATTAGAATCAATATGTTGTTTGTAGACCCATTTAGCACGGGTGAGGGTGTGAGTGGCGCCCTTTACTAGTCCAAGGCTAGCCAGCCTCAAGGCCAGCCAACCCAAAACTAGCAGCCAAGGCCGGCCAGCTCGGGGTTCAACAGCCTATCGGGAGGGTCAGTTCAGGGTTCAGCAATCCATCAGGAGGGTCTTAATTCGGGGTCCATTAGTCCAGTCGGGGGGGTCTTAGTTTGGAGTCAGTCCATCAGGAGGATCAGTTCGGGGCCAACAATCTAGTCAGGTGGGGCCAGTTTGGAGAGGGGCTTAGCAGACACCAAGAGGATTCAATTCGGAAAGGGTCTCAATTCGAGGTCCAACAGTCCAGTCGAGGGCGTCTCAATTCGGGATTCAATAGTCCATTAGAGGGGGTCCATTTCGGGAAAAGACTCCAATCGGGTGGGATCTAGTAGCTAGGGGTTGTAGGAAATTTAGGCAAAATTTAGAGGTTAGAAAGGGAAGAAAAAACTAAGGGAACTAGGGGAGGAGTGAGGAGACCAAAGACTAACATAGGAACTCTAGGAGGTCTCAAAAGAATCAAGCAATTAAGAGCAAGCCAAGAACGCCACCACCATCACAACCTCACAACACCACTCTCTACGATCATCATCACAAGCAATCACCTCCAAAAACAAGAGTAAAGAGGAGGGAAGAGCTTAGATAGAAGAAGAAGGCCGTAGTAGAGGACATGGGGGAATCCCTTCCACCATTAGGGGAAGCTGACGCGTAAGAAGGGTAGATTGGGCGTAAGTGGTAGTTAGCTTGCATTTTGACTTCCTAGGTAAGTAGGTTGCAAACCAACTACTCCCATTTAATGGGGCATGAAGGTTGAGGTAAAAAAAAAAAAGGGAAGCAAACTTCGAGGCAAGAAATACAAATCTTTTGGGTCATAAAGATAAAAGAATACTTTGGCCAACAAGTGGGCTTATCTTTACAACTTGCAATGGTAGAAAGGGGGGACTTGACCAATTTGATCATGGATCTTCATGCCAAGGTAAGACCCTAACTCTCCTCCCTTCATGCTAACCCACTAGGGGCCAAAACCGTAGTTAGGTCGAGAGCTAGGTGTCATAGGGCGGAAGTCAGGTCAAATTTGAGTGGATGGGATTAGAGTAGACCCCAAGAGGTTTCCGAAAACATAAGACACGTAGGAATCGGAGTTAGAATGCCCAAGATATCAAGGGATGAAGTTTAGGGCCCTCGGAGTTTTCATCCGTATAAATCGAAATTTGGAACTTAGCTAGATCATAGGAAGTCAGGTTTGTAGGTCAAATCTCACCTTCGTTTGAAATTAGGAGCTCATAGAAAACTACGGATGAAGTTTGATAGCCTTGCGGCCAAAACTTCATCTACACATAGCGGTTCACCAGAAGGTCCAAATTGAACGAGCCTTAGGTTTTTAGAAATGGCATGAGATAATCTTCTGCATTAGGATGATAGAGTAGAATTTAGAAGTAGGAAACACAGAAACATAACATAGCAGCTTAGTCAACTTAGAAGTCAATTAGAGCCACGATTAAAGAGTCCCATTTAGGAAATTAGCAAAAGAACCATTGCTTGGAAGGCACAATGGATTGACGCTTAGACACCCATTAGGATAGACACCTACCATAGAACTAAAACCTAGTTGTGTTCGCCAATTTACCAACGTTGGGTAAATAAGCGCCCACAAGGTATCCATTGCTTGGAAAGCAAATAGGCTTAGGGTCTCCTACACTCCCCACTAGCCAACTCTAAAGGGAGCCAATGCAGTGAAAAATTCTCATACTCCACCCTTGAGGTAAAGCAGACATAACCAAATTTTATATCATTAATTCAAAGTCTTAAGTTTTGGGTGTTTCACCCCTAATTAAAGTCCTATTGTCACCTTGAGAGATAAAATGGATTTTGGGCAAGCTCCTATGGTCTCAATATTTGTCCAAATTTTTTGAAACTGTTTGTGAAGATCGAAAAATACATCAACTTTTTAGGGAATATAATTTTATTTTTGTTGCTACCTAGGAGCAAAAGTTATTGCATAATAAGCCCAAATTTTAGTTTGGCAAGTGAGAAAAAAGAACCACAAAAACTTAAAATAAAAATATATTCTCAAAAAAATGAATTGTAGGATTTATTCTTTAATTCAATTTTTAGAAATTTTTAGGATTTTTTTTCCACAAGGTTAAGATCTCTTACTAGAACAATCTCATTGTTGAGATTTGTGTATTTCAATTCCATCTTAGAGCTATTTACAGTTTAGTTGTCCCTTCAATCTTAAACCTTCTTCTACTTAACAATTTTTTTAATGAGCAAAAATTAAGTGTGTTTTTTTTAACTTTTTTTCATAGATTCTCAACTCAATTCTTCAACATAAAAAATTAGAAGTTCCAAATCATTGGTACAAAAAATTTTAATTAAGAAAATTCAAAGCAAAAAACTCTAGGCAAGCAAGGTGCAAAAAACTAATTCACTTTAAATGTGCAATTTATGTGGTTAAAGTTTCTGAAATTTCTTCCACACATTCTTACACTAGTCTAGTACAAGATCCTACAATTAGATACACAAAAAAAAATTAATTTTTTTTGCTCCTTGCAATAGATATGGCAAAATATTGTCCAATGGGCCTTTCAAGCAAAGAATAAACATTTTTTAATAAGAAGTCTTGAATGTTTAAAATTTCAACTAAGATTTATAAAATTTACAAATATTGGCATTTTAGGACTTGGAGGCTCAATTTAGGCCAAAACTTGAGATTTAAAATGTGAAGTTACTAACTTTGAACTTTGAACTTTGAACTAACTAATGCTATAGAGTATTAAATATCCTTTAATTTCAAAATGATAAAATGCTTTGTAATAATGTGATTAGACCTTCTTAGCAAAAGTTATAAGCAAATGGAGTTTCAATTCTAATTCATATTATAAAACTTCATTTAATGCTTTCTACTAAACAATATGTCCAAATTGACTTTTATTTTTGATATTTTATTTTAAATAGCACTTAAATTTTGAGATTCCTTTTTAATCTAATTGAATGAATCACTAGAAGAAAACGAGGGGTTTTGCAACTATAGTATGCAACTCATTTTGTAGTTGCATAGGACGTTTGCAACTAGGTGACAATGTAGAGTATGTAGTTGCAGTGGACAAGTCGCATTAGTTGCAGTCTAGTTGCAAGGTTTTTTGTCATCCGACACCATATAAAGAACTTCATCCTTGTGTGCAACTTGTTTGCAACTTGCTTGCAACTTGTAGATTTGTAAATTTTAAAATATAAATCTCAATGATTTGTAGATTTCAAATTTTCAGATCTACCTCCTTTCTAGATTTTAGAATTTCAGAACTACCTTTTTCTTAGATTTTTAAATTTCAAATCTACCTTTTTGTAGATTTCAAAATTTCAAATCTACCCTCTTCCTAGATTTCAAAATTTCAGATCTACCTTCTTCCTAGATTTCAAAATTCAATTTCCTAGATTATAAAATTTCTTGAATTTTAATTATTTTTTAAATTCTTATATACAAAATCTACAAATTGTAGAAACCCACAAATTATAGAAATCTTAGAATTCTATCAAAAGAATTCATTACATAAGACTATAACAACTTACAAGTCTTATATGTTCAATCTAATGGTACTCTTTACAATTGATATGGGTCAATTGATATAACACGAATGGGAATGAACTTTGAAAGCAACTAGGAAACAACTAGAGTGCAACTAAGAAACAACTATGGTCATTTTACAGTTGCATAATAGTTGCATAGGACACTAGTTGTTTCCTAGTCTTTTTTTGCAACTACAGAATGACTACTTTGCAACTAAAACAATGAATGAATGTTGTAAAACAATGACACAAAACAACTACATTAGATTTGGTGCAAATAGAGAGGAAACTAGTTGCATGACAATTGCATAGGGCACTAGTTGCATAGTAGTTGGTTGTGCCGGACGTGTTTTTCTTCTAGTGAGTATTGGTACTTTCATCAAAACCTAACCTTCTTGACTACCAAAGTTCATTTTACTCTATCTTCTTTGATTTTTATCTATTTTTTAAGTGTGACATAGTTCTAGAAACCTCTAAAAAAATCTCTATTGTAATTTGAATTACTCCTTTAATGATTTAACTCTAAACTATTGGTTTAAAGTTTATACTTTTACATTTTCAATTGCTTCAAGTTACTTGAATGCTAAATATCCTTTTGAAAATAGTAAGACACTTTGTAATTGGACCTTCCTATCAAAGTTATAGGTGAATAAAGTTTTAACTTTAATTCATCTAATAAAACATCATCCAACATTTTCTACTAACCTATATTTTAAAATTGACTTTCACTTTCAAGGTTTAGTTAACATTACAACTAGATTTTGAGGGTTTCTTTTTTATTCTAATTGGATGAGTAGATACTTTTCATCTAGAATTAGCCTTTTTGACTACTAAACTTCATCTTACTCTATTTTCTTTATTTTCTAAATGTGATATAGTTTTGGAAACCTCCCAAAATTGCCTATGGTAAATTGAATTTAGACTTTGAATTTTAGTAAGCTTTAAAGGGTCTAACTCAAATGCCTAACTTCTAACTAAATGATGACTTTTGGAAAGGTAAACAAAATGGTGAAGTTAACCACATACCTCAAAGTCTGTTTCCATAAGGCATGTTTCCTTTCTCCAACATCTATATCACAATTGTATTGTATGGCCCACCTTGTTCCATTTTTGTTGTTTTTGTGTATCACTTAGTTAATAATTTTTACAAGGGAATGTATTGATCCAATCTTTACTCTATTATATTTCTCAATCTATTTGTTTTCTATTTATTTTTAGATTTTTTTCTCCCCCTCCATCTCTCTAGAAATTTGCATAGGTATAGATTCAACATTAAAAATTATGACCTATGTTTTGCTCAAGTTGTCCTCCTTACCACATCATAAAAATACACCTCCATAATATATTTAAATATATATGGTAATACTCATACCTTGTAAAATATTATAATCTCTAGCATAGGAAGTACCATCATGCATACATTTGGTGAGTGGCAAACACATTTTGTTTGAGATACATAACTTGTGCTTTAACATTACAATTATGCATAATTAAATGTACAATTACATAGGATCCATATTGGCATGCAAGACTATTCCCAAGCGGGCATGATTGGCAACAATAAATGATGGATGAATTGGTGGGATTATCACCATTCTTAATCCCATGAAGAACCATGTTTCCCTCTTTTTGCAAAGCTAGACTTTTCTTTCATTGTGACAAACTCATAATGCCAAGTCTGGTTTTCAAGGTAGATTTGTCACCATTCCATTGGATAGTTAGAAAAGATTTATAACTCATAACACATACCCTCTTTCTACACCCTTAGATTTGTGAATAGTACAGATACGGACATTTATGATGAACTATTAGACTTCACATTATGTCCCATAATGCTCTTGAGCCTCCTGGCTCTTAAACATTATCTAATCCATTTTGGAAATATTGGGAGTAAAAAGACAAAGTGCACAAAACTACAACCACATCATTGCTACAAGGAGCACCACTAATCAACATGAGCCAATAGATTTTCTTGACAAGAGAAACACAACTACTTTTGATATTATATCTTGTGATGTCCATGTATCACATGCATGTTTTCTAATGATTTTCTTGTATGAATAGGTGACAAGGATAACAACTAGAATGCTCCGGAAACACCTCACATATGCACACTAACATACTTCTTGTCTATTGGTTGTGCATGGGCATAGGTGAGGAGTATTCTCTCCACATTTTTTGCTCAAATGATTGATTGGAACACTGCATGCAACAAATTCTTCCTTTCTACAACTGTGACTATTTTTTGTCTTGAATAGTTTATTGGTTAACCTTCTACATATGTTACTGCAACCCTAGCATTTGGAATTTCTCTGTAGTTGTATAGTAAGGTCTGGTTCATTTACAAACTACCGATTTGAGGTATTTAAATTTTTTTGTGCAATGTGTAGTACAATTGATATATTTTGGTAAGCATAATCATCATTGCATCTTTACACAATCCATACCAAGTTTTGCTTTTCAAAAAAGCAAAATTCCATTTTTGGTGAATTTGTGAAGTCAAATTTCATGGTTTTACGTAATATTTTATTGAAAACAATGGGTGATGAATTTTCTTAATTTGATTGCATAGATATTTAGGGAACATCCATACACACATCTTTCATATTAAAAAACACCCTATTAATAAGTAACAAATATAATTTAGGAAGAGTTCAATGTGAGGCATCATATGGCCAAACTTTGTGAAATAGGTATCTCTATATTTTAATTAGATTTTGGTAAAGTAATTGTACCATCATGCTCAAATGTACAAAATTAGTTATAGTGTGAGGGTCAAATACCAAAATCTACACTAAATAGTGAAATTAGGTTGCCCCACACTAATTTCTCGACAATCTACACTAAATAAATATTTACTATTAATGTACAAGAATGCACTACTTTTGAATTAGTTATTGTTGTAATTGGAACTCATAGACCTCCATATTTACAAATGGAAGTATCTTTAGAAACATTTGTTGACTTTGATGGCTTGTAGAGTAACTTTCTTGAAGTAAGGCAACCTAATTGTTAAGGCAACCCAATTTCACTATTTAGTGTAGTTAAAATGTAAAGATATCTATTTCACAAAGTTTGGTCATACAACACCTCACATTGAACTCTTCCTAGAAGGAATTATGAAACTTTTTTGAAGGTGTTTGTTAACCCCCTAAAGGACCGGACTGTGTTTTTTGGCTGTATAGAAATTTTGGGCAGGTACCTACGAGCGGAGATTTTCATATTTGGGGATGAAATTTTAATAGAATGTGGGGGCAAGGAAGATCTTTCATATGCACCAAATTTCATGACATTTGGAAATACGAGTCAAAAGTTATAGCCTGATATGTTACTTTTTTCCGTAACTGGGCAGTTTGGGCAGATAAAAAAAATTCACTATTTTCAGAAAAAAAAAATTGGAATTGATTTTCTAAAGTTTTATATACACGAAAAGCTTTGAATCATTCCATTTTTATCAATGAGTCAAAAGTTATGAGGATTTTTTGTTTGCGGGCAGTTTTGGATATCCTACTCTAAAATAAACTTTGAAATCCTTTATCTTACCCAATTTTCAATATTTTTGACAAAAATAAAATCATATGATGTAGAGACATTATTACAACATTTCGACCATTGGGATTGGAAATTTTCAATTCCATATTTAAATTGTAAATAATATAGTATTTTTAATCATTCTCTACTACTACCTACTTACTATTTTTTCCCTATATGTTGTACTATTCCAAATGACCTGAAATTTTCCAAGCATGTGGCCAACTTGTCTAGGAAAACAAATCCAAAGAAGCACCACCATTTAGGTCATTTTTTCATAGAAATGTGAGCTTGTGAAGTGCAGCTGCCCTGCTTTTTGCAGGGTAAAAAAAACGATTTCAGTTAATTTGAATGCTTATATCTTGCAATCCACCTGGTGGAAATGTCTGAAATTTTTACCACATGTTTTTGATACTATATAATACAAGATCCTATGGTTAGGTATGTCAAAAAAAAGTTTTTTTTCAAAATTTTGGTACTTGTACTAGAAATGGCAGTTTTGGAGCGTTTTTGGTGAAAGTATAGTGACGGTCCTTTAAGGGTTAAAGGAAAGATGTGCATATGGATGTTCCCTCCATATCTATGCAATTGAATTAAAAAAATTCATTATCAATTGTTTTCAATAAAATCTTATGTAAAACCATAAAAATTGACTTAAAAAATTCACCAAAAATGAAATTTTGCTTTTTTGAAATTGAAATTAGATATGTTTGATTGAGATTGCATAAGAATTAGGTGGTGATTATGCAAAACTAAAAATTCCAATTTTTTTCTATACTATACAATAAAAATTGGAATGGTTTGTAGTTTGTAAATGAACTAGACCTTACTGTACTATCGCTCAGTTCCTGGTTCAATCCTCAGGAGGTAAGGCAAACCAGCCTATGACATGCAAATCTCCTATGACAGGCTCCTAGAGAACTACCCATTACAGTCTTAAATCAACCCATGACAAAAAAATTCCAATAAATGGGGTTAGAACTGCATTTGATTAATTTGTGGCCATAATCAAAGCCTTGGGAAATGGTCATGAAGTTATTGGTAACTATCTTAGGACACTTACCCATTTTCAGTGTAAACTGGTAGTAAAAGTTATTTTGTAATTCTTTCATGTCATGTCCATATTAGGAAATCTTGGAGCCATGTTAGAAAATGTTTTGACTGCATTAGGTGGTTAGATGACCATCATGGAAACACTTTTATGCTGATTTGGGGTAGTCTGCAGACTTCAAAAATTCATAAAAAATTCATTTTTTGTCCAAAAAATAAAATTTCACTTGTTCTCTACATTCCTCATGTTTATCTTCATAGAGAATTTTTTTTAATTTAAAAAAAAATGTGAACATGGCAAACCAGCCATTCTGCCTGTCATAGGCTGGTTTACCTTGTTTGATATGAGGCTAAAGTCATGAGTTTTCAAACTGTGAAACCACTTGTATCTCAAGTTCTCAACTGATCAATTTATGACCAAGTTATACGCAATGTGCAATTAATCCATGAATTGTATAAAACTACTTGTATTGGGGTTTATTGTAACTCTTTCTCTATCTATATATTTTTATTTTGAAATATCAAAACAGTGACTCTAATACTATTGTTTGTCTTCTAATTTACTTAAAATCAAAGAAAATAGTGTATAATAATTTTAGTCAAATCCATCTCCTAACTACTTCAAGCTTTCTGAGATAAATTTATCTCTAAAAGCTTATGGGATGATATTCAATTGGTGGAGAGCGTTCCATGTTTAGGTGCAATTAGTCTAAAAAAAGGCAGGTTTACTAAACCTTGTAGGGTGAATTTACCCCTGGAAAAAACAAAATAATTTTTTATTTATCACACATGATCAAATTTGCAATTTTTGAATCAAGGACCCAAATTAACTAGGAGAGATGAAGAACATAAAATTAATACAGCACAAAATAGGGAACTGTTTTTTTTACTGTTTTTCTTACAGAGTTTAGCATCCTGCCTAAAAAAGGTACAACTGACTCCTGACCATTAGATTATAATATAAATCCATTTCTCTGACGCGAACGTGAAAAAACCAGGCAAAATCTTGGATGAGACTTTTACAGCATCCTTACAGTACTAGCCTAGTACAATTTTGTTCAATTGAATTTTTGAAAAAATTTCTTCATCTTCACTTTTGCTTACTGCAGTACAAAATTGTGTGCTTACTGCATTTACAGTATATAAAAAATTCTGCCTGCATCAATCAGGGGTTAGCATTAGCATAACAAGGGTGACAGCGAACTTATAAGCACTGGAAACCTCTAAGACTGATTGGTGCAACAGATGCAAATTTCCGATACACTCAGAACACATCCAGTATTGAACAACAAAGTCGTGGCCATGTGAAAGGTACCAAGATTCAATCCGAAGAGACAGACTGACTGAAGCTTCGATCCCATCCACACCGATTCAGCATCGCAAGAAATAACCCCTGGTGAAGAAGCCCAGACCTTAATATAGCATATATTTGAAGACTTTTTGCAGCTTAAATGCTGTGAGATAGTACACATGCACACGCAAATGAATATTGCGCCAAAGAAATATTGCTAGCGATCTCACACCTTGGGCTAAGTCTTCAACTTTTACCTTGTTTATCAAACCAACGCTAATCAAAACAAACGGGACTCTCTCATCAAAGACAGCCAATATGGGAACGAAGGCACGCTCCTCCAATCAACTCGCGAACCTGTACCTTCTCTATGCTTCAAGTTTAACTACTAAAAAGGGAAGCTCATGTTTGTATCTAGGGCTAAGATGACAATAAGAAGCTAGACTGCTCCCCTTCCAAACGAATCAAGATAGTGACATATGTCACTCGGACACTCTTCAAGGCTTGATAACGTAAAGAGCCTGCAAAAGTGAAACCCAAGACAAGATTATTAGCAAAAGGTAAAATAAACCCACATCTATTCCATAGTATAAATAAGAAAATACAAAAAACTCATTCGGACATCACCCCTAAAAGAAATTTCAAATGCAATAAGGCAATGGTACATACACTCTCCATAGACACAGGCTTCCCATCCTCAGCCAGAATTTCGACAACTGTTCCTGATTGATCAGCCTGTAGAGAAGAAAAGGAACAAAACAAATTAAATACTCCTGTCGACCAAAACTGAAGATGGTTTATATCCATCTTGACGCATACTATTTCTATCTTTAACAATAGCAGAAAAAGGATTCGTCTACTTGCGTCCCAAGAGATTCCCAATTAGATTGGTAAACTTCTCAACGGTTAATCTAATAGGACATTAGATCAATATTAAAATAACGTAAAATTATTATCAAGTTAAAGTTGGATTAGTGTAAACTTGATAAGTGCTCAAGTAATATCGACGACACTAACTTCACAACAACTTTGAGTTAACTAAACACTAATTCAATATGAGACTAAATGAATCGACTGCACATTAGTATTCAGAAGTTTGTGATGTGCCACCACACATTAAGTCACGAGTCCCAATACTTACCTCAATCTCGTTCATCAACTTCATTGCTTCCACGATACAGACGACTTGCCCTTTGGTAACCTTGTCTCCAACCTACAAGATCACAAAACACATTCTTAGGAGGGTTTCTACCACCAAGTTCAAAATCAAATCCACATACCCGCGTTCTGAAACGATCCGCTTAGGTCCTACAATTATTGAACCAATAGCGTACAAGTGAGAGACAGCTGGACACCCAACGTAAGAGACAAAACGAAGTGATCAACAAAAGCAAGGATTTGAGTAAATTACACAGTATCAGGAACTATTAGTGAACATCATGAAGAGGATCTTCCCAATAATACATAGAAAGGCTTCCATATGCTCAATGACCACAGGAAGACCTCCCCGTGGAAAATTTTATTTTCATGATGTCTAAAAGTTCCTGCAAACGGCTTGATTTACAGAAGGCATTGTTCATGGCCAGTTCACTTCTTCATTCACTGCATTAAAGAATTTATCACATACCTTCACATACGGAGGTTCCCCAGGGCCAGGGCACTTGTAGAAAGTCCCAGCCATGGGAGAAAGCATGGGCGGATGCTCGGCAGCTAAGGGAATAGCGTCGGGAACAGGGGCAGGATCAGGAGTAGGAGTCGAAGGCGCCTCTTGAATCGGCTGGGGTGAAGCAACCTGCGGCTGGTATCCTGGAAACATGGTATGCGCCATGACATGCGGTCCCTGGGTAGAATGCTGAGGAGCCGGAGGAGGCGGCAAGGCTTCCTTCTTACGAATGATCAACTCGTAGTCTTTCTGCTTTAACTCTAGCTCCACAATGTCCCTCGTGTCCACAAGCCTGCCCCAGTAATCCCCAAGTAAGTCCCTTAATAAAAATTCCTTCAAACCTTCGGCATATAACAGAAGAAATTTATTTATCGATTTGCAAGAAAGACAACTACACTCAAACCGCTTTAGAAAGACCTTCTCTAAAATGACATTCTAGAATAACATGCACACGTGTGACAGTCATTGAAAGAAGCAAAAAAAATTCACACTCACTTATAAGCCCCAGAAAAACGATTCCTTCAAAACAGCACTGATGTATTGAAAAGGAAATGCAAATTTGATTTGTAAGCCAAACAAGAAAGGACTACACTCAAACCTCCTAAGCACAATTCTCACACATTCTATGACTGTAGCGAATTCTTTGACTGTAGCACATTCTTTGACTGCTACACATTCTGACATTCTCACACATTCTTTGATTGTAGCACAATTCTCACAGATTCACATTCAAACTACCTCATGCACCATTAAACCCCCAGAAACGTTAAAAGACTAATATGCACTGAATAAAGATTCCTTCACACCACAGAAATCTCACAAAAGAAATCATCTTGAACAAAGGACTGCACTAAAACCTCTGCATTCCAACATTTTTAAACTGACATTCTAGAATATTCTCCACACTATTGTTGCCTGTAGCACAAATTCAAACTCTGATATAATTGGGAACCCAGACATTAAGATTCAAGAGGATCAAGTGGTCATACTTGATCAAGTTGGCAACGTCCGCCATGAACACGGACGCAGCAGTGGAGATCGATGAAGAAGACGACGACGGCTCGGAAGCCGGCTTCTCCTGAGCAGTCGGCACTTCGAACTTCGTCGACGTATTATTAGTGGAGCCATCTACAGCAACCTGGCATTGAGGAACCGAACCAAAAAAGAATCAATCCCTAACCTAGAAACCACTACAAAAATAAAAAAGCTTGCACATTCAAGAATCTAAATCACAGAAAGTGCATCACATTCTCACGGGAACATCAAGTTAGGGCACCGGGCCATTACAACGGCATTGGTACAAAAGAAGGCGCTACCTCATTCACAACGCTAGCGACAGTCCTCGGACCAGATCCCTGCACCCCAACACACACGAGACATCAATTCCCCCGACCAAAACGTTATTGGAAATGGGAAAAAAACAAACCCCGCCACCTCGGAAACTCCGCCGAAGCCCAAAACCCAGCCAAGCAAGGAAAAGAAAAAGGAAAAGAAAAAGAAAAGGAGCGAACAAATCCTTGAATCCAACAATACACTATTAAGAAGCTCACATTGGACGCACGCAAGACGAATCGATCCACGCCGACGCCGAAGAAGGCTGAAGTCGACACCAAGTGCGGCTGGCCCCAACAACAAGATGACACAGTCTTCTTCTGCTGCTGCTGCTGCCCCCCGACCTGAAGTACCACAGCGTTCCTCCCAGCAACAACATCCCTGCTGGTGCTGGCACTCGCCGTCACGGACTGCGCAGCAACCACTCCCACCCTTCCCACCGCTGTGGACGCCATCTCTCTCTCTCTCTCTCTCTGTCTCACCTCTGTCTCACACCCTCACCCGTTCGCCAAACTGTAAGCCTCAACTCTCTCTCTCTCTCTCTCTCTCTTTCTCTCTGGTTCCCAACAATACGCAACACCTCGTCAGAAATTCGGGTGGAGCTCCCTCAATGTGGCGGAGCAAACGAGCTCCCAGGGGCAGGGATGAATCTGCCGGTGGCGATGAGAAATGGGCGAAACGAAGGGGAGGCGACGAAGAAGGGGTGACACACTGACTGAACTGACGAGAGCTGGCCTCGGTCCCTCCGCCCCCCACCTCGTTTGCTGCTCCTCGCGACCGTCGCTCGGTTTGTTTGGTGAGGAGTCCATTGAAAGCGCAGGGAGGGACCAAGCGCGGTAAATCTCCGCCGCCCGCTTCTGAACGGCTGGATCTGGTTGTAGCTTTTGGGGGGGACCCGTTCTCAACTGGCTCGTTGAAGGGCTCACGCCCGGCATTGGCCCCTAGAACTGGATCATTTATACCGTACCTGAAGATCTGATTCGTCACCTGCAATTGAATTTCCACGTCAGATTCTCAAAAGGGTCCATGTCACTTCATACCATTCACAAGATGACATGCGGCACTTCTTTTTTTCACAAAACAATTTAGTTTATGTCTTTAAATACTAGGACATCCAAGTAGGGTGGTGTCCCTCTAAGGTAGAAGCACCTAAATGTGACACTTAAGGTAGGAGGCTTTGAAATGGCTCATCTTAGGGCTGATCCGCCTTTTTCATGTATTTTCTTGAATGGAAATATTTTTAGCTCATTTTCCAAACAAAGAAAAATAGAAGAGGAATCTTACACAAGTGGTTTCATATTTTTTGAAGCATTTTTGAATTGCTTATGGATTTTCAAAGGAGTTGTGTCATAGCTCCCTATTTATGTCCCTAGACCTTCCATAAACTATTCACTTGCAACTTCTAAAGAAAAATGGGAAAACGAAGAGAATGATTGGCTCTTGCAATTAATGATGTTTTTTTTCCTTGGTTCATTCAATGACTATGGAGATCAATTTATGAACTATTGTTTGTGCATTTCACAGTCATTTATAGCGTCCGTTCTTAATGCCCGCTCCGTTTCAGAGCCTCCTACCTTATTCAAGATTTGTAGCTCTTGAAGGGAGCTACAAGAAGAAAAAAAATGATATGCATTTATTAGGAAATGGTTTAGGAAACCAATGATATTGATTTTGTTGTTTTCCAAGCTTATATGAATATAATACAAATTTATAGAAACAAGTGCATAGATGCACTTGAGTGGACATTAGACTAACACTAAAGTGGACACAAAAACACCCGACAACAATAGACCGTAAGCTTGTATCATTCTCGTTTTACTAACCAACGCAAAACCCGCATGATTCTAATGCAAGGGCACAATAGTTTAAAAAATTCAATGCCAATTAGAAGAAATGTCATCCTACATAAAAAGGGAATCCCACTCTATAATTCAAAGACTTTAACAAAACGAATTGGCGTTCCAATGCTTAACAATGTATGGGAAGGTATAAAACATTGCAAAATGTTGTGAATGAGAATTTTTTCTCTTTAGAGTGGGTGGGTGGACACGTTGCAAAGAAAAAAGGTAAAAGTTCTCAGGTGTGAAGGATCATGTGTGAAAATGGCCTGTGGAAGTCAGATAAGGTGACTTTCTACTTTATCAGTCATCATTTGTTTCTTCCGGTTTCATCTGGCGGGATTGGTGCTCACTGGGTCATGTAATGATGACTTGTATGTCCTGGTCATAATTGTCCTGTTCAAAATAAAAGTAAAAGTAATTTTCTATTTTTTTTAACTCTTAAAAACTTTCAAATTCAATATCTTCTTTGCCATGAGTCAGAACACTACGAAACAAAGCCCATGCACCCCTCCTCATTGAGGGCTTTCTGATGGTAAAAAGATCATGACTAGAGGACACACGGTTTAGGAGATCTCACCGTAACAAACAAAACAAACAACGTAACTTAAGGTATGGATGTGGGGTAACATACGAAGTACACAATTATGGCATAATTGACTCTTATAGCAATTGAGTATATTTACTATTATCAAACATAAGTTATTTTTATTGTTGGATGTTATTGGCAAGTAAAAGAAGATTTTCATGAGTAATGAAATTTCAAAGTATTAATTAGAGTTAATCATAAAGTGTATGCAATGAGGGACTATGAGTTGGATTTTAGAAAAAATCATTAGGTAAAAATTCAAACCTACAATAGGCCACGAGCTTTTTTGGCATCGGTGCAATTACAACAAAAAAGTTATTAAAAAAAATTTGAATTTGATGTAGCACTACTACCACATCAAATTGGCAGTTTATTTTTTATTTTTTATTTTATTTCCAATAAATAAACATATTATTATTTTTCCTTGTATTTGAACTATAGCTAAAAATCAAACAACTTTCTAATGGCCAACTTTCAAGGTTCAAATTTTTTGTAATGATAGGATAAAACTCCTTGAAGCACCAACACTAGGATTTAATGGATTTGGGTATTGTGTTTCATTTGTACTACTCAAAGTTATACCTTCCTCTAACACCTTTGTTTCAAATTGGAGTTTCTTTTGTGATTAACTCTATTCTCTATAAAAATTGACAGTAGGCTCTTCTTAAGTCCCATGTAGTGTTCAAATAGTTTTTTGAGTTTTATTGGCTATTTTCCTTTAATTCCCAAATTGAACCAATTTTTTTAAATATGGAGTTTGGTTACTTTCTCTATTTTTTACTGAAAAATAAATTTTGTAGATTTTTCCACTAGTCTTTTGCCAATGTTTTCCAATTGCAACAAATTTTTTTCCAATTCCACTAGTTAACTTTGAACTAGGTATTGATTCTTTCCAGACACAACTTTCATATTTGACTATGTTACAACTATTGTTATCGATATCTAAGTTTTAGTTTTTCTTTTTGGTCTAAATATTGGTGTTGCATTTTTGGGTAGTGATGATTGTGGATGCCCATACCACCTAAAAGTATCCAAATTAGTATTTGAATATAATTTCTATTGACAACCCTTAAAAGTTTGGGATGCCCAATTTTGGAAGCAAAACATGTTTTATTTTATGTAAATTTGACATTGAGGTATATATTAGGCACAAAAGTTTGCATTAATGTTGAGTTGGATCTAGCGATATGTGGCACTCCCAACTGGAATCATTATAGCACCACCTATTTATTTCAAAAGCTCACAAAATAATGTTCAAGTATTATAGAACTATGGGGTTGTATATGGCCATATTTGTAATGATAGAGTTTAGATGTTGAAATGTCATACACATGATAGAAACTAATTGTTGAATTATCAATCTAGTGGTGTACGTTATTATAATTTAGTATTCCATGAACCAAATACAATACCATATATATGATTTTTCATAAAACATGAAAGTGATTAAGTCTTATCCATTCTTTAAATGAAAAGACCTATCGTAACTAGTGACCTAATTGTGGTGATTAAGTCTTATCCATTCTTTAAATGAAGAGACCTATGGTAACTAGTGACCCACTTGTGGTGATTAAGTCTTATCAATTCTTTAAATGAAGAGGCCTATGGTAACTGGTGACCCACTTGTGGTGATTAAATCTTATCCATTATTTAAATGAAGAGACCTATGGTAACTAGTGACCTAAATGTGATCCATTCTAATTCTATCCCTTGTAAATTCTTATTGGAAATATATTGTATCTATTGAAAATTAAAATGAGACAAGTTCCAGGAGAAATTTTGGGTTTATCTATTTTCAATTCTTGAAAGTTCACAATTTATTCCTACATTGTTCAAAAAATGCATGCAAAGATAATCTCAAATCACCTTTTGACTCCCTATAAGA
This sequence comes from Rhytidiadelphus loreus, assembly GCA_947034895.1. Lineage (NCBI taxonomy): Eukaryota > Viridiplantae > Streptophyta > Bryopsida > Hypnales > Hylocomiaceae > Rhytidiadelphus > Rhytidiadelphus loreus. Next base: position 24,782,596 of record OX344764.1, read on the forward strand.
TCCTCCAAAAAATCTAGACAATTTCAAAATAGAAAACATTTTCAAATGCTTATTTGAATGATTCCAGGTGCATTTACATTAGATATTGTTTGTTCAAGCAAACAAATGTGTGTATCATTACTAATGTAAGTCATTCTCATGCAACTTCAAGTCAAGAAGATGGAAAAAATGTCTAAAGTTAAAGATTAAATATTTAAACCTAATTTGCCTCAGGGGTACCGATTCAATATTGAAAGCCTTGTTTGTAAAAAAATTATATTACATAGTATAAAATTCAATAATACACTTTCATAATAGTCTCTCCAGAAGTTGTCTTTTGTAGGTGCGTACTTGGCAAGTGTATGTAGGTGTGTAAGGGTTGTGATTGGTCTTGGAATTCCAAGACCTACTCAATTGTCTAAAATAGGGGCATCTTTTGTACTATAAACATGCAATTGCATTCCCTATCTCTCAACGTGACAAGTGGGCTTTTAGTTGCATTCTTATGCATTCACCACTTGACGTGCGGAAGTTTCTCAAACCCACAAATATACAACATGCCAAATTCTAAAGACATTGATAGAGTGTTGTATCATTAGAAAGGGGTGAGGGAAAATGCCATAAAAATTGCTAGAAGGATGCAATCCTCAATGACCAAGGTAGCAACCCATATACTTTGATTATTGAACCAATAGGTGCATTTTTTTATTTCTATAGTTAACAATGATGTCATCCATTAGACCTTTTAACCCTTAAACATTGAGGAAGAAGTTTGGCATCTGATGGATGATAAAGAATCCTTGTAGTAAGACAAAAATGCAACTATTCATCCTCAAAATTTTGTTGTGAAAAGGGGAGGTCTTCTCTAGTAGTTTGACTTCCAATAAATGTTTTTACTATTTCTAAAGCCCATGATTCACATAGTAATGAAAAGGGATGATTTCCAAGGTCACCCCTTCGTCCTTTAAGGGTTAAATCCACAACATTCTTTTAAGGTTAAAGCATCTATACTAATATAAGAGAAACTCTAGAATCTCCAAATTAATTTTTAAATACACATTTAATGCTTGAATCCACCTCCAAATTCTTGTTACCCCAATAAATAAGCAATTTTTGAAAGTATAGCACAACTTGTCTAGACATTACTTTTTTCCTACAATTGTCAATTTCACATATAATTGACAACTTTTTTTGCATAGTAAGAACCGTGGTAAGTACATATAGTGAGCTACATAGGTGAGATGAAAGAGTTGCCCACCTTCTAAATCCACCACCAAAATTTGTTGTTTTGAAATTTTCTTGCACCGGTGCCAATGCTCTTACACGAGCTTCACATTTTTTTTTTCAATCAAGTGCTACAAAAGTCAAAGATGCAACAAATGGGTCTAATCAGGATGTAATCATTTAAGCCTACAGTAATTTGACATAACTGAACCCTATAAGGATTCTAGCCAGGTGGCGGAGAATCCAAGGTACAAAGTGGATTTCGTCACCCTAGTTTTTTTAGCTTCAGACATGTGGCCGAGATGTGGAGGAAGAGACAAGTTCTTCCAAGAAGAAAGAAGTGCAGTCAAACCCCCATGAGCCATTTGTTGCAAAACTAGTCAATAACAAATTCGATGGGACCAATGTAGAAGGATGTTTTAAGCCAATGTATTGATACTGAAAGCAAATACAAATTAATTTCCTAGTTAGCAAGCAAGCTAACACTAGATCTGAAACAATGATCAGACCTAACAGGATATGCTCTAGTCTAAGGTCAAACCTGGGTAATTCCTAGAGGAAATGTTTTAAGTGAATACGTACCCGGTCTTGCACTCTTAATGAGGGTTAACTAGGAAGCTGCAGATGTGATTTGATTTCTGTCACAAGCCATTCTAGCTCCTCCGGCTGTAGTGCAGATCCGAATACATGTTGCTTTCTACCTACCTTTAATAATGCTGATTTGGCGAGACGTTTGGTGTAACCCTGATCAGGATCCTGTTACACATTGTGGAAACCAACAACCATTTGAAAAAGATACATGAAGTGTGACAGATTGGGTTTGACTGCATTTGACTAGTAAACTCAAGCTTCCATAGTATTATATACCAGGGTCATTTTCTCCCTAAAGATGTGGCGAACATAGTATGCTTCTCTGGATGCCTGGGGCCCAATCTTTACTAAAAGATTGAGAAAAAAGCATTCATGAAAGACACCATGAACCAATTCTAACGAGAACACGCATGCTTGGTAGCTAGAGTAGGGCACTAAAAAGGTGAATAAGTAACTACAAATCCGAACGAAGAGAAACAATGAACCTTCCGTTGCCCCTGTTATAAGGACCCTCCATAATGTTATGCTAATCCCGTGAGCCTGTCAGAACGACATCAATCTCTAGCACAAAGCGTTGCTAACTACAAGAGGGACGAAGGAATACCTGTACTTCTTCCACCATGATATCAATAGAGCGTATGTTTTGAACCTCGCCAACCACTCGACGGTTCCACACCTTACCGATGCTATATTCAATAGCAAAACGGGGGCCATCAAACTCTAAGCGCATGGCGACTGCTGTGCTGAATAGGGTTCTCTTAGCGAGCCTGCAAAGCAACATGACGAAGCTTACCTTCTGAAATGTAACTTCTTCATTTTCGCCTCATCTGCTAAGCCAGCATGACTGAACTAAAAAGTGAACAGTAGAACAACGTAGAGGTTGCTAATGCCATAATCAAATGAAGGATTCCAATGACAAAGGCAGAACGTCAAGTCCAAAACTTACCTAAGACCTACAAACCAGAAAGGGAGAGAGAAGGCAGCAAAGACTGGACCGCCTCCTACAATGGCTGTACGCGTCCAGACAGCCACAAATGCGTTCCATGCCTGCACAATAGACATAATCGTTGAGCTTACAAAAAACCACAACGTGGAGAGCAAACCAGGCCTACTTCGATGTTAAAGATACCACTGGAACGTTATGGATATGCTATATGCCAAAAAATGATTCAAAATTAGCAAGATGAATGCAATAACCAATAACAATTCAAACTCACCACAGTAAATGCTCCAGTCTCCACTGTCTCTTGTGTGAGCCCATTTGCAGGAATCAATACCTCCAGCTTATTGCCGCTCCTTCTCAGATTCTGCACTCCAGTAAAACGCTTGTAAAACTTGGATGTATTTCAGTACATCTGAGTATGATTCGTGAAGAGTTTTGTGTTCAGGACTAGGACAGCTCGAGTAACATAAGGAACCTTCATCAAACGTAAAGGTCCTTTCACAAACAATTCCAGACACTTCAAAACATTCTGCAGGCCGTCAGGATGAATAAAAAAATGCATGCATCAGTTGCTCACCACTTGCGTCCCTGCAGGTCGTCGGACAATATTTGTCTGCTTGATATATCGAACTGAGTTATCGGTTGAAACGGTGGACACAGAGGACGATCCATGACCATCGTCCCGCAGAGCATGAATCACCTCTCTCGGAGACTACACAGAACAAGAGTGAACACATTCGTAAGGTGCAACAAATCTGTGCGCACCTATATTAAACTAACAATAAGCCCAGCTATCGTGCATAATGTGAGCACCCTCTATTGATTATATTCTCCTTGAACCATTCTCCCCTTTCCTTTCCAGATTGCAAGCATACCAAATCAATAAGCTGCTTCTTGCATATGAATTTTCTTGTGTGGCTAGTGCCTGTATTCGATTGAACTGAAACAATCTCTACTACGCATCTGAGAATATGAGAGGACTTCGGATCCCAATTAGTTTCCCACATTAGAACAAGTTCATGTGAATAGTGGTGCCAAATCGTATATAAGACAAATTTTCAAAATCATGCCATCAATGTAACAAACGCAACAGCACAGACATCACCATTAAGAAAGTGCGACTGTTAGGAAGAGTGGTTGACAGGAATAGCGGCATCGTCTAGATGATAAAATGATGAGATGAGATGATGCGATGATGAAAGTTCATGAAATGCTGGGAACATCTTGCTTGTCATTCAAGAATATTTCAAACGCATTTCTCCTCCTGTGTGTATCTTAAGTGAAACGAAGATACACCTGAAAGCGGTCTTCCGGAGCAGGCTCCAAAAGTCGATCGACAACATTAGCAAGCCCGGGACTCATGGTCACGAGATCTCGAAATTCCACCTTCAATCGCCTCTGTCTCGCAAACATTTTTTTTTGTAAGCAGTGCTCTTCACAGAACAATATACAGAACACACACACAAAATCCATGTCACCAAATTACTTTCAATCTTTAAGTGAAACGAAGATTACAAACCTGAGGAAAGTATGAAGGAGAACGTCCGGAAAGCATGTACAACAAAGTACCGCCCAAACCATAAAGGTCTGTCTGACGTGTCGCTCTATTCTGAAACTGCTCTGGGGCCATGTAGCCATACTGTGGAGCAAAGTACCAGCCATAAGTTACATCGTGACCAGTCTAGAAGGATATTCTCAAACTACATTGAAATGACAACAATACTTTCAGATTTGTATGTTTTTTAAGTTCCAACTGCAAAATACCTCAAGGACCAGAAATATAAAATATAACAGCACCAAACTAAAATGCGGAACGTCACAGAGCCCCAAATCCATGACAGATATTTTGATTTTCAAAGGAAGATCAGCGTCCAAATCCCTCCAGAATGGACAAAGGGACACAACGACACATTCGGATCAGAATAGTTACAGAGGTAGAGGCAGATGGAGACCTCATTCAGAGCAAGAAATCCGCACCGTGCCCACAACTGTGCTGCCTATCAGTGTTGAGGATGCCACATCTTGAACTGCCCCAAAGTCCACAATCTTCACGTTTCCAGTCTCTTCGTCCAAAATGATATTTTCTGGCTGTGAACAATGAACTATGAATAAAGTATCCGTGGGTCATTTGCGCAAAAAAACGGTGAAGCAACTACCTCAACCTCTTGAGGGAGTAGGTGTTCAAACAGTGAATATGATTGATGCACAGAAACCAACAAGACCAGAAGTCCAGTAGGCAGCTCCATCGAAGCTCTCCAGATCAGGAAAGAAGCATAGACATCCACGAGTAACAAAGATGATTACCTTGATGTCTCTGTGAATAACAGGGGGTCGCAAATCCCCGAGATACTGCAACACCGACAGAACCTGTCTTCCAAACACCAAAAAGAATTTGAATCATCAGTATGACACAAAAGTGTAGGATTTCTGTAAGATCGAAAGTCACTCTCTTTTACCAACTCTCAAAAGAAAATCTAAGAATTTCTTGTTCCCCCTTTCCAGAACACAACTCTACTTTCAAATTCCACAGCTTCATGGTCTTCAGCAACTACCTCTCTCATTGTTGGGAATGTAATACAGATCTACAAAGGCATCATGGTTACTAAAGGGATAAATGAACATCAAAGATTACGTTGTATCGTAAGTATATCTGCCAGAACACTAAGGATCTAAAGGCGATCACCACACAATGGCTTCAGTGTGCACTCTGTTTGACACTTCAAAATAAGGACATGTACGTCAAGAGACTTGCAGCATGCTCCCACACAAATCAAAAGCTTCACCTCCACTGCGATAAGTATTACTTTCTCCTCAGAGACACGCCATCCACCTGTTACTAAGTCTTCCAATGACTTCCCTTTCGCTTCCCTTTGAGCTATGTAGAAAATACGATCAGTATCTGTATCCACCTACATGGAATGAACCAAACAACGTGAAGTCTCAGTAGTGACATCTTTCTTTGATAATACAGGAACTTGGCCCTGCACACGTACATTTTAATTTCTGCGGTAAACATGTACGGCCTTCACACCCACAATCAACAACAGCATAAAAGAAAAACAAACCTGGAAATAATCGATGTAGGCAGGAATACCAGGATGGTTCAGCGATTTGAGCACTCTTGCCTCCCTTTCGAAAAGATCAAGTTCCTGCAAGATAGAATCGCGTTGAGTGATCTTTTCAAGTGCCAAACATTCATCCTTAAAGGACCAAGAGCACCAAATTGGATCTCATGTTTTTGAGCAGTGTTGAGTAGGTCAAAGGGAACTTTCTTTTATTCAATTTGATTGTTTTCTACCAAAACAAGCAATGTTCTTCATTGATTTTGGTGATGTAAAATTTGGCTCTATCTGAATTTATATTCTTCACAACAAGATTCATCACATGTACGAAGACAAGAGCACAGAAAGGCAATAGTCATCATTAACCTTCCATCCCTTCATATTTCGTAAAGACATCGCTTTCAGCGCTACAACTTCACCGTCATCTCTTTCCGCTTCATAAGTGACACCCATTGCACCCTGACCAAACACCCCTTTGATAGTATACTTTTCAGCAACAACATCTCCCTTCTTGTGAATTACACCATGCGGCAGTCTCTCAACCCACAAGCCTTCCTGCAGTATGTCTTCTCTGCAAAAGTACATTGAGGTCGTAAGTGTTAGACAAACGATGCTGCAATGTCATCGATGTGCATGTGGTCTCTGGAATCAAAAGACGCCAAATGAACTAAGCGAAAAACACGAAGAGAACTGGTACTCACTTTTCAGGAGCAGCATCGCTCGAATTGTTACGACTAGAGGCTTGTGGCAGGACCACGTCAGGGATTGAGCTGCAGCTCAAAGACCTTGTCAGCTACATGCAACTAACAAAACCCTTACCCAAGCGACCCGTAGAGATTCTTGCCTTAAATTTACATGATCTCAACACGAGAACTTACGGTAGATTTTAGGTGTACATATAATCAGTGCTTTGAAGATTTATAATTTACTCAAATAATGCCCAAAAATACATCCTAAGATGCAATGGAATCCTCCTTTGATTGCCAACAAGACCAACCAAATTTAAGACAGTTTAACAATAGGAACTATGCTCAAAATGCTAATTTGCTTCTAAGTGTAAATACCTCAATTTAGTGGAAGATGAAACCCCGAAATGATTCAACTCCGGTAACGGAATCATCTGATCCCAACCGCACATCAATACACATACACGTCAACTCACGGATCACAAACACAGAATCAGGGCTAATTAGAAGAAATTCCAAAGGAACACTATTAGAGCATTCGCATTCTATTCACTGGGAATCCAATTTTATTGATTGAAAGTGCGTTTCAGTCTGCTCCAATCAGCCTTTCCAAAAAAATTAAAATCCAAAAATATTGGAACCAACGCATACTCGGAGAGAACACAATTTGGCTTAAAGGGACGCTTCAAGCACCTCCAACCTAGAATCTTCAAAATTCAAACTGGCAAACCTTAGCAATGTCGCTAAATGGTCGAAACCGTGCAGCTCTTCGACCATCTGGACCTCCAGCTACCGCATCCACTCTCCCTGCTCCTGCCACCACAAATGAATGTGCCCTAAATAAAACTCAAAATCTCCTCAAAACGCACCTAAATTCAAACGGACTCCCAATTCAAATGGAATACAACTTCAAACGGACTCTAATTCAAATTCCATAATCATTCATCACTATAAAAATAAAAAAATCGAAAAAATCGCTTGATTCTCTAAAAATTCAGGTCTATGAACGGCGAGCTGAAATGTGGATGGCCTTACTCCACAAGAGCTCACAGACCTACTAGATAAGAAACAACTCTTGTTCTAATGAAATTACATAATGCACATCAGATTGCACTGACCAGTTGACCATTGAAGGATCAAAATGCAGCAGTTTCAAGAGCAGAGAATGTAGCGGAAAACAGGTGTAAAAAAAGGATAAAATTCACCACGTCTAGCGGTCGCCGGAGTAAGTGTAGAAACAGCAGCAGCAGCCATGGCCATTGTAGGAGAAACGAAATCGAAGCTTGCTACATGCTTGGAATTTGTTGAAGGATTCGAGTGTGGCGATGGTGAAGACAGTGCTTGTTGTGAAGATGTCCCTGCTCCAAGAAGTCGTGCGTGCCAAGTGTTGTGGGTCCACAAATGGATGAAAATAGATTACATCCGTTTCAGAAAAATCACAAACTAGGTTCCATCCATCCATTGGATACTGAATTTGCTCTTTGAATACAAATTAAGTACCAGTATAAGTACTAAAATAAGGTAAGACACACACCATTGGATTGAAAATTAAACAAATAACATACTTCATTCAAATGTCGTTTTAGCATCATCTCATCATACTCAAATGTGACATATATAAGTAGAATACATGGTCATTTTGTAACTTGTAAGAGTGCAATAAGGATTCAAATTAGGAGTGCTATGTATCATTGGATTTAGCTCAATATGAATATAAATTTTTGTTTTTATCGTATACTTTGATTTTTGCACCTTCTATGTTAAAATCTAGTATCAAATATGTGAAATAAACATGTTGCAATCCATTAGAGAAAATCTAGGGTCTCAAGAGGACTGCTTTGCAATCTGTAAGGACCCTGAAATTTGTTTTTTTTTTGCAAAAAAAATCGTTTTCCCCCTATTTTTGCTTGCCTCAATATACAATGGCAGCAATACAGAAATTCAAATTAATGAATAAAAAATCGACTTAAAAAATAAAATAAAAAATTTCAAGCTCAAAAATAATAATAATAATATAAAAAAAAATTAATTAATTAATTTTAAAAATGAAAAAACAATTGCAAAAACTGGTTGATTTTTTTTTTTTTTGATAACAAATGGCGGACCATTGCATTAAAAGGAACCAGGAGAACACAACCAAGCCCGAAGGCTGGAAAAGAAAAAAAGAGACAAAGAGAGAAGAGAGGGGGAGAAGAGAGTAAAAGCCAAGGCAAAAACAGAAAACAAATCAAAAGCACAAACTAGTAAAGAGGGACCAGGGGGGGACCCTTGCCGTGCCAACTAATGTGCGTCCCCACCCTGCTAGCCAGGATCGAAGAGCCGAGCCAGGTACTAGTAAAGAGATTCCTAATTCTGTCTTGATTTCGGGGACTTCTTCTAGACGCCGTATGAGATTTCAGAAAAGCTGCACGCTCAGAGTCAATAATTGCATCCCAGAGAGCCTGCTGGACAACCGGCGGGGACCAGCGTTCTTGAGAGAACAGAAATTTGTTACGGGTAATCCAACAGATCCAAAGCGAGGCCCCCCGAATAATGGACCAGATGGTTCTAATCCGGCGAAATCTACGTGGGAGAGGAGTACCAAAGATACACTGGACGGCATCGAGCCGCCTGTGAGGGCCCGAGGTTGGGTTGCAGCCGACGATGTGATGCCCAATGGATTGGGCGTAGTCCCATATCTCCTGTGAATTCGGGCAGGAGAAGAATCTGTGGAGGGGGGTCTCGATAACCCCATGAGTGTAGTATATGCATTTGGTATCGATTCCTGGTGATATATGTTCTCGCCACGAATTCACTGCTACAGCGTTTTGCCAAATGGACCACATAAATGCAGCTTCTTTAAGGGGGCGGGCTTGTAACCATACCTCACGCCAATTAGGGGCAAAGGAGTCTTGGAGAATCCCTGGCCATTTGGACGGAACGGTACGCTTCGGAAGCGTTCGGTGTACAAGCAGTTTGCGGCCCATGGCCGATGTGTAACTGGAAAGCCCTGTCCCATTGTCCCACTTCCACCGGCCCGGGTCAAATTCAACTGAGTCGAGAGCTCCTACAAATAGGAGTTGCTGAGGGCGTCCCCGTGTTTTCTTGCCTTGAATAACTCGGACTCGACGGACATATCCCTGGATCTGAGAAGGCTCGGTGTTGCAGGTTAGTATGGATAATTGCCGTGAATTGGCTCCGATGGTAGCTGTAGTGACGTCCCTTGGAAGGCAGATCGACTGGGCCTGCGGTAGAACGAGCAAGGGGGTTGGGGTTGGGACTAACCAGGTGATAGATGGTACTGGGTCTCGAGGTTGACGAAATAATCCTACCCATTCTCCCGCCTGTACAAGTTCAGCATGTTGTGTCAATAAGAGAATCCAATCCGCGGGGACTTGGGATATGAGAAAGAACCAGTGGTGTCTCTCCATATTGGTCAGTGGGAATTCGGCCGAGATCTGGTCCCATGGTTTGAAGTCTTTACTGGTGGAGTTCCACAAGTCTCCTATGACTCGTAATCCTGCTCGAGCCAGTACTCTCGCCCGATCGGCATTGAAGTTGAAATTCGCACCTATGTAGCTTGTCGACCACCAGATGTTCGTCGATAGCACTTCGTCGGCGTTGCTAGGAGGAATGAGCTTGATATGGTGTACCACTTTCCGCCATGCTGAAACGATGCGGTTCCAGACTTTAGAACCTCGGGTAGCCGAGAGTCTGTGGATCATGAGCCAGGAGTTGGTAGGGTACCAATACCCCATCTTCGGGTGTGGTCTCATTCTATGTATACGGTGGCGTAGTAGGACTTTCAGACTTGATAAGCCGGGCTCAATGGCGTAGAGAACCCATTTGGCAAGTAAGGCGGCCAGGGAAACTTCGGGATCGAGAAGTTGAAGTCCTCCTGCTGATTTCGGTAAGCAGCAGTCATCCCAGCTAACTCGAGCTCTAGCGAGATGTTCCGTGCCGCTCCACAGGTAGTTGCGCAGGCTGCCCTTAATGGACCTGATCGCCCGTAGTGATCCACACCAGACGGCAATGAAGTAGTAAATTGTAGAGAGAAGTACAACGTTAACTACTGTTGCTCTTCCTGCAAGTGAGAGTCGTTGCGTGGACCAGTAGGCTAGCTTTTTGGAAATTTTTTGCTTGAGAAAGTTGTCCACGTCTTCGGTTTCGAGAGAGATTCCAAAGGGAGCCCCAAGTAATTTAGACAGCGAGCCAGGAGGGGCCTAGGTAATGCCTGATTGGTGGAGCCAGGTTGGGGGGGTGGCAATTGAGAACCAGTAGCCTATACTTTTCGTCCAGTTGATAATGAGCCCGGAGGCATTACCAAATCGCCGAACCAGAGCGACAGTATTATCCAAATCCTGTTTACAACCTCTGATGGAGAACCCAGTATCATCAACAAATTGGGAAAGGAGTTGTTGAGTTTGGTCATCCGGTAGTAAAATGCCTATAATTCGACCTTGACGCATTTCTTCCTTGGCAGCCATGTTAAATGCTTCACCGACTATAAGAAAAAGGTATGGTGCCAGAGGGCACCCCTGTCGTACTCCTCGCTGGATGGAAAACGAGTCTGTCATTTTCCCGTTTATCATGACCGACGCCGATGCATCTTGGAGGAGCATTCTAACTAGACTCGAAAAGGCTTCCGGGATGCCTAGTTTTCTCATGACTCTAAATAAAAAATCCCAAGAAACAATGTCATATGCTTTCGCAAAATCCAATTTGAGGAATATGAGATCTTGCTTGGATTCCTTGGCCCACTCAACCGTTTCATACTGCAGGAGGACATTGTCGAGGATGTACCTGAGTGGGAGAAATGCCGCCTGATCCGAACTAATGACTTCTTTAAGCAAGTTTTGGAGCCTAATCTGGAGAGCCTTCGCGAGGATTTTGTAGGATACGTTAAGTAGCGTAATGGGACGCCAGTTTGACAGGTTAGCTCGTTCCCCGGTTTTGAAGATGAGCGCAATGACTCCTGACGTCATCCCGTTTGGTAAATGGCCTACGGTTATTGAGTTTTGTAGCATCTTCGTGTAGTCACTGCCTAGCATGTCCCAGAATCGGAGAAAGAAATCCACCGTCACTCCGTCCGGTCCTGGACTCCTCCCACGGGCCATCTGTTGTAGCGCCTTGAGTAATTCTTCCTGTGAGATAGGTTCTGACAGTTGTAGGGCCATATCTGTGGTAAATCTGTTAGAGACACATGCTAAGATGGCTTCCCGCGATGCTTCTATAGTAGGTGTAAACGGGGTTTCAGAGTATAGGGTCGAGTAGAATCCTCTGCAGATGTCTTCTAGGTCTTTGCTTTCCTGCCTGATGATGCCGTGTGAGTCCACCAGTTCGGTGATGGTGGAGGTCTGAGGGGTCTCTCTAACCGCCTTGAAGAATTTGGCAGTCATTCTGTCGCCAAACAGACGCCACCTAGCTCGAGCTCGGACCTTTCTTCCTTCTACTTTACGGTTTTCCAACGTGTTAAGCCGTGACTTGGTATGAATAACCTGTGCCTGTAAGGACGCTGAGAGGGGGTCTTCTTGAAGGAGGCGAGTGATTTTATCTAGATTGAGGCAGAGCATTGATTCCTCCTTGCGAAGTGCTAAAGCGTGCTTGATACAGTATTTCCTGTACGCGCGGACTACTCTCCTAAGTTTTGCGAAGAAGGGGGCAGCTAGTGGGGCTTGGTTCCATGTTTCCCTGATCAAGGCATCGGCAGGTTCTAGGAATGCTGAGGACATGATCCATCGACTAGGGCATGGAGGACTCTGGGAGATTTCGATCGTCATGGTAACTGGACTGTGGTCGGACCGGGTGTGATCACCCCAGATTCTGTACTCTAAAATCTTTCGCGCACTAGCTGTTGAGTCAGGAAATAAGTAAATCCTGTCAAGACGAGCCATGACTCTAGACCCATCGCTGCGAGAGTTATCCCATGAATAACATAGACTGGGGCTGGTAAGTGGTGGTTCGATAACCTGGAGGGTCTCTTTCAGTGTATTAAATAGTAATCGTTCCTGGACGGGAGGCATTTGCCCACAAATGTTCGATTTGTCACTCCTCCATTCAACCATGTTGAAATCACCCAGCATGATCCACCTGCATGAAGTGGGAACTTCTCTGGTCATTGTTTCCCATAGGACTTTTTGGGAATAAGTTCCACATGGTGCGTAGACATTCAGAAAACCAATGTCTCCTCCTGGGATCCTAGAGAGGATAATCCATTGAACTCGACCTCCACAGAGCGATCCTGATTGAGAAATTAGCGAGGACCAGCGTGGGGAGATGAGTGCCGCAACTCCCCCTTTACCAGCTTGAGCGCCGTCCGTGGAGTAGCCGGGTTCCGCCTCTGTATACAAACTAACTGCACGTTTCCAAAGTGATCTCCCGAGGTTGGCCGCCCCCTGGCCTCGGAGCTTGTGTTCTTGTAGAAACAGAATGTCTACTGGATTCCGCTGGATGTAGTTGCGGAGGTTGTCGACAACTGCGGGGTCGTTGAGACCTCGGATATTTTGAGATAGGATTTTAAGTTTCATAGGCAGGATGGGTCGAGGGAATGCCAAGCGCCCCCTGCGCGGTCTGAGTCTACGTTAGTCTTAAGGCCCCAAGAATCTAGATAGGGGTCCGGCGTTGCCAATTCCCCCCTGGCACATGGGGTGCTTGATGGATCGCTGTGCTGATTCCGTGCTGAGGCCTTCAGTTGCCGGACGAAGAGGTGTCTTCCTGCTGGATTTTCTAATGGTAGGGAATCTTCCTCGGCCCAATGCGGGAGTGAACCGGCAATGTGGCTGAAGACTCTGAGAGCCAGGGATGTACCCGTATCTAGAGATGATGAAGGGAGACAAATAGGGTTTCGGATAAGGGCCGGGATATGACTATTGTCGACGTGCGTGGGGTTTAAGGATATGGGAAGGGGCTTTGAAGGTTTTGCGTGGCTTATCTGTTCACTATGGGTTTGGATTTCTATTTGGGGAAGTGAAGGACGAGCTGAGGAGTGCTCTGGGGTTGACTAGATTGGATTCCCTTGGTTCAGATGGGTACTACGGTACGGAGGGGAGGGGTGGATTTGAGGAGGGGCTTGGTTGGAGGGGCTTGGGTTGGGATTGGAAGGGAATTGGTGTGGACGTGTTGGTAAGAGGGAGGTGTTGTGAGATGGAGGGTCAGCACTTCTAGTTTGTAGTAGGGGTCGAGTAAATTGGTAATTGTCAGAAGTGAAGTTATCATTTGAGTGAGAGGATTTTGTGAGATCAGAGATGTGTCTGGGAGTATGAGAGGGTAGGAGTGTAGGAGGGGAAGGAAGATGGGTCTGGGAGACACTAGATGACTCATACAAGGGATGATACGTATTGGAGGCCGACTTGGTAGGGGCTCTAGGAGATTCCTGCTGGGGGTGATCGGGTGAAGGTGGCGTAGCTGTGTTAGAGGGAACTAGGAAGGATCTGAGGTTAAGGGTTGCCTCACGCCGTTGTTCTTGGGATAGGCGTCTCTCCCAGTAGTGGCTAGAGCTCGCTGGTGTCGAGGATTGCCTGGGAAGCCGTCCCTTCCGACGATACACGACTCGCATGAATCCATCCTCGTCCGGCATCACAGCCGAATGAGTATTGGAGTTCTGCATGTTTCCGTGTCTGTTGAATCGGCGTGTCGTCTTCTTCTTCGATGTTGAGCTCCCCTGGGGTGGTCTGAGGTTTGGGTTATGTTCTGAGGATTGTTCTGTTCTACCATTGGTTGGGGTATGCGGTATCTGTGAATTCTGTCTATGCCGGGAGGTAGTTTTAGGCTTGGGTTGTGTAAGAGGGCAGTGCTCGGTGGCATGGGAGAGAGCTTGACAGCTCTGGCAGCTGATGAGTGGATCTTCATAGTGAACTTGCACCATCGCGATTCGTCCCTGTGCGTCTTGAATGTGAACATTTGGAGACCACCCTTGAGAGATGTCTAGGGCGACACAGTATCTGTGAACATCGATGGCTGGGTTCTGAATGTCTTTGGCTACTACTCGACCTAAAGACTTAGTGATCTCCTCCGAGAAAGATATATATTCTAGTGGCAGATTATGCAGCGATAGCCAACACGGGACGGAGGGGCCTCCGGGTTGAAGTTTGGCTGCCAGCGTTGGTACACTGCCTCACCCCCATTAAACTTGTGGAGAGCCAGGTTAAGTGATTTTTCGACTGCCACCCGGCAGTCTAATTTCACATAGTGAAATCTGCCCACTGCCTTGTGAAGGACAATGTAGTTTGGGGCCAGTATTCTATCTAGATCTTGGAGCCACGAGATCTTGACGGAGTCATCAAGTATGCCCCCCACAAAACTAGCAATGATGACATGGTGTTCAAGATGCAATGTCTCCTGTGCTATCGCATTAACATCAAAGATGGTGTGAAACAGTCTCTTACACGTTTGAATGAGTAACCCGGCCCAGTTGCGATGAAGGTCTGGTGGGAGGTTCTCCCCCTCTGAGCTGGCGAACGGTTGAAACCTATGTGGAGCCTGTGGAGCCCAGGAAACCCCATGCTGGCCCTTGTGTTGACGAGAGTCACTTGATGGAGTCTGTCGAGGCAGGCTCGAATCCGTACGTAGGTGGCGCGGGTCTTCACTGGCCTAGGGTGTGGCGCCAGGATATTGACTCAACGTTTCTCCGTACTTCGGTTGCTGGGGGCCCCTCCTTTTCGTACTTCTGGCCGAGTCCTTGGGATCAGAGATGATGACTCTGGCACTACGGTCTTGTGCTAGTTGTCGATGAAGGTGCAGGTAGTGATCACCAGAGTATTGGTGGCCCTCTCGTACTACATCCCTATAGGATCCCATCACTAAAACTACTTACGGAAGGTGGGTTACTACAGCGCCGCTTGTTAGGTAGGGTTAGGGTTTTGGAACAGAGTGTGTATAGAGCGAAGTGTAAGAATTAGAGTGGTTCAAACTTGAAGTTTTGACCCACCAATCGAGCCCCTGGGGCCAACGCAGTTCTTATGCAAATCACGATACTAGTTCGGAGGATGCGATGTTCTGGAAACAACGAGAAGGTCTGCAGTAAGGTGGCGCCGGAGCTCCGTCTGTGACGTTCATCGCACCCGTCTCAACTGGTTGATTTTGAGATATTCACTTTAGCTGACACCAAAGGTGCAGCACTTTTTAGGGTGACAGACCAAGCTCGAAATAGCTTGGTCTGTCACCACGGGCAACCCTCTAGCACTACAAGAGAAAGGGGTGTTTTAAGCAAGGTTTTAAGTATAGTCCTAGACACATGATATTAAGTAATGACCTATAAGTCAAATTTCAGCAAAAAATGACCTAAACACATGTCTTTTTAGTCATTTTTTGCTGAAATTTGACTTAAAGGTCATTACTTAATATCTTGTGTCTAGGACTATACTTAAAACCCTACTTAAAACACCCCTTTCTCTTGTAGTGTAGAGACCCCCAAAATTTCTCTAATGCCAAATTAGGCATTCTAAAGCAATAAAAAGTTAACATTAGATTGAAGAATTATCAATTCCACATTTTACTTGTACAAAGAAAAAATAATCTTATAGGATTTTTTTTAGCATTAATCCAAACCTTGAAGAAATTAAATATTTTGGCAAAAGATTCACTATAAGAAAACAGAGTTTTTTTTTATGTTGCAGAAAACATGAAATGGCGTCTTTTTTGACGCAGAAGTAATCACCGTAGATGTCTCTTAAAATCCGTTATAACTGACTAGCAAAAAACATGTAACAAACATATTAAAACGTGTCCGATTTTGGCATGTTTTTTGTTGACGTCAAGAAAAACATGTGTTTTTCAGCTTCAAAAACAAGCCACGTGGAGGACATGTCAGCGACACGTCACCTATTTTTGGCAGGCAATGCCATGTGTGAAATTTTTCATCCATCCGGTCAGATAATTTTTGTATCATTTGAAAATTTTATTGGTGTTTTTTGAGATGTCAAATTAGACAATTTTTGAAACATCAATTGGTACATATAACATATCCTATCTATAAAATGAAGATAAATTAAAAAATTAAAAAAAATTGTCAAATTCAAACAAAAATTAAAAAAAACTTACCATTTACCTTCAAGTAAATTTTTGATGGTAAAATGAAGGAATTTCTTTATTAAAATTTAGTGAAAATGAAGGATTTCGAGGTTTTACTTATATTCTTTCTCTGCCTATAGAGAGACAAACGATATGGGATAAGTAAAAAAGGGGATGTACAATGAATTACATTTTTGGGGACGTTCCTACAAATGTCTTTAAAGATGTAAACGTCTCACTTGACATCTTTGCCTTCTGCCCGAATTGCATTTTTTACCACCGGCCAATATTGTATCGCTGACCGCACTAACTTTTGCAAGTGCAAAATGTAATTAATTCTGACGTGGACAAACTTGTTGTAAGTGATGTTTTCTAGGACGTCTTGAAAGATGTACACGTCTCATTTGACATCTAGCATTCTAATGTTTACAACGCCATGTCTGTATAGATGTCAAAAAAAATTTGCACGACTATGTACATTAACTTGAAAACGCAGGACGTCTCAAAAAACATGTGCCGTTCTATGGCTAACTCACCAAAAACGCAGTTTTCTTATAGTGATTGTTGAAGTTGTTGCTTAGGTACATTGTCCTTGAATATAATTCATTAGCCAATTTTCTATCCTCTTTGGCATTACAACATTAATAATTGTTAAAAAAGAGAAGACCTATCACAAAGATAATCAACCAAAAATGATCTAAGTACTAGATGTGTAGGTGCATTATTCATTTTTACAAAATCCTTGAAGTCATTCAACAAACATTTTTTTGTCTTCGATGGCGATGCAAAGTAAACAGACAATTACTTACTTTTTTCATCCTCCCCAATAGTCTCAATGATGGTCACATTGTTCCTATTACCTTAAAATCCTTGGTAGTATATTTTGGAATTGTGAATAATATATTATATTGTTAAATGAACTTGTTTTCAAGAGCTTTTTCAACTATATAAGTTAGATTTGGTAAATAATCACTCTAGCAATCTACAATTAGAGCTTTTGTGCAAATATTTTGTCAAATGCAACTAGTAAATGTAATAGTATCTATGCAAACTCAATAAGCCATGGAGAAAACCATGGCAACCTAAAGCTTCTTAATGGCCTCATATTATTTCTTGTGGAGATTCATATAGAATTAAACACTAGATTATAGCATCTTCAATCCAAAACCTTAACCCCTAAATGCCCAATGCAACACACTTTGGTGTTGACAAAACTTGAAAGTTCAATAAAGGTATATAATCATTCAAAATCGTATTTCAAGTTTTAAAAACAAACTTTGAATTATTCATAATTTTCTACTCAAGTTTCCAATCTAGGAAGTCTATTTTTAAGCTAAATTTTTTTGCATGTTTAGAGTTCTTGGACTTGAACTTTAAATCTTTGAGAGGAAATCATATTGAAAATTCCTTAAGAAAATCTATTAATTTTAGATTCATTGAGGCAATGTAACATTGCACTAGTCATTTAACCCCTAAAAACCCAAGGGGTTTGAACAAAACACAAATGTATTATAAAATATAAGTTCTATAACTTTTTTGAAGTTTGCATCAAAGAAGATAATGTGAAGCATGAAAAGTAGAAAGTATCCATATGGTCAAAAATTTAAAATTATTTTTAGATTCTCTTATAATGAATTTTGAAGATATAACTTCAAAAATTCACCAAAAATACAATTTCTATCTTTAGCATTTGAATTTCTTTTTGATTGGTCAAAATTGTAGTTTCTATTGATTTGTGAAAAATGCATAAGATCTAGTAATGAGAACATCAACACTTTTTCCAAATAGTAAGTTTTTCAACACTAACCAATTCTAGACTCTTTGTGCTATATCTCTTATAATTTTTATTTGACCGTAGCGATCTTAGTTTTGAATATACACAGTGAAAGACAATCCAATCTCTTAAGAAAAAAAAAATTGAAAAAAAGTTTTTTTCTGCCCAAAAATTCTGCCCAAAGTTGGGCGGCGACCATAAAATGGTCGTTCGAGTGCTTAGGGGTTAATAAATGCTTCATTAAATTATTTTCAAATTTTCAAAATAAATGATATAATGTTTTATCTATATAAATAAATTTAATGCAAAACAATTATAGGTCACAATTTAATGGATGGTGTTTTGAAATCTTGAAAATCTTAAGAAACAATGAAAAATAGTGCAATTTTAAATAAGAAATGAAAGCACACATGTCCTTGACGTACGAAATCTTGGCATCTCAATGTTTGTAGATTCTTTTGTTAGTTCTCCTACATTTTTATGATAAAAAAATTCAAAACTTCTTTGTAAAGGTATTCTATAGTTTAACCCCTACAGTCCCAAGGCCATTTTTCTGTCAAAAACCACTAAAAACTGCCATTTCTGCTGCATTTGTTCAAAAAAACAAAAAAAATACTTTTTTGGGAACTGAACCGTAGGATCTTGAACTTTACTTGTTCGTGATTATGTGGTAAAAAATTCATGAAGTTTGACCGCACAGATTGAGAGATATGAGCATTCAAAGTTGAAAAAACAAGTTTTTCTTAACACTGGACTGAAATTTTAGATGACTTTGATCTCTAATTGTGAAAAAAATATGAGCTATGGAATTTGAATTTAAAAATTATTGTGTTGAAGAATTGAGTTGGAAGTCTAGGAAAAAAATTTCAAAAAATAACAACTTGATTTTCATACTTCAAAAAATTGTCAAGTAGAAGTAGGTTCAAGATTGAAAGAAAAACTAAATTGTTATTAGCTCTTAGATGGAATTGAAATACAATAATCCCAACGGTGAGATTGTTCTAGCAAGCAAATTTAACCTTTAAAAAAAAAAATTGAAAAAATTTGAAAATTGCATTTTGAAATGAATCCTATAAGTTATTTTTTCAAAAAGATGTTTAGATTGCCCGAAAAATAAGATTGTTCATAACTTTTACATCACTAATCAAAGTTGAATGAATTAAAGCTTCAAATGTAGACAAAAAATAATCTTTGAGAATTTGATTTTTTTGATTTATTTTTAATTTTTGCAATATATTTTGTGCTGCCCACTGAGTTCCGTTCTAGGCTTTTTGTGGTATAACTTTTGCTTCCAGACACCGATTGAAATAAAAATTATATTCCCACAAAGCTTATTAGTTTTTCTATATTCAAAAAAAGTTTCAAAAATTAGGGTAAATTTCAGCCTGTAGGAACCTGCCCGAATTCCAAATTGTCCCCCAAGGGGACAATGGGACTTTAGGGGTTAAGGTAGTTTTGAGTAGGTTTGACCTCACAAAATAATTCTTTTAGTTCAAAAATTGACCCTTCAAGAATAACTTGAATAGATAAGTAAAATAAAAATTAAAAAAAATTCCATAATTAGAACTTAACATTTTCAAATCAAGGTAAAGGAATTCTTGTAAAAATACTTTTTTTATTATATATGCAAAATGAACATTTTATATAAATAAAAAAATATGTCTACATACTTAACCTTGAAGTAGTTCAAATTTCAAAAACTATGGAGATGTACCATTAGATGCAATTTAGAATAATAATTTAAGTAAGAGTTTTAAAATATGATCTATAGATCGCATCCATATACTTAATTCAATCAATTGCTATATTTTTCAATGAAATTTGAAACCAAAATTTCTTTCTATAATTGACTATAGATTGAAAATTTATTATTTTTACAAGAATTTTGGTTTGACTTTGAATTCAAAATGTTAAAATTCTAACATGTTTGGTGATTTTTCAAGATTTGTATTATCCTTATTAGATGAAGTTGATTTTCAAGGGTCATTTTTTTTAATAGAAAAAGTTAGTTTTTGAGTAAGATATATTCATATCCTTTAAGCTATAGAAGTTTTGTAAAATCATACCATAAGAATTGCAAGAGAACTAACACAAAAATATACAAATATTTAGATGTATGAAAAAACAAGAATCTAATTGCAAGTATCTCTACCCAAACAAATATGTAATATTTTTGCACTTCTTTTTTCATATGATGTTCAGTACAATCTTCTATAAATTTTTATTGATTAAAAATATTAAGATCCCTATGAAACAATCTTAGGATACTTCTATTTGTATATATACATGAAAGAATTCGACTAGACATAAGAAATGAATCCTCAAAAATGATGGGGCCTAACATCCCACCATTATTTTTAACATGTATATATTTCATATTGATTTGCCTATATATTAACCATTACACATTATTGCTATATCTCTCCTTTTAGATAGACATAATAAAGATTTCATGTGTTTATGACATTTTTGTATTCATCCATGGTTCAAAATTTGAACAAGTATATTTTTAGAACTTTATTATACAACTATTTATAAAGAAAGATTTCTCATCATATGGTGCATGGTGGCTTCATTGATGACATTCTATACACCTTTCGAGGTCAAAGATATGTTTATGTGAAGACAAATTAAGTTTGGTTTAGGTCAAGAGCCTCACTATTTTTGTTCTAAGTTATAATTTGGACAAGGATAACCTTGTCTACCTACACTTTCAAGGCATGTCTACTTGAACTACCTAAACACCTTTCATTGAAGATGATATTTTGGGGCCAACATCCATACCTTAAATTTAGCTATTTGTTTGTTTTGTTTGTTTATTACAGTGAAATTGTTTTGACCATGCATCTCCCAGTCACATTCTTTGTATTGTTAGAAAGCCCTCTATGAAAAGGGATACACGGACTTTGTTTCACGGCATTTCGACTCACGGAAGGAAAGATATTGAATTTTTTTTTTAAATTATGATTTAAAAAATTAGAAAAATAACTTCACTTTACTTTTATTATATGTGGCAACGGCACAAGGCACTGGTTGTTACTAATATTACAACTACTATTAGTAGTATATAGTACAAAAATAGATGACAAGTTCGTTAAAAAAAATTAATATAGATAAGTGATAAGCTTTTAGAAAATAAGTTTACAAGGTGCAAAAAAATATCAATAACGTGTTTTCAAACTTGACATTGTATCAATACAAATAATTTAAAAAAAAATAAGCACATGGCAGAGTACTGCACGATACCCTGGTCCACCTCAGCAATAACTCAAACAAATGCAGTGCCCCAATTGTTAATCCCCGTCAGCACTCCCCCGCTCATTTCGTCCGCCCGGCGTCCGCCCGGCCCGGCCCGACCCGGCCTGTTCTCTTTCCCATTGCCCAATGAAAGCCCCGCCGGACAGGGCCCGCGCGGGGTCTGGAGCCATCGCGGGTCCCGGGCGCGGAGCGGCCCGCGTTGGTTATGCTTTCAACCGATGCTCCCCTTGCCCCGAGCCACCTTTGTTTTTGTGTTGTTGTTTTTCCCTTTGTATTCCTTCTTCGTTGCAACAGCAGCGCCCCCGCGCCCCCCCCCCAACCCCTTCCCCAAGGCCCCCTTTCCACCGCCCTCAGGCTCTCTCCTTCCCCTGCGTCGCCGTACCTCCCTCGCGCCTCCGCCTTGACAATTTGTCTGCGCGTCGGTGCGTTTTTTCCGCGTCCAGTTTGGCTCTGGTTTGCGTTTTTGCGGACTGGTTTTACGGTTGTAGGGTTTGCAAGGATTGGCGTCGCTGCGTTGGTGGAGGAGAATTAGGGCACGGAATGACGGGAGGTGGCGACTACTGTGAGTCGGAGTAACACTTCGGAGTGGTTTCGGGTATGGTAGGAGAAGAGGACGGCACGGGTGGAGATTAGGGTGAGAGTGGTGGGAGGCAGACTGGTTTGCCATTTGCATTCCAGAGAGCGCGAGTGATAGAGTGAGGAAGAGAGAGGGAGGTGAAGACGTGCGTTCGTGATGGCATGTCATTCGAGGGGGGAGTCGTTGGGAGCGAGTGCGCCTTCGGCTGAAGCCGCCGTGTCGTCGAAGCTGTATTCGATGTCGGATCCGGTGACGGAGTGGCGCTCGCGGGAGCAGCTTGAGCCCTCACCGCCCTCGACGTCGCCTGCGTACTGGGACACAGACGAGGATGACGATTCCAATTCGTCATCCATGACGGGTATGGACCAAAACGCCCTAACGTTTTTTTATTTTCGAGGACTGACACTTCGCGGTCGAAGTTTTTGGAATGCACGCTCGAACTGTGGAAGGGCATATTAGGTATAGGTTTATACTTCATACTTCATAGTGGTACATGGTTAGGTTGATTCTAGTGGTGCAGATCTTAGTGTAGATGGCTTGGTTTCGTGCTTGGAAAGTGGTTTGTTGAGAAATAGTCGATGCGGCGCTACATTTCGTTTTCGCAAGCTAGTCTGTGATCGGTCTGATGTATCCGGACATCACATTGATATGTTTGGGCCGCTCACAACTTAGAGTACCTACATGATTTTTTGGCATTGGACATCTCGCAACTTGCCAGCGATCCCTTATTGGTTAAGCACGTCGTGGCCTTTTTGAACCAATGTTGAGAATTTCAGTCGGCTCCAGAAATCGATCGTCGCTATGGGATTTGCTGTATGTTTAGGGTCAGCCGTTACTCTAGTTGGCAGTTCTTTTCTTGGTCGAAGGCTATTTGTGATGGCTTGGGTTAGTTGCCGTGAGGACCGTTCTAGGACTTCTTACTTATTCGGTTTTTGAGTATTTCGTAGTTAATCGCTTGAGGGCAGTTTTTCTATGAACCTGCATTCTGTCTTCCGAAGCTTCATTTTCGTATTTGGTGGGGCATTCTGCTCGATCTTTAGTATTAAATTGGACTCTTGATCGTGCCGTTTGTAACTGGGGCTCGATTTGGTTGTGCTATTCTGAGTCCAAGGTCAAATTCTAAGTTTTCATCGAAATTTATTTTCCTAGACTGCATGATGTGGATCCTGGGACGGAGAACGTGCTATGAGAGTAGGAAGTATGCATCTTCAATTTTGAAAATGAAAGTTGAGCGTTCTCATTGAGAGTCTGTGTGCTTCGTAATTGTTCACTGAGTTTTTCTGTCCTCTGCGAATTCAGGACCGAAACCCACAGATCTGTATGGCAAGTTCACGTGGAAAATAGAGAATTTTTCAGAGATCAGCAAGCGAGAGCTACGCAGCAATGTCTTCGAAGTTGGTGGCTACAAGTGGTGAGGTTCTTGTTGCTTTGGTTTGTGGTCAACTGTTTAGGACTCGTTACTGAACTGCTTTTTGTTTGGAGGGGGATGGGGATCGGGGGTGCAATCAAGTGTTTGTTACTTCAAGGTTTCCATGCCGTCGATAGAAGCGTCATTCCAAGCATTCTCCGTCGGAGTTTCTGCAACTCGGGGTTGATAGATACTTAAAGCTCTCTGGAGCTCGAGTATTGAGAATTTCAGGTTATTTAGAAATTATACATGGTGGTTTCAGTTTAGTGACAGTGATTCGTTGTACATCATGTTGATGAGAGCGTTGTCTTTAATACCACATGGTTTTTTGTTAGTTTTTCAGTTTTTCTTACCAATTCTTTGACTCTCTTTCCTGGTTCCTGGTTCTACTGTGGCTAATGCCGCGTTAGTGTGAATTACCGTATTGTAGACTGACTACCTGACTTTAGTTTGAGGTCTTTTCCGGCTACTTTTGCTGGAGAAGTGTTCTGTATGTCTTCGTAATGCGTGAAAGATCACTTGATTGCTAAAATTTAAGCCTTCACATAAATAATGAACCTCTTAAACAGGATTTCTTGTTGGCCTTTTGTCGCAGGTACATTCTGGTCTATCCTCAGGGATGTGATGTATGTAATCATCTGTCCCTCTTTCTGTGTGTTGCCGACTACGACAAGCTTTTGCCTGGTATGGTTCTGTATGCGAAGCATCGTTTTAGAAAACTCTGTTTCAATTGTCATCTGTTTCTGTTTCTGTGTCACGGCTGTCACGCTGTGCATTCTCATCTGGAATTCTGGAAACACCGAAACATTACGATTATTTTACATAGGTTTGGATTTAATGTATTGTGTTATATTAACGCTGACTTCGGTTCAAATGCAGGATGGAGTCACTTCGCGCAGTTTACAATCGCTGTTGTCAACAAGGACCCCAAGAAATCAAAATACTCCGGTAACGTTTTCGAATTTTAACTAGTGTATCTTGCGACAAAGGGTTGTTTCTGTTTTTGTCGTATCATCTGTTGTACACTGGTTTCATGAAGTGTTGATGTCGTTGACTGAATGTCTCCCGATTCAGATGGTTACGTGTTTCTGTTTGAACAGTTCGTGTGGAGTTTTCCCAGTCTAGTCCATGTTTCTCTCTTAGTTGGTTGAAGTAATAGAGCTAAGTCTAACCTCTTTTTCATTAGACCCTGTAACGCGCACCCTGATTATATCACCAGAATTTGGGAAAAAACTTTTGAAGCTCAAACACTCTCTTGTTTATCACTGTCGCTTCCTTGTTATCACACTATGTTGTTAAAATCACGCGCGATGTGGTAAGGAAGATGTAGATATGAATGGAGGGTTCAAGGTAGTTGGGTTTAGGGTTTTATATACCTTCCAGCTTCACAACTGGAACTCTGCAGCATTTTTTTTCTGTTTCTCTTTGCAACTTTCCGTCTTTCTGACAGGCTTGGGACTTCTTCGTTCAACAGTGGCTTTGTGTTATAAAGGTTATAACTTATAACTCACTTAATATCGATTTGCTACCTTAATATGAAGTACATGTGCGTGCATTAATTCTTAATTTTTTCCCATCCACTTTACATCTGTATTTCTGATATGGAGTGACAGTGTATCTTATGTTTTAGAACACATTTGTTATTCTCAAGCCGTATACCATTGTTAATCTCATAGATCATGTTTACTGTGCGTTTTTTGGCAGTTCTAATAATTTCCCCAAGTAAATCACGTGCGCTGGTCACATGTGGTTATATAGGATATTATCGCAATTTCGTTAAACTTCTGTAGATGGAAGGGTAGACTTTAGGTTATTTTGTAATGGTTTCTGAGTCTGTTTTATCTTTGTGGAGGAGTCCAGATACGTTACATCGGTTCTGTAAGAAAGAACACGATTGGGGTTGGAAGAAGTTCATGGAGCTCTCCAAAGTACTGGACGGTTTTACAGTTGCTGACACTCTTGTCATAAAGGCGCAAGTTCAGGTTATCAGGTATTTTTCCTAAAAGGATTTTCGTAGGTGAAAAAGAAAGATATTGCAGTTATATACGTTTCCGGAGGTATACTTGTAACTTTATTTTACAATTTAATTCTTCCTGTTTATGCAGAGAAAATCCCCACCGTCCATTCCGGTGTCTTGATTGCCAGTATCGGAGGGAGCTTGTCCGAGTATATCTGACTAATGTTGAAGGGATCTGCCGCCGCTTTGTCGAAGAGAAAAAAGAAAAACTGGGGAAACTCATGGAAAACACGGCACAATGGAGCAGGTAATTGTTGTATTGATCTAACGAGGAAGGGTCTAACAAGTGTACTGTGTAAAGGATGAAAAAGTTCTCGATAAATTCTCAGAAAAATGATTAGGCCTGGAGAGAAGCGAAGCGTTTTTCAGTCCTTGGTCCTGCATTTAGCTGAACCACTGAAGACCAAGTCTATAGTGACCGCTGAAAGTGGGCTGTTGATGCAGTTTCCAAGCGTTTTGGTCAGCTGTGGAAGATGGCACTCGTCGCCGCCTTGCTCGAGAAAAGACGGAGGTGATTTTGAAGGCTGTGGTAAAGCGTTTTTTTAATGAGAAGGAGGTGACATCGACATTGGTTATGGATGCGCTTTATAGTGGATGTAAAGCACTTGATTATCGAAGCCGGAATAAGAAGGGTAAATACAATGGTGTGGACATGGAAGAAACCATCAATCCCATAGTGTGGGTTGACAAGGATGCTTTCGTTCTTGCTGGTGATGTATTGCTCCTGCTTGAGCGGGTGGTATCTGAAACCTTACCAGCTTATAAGGATGACAAGGGACCACAAAACCGAACAAAGGTTTCTCCTCTGCTTTGCTCGGTTGTTTTATGCTGCACTGGATTAAATATTTTGTATTTGTCTCAGATCGTGGGGTTGTCTTGGCTTAGACCCTCTTACTCGTTGTCTGTAAATTCGGTCTTACTTCTGAGTTTAGTTGCAGGATGGGAGCTCTGGCGATGATTTTGGTAAAGACTCGGTGGAGCGTGATGAACGACGGTTAACTGAACTTGGCAGGCGAACTGTTGAAATGTTTGTTCTAGCACATCTATACACGTACGTGATATTCAGACTTTAATCATACTATTGGCTTCCCCTAATAGTTGTCCTTCGTATCTCAGCCACGTGGTTTTCTGCTTTGAGCTGTCCTTCACCCAAATGTAGATTATTTGGTATGCTGAAAGTCAAATTCTCCATTATGTTCTAGATAGCTCATGAAGATGAATCACGTACTCTGGCACAAAGCAATCTGACTTAATTGAGAGTTGCCGTATACAAATACATCTACCAACCATCACTGAGTTTTCTTTTCTTTTCTTTTCTATTCTATTTTGGACGTAACTATTCACTAATTCATTGATTCACGCGGACGGGCATTTAAAATATTTATGCCGGTTTCAAGATGATTACAAGTTCCTACAGTTTAAGGGTGATGTTTGTCATTTATGTTTCCTTCTGTATTATTCTTCTCAGGCTTAACTTGGCGTTTGGTATGCAGCAATCGTGTAGAGGTCGCTTACAAGGAAGCAGTTGCATTGAAAAGGCAAGAAGAGCTTATACGTGAAGAGGAGGCTGCAGGAGTTGCTGAAACTGAGAAGCAAGCCAGAAAGGAAGCAGCTGAGAAGGAGAAGCGGTCGAAGAAAAAGCAGGTTAGATTTGTTGAAGTTCTCTGCAGTTGTGTAGTGTATTGGGCACGTGTCGCTGATGTATTTGGTGGCCTACCTCAATTCTTCTTCTTTTGTTTCTTCAAATTGTATTTCATTTCTTGTTTTTATAGATTTCTTTCTCTTTGTTTGTTGTGAATTTCACTAAATCAGTTTCGGTTGACGGTTTTATACTTGTCATCGACAATTTCTTTAGTTCGTCATTGTTCCTGTATACGTACATACTGATTCAAGATTTTTATCTTTAGGCAAAGCAAAGAAGGAAAGATCGCAAAGACAAAGATAAAGAAGCTGAAGAAAAACGTGTGCGGGTTGAACAAGAAAACCACCAACGCCAATCCGAGTCTTCCAGGCCAAAAGAACGGATTTTAAAGGATCGGGAGATTATTTCATTGATTCCAGCTGATGCTGGAGAGGAAGAAGATGAATTTAGTGGACTAGATGCTATAGATGATGTTGTAGGTACTTTGGGACCCGCCATCGAGGATGGTGATGTGGATCGCACGAGCTGGGAAAGAGAAGTATCGTATGGTCAGAATGGCATGGAAGCTGCTGGTTTTAGCGGAGCACTTGAGGATAGTTTGACTCGCAATGGCAGAGCGGGAAGAAAGAATCAAGCATCTGCATTGGACGATAGTTCCTCTACATGCTCGTCTGACTCTCTTCCCTCAGCGAGGCCCTCAATGAACGGATCATATAGTATGCGACCAAGCTTGCCCGAACAGAACCACACAGTTCTCAGCAGGTGTGTTCGCCCTTTATATCGCTCTGACAGTATTGATCTCGCATGTGTCGATCGGTTGGCACTTTGTCACAGATGGGGGTATTAAAGTACATATTCCTGAAGGTTGAGGAACAAATTTCATCATTCAGGAGTCTGTTGAGTTGTTCCTTTGTGTCTAGCACAGTCTTAGTGTACATTTGTGTGTAATAACTGCTCATTAATTTGTGTATATTCCAGGGTAAGGAGTAGAGGAGACAGCGATGGGTACGAACACGATGGACGGTTCTTAGAAGCTGAAGGCACCATCCTGCGTGCAACTGGTCTAGATCCTAGTGGTCCTGGTGAAGCCAGCAGTAGTTGCAGCACAGCCGGATTGGATAATGAGACTGTGATTCTTTCACTCAAGGAGCGTGTTCGATGGCTTGAGCAACGTCTTTGTGAAAAGGTCTATAAGCGGAACCCTACATTGAATTTTTTTATAATCGAAACTCCGTTGTTCGTCACACTTGCTTTGGAGTTAGGGAACCTCCTCTGGTGCTTGGTTTTAGGGCTCCTCACACAATTCAGGGAGAATTAACCTTTTGTCCTTTGATTTTGAAATGGTTTTGCATGCAGGATGAGGAAGTGGTAATGTTACAAGAGCAGGTTAGCCTCTTACAGCATCAAATGGGACTAGACCGACCTCATCATTTGTCAGAAGAAGCTTCCAGTGGATTCAGGCCTGGTGCCTCAAGTTCCCTACCAGCTGATGAAAGTGGCAGTGGCTTTTCTGCTTCTGTTTCTCGTGATGGAGTTGACACCGTGGAGGTGGAAAAATTGACTGGCCAACAGTCTAGACTGAGCAAAGGCGTGGCAGGTACGCCTAATGCTCCTGGCCACCCATCAGTATCTAATGGCAATGGGATTCCAGCAGGTGGACTGAGCAGTAATGATGATATTAATAGGAAGTGGTATCTCGCTAGTACAGCCAATACTAGTGACAAAATCAGCAGCAGTCATGGTGGGAATGCAGTGAAAGTGGAAGTTAGGTCGCCAGCCCCAATTAAAACCCGCAGTATGGATGGGTCTAGGCCACCTCGGATAAATCCAGCAGCGTCTGGTAGTATAGCTACTGGGATGGACGAAACGAGTTCAAGCTACTCAGCCACTTTATCTGCGACTTCACCTGGGATTACACGTCCTACCAGTGCACCTGGCTTGGTAGCTTCTCACCGTCCAGGAAATCTTGGCCCTATTTTGCATGCTCAACCTCCGTTATCACGATCTTTGAGTGCTGCAGGTCGATTGGTTTTGGGAGCAGAATCTTCTCTTGGAGTCCATAGCAACGGACATGTAGACGTCAGCCCTCCAGTGTCTCCCTCGTACAGAAACGCTGCTGCAGGAAGAATCAAAAACTCTGGAGGTCTAGCCTCATATTCAGTTCCAAGTTCTGTTAGTGTGCATGGTGGAGTTTCAACTTCTATGTCGGGGGTAAATACTTCAGCTCCATTTTTAACCCCTGCCGCAATGCCAAGTCCATCTCACGTCGGTGTTCCTTCAGTATATTTAACTGCACCTACGACCTCGGCGTCCTCACCTCCTTCGACTCCTTCCAAGATGCGGGCAGGATCTCTACCAGGCACCCAAAGTGGCAAAACCGAGGTCTCCCCTTCATCTACACCATTGTCGTTGCAACCTCCTGTGGCTTCACAAGGCTTCCCCGAGGTTTTGTCCGGCAGTTTGCCTGCACAAGAGAGTAGCAGCAGCCAGGTATCTGCAGGTGGGCGAAGATCTCCCGTCGGCATCACTTTTGGCACTGTAACCCCAGAAGTGCTACATCAGCAGCAGGAGGAGGAACAAGAGCATTTGCAGCGACAGCAGAAAGGTGAACAGGCCCAACCTCAGTTTGCGACTCTCCCACCTCATCAGCAGCAAGAATCTATGGAGATTCGAAAGCATGAGAATTTAGTGTTTCAGGATGGTCTTTCGAGACATCTCTCTCATGGGCAGCAAGCATATCAGAGATCTGTCCATTCAAGCCTGTTACATGAAAATGGAGTTCTGAGTTCGGGAAGGCATAACGTGATGTCCTTAATGGAATCTGTCAATAATGGAGGAGCTATGGGAGAAGAATTCCCCCACCTTGACATTATTAATGATTTACTAGAGGATGATCAAGGATGCTTTGGATTGGCACTAAATTCAATGGTACAGCAATCAGGATCTGCTCCATTTACCAATCGACATCTCAGTATGCCAAGCCACTCAGGAATGCTTAAGCATAACCAATATGGCCAGCTGCATTCGGACAGTAGTGCTGGGAACAACGATGCAAGTGACCGAGGGAGGACATCCGATGATGAGCGAATGCACATGCACGAAGGGAACCACGCCAACATGAGAGATAACAGACGTATGTCTGTGGCCTTCTCTCACCAACCTCTGGGCAGACTGCAGAGCCAGCATAGTGGCCACCTTGATAGTATGGCATCTCATTATTGGCCCATCACAAGTGCAGGAATACCAGCAGCAAGTAATGTAAGAAATGGTCTGGACACTCACATGGGTTATCCTCTAGTGCAAAGCCACCACGTGCAGGATTGCTCAGGATTCTCTTTGGGGCACAATGGTTATTCTGTATATGCTCCTGCTCAGCAGCCGTAGGTGATCACTTCCGGTCACTGCCACCTAAACTGCTTCTTTTACGTCCTAAGAAAACTTGATGACTCTTGGAACTTTTGAAATGCATTTCCCATTTGAATTGGGACATTGTCTTTAATTGTGTTCATAGACTAGTCTCATTCTTAGAGCCCCTTATCTGAAATTCCTTGTTTGGGTGGTCTCATGCTTTGAATTTTGTTCCTTTTTAAGTAATGCTGCAAGGAGTGTTTACATTGCAGGCATCATGAAGGAATGCTCCAGGATTATCAGAACCCCTTCATTCTTTCATTTCTTTCTGCTACCGTCATTGTTATGCATCATGTAGCTGTAACTGTGATTCTGAGACGTTAGTATGCTATCAAGTTACATGTGTTAGTATGTTAGTATGCTACGAGTATAAGTGTAGTTGACATAATTAGATTAGTGTGGTTGCAAACCTCGTTTTCATGATTTACAGCTGTGTAGTCTACCCAGGAAAGGTAGAAAATACTCTTTGTGGCTCTCAGCATTTTAACACGTGTAGGAGATTGATAATTGAGAGATTTTGTAGATTAGCGCAGAGATCTCTGAGTACAAAAGTCTAATTTTTTAGGGTTTCGCTGGCAAAGTATGAGTTTCTTATACAATTTTCGAAGTGGGAGGTTGACGAACACCACTACACTACACTAATAATGGTATATAGTGTTGGCAACACTAATTACAAAGCACAGTGTTACTAATGCTAAATGTCAATATAGGCACTATTTGACAACTTTTTGAATTTTTTGGGGATATAAAATTTTAAGAAGACTTCATTTAGTGTTAAAAGTAATTTCATATTAGAAATGAGCTCACAAGAGGCAGAAAGTAAAACTCTAAATGGGTTTGGTAAAAATTAGGTGTTTACTTTCTAAATGGATTTGGTAAAAATTAGGTAACATTGTTTGTACCATAATACTAAATACCATCATTAGTGTAGTGACCATTTCCATTCGAAACTAAACTCATAAATAGGGGTCAAATCCTTCACGGTTCTACCTAAAGAGGAATTGTGAGTGCCCGAGCCTAATTAAAGTCAATCATTGGCAAATAATAAATTATGATCTTACCCGTAGAGTTCTATTTTTTCTCAGAAAATTATTTGGAGTCAGTTCTCATAGTTTATAGATTTAACCCTGAAATGCCAGAGACTATGCCCGTGTGGGCAAACATCAAAGTCCTCTACTTTGGATGCTCCATCTTGTCATTGAAAATGGATGGAATTTTTTCTACTTATTTTTGAAAAAAAAGAACCAAGGACACTCATCTCAAATACAAAATGAGCTCAAAAAATCTGAAAACTTCTCCATTGGTTTACATTATGGTCAAGAACATCATGGTGTAAATCAAAATTATGTGTCATTCTATGATTAAAATCTTAGTAGAATGTCATTTCTTTAGTTGGGCTCAAATTCAAAAATGATCATTTTAAAGAGTTAAGTTCATTGAATTAAGACCAAAGGAGGTAGGCATTGCTAGATACACTAGAAAGGCATCTCTTGTGATCTATAGATTTAGCATCTTCTCTTAGAAAATTCTATAGTTCGTCAATGAAGGGCTTTCCACCACCAAGTGATGCATATACATTCAATGAACTCTCCCAAAATAGTTGGATGAAAATCATCAACTTTTTAGTAAGATCAAGACTTATTTGACCATTCATCAACCACTTTGGAGTTGCACCAACATTTCAAGGTTACTATACTTTCACTCAAGGTACTATACTTTCACTAAAGGTGAACTAGCCTATGGTAGGTAGAATGATTGGTTGGCAATGTTGAAAAACTTTAAATTTTTTTTCATATAAAGACAAATGTGAGAAATGGGGAGAACAATTGACATTTAATTTTTTTGACAAAGACTATTCCAAGACCAATAAAAAAAATCTTTCCATAATGGTCATCTTATTCACGTAATTAAAGTAATCATAATATTTCCTAATATGACCACTTAAAAAAAATCACTTCCTATGATGAATTTACACTCAGAAGGTTCGAGTTCCTATTGCAATCTCTATTCACTCCATTATCATCATTCAAGACATTGATTGTGACCACTAAGTCAATCCAATTGGGTTGATGCAAGACTTTAAACCCTTGAAGCAACATTGACAACATCTAAGTTTTTAATGGATGACTTTCTCCCTTACAATAGAAACAAAGAATGCACCTAATGGCCCAAAAATTGAGTCAAATTTGAGTGAGTACCTCATCCCAAGGCAACATCCTTCTAGAGTTGACCATGTAGCATCAATGCAAACACTAAGTGTCCAATGGATGAGAAAGAATCCTTTTGTGTAAGCCAAAAGTGCAGATGTTCATCATTAGAATTTTGTGTGAAAAGTGTGAGGTCTTGCATAGATGTTTGACCTCCAATGATTGCTCTTGGATTTTATTTTATTTTAAGCCAATGATTCACACAATACCCAAAAGCCGGATGCCATTTCCACGATGACCAACCCGACATTCTACATTTATTAATGGGTCATTTCCCTAGGCGTGTGTGATGGGCCTTTTGCTTGTCATATTCTGCTTTTTCCTTGCCACGGTTGCGTGTTGGAATTGTACAGAATGTGTTTTTTCCTGTCTTGTTTGGGCACCAGTTTGTTTTGTCCAACAATGAGAATTGCAGCATTTTTAAGAGGGACAAAGGAATTTCTTAGCCTTTCATTGGTCTAAACCTTTATTTCTCGTGGATTGAGGGGATCCGAACGGTATCAATTAATTAGTGTGGGTTAACAATTATGCCACGTGTGAAATTAATACTGTAGCCCCTTGCAATTCAAAACTGAATAAGATTCGACTGGAGATTCGTGAATCCAGAATCTTGCTGTACTGCTATGGCTTGGCAATCACTTTGACTTGGAATAATTAATTTACATCCAGACCTCTTTATTACCCCATTTAATATATTCTCTCCCAAACCTTAGGAAAGTGACCTAATTTTAAACTTCAGTGTTAAAAATATAAAAAATAAAAAATTCTAAACTTCCTGGGAGCATCACCACAGCCTCACCTAGCAGGCCCCAACAACAACACTTTAGGCTTGCCACGCTTGTTGAAAGGAAAATCATTCCACACTAAGGTAGTATGTTCTAAAAGCGACCATTTAAGAGCTGGTCCGTCTTTTTCATAGGTCTACATGGACAGAATAATATTTAGACCATTTTTCATAGAAAGAGAAATGGATGTCGAAACTAACACAAGTGGTTTTGTATTTTTCCAAGCATTTTTGAATTACTTATAAAATTTCAAAGATTCAGGGCATAGGCACCTATTTGTGACCATAGGTCTCCTAAAATCTGGCCACTTGCAATTTGTAAATAGATGTGCAGAAATCAAAGGAAATGATTGGCTCTTGCAATAGAAAAATATTTTTTTCTCAATGCATTTAATTGCTACAGTGGTCCATTTAAGGATCACCATGTCTTCCATTCTTCACCCCCAAAATAGGGGCAGTTTGAAGAAGGCGGGCGCTTTTAGAGCATACTACCTTAGTACCTCATCATGGTAGAAGTTGTATTGGTCTTCCCATCACTTCCACTTGGCAAAGGAGGGCCTTTGTAGGGAGCAGTTTTATACTCATGCTAACTTGGTCAACTTTGACTATGGCCCTCAACAGAAGATATGGAACCCAGTGAGAGGTGTAAGAAGAAGATGAACATTAGAGAGGCCCCTTCAAGGGTGGTCAATTGGTGCAGAACATCAAGTCTTGAGTGTAGCACCACATCTCATGAATTAGTAAGTGCCTTGCCACTTCTTGATACCATGGTCGAATTGAGTGCAATTGGTGGCAATGCTCTCAAATGGGTTTTAGGTTGCATTGCCCTTCACCTTGAAAAATGGCCTTGATTCAAAAAGCAAAGAAATTAACCCCTAAAGGACAAAAGCACATTTCAAGCAGAGATTATAAAAAATTGTCATTTCTTAGGGCAATGAAAAAAAATGGAAAAAAAGAGGGGGTTTAAAATTCAACCATACAAATTTGTGTACCAAGACTATTGTGGGAATGTGTGGAGAATTTTTCAGAAACTTTGACAACACAGATTGAAAGATTATAATGATTGAAGCTAGAAGAATTTTATTTTATTTACCTTGTCCAATAGGGCCAATAGACTTTAACACTTCCTAGACTAAGATTTTAACACTACACATGGGATTTTTATTTACATTTTTACCTCATATCACATATATTTCACACCATTCAAAATTCAAAATTAGAGCAGAGCCTTGCAAATGTTACCTAAAGCTACTATAGTTGCCCAAAAAGTTCAAGGGAAGATAATCATTAGAAGAAAATTGAGTGTTTGGAGAGACTGTGAATTCCCAAACTGTGGGAACTCCAGAAAAGCTTTAGGAACCCTGCATATAAGCCAATTCCACATGGCCAGGTGACTACCACGTCAGATATTATTAATTAATATATTTTTTATTAAAGGTTTAATTTATTAATTTATTATTATTTTAATATTATTATATTTTGACTATACAAGGGTAGTTCCTAGTAATGGAAACAACTCTGAAACAATCTCCCAA
The DNA here is from genome assembly GCA_947034895.1 of Rhytidiadelphus loreus. Lineage (NCBI taxonomy): Eukaryota > Viridiplantae > Streptophyta > Bryopsida > Hypnales > Hylocomiaceae > Rhytidiadelphus > Rhytidiadelphus loreus. Next base: position 24,817,678 of record OX344764.1, read on the forward strand.
GGACCTAAAATCTCCCCTAATGTTTTTATCCATAAACTTGATCGGAGAAAATATCATATTACCACTTAAAAAGTACATGTTCACACCTTCTATCAAAATTTCATGAACATTCAACCAAAATTGACTTAGGGGTTAAAATCCTTCCCTCTGAAAGGCAAAAAAAAGGGTGGATGTCACGAAGTCCAGTCTTATGATTGGTATGTTAAAATCATGTCTTTGTAATTTCAAATTTCTAGTAAGTATTTTCGTTGAATTAAAGACCCTCAACAATAGGTATCAATATGACCATGTAGACATTATAGCAAGATCCACATTAAATGTTATTATTCAAATTTTGAGAGGTTACTATAATGCATGTTTTTTATTTTTAGAAATTTCAAGCATGCTTTGTTGTTTTATAGGGTTACAATGAAGTTTTGTTTTATGTCTTTATTTTTAAATGAGTTTGTATATTTTATTACTTGAATATTTGCAATCCTTGTACATTCGCCTCATGCACGTAAAAATAAATAAAGGGTTATTAATTTGACAACCCTTCAATACAAAGGGTTGTAGTTTTATAAAGTTTTCATATGAAAGGTAGATCCACCCTTCTAATTTTCAATATAAAAAAAGATGACCCATGGTTGTTGCACATATTTAGATAACTTGTATGTACAAAAAAATTTGTGCAATATATTGGCAAATTAGATCATTTTCACATGTATTTTGGTCAATTCATATTTTAAAAAGAAAAGACACATTATAAGTGATCAATGGAAAAACATATAGCTTCCCAATGTTGTTCCTTGAGTTGAGGGCTTTCTTGTCCAATTGGATTCTAATATGGCTTTCTAAAATACCCTACATAGTTGCAAATGGTAATTTAATCCAAAAGCATCCTTTAAGATTGCAGAATAATGAATGAACATTTTGCCATGTGTAGAAATGACATGTTGTTGTTCATTAATATCATAAAATGTTCACAAAAATGGTGACATTTCAACTCCAACACTAGAGTGAAGTGCATTGAATTAAAATCATAAACGTAGCACTTTTCAACCCAAGGAAAATGGCCCAATTCCAACCCCAATTTGACATTGAAGTTGTCATAATGCAAATTCTTTGCAATTCCCACTATTTTATTAGAATGCAATAAGGCACTATTGGGGCCACAACTACAAAGGGAAATTGGATTTAGGAAAACTACATAATTGCATCTACATTTGATCATAAACAAGCATTTGATCGTGAGCTTATTAACCTCTAAAGTTCCCTTTAAATTACCATTTCTATTGCAAAGAGCAAATTATTTTTAAAATTATTATTTTTTCATGGGATCTTGCACTAGACTAACATAATAGTTTTAGGAAGAAATTTCTAAACTTTGATTGCATGGGTTGCAAGATATTTGCATTAAAAGTAGAGAAAACAAATTTTTCTACATATTGAGTAACTAGACTTTGAGACTTTGAATCTTCTTAACTTAACATTTTGCACTTTAAGAAAACTTTTAAGTAAAATTAGGTATGAATTAAATGGAAAAACTAAATCATTAATAGCTCTAAAATAGTATTGTAACCCACAAATTTCAACACTAAGATTGTTCTACCAAGAAAGTTAATCTTTGTAGAATTATTTTTCTTGAAAATTATAAAAATTGAGTTTAAAAATAAACCCAATATGTTATTTTTTCATAAAGAAGTCAAAAAAGAATAATCACGTCAAGAAGTACCTTAAATGAATAGAAATTTCAAAATTAACCTCTTCATGCCAATATGGACCAAAGTATCCAATTCTATATTTTATTGGCTAAACAAGTAATCTTGAAGGTGACAAGAATACTCTTAGAAAGTAGAAAACCATATCTAAATTATAATTAGACCCAATTGTGCTTAATTTTACTTCAAACTTCTGCATAGAAGTGAATAATTTTTTATATCCTTAAGCATGTCCCAAATACAATGAAAGATTTCCTTGAGGTATAGACAACCTTTGAAATGTGTACACAAGCTCAATCCAATGCAAAACATGAGGCCCTAGAAGCACTTTGATCTTCAACCTTCTTTGGTCTAGACATCGTCTCACTTTAGACACAACATTTCATCTAATTATGACTAGTTTATTATGAGCTTACATTCATTTGTGTCTAAAAAATTCTGAATCTTTTGACAGTCTATTAGAAATTTTTTATATTTAAAGATTGTTCCCCCCTTTTGGTCACCTCAATATAACTGTGCACCTAAAAGAGGCTGTCACTTTTGGTTTGTGATTTAGCAACCAAACCCTTTGTGAAAAAAATCGAGAGTCGTTGATTTGTTTTAACCCCTAAAGGACCATTGTCCCTTCGGGGGACAAATGCGTTTTTGGGCAGGTACCTACGGGCTGAAATTTTCTCCTAATTTTTTGAAATTTTTTTTGGAGGTAGAAAAATTGATTAGCTTCATGGGAATATAATTTTTTTCAAAATCGGTGCCTGGGAACAATAGTTATGACCAAATAAGCTCAAACGAGGGGACAGTGGGCAGCTCGGGCAGCCCCCCAAAAATGGACAAAAATATGAATTTTATTTTTAATATTATTTTTTCTCATAGATTACATTTTTGTCTATCTGAAAAGCTTTGATTCATTTCATTTGGATATGTTATGAGAAAGTTATGGACATTCTTGTTTTTTGGGCAGTTAGAGCATCTTCTGGAAAAAATAACTTGTAGGATTCATTTCTGAATGCAATTTTTCAAATTTTTCAAATTTTTTTATTTTGCATGGTCTGATTTACTTGCTAGAACAATCTCACCATTGGGATTAGTGCATTTTAATTCCATCTAAAATATATGAGTATTTTAGATTTTCCTTCTATCTCATACTTACTTCTACTTAACAATTTTTTTAAGAATGATAATTAAATTTTTTTTGAATTTTTTTTTTACCTAGACTCTCAACTCAATTCTCCACTATAAAGATTTAAAGCTCAAAACTCTGTAGTGCAAAAAATTTAAGTTAAAAATGTAGTCCCGCAATGTGCTGAAAAACTTGTTTTTTCCACTTTAAACGCAGATATATTGCAATCTAAGAGGTCAAAAATCCTGAAATTTTTTCCACACACTCTCATACTAGTTAGGTGTAGGATCTTACGGTTAGATATGGAAAAAAAACAATGTTTCAATTTTTTTTACTCCTTGCTATAGGTATGGCAGTTTTGAGTGTTTTCTAGCAGAAAAAGGCCTTGGTCCTTTAGGGGTTAAAAAGAAATGCACCCCCCAACTACTGTTGATTTCTTGAAAGACCACAAGCCATTGATGTCCATCAAATGCAATCCAGGCAATTCAAATATGGATAGAGGATACAATATAAGATATGAATACAGAGACAAGGGATATTGATACAAATACAGAATATGGCAAAGGATATGGATATGTATATAGGTAAGTTTGTCCCATATTTATTGTAGTGAGTTTGGTTTCTGAAAACTACAAGAAGCTGAGGGGAGGGAGAAGAGGAAGTTAATTAATTTTTGAAAACTGGGGGGAAAGGGGGGGTTATTAATTTTTTTTTTAATTTTTAATTTTTTCGGTGCACAGTGACACAGTTTGTTACTATGCACCCAAAAGAGGTAGTCACTGCCCACTGCCAAAAGAGGCAGTCACCTCGATATAACATTAGTAATCAACTTTCATTACTAAATGATCTTTAGATTGAACCATTGAAACTTACTAAAAGTAGTACCAACAATTATATCTTCCTCAAGTTAGTCCCAATAACTCAAAGGTAATTGTGGACCTAATTGTGACTAGTTTCTAACATTGACCCCTACAAATTCTTGCTTGGAATGTGAAACCTCTCTTTATGAGAGCCCAGTGACGATTTGGGATATATTTTGGACCTACACTTAGCATTTTGAAAATTCATAGTTTATTGACATAATGTACAATACATGACTTCCAACTGAATTTTATTTTTTAAATTGATAGAATGATTGACATTTGGATATTGTTGTATACAAAAGTTATGAAGGGTCAACTATTCAATGCAAATAGTTATGAAGGGTCAAATTTTTTTGGGTAGATGTTCTAAAATAATTTCTTCCACACATATACATGCTGATTTGAGAGATGTACACATAGTGATGATGGCAGTTTTAGTCAAGATGTGATTTTAGGTGTACCCACCTTATAGAAGTGGAGAGGTAGGAGGTACAATTATAATCCATTTCGGGAATGCCAAATCACCTTCCCCAAAGGCAATTTTGTCAATATTTTTCTGTTCATAACTGCTTTCAGTTTCGTTAGCAATACTGTAAGGTAGTCAGTTGTGAAAAGATTTTGCAAATCTGGCACACAGGCAGCTCTTGTGGTGATGTACAGAATTGGAAGTCAGTCATTGGCACAAACTGTTGTTAAGTTTTTAATGTAACTTAGGGCCTAATTTAGCAAAAAAACTTTGAAGATGGCTATGCTACCAACTCAAAGTTCCAATCAAAACACTTAATTTCTTTGGGCTCCAACCCAAAGTTTTTTGGTGTAAATAGGCCTCAACTTGCAAGCTAAAATCATCTCAATGCAACCCAATATTTTAGAAATAGCGGCCATGCATTGCATAGCCACAACATGGATCATAAAGTAAACATGCCTATTACCAAGAAAATTTCCTATCTTGGTACCTTGGAGAAGCTATTTGTCAACTCACATATTTTTCAGAGATTGGGAAGTTTGAGAGAAATCATTCGCAAGTAGAATCAAGACATTCCGATAAGAAATGAATTTTTTGTGATTTTTCAAAGTTTGTTGGGACTAAATCACATTACAAAAAATCTAAGGCCAAAACAAGGCCATTTATCTTTTGGCCCCAGTGCAAGTACATGGAAAATAAAAAATAATTTTTCTCCACCCAAATAAGAAATAAAAATAATTTTTTTAAATCCCCAAATTAACGTGGCTCTAGTAGTGCCACATCAATTCTTGGTTGTTGTTTTTAATTTAAATTAATTTAGATGTTTTTTTAAGTGTAATTACACGAGCTGCTTGTTGTTTTGCAGCCTTCTTCAAGCCTCAAGTTTTTTGTAATGCGGTAAAGATTGGGTAGAACCATGCTAATCCACACACGGATGTGTCTCTTTTTCAAATGCAAGTCATGATATTAAAGAATTGCTAACATTGTGGTCATGGGTGGGTGACTGAAGCAAATGGGAGGGTCTTGTAAATGTTGGAATTGGGTGACATTGGGTTGTTCCACCTTATATTGTAATCTCATATCACAATGTTGTTTTTCTTTGAGGCAATAAGTCTATCCATAGAAATCCAAAAAATAGAGAATATGTGAGTAAATGAAAATGGAATCGACCTTTCTCATGGATTTTGCTTTATCCCTCATCTACTAGGTTTTGAACAAGTCTAAGATGTGTTGTAATATATGTGTTTTTCAAACTTTCAAATAATTGAATCAATTAATGAGATGTTCAAATTATCTATTCATTTGAATTTTGAAAAGGATTTATAGATCTATTTCAAATCAACTTTGGAAAAAATTTGTTAGAAAATTAAAAAAAAAACTTGAATACTTTCTCCTAATGCATGGCAAATATTGAATACTTTGGACTCATGATCCACAAAAATAAACTATCGAGCTTAAAAATTTCAATTTTATACCAAAAAAATTCAAATATATCCCAACCTAGTGTACCTTGGAAATTGAATTTCTTTTTTAGAGGTCTGAAATTGAATAATTGGGGTTAAACCGAACGATAACTCCCCCATTAGATGAGATTGGGGGGGGGGCTGGAGGGCCATTTCGGGCCTATTCCCAGCTCCATTCCCCTCAGTCTTCTCAAACTTTGGTGTCAGATTTTTTTTTTCAAAAAATTAAAAATATAAAATTTTAAGTCCTTAAAATGGAAAACAAAGTTATTTTTTTTTATTTTTTTTATTTTTTTATATTTTTTTCCAAAAAATTGACCTTGCAATCGCTTCGCTAGGTCAGCGCAGGCGGGGAACGGCAAGTTTCGGCGGGTTTTAGGTGGATTTCAAGTTGGGAACTTGCAGCCCTCCACAACAGCCAAAACACATGTAATGCTTTGGAACCTAATTAGTTTCTCTAAGAGACAAATATAAAACTATGTCACTATTTTGAAGTTGGTTGATTTTGCATTTCGTCACCTCTTCCACCTGAATGGAGTTTTCTAAATACGATGTGCCATGGAAAATAATAAATTTATGTGTTTTTTCTTAGAAGTGAAAGATAAGATGTTGGAAGGTTTAATTCTTTGACTAGGTTTCAATCCCTTGAAAAGAACTAGTTAGTCTTAAAGCAAATAATTAGAACTTCTAACATGTTTCCATGAAGTCAATATTGAATGCTTGAATGTTTTCCAAATTTTTGTCACAAAGTGTGTGGAAGTGTACATCTATCATAGGGAAAAAAATGTTGAGTAGATGTCCAAATCAAAAGCTTTATTGCTCAAAATAAAAATAAATAAGGTGGGTAACTTCAAAGAACATATGCAATATTCCTCTTTTGCTTTGAATATGATATGGAATGCAATGGTAAAAAAAATTGCATTAAAAAAAATAATAGGTAGGGACGTAAATAACTATTTTCTTCTAACTTCAAATGCTATAATCTTGCAATCTATGAAGTTGAAGGTTTAGAACAAATTCTTACATTTTCCTATGGTAGTTTTGTGTAATGAATTTCCTTCCAAAGTTAATTTATATATTTTTTCTTTACTAGATAGTTGTAGTTTTTGACAATTTGTGCTTGAAACACATCCACTTCATTTAGAGGTTAAAAAAATGTCAATTTTAAAAATAATAAATGAAAACAATAATAGAAAAACTTCCATTATTACTACATTTTAATGGAGTAAACAAAATGTTTGTTGACAATAGTTTATTAATCAATCTATCACTAGGTATCCTTGTGAGTATAGAATTAATACAAAATACATTAGTTTATTAGCACAAAAAAAAAATTCTTAAAGAAATTTTATTTTAATATCATCTAGTCTATTTGATTTGACTCCATTGTACTAATGTTTGCAACTATTCCATGTATGGCTTTATTGTATTTACTTTCTATCATATCTTTTTGCTAGTTATTGTATCACTCTCAACACTAAAGCCTTGTAGCAAGTATTCAAGACATTATTTAATACCTTGCTATTTGAAATGCTATTAGAAATCTAAAATAAATACAACTACAAGGGTATAAAATGATTAAAGTGTAGATACGAGGAATTGCTTAGCCAATAATCCAATTTAGTTACATATCCTTCATTTGAAGTTTTCATTTTAGGAATCTTGTTATCAAACTAAAACTAAATTCAATGTTTTGTAAAATTAAATTTGTGCCAGTGAAAGAAATAAAGAACATGAGTATTATTTAAAATATGACTTTGATAAAAATAAATGTGATTTTGAAAAAATTATATACTCATAAATTATGGACTTTATATAAAACTCTACTTTTTTTCATTGAAGGTTTAAATTTAAAACTTTACCATTCACAAATATTAAATAATTACTTTGCATTACAATTGAATGCAAAGCTTCAAAGCTCACCATAAATTGAAAATGTTTGTTGAGAGATATTGAGCCTAAATAAAAATATTCATTATTGGGGACCAACATTTAATTAAAGACATTTTGTATAACTCTTCTTACTTCATTCACTACATTCACAATTTCAAGGCCAATTAATAGCCTATACCTTAAGATGCTATGTAGAATTTTGAAAACAAGAATGCTTCATAGCTCAAATTGACTTCTAAAGTTTTTATTTTAGTTGGGATTTATACTTGGAATGAAACCTTGTACAAACTAGTTCTTAATTTAATTTGCAAATTTGCAAATTTCTACAAATGTGGTGACTTGATGGAAACCCACTTATCAAATTAATCATATAGGTGGGAAAAATTCAAGAAACACTTGAATATTAAAATTCAAAAATATTTCAAAAACATCACCAACTTGCAAAAGTTTAGAGCCATGTTCATTTGACTAGTATTATATTTTAAGAAAAATTTACATTGGAAAACTAACTCATTTTTTCTATAGTTTCAACATAAATATCTCAAAGTTGATGAATTTTGGTTAATTTGACATTTTCATTCAATATTAGTATACTTCAAAAATTAAGATACATGAGATTATTTTTGAATTAAAAAAATTAGTCAAAATGTCATTTTTAGTTGCCTTGGTTAAGACCAAACATGCAATTTATTTTATAATTCTATAAACACTTATTAGACAATTTGACTTCAAAATGACTTGTCTAATTAAACATACAAAAGCTCCAAATAGGCTTCTAGTTTGTTTACTTAGAAAATAAATGGCCTGACTAACATAGTGAAATTTGGAAAAAAGTTGTCAATCTAGAAAGGACATAAAGTGTTTGGGATTGATTTATACAAGAGGCATTATAGTTCATTGCAAAAAATAAGGCCACAAAAAATACAAACTTTCTACATATACAATATTATATACTATATTGATAGAGGGATTAATGATGTTTCTACACTATAGGCCTCCTAGTCTATCTAAAAATTTTAAATGTTGAAATTATAAAATCTTTAACCTTTATATTTGAAAAATTGTAATCTTATTAAAATTTGAAATTAATTTTTTTTAAATTTCTATTTATAAACTTATAATTAGTAAAATTTGATCTCAAATTTTTTAAAATCACCCCCTCTAAAGATTAGGAGTAATCCAAATTTTCAAAATAATAATGTATTATAAAATTTTACTTTGAATTATAATTTAACCTTAAAGGACAAAAGCCTTTTTCATCAAAAAAACACTAAAAATTGCCATTTCTATTGCTAAGAGCAAAAAACTTTGAAAATTGTTTTTTATGCACATATAACTTTAGAATCTTGCAATGCACTAGTATGAGAATGTATAGAAGAAGTTCTATAAACTTGAACTACAAAAATTGCAAAATATTTTCATTTAAAGGGAAGAAAACAATTTTTTTTGCACCTTGCATGACCAAATTATTTGCTTTTGAATCTTCACTGAACCCCTAAAGGACCATTGTCCCCTCGAGGGACAAAATGGATTTTGGGCAAGTTCCTATGATCTCAATTTTTAGTGAAACTTTTTAAACTTTCTCATAAGATAGGAAAACTTATTAGCTTCGTGGGAATATAAATTTTATTTCAATTGTTGCCCCGGAGCAAAAGTTATGGCATTGTAAACATAATTTTCACGTCACCGGGCAGAAAAATAAATCTACAAAAAATTGAAATTAATTTTTTTCTTCTCAAAGACCATATTTTTTTCTACATATGAAGCTTTGTTTCATCCCATTTGGATTAGTAATGTGAAAGTTATGAACAATCTTGTTTTTCGGGCAATTTGAGCATCTTTTTGAAAAAATAACTTACATGATTCAATTTTGAATGCACTCTTCACAATTTTTCAAAAAAAATTGATTGACAAGGTTAAGTTTTCTATTTAGAACAATCTCACCGTTCAGATTATTGTATTTCAATCCCATTTTAAAGCTATTAACGATTTAGTTTTTCTTTCAATCTTGGACCTACTTCTACTTAATAATTTTTTAAAGAATAAAAATCAAGCGTGTTTTTTCTTAATTTTTTTTTCTAGACTTTGAACTCAATCTTCAATACAAAATGTTTTAAATTCAAGGTCCATTGTGCAAAAAAATTTAGCAAATGGCATTCAAAGTCATCTGAAATTGCATTCCAATGTTCAGAAAAACTTTCTTTTTTCAACTTTGAATGCTAATATCTTCCAATCTGTACGGTCAAACTCCATGAAAATTTTACCACATGATCCTCGCATAGTAAAGTACAAGATCCTGTGGTTAGATTCTTAAAAAAGTATTTTATTTTGTTTTTTTGGATGAATGCAGCAGAAATGGCAGTTTTGAGTAGTTTTTGATAAAAGAGTGGTCCTGGTCCTTTAGAGGATTAAAGATTTTGCACTATAGAGTATTGAGATTTTAAATCCTACTTTGGAGGAATTGAATTGAGAGTCTATAGAAAAAAACTACAACTAAAAACCCTTAATCTTCATTCTTAAAATAAAGTGTTTCATAGAAGCATGTACAAGATAGAAGGAAAATATAAATTGTTAATACCTCAAATGGAATTGAAACACACTAAATTCAATGGTGAGATTTTTCTAGCAAGAAAATTAAACCATGTGGAACTTCTTTTTTTGAAAAATTATAAAAATTGAGTTAAAAAAGAAATCCAATACATTTTTTTTCTCAAGCAAATGCTATGATTGCTTGAAAAACAAGATGCTCCAGAACTTTCATATCACTACTCCAAATGCAATGAATTAACGCTTTCCATGTAGATATAAATATAATCTATCAGGAAAAATATAAAATTAGAATTTTCATGATTTTTCATGATTTTCTTATTACTTGGTCTCTCCTATTTTGAGCTTATTTGACATAAATTTTGCTCCTAGATACCAATTGAAATAAAAATAATATTTCTACAAAGACAATGTGTTTTTTTATCTTAAGAAATAATTTCAAAAAATTAGAATAGAAATTGAAACTATAGGTACTTGCTTGAAATTCAATTTATTTTACAAAGGGACAATGATCCTTTAGGTATTAATGATAGCTTTTAAACAAACATTGTAAAATATGGTTTATAGATCATATCCATACAACTAGATCAACTCCTACACTAACCAATATTTTTCAATAAAATTTGAAATTACAAATTCTTTATAAATTTGACTATAAGTTCAATATTTGTATTCTTTCAAAAAAAATCCTTTTGTGTTTTAAATATTAAGCTCTAATTTTGGTGATTATTAAAGATTTTCATTTTCATTATTCATTGATTGAAGTTGTTTTTTAAGTGTCATTTAATGAACTATAAAAGTTACTTTCTCAAGTCTCACAAATTTTTATCTTTGGAATTATAAAATCTTCAAAAAAACTGTATCAGAAAAATGTTGGATGGAACTAACAAATGAATCTCCAAAAATAGATTGATGATATAGCCAAGATCATGTTTACATGGGATATGTTTGTATTCATTTGTTGTTCAAATTTGAATGTTTGTTCCTTAACCTTGAAAGAACCAATACTCATTGTCAAGAACTACTACTTCTTAGGTCAATGAGAAAAAAATGAAAAGATTTTTTTTCTTCCAAATTAAACTATAAAAATTAACACTAGAATACCATCAAAATGAGTGTAGAATTTTTTGGGGGAACCTTGACTTCAAAGGTTGAAAGATTATAACATTTAATGTTAGAAGAAAAAGTTTTTTCCAACCTTGCCAGATAGGGGGGCCAAGCAACTTTAATTCCTCAAAAAATTAGATTTTTAAACTGTATGTAGTTATATCTTTTTACATTTGCATCTTCTAGCTTCTTAATTATGTACCTGTCAAATTTCAAAAGTAGAGGAATTTTGTACATGCTATATGAAGTTTAGGGCAACATAAATTTTGATCTAAGCATCTAATCAAAGATTTTCATCAAAGGGGGGGATATGTTCACCCCTTGTATCAAAAATTTGGATGAACATCCAACCGAAATTGACTTTGTGCATAACTTCCCAAGATTTCTTGTTTACATTGGACAATCTCTTGGTTCTTTAGGGGTTAAAGAGTTAAATTCAATATTTTGTTAAATTTCAATATTTAAAACTTATAAATAATTCACAATTTTAATTTTAATATTGATAAAATAATTAAAATATTTATTTGTCTTATATTTCATCAAACTAATAATAATTAAAATGAAAAATTACACAACTAATGGCACTTTTCATTAGTAAAATCAACAATGAATTTGAATGATCCAGAAAACATCCATACCTTAAACTATGTTGTTTTTCTTTGTTTGTTTGTAAGTTTTAGTGAGATCTCTTGTACCACAAGTCTCTCAATTGTATTCTTGGTACCATTGGAAAGCTCTCTACAAGGAAGGATGGACCAACTTTGTTTCGTGGTGTTTGGACCTATAATGTGAAAAATATTGACTTTTGAAGGTTTTTTGAATTAAAAAACTAGAAAATTAATTTTATTTTGACTGTGGCAATGACACTAGTTAGAGTACCAAGGGCAAGGAATAAAATGAGCATTGGTCCAAATTTGAACTTCTATAATATCATTGAATATGCAACATTAGAGTTGGAAATTCTATAAATCCAAACAAAAATAAATTAAGAATATCTGATGGAAAATCAAATTTTAAAAGTAATTCATTTGGATTTAGTGATTATTTTTTTAAGAGAGATCATTTTCAAATCATTTGAGCCTTAAAACATAGAATCTTTTTTAGGGTCGACAACTATAACTGTTCTAATAAAAAATTTAGAGAGTTTTCTATTATTGAGTCTATTATTGAAAAGTTGAAAGTTTTGTTGGATCTTGTTGACACAATTGCTATTATGTGAAGCTAAGATCTTAAGCCCATGATCATAGGCGCCTAGACTGCTATGTTATAGGCACCTTCCATAGTTATAAGATATTTATATTATAGGTGTCTATGTTATAGGCACCTTCCATAGTTATAAGATGTTTATATTATAAGTATATAGGTTATAGACATCTCTACTAGTTGTAGAGTACCTATGTGCCTAAACTCAAGGCTTGTAGGCTCACATATTAGTGCGATCGGTCTTGTTGATAGTCAAAATATGATTCTAAATTTTCTTAGAATGTAGTTTTTAGACACTATATGAACAAACCAAGTTGTAAAAACATGTCGTGATTAAGAGCAAGTATCTATAATTAAACTAATGAAACTAGTCACTGGGATTTAGAATTGAAAGGAAACAATGTGTAACCAAAATGAAAGGTTAAATACTTGACGATAAGGTCAAATGACCCATTGTCATCCTATTGGTCAATACACATATTTTGAGTTACCATATTCATATTTTTTTTTGAAATAGAACAATAAATCGAATAATTTTTTGCATGTATTTTGTTCACCTCTTTTTTGAGAGGAAAAAACGACAAACCATATGTGGTCAAAGCAAAAGCATATAATTTTTCATTATTGTTTGCAAGAAGGGACTACTCTTGTCCCGTTGCAGTCTAATGTATCTCTCTAATTTCCATACACAATTGCAATGGTAATCAAAAATCGTCCTTGAAGCTTGAGGAGTGGAAGCCCCGCATGATATAATTAAGCTTCAATCCACACCTTAACCCATTAAGGACCAAGTTGCATTTTTGGGCAACATATAAATTTTGGGCAACTCACTACAAATTGAGATTTTATATTTTTTCTTTGAAATTCCACACAACATGGGTACGAGGAGTATCTTCAAGGCCCAACAATTTTCAAAAATAAAAATTTGAAATTGGTTTTCAAGATACGTATATGGTAAACTTTGAATCATTCTAGTTTGATTAATGAGATGAAAGTTATGAGGAGTTTTAGTTTACAGGTAGTTATGGATTCTCTACTCTAAAATAAACTTTGAAGTCCTATATTTAACTCAATTTTCAATATTTTTTGAGAAAAATAAAATCATAGGTACATTGTTTATTACAACATTACAACCATTGGGATTGACATTTCTCAATTCCATAACTCAATTCTTAACAATTTAGTATTTTGAATCATTCTCTACTTCTTTCTACTAACTATTTTTTCCCCATATGTTAGTCAATTCCAAATGTTCTAAAAAATTCCAAGCATGTAGTCAAATTGAATTGAAGAATGAGTCCAAAGAAGCACCACCATTTGGAACATTTTTTCATACAAATGTGACCTTGTGAAGTACAAAATGTGCCTTGTTTTTTGCAAGGCCCTCCAAAGGATTTTTGTCCCTTCAAACGATAATATCTTGCAATCTACACAGTGGAAATTTTTGAAATTTTTCTACATCTCCTCAAACCAACAAACTACAAGATCTCATGGTTACATGTTTCTAAAATGTGGTACTTGTACTAAATATTATAATTTTGGAGCAATTTTGGTGAAAACATAGTCAAGGAACTCAAGGAGTTAAGTTAGATTGTTTGTTTTGTTTATTACGTTGAGATCTCCCAAACCATGTGTCCCCTAGTCACATTCTTGATACCATTGGAAAGCCCTCTAGAAGGAGGGGTGCACGAGCTTTGTTTCATGGTGTTCAGACTCGTGGCGTAAAAGTTATGAATTTTTGAGTTATTTTCAAATTTTCAAATTTTCAAATTTCTTTTACTTTTATTTTGACTGCGGCCACGGCACAGCATATTAAGTTAGTTCGGTTGAAAAGATGATACCACCAGAAACCTATTTCTTTCAGGAGCAGATCATAATATACTGTACCGCTGAAATAAAAACTATCGTAATTGAATGGGGTCTTAATTAATTTATGAGGATCAGCATTTAATATATGGTTGTGGAAATTAATATGATGAACTACAGTAGTGGATGCAGATGGAGTTAGGAAAACACTTAATACTTGTTTATTACTGGTAATAAATGTCTGGATAAACAAGATACCATAGATGAAGGTCAGATTTCGGTATAAAGTAAAAAAGTGCCACATGTCGTGTAGTGAATGGTGCGAGGTGACGTGGACCCCTCAGAATCTAACGTGGAAATTCAATTTTGGCACTGGGGGATGCGAAATCAAACCTTCACATGCGATAAGTTCTGGAGCTCAATTGCTAACTTAATTCCTAAAGGTATTTGATAATTTCAGGTTCTAAATTGCTTCAAAGTACTTAAACCAAAGCAGGGCTAAAATCTTCACCTATAATTACTCATTAACAAATCTAATTGTAGGAATCTTTAGTTAACTTGTCTAAAATCTTCATCTATAATTACTCATTAACAAATCTAACTATAGGAATCTTTAGTTAACTTGTTAGAGCACACCCTCCTAAAATTTTAGAGTAAGAAACATTACCAATTGCATGATTAGGTTGCTTAAATTTTAAAAATAAGTATTTTCAACTCTTCCCAAATGGTTAGATTTCATCTTTCAAACTTTTTACACAAAAATGTGTAGATCTTACAACTTGTTACTCTCTATAATATGGTGAAGAGATAAGTTTTTTTTTTTTTTTTTCAAAATTGGGATTAATATATTCATGACACATGTTCCAAAGTAGTGAGTATTAAGAAAGAAAATACACATAAAAAATTTCAAACAAAAAATATATTTCATATTCATGCTTGGAAAAAATAGTAAGTAGAAAGAACTAGAATTGGATTTAAAGTACTAAACTGTTAAGAATTTATTTATGGAATTGAAAAATTCCAATCCCAATGGTTGTAATGTTGTAATAAACAATCTACACCCAATGTTTTGTTTTTTTCAAAAAGATTTGAAAATTGAGTTAAACAAGGATTGCCAACTATTAGGCTTGCATTTCTAGGCTCACATGCTAGCATCCTTGTACTAAATATGTTAAAAATTTTCTATACATTCTTATGGTAGTATAGAGAATTTCTTTTATAAATGAAGTTGAAAAAAAATCGTTTTTTCCTATTTTCACCCTATGCACTATAAATGGCAATTTTAGAACCATTAACTCAAATTCTAATAAAAATTCATGAGATTTTTTATTTTTTATTTATTTTTAGGTATTTGATTTTATAAAAGTGAAAATTTGTATTGACCATAGCAACTTTGATTCTTTCAAAAGATGGGTTACCCCCCCAAATGAAATCTTGTTGGGGGGGGGGACATCCTGTCATTGCAAGATCTTGGACACCTCTATTATCTTTGAAAATTGACATACACGTCACTAACATATCTACCTACCCAATGATCCGAGATTCCAAAGTTGGTTAGTGCATCCTTTTCCTCAAAGTTGAATCAAACTACAGTGACCCTATTAGACAAGGCCCACAATTTTTTTTTCTAGCTTCAAGCCTTACAATCTCACACTCTATGAGCTCAAATAATTTGAAGTTGAATATAAAATTCCTATAGAAGTTTGAAAATTGTTTCAATATTTCAATTACACTCAATGCACTAGAAAGTGACAATTTTAGACATTTTTTTTGTGAAAAATAGTTTTAAAACTTTAGGAGATTATTCAAAACTTGGTGAATCTTATATTTTGTAGAGAATTTTTTTGCAATTTCCTCCTCTTTCTTTCTTTTTAACCTTTACTACCTAAACAACCATATATGGTTGATCCGGAATTTTAGGCTTATTATGGTGTAGGTTGTTAAATTATTTTGACCGTCTTAAAAAAAATTTCCATGTAGCTTTTCACTGCTAAAAATTACTTAGCATTTCAACAATTGTAAGGTAGATTGTGTAATGAGTTTGATAGCTCTTCATGTGGATTCAAGGTTTTTGAAAGTGCATTTTAGTGTGCTAATACAGTCTCTAGTTGTTCATGTCACCTCTAGTCCTATAAATTCTTATGTGCAAATTTTTCAAACATTGTAGACAAGACATACTAAACATAGGATACATAAAACTTTTCTAGCTATAATCTCACAATTCCTATGCAATTTGACACTCAAAATTGATATGCATACTAATAAGCAAGCTCCTTAAATATCTATACAATTAGATTTTGAAAAGAAAAAAATTTAATTAATTGGGGATAACTATAAGCTTATGCTCTTTATTCACATGAAAAACACACTTAAAAACGCTTAAGCATATAGGTGTTAAAATATACACATACACAACACCAACATTAAGTTAGATTTTGATAAGTAATTACCCCCTAAAATGACTATTGTCAAGAGGGATTTTATTTTCAATCAGAATATAATTTGCGATTTAACCCCTAAAGGACCAAGGCCATTTTTCTGTCAAAAACTACTCAAAACTGCCATTTTTGCTGCATTCATCCAAAAAAAAACAAAAAAAATACTTTTTTTAGAATTTAACCATAGTATCTTGTACTATATTTGTCTATGATCATGTGGTAAAAATTTCATGAAGTTTGACTATACAGATTGGAAGATATTAGCATTCAAAGTTGATTTTTTTTTTTTTTTGAACACTAGCCTGCAATTTCAGATGACTTTGACTGCCATTTGTGAATGTTTTTTGCACTATGGACCTTGAATTAAAAAAAAATTGTGTTGAAGAATTGAGTAGAAGTCTAAAAAAAATTTCAAAAGCCCTCCCCGCTTGATTTTCATTCTTTAAAAAATTGTTAAGTAGAAGTAGGTTCAAGATTGAAAGAAAAACTAAATTGTTAAATAGCTCTCAAATGAGATTGAAGCACAATAATCTCAATGGTGAGATTGTTTTAGCTATAAAACTTAACCTAAATTTTTTTTTTGAAAAATTGTAAAAATTACATTCAAAATTGAATCCTATAAGTTATTTTTTCAAGAAGGTGCTGAAATTGCCCAAAATACAAGATTGTTCATAACTTTCACATTACTAATCCAAATGGAATAAATCAAAGCTTTACATGTAGACAAAGATATGATGTTTAAGAAGGAAATTTTTTTAAATTCAATTTCAAATTTTCGTGGATTTCTTTTTATGCCCGGTGACGTGAAAATTATGTTTAAGATGGCATAACTTTTGCCGCCGGGCACCAATTGAAATGAAAATTATATCCCCACAAAGCTAATAGGTTTTCCTATCTTATGATAAAATTTCAAAAAGTTTCCCTAAAAATTGAGATCATAGGAACGTGCCCGAAATCCATTTTGTCCCCCAAGGGGACAATGGTCCTTTAGGGGTTAACTAGATTGGTAAGTCTATCAACATCTATAAACAAAAGAAATTGTGAATTGTATTCTAAACCATCGATCATTCTCCCAAGCACATGTACAATCATTCACTAACACATGGTGATTAATATCATCCTAATTCCAAAGATTTTGATAATTCCATCTATTGAGAGTTGAAAAATCTTTTACAAAACATCGAATTTTGTTTGATTCCTTAAATTCATTTAAAAATGGATTTTAGTTCTTTAAATGTTTATAATAAATATCGTTTCAAGATCATTGGAGTACAAACGCTCATTTAAAAATTCTATTAGCTTTCCCATTTGTATGTATTGTACTTGCTATGTTTTCTCAAACATTTTCAATCGAAACATGTACCGATGTAAACCAAAATTTTGAATATTACGATAGGCTGAATTATTGGTTTTCCTTGTTGGCATTGTTCAAATTTAACTAAACAAAACATATAAAGACAAATGCAAGAACTGGGGAGAGCAATTGGAATTTTATTTTTTAATAAAGTATGAATTTCTTATGAATTTTTGAAGTGTGCTACCCAATTGGCATGAAATACTCTTAGATTATCCCCAAATCAACAAATATTGTATCCATATCAATCATCTAACCTACTTAAAGCAGTCACAAATATTTCCTAACATAACCACAAGGTCTAAAAAGTCACTTCATGTGATGAATTTACATTATGAAGATGGAAGTTCCTTATTGCAATCACTCATCACTCCATCACCATGATCATCCAAGACACTTATTATGGCAACTAACTCAACCTATTGTAGCCTAGCTATCATTCAATAAAAAAATTTGTCATGGTTTGATGCAAGACTATAATGGGTCATTAGAGGGGATTTGAGCGCAAAAACAAACCGTTTGAGTCTTATTCCTACAATAGTAAAAGAATGTTGTGCGGTCAAAAATTTAAAAATAAATAAATTAAAATTAAAATTAAAGTTTCTAAAATATGAAAAGAAGTTGAAAAAAAAAGTTCTTTTTAAAAAAGAAAATGAAAATGACAAGGCACTATTTCCACCATGTCGGACTACACAACTGGCAGCATTCTGAACGTAGTTGAAATAGATTTCACAGCCAGAAACTCACACACTCCCGGAGGCCTCAAACCTCATCTAATGCTTTTTCTAGGTTTTTGTCATAAGTGGTTTGTTTGTTATAGGCTAGTTTATCTTGTCTTGCCTTAGTGTTACTCCTCATTTATTTTTTTGGAACAAATGAAACGGAAATTCATTGCAAAAGATAAAATACAAACACCAACTACAAGTGGCTTGGCGAGACAAGATTAGCAGGACCAGGACTGATCGGAATAGACTAAGACACACCCGGACCAAAGGAGTGACAAAACTCCTCATTTCTTTTGAAATCTAAGGTTAGACCATACCCAAAACGAATAGACTCTTAATTTATGCCAACCTTGACACAAGGTTAGAGTTGTTTCTATCTTTTTACAATTATAATTCCTGATATAAAATTTAAAAAAATTATATATACATACATATAATACTTAAAAAAAACTCAAATGGTATTAGAAGTAGATCCAAATTGAAACCATATGAGGCAAGAATATTTAAAGTCATTGACAGTATTAAAGATATTCAAGTTATAAAAACAAAAATAAGTAACCAAAGTTTTTATAAAAGAAATGAATTTTTTTGATTGTGCAGTCATTTAAAAAATATTAAGACCTTGTTCTATATCATTTTCTCATAAACTTGAAGTAGAAATTTTAAATTATATTTGAATATTTTTGTTGTTAGTATTCATTTTCCAAAACAATTTTCTTTGATAGTGATATTAGAAAGTAGTATAATTTTAAAGTACACACTAAATTTTGATTCAAGCTCTAATTATTCATTCTAATACATTTCAATGATTTTATTTTAGTATAATGATTTTATTTTAATATAGCTATAACTAAATGGCAAGATTGACACTTCTTTGTCAAATATTTAATTATTTTTAAAATTAAGGTTCAATTAAAGGTAAGAATATAATTACTCTACAAGATAATCTTTTTGCCTACGATTTTTTTTGAAAAAGAATTTCATGAAGATTTTTGCATTTGATTTTAGAGTTGTTTTCTTTCTAACTTGCCTTACATGTATTGCAATGTATTGCAATGTATTGAGCATAGTATTTAGAAGTTTGAATGTACAATATATTAGGTTATGATATGCCTCGTAACTTCTCAATGAAATCTTGCAAGTTTTTGAATCCATTTCATAGCAATGGGATTTGTTCTAGTTAGGATATTATATACATTTATTAACCCCTAAAGTCCCAATAGTCCCCTAAGAGGACATTATGGACTTTCAATTAGGTACCTATGATCTTGATTTTTGGCAAGATTGTTTGAAACTTTTTTTCAAGATAAGAAAACTAACTAGCTTATGAGGAATATCATTTTTATTTTAATTAGTACCTAGGAGCAAAAAATATGCCACAGCTAGCCAATAGTAGGTGAGTGTGGGCAACAAAAAAAAACTAAAATTTGAAAATTCTTTTTTATATATAATATTTTTTATTTGAAAAAATTTGATTCATTCCATTTCAATATGTGATGCAAAAGTTATAAAACTTTTTGTTTCGAGGGCAATCTTAGCAAATTCTTAAGAGAATAATATATTGGATCCATTTATGAACTCAATTTTAACAATTTTTCAAAACGAAAAATTGAACATGGTTTAGTTTTCTCTCTCAAATAATTTCACTATTGGGATTAGTGTGCTTGGGTTCTATTCTTGAGCTATTAACAATTTAGTTTTGTCCTTCTATTTCTTACCTACTTCAACCTAACAATTTTTGAAAGAATGGAAATTTTAAAGGGGGTTCTTGAATTTTTTTTTCCTTAATTCTCAACTCAATTCTTCAATACAAAGAACTTTAAATTCAAAATTCGTAGTACAAAAAATTTAAGTTAAGAGAATTATAATCTAATCATGTTAGGAGCAAAAAAAACTCATTTTCTTCACTTTAAAAACTCATATCTTATGATTGTTATGGTCAATTTTTTTGAAATTTCTTCCAAAATTTTTTCATTATAGTTTAGTGCAAGATCCTATGGTTGGATTTGCAAAGGGAACAAGTATTTAAATTTTTTATTGTTTGCATTGAAAGTGGTAGTTTTGAATTGTTTTTGACAAAAAAATGACTTTGGGACTTGAGAAGCTCAAAATAAACATATTGATGTTTAAACACTCTTGGAGAGTAAGTAGAGGTCATATTTGAAATAAATTATAGATAATATGGCACTTGACAGATTAGTATGCAATTAACAAATGCCTAGTTCCAACAAAGGGTGTGCAAAGTTGTGTGTGATACTTTTTTTTCTATTATTTATCTCTTAGCCTTAATGAAGATAAATTTATTTAATTAAATAATTAAAATGTTTGCAACAGAACAATAAACTTAATGAACGTGTATAAGATTTTACAACATTAATTTTGCACAAGACAATTCATTATACATATTGAATTAAAAAATAATTTTGGAGCTAAATTAGAAATATAATAAGTAATGATGCAATGATTTTTAGCCAAATAGGCAAATTGTTTAATACCATAATTAAAGTTTATATATTTATAGTTTCAACAAAATTGAGCTAATGCAAATACAAGTCTATTAAAAACTTGCAAAATGAAATAACAATCTACACATTATTTTCGAAGACTAAAAACTCTTTTTAAAGAAGAAATTTTATTGAGACTTACAGTCAAAATTGTCAAGTTGTACATAATGTCTATAATGCCTATTATGCATCCAAATAAATATATGACCATATTCCTATAATAAAGCTATCCTAAATCCTAACCCCTAGAAAATTCCAATGCATTTTTGGAACGTATTTCTTATTTTATGTGAATGAGTAATAAATGAGCATTAAGTTGTTTGTGATTAATGTAACTGTTGTATATTTTATGCATACCGAAAGTTGTTCTTCTTAATTCTTTCTTTGATTTTGCGCTTAAAATTTAATGTTTATATCTTTTTTTGAAAAGTTATACCTTCAGTGTAATGCAAAGTCATAACATCAATGCCAATTTTTTAGATTTATTTCAAAAAAATTAAATTATAAAATATACTAAAATAGAAATATTATATAAGATTCTATTTTCTATATACAAAAATAACTTTGAATAGAAATACAAAATATTTGGCATCTATTTTTAGAAACACCTTTCACACACTAATTAAGAAGCAACTGAAAAGGGATTATTTTGGATATGCATACTTTCATTTATAGTGACTTTTAGAGTTATTGCACCTAATTATAATTTATTTTTGAAATTGGTTGCTACAAATTCTTGCCTAAAATGTACAACCAACATTTATAAAAATCTAAGGTTAATACTAAGTATACCTATTTACTTCACTTTGAATTTTTTATTTATTGTTTTATGCATTTAGTATTCAAGAATTACATTTTAAGAGAAACTAAAGTCCTATTTCATCTACCAATAGAATCCAATAAAAGCTTTTGTTGTTCGTTAGCAAGAACCCTGTTCAAATCTTCAATCAAACATTTTATAGGTGTTGTTAATTATCTTACCACCTAAAATGTCTAGGTGCACATTCCTATGTATATGTATAACTACGGCTTCAATGGCTTTTCAAATAGTGTTACAATTATTAACTCTAGATCAAAGACGAGGAGGCATTTTGCATCAACAGAAGGTACAAGGAAGCATTTTGCATCAACAAAAGGTACAAGGAAGCATTTTGGGTCACCAAAAGGTATAAGAGGAAGTTTGAATAGACAACTGACTTGAAAAGCAAGCCATGGACTGAGCTTGTCATAGCGTACTTGTTTGTTTGGTTTGGAGGTGTTTTTTTTCTGCAAAAACTATCATAGGAAGTTGGGATACCTTTGTTACTTGAAAGTGAGCCTATACTACAAGGACAAAGTCTCTGATAGTGTAGTTGATTGCTATCTTTGTAAGATATCTATACCTAAAATTCATTGAATAAGCATTATCTGGAGTATGGTTCTCATTACTGAATAGTCTAAATTTTCATTGGATCCTATAGAAAGTCAAAAGTAAATTCAATATTCTTCTTGCATACATATCTTGAACAAGGTATGAATAAATTATGAATATTTTAAAATACCCTTCTAGGCCAAAATCTAATATTATTAGGATAATTTGCAATTAAGTGACAATTGATTTTTTTTTTTTTTTCATTTATTTATATTGCACAATGCAAAAAGCGATTTTGACTAGAGTCATTAAGTTGCTTACATTTATACGAATGGATCATGAAACATGTAAAATGTATGTAGAATATAGATGGAATTGAATTTAATCATCCCAAGAGTGTACATTCATCCCCACAAGAGCAATATCATCCAAAGAATATGTAGCAATTCAACAATGACGTCCATTGAAAATGGAAGAATACATCGCCAAATATATTTGCGGAATTTCGCTAAAACAACTGAAATGCACAGACAGACTCATCCAAACTCCCACAATCATCCATCTCACCGCCGCAGCCGCGCGTCCACGGCTCCCTGTATGTCGCGTCCGTCCCCATGCCTTCCCTCTCGCTCCCTATCCAATGGCTTCTCGTCGCAGCGTCGTCGTCGCCCGATCTGCTGCCATTCCATCGCCGACGCCCGCCCGCCCGCCGTCCCTCCCTCGCGCTCAGATCCCAGTTTCCGGAGTCCAGGCGCCTCAACCCCAACAATTCCGAAAACGCTCGAGATCTGCTCCTCTCGCAGCGTACTCTTTTGCCCTCTTGCTCAACAAGCTCATTCCCGTTTCATTCTCTTCCTGTTCTCCCACGTAGAAATCAAACCAAATGCGACATTACGGGATGCAGTAGCCACAAGTAGTAACAGGGGGATGCATTTGTAGAACAACAGGGGTTCAGTTTATTTAAGTTAGATCCAGGAGAAGGGATCCATGGGAGTGTCGGAGGTCAGGAGCGTACGGTGCTGGAAGATGGGGTTAAGGTGGACGCTACTGCGCACAATGTGGTGACAGCCGTTGCTTTGGGAGTGCATATTTGAAAACGCCGACATGTAATCGAACTTAGGGCAGGCAGGAGCACGGAGGAAGGAGAAGACCAGCTCGTTAAGGAGAGAGTATCGTGTTTTTTTCAGATTCTGTTTTTCATTTAGAATGGACGATGCGGACTATGGCGGGGACTGGGATCCCTATGATGTGGAGCTGGAGCTGGCGATGGTGTGAGGAGAGCGTGTTTTTCGGACATGGTTAGGGAATGAAACCCCAGGCCATTATTGGCGAGGATGGCGAGGATGGCGTTTGGTTATGCGCATTGGTGTTGGATAAAGCTGCAGCAGGTGGAGGTGCTGTGGAGGAGAATCAGCAGTGTGTTATAATGGTGGCGTAAAGTTTATTTAGGAGGGGTGTCGGAGTCGCCAATGATCGAGTTTGAGGAGTTTTAGGGGAGTGCTTGCTTCATCGCCACTGTTGTTGTTGTACTATTTTCCTCTGGCAGCAGAAGAGATGTCCGCTGCAGTGAGCCCGACTCCATTTGACCGGCCTGCCAGAACGAGCAATCGCAGCAACAACTTGGTGAGTGGGACGGATCTGGTCTGCATTGGTCTGGGGGCAAGGGTTTTGTAGATCTGCAGGCGAGGGAAGGAATTAGGTCACAGAGGGAGTGATGCCCCTGGAATGTACGCCTCGGGTACATCCTATGGAGAGACCTGACCTGAGCAGCAGTGTTCTTCGTTTTTTGGAGGAATATATACTTCAGCCTCCTACGTATATTAATATACTTAGGTTTTCTTTAGCAAATGGGCGTTCTGATGATTCAGAGAGTTTGTTCGTTGAGGGAGATGGAAAGATTTGTAGAAGACATTTGTGTTTTCAGAGGAGTGATGAACCCCTAAGTGCCTAATCTAAAAACAAAAGGATATTGTTTGGAAGCTTATAGTGGATTATAGGAACTTTCATAAAGCTGTTTAAAAAAATCTAGGGTATAATCATTTCTTTCCATTGGTATGTTTTGTGACCAAGCTTTCTAAATGATTTATGATAATATTTCAACTCCAATAGAGATGACTGTATGGGCACTGAGGGGTTAAACAAACTTAGGGTTTGATGTCAAATGGGAGTTCTAATCATTCAGAGGTTAGGATCGATTCTTCAGATGAATACATTCGTAGAGGAGATAGTTTTAGAGGAGTTTAAGGTGATTATTAGTGCGTTGATTTTTTTGGTAGTACTTTGTGCGTCTTGTCTGGATGTACGGGTATTCATTTGCTGGGATATAGCACATTTTAATCGTGAGATCGCTCTGCAGGTTTATAAGAGCGGGCCATTGTACATCTCATCGAAAGGTATGTTGCTGTTCTCTTCTCAGAGCGACTATCCTATTCTTCCAATTTTTTAAAGATTTATTGTTATCTTGTATGTCGCTGAGAGCGTCTAAGTAATGCGTTTTTAAAGGAAGTGATGTCATTACTCTGCAATCCCCGTTTTTAGTCATTTCACTTTTGTGCACCCTCATTGTTTTTCTTAATCAGATAATTAGCAGCTATTGAGATCAGTTCGTTATGACTATTCAGGTTTAGGTTGGAAGTCATGGAAGCGACGATGGTTCATTCTGACCCGAACATCACTGGTGTTTTTCAAAAATGACCCGGTGAGTTAATTAAAGTCCCATTAAAATTGGAATTGCAGGCTGAATTGAAAGGTTGCATTATATATATGTGCATCGTTGTTTTGATCCGACGTTGACTCATTATCATTGCGAATTTCTAAGTTCAGTCCAACTGAATCAACAGCTATCAAAGTCTTCTTTACGTCTTTTAGATGCTGGAGACGTAGTTGGCCTGAGTCAAAGTCGCCTCATGTTCGAATCGAGGTAGAAATCGAATGAAGTATAGATGACTTTTATGAACAGACAGTCGAAGGTCTCATTTGGGTATTGGAGAATTCTTGTTATCGAATACCTGTCGCAACCTTTTCCCTTTTGTCAGTATGTTGACCTGTATTGTTCTTACATGTGATGATCTTTGCAACTGGGTGCAGAACACATATCCCTCGAAAGGGGGTGATATGAACCTGACTCTTGGGGGAATTGATTTGAACAACTCTGGCAGGTGATCACTGCATTTCTATGTTCTTACTGAATTTCCTAGCTCCTAGGATTTGGTTCTCGTTTTTCTCCAGGCTGAACGATTTATTTTTCTCTTGTCGCTATATGACTTCACATCTTTCTCCTTGACCCGAAGGACCAAGATTGCTAGTTTTGATTAGGTCATCTAGTGACTTCTTTTGTGCATTTTCGTTTTATTTTTGGCTAGCATGTGCAATGTTGTTCACTGATTCTAGCGGTATATAATATGGTCGTATCTGAATTATAGTTTTCACAGTATGATCAATTGAATTGGGCATTTTAAAACCGTGCATTGTTTGTCCTTAGGAGTTAATTGACCTTATTGAGTAATAGACACCATCCTCATCTGTGACGATATTTTGAGCGCAAAGTAATTCTTAGACGATGACTGTTAGAGATGAGCTGTGTGCTTGTTCGGGTAAATGCATGCAATGACAGAGAATGGGCAATATCGGGCAGTTCAATCACCAATAGTGGGCATGTGAGCAGTGTGCTTGTGCGGGCTGAGAAAAAGCTGCTGACAGTCTTGTTTCCGGATGGACGGGCCTTTACTCTGAAGGTGACCACTTTTGATGTATTTCTCAGTTCATTTGCTACGCTGTGGTCCAATTAACTGGGACTTGACCTAGCTGCAAATTCTCTAAGTAGTACTCGTGTATTTTCTCATCTGTGATTTACACCATGCTACGTCATTAGCAACTTCTATTTGTTGATTTCAGGTTTCCTAAATGTTGAACTTGCACATCGTATATTCTTTTTAGGCAGAGACTGTTGAAGACGTGGATGAATGGAAAGATGCATTGGAGCGGGCTCTTCAGGCGGCACCAAATGCATCCACTTTGAGTAACAGTCCAAGCTTCCAAACTGAGGGTCTTGAATCTATCGATGGGTCTTCAGAGCCAGGTGCGCCATTTGGTTTGAAACATTGGTCACGTGCATTCTATGTGTATTTGAATGTGTACTATTGATTTTGGTGGATAGTTTTTTATTTCTATTTTTAGAATGTAACTTGAATCCAAATATAATATGTGGAAACTCTGATTTTGGAGTATGTTATTGTCTGCAATGTGTAGACCTAAACTGGTCTGGTGTGTATTGACAGGTCTTACAGGAAGCAACCGGCGACCAGTCAGATCCATGGTCGTTGGTAGGCCAATCCTACTGGCCTTGGAAGACATTGATGGTAGTCCGTCCTTTCTGGAGAAGGCCCTTACGTTTATTGAGACATATGGTACGTCATTCATATCTGAATTACGGGTATATCTGAAATACAATCTACCTATGTTTCAGACATCAATCTTGGTAAAAAAGACTCATTGACTTAATGTGATTATTTGTGAAAACAGGTGTTGGGGTGGAAGGAATATTGCGGCAATCTGCAGATGTTGAAGATGTGGAGCGACGTGTGCGTGATTATGAGCAAGGTTTATTTTTCTTGTATTTTTCTCTCTTTTGGGGGGTCTGCACTTGATGCACCATATACTGTCGTTTTCGTTTGCAGTGGGTCATAAATTAATTTTGCCACGCAACAATTATATCCAAGGAAACTACAAGCTACTCTGCAAGGTTGCGGCTTTCAAGATGGTCAAGAGAGCCACACTAACTCTGAAAAATATAAATCCCTTTAGTTTCATGATAAGGGACTTCAAAGCTGAGGTGTTCTACATTACTGAGTGCGTATTGCTAACGACTAACTCTATGGTTTTTGCTCATGTCCAGGGCGAAATCAGTTTTCACCTGATGAAGATGCACATGTCATTGGCGATTGCATAAAGGTTGAATATCTACTCATGGTCAAGTGGATGTCGGAATTAAATTCAGGATGTTGTAATAGATGACTTGTAAATCTCTTCAGTCACGATTGTACTAATATCCTTCACAAGGATTAGATGCCTAAATTACAGTTTGTTGCTGGGCGCAGCATGTGCTAAGAGAGTTGCCGTCATCACCGGTCCCAACACCATGCTGCACTGCGCTTCTCGAGGCTCAAAGTAATAACTTCCCTTCGCTCTATGACCCATTCTGCCATTCATGTTCATGTCCTGCTATCCAAGTAGCAATTTACTGATTTTCTATTTGTACCTGTAAACAAACCGATCAATCAACAGGATTAGAAGGCAAGGCGTCTCGTGTCTCATCGATGAAGTCAGCTGTCACTGATACATTTCCGGAGCCTAATCGAAGATTGCTTCAAAGGTAGTTTTAATGCTTATTGTGCCGTGCCCTTCCATCATCGTGATGTCTATCAGGAGTTCGATGTCTGAAGAACTTACACGCTTACAGTTTTACTCTACTCGATGAGCTGTCAAGCTGATTATAGTATTCTAATCTAAGTTTTGAGATTTGTGAGATCTAGATTTGTCCGAACTTTGGATGTCCTGCATGTGTGTATTGTTCTCTTCATCTAAAGAGCCTTTCTTACCCAACGGTGCACCTTTCAGAGTTTTGAGAATGATGAGATCAGTATCAGCACACACAGATGACAATCGAATGACTGCATCAGCTGTTGCTGCATGTATGGCTCCACTGTTGCTGCGTCCATTATTGGCTGGTGAATGTGGGCTGGAGGATGAATCTGAAGTCAGCCCAGACAATGCTGCTCAGCTCCTGGCAGCTACGGCTGCAGCCAACAATGCGCAGTCTATTGTCACAACGCTGTTGGAAGAGTATGATCACATCTTTGAAGTAAGTCTGCAGATTTTGTCACTCTTGTGGACTCATGTATTTTCTGTAGATGCAATGCTGCAGTTCTGGATGTATCTACAGTATCTACATATGAATGTCAACTATGATATTACTAGTGACAAGGCTGCTCTGGTGTTTCAGGATTATGGATTACAACGTGCCCCACCTTCTCCTCAAATATATGGAACTCTTGAGGCCAGTGAAACCGAAGCCTCCTCCGATGACGAGGACGATGAAGGATTGCACGCAATGAATGAGGATGAAGGGAATTTCCACGATGCTGCAAATGATTTGCACGAAGAGGGTGACGAGTATATCGAGCGCGCTCTTTCGGGCACTCTTAGTGAAAGTAGTGGCAACCTCGGCAGTGATGTGTTTGACTACAAGGTGGGATATTTGTGGAGAGTGTATAATTTCTTACGTCAATATCTGTGTTCCTCATTGTTGGATTGTTTGTCTTTTTTTTAAACTGGCTAATTCACGAGCCGTTTCATTAATGATTTCTGACAATGCAGGGACGTGTTGGTGTATTCTCAACTTATTTGAAACTTCACTAAAATCTAAAAAATTATTTAGGTTCTCTACTGGGAATAAAATATTAACAACTATCCGATTTAGTTGGGATCATTCATCGGTAGTCTCGTCGATTTTTTAAATTAGGTCATATATATTGCTGGCTCTAACAAATAGTACTGTATTTCTTTAGGTGTTTGAAGGTGGGGATTCGGATAACGAGTGCTCGGGTGGTTTCGGTTCTTCCACTGTGCGACCCAAGGGAAGCACCAAGGCTTGGTCGCGCTCAGTGCAACTAGGCAGCGACGACCAGAATCATTTGCCTTCAGTTACGGTCGATAATGGTGTATTCAATACACATATTGCTGCTAGAGGTCGGTCTTCTCCATGGAGAGATGGCAGATTATCACCGCCTATGAACACTACGCAATCTGAGAAGACCAGCAACAACTCTCTCGCCAAGCCGCTGGCCTCTACTTCTAGCAGCAAGCGAACATCACTATGGGGTCTCACTGCAGTATGTGATCTGCACACATGATAACTTCCTTGTTTATCGTCAATGTTGATTGAATGGTCATTCAATGCGAGTATTAACGGCCAACTGCTTGAATATGCAGGTGACCAACAAGAGTGCTAATTCTGATGTTAACGATTCATCTGGGGAGGAAGAGTAAGTTCTCTCTATGAATGTCAGAATATGGTTATTGGCATTGTAGAGCCATGAGCTATTGTGGAACCTTGCACCATCATTTTAAGTAAAGCAGACTTACACAATTGAAGAGCTTTGAGCTATTTGCTAAGGCTTATATGTGTTCACCTTAAACTGATACCTTCTCCTAATTGTGTATATTTGAATGGTGCCGCAGGTTGGCCATACATCGGTTGGAAGTGACAAGGACTGATCTGCGAAACCGGATTGCTAAAGAGGTAGCCTTCTGAAAAATCCTTATGAAATTAATCTGAAATTTGGGTCCATACTTTATCTTCTTTAACAATTTGCACTCTTATTGACGACCGATTCCAATATTGAGTGCTTTTGCTTCTTACTTGGTGCAATATTTGTCTAAAATCTTTTGTCATTTGTTTGGAGTTATATTTACGTAGCAAACTTCATTTTCTCATTCAGAAGAGTGTATTAGTGTATGATATCGCGCTTAGCGTACTTGGAATACCTTAGTGTCCCTCTTCATTATAATGTCAATTGATACATGGCATTCTGAATACAGGCGAAAGGTAATGCAATTTTACAAGCTAGCTTGGAAAGAAGAAAGCAAGCTTTGCACGACCGTCGGCTGGCACTGGAGCAAGATGTACGTTTTTCACTTCGACTCCATTGCAATGAATGATATATTTCAAGCATTCAGGTCTTCCAACAAAAGTCGTTTAACACGGGATTCAACACTGTGATCTCCATGCTTTGACAAAAATTTAATGGTTTTGCGATGCTTCTGTATGGTCAGGTGGCAAGATTGCAGGAGCAGCTTCAAACAGAACGAGATTTGAGAGCTGCCTTGGAAATTGGGCTCAGTATGTCGGCTGCGCAGTTGTCTGGGGCTCAGTCTCTTGACTCAAAGGTATTTATGATTCAGTTCAAGAGTTGTTTGAAGGCATTTTTTTATCCATCTTGCTGGACAAGAAGATTCATGGTTTGTTCCCTTCTTGATCATGCATCAGTGTCTGATTCTATGACCATGTTTCATTTGTAGACACGAGCCGAAGTGGAGGAAATTGCTGTTGTGGAAGCTGACGTTGCAAGGTTGAAGCAAAAAGTCGCTGAGCTTCACTTGCAGCTGAACCAGCAACGTCAACAGCAACACGGGATGTCGCTGTCTGACTCGAACGAGCGTCATCAACGAGTCAAAAGTCTGCAAGCTCAACAGTAAGCTCCTGTGGGGGACCATAATATTCTACTGGCACCAGATACGTCACTATGTACTTCTTGAAGCATTGACGTGACGAAGATTTCCTGTACGGCTCTGAACTTTCTTTGAGATGTAATGATTTTGCTGAGGTATTGCAATCGTTTGTGCAGAAAAATTCTTCAACAAGAACTTGATTTGACATTAGCTCTTTGCCATCACGAAAAGCAGAAAAACGAGGTCTTTTCCTTTTCCATCTAGTCCAATATGAAACCCTTTTACAGCTGTAGCTACTGTGTTTCCTCGGAGACTTCTTATGTTGGACAGTGATCTCTGCTGGGCACATCTTCTTCAGATTAATCTTCTTTAGTGATATTCGTGACTGTACTACTGATGGATTCTGATGGTTTGCTGGTTGCCGGGGTTTGCACCGAATCAGAATATAGATGGCCTGAATGGCCAAGAAGACACAGCTGCGCTCGAGCATGTAGTGAATCAGCAACGTAACGCCCTTGCAGAAGCCAAGGTAGGTTATGGTTGATTTCTTATTCCTGTGATGGTCTGCTGAAGTCCTAGCTAGGTGGGAGTGTATGTGTGTAAGTGTATGTGTAAGTGTAATTGCCTACAATTAATGCCACGATTGATTCATTGAAAACTACTGTTCGTATGCACCCTTAGGAGGCCCTTATGGCCGAAAGAGCTCGAGGTCTGAGCATGCAACGTCGAAGCAGCCCTCCACATGAATTATCTGGAGTGAGTGACTGGAGAACCCTTCGTCCTCCGGCAGGGCCGTCTGCTGCGGGTCGCCAGTTCGCATGGAGAAGTCAGCCAGACCCCTCCAACCTGACAGAGGAAATGAAGCTTGAGTTGGGTCTCATTGAGTCATTAGAACCCATGCAGCATTCCAGTGGGAAACGCCTGCATCTGGACATTGAGGTACTTCATTTCTTAACTTGCATGTAGTGAACCTAGCTCTCGATGGTCCATTCTTATTACTACCTCTGTTTCTGAAAAAGATCCTTATTTGCTTTCTAAAACACAAAGGAAACACGGGTCTTTTTCAGAAACAGAGGGAGTACGTTGTAGACTTGGCTTGGGTTTTCGATGTGTCATTTATGTAATTAAGCAGTCTCTCGTGTTTGCAGAGCGGTAGTTCCAGGATACCCGTTTCGCATCGGCAACCCCCCACTGCTTCCGCCTCCCTGGTGGAGTTGACGACCCGGCTCGACTTCTTCAAGGAGCGGCGATCTCAGCTGATGGACCAGCTCAATAGTCTGGATCCCAGTTTAGTGCCCACCCCACTGAGTGGCCATGACTCGAACCCTTCGTCCCCGCCCAGAAGAAGCAGCCCCTGAAGTCATGCCGATTCATTTTTCATTTTTTCAAATGTTCTGCTCGCTAGCTGGATTGGTAGCTAGGAAAAGGGTCCGTCAGTCAGCTGTAAAATGTTTAGGACTAACAGGAGTTGAGAGGGACATCCACAACTGACCACGTCTTACTTAGGGTTGGGAATGGATTTCAAGTCAGGATTCATGCAGAGTACTTCAAGGTCACTTCATTTGGTATCAGGCAGAGAGTGAGATCCTCCTCCTAGCCCGTGCGTCGGCAGCTTGGAGGTCGTCCTCTTTTTCCATTGATACAGACTTGGATGTTCACCAGTTGGGTCAGGATGGACATCATTCACCACATTAGGTCGGAGCACCTTGTATAGCATTGGAGAGGGGTGCAAGCCCTCTCGTCTCATGTTTGTGTCGATCCGAGCGGTCTTTCAAGGCATAGTTCAAATCTCTTCATTTGCCAGGCAATCTCATAATTGGGAGCTATTGAGTTCGATCAATGGCCTTTGAATTTGTTGTTCCAAAAATTTATGCGCTTGGACTCCGTGCTCACTTGGTTTTTATGGTATATTCTTATCTGAGGACGCGAATGGAATCTCTCTTTAAGTTGTGCAGGTCTGTTGTCATGTAGAACTTTTGTTTTTTAATTGGTGGCAGTTTGTCCATTTCGGGAATGGAAACCCTATTTCTGCAGATGGTTCAACATGATGCTAACTTCAAAGTGACTGCTTGGATTTGAGTAGTAAGTTTTGAATGTTTTCCAAATGATTTTGCAAGTTTTCAGTTGATGAAGTTGTGAATGAAAACGCCGGTTTCACCCATGAGAACTACTGTACTGAGTAGTTCATACTTTTCTCTCTCATAATTTTTCATCCATGTGTGAAACTTGTAAGTTCAACCTAATTTTTAAGTGAATTCCAAATTTGTCAACATGTGGATAAAGTCTATTCTTTATGCAATTCTGATAAGAGAAATTCATTGTGAAGAATTTACTGAAGAAAATTAATTTTATGTTGTATCATCAAATTAGGAGCTGAAAATTTTTGAGCTTGTTTCCTATCAAGGTAACTTCAAGAGCCTATGATTACTTTTCGAAATTTGCAGATTTTATTTCATGCAGGGAAGACATCTCCAACTATGCCCAAAACTACATAATTTAGTAAAAGAAACCCAAAGGAATTATAGGGGTTAACCCTTCATTGCCTAAGGCTTGTTTAAGTTCAAAAATATCATTGCTTTTGAAGTGTTATAGTTTAAAATGCCACTAAGTTATAGAAATCTCAACCATACAATCTTGTAGAGTACGTGTTGTAGATTATGTGAATCAACTTTGTAGTCATTTAAGGGTCAACCTTAGATGCGTTTATGTGAATCAACTTTGTAGTCATTTGAGGTTCAACCTTAGATGCGTCTCAGACTATAATGTTTTAGAGTTGAAAAAGGATGCTGAAATTTTCCAAAAAACACATTTGGGATGAAATTTGATTTCTAAACCTACTAAAACGGAAAAACTTTAAACTATAAAGTGATTCAAAACTAGCATGCAAACACATTGGTGGAAGAAAATATCATGGAATTGACTCATTGTGTCTGCAAAATGGCTTTCAAATGTCAAAAAATAGCAAGAAAAGTTGCAAAAAACGCATCTAAGGTTGAACCTCCATCTACTCAAATGCTTCTCAGTCCCTCATAACTTCTTGGATTAATATAAAATTTTAACCACACAAACTAGACTAGTATGCAAAACTATTCCAAAAACTTTTATTAGAAACCCACACTGTATGAAGAAGATACAAGCCACCAAATTTCATTGTAATGAAAAAATGTGGGGATTTTGAACTTTGGATTGCTCCAAAAACATTCAAAACAACTTGGATTGATATAAACAATTTACCACAGTAACAAACTTTAAGGGGAACATAACACAACAAATTGTATTGAAAACTAACATTATATGAAGGAGATATAAGCCCCCAAAGTTGAAGCCTTCAAATGCAATTTGGTGAACTCAAATTGAACCTGTGAACTTCGATTGGCTTCCAAGAAATCAGTACATCTTGGATTGATCTGAAAAAATTTCCACACAAACTAGAAGAGAGAGCAAAAAATTTCCAACAAGTTATATTGAATTCAAACATTGAATGCAAAAGTTAGAGCATTTTGAATCGGACTTGAAACTATGTGAGGACACTTTTGGTCCCCTTCAGCAATGAAGGGTTAATCACTCACCTTTACTTGAAACTACCACAAGATTTCAAAAGCACTCAATGGAAGTTGAAGAGTTCTTTGAGGCCACCAATAGGAGTTCAATATTTCGTACTTTAAGGGTGTTTTGTTTGAAGGCAGGCCAAAGGAGATATAAATAGATATTCTTTGCTTTCAATTTTGAACATTCCTAGAATATTGTTTATGTATCAAAAAATTACAAAACCATTTGGGTTGGTTTCCACTTGAGTAGGCTAACATTCTTTTGAAACAAAATCATCATTTAAACCACTCATGTAGGAAGGCCAATAAAAGTGTTGTTTTTGGTGCTTCTACCGTGCTCACCTAAAATGCCACCGTCCATTTTGCAACACCCTAATTTGGACCTCGAAGGGCCACCTTCATTGAGTCATCCAAAATCACTATGCGCTCTTCCAAAGGCTCAACCAATGGGAGCTAAGGACTTCTTTGAAGCAACACATGGGAGTTTGAAGCACTTCTAGCATCAAGAACGACCACTAATGTAAGGGAATGGCTAATGGTAAGGTAGTCTACTTCAAAAGCGATTGTGCTCTAAGAGCAATCATAACATAGAGACATTTTGCTTCCTTCAATGTACCAATTATGTACATTTCATGAGGTGGTCGCTTTTAGTGACCATTGCATTTCAACTGCAATAATTTGTAACTAATTCTTTGAAGGTCCAAAAATATGAAACGACTTGGGCTAGATGTCAATTTCATTTTTCTTCCTATGAAAATTTACTGAATTTTTTTCCAAGAAGTTTAGCTTCCCCCCAAAGGCAATCAACTTTAAGAGTAGACTACCTTATAAGTATGTGCCCTATAATTTCAATTTTGAAAATTTAATTAATATTGTGTGAGTGCAAGAAAATTATGAAACAACTTGTATAGGTTTTCTCTTGAGGAGGCTAACATTCTTACCTCTCGATAAACAATAGCCAACCACCTTTATCAAGAAAATTTGTAAAATTATACATAAGAATTGCTTATTAGAAATTCATCATGCTATGGCATGATATCTAGAATGTTTGGCCTTCTATTTAACATAGTGGGAATCCCTCCCTCATACCTCCATGTCCCTACCCTCACCTTTATAGCAAGACCTTCACTACCCATGAAGTCTTTGAGAAGGGGTCTCTCAACATACCAAACTATCCATCTAGTGGAGGCAAAGAAAGAGCTAGTTGAAGTTGGCTTCTATTGCACTACCTCCATCCTAAAATTATCTTCATGTTGGACAAAATGTTCCAGGTTAAGGCTAAAAATATCATTTTAATAACCAATTCTGTGCTATAAGTAGAGTTTGGTGCACTCCTAACATTTTAGTAAACTTGGGGTTCTGGACCCTTTTTCAAAGTGAAGTTTTGGAATATTGAAAAGTAGATTTTTGAGGGGCATTGTCAAGGAGCACCACTAGTCACTTAATTGTTGAATGTGAGGTCGTCATTTTATAGGCATTTAGTATATGCCCAAGACCACATGTGGCCCTTTGTTTTGCCTTTTAGAGCTTCATCTCCTTCAATTAGGCAATATTCAAAGAGATGCAAAAAATAAGAATGAACAATGTTGATTGATTCCTTTAGTCATTACATTTGTCTTGATGATTGCATAGATGAAGGACGGACTACTACTTGGAGTTGCTTTGTTGGTCCCAAAAAGCAATCGAAAACCAAATTTGACCAATTTGCAACGTCACAAAGTGCAATAAGAAGATCATTATGGAACAAAAAATTAAGGCCAATAGGAAAATCATTTTGGGATAGAGGGAGTACTAGCGAATACACTATGTGGGGTGCATTCTATGTAGGAGAAAGCCCCCAAAGACGAGCTCTTATGTAGAATGCACCTAACATAGCACGTTCTCTAGTATTTATAATAGTTTCTCATCATTCCCACAATGTTCTTGTGGCAAAATCATCCCCCTTGCATTCTGAAAATGCCTAAATGGACAAGAGAGTTATTAGCAACAACGATCCCAGAAAGTTTTTTTACCAAACTAGCCCAGAGGCTATATTTGTGCCTATAACGGGGTCTATTTCTATGAAATGGTAATTCTGTGGTAGAAGTAGTAAGAAAAATTTGAAAAAAAATATGTAGAATTTTGGATAATTTTTTTGTACTGGTTAAGTAAGAGTTGCAACACACAAGGCATTTCTATAGATCACAAATGACTACTTCTTTGTCATTTCCAATGTGTGGAATTGCTAAGTGATAAAGAAATTTTTGGAAAGAGTGGTGATATCTTTGGAGTTTAGGTTGTGAAAATGTGGACAATTGGAATGCTCATTTATTGTAAGAGTTTGACAATACAAGTTACACATTGAGAATTCAAAATTGCCACTAATAAAGGAATTGAACCCTATTTGCAAAATTGCAAAACTATCTATTTGTAGTATTAGTGTTCTGCACACAAGACGAACAAACCACATTAAAAGTAAAAGTTAGATTAGAAAGTAACATGAAGAAGTCAAACAAGGCTTCCACAAGTTGATGATGTCCACTGTCTTATACTCCATCTTGTGCAAGTGTGCAATGCATATAAGATCCCAATGCAAACCTTGAATGTCAAGGAAACTCTTTGAAGTTGAGGTGCAAAGCCAACATACTCTCATGAAAATTAAGGAATGTGGAAAAGGGAAGACACTGATGAACCAAGTGAAGATTAGACATCCCTATGCTAGCCAACCTTAATAACATTCCTCCAAGAGTCAATGGCATCCTTATATGAAAAAGTGTCCAAATAATAGTATTTTTGGCCAAACATACGCACCACAAGGGGCAAGTGTTCACCCAATCGATTTATTTGGCAAGACTTCAAAAATTTTAAGGTTGAAAAATACCTTTCATCTTCTACAGACCCTAGTACTAAACAACAGCCTATCTTGGCTATTTTGAAGTACTCAGAAATCAAGTTTCCCAAGTGTCATGACTGTGACAGGCTGCGCCAAACCCTTTTTGGTTCTCAAACTTAAACATAGAAAGCATCTCAAGGACGGTGCAAGGAATTCCACCATCATGTAGAGGCTGGTTTCCATTCAAAAGCCTTAAAGAACAATAAAATTTCTTGAGCACCAATAAGTGTTGTAAAAAACTTTCATCAATCCCTTCTTGTTTCTTATACTAGGAATATATGATACCCAAAGCATCAAGTAACTCTTGTTGTGGGTGATTGCAAAAAAACCCGGTCCTATTTGGCATCACAATTGAAGTGACTGAGTTGCAATCAATCATAACTTTTGGAAAATGAAGCTGATGGACTTGAATTTTTTTATTGAAGATGGTTAACTGAGAAATCATGAGATTCATTATTTTTCATAAATTTTGAAAAATAATTTTATAATCAAATGTCAATTTAGCTAATTTGTCACATTTTGCGATTTATTGTTTTTTAGTACTGTGGAGCATTCAAAAATTACGATGTTCACTTGATTTTTTTGTAGGCTATTTTCACACTAGATGAACATGTGCCTACCAAAGGGCATTCACAAAAACACAATTCTTTGTCCTCAACATGCATGCGAATAGGGGTCCCTTGCGCATAGCGCTCCAAACATTCATGATGGTTTCAACTTCTAGTTTTTGGTGAAATGTAATCACTATCAAGTCTTTACAAATGGACAATTTTTAGGGTTTTTTTTTATTCATGATTTTCTAATTATTATTAATTTATACTTAATTTTATCTACTTTCTATGATAAACTGTCATTTTTTTCAAGTAGTACTGTTTCAGTATTATTAAGTACTCAAAAGTACTATTGGCCGTTGATTTTTCAGATCAGCGGTTGAAATTGCTACGTTTTGTAGTACTGTAGTACTCATAATTAGTATTGAGCGCAAAAGATCACAGTTTTGGCAAAACGCTACCAAAATCGTTCGGTCTTTTGTGCAATCACGCTTGTGGAAATCGCTTGTTCAACTCATGATAAGCAATTCAACAACCTTTGCGTAATACAAGCCAAACAAGACACAATTCAGTCAAAACCTTTGCATAGTACAAGCCAAATAAGACACAATTCAATCAAAACCTTTGCATAACACAAGCCAAATAACACCCAATTCACAAAGAGTTGCCAAACCCTAGACTTAACCGCAAATGACAATCTCAAGTCCACTGCACTTGCATCTTGAAGTCCGCAATTACCTCACTAAACACCAACAAGAATCTACAAACACAAACCACTAGCCACTAGAACGAACTTGCATCAAAGTTGACGGATTTTGTTGGACATCCAATGTAACAATCGTTATTTTCATGTCAACAATGATGTCCACTATAACATCTTCATGTTAGAGTAGACGTCATTGTTGACATAAAAAAAAGAGTTGTTTCATGAGATGTTTAACAAAATCTGTCAACTTTGATACAAGAAAACACATGATCCTTCTAGTGAGCCAAAAAGAATGCAATGACAATAAAGTTAGAACTTTTATAATGCACCCAAAGTGCAAACCTGCACTTGCACACCAAAAGCCACACTCTAAACCACTAAAAATAAATACAATCAACATATAGAAAGCACAAATAAAAAAACAATCGGAAGGTGCCCTAAACCTCCATCGTGAACCCAAGGTGCATACTTGCACTTGTACACCAAAGGCCATGCCTTGAAACACTAAAATCAATGTACAAAAAGCATAGTTGAAAAAAAAATGGGAAGGTGAAGAGAAAACCTCCACCATGAAATCAATGTACAAAAAGTGCAATTAAAAATAATGGGAAGGTGAAGAGAAAACCTCCATTGTGAACCCAAGGTGTAAACTTGCACTTGCACACCGAAGACCATGCCTTGAAACACTAAAATCAACGCACAAAAAGAGTAGTTGAAAAAAAATGGGAAGGTGAAGAGAAAACCTCTATCGTGAATCCAAGGTGCAAACTTGCACTTGCACACCGAAGACCATGCCTTGAAACACTAAAATCAACATACAAAAATAGTAGTTGAAAAAAAAAATGGGAAGGTGAAGAGAAAACTTCTACCATGAAACCAAAGTGCAAACTTATAGCAGAGATCTAAAATTATAACCTGCCAAACTAGCAGCAAGCCTCCAAAAAATATTGTATAGATAAAGGCAAATCCTATTTCTTAAACCCGAAGTGCAAACGTGCATTACAGAATTGAACCTTCCAAATCGACAACAAATACTTTCAGAAAGACAAAACTTCCATTGACATCCAAAGTGTAAACCTGCAGAAGCATCCACAACACCAATACCAACAACCTCAATGAAGAAAACACAATACAAAACTGCAAAAAAAATGTAGTGAAGTTAAACAAAGAACCTCCACCGTAAACTCAAAGACCACATCTATATAAGCATTCCGAAGGACACACCTGTCAAAATCAAACTAAAACACAAATTAGAAAACCCAAAGTAGTTTTAAAACAAATTCAAAGGAAACTATAGAAAAACAAAATGAACAAATTGCATATCTAACAAAAGTAGAGAAGGAAAGGAAAGAAAAGTAAGAGTACTGACTTGGAAATTTTTGCTCAACCGTGTCTTGCAAGCGGTTGTATTCTTTCTGAGTCACAAATATTTGTTGCCCAGTTTGGTTGTCACTACATCATACAAAAACCATTGTTATACTAAAGTTAAATATCAAGTGGCAAATGCCACTGGCATTTGGCAACTCCTTCTACTCCATTGGAATGTCGGCACTTTTCAGTTTCATAAGCTCATGATATCAACTGAACTCCATCGTGTTATTAGATGTGGTTGTATCAATAAACATCCTGGCCAATTCTTGTTGGCAAACCTTGATAGATTGCATAAAATTACAGATAAAAATGTGGCGTACTTGTATCAGCTTGATCAAAGAATGGATAGCATTCAACATAGGTGTGAAGTAGGCTTGCAAGAGAAAAAACTCAACATCAGATACAAAGTCAAAATTACTAGCAACAACAATGTTGCCTTTTTGGCTAGCAGATCTAGACATGTCCAAACCCATCTTCACCAACAAGGTTTTGTATTCACTCATGATTCTTTGCGTTGGACTCCTTATGGAAATCCAACACGTCTCAACATTCCTCAACATTTTTTTGGCCTTAGTTTTGATGAGATCAAATAGCTTTTGTAGCTCAGAATGCCGTTTGTAATGGCGGCAAAAGTATGAGTACACGGATTGGAACAATCCTTCCAATCGTGAAACCATAGGATATTTAGAAAGTGTCTCCACCAATAGGTTTTTGTGCTAGGACCAAGCACAAAAAGGGCCCATTTCTCTTGAATTTAGGGGTGACATCCTTCTTCAGTCCTTGAAATGTAGAGACCCCATTGATACCAAAGCAAATAAGTTTAGAGGCTATGTCCTCTTAGTTTAGCCCTCCCTCTCCCAACAAAGAATACATAACAAAGTTTTTCAAGTGGTCCGTGGTGCTCTTGTTAGAAACACAAGACAAATGCAACAAGTGTGGGAACCTTTTCCAAAAGTCCATTGCATAAACATGCACATCAGACCACAAAGTATTGTCAATTGCTATAACTTCATCAACACTAATGAAAATAATGTGTATAGATTGATCCATGACCTTCAAAGTTGACAGAACAGTAGCATGATGAATATGCTCACTCATCTTCCAACCACTACTCTGAGACCAATGTTTTTTGGGTAAATTCTTAGCCTTAAGGTACCTCTATTGATATTGCTCACATTCATAATCAACCAATGGACGACCGTGATTCAAGACTTGAAACAAGGTGAAGAATTGTACACTCTTTCATTTGAGTTTGCCCTCCAAGCTAGCAACTAAAAGCTCCACTACACTTCCACCTTACTTGAGGCTAGCTCACAATTTGCAATACTTCAAGTGCTTAGAATCAACCTTTGTAAATGTGTCACCTTTCTTGAGGTGAGAGAAGGGCGCGCACACCATCCTTCTTGTACATTATTTTTTCTTCGTGCTCTCCAAGTTGTTTCCCTTGGGTACATCACCTTCTATCTTTGGTTCGCTAATTGTACTGCAACTTTGACAAACAACTCAAGTCCAGTCACCGTTGGCATTGAACTTCCCTTCCACCCAGATATACTTGCAAGCCCAGATAGCTTGCCACCTTCTTGTTATTGTACTCGGTGCAATTTTCTTCCTTTTTGGTGCGTAGGAAGCAATGGTATTTGCAGCCTCTTCTTCTTTCCCCTCCGCATTGAAAGACCCTTGCCATCGTTGGGTCCATCAAGCGATACTATAGTCGTCTTCGACAGAGATTGGCATTACACAAGTGGGTACAAAGAATCTAACAACTAGGTCTCATAAATATGAGTGATTTCATCCTCCACGCCACTCGAAATGTCAATGATAGGAGGTGGAAGAGTTGCTACGGCACCACCATTAGATCCTTCCATCAGAAGAAGAAATGTCCTTACACCTCAATTGTTGTAGTTAGCTAGACCAAAACGTCTTCACTTTGAAATTGTTGGGCAACTTCAAGCGAGGCGCCATCAAAATCAATCTTGCACCCCAAGTCTTGAAGAAAAGCACACCACGGCAACATAAAACTACAAAAGTGAGATTAATCAACTAGTAAGGAAAGCAATGAAAGCAGAAAATTCCAATGAAAGCAAAATCAAGAGCATGGGTTTCATAGTGAATTTACGACCACATCATCAACAGTAGTCTAGAATCCATTCGCCAACATTTATAGATGCAAACTCCAACAAATAGAATACCTCATTCAATCAGAGCCTCCATTTTTAGTGAATGTAAGAGAAAATCTCAAAAATTACACCACCTCTAGAAATTGGCGCTCACAGTTTGAAACGATGACACCCAAAGCCTCCATTTCTAAGCCATTTCTCCAAGGCTCCAAGTTTCCAACACTAACATTTGAAGCACAACAAGCATTCAAGCAAGAATAATTTTTTGAATTACAATGATTCCTCAATCAGATTTGACAGTCCCTCCAGACCTTCTGATATCCTAGAAGGCTACACTAAATAGTGAAATTAGGTTGCCCCATACTAATTTCTCGACATTCTACACTATATAAATATGTATTGTTTCTTTACAAGAATTTACTACTTTTTTGAATTAAAAATTTATGCATGTGGGACTTATGAATCTCTATGTGTACAAACAAGAAAAAACAATAA
The DNA here is from genome assembly GCA_947034895.1 of Rhytidiadelphus loreus. Classification (NCBI taxonomy): domain Eukaryota; kingdom Viridiplantae; phylum Streptophyta; class Bryopsida; order Hypnales; family Hylocomiaceae; genus Rhytidiadelphus; species Rhytidiadelphus loreus. Next base: position 24,860,107 of record OX344764.1, read on the forward strand.
ACATATTTGTTGATTGGTTGGCTTGTAAAGTGATTTTCTTGAAGTAAGGCAGCCTAATTGTTAAGGCAACCTAATTTCACTATTTAGTGTAGAACCAAGGCACCGATCTCAAGACTCAAGAGCAAAGTGGATCACGCTAGCGCGCAACGAAAAAAAATGCAAGAATAATTGTGTGTTTGCGCTGCTAAACCAAAAAAATTACTGCTAAAACACGCTTGAGGAAGGAGATGAACGGTCCTTTCTTCGATCCCACGGGGCGCTCTCCCATTCGCCAAACCCAGCCACGTCACCGATTCAGCAGACGCGGGATAGTGTTTGTTGCCGACTCCCCGCCTGTTGCAGACATTTTTCAGCTGAAGCGAAGCGAAGCTCCGCAATGGCGTTGGCTCCGGAGGAGCTCTCCTTCCGTTTCTCTCTGTATAAACCCCGCCTCACCACCGTCTCGACTTCTCGTCCTCCCCTCCTTTTAGTTTGCAAGTTGATACAGTTCGATAGTAGTACCGGAAATCTTCTTCAGAAGCATTTGTGTGAGCTTTTTTTCTCAACAGGAAAGAACGAGAAAGTAATTTCTCGTCAGCATTGCTTCAGTAGGGTTTCTTTTCTCAGTGTTTCAGTTATTGCTGCAATCTTTTCTTTTCTTTTTGCGGTGGATTGTGATGGTTATTAAGATGATGAAAAAAGTCACGGATCGTGCGAGGAAGTGGAAGTGCGTTCGTTTCGACGACAACGATGGGTTTAGTACCAAGTTCAACAAGACTAACTTTCCGGATCAGTCGAGGAGGGAGATGTATTACTACTCTGTGAAGTGTGTTGAGAAACTGTCGCGGGGATTCTCGCCGACCATTGTGGCGACGAAGAAGAGATTCCAGATGTTTCGGAAAGTTTCAGAGGGTTTGAAGCTGAAGCCTTTGCCCGAGGATTTTCAATCCTTCAACCATATGAAGAAACGAGAAACGGTGGAGAAGCTTATCGACAAGTTTGACAACGACCTCGCAGATGCCATGACCCATGGACCAGTCCAGGTTTAGTTTGAATTGGCATGCGCATTCTTTCAAGTTAAGTGGCAGAAAGCATCTTAGAGGCTGTGGTGTTGTTCTGTTGCCTTTTTCTGTTACAGAATGGTTTTACGGAAAAGATTACTGGTTCGAATTAGGGTTTAGTTTCCGTTTCCTATATGACTGGCAGGGCAATTATAGAATGTGAAGTCGTAACATGGTGTACTATAATCATGGTTATATACAGGGTGTTGACACTCAAGCGGATTATCCTGATGACATGCAAGTGGGCGAGGGGAGTGGACCAGATCCTGCCTCGGAAGGCGTCGCCAACTCGTCGCGTCCTCCGGTGAATAGCTGCTCCTAAATTTATTTTTCTTCTTCCTGTTTTCGTAAGTTCTCCTGCTTCTTTACTGTGTGTCTGCAGCATGTGTAGATTCTCGGTAAGCGTTCTCTCATCACACGCGCAAGTTCTTTTAACCTGTCCATTATGTATTTGCGGTGGCTCTGGGGGTTTCAGGATGTATCCCAGGATGTTGGGTTCGAAGGGAGCTATTATCTGGCAAGTGATTTTGGTGTGAAGAATATTGGAACTCCTATGCCGCCAAGCGAGGAGGATGGTCTTCATCGGAATCGATTCATTTCTGAAACTTTAGAAGCCGGTTCCAGCTTGACTGGCCGACCAAGAAAGGACGTAGCAGTCATTCCCCCAGAAATGTATGGTGGCAGTGCGGTTGGGGACCTGCGAAGCGAACCAATAATGGAGGTCAGTCCCCAGGGCTTCATCCCCCAGGCGAGCGATCGTCAAGTTAGCAGTGGTGGGGAGAATTTCGTGATTATGCCTAATCCTGGAGGGAGCAACACCTTGCAGAATCTTCCAATAGATACTTTTAATTCAGCTGAGCCATCTGCTGATGAACCAGAGCAGTGGGCTCAGTGGCATCCAGGTCAACTTGACATACCTGTCGACGAGGTCAGTCCCTGCTTCTACGTTTCTTCGTGTTTTGTTTTAAATAGATGTATTTTCCTTACGAAATGCATGACTGTCACTTGCATAAGCTTTTGATTTCTTTCTTTCTTATTTTCGAGTTGTAGCATATTCCCTGTTTGTATTTCTTTTGTTCTGGCACATGTGGAGCAGTATAGGATATAAGTACGTATTAGGGAGGGTGTTGTCTTCACGTTTCAGCGTAGATATTCAATGTTATCTACACAATATCACCTGTGATGTCAATGGATACCAAGACGCCAGCAACAGATGGTTATGAAGTCATAGATGGATAGAAATGGTTTCGGTGTTCCTAAGTTCATTTTGTGCGGCTGGGGAGCGGTTATGGAAGGTAGCTCGGACGGTCGGAGGGCCATCGGAATCCTGTAACTTGTGTTTATTTTGTCCATTATCAAATTTCACAATATTATCGACTGATTAGTCATTTTGAAACCATGCATCCGTTTCGGGGTTAACAAAGTGTCGTGCAACCTGGGGCAGGGTGGTGACATGCAGGTGAACAATCCTGGTCAAATCCAAGTTGACGAAGTGCTAGCAGGAGCTCTATATCCTGACTTAAGCAGTACATTGTCGAATGACACTTCCTTGCAGGATGTCGCATGGAATCAGTGTGGTAAATTCTCACCCCCTGTGAGAGACTAGTTCTTAGCAGTCATGGATACTCTCATTGAATACTGGATTATGCACATGGGGTCCCGTCCCATGAATTTTCAATATCGAAGCTCCTAGGCCTTTGAAACCGTCGCATACCGTCACATACCGCGGTCATAAACCATATAAAACCAAAATCTAGAGAGTCACATATCGTCACATAGCGTGGTCATAAAACCGATAAAACCAAAATCTAGAGAATCAACAGTCAACCAATCACAACTAAATCACAACTAAGTAAGGGAATAATAGTTTAATGGCATCTTGGGGACACTTTCAATGGAAGTCTACTTGGCAGGAATGGGTCCAGGGACAGTTTTGCGGGTTTGGTTGGGTGTTTTCATCATACTTGGAATTCCTTTCAGATAATTTCCAAGGCCAGTCACCTTCCCGACCTCCTGTGCCGCTCGAGGAACTTGTTTTGATTATGAATGATCTTATGCACCGGGCGTCGAGGTTTCCGGGCATATTGCCGAAGTTTGAGTGGTCGGAGGAGGCGTTTCGGTCATTTGTTATCCAGTTGGAATTCTTGGAAGGTATGCTCTCATCACGTGGTTTTATTTTACATTGGTGAGGAAGGGCAACATGTTTAGGCCGTGCTTGTTTGTGCTCTTTGGAAATGTTTGAGATGTATTGGGATTAATCCATGTAGTGGCATAGATTTCTAAGAGGTGAAAGATGGACCTGATTCTCGACGTAAACCTTGCAAATGCGATTCGCCTATGTTACATAGAGAATTGTAGTGATCATGCCCCCGCAAGTTTTTGACCATCTGCTTAACTGGAGATGTCGTCTGCGTTTCAGGAGCCTTTGAGGATCTTTCACGCGCTTCTTTAAGATCTCGTGAGGAGGAATTGTACCCACCACTAGAAGATTTCTCAGGAACCTCAGCATATGAGGCGGTAACGAGCATGCCATCGATAGAGGTAAGTCGGTATTCCTAGTTTTCCATCGCCCATCTGCTTTTAGGTTCATTCATGCTCCTATGGCTCGTTACTGAAATCTGCAGCTTGCTGCGAACAAGGTTTTTATTAGATTCAGATTGTGTCTAGGAATTTTACGCAACATCATAAAGAAAATCGTCTCCATGATTTACAGGGAGGTATTCGTACGATCACAGTGATTATTTGGGCCATAGAATCATGAATCATGAAGATGTTTTGTTTTTCCTTCTAATTTTTTGCGTAAATTTTTTCTAAAAACAGTCTAATCTTTTTGAATTTCTTGTTTTAGATACTCGATGAGGACTCCTTGAAACTCAAGTTGCTAAGATAAGATATACCATCCTTTGCATAATCCTCTCTAATCCAACAGTGCCACTAATGCTATAACCACATGTCATAATTGTACTAGCTGTAACGAAATTCATTCTTTGAAATTTTAGGTCCCAACATAAACTATTGTCACTTACATTGGACACCAAAAGTTCCTACATTTTAACACCATTGCTTAGTCTCTCCTCTGACTTCAGGTTGAGACGACAAATATCAGTGAATGGAGAAAGTTGTCCTTACAAGTTTTAGCGTGCAGACTAGTGTAGTGTTGAATATGTTCAATATTAAAGTTAATCGTAAACTATATGCAATGACGGACTAGGTGTCGGAGTTTGAGGAAAACACAATGGCTGCTCCTAAATTTATTTTTCTTCTTCCTGTTTTCATAAGTTCTCCGCTTCTTTACTGTGTGTCTGCAGTATGTGTAGATTCTCGGTAAGCGTTCTCTCATCACACACGCAAGTTCTTTTAACCTCTCCGTTATGTATTGTGGTGGCTTTGGGGGTTTCAGAATGTATTCCAGGATGTTGGGTTCCAAGCGAGCGATTATCCGGCAAGTGATTTTGGTGTGAATAATATTGGAACTCCTATGCCGCCAAGCGAGGAGGACGGTCTTTCCAGGAATCGATTCATTTCTGAAACTTTAGAAGCCGGTTCCAGCTTGACTGGCCGATTAAGAAAGAATGTAGAAGACATTATCCCAGCAGTGGATGGTGGCAGTGCGGATGGGGACCTGCGAAGCGAACCAATAATGGAGGTCTGTCCCCAGGGTTTCATCCCCCAGGCGAGCGATCGTCAAGTTAGCAATGGTGGGGAGAATTTCGTGATTATGCCTAATCCTGGAGGGAGCAACGCCTTGCAGTATCTTCCAATAGATCCTTTTGATTCACTATCTGCTGATGATCGAAAGTGGGTTGAGGGGTGTGTACATGATCCTGACATTCCTGTCGAGGAGGTCAGTTCCGGCTTCTACGTTTCTTCGTGTTTTGTTTTAAATAGATATATTTTCCTTACGAAATGCATGACTGTCACTTGCATAAGCTTTTGATTTCTTTCTTTCTTATTTTCGAGTTGTAGCATATTCCCTGTTTGTACTTCTTTTGTTCTGGCACATGTGGAGCAGCATAGGATATAAATACGTATTAGGGAGGATGTTGTCCTTTACGTGTCAACGTAGATATTCAATGTTATCTACACAATATCACCTGTGGTGTCAATGAATCCCAAGACGCCAGCAACAGATGGTAATGATGTCGTAGATGGATAGAAATGGTTTTGGAGTTCCTAAGTTCATTTTGTGCGGCTGGCATAGAATGGGAGGTGGTCATGTAAGTTAGCTCAAGTTTTGGTTGTAGAGATATTACTGTCCTCTAATTTGTGTCTGTTTTCTCCATTAAACAGAGCTTGCTATATCTTTGGCAACCCGTCAGCATCGACACTTTACCTGCATGAGGCTCTATACGCTAGTCAATCATTCATAAACCTAGTGGTTTCCTTCCCTTCATATGGAAGCGTCGTTTTATTTGCCGTGACGACGCTGGCGTCGAGATTACTTCATCACCTATACGTTCTTACTCCACCCTCCTCCGATATGTGTACCGTATTTCGGCAATTGACACAATTGCTACATAATCTAGGCTTCAGAGTCATTTTAGAACACAATTTTAGACTTTTTGTTTTTCGTTTTGATAAAGATAATGAGCTGCTGTACTTCACCTACGCTTCTGTTCTAATATTACTTGTCCTAAACTCTGTTACGGTTGGTTTAAGGTCGAAAAGTTAGGTCCAAGGTTGGAAGAGGCATACCTAGCAGTGGGGACTGCTGAGGAGCCGATCACTACGCAGGCGATGGAAGTGTTATTCAGTGGACTGAAGAGAACGCAAGGGTCCAACAGCTGCAGGTCTATAACTGTGGTTAACTGGTGTTAGACAATCAAGCAAAGTCCTGGTCTATGTACACTACAGTTGATAGAGAACTCGGGGAGGTGGACAGACAGATTTTTCTATTTGGATCAACGACTTTTTTTTTTTTCCCATATTCGAATGACTTGGTTCTTTTTTGTAAATTTTTCACCCATTCCAAGCATGATGTGATGTATCAAAGTTATTACGTTCAATTGATTTGAATTAACAATATCGTTTTCTTGATTTTGTAATAGTCGTCTCCTTTTTTTGGTATTCAGAGTTGGCTTCTTATTCGTGGCGAGGGCAGGTGCAGTTTATTATGCCCCCTGGCCCTGGTGACCTTCCATATGTGAAGGTTTGTCAGTTTGTGAACTCTTGAAAGTAGATCATGTTGTCAACATGTTGAGCGAAATTAGGGGGCTTGAGAACTGGATTTCGAAGGGGAAGATACGTTGCTTTTGTACACTCGTGACACATCTAGAGAGAAACCATTCGCAAATGAGGGAGCAACCAACAAAATGAGATTCCCCGAAATGTAAAATGCTCAAAATTCATCCCTTCATCCATCATTTAGAGAAAGTCCCCAAAGTGCATTCTTTGGTGATGTAGGAGGTTGTCCTCAAATGTAAGTGCTCATCAAAAAGCAGCTCTTCAATTTGCCCTCCTAAATCTAAATCTAGTTTTGACATCTGATTTTGCCAAATCATCTATCTCTAACATCATTTTCAAATAAATTTAAATTGTGGGCATTTTTGGTCAAAATATCATGGTGGAACTTCACCATTTTCATTGGTAGATTTTTGTATGTTTATCCTATCATGATGGGTTTTTTCTAGAAGATAAGTTTTTTGTTGCTAAGTCATACATTATAATACATCTAGATTTTGTTCAAGACTATCTAGCATTAAGGGATCAAAGTTTTATTGCACTTGACTAAGGTAGGACACAATGAAAACATGGTAGCCTATAAGAGTCCATTGTTGGTTTTAGGTACACCTAGAGACAATACTTTGAAAACCCATAACATATTTGTATGGTAACCAAATAATGCATGCTAAAGTGTGTGAATCTTCTTTCATTTTCCAAAAAGATCTTGAAATCCCTTTAATTGTTTATTTTTCCAAATCTATTTATATGTACATAAAGAAAGAAATGAAGTTTCAATTTTCTACAACAAACTAACTATGTTGAAGATATAGATTTTGAAACCTCTCATTGAATAATACTTTGACCAAACAACAACAATACTTTGAGGTTAAGAAAATCCCAATTTGAATTCTATATTTGAATTTTCATTATAAAGCACACCTAAGGATTTGCACTCTAAACCACATCCAAAAAATTAATATAGAGAAATAATGAATCACTAGAAAAATATCAATGATAAGAAAAGAAAATATCAAAAATAAAAATATAAGTATTAAATGATTTTATTTCACAAATTTGTCTTGCAAGAAACATTTAGTACTCAATATTTCATTAGTAACCTTTTTTCTTTGTCTTTCTTTGAGTTTTGGAGTACATTGATGAGGTAATGTGATTGTGGATTGGTCTTTACCAAAAGGTTCATTTATACTATTAGAAGAAAAAAATTCAAATAAATAAAATTCTAATATAAAATATTTTTTACCTTATTTAGAGGTGCTTTTTTGAAATCTCAAAAATCTCAAAAAAAATTAAAAGAATGACATTACAATATAAAAACTAGTGAATTATACTTTGTAAATGTCTATTTTCCATGAGTTGCATTTAAAAGGAATACATATAAAAGATTATAATATAATCTCAATTTCTTAGAGAATACACAATGGATATGAGGGGACTAATCAATCATGTGCAATTGAGTTGGATTGTCATCAAGTTTGAGAGATACAAAACCTTTCAAAAGAGAGTTGTAAGTAATTATGGAGAGGTAGATGTATGACTCTTCACTAGTATCAAATCCCAAATATATATAAAATGGACATACTCAAGAAAATCTACAATGAAGGGTGGTTGATTAAAATTGTACCACAATACTAGTAGTATATATATCAAATAAATGGAAGACATAGATCACAAGTAGTAGAAGTTGTCACATTGTACAAATGTGAAGGTTTACCTTAGTAGGTTCAACAAACTAAAAAATGTTCAATACAAAGATAGAGTTTATAGTCCATTAAACTTCAATCTTTGAAGCCATATGCGTTAAATACACTCATATTGAATGGGATGTTCATGGGCAGCGGTGCTATTCTGTAAGCGTGTGAGCATGAGCTTGTGAGCGGTGAGCAAAGATTATGTGAGTGTTGAGTTCAAAAATTTGTAGAAGCACTAAAAAACTTAATAATATTTCTAAAAATAGATTCCATTTAGAAAATTTAGTAAAATTTTACTATTTCTAGTAAAATTTTGCACCTATTACTATAGACCTATTACCATGGACCTATTACCGTGGTTATGTAGAATTTAGATGAAAATTATAATTTTCAATGTTGTCTAAAATATTAGAAGTATACATTATGAAAATGATGAACTTAATTGAAATGAAAGATGGATGGAGATAGAAATAAATTGTATAGAATATTGATTAATCATTGTTTTATAGCAATGTAGGTCTTTATGGGGCTAATAGGAAGGTATCAATAATATTCTCTTGATGAGCCATCGTTGGACTTGTTTAGATTTTTTTTAATTTGTTAATAGGAATTATTTTTATATCTAATGATCTTTGTCATAGTAAATTTTATTTTGGTTGATTATTGTCTTGTAGCATCATAGATCTTCTCATAGTCAATGAAAAGGTACCAACACTGCTTTGTGGATTTACAAGTCAATAAACTTGTTTAGATTTTAGAAAAGAAATATTGTTAATTGGAATTCAATATATTTGGAAAAAGCTTGCCTGCACCAAATTTCATTTTTATTGATCACTATCTTGTAGTAGTGTGGGTCCTTTCAAAGCTGACAAAGGGTACCTATACTTTTGCCTCGATGTGTTGGTAATTAAACTTATTATGATTTTGGAAAACAATATTTGGTTGATAGGGATTATTTTGTAAAGAGTGAGCTTAGTTACACCAAATTGTTGATTAGTTGACCATTGTTTTCTTGTAGGACCTTCTAGAGATCCAACTCTTTCATCTTTGATCAGATAGTCATTTGGTTAATCACTCCCCTCTTGTTGCTTGATACCTCTCGGCGCCAAGAGGAGGATCAAGCACTTATCTTCAAGTTGATGTGCTACTTATTGAACTTCGCTAGGTTTTAAGAAAAAAATGGTTATTAATTACGATTTGTTTGAAATCGACCGAGGTTGCTCCATTGAGATTATAACCACTCCCCTCTTGTTGTTGGGTTACCTCTCGGCGCCGAGAGGTACCCCTAACCGCGGGTACAAAAAAAAAAAAAAAAAAAAAAACCCCTTTTTCTTTTTTTTTTCATTTTCATTTTTTTCAGCCTCTAGGGGGGTCCTCTCGTCACCAAGAGGTACTCAGAAACAAGAGGGGAGTGGTTATAAAATCAAAATCTTAATAGAACATCTTTAACCAATTTCAAGCAAATCCTATTTAATTATCAATTTTTTTTTCCTTAAAATCTAACAAAGTCCAATAAGTAACAAATCAAAGTTGTTCAAGGGACCATGGTAATAGGTCCACAAAAATAGGTTTGTAATAATAGGTACCAAAAATAATAAAATTTGACCAAAATTTTGAAATGAAATCTCTAAAAAAATTATATGCTCACAAGCTCACAAGCTCATGCTCACACGCTCACATAATAGCAACCCTGTGTTCATGGGATAGTTTGAATGGGGATTCTAAAGTGTTTAATGGTAAACTTGTATTAAAAACTGCCACTTGGTCGATGGCACTTGAATTGAATCGATTGTTGTTGGTTTCATGGTATATCCCCTATATGTATATACAATAGAGGAAAGGGAGAATTTGTGAAGAAGGGTGGAGGCGGGAACAAATTGCGCACTTAAATTTTATATGTAAGATAGCCCCACTTTAAAAAATCACATGAATGAATTTATAAAAACCATTAGAGGACCTTGAAAAGGGCCATTTGACAATATAAAAATGTGAAATTACTGGAATTAAAATTTTTTAATTTAATTTAAAAAAATTGGCCCATGTAATCACTTGGTGTGCCACGTAAAACTGGAGACTAAGAAAATTTCAAAGGAAATCTTTCTTTTCAAAAAATAAATGCTTTTTTTCCCTCTAGATTTGCACATCAGCTGAAAGTCAAACAACCTCTATAGGCCGTAGGGGTCAAGTTTTCTCTAATGCATAGGATATTGGAAATACTTTACTCATAGTTTTTAATTTAAAAATATGATCATTTTAAATGCAATAATTAAGGTAGATAGACCCACATTAAATACCCTCTCAACTTAAGGAGTGTATACTTTAAATTACAAGGAGTGATTTCCTTGAGAACTTAGAAGGCCTTCAGGAGGGAGCCTCCTACTATACAAAACCATCCATCTAAGGTACACTATAAGAAATTCATATTTTGGGCTATGTTTTACCATTAGCACGTGATGTCCAATAGAATATGATGATGTCAAAAGAAATTTGGCTCGACAAGGTAGATTATTGTGGACGTTGCAAAGAACACTGGCACATTATTGTAAATCTAAGTTGATGTTATTATTGATGCTAATGTTTTATTTGACATGATTGAAGATATACTGATGTTTTGGAGGATGTCCAAAAAAACTTAAACTACCATGTCAGCAAGGAGATTATTTTGACTGTGGATAAGTTAGTAAAAATTACTATGGTTTATAGTAAAATATTGACCATATATAAAAAAAATTAGGGGAAGGGCAGCCACATGATATGCTTTGGAAAAAAAAGGGAAATGGATGAATGTGCACTATGGATGAAAAGAAGTGGTCTTTATACCAAAAGGATGTTAGGAAGTGAAACAATCCATATAGGATATGTAATAATGTAAAGCAAGAGTTGTGTTCGATGAAAAATGTCTAGAACAACATTGAGATGTTTGAAACAACAAATCCCTAGTTTGAAACAACATCAAGATGTACAATGGGTCAAGTTCCCATATTCTGATTATCCCATATCGTTTGTCTTACCATGGACATATACATTACATGTTATTTCAGGCCTCCGAGAGACTGTTTGAGGGTTGTTCTCCTTCATTGTTCCCCCCTTGGTGAATGACGGCTAGCTGTCCCAAAAATAATTAAATTTTTTTTTTCCAAAAATGTACTGGCAGCCTCTCGGCCACGTAGGACCACTAAGGTGTCAGGCCAACAATCACGTTCTTTGTGTTCTCACAATAGTCGAACCTACGGTCTTTCGAAGGCCTGAAAAACCATCTAATGGTAAATATAAATATGACCTCTCTATCCTTTATTCTCATTAACTTTTAATGAAGGAATTCCTTCATTTTGCCGTCAAAATCCTCTTGATGGTAGATGGTAAGTTTTCTTTAGTTCTTGTTGAATTCAACAATTTTGCTTCATTTATTTTATTTTTAATTTATTTTAAATAATTATTTTTTGTTGACCTTGCCTTATAGGTAGGGAATACACTAATTGATGTCTCCAAAAACGTCTAATTTGACATTCCAAAAATTTGAAACCCACATCATCAAAACCAATTGCCATATTTGAAATCAAAGGGGTCCAAATTACAATCCACATCACTCATTGGATGGATAAAAAAATATCCTACGTGGCACTACCCGCCCATGTGGCAGTAACTTGTTTGACACATGGCACATTTTGGAGAGCTTCAAAGACTGCATTTTCTGCAATGTTAGAAAAAAACACCTAAAATCTTGCATATTTCTTGAGATTTTTACACGATTTTTGCTTGTCAATTATAACAGATTTTAGGAGACATCTACATTGATCACATACCCGTCAAATTGAACGTCCTCTCTTGTTTTTTAAGATGTAAAAAAAACTCAATTTTCTTATAGTGGTAGGTACCTTCAAACTAGCCACTTTTTCTATTCTTTCTAGTTACTATTATTAAACTCATTAAATTCTTTTATTTTCTTATTGATAGGTGAAAAGAGGTTCCAATGCACTAAAGAATGTGACATTTGGACATAAGGTAAACCAGCCTATGACAGGCTCCTAGAGAACTACCCATTACAGTCTTAAATCAACCCATGACAAACTTTTTCCAATAAATGGGGTTAGAACTGCATTTGATTAATTTGTGGCCATAATCAAAGCCTTGGGAAATGGTCATGAAGTTATTGGTAACTGTCTTAGGACACTTACCCATTTTCAGTATAACCTGGTAGTAAAAAGTTATTTTGTAATTCTTTCATGTCATGTCTATATTAGGAAATCTTGGAGCCATGTTAGAAAATGTTTTGACTGCATTAGGTGGTTAGATGACCATCATGGAAACACTTTTCTGCTGATTTGGGGTAGTCTACAGACTCTTTAAAGCCAATTGCACAGCAGACTTCAAAAATTCATAAAAAATTCATTTTTTGTCCAAAAAATAAAATTTCACTTGCTCTCTGCATTCCTCATGTTTATCTTCATAGAGAATTTTTTTTAATTTTTTTCAAAAATGTGAACATGGCAAACCAACCATTCTGCCTGTCATAGGCTGGTTTACCTTAGTATGCAAAAGTTATAAAGGATAAAAGTTTTTTGGAGTAGATGTTTTAGAATCGTTTTTTCCACATAAGTATATATTAATTTTAGAGATGTATGTAAAATGATGATGGCAGTTATGACACGGTGCGATTTTTGGATGTACCCATCTAGAAAACCATTAGATGTGTTTCAACTCCCTTCAAGGTGCTTCCCCATGCTAAAAACTAGCCATTGCTATTCAGAATTTAAATTCTTTAAAAAAAATATTCGAACTGTAAAAATATTAAAATTAAAACTTTAAAATATTTTAAAATTAAAATTTATTATTTAAATTTATATGCTAAAAATAATGAAATTTATTATTATTTTTTCATGTGGCAATCTCTCGACTACATCAAACTGCAATAATGGATGTGTTCCCACAGTCTGAGAATTCTAGGAAATTGTAGGGAACTTGTAACCTTCTAGACAAGGTAAATCCCATCTAATGTGGGGCAAAAAAAGAATTGTTTTGGTGTGCTTCTACCTTACTACACATGAAGATTAGATTCAACGTAAATTAAGTCATTTTTGTAAAAATGTGCCACATGTCATCTTGTGAATGGTGTCAGGTGGATGGTGTCAGGTGACATGGACCCTCGAAAATCTGACTTGGAAATTCCATGTCGGCACCTGGGTGATATCAGACCTTCACGTGCGCTATTGTAAGAGTTGCCGAGCTGTCATCAATTTCTCTAGCTGGTTTGGCCTCGCTGGATTATTTCGATCCTACGGGGCGCTCACCCATTCGCCAAACCCATCCAAGTCAGCCGATTCAGCAGACGTGGCATACCTCAGGTTGTCCCTGCCCCTTGGCAGACATTTTTCAGCTGAACTGAAGGCAAAGCTCCACAATCAAAGACCTCTTCTTCCGCAGCCAGTGGGTTTCGTTTCTCAGTAGTGTTTCAGTAATAATTGCTGCAATCGTTTCTTTTCGCGGTGGATTGCGATGGAGAAGAAGATGAAGGAGACCACGGATCGTGCGAAGGCGTGGAAGTGCGTTCGTTTGAACGACAAGAAGGGGTTTAGTACCAAGTTCAACAAAACCAACTTTCCGAATGAGTCGAGGATGGAGATGTATTACTACTCTGTGAAGTGTGTCGAGCAAGGGATGCGGGGATTCGCGCCAACCTTTGTGGCGGCGAAGACGAAATTCGAGAAGTTTCGGGAGGTTTCAGAGGGTTTGAAGCTGGAGCCTTTGCCCGAGGGTTTTGAATCCTTCTCCCATACGAAGAAACGAGAAACGGTGGAGAAGCTTGGCGACGAGTTTGGCGACGAGCTCGCAGCAGTCATGAGCCCTGGGCCAGTTCAGGTTTAGCTTGAATTGGGCATGTGCTTTCTTTCGTTCGAATTGGGGTTTTGTATCCCTTTTTCTAGCTATGCAAGTGGCAGAAAGCATCTTAGAGTGGCATGCTGTGGTGTTGGTATGTTGTCTTTTTCAGTTACAGAATGGTTATGAAGTCGTAGATGGATAGAAATGGTTTTGGAGTTCCTAAGTTCATTTTGTGCGGCTGGGTAGTGGTTATGGAAGGTAGCTCGGTTTGGTCGGAGGGACATCAGTGTCCTCTAACTTGTGTTTGTTTTGTCCATTATCACACCTTCTTCACCCCATTCTCAATCTTCACCTGCATGTCAACACCCTGCCCCAGGTTGCGCGACACTTTGTCAAGTTAACCCGGAAACGGATTCATGGTTTCAAAATCCGTGATCCTGGTCAAATCCAAGTTGACGAAGTACGGGAAGCAGCTCCAAATCCTGACTCAGGCAGTACATTGTCGAATGACACTTCCTTGCAGAATGTCACATGGAAGCAGTGTGGTAAATTCTCACCCTCTATGAGAGGCTATCTTAGTTCTTAGCAGTCATGGATACTCTCATTGAATGCTTGATTATGCTTGTGTGGTCCCGTCCCATGAATGTCAGAAGGATACGACTGGTACTTCGTCTGTGAATGTGGATATTCTTTTCCGTCGATCTTTAATTATAATTGTAATGCTGAAGGGGAAAAAACACCCAAAACTGTCAAAATAAGCAACTCAGCATAGTTGGAGTCACCTTTTTCAAGAAATAACATTTTTGTGGTATTGAAAATCATGAATAGTTTAATGGCATTTGGGGGGACACTTCAATGGAAGTCTACTTGGCAGGAATGGGTCCAGGGACAGTTTCGCGGGTTTGGTTGGGTGTTTTCATCATACTTGGAATTCCTTTCAGATAATTTCCAAGGCCAGTCACCTTCCCGACCTCCTGTGCCGCTCGAGGAACTTGTTTTGATTATGAATGATCTTATGCACCGGGCGTCGAGGTTACCGGGCATATTGCCGAAGTTTGAGTGGTCGGAGGAGGCGTTTCGGTCATTTGTTATCCAGTTGGAATTCTTGGAAGGTATGCTCTCATCACGTGGTTTTATTTTACATTGGTGAGGAAGGGCAACATGTTTAGGCCGTGCTTGTTTGTGCTCTTTGGAAATGTTTGAGATGTATTGGGATTAATTCATGCAGTGGCATAGATTTCTAAGAGGTGAAAGATGGACCTGATTCTCGTCGTAAACCTTGCAAATGCGATTCGCCTATGTTACATAGAGAATTGTAGTGATCAAACCCCCGCAAGTTTTTGACCATCTGCTTAACTGGAGATGTCGTTTGCGTTTCAGGAGCCTTTGAGGATCTTTCACGCGCTTCTTTAAGATCTCGTGAGGAGGAATTGTACCCACCTCTAGAAGATTTCTCAGGAATCTCAGCATATGAGGCGGTAACGAGCATGCCATCGATGGAGGAGGTAAGTCACTCGGTATTCCTAGTTTTCTATCACCCATCTGCTTTTAGGTTCATTCATGCTCCTATGGCTCGTTACTGAAATCTGCAGCTTGCTGCGAACAAGGTTTTTATTAGATTCAGATTGTATCTAGGAATTTTACGCAACATCATAAAGAAAATCGTCTCCATGATTTGCAGGGAGGTATTCGTACGATCACAGTGATTATTTGGGCCATAGAATCATGAATCATGAAGATGTTTTGTTTTTTCCTTGTAATTTTTTGCATAAAAATTCTTAAAAACAGTCTAATCTTTTTGAATTTCTTGTTTTAGATACTCGATGAGGACTCTTTGAAACTCAAGTTACTAAGATAAGATATACCATCCTTTGCATAATCCTCTCTTATCCAACAGTGCCACTAATGCTATAACCACATGTCATAATTGTACTAGCTGTAACGAAATTCATTCTTTGAAATTTTAGGTCCCAACATAAACTATTGTCACTTACATTGGACACCAAAAGTTCCTACATTTTAACACCATTGCTTAGTCTCTCCTCTGACTTCAGGTTGAGACGACAAATATCAGTGAATGGAGAAAGTTGTCCTTACAAGTTTTAGCGTGCAGATTAGTGTAGTGTTGAATATGTTCAATATTAAAGTTAATCGTAAACTTTGCAATGACGAACCAGGAGCTGGAGTTTTAGGAAAACACAGGACGAAACTCCTTGAAGCACCCAAACTGGGGTCTGATGGAGTTTGGTGTCATGTTTCTTTTGCACTATTCTTAGTTAACCCTTCCTCCCAACACCCCTATTTCAAATTGGGGTTTCCTCTCCGATTAACTCTATTATCTTTGGCATCAATGAAACCCAGGTGTCCAACTCTAGTTGGTGATGAAACCATATGTAGTGAAATGAGCTCTGACTTTCCCTTTGTGTCTATTTTGATTTCGTTATGAGTGGAGCACAAGAAATGGTGATGCATTTTTGTACAGTTTTCATTAGTACATGTACTAGATTTCAATTTGTAGCATACAAAGTTGGTTAGAGCATCAATGGATGGATCTCGGGACACTAACATGTGGTTTTTTATTTATCAGAGCTTGGAAAATGAGATCTGGGGCAATCTTCCTCTCCTGAGGCCTTGAGGTCTTTGGCACAAGTCCAAATTTGTATGCAGGGTAGGCATACCATATTTTCAATAAGGTCTGTGGAGGGATCCACAGATACTGAGAATTTGCGTTGTAAGGACGTGCTCGTATTTCTATATATGAGAAAAGATGCAATAAAAACTTGGAAGGTATGAACTCTCCCATCACCACCCCGGAAAGTGTCTTAACCCTTAAACGCCTTGCTCCTTTTCTGAATTTTTGCACATTTTTGCGTATATCTGTTACTGCAATTTCATGAAATTGGTTGTCTTTTCAGCATTCAAGTATTACATTGGATGAATGAGAAGTTAGTTGGACTAAAAGAGTGTTTGCAAGCCCTCCTTTCATCGTCTAAAATATGGACATTGGAGTTAAGTATCAACACCTAAAATATGAGCATGGGTGGTGGAAGAAGGCATGGTAAAGCATCTTAGGTAACTATCTACATCCAAATAAGCATTTGAGCATGATTTTTTTATTATTGATTTGTCTATATTTTTGTTGGATCTTGTTGGGAATCAAGAGGATTCAGTGAGATTTTTCTTCACTTGCATTTTTGGACATTGAGATGAAATAAACTATACATTTTTTAAATGAAGTGTTGAAAATTAGGGGAACCTTCAGTAACAGACATGAACTTGAGGCATTCTTCCATAAAATGTAGTTACTTGTAACGAAAGTCATTGGTAGAAGTCATTGAACATGTGTTATGTGAAGCCTCCATTTTGTATCCTTATTGTATTCTTTTTAACATTTGTTGTGATTGATTTCTAGGTGAATTTTAATATCAATAATTGGTTTTTTATTCAAATGATCTTTAAAAGTGGATACTCTCCATTCTTGTGTTGAAGTTTTGTACTTCTACTTTCAGTTTCTACTCTATTTGCCAAAAAATAAATGTATTTTGTTCCTCAAAATCCTAGAGAATTTTTGTTTAAATGCAATAAGATTTCTAAAGATTATATTCAAGTCCTATCATGGTGTTGTAACTTTTTCACTTGTGGCAATCTGAAGAGCAATTATATTGTAATGAGGGATTTTTTTTTCATTTATTTTTGGTAGTGTAGAAAGTAATCTTTGTTGAAGTGATGCAATTGTTCACATCTATGTAAATGGATGAAACATGAAAAATGCAGATGAAATTTAAACTGTTCATCTAGAAGAGTGGACATTCTTCCTCCCCAAAGAGATATTGTCCTTGAAATATGTAGCAAATTAGCAATTTCATTCACTAAAAATGTGAGAATATATCACATAATATTCCTTCAAAAAAATTGTAGCACTTTTGAGGAAAATATTGCTAAAAATAAATATGGATTATAACTCATTGTTACATTTAAAATCAATTTTCCTAGATGTCAAGCTGTATTGTGTTATTGTCCTATCATCCATCAATACACGAGTTGATTTATTAAAATGGATGAATAACTTATTCATCTTCTAAATCTTTGAAAATGCTTGAAATATGTACCTACACATCATTCTTTAGCTTATTGCATTGAACCTTGCAAACAAAGAAAAAGGTTTTGGAATAATCAAACCATAGGATTTTGCGCACTTATATAAGTACATGTGGTATAAATTTTGCATATATTGATTGTATATATTGAAAGATATTAGTTACAATAGATGATGAAAAAGTGTTTTCAATCCCTACTAGAGAATTTTGGATATCTCTAAATATTGTTTGTAGAAAAATTTATACCATGGATTTTGAATAAAAATATCTATTGTACTAAAGACCTCAAATAAAATCCTGCAATGTTCAAGTATGTTTAGAATTTACAATATAAAATAATTTTTTGCAAACACTTTTTTCACCACATAATTTCTCAAAACAAGAATTCCAATGAAGGAAAGTCCCTAAAACATTGGTCATCATTCAAAAAAAGGGCCCTATTATGTTCTTTTGTTTCCATCATGTTCCCTTTCAATTCCTAACTAGAGTTTTGCCCTTTAGTTGGATAATATCTCAAACCTATTTAATAGAACATGGAGGTTTTGTGTGTTTTCAAACTCTTTAATTAAGAGGTACATTTTATAATATTAAAAGCATAATTTGAAGGCCTTGCCAATAATATATAATATATTGAATTTGAAAAAATTATTCTTTGAATCTACAGTCAAAGTTTTTATACTATTATTGTATTAAGGATTCACATTCTTTCAATTCTTTCATGTTCATTCAATACTTACAAGAACATGAGTTTGAATTTCTCTCCAATGATGCCATTCATATGAAATATTGTACCCTATGAAAGTTGACTTGGTATTGAAAAGACTTGGCATGATTAGACAAGACAAGCACACCTCTATTTTCTTTTCAAAAACATACATCATTAGATGGTTTTTTGGGCCTCTGGGAGACCGCGGGTTCTAATGTTGTGAAAACCTAGGGAACATGACTGTTGGTATGACACCTCAGCGGTCCTACGTGGCCGAGAGGCTACCAACACTATTTTTTTATTTTTTTTTCCAACTTCTTTTTGCATTTGAAGAATTTAAAAAAAAAAAAAAAAAAAAAAAAATTGATTTTTTTTTTCTGACAGCTGACCGTCCTTCACTATAGGGGAACAATGAAGGGAAACAACCCTCAAACGGTTTCTTAGAGGCCTGAAAAAACATCTAATACTAGAATAATGGTCATGCATCTAACTGTCTATGATTCTTTATAGTACCTTTTTGAAAGATTTGGTATCTTTTAAACTTGCCACTCAATCAAATCTATTCATTCAAATCTATGTAGTCTAATCTATCTAGTTTAGTCAATGTCTAGTCTATTCAATCTAACCTCTCCAATCTAGTCTATTCAACCCAATCTAATCTAACCAACCTACTCTATTCAAGCTAGTCTAATCTATCCAATAGTCTATTCAATTTATGGCACATCATTTGATCAAAGCACATCAACTCTCTTCATCTTTGTTGTATATACTACAAGAACCATAGAATGAGGTTTAAATCTCTCCCTAATGGCACCATTCCTACAAGGTATTGTAGCCAACTGAAACTTGATTAGATGTTGAAGAGACATGGCATGATTAAACTAGATGAGGACATGACATTTCATTGTAGAGGACATAATTATTGCTCCAAGCACTACTAGAAAACAAGACCCAAATCAATAGTGTTCATTTGGTTTAATTGTCTTGATTTGGACAATTATTTTGAACATTTGTGTTGATTCAAACATATTGATTAGGGTCATATTTTCTAGTAGTGAAGAGTTGTACACCTACCTCTCCATAATTACTTATAGCTCATTTTTGAAAGATTTAGTATCTCTCAAACTTGATGACAAACCATCTCAATTGTACACGATTGATTAGTCCCCTCATCCATTGTATACTTTTTTAGAAATTAAGATTCAATTGGACCCTTTTATATGTATTCTTTTTAAATGCAATTCTTAGAAAATAGTAACACTTGAAAGGGCATTTGCAAAGTATAATTCACTAGTTTTTATGTTGCAATGCCTTTCTTTTATTTACTTGAAATTGATTTTTGAATGTTCAAAAAGTCACCTCTAAATAGTGTAAAAAGATATTTATATAGGTAGAACATCAT
This sequence comes from Rhytidiadelphus loreus, assembly GCA_947034895.1. Classification (NCBI taxonomy): domain Eukaryota; kingdom Viridiplantae; phylum Streptophyta; class Bryopsida; order Hypnales; family Hylocomiaceae; genus Rhytidiadelphus; species Rhytidiadelphus loreus. The sequence goes on from OX344764.1 coordinate 24,880,041, forward strand.
ATTATTTATTTGACTTTTTTTTCTTTTAGCCTTTAAAAGATGGATTGGTGATTGTAGAAATCATCCCTTTGGATATTATGTGAATCATTGGCTTTAAAAAATGCAAAAGCACTCATTGGAAGTCAAGCTACTATGGATGACCTCCCCTTTTCAAATAAAATTCTGAAGATGAATAGTTTGCATTTTGGTTCTACACAAAAGGATTCTTTGTCATTCATTGGACACAAAATATATGTGGTGTGGTTTATGGGTTAATAGTATAAATGAACCTTCTAGTGAAGACCAATGCACAATCACACTACCTCATCAATGTACTCCAAAGTTCAAAAAAAGACAAAGAAAATAGGTTGTAAATGAAGTATTAAGCACTAAATGTTTCTCACAAGACAAATATGTGAAATGAAATCATTTAATACTTTTTAAAAAATTGTATTTGATTTTCTTACCATTAATATTTTCTAATGATTCATTATTTCTCTATGTTAAGTTTTTGGATGTAGTTTAGAATGCAAATCCTAACAATGCAAATTCAAATAATATAGAATTCAAATTGAGATTTTCTTTACCTCAAAGTATTGTTGTTGTTTGGTCAAAGTATTATTCAATGAGAGGTTTCAAAATCTATATCTTCAACATAATTTGTTGCAAAACATTGAAACTTCAATTCTTTCTTTATGTAAATATAAATCTAAAACATGGTACTTTGCCTATTGTAATAATCTAATGCTAAACACTCTTTAAAATGGGTTTAAAATCAAAATTCCATCTAAAAAAACAAGAATTCTTATGGAGTGTGCAAAATACAAAAAAGTGCACATAGAGCTTGTCTAAGAACTAGTGGATTGTAGCTTGCAACCACCCAAGAAGTAAATATCCATCACCACCATATGACAATTCAACTTAAGTCCATCAACCAATCTCAAAACATCACAAGATATCAATCAATCTGAGAACAATATCATGTGCTAGCTTAGGACCACTTTACACTATAGAAGACAAGTGTACCAGTCAAGAATTATAGAGGAATGGAACAACTAGTGGAACAATATGATTGCAGGAAATTTTGTTCTTCACCAAATTTGATTTATACTATGGCTAGGTCTTGTCAAGTGAAAAACTTCAAGCATGGATGAGAAAATGACATGAATGCCTATGCATCAACACTTTTTGTAAGGGGAGTTCTCTGTAGGTCTAGTTTCTTGGGTGGTCTCAACCCCTAGGCAAGAAACTTGGCTTCTTGAAGAATTCCAACTTCATTTATTGTGTTTTCTATGTAGTAGATCTCAACCATGCAATTAAAGGTTTTTAATATTTCAAATAGCATTAGCTAGCTCTTTGCCTCTCCTCTTCTCCTTGGTGAAGTTGTAAAGTTGTGTCAAGAAGACTTCTCCAATTGATGTTTACACTACAACTTAACTCCTCAAAACTTCACTTATGGCATTATTTTATTGTCTTTTTATCAAAACTTCTTTTGTATTTTATTTTATTGGCCAATACTTCTTGAGTGACCAATTCACTTCTCCACCATAGTGCAGAAAGCCATAAAATTCACCTATAGTAGACACTAATACAATTGTGTCAAAGGCATTGATTTTGAATTCAAATCTCATTGGTTGCAATCCTCGGGGGGTGCACTTAGTTCTACTATAACAAACCACGTGTGAACAAGTGGTTTCTAATAAACTATAATTTCAACCTAAAATTTTGAACATTGTTTAATAATGACTATAGCTTTCTATTGCCAAAATTTCCAACTCAAATAAAATATGAAATGATTTCTAGAAGAGGTTGAAAATGAACTAAAATGGCATGTTTCAACTCAAATAATTATAGAGGACACATTTAGATGACCATTGAGTCAATATTCAATTCAAAATGAGCTTTCAATAATGAGTTATTTTTAGGAATTTTTTGTTCATTTTTTAGACAATTTTTTCTTATATAATATAGGGGTGTGAAAGTTATTTTTCAGTTCTACAGTGTATCTTTTTACTTCAAAAATTTGTAACTAATTATTATTAACAAATAAAAACATCAATAATTCAAAACATAAACTTTCAAAGTAGGAAAATCTATCAATATTTTTTTAATTTTGTTTTATTTAAAATTCAATAAGTATATAGGGGGTCCAAAGTTTTGTTCGCACGTGATTTCTAATAGACACTCTAAATGACCCCCCCGAGTTGCAATCTTTTATTATCTTCTGAACTCTTCTTTTCTCCTCTCATTGGTTGCTCTTTAAAACTTGAGGTGAGTTTGAGTCAAAAAAATGTCTATTCAAGTGCATTTTTAGGTCTTTAAGGAAGAAAGATGTCTCATATTAGTGTACTGACCTTAGGTGTGGTTGAAGAGTTCGTGCAAAGTATATGATTGCATTTTGACTTTTGTTGAATTTGAATACAAAGACATGTATTCATCAAAATATATACTATGAGGTGACAATGCATAAATAAGGTCTTACTATAGCACATTAATTATGCAATAGAAAACGCGGAATAGTTTTTGTACATTGGCAAATCTATTTGAAGCAAATTGCAAGTAGTTATGCAATTTTAGGAGGCACTATGAATTAGTTATACCTTTTCAAGATGAAAGTTATAGGAGGCTATTAGTGCAATCCAATTAAACTCAAAATCAAAATTGATGTGCACCAAATAAACAACATTTATAGTTTTAAAACACTCCTTGAGCAAGAGGTTAATTCCTTTGTATAGATTTCACCTCAATAGTACCATATATTAAAGACCCAATCACCCAAAACAAGTCTCACCACCACCTTAATGTCAATCTATTAAATAATATATAGTGACATTTTGAATATTCCCCTTGTTCATTTTGTATCCAAAAGTAGAGGTCTAGATTCCAACCAACCATCCTACACAAGTCAAAGTGATATTAATTCCTAAATGTTCACTTTGGAAACTATCACATCATCATAGTAATTTCTTGAATTTATTTCTATAAATAAAAAATTACAACATGAATTCTCTTTTTGATTCATAGATTTTGTTACCTTCTTTGAAGGTTTCAAGTGATTCATATCAAAGATAGAAGTTTGGCCACACAAGAGTGAATAAAAGATGTCCCAATCTTCAATAAAAAAATTTATGGTCTAAAATGCTTTTTAAAGTAATTGAACTACTTATTATCACATTTGATTGTATGCACTTATTGTGATTTGATAAAAAAAAAAATACTCAAGAGAGTACAATGAAAGATTTAAATTGGTTGTATTCTAAATTCCTTGATCTAATACAAGTGACAATCATATTAACAAGGAGAAAGTTTGAATGGAACAAGTGTACCATTATGAACAACAATGTGGCAAGTGTATAATCCATGATAATGTGACAAGTCTAAATTTGTTCCCAAAGATTTAGTAAGAGAAAAAAAGATATTATAATAGGTCATAATACAAGAGACCTAGGTGTATGGCTCTTGTATCTATTGCAGTTTGTATGGTATCAACCATTGTAAAGGCTTCAAAAACTGCTCTAAGATCCCTTGCAAACATGACCACAGAGGATTGACCCCCTTATTGCCCCAACTGAGGGTAAATGTAAAAATTGCCCCCTATTTTGTGCAACATAAATTTTGTATTTCTTCACCTCTCCTAGCTCTGATTGCAAATATGAATTCAGAATTTGCAAATTTTATCATGGGTGGCAAATAAAAAAATTTCACTGTTTTCTCCAGGGTAAAAAACGGGGCAATAAGGGGGTCAAAAATCCCAACACCTGGTCAGTGTAGAACTCATCTTCGACCCTCAAAGTATCCAAAAGCCATCCGATTACGAAGTGAGCAAACAAAACTCTGTACAAATGAAACAAAGTACCTTATAAGAGTGCCCGAACACACAGAAAATCTCCGAGTTTTCCATGTCTCTACATCTGTGTGGCACTAAATTAAGTCGAGGAGAAAATGGGTCTACTTCAGTTGTACTTCCACTCCATAAATTGAAAGACCTGAAAAACTGACGGGAGCAAAACGAAAATCTTTCAATGTTCCTTGAAACTTTACTTTCTTGAAAAGGTGCAACAGAAGCATGTCTGCAATTCAGATCCATCAGAATCTACTCACCCAGATTTGCCTTTCCAATCAACACAAAGAAGGAAAATTCTAACCCTACGAAAATACCTACTCCTGTACATCACCTACCCACCCACCCACCCAACCCCCAATCTATGCAAAAACAACCTTCCACGCAAGTAACAGCCCATTGTTTGCTGCGAAGTGTCCAAATAAACCAGAGGATTGTAACAAAATGTCTACACAATTTCAGATTATAACAGCCATCCTGCACCAGAGAAGAGACCTTTTTAATGACAGAAATGGTCAACTGGATCATTGTGGCTTCTTGAAGTCAATCTTGTCGACCTTCACCTCACCATCCACAAGCTCGTAAACGTACACCACCACTCGAAGCCCATCGATATCCATCAGCACAAAGCTAGGATTCACATCGTATGTGATGCTGCTGTATGCTCCTGTAGCAGACCCTGGATTGATGATCACTCCTCCTTCGTGCTTGTACGCTTTGAATTGATGCGTGTGGCCAGTTATCAGGATGTCCACATCCAGCTGCCGTTGCAGCATCGCCAGGGAATCCAAATCTCCCCATGGCACAACCTGGAAAAGAAACCCTAAGCCTCAGAACATTGGCACGGCCATGAAAACTGAACAACGCCCTAGACACCTTTTCTTCGAGACACTGGTCGATGTAGATTCTCAGAGACAATATCTTGGAGACATTTTCTTAGAGACAACAGGTACGTGTTGATCAAGACGATGAATACCACCCAATATACGATCAAGTGGCGATTTTAGAGCATCCATCAATAAAAATTTGACACTTAAAAAGAAAATTAATCCAAATCATGCATTCTTTGATGCGTTGGAATCAGCTGTCAGTTGCCAAAAAGACCATCAGCTGCTGAGCGTAAAAATTAGAGCTGTCTAATAATAATCTTCATACGATAAACTATCTTACAGACATTTCTTGAAGAGGCAATTCATATACGGTATAGAAAATATCTTAGAAACATTCTCTTAGATACAATAGGTACGTGTTGATTAAGATGACATACACCATCTCAACATCTACTTCAGCGGCAACTTCAGAACATCCACCAATAAAACTTCATATAAAACTTCGACACTTCATATCTTTGCATAGGGTATCCAAATAACGAATTCTTTGGCGCGATGGAATCCTCACCTTCGCCAGCAAAAACATCAATGATTTTAGGAGACATTCTAATAGGAACTACGCTCAGCAGCTAAGCTCAGAAGACCTGATACAACGGAACCCTAATCACAAACCGATGTTCGATCGTAACCACGACTTTCACACCTAAAATAACGACCGGGATACAAAATTTTGCGCAAACGGCGTCTACGAGGAGCAGTGTCAAACCTGATGGCCATGGCAGATCCCGAGCTTAAAAGCCCCGATAATCAACTGCTTCGTCTCCGGGTAGCGCGTGTCTTCGTCATACTCCCCGCGCGTAATTTGTACATCCGAACACAACGACTTCAAGTAATCATGAACTTCCTACAATTCCCACACTCTCAGTCACATTCTCGATCCCAAACCAAAACACGAAACCCTAATTCTCGATCCCACACCAAAACAAGTAAAAGAAAAAGGCATGGGCGGCGGGTAAACCTTGATGCAGAGGTTTCCGGGGCTGAGGATGTGCTGAATCTTTCCGGGGACCAGCATGGACTTGAACTTGGCAGGGAGATCCGCAGCACGGTGCGGAATGTGGAGGTCCCCGAGCGCCAGTACCAAAACCATCTTGGCTTGACGGGGGGATTGTAAAAGTGACCGGGAGGAAGAATTACTCCAAATGGTGCTACTACTAGGTAACGATTCGCTCCGCCATCAGCAATGAAATGAAAATTCTCACGATCGCAGACTAGCTGCGCAAACGTCCATGGCGAAGACGCAGACGCAGATGCTGTGTATCGTGAACTTGACACCAGCTTCCTCTCTCTGCCGCCGTCTGCCGCCGTCTGCCGCCGACGCTGACGCGCGTCACCCATGCTTGAATCTCGGCTTTCGACTGCTTAATGCCGACATTTCGTAGTTTTTTATTTTTATTTTTTAAAACTCATTGGTTGGTCCTAGATAATCATCTTTTTGTTGTCATAAAATGGATAATAATCATATGTATTAAATTTAAAAATATTGAATGATTGAAGTACAAATATGTAGAGATGAAAGATGATTTCTATCTTAAAAAATGACATGACATAATGGATTCTATGGTTGCCACTCAATAGAAATTTTTAAAATCTTTAGAAATGACATTGGCTATGACTTGCGTGAGAGCTTGCATTTCTTTTCCCTAACATTAAATATATTAGTCTTAGCATTACACTCTGATATCCATTTATTCAAATCCTTCTCTTCAATGGTATTATCATTGCTTGTTGTTCACTTATCTCTCATGCAAATTATTTGACTTATAATATGATTGTCTCCAAAGCAATTGGATTAAAGGGACAAGAATATAGGTACAAGGATGGAGCTAACACCAAACTTATCAATCTTATTGGATAAATGTTAAAAACTGTCCCTATTTTAGAGAGGTTGATTTAGTATTTCGCAAATTCATCTCCTATATTTGTCAATCTTTGATTCCAAATATGAATTCATAATTTCCAAATTTGATCATCTATAGTAAATAAATTGATTTTCCATTTTTTCTAAGGTAAAAAATTTGGAATGGTCCCACCCATGTAATTAATATTGGGGTAATGTTTAATGTTAGAGAAGCAAGCTTAGAAAATAATGCTTTCTATCATATCTCATTGCTTGCAAGTAGAAAAAACTATAGCCAAACATGTAACTAAGCTTAGCTTGTGAAAAAGGGTTTGTTTACTTGATGGAATTTCTAAACTAAAATATTTGGAGACAACAAAACAATGTAGCAGTTTCTACTTGTTTGAAGAAATTGGAAATTTTCAATTCAAAGAAGAGGAATTCCAACCTCATCTTTGTGAATGAAGAACCTATTCCTAATCATGTTTGTACATCTCCATGTTCATTCCCAACCATTCAAATCTCCCTATTTAGAAGTAGGCCTCCCAATTTATATATGAACACAAGAGTTCTATATTCTTATCATCACATGATGTTGTTCTAAGGGGTGATTGCAAGAAAGACCGAACGATTTTGGCAGCGTTTGGTCAAAAACTACATTTTTTCTTCTTAGTACTACGAGTACTATGAGTACTACAAAATGGAGCAATCTCAGCCGTTGATCTGAAAAATCAACAACCAATAGTACTTTTGAGTACTTAATAATATTGAAAAAACACTACTTGAAAAAAATGATAGTTTGTCATAGAAAGTAGATAAAATTAAGTATAAGTTAATAATAATTAAAAAATCATGAATTAAAAAAAACTAAAAATTGGCCATTTGTAAAGACTTGATAGTGATTACATTTCACCAAAAACTAAAAGTTGAAACCATCATGAATGTTTAGAGCACTATGCGCAAGGGACCCCTATTTGCATGGATGTTGAAGACAAAGAACTGTGTTTTTTTAATGCCCTTTGGTGGGCACATGCTCATCTAGTGTGGGAATAACCCACAAAAAATTCAAGTGAACATCATAATTTTTGGATGCTCCACAATACTAAAAAATCCTAAACCACAAAGTGTGACAAATTAGCTAAATTGACATTTAATTATAAAATTATTTTTCAAAATTTATGAAAAATAATGAATCTCATGATTTCTCAATTAGCCATCTTCAATAAAAATTTCAAGTCCATCAGCTTCATTTTCCGAAAGTTATGATTGATGGCAACTCAATCTCTTCAATTGTGACGCCTCATAGGACCGGCCTTTCTTGCAATCACCCTAAAATTGGTTGATATCTTGTGATGTTGTTTTGCAATTGGTTGACGGACTTAAGTTGAATTGTCATTTGGTGATGAGGTAGTGTGATTCTATATTCACTACAAGAGAAAGGTGTGTTTTAAGTATAGTCCTATAATTTATGACATGTAAGGAGATTTTTAATAAAATTTTATTAAAAAGACATGTGTTTTCAATAAAATTTTACTAAAAATCTCCCTAAAGATCACAAATTATAGGACTATACTACTAGGACTATACTTAAGACACGCATCTCTTTCCCTTGTAGTCATTGGTCTTCACTAAGAGGTTCATTCATACTATTAAAAGAAAAAAAATTCAAATAAATAATATGATGTTCTACCTATATAAATATATTTTTTAATCCTATTTAGAAGTGACTTTTTGAAAATTCAAAAATCTCAAAAAAAATGAAAAGAAAGGTATTGCAACAAATAAACTAGTGAATTATACTTTGCAAATGCACTTTTCAAGTGTCTTTATTTCCATAAGTTTCATTCAAAAGGAATACATATAAAAGGTAGAATAGAATCTCTATTTCTTAGAGAGTATGTAATGAATATGAGGAGACTAATCAATCATGTGCAATTGTGAGAGATACAAAATCTTTTAAAAAATGAGCTATATATAGATTAGAATGAATAGACTAGATTGCTTGTTAAGTTTAAAAGATACCAAATCTTTCAAAAATGAGCTATATAGATTAGAATGAATAGACACATGACTTGTCACAAGTATATATAGATTAGAATGAATAGACTAGTTATGCGTCTACCTCTCCAAAAATGAGCTATATATAGATTAGAATAAATAGACTAGATTGCTTGTTAAGTTTAAAAGATACCAAATCTTTCAAAATGTACTACAAGGAATTATAGATAGCTAGATGCATGACTATTATTTTGATTGTATCCTCTTGAAAAGAAAATAGGCATGTGCTTGTCTTGTCTAATCATGCCAAGTCTCTTCAATACCAAGTCAACATTCATAGGGTACAATATGAATGATGCCATTGGAGAGATATTAAAACCTCTCATGTTCTTATAAAGTATAGAATGGATATGAGGGGGTAGATGTGTTTGATCAATGATATGCAAAAGAGTGAATAGAATGATTGTCAACTTGGCTTGAAAAAGAGCCACTACTCACAAAGAACTACACACATGTAGATGCAAGATTCTTGACACCTAAAGCATTAGTTTTATCCTTTTTAAAAGACAAGAAGCATATCCTTCACTTATCTAATCATGAACTATGGATAGGTGGATGCCTGATTCTAAGAATATTAGTTGCATTTCTAGAAAGAAAAAGCATCCAATCAATTTTCATATGGCCACATTACTTTGTAGGAATAGTGTCCTAAGGGAGAGAATTCAAACCTTTGTAGTCTTTGTAGATTACATAAGAGATGTGAGGAAGGTAAATGTATTCAATCAATAATGTGCAATAAAACTAGTATGATGTCAATTTTGAAAGGTGCCAAATCCTTTTTAAAAGACCCCTCCAATGTGCATATAAAAATTTACAAAACAAAGATAAAATAGGTAATTTAAGAGTCAATCTTAGTGAGTTCCTGAAGTCAAGCATAGGACCTTAAATGAACAAAGTCATCACCCCTAAGACTAAAGTCCGCCTCCACTATCTAGATTATGAATATTTTCAAGAGCTTTTTATTGGAGCTATATGAAATGGATAAAATACATTAAAGTATGTTGAAAAATAAATTTTTGTGTCTTTTTCAGCAATGTAACTAGCATGGCTACCCAGTACTTTATGGTTATTGTGCAAGCATGGTGAATGAGTTCATGTAGGGATTGGAAGGAAATGAAAACTTGCAAAAATGAAGATCTAATGTGGCTAGATTCTACTGGTATCATAATTTATTTTTCCAAAACCATTTAAAATTTAAGGTAACTACACCTAATTTCGACCACTTTCTAATACTCACAATCTAAATTCTTGCTTGAACTATACTTCTACTATTCATGAGAATCTACGGTTGATTATCCTAAACCCTATTTTCAGCACTTTGAAAATTCGTAGTTTATTCAAACATTGTCCAAAAAATTCATTCTTAGAGAATCTAGAATCCTCTTTTGACTACCAATAAAAAACCACAAAAAGGTTTTCAATATAATAATGGGAACCATGCTGAAGTACTTATTTGTGCGATTTTAGGTGTAGTTACCTTACATTGGCCTCACCCCACTCTTACACTACAGTACAATAATAGAAAGCTGGTTCTGGAGCACCACTGAAAGCACTACTGTAATGTTCCTTTGAGTAGTCAGTCGCATGGCAACATTAAGAAATAATGCTGAATCAGAGAATCTGGCATTTAAAGAAAAGTCATGCCAAATCAGAGAAAATCACGCAAGACTAAAGCTCCGACGTACTCGCATGTGAAGATAATGCATGTGAAGATAATGGATCCCTGGCTTGAGGAACTCTCAATTGTTCAAATCAAGCTCTCAAGTGTTAATGCCAGTTCAGAGGGTCCTCAAGAAATATTATGCAAACTGAGTTTTAACTTCATCGAAAAACCACTGAGAAAATTCCTGAGAGAACAAGATTGTGTGCTCAGTCTATCTGCGGCAGTTGTGTGCAAATCTCACATGTTTTCAAAGGTCTTGTTTGATACGACAGTCCATTACCTTGACTATGTTGACGCTAATGAGCAGCAGCAGCAGCCGCCATCAGGATCAATCAAGAGTTGGTTCTCTGCAAAACATTGTAGATCACGAGCATACAAGTGGTTCATAATGTTATCCAATTCTGCATCGAGTCTTTGCCACATGCCCAGAATTAGCTAACAAACCTCTGCACAGCCCATGTCACTGGCATATATGCATACAATCATTTTAGGGCACTACACAAATGCAAGAAATATATGCCATAACACCCCAAAATAAAATTCGCACTGCAAAATTGCTCCATTGACTTCCACTTACACAAACTTCATACTTCCGCAAAACAATTTTCAGCATCTAACGATGAGTAAAACATAGGATCGAAACATGGGATCAAAACATAGGATCGAAACAGTTGAAACAGAAGCAGTTGTCATCTCATATTCCGTAAACGAGAGCGCGATGTACTACAGTAGTGGTCCAACCACAGCGATCAGATTACAAGCTTGCCTGAAACTATCTAAGAATGCTTCCTAACCAATCATCTCATGGTACATCCTGATTTTCCGCCAGCAATATCGCATTATACCTTCCTTTATTTACAAAGTGCCAGACAATCACCTAGCTACAGTATAAACTAGCAATTCGTGATCTGCACACAAGCTGCACATTGTGAATAGCAACTGCCCAAGAGCAGCCATAAATTAGTGCTTCGGGTTGAAGAACAAGGCTAATGAGGTGGATAACCAGGCTTGGCAGCTGGTGGGTACCCTGCCGGAGGGTATCCTGCAGGAGGGGGCTGAAAGGGGCTGGACTCCGCGGCCGGTGGATAGCCAGGTCGGTCGGTGGGTGACGGAGGGTACGCCGCATGTGACGGTGTGGATACAGGGCCATATGGAGCTGCTCCACCTGGCATGGCTCCTCCAGAGAGGTTACCCTGACTTTGAGCCAACCGAACAGCCTCCTGCATGTTCTTTATTCCCTTATCATAGTTCACGAAGCCCATGTACCAGAACTCATGTCCGTCTTTGGTCACTACCTGGATGTATTTGTCGGTCGGCTTCTTCTGATTGGCAACAGGATTCACTTCCCTCACTTTCTCCAAAGGAACGATGACCTGCACCCAAAATCATGGCCATGATGTCCCATGTTTATTTTCCTTATCATAGAAACGTGAAGAACTCAGAATACAGAAGGAGAAGATCAGCAAACCCCGAGTTTAACCCCCATATCTTTCAGGAGTTGAAATGAATTTCATTGGGAAGCTTCAAGGAAGAGGACAAAATTTACCAATAGAACGAAAAATCCGCGATGAGAATTGATGAGATGGACGAAACTATTATGACACGTACCTTGTAATAGCTGCTTTGCTGCTGGCCGGGAGTAGGGTGATACGTCAGTTCCCGGTCACTGCAGAAGGCAAACTTCAGATTGGTGATGTAGAGTGTGCCACTAACTGCGCCGTTTGATGTAGAAAGATGGCATGCATACGTTTTCTTGAGAGTCTCGTTCGCTTGAAATGGCCCAAAAGTTTGTTTATAGACGCCTTCGAACCCTCCCTCCCTCAACAACCTAGTTCCATGAGTTATCCTCCCGATAGCAGCATCTGGAAGAGAGTTACTTGTTTTTACTGCCAAACAAAATCCCCACCACAATCAATGTCATGCTCAACTAAAGCATTCAAGTTCACACACACCAAATGCTCAAGCAGTACTAGAGTTGAAGCAAATAGCACTACACCTGACTCAACACTAGAAAGAGGAATTCAAAGCCAAAAATACCAAGTTGTAAGGCTGACTTACTGTGACCCCAGAAGCTCCCTGCAACACTCTCGGCCTGTTTTCCCCACTTGCTCAAATACTCCATGGCACCTCCTGATACTCCCAACAAACCAGTTAGACATACATTCACCCTAAACAGCTAAGGAAATATATATATATTTTTAAAAGCGTCCCAAGTTCAGAAACCTCTACTTTACAACCGATCCACTACTGATAAGCTGCAACCCTATAACTCATGCAAAAATAAGTAATCTATAGCACAATCAGCTACCCCAGACGCAGAATACAAGAAATACTGTAACAGTGAGTGAAGCTCCATGGCAGCTCCCCATACTCCCAACAAACCAGTTAGACACAAAATTAACCTCTATTAAGGTTCGTTTAGAAAAATTCCAAGGCTCAGAAAGCTTCAGTTTACAAACAATCGACCAACGCTAAACTTGCAACCCTACAGTGTCCGGATGTTCATCAACACATGTGCTCTACTGCACACTCCGCTAAACTAGACGCAGAAAACAAGGAACACCACAAAGGTGACTTCATTCACGCATCACAAACCGGTTAGAGAAATAATCACCCTAACTAGCGAAGCAAGTTAACATTCCAAAAAAAAGAGTCTTACAAAAATCCATTCTAAAAAGAAGCTACCTTAAAAAAATTCTAGTTCACACTCAATCAACTTGCAACCCTACCATTTCCCACACTCTCCAAATGTTACACCAAATACTCCAAACCTAAATCCTCAACACACAATCAGCTAAACTAAAAACTAAAGAAAAAAACCAAAAAAAACCTACGCCTTCACTGCCATGTAAAGTTACCTCTTCCAGCTCCCCCCGAGGCGGTCGGACTAGCTGCCGGCCTTCCGGAATCGGGATACGCCGACGTGCCTGCCGCACCCGCCACTCCGCCGGGCACTCCTTGATTGTCATAGTGCGCATACGGATTGCCACTCATCCTGCCTTCCTTCCTTCCTTCCTTCCTTCCCAGTTCTTCAATCCAAGCCCAAACTTTGCTCTGTTCTCAGCAACGCAACCTCTGTGTGAGAAGTTTACAAGACACTCTCAATTTAGAAAAAGCGAAATCGAGCAGCACTATACTGCCAAGAGCATGTGAAGAAGCGCAAGGTGAAGAAATCGAAAGGGTTGTGAGAGATTGGGGAGATGGTGGAATGGATCTAGGGACTGTTCTAGGGTTTCCGCGTGGAGGGCTGAGGAAAGGAGTCCAGTAACACTGGGTGGAACAAGTGGTCGGTCTGTCACGCTGCCAGCGGCGCCAGGCGCTGGCTGAGTCATTCTGCCGACATCGCGCCTTCCTGGCACGGGCCGGGCCGGGTGGTGCTGGGACCTCTGGCACTACAGTACTGTAGTGCTTTCAGTGGTGCTCCAGGAAACCAGCTTTCTACTAAGGTAACAGGTCCAGAAATCGCCCACCACCTAAGAGCTGAAACTGAATTTTGGGGAGGCAAAGCTTCTTGAAATAATTTTCAAATAAATCTTCCTTGAAAGACAAGTGGAATTGGCATCTAACCCAAGTCGTTTCATATTTTTTGGAGCTTTGTGGAATTAGTTATAAAATTTTGAAGTTGAAATGGCATAGGGCTCTAAAATCGCCCACCTAAAATTGTCCACCTAAAATCGCCCAACTTGCCTTGAAGAAGGAATCCAAAGAGTAACCACCATTTTAGACATTTTTTCATACAAATGTGACCTTGTGAAGTGCAGCTGCCCGTATTTTCACAAGGCTGAAAAAAGGATTTTTGTCACTTCAAACGTTAATATCTTGCAATCTACACAGTGGAAAATTCTGAATTTTTTTTCCACATCTTCTCAAACCAATGTAATACAAGATCCTACGGTTACATGTTTTTTTAAATGTTTTTTTTCTAAAATTTGGTACTTGTCCTAGAAATGACAATTTTTGAGCAATTTTGGTGAAAACATAGTCTTTGACATTTAGGGGTTAAGGTAAGTTTTAGTCCTGAAAGTGACCTTTTCAGAGTTGATTGTATTGGGGGGGAAGCTAAACTCCTTGAAAAAAAATTCAGTAAATTTTTGTAGGAAGAAAAATGGAATTGACATCGAACCCAAACCGTTGCATATTTTTGGGACCTTCGTGGAATCAATTACAAATTTTTGTAGTTCAAACGTAGTGGTCACAAAAAGCAACCACCTCCTAAAATGTACACTATTGGTACATTGAAGAAAGAAAAATGTACCTCTATGTTAGTGATCACTTTTAGAGTAGGGGCATGTTAGAGCACCCTATTTGAGTCCTCTTAGTGATGCTCCAAGACCAACTTTTCCACTACTATAGTGTAAGAGTTTGGAGGAGGTGGATATAGATTTTGAGTGGTTTTGGAAAAATAAATTATAATATGAGTAAAATCTAGCCACATTAGGTCCTCATTTTTGCAAGTTTCCATTTCCCCTTCCCATCCCTGTATGAACTCATTCACAACCTTGCACAAGACTTGACTTTGAGAAGTCACTAAGATTAAATCTTAAATTACATATTTTTGTTTAAAAAGAAACTATGTGATATTGAATCTTACTTTCGTGAACAAACCAAAGAAAGAGAATAAATTCCAACCATTTTGCATTGATTGGCAACATAACATTCTTATTGAGGGGTAGTCAACAATACCTTCTAAATATGCTACGGCATTGTATTTCACACTCTCCTCATAAAGCATAATCACAACTAACCGAAGGTAGGATAATCCATTGTCATCCCTTTGGTCTTTGGGCATCTTTAGAGTACTCAAATTCACAACCCTTTTTGGTACAATTAAACAACAAATTAGATAATTTTTCACATGTACTTTGGTCAACTCATTTTTTAGCAAAACACACACATGTTAGATGGTCAAAGAAGAAATATGTTGTTGTTCCTACATGGAGACTATTCTCATCCATTTTAATTTTTATGTGGTATTTTTAGCAATGCTCGTCCAAAAGCATCACTTAAGATTGTAGACTAATAAATGAACCTTTTGTCAAGTGTAGAAATTGCATCATTAGGAGGAAATTGAACCCACAAAGAGGCTTTGGGTTTTCTTACTAATTTTAATATTAATTGAATAGTACTAGTATGAGGGTAGCCACGTAGGATTGCTTGTGGTCATTTGGTGTGTAGAAATTTGTGGGGGCATGTGCTCAATCCTCCATGATTAAACCATCATGAGATTGTAAAGATGAATTAAGGAATGATGACAAATTTTTGAATTCATCATGCAATTCTTGGCCCAATTAGTAAATTGAGAAGGCTCTTCCCACCCAAATTTATGAGATTGTGGAGATGGATTGGCTAATGATGATAAATTTTTGAATTCATTATGAAATTTTTGGTCCAATTAGCAAGTTGAGAAGGCTCTTCCCATCCAAATTTTTGCATTACAAAGCAACCTCTTTTAGGGTTCAATTTTTCCCTAATGATTGTATCTTTTTAATACTCATGCACCTCTTCAATTACATGTTGATGTTTTGGGTTCTTGTTTTGCAAAACAATTCTAAATTCTCCAACAAAAAAAGTTTTTTTAGCACAATGATGACAGTTTTTGTTGTAGGAGTTGCCGTAGACCACTATTGTATTATGCTTCAATTATGTGCCCTACAAAAGAACATCGATGCCATTTATGTCCAAATTGACACCTCTATCAATGCCAACATGGCGATGAAAGTGGATACATTCCTGAAGAAGGTCAAGACCTCAAAGAATGCCAAGATTGAGAAGAGTAACTAGTCATGCTAGTTTAGGTAGGCTCGTGTAGACTTGTGTAGTAAAAACCCTTATATTGTGACCATACGTGACCTAGGTTGTGTGCAAAACATACAGGTATTCATATACGTTTGTCTGTTGATCTAGATGGACAAACAATTGACTTAAATGGATAGCCATTCAAAAGAAGAAGAATTTTTTAAGAATTACTAATGGATGTTGGGTTGAATCTTAATGTTTCATTGGTCTGACGGACTTCAAAACATGATGTGATGCCAATATCAAGTACAACTACAATTTTGCAATCATGATCATGCATCAACTTTCTACATTGCGAGTTCCAATCATGGAGTTTGGACAACATTCTACTTGTTCCACTTTGGCTTTGCCAAGTCTTATCTCATATGAGGTAGTATTTGCACTAGTGGTGTTCAATGAAATTATGAAATGGTGACAATTCTAGATTGAAGTTGTCACAATGGCAATCCTTTATCTTTTCACTTCATTAGGATGCAAGAGGATGCAATTGAAACCAAAAATTAGGGAATACAATTTGGCTAAGGGTAATTTTGGATATATATTCTTTATATAATCACTTCAATTATAGTTATTTATCACTACATACATTCGATTATGTTGCTACCATCCTTTACTCTTCCATTTTATACAGTGGAATTGTACATATTTGCCTTAATTTCTTTTGAAATCAATGGTCTCAAAAAATTCCCTTTTGTAATATCTTTAGTTGGAAATGGTCTATTTTGTACTTTAATACATTTTAGACACTTAAATCCAGTGCCAAATATGGTAAAACTACTCATTCCCAACTAGGTACCCATACCCAAATTGTAGGGTGCAACCATTTCCAACTAAGGCTAGAACAAATTTCCATCTAAACCTTGGAATGTTTTTTTTATTCTGAGACTAATAAGGTCATGACACATGTCTTGAAGTAGTGAACAAAAAAGTAATAAGTAGTAAGTGGAAAAGGAATTCTTAAATGATTGGAATTAGAAGACTCTATACATTAGCTGTAAGTTCAAACCAAAATTGCAGCTTCCAAAATTCATAGAAATTTCAATTCAAGGCATAAAATTACCAAAAAAATTGTAATCCCTATAATTTCTATCTTTCTACATGGAAAAAAATTTACATTGTTTTTTCCTACTCTAGAACATGGGTGTAATTGCTTAAGTAATTGGCTATAGGTGGGTTTAGGGTTTAGGATTTTTTTCTACTCTAGAATATGGGTTTAGATGTCATTGTCTAATCATTTAACTACAAAGAAAAAACAAACTAGGGCAAAAAACTAAGGGCAAATTATTAGTCCCTACCAACTCAAAACTAATAAATAATTATCCTCGATTGCAAATGATTGGTTAGTCCCTTCATATCTATTGTATATTCCATTGAGATTCCATTTTATCTTTTTATATGTAATCTTTTTAAATGCAACTCTTGGAAAATAGAGACAATTGAAAGGGTAAGAAGCCAATATCCCTTCCGAGAGTACCTCATTGGTATATGCAACAAGGTGACATATGAGTCATGTATGTGCTATGAGTAACAAGCCTATTAGTTGCGTAGAACCCTTTATTTTATTTTAGGTCAAATTTTCATCTTACGTATCATTTTGAGAACTTAAACTTTATTTACATAGCCCACTGGTTGTCTAGAGTTTAAAAAGAACTTAAATACTAAGTACTATTTACATGACAACTTTGAAAAAATAATAAAAAATATAAATACCTAATGTTTTAGGAGATTATGCCCCTGATCGGCCTAACTTGAAGAATTTTTTAAATTGATGAAATCCGTAGAATTTTCAATAGAAATAGATCGCAAAGGTTTGAATTCTCTCCTCGATGGTATCATTTCTACAAAGTGATGTGGCTATATAAAAATTGATTAGATATTAAAGAGAAAAGACGAAATGGTTCTTTTTTCTAGAGTACACAACTAATACTTTTAGAATCACACATCCACCTATATATAGTTCATAATTAAACAAGTCAAGTACATGGCCTTTGTCTTTTTAGAGGATAAAATTAGTGCTTTAGGAGTCATGCATCTTGCATCTACGTGTGTGTAGTTCGTTGTGGATAGTAGCTCTTTTTCAGAAGATTTTGGTATCTTTCAAAGTTGAAAATCATTCTATTTACTCTTTTGCACATCATTGATCAAACTCATCTACTCCCTTCATGTCCATTCTCTACTTTATATAAAATACGAGAGGTTTGAATTCCTCTCTAATGGTGCCATTCATATAAAATTTTGTATCCTATGAATGTTAAGTTGGTATTGAGGAGACTTGGCATGATTAGACAAAAAACACATGCGTATTTTCTTTAAAAAAAGATACAACTAAAATAATGGTCAATCATGCATCTAGCTATCTATAGTTCCGTGTAGTAGTACCTTTTGAAAGATTTGGTATCTTTTAAACTTGACAATCAATCTAGTCTATTCATTCTAATCTATACAGTCTAGCCTATCTAGTCTAATCTATTCAAATTTGTCTTTTCATCCCAATTTAGTATTCTATCCATTACATTAGAGAATTTTTCAAGCCATTGAGAGACCTTGAGTTCCCTAATGTTCTTGGACTGTGGAAACGTTGCAGAAGCAGCAGTCCAACATGGCATAGAGATTGCCACGTCGGATTGCATTAATTAATTTTAGAATATTTTTTAAATATATTATATAAAAAATAGTTTATTTTCATTTTCATTTATTAATTTTTATTTATTTATTATTAAATATTCTAACTATCTGGCCATGGTTTGCAATATGGGGGACCATGACCAAACAGTCTCTTAGAAGCCTCATTTCTCCCCTAATGTCCAGTCTCGTCTTTTCAATCTAGTTTAGTACTTATATAGTCTAATCTCTCCCTAAAGGGATTCCTACAACATATCGTGGCCAAATGAAACTTGACCAAATGTTGAAGAAACATGTCCACATGATTAAACAAAATGAAGATATAATTTTATATTGTAGAAGACACAATTCATACTCCAAGCACTACTAGAAAAAAAGACCCAAATCAACAATGTTCATTTGATTTAGTCATCTAAATTTAGACAATTTGAATATTTATCTTGATTCAAAGATATTGACTTGGATCATGTTTTCTACTAGTAAAGAGTCATGCATCTTCCTCTCCATAATTACTTATAGATCCATTTTGAAAGATTTAGTATCTCTCAAACTTGATGTCAAATTGACTCAATGATTAATTAGTCCCCTCATATCCATTGCTTCTCTAAGAAATTGAAATTCTATTGTGCCCTTTTATATATATTCCTTTTAAATGAAATTCTTGGAAAATAGAGACACTTGAAGGGGTAAGAAGTTAAAAAAGTGAATGGAGAATATACTGAAAACAAAATGGAGAACATGAATTAATGAAACACAATGCCATGAAAACCTGATGAACACCAAATGAATATGACAATAAAATAGAGAGAAAAGGAAAAGGAATTGCAATTTATTTTCATCATTATTTCCTTTTTCCTTGATTACCATTAGTATCGATTAGGTTTTCATTGGAGTCTTCCGAGGTTGTCAATTCCTTGCCCTTTCCTTCCTATTTTATTGCCATTTGCCGTTGTGGTATTCATTTTCGTTTTCATGAAAAAATTCTGTATTAAAACCTAATGAAATAGAAGACGAAAAGAGAGTAAACCAAAAATGAGACCAGAATCGAAATCGAAATTCAATCTCAATCTCAATGAAGATAAAATTAATAACCAATTGAAAATGAAATGATAATACATGTTCAAAAGAATTGGAAAAGTTCAGCTCCGTTGCTAACTGTAGAATAAAGTGTCAACACTGTCACGGAGACGGCAGTTCAAAAACGGCGCAGTAATTGAAAAGAAAAACTTGAAGGGCAAATGATATTGAAACTTTGATTGAACTCAAATTGACTGTAAAAAACTGCATTGCAAAGGAGTACTCAAACAACTGAAACGGACTAGAACCAAATTAACATCTGATTACAAGGTGCATAAAATATCAATTGAAATTCAGTTCAAGATTGATTAAAGAAAAGAACCAAACACGTGAATTGCGAACAAAGTGACATCGTGGAGATCTGCTGACGCCAGTGATTTCAACAAGATATCTCGAATATTCACCTCCCGCCTCGAATTGTTGTCCAAGTGTTCGAGGTGAGGACGACTTCGTACCCATCAAAAGTTCCAAGAGCACCGTTAGAGAGAACCGAGAATCCCCGTCTCATCTATTTAGTCATCGGGGTTAAGAGTTTACGGATAACACCCTCATACTCCTAAGTTACCCTACAAACGAACATCTCACCAAGGACCAACTGAAAAAGGCATATATATGCAACACTGCATCATTCATAACACAAACGTAAAAAAAGGTCACGCTGCATATAGAAACGGTCACGCTGTGTACCAATGGATTTCTCTTCCTCCTCTATAAATCTCTGAAGTCGTACTCCGGGGCATACAAAAGTGAGTATCAGTTACAACATTCGAATCAGCACAACTGACACTTTTAACAACAAAACCGTCTGCAGCTATGTAAGAGAATAGCACTGGAAAGGTTAAAAAGCCAAGCCAGCAAGCATACTGCAGTCATTCACCAGGGATTGGAGTGGGTCCGAGTAATTGCCGTGATCATAGTTTTTGATTAGTGAGAATCTCTAAGGTAAAGAAACGCTAAGCTACCCGTTCAACCAACAACGTAACTGGGATCGATACAAAAAGATCGAACAATTCGCAATGTAGCATAATGCAAGAAAATACCTCTATTGAGAGGGCTTCACATGCGGAGGCCACCCTGAGATGGATAATGGATTCCTACAGTACAATGACCTGCGGTGGTGGAACCAACCAATCTAAAGCCCATGATTCCGGTCGCAGCACTCACGACAGGCATCGATCGATCCAACTAGCTATAACCAAAAGGGATCCGAAATAATGTAGAATTCACTTGGGTTCCCCATCCCAGGCCAAGGAACAAGCACTCACTCTGACAGGAGTTGGCAATAATCCAGGAGAGGTGGCAAAGATCGGCAAACAGGGAATAAAAATGATCGCTATGAACTGAGATACCTAGTCCTCCATAATAGTAGGTCCCCGTGGAGGTCCACTTCAGCTCCGAAAAAATGTCCGCAACAGCTGAAAGTGCGTAATGCTGCAACCCTGGCTTGCCAAAGAATTTACCCCAAAGCTTCAACACAGCCTAATAATAGAAAAATTCTCTTTCTTCACTTCACAGAGCTGCGCCCCAATCCATTGCCAGCTTCGACAATTTCTGGCCCCTCGCTTTTCCTCCGTTGGCCCCTGTACTCAAGATGCTTTGAATCCCCATGACCTGCTGCGGTGGCATGTCGCAGGGCTCGTTGGACCTGCCGCCCATGGTCTTCCAAATCAAAATCTACAGCCGAAGCTCCGGAGTAACCTGGGTGGAGAAGGGGTCCAGAATGATACATCCGCTCTTGCTGAGTCTTTAACCCCTGCAGACAATCAACTCAGAATATTTGCATACTCACAACCCTAGGTTCGGCTTCATAACTTCTACACACTTAATTCATAGAAAACTCAATAATGGCCTCTCTATCGGACGAGTCACTGTTGCTCTAACTACTCGCATGCAGATCGTGGGTCTGAAATGTATTGGGCACCCATTTATAAACACCGCTCGTGTGTACCCTAGCCTGGAATCGAAAAGTGATCAATCTGTAGCAGAAATGAAAATGAGGACCGACGCTATATTCCGACCCCGGCCAACAAATAACTAAGTACGTACACCTCACAGTACACGACGGACCTCAATATGCAATTCCCCCAGTGGCAAACTCCCTCTCCAGCTGTCCTCATAAAGCAACCTTTACACGTCTTTCTACAAGATTGAACATCTGATCACAACTCTCAAAACAAGGATGCCATCGTCTCAAAGGACTCGCACTTCCAGAGGTCAAAGAATCTAAAATAATTGCTACGGTCTACATCATCGGACCCTAAGTTGTCATGATTTGAACTTGATAATGCCCCTGAGAACCACGCTCGACCCCATGCACACCATTAATTTTGACAGAATTAACAGAAGCTGCTAAAGCAACTTGAGAACTACTCTGCACAAGCAGTTCTCATATATAGGTAATAGTTGGCTTCAGGGACGTTACCACAATTGGAACCTTCGAATCCCTTTGATGAGAATCAACGGCAGGCACATCCCGTCTGTAAGGACCATCATTTGCAGTGGTGTAAGGCTGGTCATGTTTGTAGCTCGGTTCTCGCTTGGACAAGTCATTCTTGTGGTTGGCTTCCGATCTGTCACTGCGCCTGCCAAGGGTACCGCCCTCGTTATGTCCTACATCACTATCTCGTGTTCTTCCGCTACCCCGGTCCCTGTAATGGTTACCACCTGGCCCATTTCTGTTAGCAAGAGCAGATGCTAGGCTAGGCTTATCACCTAGAAGACCATAACTCCCCTGGTGTAGATCGGCCACTGTCATAGTCTTCCGAGACATTGACCGTGATCCGCCAGTCCGAGGGTCCTCGTCTCTGTGTTTCTTATTCCAGGAGCCACCTGCAGCGCTGGCACTTAATGGAGGCTGAGGTCCTGAGCGTGTTGCAACAGAAGGAACACCGTATGGTCGGCTTAGCGTGACTGGTGATGTGCCTTGCACTTCCACAAATGATCCTCGTGGTTGGGCAGCGTGCATAGCGTAGGCGACAGCCTTGTCTTCATGTAGAGGACCAAACTTTTCACTCTTACTTTTTGATTGACCTGGCCTTGTTCGCGATCTCTGTAAGCAAAAAGCAAAAAATATCAGCGCTCTAGCAGAGTCCAAGAACTCCAAACACTAAAGACACTGAAACAACAAATCACTTGCTGACTTAGGCCACAAAAGCACTGTAGGAATGTCATACATATGCAAGAGAAGCAGCAAGTTCAGCATTCGCCTCCGGAGCACCACCAGGTCGTGCACGATCCCGAACCGGGCGTTTTGTCTCCGCGTTCCTCGTTCTTGCTCCCTGTGCCCTTTGTCTGCCACGATTAACACGCATAACAGTCGCTGAGAACTCCAAATATGGCCACTGCAGATGAATGAAACTACTGGGAACTACAACTAGATATCTATTAATCAGGTGTTCCGTTAGATACAGCCAATAGGTTGCTATGACAACCACATAAAACTGCTTTACATTCTATTTCTAGGGCATAGGATACACAAAAATGCTTAAATTAAAAATAATACACTCATGGATGAAAGAAACTCGAATAGGGTAAGAAAGATTATTAAAACCATAGCTTGCTCAAGGAGGAATATTTACCTGCGAGCCTCATCATCCCGAATCTTGGCATCAAACTCTTTACTTGGAGGGTATTGGGGCAAGCTTGAGGGATCGCATGCAAGAGGCTTGGTGGTGAAAAACTGCACAAAACAATGAACAAATTTGAAAAGAGCACGAAAACAATACAATAACTTGAATGGAAAACTCCTACCTCAAGATCAATGAGAACACCTATTATGCCAAGGCTTATGGGAGAGCTTATCGACCGCTGCATGATAAACAAGTCAAAAGCACTGCGACAGCTCACCTCACTGGCTAAAGCCTGGGCAGCACTTCCCCTGTCGGCAGGTTCAATGGCTAAGAGTGTGTCGAGCAAAGCTAGGGATGAGGCAGGAAATTCTTTAAACGTCTCGTGGATGCAGCGCTTGTATGGTTGTTGTGGCTTAAATATGGTGGCATGGGGTAATTTAGACTTCCTCCAATATTCTTCGGATGGAGAGCCACACAGCTTAAAAATCTTGTGTAGCTGTTCGACCTACATCCACACACCCATGACACAAACCCTCCATTTAGGATTATTTGTAAGCCAAACACTCGCACACCTCCATAGGCTCTGTTCAGATAGAAAAGAAATTAAGAAATAATCCATAGCACGAAGCATAGCCGTATCAAAAGAATTTCCTACTTGGAAGTCTATAATGTCCATAAACAACAACTCAGAAGTCATGAAATATGATGAGACTCATATCTCCCCAGAAGGATGTTCCCAGAGGAGACAGTAATATTTTGCCTTGAAATAGGTAAGATTAAGAACTGCAACGTTCTGACATGCAGCCAGACAAATTGCCAATCGGAAAACTGCCACAATCGTTGACAATGCAAATTATTATTATCAAACCTCAGTTCGTCCAGGCATGATAGGTTTGCCAGCTAGTAGCTCCGCCAGTATGCAGCCTGTACTCCAAAGATCCACAGCCACACCGTACTCTGTAGCTCCAAGCAGTAGCTCAGGAGGACGGTACCACAGAGTCACAACACGACTTGTCAGAGGCTGCTTCTGATCTGGATTAAAGAAAGTTGCGAGTCCAAAATCCGCAATTTTTAAGACGCCTCCATTGTCCAACAATAGGTTGGATCCTTTGATGTCTCGATGCAGAACCCCCTGTCGATGACAATGCTCCAGTCCGCGAAGCAACTGCTGCAGGTAACATTTTACCTGTTCATGCCCAGTCATACAACACGTTCAGAGAGAATCCCAAAGAGAACATCCGCAGCTCGAACTAAAATACTGTTAGCGTGCGGGTTGTCCTTGAACGTACTCTTTAACGGCAACTTGAGTTGAACTATCTCAATGCGTACCCAATTACGAACGCTCTAATATTGTAAAGGCTTCAATTGCTTTAAGCGAACCCATACAGCTGGAGTGGTGCGCGTGTTCAAACCTGCGCTTCCGTGAACATTATGCCTGGGCAAGCGGCCAGGCCGGCCAGATCATGTTCCATATACTCAAAGACAAGGTAGAGGCTGCAAGACATTCGCGAAGTCACCAACCCTTCGAGCTTCACCACATTCGGATGATCGAGGCGTCGTAGCACCTGAATCTCACGTGCCATAAAACGAACGCTCTCCGGTTCCAGATTATCGAATCGAACCTTCTTCAAAGCCACAATCTTCCCCGTTTCAAGATCCCGCGCCTTGTACACATTGCTGTAGGTTCCCTGTCCAATCTGAAACCAACCAAGAGTCCACCGTTAATGCCGACTTTCTCTCCAGACTCACAATGCAATAGACAGACACCTTCAATTAAGAAAAGCACTCACTTTATCCAGCTTTTCGAACGACGCCGCATGCCGGGGTATCCATCCCTTAATGGCTTCGCCTGCCACCTGGGACAGCCAGCTCGGCCATCCGGCAGCGACCTGCTCCCCCTCCAAGCTCTTGGGCACCGCGCCCGACCGGGGATGCGGCTCTGCATGCGCCCTGTCTCGTCTCGACCTGCCATGCGCGACTGCATCGCCGCCTGATTGCAGCTCCGCCAACTGCGTCCCATTCTGCTTCGGTCGCACCTTATTCCGATCCTCCTTCTCAACCACAAACACCGTGTCCGCCGTCTCCACCTTGGCGCTCGCATTCGAGCGACGCACCCCACCCGTCCTCGCGGAGCTCGGGTGGCTCGTCTTCTCCCCCGCCTTAGGGGTGCTGTCCAACTCCTCCGGGGGTACCCTAGACTTAGCACACGCACAGCCCATTCCTGTGCCTCGCTCGACCAGGCACCAATCTCCCTAGGGCTGCTGCCGGACCTTTTCCGGCCTACGCAAGCACTACTCGTACACCTTCTGCACCACCACATGTGCCCGCTGCACGGCCATGCCCCCGATAACCAAACCCTCGCTCAACAACCTCACTCCCCCACAACAACCTACATCCACCACAACCGCACTCAAACTTAAACTCCCCGTCACACAAACACTCCACCACCATCCACTTCACCTCCACCCCCGCCACTCCTATCGTCCCGCCTCCTCTTTCCACCAGCCTCACCACTTCCATCCCCCACCGCGCTTCGCATTACACTCCCGTCCCCCTCCCGCTTGCTCCTAACATCAACCACCATCAATCGCTTCTCCCTCTCCCACTTCTCTCCCCTCACAGTTCTCTCCCACCGCCGTCACCTCCACAACTCACCATCTCCAAACCTCCCCCCCCCTATACTCCGCCCTCTCTTCTCCCCCTATCCTACCCTAATCCCGCTCCAGCAATGTGTCAGAGTCTCCCTGACGAAACCAGTCCCAGAGTAATTCCACGGCGCCTCAAATAGAACGTCCCTATGTCTCTACTTCGTACCTCCACAACAACACCGCAAATGCCACTCCCTCACCGACGCCTCTCTCCCTGCCACTCACCCAGTCAACGAACTAACCCCGAAACGCGACATCCAAACAACAGGATACAACCACCACCACGGGATACATTCAACCGATCACGGCCAAGAGATTAAGAGGATCGCTTCTCTTAAAAAACAAAAAAACGTTCTCCCTTTAGAACTCTTCCGGTTCTTCCCCCTCCCCGAGAAAAAAACACGATGCGAGCGGGGTTCGTGAAAGCGACAGCAAAAGAGCGCGAAAGCCAAAGAGGCTACGCGAAGCTCTAGAGGGCGATATAGAGCGCGATATGAAGCGGGCAAAGCTCAAGGAGAACATGAAAGAGAAGAAGAAGGAGAACGACAAGCAGGACCAGGAGCGACAAACAACAAGCGGCCCGAAGACGCCATCGCCATCGCCATCGCCAAAGTGAGGGGGCTGCGTGCGGGGAGCTCCCTGGCACTGGCTGGAGCCCGCCAATGCCCATCGCCTCGACAGTTCCGGGAACACGAAGCCTTGGGGACGGAGGACAGTTCCCCATGGAATATCGGGTCTGGGGAGCGCCCGGGCTGGGAGCGCGGGACCGCGGGCCAACGGTATACTGGGCGCGGGAGGGAGCCGGGGGCTGTCCCGTCACCCACCTGAGTAGATATCGGGGCACGGGAACTCCACGGGAGCGTGTCGGGCACTCTAGAGAACGGATTGAGGACATGGGAACTCTACGAGAGCGTCTGGGGGACGCCTTGGGGAGTGGGGTGGGATCGTCCGGGGAACGTCCCTGTGTTCCCGTGGATGCATGTGAGGGGCATGTTCCCAGTGGCAGGGAGGGCGGGTTGATAAACTTGATACCTTATGGGTAACTGAAGTAGAGAGCATTTAAAGTTACTTTCGGGAGGGACAGAGAGCATTAAAAGTTACTTTAGAGAGCATTAAAAGTTACTTTCGGGGGGACTGCAGATCTGGGATAGACTTTCCCGTGCCGGCGCAGGTTGAGGGGCCTTGGGGCTCGGGTTTCTGTAGGTCAGTGACCGGCCTCATTATTTACTAGACGGTTGCAGCGTGAGGTAACGTGCCCCCCCTTTGAGGCGTTCAGTTCGGTGTTTAGTGCTCCCCCCACCCCCCACCCCCCACCCCAACCATTTCTTATTAAAAATATATTTCATATGTGTGCCCTGTACCGTTGCCACAGCCAAAATAAAAGTAAAAGTGTTTTTTCTAATTTTTTCTAATTCATAAGAAAATTGATTTTAAAAAACTTTCACAATGAAGGTCCAAATGCCACAAAACAAAGCTTGTACACACCTCCTCGCAAAGAGCTTTTTGACGGTACCAAGAACACAACTAGGAGATGTACACCTACCAAGAGATGTCACTATAACAAATAAACAAATAAAACAAGTTGAACAAAACAAAACAAACAACCTTAAGGTATGGGATTTGCAAGTCTTGTTTTGTGGTACACTAAAATGTGTCCATCTGAATAAACATTGTTTTTTGTTATTAAATTGACTAAGTTTCATTTAGATCTTTTGTTGGAAGTTAAAATATATAGGTGTATATGAAACCAATCCTAAGCTCTCATAAACAAATGGAGTACATTTTAGGCATGAATTTGAAGGGATTGATTTTAGAAAGGGAGAACGATTATGTGCAATGACCTTAGAATCATCTTGGATCGTGATAAAATTGTTGTGGATTCTAGCAATTATATTAGTTTGTATTGTAGTTTTTCCAACGTTCCAATCGTATTGGTTTGTTTATATAATATTGTAGTTTTTCCACAATATCAATATATGGCCACATAATGGGCTATGGAATACACATAAATCCTCTCTCTTTTTTAGAAATCACCTTTCCAAAATATTTGTAGTTTGTATTGAATCGCAATATGGTGATGTCACTCATGTTTTTAATAACTCTAAGCTTTTGAAGGACTTCATGGATCCTCCAAACCTTTAAAGGTTAAAAAAATTTAAGAATTGATCATTTTTAACAAAAATAATTGAATCATTGAATCATTGATCATAAAAATTACAATTTGATCATTTCAATAATAATAAGATTGCTCTAGCAAGCAAACTAAACCATGTGAACATCTTTTTTTGAGAAATTGTAAAAATTGAATTAAGAAATGAATCCTAAAAGCTATTTTTTTGAAGAAGATGCTTGGATTGCACCCAAAACAAGACTCTTTGTAACTTTCTCAACAATAGTCAAATTGGAATGAATAAAGTCTTTCCATCTAGAAAAAAATATCTTTTATAGGAAATCAAATATTAAAATTTTATTTTGAATTTTTGTGATTGTTTTTGGATTGCTCAACATATTGCTTTTTGAGCTCAATGTGGCATAACTTTTGCTCCCATACCAATTAGAAAAAAAATTGATTTTTCAAAAGCTAATGTATTTTCCTATCTTCAAAAAAAGTTTCAAATAAACACATCATAAATTGAAACTTTTTCATAAGAACTTGTAGCTTTTCATAGCAAATTTTTTTTTGAAAATTCATAAATATTAGCTTTATTTCAAAAATGAATTATAGATTCAATAATGAACTTATTTGATTGTGTGCAAAGACTAAAATTAGTAATTTGGTAATATTTCATTTAACTTTGAAGTTTTTTCAACACTAAAATGTGTCAGTTTGGACATTTAGGGATTAAAGACCACCAATTGTCCATTTCAATCTTCCAAAATGCAAAAATACATTATAAAATGCTAAAGGAACATATTAATTCCTTGTGCCCTTGAAGAAGATTGAACAAAATTTAAAATAGGTATAAAATATGTGTTTTGTAATTTTATTAAGTTTCATCATAAAAGATTGTATTATACATGAGGGATTGAAATTTGCAGCAATGTTAAACTTTGAAAAGCATTTGTTGATATTTGTCAAACCAATCTTAGAGCATTACACTTGACAATTCACCCAAATGCAAATTTCACTATCAGAGTTATTTTTGTGTGATTAGCTAAAATTCATCTTAACATATTGATTCAACAATAATTTAATAAAAATTTGACAATGCCAATGCGCCGAAAAGAGGCGAAACTTTGGTTTCCTCCATTTTCTCACCCCTCCTCCCAGCAAAAAATAAAAGAGCCGTTGTTTTAAGAATAAAAATAAATCTTCCCCCTGGATGTCGTCAATCTTGAAAACACCCCTAGATACAGATACGAATACATGTACGGATATAGATACGATGTGATATATGGATATGGATATATGTATGAGATATATGTACAACATGAATACAATACGAATACGATCATAGTATGGGATACGGTTACAATATGGGGATATGAAATTTATCCCATATGGAATGCCACCCCCACCCTCACCTGAAAATTACAAGTGGTGGAATGGTGAATGGATTTCAGAAAAAAATTAATTTAATTTAATTTAAATTTCTCTAGGGTATTGGGGGGTTAAAAAAAATTGGATTTGATCGCATTGTGACATCCGTATCATTACTTCAGGCAGTAGTTGCCTCAACATTAAAGTTATACTATGCAGACATCATTACTTCCTTGTAAAAGCATATTTGTAACACTTTAATAATATGAAATTCTTTTTTTTCATTTTTTTCATTAAAAATCAGGCACTATGAAGGTCAATTTGTATTATACGCAAAGAAATTTGGAATTTAGAAAGGAAGTCTTTGACCGCCCAAAAGATATATTTTGTGGCTTTTAATTGAAATTATCCAACAATAGTAAGTATGGTTTAGAATTTCAAAACTTTCCCTTCTAAGAATTCTATAGTTAAAAAGTCACAAAAACAATTTCCCTCACAATTTCCATTGTAACAAAAGATTGAGATCGGAGGGAAGTATTGAGGGGCTATTTTGACCAATTGATATTTAGCTGCTATAGTCCAATGCTATTTTTTCATGAAAAAATACTCAAAAGTGTCATTTCCAATGCAAAGAGCAAAATGTTTAAGCATTTGTTTGTTTTGCATATCCAATCATGGGATCTCTTACCAGACTAGTATATAAATATCTTAAAGAAATTTTTAAAAAATTCATTGTGTAAATTATAGGATATAAGCATTTAAAGTGAAGGAAATGAGTTATTATTCACTTAGTCCAACAAGATTTTAAGGTTTGAATCTTCTTAGCATAAATTTTTTTGCATTGTAGATTTTGAACTTCAAATTTTTCATATTGAAGAAATGAATTGAAAATTTGGGAATTAAAAAAAAAAATTGATTTTCATTCTTTAAAAAATTGTTATATCAAAGTAGATATGAGATAGAAGGAAAAACTAAATTGTTTAGTGATAACCCTACAATGAAATTGACACACACTAATTCCAATAACAAGATTGTCCTAAGTCGTGTGGAACTTCTTTTACTAAGAAATTGTAAAAATTGAGCTTAAAAATGGATCCAATACATTATTTTCTCAAGAATGTCCTGAGATTGCCTACAAAACAAGATGCTCCATAACTTGTACATTACTCATCCAAATGTCATAAACAGTCAAATCCTTACACATAGAAAACATATAATATATGAGAAATAAATTTAAAAATAGATAATTTCAAAAAAAAATCCCCCTTCTTTGCTTGTATTATAGTTTGGATGGCATAACTTTTTCTTCCAAGCATGAATGAAGTAAAAATTATATTCCCCCCAAATTAATTAGTTTATTATTTTGAGAAAAAGTTTTAAAAAATCATGCAAAAAATTGAGATCATGAGAACTTGCCTAGGCCTTCAAAAATACCTCTGAAAGGACTATTGGAACTTTAGAGGTTAATAAGGTTATTTCTTTCTACTTAAGATTACATTAATCCCCCTTAGAATAGAATGTATCTTATATTCTTGAAATCTAAATACAAAACTTGTATATTAGAAATGTGTACAATTGATTATAGTAAATTCTAAAATATTTTTCTATTGTTAAATTTTGTTTTTACATTTAATTAGCTTTCTTATGCTAATTAACTAATTTTTTCAATTCTAATGGACATTGGAGTGACCACATTTTGCCATTAATGCACTTGAAGATTAAACTCATGTTGTTACTAATCTCAAATTCTCACCCTTGTTTGTACATAAAGGATAGCATCAGTTTTTCTCAGGTATCCTCTCAATTTGAGGTTCTTCATTTTGTTATTCAATAAGTTAAATCAATCTCCTTTTCTTAAATCATTTTATAAATATTTCTTTTTTTTCAAAATTGTATGTGGTTGTAAAGTCTCTAAAATGAATAACCTCTAAAGGACTTTGGTGTCAAAACAAATTAAAAATACTTACATCTAAAAAAAACTTAAATCTTCATTTATATTTATTCTTTAACAAATTCAAGCATAGTATCTTTTAATCAACTTGTTCTAATATATCTTTTCCAAACTTCCAACAAGTTTAAAGTGGATCTCCTACTATTTTGAAGTGGGTCTTCCAAAGGACATGTTCCTTGCAATATTTCTAAAAAGGATAGATGTGCTTATGGATGTTTTCAACATATATGTGCAATTGAATTTTGAAAATTCATCATTGATGGCCTACAATGAATTATCATCTAAAACCATGAAAACTAATGTAAAAAATTAATCAAAAATAGATATTTTTTTAAATTGAAATTTGTTATGCATGATAAGACTATATAAGAAGGCAATGATGCAAGAATTGCAAAAGATTGTGTTTGAAAATGGAATGTTTGTATAAACAAAAGGTGATGTGAATCTTTTGTCTAAGCGTTGCACAAATCCTAATCAATTGAGCTCAGTGCTAGATTTAAACACGATTTTAGATCTGTTTTAAAAAAATCTTTTTTTTTATGTATAACTTGTTTGCACAATGTATATGTAATATAGAATTCTCTTTTGAAGTATTGAGAATATGTCCTTTAGGAGTTGGTGCAAAGAACAATTATATTTTGGTATTTTTAGATGTCAAATCTCAATACAATTATAGGTCTTGAATTTAACATAACATTATTCAATGAGGCATAAGTCTCTCTTCAAAGAAAAGGCAAAAACAAAGTATTCCCCAATTGTCAATATTTTAAGAACAAGACTTTCAAATTTTAGAAAACTGGGGAATCAAAATATATCTTTAGAACACACAATCTTATTTTTTCATCCATGTGTGTTAAATTTTTATTTTAAATTCTTTGCATACATTCTTTAGTTTAAAAGATAAAAATATATTCAACATCAAAATGTAACTTTTATAGTTTAAAGAATTACCTTTGAAAAACAACTTAAAAAATAAATAAAATAAAAATCATTAAAAATCACCATAATTAGAACTTACCATTTTGAATATTATAAAAATCTCACTCAGATTACGAATATTCATCATATAATCAGTTTTAGAAGGAATTTTCAATTTTCAATTTCAAGTATTATTAGAAATATGATTAGTACAACAATTGACCCAATTGTATCATGTATGGATCACATTTTACATCTATTGCTTGAAAGTCACCATTAGAGTGTTCTTCCAAATTATATTCAATCATACATCTTCATAATATTTGAAATTTGGTCTATTTGAATAATGTTACAAATCAACAACAAAGAATGTCCCACCATTGTTAGTAGATGGTCACTCAATGTTTCAAAGTCTCAATAAATAAAATTGAATTTGAGGACCCTAGTTACTTTTTAATTATATTTTCAAAATTCATGAACTGAAATACTAATATCAACTTAAGAATTGCCAACAAAAAATGACTTTTCATCCTTATCAACAATCATATATATACAACAAAATTACAAATTGACATGTATTCATGATTGTATCCATTTCTTGCTCAACTAAATCCTATCACATTGTTGGATTGTTTAATTTTAATATTTTGTACCCCCCAATACTACAAGAAAATGGGGATATAAATGACTTGTTCACAATGACTACACTGACAACAATGACTTCAAAGTGACTGCAAAATGACTAATTTGCAGTCATTGTTGTCAGTGCAGTCATTGTGGACAAGTCATTTATACCCCCATTTTCTTGTAGTGCAACTATTATATTTTTGGAAAAAAGCTAGTTGAGTGTAGAGTCTCATTATTGTGTTGACATCTAAATGGGTTAATACATGAAAAGGGATTTGGTTTAGAAAGCTTGATATATTCTTCTTTTGTTTAATCCTAATAGGATTTTCAAGGTCACAAGTGAGGGGGTATAATACTAGCATTGCATTAAAATAGATGTAGAATTAGCACAAAACTATTTCAAAACATAGGTGATTTTCTTTCAATGCTTCTTGCTCTAAATTTTATTTTACAACTCTTTTTTTGTTTTTACATGGGACAATGTAGTCCTCAAATTACACCCTCTTGCATCAACATGGTATGGATTATATACCATGAGATCTCACCCTTAGATATTTTTTTTTAATTTATATTGTAGGCAATTTGAACTTGAAATTTTAGAATCGATTTGGGTACATCAATAATCAACGTTGTGAAAATTCATATTATATAATTCATGTGGTGTCTAAAAAGTACATCTAAAGAAAATAAAAGATTTGCATTTGATAGGCTACAAGATCCAACAAAATATAGAAACATTTTTAGATGCTTGATTGGATGCTTTTATGTGTAGTACAATAATATTGGTCCCACATAGATTTAATTAGTAAAAATTGCCAAGCACATTTTGTTCAAACCAATATAGTTTTCAGAGTATCATCAAATAATCTAACAAAATGGTACGTCAAATATGTTACAAAATGTTGATTGATGTGGAATTAGAACTAATACTAATGTCTTGAGAATAATAGTATTGGAAGTGCATTACAAATGATATTTTTATATCTATTTTATTTGATGTCCAATGCAATTCCATTGGACTTTGGACAACCAAAACAATCCCATCAAAAGCAAGTTGAAAGACCAAAATTAAAGAGACCTTTAATCTAGTGTGGAGAAACCAACACATAGGAGAGAGAGAGAGATTGGCATAGGTCTACCTTGGGCTTGGCTCTCGGCTTGGCTTTAGACAATGACTTGAAAGAGGAAGAAGAAAGAGGACAAATGGAGAGAGGATGGCTAAAGGATCTCAAAAGTATGGAGGTGATGCATTTGTCTTCAATGAGGAGGATCATGTCTGGGGTCGAATCCACTGCAACATTGACATTCAAGAGTGGATGATGTCCCTACCACAAATTATAACAGTGGGAGCGCAATGGAATTAGAATATGACACTTTCGATTTTAGGGACAAAGGCGATAATATAAAATGTCAACAACATCAGATATGCTTAGTACACCTCTATTTGGTCTAAAAAATTCATGAAGTATGACCCCAAGCCTAGAGAATTTATAGGGACTCTAGAGACAAATGCTTTTTGATGCAGCTTCCTAACATTTGCAAGCTTGTTTGATCTTTTTTGGCATGTTCATGTTTTAAGGCCATTGTAGCCAAGGCTAATTAATATGCTACAAAAATGAATACAAATGGTAAGACCTATGTTGAACACAATTAGGGGATATTCTTTGTAAAAAATTGGAATCCCTTTGAGTACAAGGATATTAAAAAGAAGGTACTAAAAAATGATGCCTTATTTTTGGCACCCTATGATTATCCAATTTTCTAAGTGATCCTAATTTCAGGCATGCTATGGGTAATTCTAACCAAATAAATACCCTTATTTTTGCTACCCAATATTAGTTAGAATTTTTATACTACCATCATTTGTTTCTCAATATTGCACCTAAAAATTTGCATTGAAAATTGCATCAAAATTTGTAACAAGACCTAGGGATTTAAAACTTAAAATAGGATTTATACTATCTACCTTTTACTATTTTGGTGAAAGGTGTTCATCTACCTATCCACCTATCCACTATTTGGGTGAAGGTCAAAAGGAGAAAAGTAGGTAGGTGGATAAACACTAAAATATGATTTTTTTTCAATAATTTATAATTTTTTACAATAATTTAGGGGATTTAATACTAAACTAGCACAATTTATACTAATTTAGCAAATTTACAATAAATTAATGTATTTTATACTAACTTAGCATGATTATAGTAAATTAATGTGTTTTACACTAGCTTAAAGTATTTCTTTTAATAATAAATTAGTGTAGGATGAAAATAGAATGAACTTTTGGTTGTTATTTTGGTTAAATATAGGAAATTAGGATTTGGAGCTCTCCCTTCTTTCTCTTTCTAAAATTTGGGTGTGTGTTTTGGGAGGAATTTTGTAATTGATGAACGTTTTTTAGGGATGAATTGTTAAGGATTAGGGTAGGGAAAAATTATGAACAATTTGTCGAGTAGGTATCATTATTTTTGAGAGCCCAAATGGTTGAAAAGGTGGATTTCTTAGGTTGGATGGAAAATTGCTTAATTTGAGAATGATGGGGACAATTTTCAGTTGAGACTTTGATTGCCAACTTTTGTGAGCAATAGCGAGATACTAGCAATGCGGATTGAATTGAAAATTGGTGGAAAGGTGCACTTTGAAGCCAACTTTCCATGAAGTCTAAATTCAGTCCATTTGGAGCATAGACGAGGCATTGGTGGTCATTTTTATGGTAGAAGGGTTGTTGCTGCAAGACTTTTGGAGTTGCAACTTTGGAGAGCAATTATAGGAGAATGGTAGATTGGGCTGATTTTTTGAGAGGAAGTGGATCTTTAAGTTAGCTTTCCGAAAAGCTAAGCTTCACCTCATTTTGGAGCACAGATGAGGCACTGGCGTCTATTTTGTGGAGGTTTAGCTTAGGAGGAAGCAACTCCTTGAGGGATTTTTTCTTTGAAATTTTGCATTTGTAGTTGAGTAATTGCACTTCTCATTGCATTTTGTTATTGAAAATGGTGAAATGCCTATATGGGCTTTGTCTATGGTACACAATGTGGTATGAGCCTCATGATTCAATGCATGGTTGAAATTTGGTATTTTGGGTGATAGATGTTATGCTGGAATTTTTTCTAAAGGCTGAAATTCACCCATTTTGAGTCCCTAATTGTGAATTTGAATGCGAATGGGCATGGAGATTAACTGCATGAAAAGGGATGAATTTGATGGTACATGAACTATGGCATCAAAAGAATGTCAATAGTGGGTCAATGCATGCATGGTTTAGGTGTAGTTTAATTGTTGTTTAATGTATAGTTGATTTGGGTCAATGAGGTGTACTTGTTTTATGTGTTAGGGTCCAATTTATGTCATTTTGGGCCCCAATTTGCCTCTTTGATTTAGATTTTGGCATACAAGTTGCCCTAATCTACTCTAGTCCATAATTGGGGTTAAGGCATTTGATTTGGTAATTTTAAGTATGTTGCCCTCATTTTGTCTTAAAAGGCCTAATTCATTATATTTGGACAAGGTGTAGTCTCAATTTTATTGTCGATTTGAAGATAAATTGTTATAATTGCTCAATTTTGAGACTATTCCGTAATTTGAAACTTTAATATATTAATATATATAAAAACCTTTGATTGCCCAAAAGTTGCAATCTTGTCTCATCGGCAACTTGACAATAAATCACTATAATTGTTTTAGGGTTGAAGTCTCAAAATGTGTAGATTGTCTCATTTTAACAAAGAAGGTCTTTTAAGGTTTTGAAGGCAATTTTGAGGAAACTAAATCAGGAGTTCATTGCTTGGAAGACAATCTAAGTTCAGTCCCAAACATTATTCATTGCTCAACTCTAGGGGTGATTTTTGTCACTTGCAATAAAAAACTCTTATACAAAAGCCATGTTGGAGTATGACAAAATGGGCCCAAATTTGATGGCTTTTAAACGGAATTTGTAAAAATTGCATGAATGCATGAAAAGTTGGTAAATTTAGTAACCATCAACAAAATGATGATTTGCTATAAGGACATGTATTGCCTCAGGAAACAATACATATCCCAAAGCCCTAGAAATGGGGCTTCAAAGTATGGACTCAATTTCAAAGTAAGTTTCAAACTTTGAGGTTTATTGTGGAAAAGACCACGTTAACAAAGATGCATGTGTGACATAAGGGTGTTTGTAGAGAAGCAAGGTGGGCATACAATTTAGTGTTATATTTGCTAGGACTAAATGAAGGCAAAGGGCATGTAATTATAAAGAATCTTTTTTCAAGCATTGCACTATTCAAAGATTTTTTAGAAAAAGGCACACATGCAACCAACACCATTCATTGCAATTGGATGGGCCTCCCCTAAGCATTGAAAAAAAAATGCGCAAGAAATTTGGACCAGTAAAAGCATGAATTGTAGTGAATTAGTGTCCTAGTTAGTGTCATTTAATGGAAAAGTCATTACCTCGGAGATGTAATAGATGTAAAAATGCATTACCTTGGAGATTTAATAAACTCCGAGTCATTTGGTCCATTCTTAGAAGTCAAGCCTTGTGGATTATTTGGATTTCCCGTAACAACCTGATTTTTGCAAATTCGGCTTGGCCTTAAGGCAAAGCCCACCAGGTCTTATGGGACGCACTATTAGATGCCAGTAGGGCAGCTCATTTTAGGGCTAGAAGTGGTGCTTGTCATCATCCTTAGTTGGTAGATTCGAGTCTCGCCAAGTTCTCTCGCATTTGGCTCCAATCTCCCACCCTTGCATGGCGTAGTGGGGACTCTGAGGTTGTCTGGAATCAAGTGCGGCCTCCTGAGTGTAGGTTCTATTAGATTCTTTTCCGTAGGTTGGCTGTCCGGCCACCCTTGTTCTCTGTGATTGACCGGCCTTTGTGGCCTGGTTGTCGTTCTCTTGTTTTTTAATGCAGTGGGTTCTTCATTTGTTCAAAAAAAGTCTTGTTAGTTGTTTGCAACAACAGTTTGACTTCTTTGATGAGGATGAAAATGTATTGTTCATCTTGTGGCAATAAATTCAAGTGGTAGAGGATAGGTAGGTTTCCAAAATTTCACAAACATCTCTATTGAGTATTTAGTTGGAGTATGAGTTCCCTTTTTAACCTCTAAAGGACCATTGTCCCTTCGAGGGACAAATGTGTTTTCAGGCAGGTACCTACGGGCTGAAATTTTCTCCTAATTTTTTGAATTTTTTTTGGAGGTAGAAAGTTGATTAACTTCATGGGAATATAATTTTTTTCAAAATCAGTGCCCGAGAACAATAGTTATGACCAAATAAGTTCAAATGAAGGGACGGCGGGCAGCTAAAAAAAATGGACAAAAATTTGAATTCTTTTTTAAAATAATTTTCTCATAGATTATATTTTTTTCTATCTGGAAAGCTTTGATTCATTTCATTTGGATATGTTATGAAAAAGTTATGGACATTCTTGTTTTTCGGACAATTAGAGCATCTTCTTGAAAAAAATAACTTGCAGGATTCATTTCTGAATGCAATTTTTCAAATTTTTCAAATTTTTTTTTTTGTGGCATGGTCTGATTTACTGGCTAGAACAATCTCACCATTGAGATTCGTGCATTATAATTCCATCTAAAATATATGAATATTTTAGATTTTTCTTCTATCTCATACCTACTTCTACTTAACAATTTTTTTAAGAATGATAAATATATATATATATATTTTTTAACCTAGACTCTCAACTCAATTCTTCACTATAAAGATTTAAAGCTCAAAACTTTGTAGTGCAAAAAGTTTAAGTTAAAAATGTTCAAAGTCAAAAAATTTAGTCCCGCAATGTGCTGAAAAACTTGTTTTTCCCACTTTAAACGCAAATATATTGCAATCTGAGTGGTCAAAAATTCTGAAAGGGTATCAAAAAGAATCTATGCAAAGGAAGACTACATCTAATTTTTTGATAGAGGATTTTAATATTAATAGTTCTTATTATTGTTGTGTAAAATGTTGGAATATTATTTTCTTTGAATTGAAAAAAAGTCTACATAATTTCTTACAAACCAAAGTTAGGCATTATATGAATAAATTGTAAATTTTAAAGTGTTTGAAATTATTGAATTCTAATTATCTTACTTAGAGAGGATTCAATTGAATGTGTATGGTTGAAGCCATCTACTAAAATGAAGTGAAGCCATAGTCTTATGATAGCAGGTATGGAATGTCAATGGAATATGTGCACATAGGGAACTCAATGCTACTTCAATGCTTGCACTACCTTTCTAATTTTTGTAGAAATTAGAGTGTTTTAGCTTTTTCAAATTTCAAATTTTTTGGCTTATAAAAATCAAAGATTTTTCCAACCCATTGTTGGAATTTTTGTTTTGATAAGTTGTATAATGGAAAAAGTGTGTGCAAAAAAATATAGTGTATTGTGAATTATTATATAGTGCATTGAAAACATCCTGGCATTGCAAGATTTTATTGACTATGTTCCACGTCTTCAATATTCTTAAAAATTAGTGGAGGTATTTCAATAAGGTATAAAATGTGTTAGATTTTTTTTATTAAAAATTTGCATTGCAAAAATTTCCACAAATAACAGTCAAAAATTTGGTAGGGTCCAAAAAATCTTTTCCTTTCAACTTCTACACTAAAAATCTTTCAATCTATATGGTCAAATTTCACAAGAATTTTATCCCAAATTATCTTATAAAAGTCTAAAACAAGTTCCTATGGTGTGATTTGTAAGAAATAAATTCTTCTTTGTGTAGCTCAATGCACTAGAAATGACACTTCAGTGTGGTGTTTGAGTAAGAAATGGCCTTGGGACTTTAGGGATTAAAATGTCCATGTTGGATGGCTTCAATATTTGACCTTATGCACATCCATTACATAGTTTTTATTTTCTAGAGCCAAATTTTGTTGAAAAGCAATACAAAAAAATTTGAGGGAGTATTTGGTGATATGCTCTTCTTTTTCAATGGATGAAATTGTTGAATTGCCATAGAATCTTAGAGAGGTATTGCTCTTTTGGGGATGACTATATACATTTTAGATGAATAAGGCATTTTTCATTCATACTCTATGTGTTTCATTCAAGTCTATGCATGACAATTGCAATTTGCGCTACTCAATTCTAAATGGAAATAAAAAAATCTTGATTCATAGATATGAATCCTATTAATTTTGGTTACTCTCAAAGGGAAGCAATCAAAAAATGTCTTTTTAACTTATGACAACAATTTTTGACTGCAAAGAAACAATGATTTGTATGTAGTATTTTGTTTGCAAATTTTTGGGTGATATATAAACATCATTGAGTTAAATTTTTGTCACATTATTTATTTAATGATACTCTATGGGGTTTTATTTCAAAAAATGGAAAAGCTATATAGTATATTTTAACCTTTTGGATTTTTGTTTCGTAAAACTTGATTTTGTAAGGCTTGAGATGATTTTTTTTTGTTGAAAAAGACTAACAAAGTGAAACTTTCCAAATCTAATTTTCTTTTTAAAGATTTTGAATAGAATATTTAAAACATTGATTTCATTGTAGTTCAAAGTATAGACTCTATAGCCATAATTCTAAATATAGAATGGAATGGAAATTTTAGTTTTCTTTATAATGTTCTAAACTATAATTTACATATCAAGTCAAATATTTGTATTTTTAAAATCATATTTTATTTTTGGTGTAAATTTTCTACACTTTTTTACCCTCCAAAACCACAATAATTATTGCCAATTGTCTGAAAATTTTATCTCTTGTAGAAAACATTTGATTTAATCTATGAAGAAAAATTAAAATATTATTTCATATGTTATATAATACTATTATCTAACATGCAAATTGAACATTTCAAATTGGATTTTGGTAGTTGACCTAAAATTCTTACTACTCAAGTTAGTACAATTAGTGCATCCCATAGTACATCCCATAATAGTATTGGAATTATGCAAGTTTTCTAGGTGTACAAATGTAGAAGTTCATAGTATTTTAGAAAAAAATAGTATACTATGTTCTATACAATTTTCATATCATCTCAAATAGTATGAATTTCATCTAATGTACATATACCATTATCCAAATTTCATCCAAATACTTGTAATAATTATACTATAATCACCAAAATTCATTTGATTAACATAAAAGGATCTCATAGTATTCAATTTTTGTACAAATTGAATTAACTATAATAAATAAAAAGATACCTTAGAACCAACCCCTAAAAGACCAAGAGTGTTTGTTCAATGGACACTTGAAAACTTGGGTAGGGTCATACAAAGTCATTTTTTAACATATGGTCTTGAAAATTTGACAAAAGATGTGAAACAACAAACAAAGACAATGTAGATAAATATTTCCTTGTCTCTGATTTGAATGGAACCTTGTTTAAGCATGCTAAAATTCCCATTGAGATGAAGGACCAATATTGCATGCGCTCTAAACTTAGAAAATTTGATATGTTTTGTTTGAATAAATTTGTAGGAGTTTCTATTCTGATGTGACTTGGGCTATTTGCATCGGTTTGTCATGATGGATCATTCGTGACACATTCTTACATTTCAAGATCGTGCCAAAAAATATTTCAATTTTCAGTTTTTTAAACCTATGATTTATCCTAGAGTAAAAAACATCAATAAAGTCCGTTAGGTTTGTCCTTTGTCTAGATGGCCAATTTGTTTAGCTAGATAGCTAGTCGGTTGAGTTGGACAGCCAATTTGTTGAGATTGTCTATCCTCAATAACTGTGAAGTCGGTCAATTAAACGATCCTATTCATCAATGTTGCAATTGCTTTCATCTAGATTGTCCATAATGGTATTAATTAAATTATCCCCTTAAGAGCGGATATTCTATTCTAACAGACGTTGAGATTGAAGATTGACATTATAATTGACATAGTGATGTCATGATGTGATGTAACGTGGACAACTTTATTTTGAAATGACATTTTGGACATATGCATTGCAAAAAGATGCAACTAAAGATCATAGATGTTGTGAAGAAAGAATGTAACCTCCAATGCTAAGCAATTAGAAGTTGATTAGTAGGAAGGATTGTGATGTGTTAGACTACAAGGCCAAAGAAGGAAATCATTTTCAAAACCTTCGATAGCATCTTCAAGGTTGACAAGTTAAGAAGTGGAGCAATATTTTTAAACACAATTCTAATTGACAATAGCCCCATTAAGAACCTCTTGAATGATCCATTTAATGTGATCCATCTTGAGAAATTTTCAGAGATTATTGAAACTAGTGATGAATCATGAGCATATTTGAGTGTTGTTTTGTAGCCATGTCTTCAAAAATTGAAGGACTCAAGAGGCATATCCATCCCTACATTTGGTGAATATTTCCATTATGATAATGATTGTTGGGATCATTTGACCCAAAGAAAAGCTTATTTCTGGAGCTTTTAAAGAGCTTAAGTGTTATAGAATCTAGTAAACAAATGTTGACAAATCCATTAATAAGTATAAAAAGTAGTTGAATATTCATTTTTGGATAGAAAAAACACTCTTGGAAAT
This sequence comes from Rhytidiadelphus loreus, assembly GCA_947034895.1. Classification (NCBI taxonomy): domain Eukaryota; kingdom Viridiplantae; phylum Streptophyta; class Bryopsida; order Hypnales; family Hylocomiaceae; genus Rhytidiadelphus; species Rhytidiadelphus loreus. Next base: position 24,922,463 of record OX344764.1, read on the forward strand.
CTTCATAATTTCAAGTTTATGTTTGAAACATATTGAAACAATTTTTTATTTGGACAAGAAATTATCCAATCTTTGTGGTTTTAAAATATAGGAACAAGTTTCAATGAATATTTGCCATTTACAAAATGAAATTTTACTAATTGTAATTTTTTTCCTTGTTTCTTTTCAACAAATCACTTCATTTATTTATAATCAATCATCAATGAAATTTGTTGGGTTTATCCTTGTGTCTGTCATTTAGATGACCAATCCATCAAGTTGGACGGCCTTTTTTGTCGAAATGGTTTGTCCTTAGTAATTGTCGAGCTAGTTAGTAAAACGATCTTGTCCATTGATGTCACAATTCTTTTCATCCACATTGTCCATCATCGTAATTAAATTATTCCTCTAACACTGAATATTCTATCTTGATTGACATTGGAGTTGAAGGCTGATGTAATGATGGACATACTTATGTTGTAATGTAATGTGACGTAGACAACTCTATTTTGAAGTGACACTAAGGTAACTTTGCCTATGACAGGCAAAGTGAGAGCCAATCCATTACATGCAAAATTATACCAATGATATACATTCCAGTTATGAAATGTGCACCACTAATTTTTTTTGCTTGTGATGGGTGGACTCTTATTTTGCATGTCATAGGCAAAGTTACTTTAGTATAGCCTTATGTTGTTGACCCAATTTTTGTGTTAATTTAGTCAAGCTTTTTTTAATTTTATATTTTAAATAATTCATCTATAGTTTAATAAAAAAAATGTAAGAACATTTTTGGAATTTTTTGGAATGAATGTTGTTTCTTCCGCATGGTTTCCGGTTATAATTTGAGCTTTAATGACATGGTTGCTTAGGTGCGTCATTGTAAGGCGAGGGTCATTACAGAGACTATATTTAGGAGCTAGATTCCAAAATAACATGATAGGACATCCAACTTTGAATTAGAGCTTTGAAGGTGACAATCCAAGCAACTCCAAGGTGATTGTCAATACCCACCTCTAGGATTGCATCGTCTGCACTCAAGAATGTTTGACACCCCTGGGAATCTTTCAAGGACTTCTTTGTTGATTTTCTTGTCAACCTCATTTCAAATGGATAAAATGATTTATTCTTTTTAAAATAATGATCATTATGTGAAGGTGTATTATGTATACCACCATAAATTTCTTGAATGAGGGACACCATTCTTTGACTAATTACTATTTGTTCAGGTAAGAAAATGCAACCATTTGGATCAATCAGAATTTGAATACTTCCAACTTTAAGGAGCCAATTTGCAAAATTTTGATTTTCAAAAGAGGTATTAGTCAAGCGCATATTTTGTTTTAACCTCAATATATGCATTTGTGGCTACAACATTGACCTTCTAAGTAAAACAACTACTATTTGTGCTTTTGAATCTTTCACAATAATTGGTAGAATTTGACAAAACTCACCTACAAAAACTACTATCTATAGTGTTATGTCTGCCACTCCCCTCTTGCATTAGTTGCCCCCCTCTTTCAAAAAATTTATAGGCCGTTGATTGTTTTAAAAAAAAATGCTGACCCTTGAAATTGTCGTTGATTTCTCAAAAAATCACAAGCCGTTGATCTTGTGAGATTTAATCTGAGCCGTCCAATCAGCATTGATCTGGGCCGTCGATTTGGAATACGATATGGATACATAAAACAAATACGGGTACAAATACAGGGATACAAATACGGGTACAATACAAATGGGGGTACAGATACGGGTATGAATACAAGCGGGGTACAGATACGGGATATCCCATATTGTTTGCAGTTCCTTCACCTCCCTAACAATTACAAATAGGAAGGGGGGTGGGGGCAAAATTAAAATTTTGAATTTAAAAATCAAAATCAAATAAGGGGGTGTGGAATAAAATAAAATTTTGAATTTAAAAAAAAATAAAAATAAGGGGGTAGGGGTTAATAAATTTAAATAAAAAAAATAGGAGGGTTTTTTTTGGGTGCATAGTGATAGTTTGTCACTATGCACCATGAAGTGGCAGTAACTGCCATATTACCTCACGAAGTGCCAAACTACAATCATACCTCCAAAAGCCCTATCATTGTCATAAAGGTCATGCAATGTACGGTCAATTGCCTTGAGAAAATGATGATGTTGCATGGGGACTTCATTTCAAATGATCAACGATGCCTTGTAAAGAAGATTTGCATGATCCAATGTTTTATCAATTGCACATATTGAATCTTCATTGATTTCATTTGGAAATATGAAGGTTGAATGGGGTGTTCATCTACCATTGAGAAGAAGTGCAACAATACTAGACAATGCTACCCATATTATGAACTTCTCTTTGCTTTAAAGTTTTGCTGCAATTGTGTTATATACAAATGTTTTTCCTTGTCCATTTGAGGGTCCATTAAGAAAAAATGTCCTATTATATTCATTCATTGATGATATGACTTCTTGATAAACAATAGCTTGTTCTATGTTTAGCTTAGATACACATTAATTGATGATAGACATGGATTATTTTGATTCCAATCACATTGTTCAACAATAAAAAAATAGGGATGATGAAAGTTCAAAAGAATTATCAATTGTAGCATTCCTAATATATAGGTCAAAAATTAATTGTACTTGGTTCTTAAAATCTCATCAATAAGAAAAAATCCATAATCAAGTACTTCATACTCACTAGAATCCTTTAGTTGTTGTTGTATTTGTAGCCAATGTTTAAGATCATGACACAATTGATGTTGAAATTGTTGCCACAAATTTGCAAGTGCCAAATAAAGATTGAGTAATAAGACAAATAAAGACCAAAGTTGTGATCTTGAACACATAACAAAAGCTTCTTGTAGACATGAAACCCACTCTCTATATTTTCCAACAATCTTCTTACTAAACATATCCCTTTAATTGTGTTGTAAAGATGACCATCCATTGTTTGAAGGTCTTCATATGATATTGGTTCAAGTACAACTTGTCAAATTAAAGTAAACGTAGGTAGTATTGTTCTCCAACAATTGGATCAGTAAAATAAAGTCTTTCCAATGCAAACTAGCAATACAAATTTTATTTTGTTGACCTTTGAGGTTAAGTAAACTAGCAATACACTTGTCAATTTTAGATGATTTCTTGTGCAATGAGGAAATTTTTTATTTGAAATCCAAACATCAAAAATTTAGAGACATATATTTTGAATATGTAGGAAAAAATTCAAGAATTTGGAGATGACAAATTTCAAAATAATCTATACCTTAAACTAGTTTTTTGTTTGTTTGTTTGATACAATGAAATCTAAGAAACATGAATCTTCCAACAGTATTCTTAGTACCATTGAAAGCTCTCTATAAGAAGGGGTGCACAGACTTTGTTTTGTGATGTTTGCACCTACGCTGTGAATGTTATGGATTTTTGAATTATTTTGAAATTAAAAAATTAAATTAAATTATCTTTTCTTTTGAAAAAATCATAACTTTCACATTGTATATTAGAATGCCATAAAATAAAGCCCTTGCACTCCTTTGTGCATAAAGCTTTTTGTTTAAATCAAGAATGCAACTTCTTACACCAAAACAAAATCCTTGCACCCTTTCGTGCATAAAAAATATTGAATTTCAAAGGCTTTACAAATTAGAATTTTTTTATTTTTTATAGTTTGATTATGGCAATGATACAAGGCACACTTGTACATACATTATAAATAATTGTATTGTTAGTTTTATTATTTGTTTTCATTTAGCAATAAAATAAAAGTTGTACATTACAAAGTAATTTGGAGTATTCGCTTTCAAAATTTTATATAAGTACACCTAACAAGATTTTGAACTCAATAGTAGAGACACAAATTCATGAAGAGCAAAAATTTTACCCTAAGAAGGCTCAAAGTCTATTATCTTCTCTTCCAAGAATGAAAATAAGTTTTTTTCCAACTTCAAAGTTATAATCTTTTAATCCATACAATCAAATGACCTAAAAAATTTCCTATACATTTTTATAATAGTCTTATATACTTTTTGTAAAGTTGAAGTTAAAAAAAAAATACTTATATTTTTCAACTACAGTCAATGTAATAAATAATGGCAATTTTTGACAATTTCTCTAGAAAAACACCTCTAGACCTTGGGGGTTGAGTATCCAATGCTTTCCTAATGAGTAAGACCATGAATAGAAAACATGGCCAAATACATCAAGCTTCAAAACACACACTTGGTCAAACTTGCCACAATGTAACAAGTTTGACTAAGTGTGCATGTGCACCTTGAAGTTTGGTCTACTTGCCCATATTTTCTACGAATGGATCTTAGTGCACAATTCCTAAATGAAAACAACTTCACCACCTTACATCTTTTGCCTCAATTGCTGTGCCACTCAATGTACAACTTTACTTTTCCTCAAAGGTCAACAACCTTTATTTTATTTCCTGACCCTGGTAAAGTCTTACGTCACTTTTGTATAAACCCATCACATGAAACTGAACTCAAGTTTTTACCCATCATTTGAAAGGCAATTCTTAGTGCCGGTATCAACCTGTCACACGAAAGTGAAAATCAAGAGCAGTCCATCACTAATAAAAAGTAATTTCAAAGGCAATTCTCTGTATCAAACTGTCAAACGGAATGTGAAAAATTCAGAATAGTGCATCCAAAAAGAAGCACAATCTCGTCATTTTTCAACACTGACTGTTGTCCCGAAGACAAGAAAACCATCCTGCTGTCGTATATTTCGGGGAAGCCATCTATCGACGTGTGCATATCCAGAATGACCAGGAACAAGCTTACTGTTGCCAATATTAGGAAAACTAGACTGTTGTAGCTAAAGAAGTCAACCGACACGAAGCGCCACATAAGCACTAGATGTCGGTCCCTCTTTAAGGGCACCAATGACAGTTAATATAAGTTACCAGGCTCAACATGGTTATTCATGAAATTTCTGCCTTCCGGAACTTTTGTATCCTGTGATACTTTCAGTAATGTGAGAAATTTCAAGAAACCACAACGGAAATTTGATAAGAAACAGTATTATAATACAAAACTACCTTACGAATGCTCCCAACTCTTACGACCGGCCCCACAATCCAAAGAAAGAGGATCCTTTCTTTTCGATCTTTTTCTTCAACCGGCCTTGCAAAGAAGGGAACTGAAGTGTACTCAGTGCCGTGTCCAACAAAATCGGCCGACATGGCACGGACTGAAAGGGTGGTGGAATCTGCGCTATCTTTGGGGGTTCTTTTGATCCTGGAGCACCTACAAACGCCTCGAACTTCTCCAGGTTGTTCACCAAGTATCGTGTCTCCTGAAAACGCACATGTAAAGTAATCATTAAACCAGACGCGAGAGTATCACCAAAAACTCATGTAAAGTAGCCAAAGCAAGAAGGTAGAGGATACTACTTGTATCATTTTGAGTATTCTAACAATATGTTGGAGTGTGATTTGGGGAGATTTAGGGAGATCTTTGGGCACAAGAACCAAATGTATTCTGATCCAATCTTATCACTATGCAAGAGTTTTTTAATTGTTGTGCAATTTTAAAAAGGGAAGTTTAGACCACTATTGAGAGGACAGTAGACAACCCCATTTTCCTTTCAAATATCAGTGGCCATAGACATTTAGCCAATTCATGTGTACACGCAACTTTTCTTATTGAAGGTCAAACCAAGTGTATTGGAAGAGATTAATTGCTGTGGGCAACTCGGTCCAGTATAGGGAACGGGATAAGGTTTCTAACGGTTCAATACGTTCGAAATAATCTGAGATTTTTTCAGCTCGAACACCCAAAGACGGAAGCAGTAAACAATCACAAGAAAATGATTGAAATGGAGATTATAACCGGTAAGTGGGGTTTTACCTTGGAAGATCGAGGGGGTTCCTTCAACTTCATTGCAGACACTCCCTTTTGTAGCGACTCATGGGCCTTCGAGTCATCAGCAACTGCCCGAGCATGTACCAAGGATGCCTCTCCTCTACTTCTTTCTCTCAACTGCTCAACCTCCTGTCTTAGATCCTGCTTCACAATAAAATTTGAGCATGAACACTTCATCTGACACACTGAGATCCACTGTGAAATATCAACTTCGCGGCATTCTAAGATGCAAGAACTCCAATACTCGTGAACAAACGGAAACGTCGAGGGAGGATAAACTCGGTAGCAATGATTGAACAATCAAATACAGCTTTCGGAATGAGTTCAAGGTTTCACAATATAAACAAAAACATATTCCTAGGAAAAGTTCTAGGACGCTGCTTTCAAAAGCTGTACCTTGTCAAATGTAAGCTTCTCAGAAACTGAGTCAGCACGCTGTTCAGCACGCTTGAAAAGTAGGTATGCCTCCGAAAACTTTGATGCAACGCTATAGAATTGAGCCAAATAAAAACACCTGCAACCATTAATTGATTTCCACGCCAGATTAGAATTAGAAGTACCCCATTGAGATGTTTCTTCGCATGACCCTAGGACCGAGAGGCTGCGAGACCTGCAAAAATGATAACAAGCAGGTATCCTACAAGAGGCTTGCTTTTCAAGTAAGATCCTACTCAAACTTCCTCACATATAGCTTCTATCGATGCATCGCCTCCCCCCCTTCAGACCAGAGCATACAAAGACTGCTCAGTTTGCCAAGCACCAACAGATGAAAGAATTTGTTCCAACAGCACGGAAACTTGGTCTTGCAGGAGTCAAATATTTATCAAATACAACCTTTAGTTATATCTGGGAAGCAGGACTAGTGTTGCAAGAAACACACCAGAAATGATACAACACCTGCAGCACGAGTGAGCCAACTATAATAATGTGACGACACAAGACCTTGATGTATTACCTTCCTGATTGAAAAACGTCTCGCCTAACTTCAAGTTCCTTGGCAAAAGCTATCTCACTCGATTTCTGTTCCCTGGCTGAAGTAGTGAGATCAATGAGATCTGAAGCATTCTGTGGACAAATGCAACAGTTTCGTCATAAGATGGTTATGCAGTGCATACTATAAAAATAATATTTCGTCACTCTGCATAAGGGCACAGCAATAAACTAAAGGTGGAGCAAATCATATGACCCTAACCATCATCCAATTTGACCAGATCACGATGCAAATGATGTTCAAAGGTGACCTGTACTATATCTTCAAAGCACGCTCAAGAAGAAATTGAACGCTAAGAAGGGTTCTCGAGACTTCACCTGAATCAGTATATCATACAAACGCACTAGATCTTCCGGCTTAGCAGGCTTCTCGCCTCTCTCTTCACGTAAACCTTGCTGCTGCCGTGCAAGGCGTACTTTGGCTCCGGCCACTAGAACTAAGTTTCGCTCTATTGTTCTTTGCAGTAGAATGCTGCTCACTGCTTTGTCCAGAAGAATGAGTTCCTCTTTCACATCCTCTGTGCTCACTGCTCGCTCCTGCAAAGACAGGAGCAAACGCCAAATTAAAATTCAGTTACAAATCAACAAGTAGGGAAGTGAGAGGTTCACATGGATGTCAGTGCCTTTCTCACTCTCAAGTACAGATAGAAATTCGAGAAACAGGATACAGTCAAAAGAAACTTTAAACCAAGAACTGACTATAAAATCATTGAATAGATCAGGAGCAGCAGAAAAAACGGCTACAAACAATCTAAGCAGAAGTACAGTTTGGGCTGATGCAGCAGCCTAAGAAACATCATGGATCTAGCAAATCACTGATCAAAGGAATAAAATTTACCTTGATCTTTGCATTTAGAACTAGACATTCGAAAAATGCAAGAAATCTACAATCCCACACAATGTAGTGAAATAAGGTGAAACCACCAACCAAATCATCACGGATGTGCCTCTTCGCGTCTTGGTATGCAATAAAAATCTTGTCATAGACCGCAAGCTTTTTATCTGTGGTTAGCGAGTCTGATGACAATTCCATCGCGTCCTTTTCCAGCTCCCGTGCTGCTTAATCCATAAATAAACGTAAGAAGGCAACTCTGGCATCAATTTATCAAACCCAACAAGTAAAATCAATATCAAACACCTCAGTCAGGATCTACTAACTTGAAATTATTATCCATGACGCAAAATCAAAATACATCCGGTGTCTAAAACTGGTAATGCATCTTTCTTCTACTACATTGGCATCTTCAAGAATACTCATCCAAAATGTGGACCTTGTTTGTCATCAAGGGACTACACCATTGGAAAACAGAAGACACAAGTTGACAAACAAAAGTATCTTGATAATTAGTTGTTACCTTTCAAAATGCACATGCGTGTCTTCTCATTATTGACTGGCAACTTAAAGCCTAGCCACTCAAGTTCAGTTACGGCGATTGCCTGTTTCGACCGGGCTTCCTCAATCACCACCTGTTAATCAATCAACTCTACAGTTTAGGAACAAAACCCATGCTGATTCATAGAAGCTGTAGATCCCTATTTCAGGGACTACACTTTCAGAAAAAAGCATTTACTGATCTACTTAAAAGCCATTACTGTCTCACCCTGAGAATTATTGATAGTAAATGTAGGCCAATTGGCTTTCTAATCAGAACTTCTTACCCACCAAGTGTATGATGTGACATTTTTTATTATACCTGGAGTTTTGACTGGAGTAGATCTAGTCCAAGACCATCTTGTTTACTCAAATCAAGAAGATCGGAGCTTTTAATGACGTCTCCCATTCTGTGGTTACAGTACCGGATACTAGGATCTAGTTCCTCTACTCGCTGCCGACACAACACTTGATTCTCCACATCTCCATACTTCCCGAGCTCTTCATAGACAGCCCTAATGGAGCATAAAGTGTGCATTAGAATGCCCTTATCAGAGGCTACAGGAATAATAGAGGTTACCAAGACAATAAATGTGAACCTGTAGAACTGTCAGTGGGCCTGGTGCTCGCACCCTGAGTGTACCACGATTTAAACCCAGCTTGCTTTAACCAAAAAAGTGCGAAGTGTCAAAACGAGGGTCAAATACAACAATAGTAATACCTGGCATTCTTAAAATTTCTCAATGCTTTGTCCCAGTCATCTTCTCGCTCGAGCAAGAGGCTGCCTTTCATGTAAGCAGAGTAGGCCTAGCAACCAAAAACACTGTGAATCAGTAAGCTGGTTCAGTTTACCACAACCTGAATGTAACCTATAGGAAAAGAGCAGTAATTAGTAGAATAAGTTGATAGGAGTGAAGTTGCAACACCATCAATTCAATCGGAGAACTGAAAATCACTCACAGCTGCCTCGAGTGCTGTCCGAGGATCTGCTTTGCTGGTGCAAAGCTGGGAAAAGAGATCCGCCCAACGCGCAGCTTTAGCTAAGCGGCGAATCAAGTGAGTACGCCTTCGTGAAGATGCATTCCCACTCGCCTGCTTTAGTTCCGTGGCGTAGCTCCAAGCTCGCTCAGCCAGATACAAAACAATATGAAGGTACCTGCAAAAAGGAGAAACTTTGACTGCTTTCGTCCGAACCATCTGCTAAAGAAAACCAATACTGCAGCGACATAGACCCATGTTAAGATGACATGAATTTGAAGAAACAGTTGTTCCATACTGAAGATATGGAAAAGGTGCTCCTCATTAAATGCGCAGGTCGGCAGTTTTCCCAAATTGGACAGTGAGGAGGCCCAAGTTAGCACTTCTCTCTCAGTCATCACAAGCCCTAAACCCCAAGTCAAGTGAAGAATTTCAATTTTTAAAACTCCTTCTCGACAGGCCTCAACATCAACAACATCCGATTGCTAGAGGAACCCAGGCAAGTTGAGTCGGTATGGAATAGAAAGCGACCTGACGTTTGTAACAGTTGCCTCGGTGATCGGCTTCTTCACATACTTGCCCTTCCCGTGCGTGAAGTTTAATGACTTATAAAGCCTTGCTAACCTGGCTGTACAATACCTCCTGCAAAATATTGAAAGCATTAAGGACTTTCGCAATCTCCAAACAGAAGTAATGTCAGTGTAGCTATTCTAAAGTGAGAAACAGAATTACAAGTTGACAAACAATAACACGACAGAACCGTTAACCAAGCAATGGGCCAGAGGAATAAATAAAAAGTAAACAAACAAAAACTGTTCACACACGAACAAACTCAGCAAGACGTAGAAATTTATCCCCAAGTCTGAAGTTCGGAAATACCTGTATCGCTGATAGTCACCGTTTCGGAGACCATGTTGTGCTTGCGCGGTCTTGATAAGCTGCAACACGGGAATAGAAGAAATTGTGGCATCCGGCATGCTGATATCCGGCGTGGACGAGTCCATCGTCACATCTGACATAGAAGAATCCATGGCGCCTGACCACAACTCCAAAGTTTCAGAAGAGAAAACTCACAACATTTCACGGAGCAAGGGTTTATAACCACAATTTCAGGGTTTAGATTTTCATATGACCATTGCAGCTTCCAATACCAGCTGAAACTAAAAAATCAACTAAATTTCGTGGCATCACCACGTAGACAAAATTCATATTGGCATTGAAAAAAAGAGGAAAAATAAATAAATAAATCGCATTACTGCACACAAGTAGCTGAAACTTCGATACCGAGGATTTGAACCTATGCTGAGAGTGACATAGTTTCCGTCTATAGAAAATGCGTCACATAGAAGAAGATGAGCAATGCCTGCCATTTTTTAGTACATTGTGTGAATCAAACTATCAATAGCGCCGCAGTGACGAAGGCGGTAATAAAGCGTAAACAATTTTCCCTCTCTGAATCCCGCATCCTTACCAATAGCTCAGAAACACTGAAAAACTCTAACTAGCACCTCCGAACCCTAACCAACACCAATATAAACCAGAAAACAGCGAAATCAAATTACCAAACGCGACGCAGAATTGTTGGAAATATGAAATGAAAGCTATGCGCCCTCTCTGAAGCCCGTGTAATCACCACTTCTTTAGAAAACCTTGAAAAAACTCCAGCGCAACCACCCGATTAGGAGGTTCCAGTCGGAGAATGACCTCGAATTTTTTCACAAGAACGCGGTTGCTCCAGATCGGTTGAGGAACAGATCGAATGGCATTGACGACCTAAGATGTTCAAGGGGGATTTGTGAATGCGCGGTGTCCCGCGCCGCTCGCAAAACAAAACAAACAGAGCAACCTCAAAACCCCGACAACCCCAAAGGAACAAAACAGCGACGACGATGTTCACGCACTGGGCGCTATTCACACGGACATGCGAAATCTCCGTCTCATTTTATCCCTTTTCACACGATTAGTGGTGACATCCCTTATTTCAAATATTACACCCAAATGGTTATTTTGTATGGTTTAAACTATTTATCAAAAGGACATAATAAGCTTATTCAATATCACTTGCATTGGTGGCATTGTAGAATTAATGCTAGATTTGTCATACTCATCTTCATACTAACCAATTATTCACCCATACTAAATAATCATTTTAGTAAAGTGACTTTGTTATCTCTATCCATAGGGAAGAATTTAGCAATGAGGGACAATGGTTTTAAAAGTTCAAATATTATGTAAGCAAATGAAAATGAAACATGTATTAAAACCAATAATAATACATTGAGGCCTATCATTCATAAGATTTTTCTTCTTTTTTATATTTGGTAGAATTATGAAGTGTAGATATACAAGTAATAGCATTTTAAGATTGTCGCATAGGATTTTTAATAGTTTTCAATCAATCAAAATCTAGTAGAAGATTGTATGAAAGATCATATGAAAGAGACATACATACAAAAGTAACACATATTTATTTGAATAAACATACTTGCAATTAGCCACTTATTAGAATTTAGGGGAAGTTAGAGTAGCTAAAAAGTCCCCAACAAAAATTCACACTAGATGTTTGGGGGGGGGCATTGGAGGGCCGTTTTAGGCCTATCCTCATTCTATGAACCATTGTTGATTAAAGTAATAAAATAAATATTTTAAAAATAATTAATTTTAAAAATATTATTAAAAATATTTAAAATTTAAAATTTAAATGACATGGAAGTCACTCGGCCATGACAAACTATTGTTGTGATTGAGTTCCCACAATCCAAGAATCCCACGGAACTTCCGGGAAGTCTTGGTCTTGGTAAATAGGTGAATCTCATCTAATGACAAATTCAAGGAATGGTTATTTTTCCTTGGAGCTAAGTGAAATTTCTTCGAAGAATTAAAAGAAAGATGATTGTCTAATCAAATTAAGCCACAAAGAACCTTCACCAAACTAAAAGAATGAAGATTTTGTTATCATGACTATTATTACGTACCAAATTCGATGGTCAAAGTTTACCAAAATATTTCTAAAAATATATGATGAAATTCTTGGAAAAACTTTTCTAATGAAAATTTTTTCTTGATTATAAATAATTGATGTAACATTTTCTAGTTTTAATTAGTTATTTGGTAGTAAATGTTGACCCGAACCACTAGATACAATAAAGAGGAGGAATATCCATTGTGATTCTTTTGGTCGTTACACTTATTTAGACTTATCAATTTTATTTAATTTAAATTAACCAAAAAATAACAAACTCAAAAGATAAGCTCTACGTTATAAACAATTTAGGTGATATTCAATAATTTTTATTTTTATTTTGACAAATATAGAATGTACTAGGTGTGAATGAAGCCATAGAATTTTGATGCTACACAACTAAAGTCATGAAATTTTCTCAAAGCTCCAATATTTGTGTCAAGGTAAAATTTCTACCACCAAAGTCTTCAGAGCTAAATATGAGGTTCTAAAACTTTTAGAGGGACTTGGAGAGTAGCGGAGTCCTACTTTGGTAATATTTAATAAGCCTTTTGGTCAAGGCATTTTTTAATTAAAAAATACATCAAAAGTGGTCAAGGTAAAAACACATTTGTTAATATGTCTTTGTTAAGTTGTAAACTTGGAACTTATAAAATTAGTCATTATAAATTGTAAGATATTCCAATGATGACCTTTAGGCTAGAATTGGACTAGCCAATTTTTCCACTAATGACTCTAGGGATTTTTTTTTTGACAAATATAGGATCCACTTCACAATTATAAGGGCAATTGATGCCACAACAAAAAATGGAATCTCAAAGCCACATGATGGAAATTAAAACCTAGATAGAATTGAATGTAATCTTTTTAATCCATTATTGGCAACCTCTAATTTTGAACTACATTAATTGATATTTCTAGTGATACAAAGTAACAAGTTTTCAAAAGCAATCAATGAGGGAGTCTAAGGCAACTAGTGGGACTTACAAAAATGATGGACCAAGTTTTTAGAAGATTTTCTATTTGATTTAAAATTACAAATGAATAGCCAAACCTATCAATGAAATAATGATTTCCAATAGAAATTTGGTAGTATTCTTGATTTGCCCAAAGTCAAAATTCCAATCAACCATTCTTTGGATGCTTTGATATCCATGTGAAAATTACCATTGCTAAAGTCTCCGCAACTAGATAAAGGTCAATATTTTCAATGGAGTGTCACAAGTAGAATGGTGAACATCGAAGTCCTTAAATAATCATACAAAAAGAAATTCTTAGAAAATGAAACTAGCTAGGGCCAAGACTAGGGTTGTGTTTCTCTCTATACTACTAGTGGTAATAGAGTGAAGATTTATGACTTTTGAAATGTTAAAGTTTTTAAAATATTCAATTCTTCAAACCTATTAACATACACATTGTAATTCTCTAAAAATTAAAATTTGATAATCAATTGAAAGTAAATTTGTAGAATAAATGTTTGTCACTAGGCAAATACCACTTAGGGTCAAATTTGAATTTGTGCTAAACCAAATTTTGCATAGGAGGGAGAATTGGTAGAGAAGAATATAGGGTCATGAATTTTCCTATGGAATTTTTTTTAATTTTTTAATTATAGTTATTTTATTTATTTATTCATAAAAAAAATTATTTTTATAATTAATAATTGATTGATTTGATGTTTTGAATAATTTTATAAATAAAACTTCAAATTTATAAAAAAATTGAATTATAAACTCATGAGATTGCAAAAGAGAAGCATCTATCCTAATATTGCAAAAGATAAGGACATGTCTTAATGGAACAACCAAACTTTGCTACGGAGGAAGAATTTTTGGATAAGAGTATAATTAGGGTTTTGCACTCTTGCTCTCTGAAAGCCCAAAATTCTTTAAAATTTAAACTTTAGATTTTTAATTTTTATAATTTTATACATAGTAATAGTTTGAAATAATTTATATCGATTTAAAAAATTAATTGTGTTATTAATAAATTTGAGCTACCATATTAAAACTCTTCAATTTTAACAAGTTTCTTTTGAAGATTTAGGATGGCCTTACAATTTTTAATAGCATAGGTGTCTATTTAAGGCCAAAGTGTAGATGAAATGGCAGACAATAATGGCTCCAAAATAGTCATGACTTTGGTTATGACGCTTAAGTAGTAGTGCCTCAAAATTATGAGAATATAGTCATGGCACATCAATTGGAACATATATTTGTCAATGTATAAACATACACTCATTGTACAAAAAATATTAGCTAAAGCAATTATGATCTAAAGGTTATACAATGCCAGTAGGGCCATTGTGCATGTAGCAACAACAAATAGATATATTAGTTCAAATTGAAGTGAACAATTCTGATGTGATTGTATTTTCTAAGAGTTTATTGTTTAGCATGATTGTTGCTAATTGTGATTTGAGCCCAATCTATTTCTATTATCTAAAATTAGGTTGTTTGTTTGTTATAGTGAGACCTCCAAAAATGTATGTCTCTATGTTGTATACTTAGTAGCATTGGAAAGCCCACAACAAGGGGTGCACGGACTTTGTTTCGTAGCATTTGGACATATGGTGTAAAAGTTATGGATTTTTGAATTATTTTTGGATTTTAAAAATAAAGAATTATTTTGACTTTTATTTTGGCTATGGCAACAACTGCACAAAGCACACTAGTTTTTACTATTTCAATACATTTTTCATATAGGAACAATACAATTTCTTTTATCTATATATACATATGAAAAACGGTTAGTTTATTTGCAGCCTTCCAAATTTACTATGGTCTTTATTCTGTTCTAGTGAAGCTTTTCATTATTCTACAATTGTCGCAAACTAACAAAGTTGACAACAATAGAAGACTACAATTCCACAACATTCTTTGATTTCTACTAGACTTGTTGCAATTTTAAGCATAATTTCTCTCATTTCTTCTATCTTCATTTTCAAATTAAGAAAACTTGGTATAGCATGTGTATTTTTTTGCCAAAGATGACAATTAGGGTTTAAAGTTTTCTTTCCTAAAATAGTTTCAATTTGTATTTCTTGTTTGTTGTAGTTTATCTTTTGTTTCCTATAAATCTGGGGGGCAATCAATTCTTGTAGATGGCATATTGGTTAAATGGATGTAGTTGAAATTCTTTTATTCTGGTCGAGTTTTATTACTATGAGGCAAAGATTTTAAATTCAATTTATAGTAGGATTTTCATTTTCATTTTTCTTGTGCTTTATTGTTTACTATTGAATTTCTTAAACTTGTGAGTTAACAATAATTGAAACTCTAGTGTTGTTAAAGAAGGGATGCTTTCATCATCATACCACCCATAATGATATTCAATGTTGCATTCGGCTCTTGTAATCAAAGATTGCAATGGAATAGAGAAATAAAAAGTCCTTAACCACAATGTAAGTTTGCTATTGTTATAGTATTTATTTGATTTTCCTAAGAAATTTGGAAATTTTGTCCTCCCTTGGAAAGTATGTTTTCAGCCGCATGTAATTGAACATTTAACATATTTTTTGAAGTGTAAAAAATAATTAATGAATACAACAAAGATGAGATATTTGTCTCTAGGTTCAATTATGGCAAAATCTTAATATTGATATCTTTTTTTAAATTTGTTGTTGGCAATTGAAGTTTACAATTTTTGATAGCTTATGCAAAACCATCATAATTGGATCTATAGGAAGGATTGTTTTATCATAAGAATTCTACTCATTCTAATATTTGATGTTGATTTTGTCTCACAATAACAAAGATTTTGAAGGAGTGGAAAAACAAGAATTTTTTTAGCTAGTTGTAGTATTGAAGACATGAATCTTGGGGGTGCACCGAGTATCCATTTGTCAGAGGCCGCACGGTTGTTGAAGCAAAGCAATGTAGGAATAAATAGTGTTCAAAACCAACAAGTGCCACCTCCTATGATGTTCATGCATCAAGCAGTTGCTATGCAACAATTTCAATTCCAACAAGCATTACTCATGCAACAGGTTTGATTCAAGTTTTATTACTTACTAGGAACTTTACAAAATCCCTTGAAGATTTATTGATGTAAAGGTTTTTAGTCATTTACAATTAGCTGTCAAACTCAATGCATGATGTACCTTTTTTTCTTTAAGATTGATGATCTTTAACTCATCTCCACCCTGGCCATTTATTTAATTCGTGAAAGTTTTAGATATTAAATTTTCCTTTAATAGATAATATTGAGTGGTCAAGGGCAGTTTAGATGTAGAGTTTTTACAAAAAAGACAAGCTTTTAGGAAATGTGATGTACATTAATATATAAATTAAAGTATCAAATATTAAAAACTTTTTTAAATATTCAAGATTTGTTTTGGATGCAACATCAATTTAGTTGATATTAGTTAATTTAATGTTATATATTTTGAAGCATTCTAATGATTTTCTATAATAATCTTTTTTGTGTGTTTCCAATTTTCTAAGAATTCAAGTAGTTGCATGTACATTGTAGGTTCTAAAACTTTGTGCTCTATACACCATTTTTTTTTGCCTCAATTTCTTCACAAAACCTTGAATTTTGATTGTTGATGTTATCTACAAATTAGGTGATGGCTACTCAACAAGCTGCAAAACGAGCAGCCACTGTAAAGTCTGCTCAAGAAATGGCAGCAACTCGAGCTGCAGAGATTAGTAAATTACTTAAAGGAATTGAATCAGACATTGAAGAAAAGAAAAAAAGTCCACAAAGGTAATGGCACAAGATAATCTTGTGAATCCTTTTTATGTTTCCATTGACAAGCGTTGTGTATATATGAGTTTATTGATTGATGACTAGATGGAATAAAAACTTCTCATTGTTCTTTCTTGAAATGTTGACATGGAGTGTACAAAACATCAACAAAGTATCACTTAAGACATGGGTTAAGACCTTTGGATTTTTTTTATAGAAAAAGTTTATTGTACAAATGTAATCTTTGAGATTAAAATTTGAAATTGAAAGTTTTCTTCATATAGTAGTTTTGTAGTTTGGAACTTTTTTCATAAGTAGCTACAAGTGTTTGTCTAAATCTTTGAATATTGTAGTTTGGTGTAGATACAATACAAAAAATTCTCTCTATTTGTGCTACATTAATTATATTTTATTATATAAATTCTAAAGATATGTTATAAAACAGGTTTATATCCCGAACACCCTCACGATCTCGTTCACGATCATTTTCAAGATCTAAGTCTCGATCTCCCTTTCACTATCGTAGAAATAGATCAACTTCAAGGTCTCCGATTCGGTATAGGCGTGATTCACGTCCATCTCCAATTTCAAGGGAATATTTTGGATACCGTGATCGAAGTAGACGAGGTTACTATAGAGGACGTAGGGAATATGGTTGGAATCCTTCATACCGACGTGATTGGGAACGAGAGAGGGATCATTGTTCCTTGTACTTGCATCGTAGCAGAAGTCGCAGTAGAAGTCAAGTTTCTCATAGGTCTCGTACACCTTCTCATTCTCCTCAATCTCGAAAGGAAAGAAATAGTATGCCTCTGAGGTTCCGTCATAAAGAACAAAGATTAGAACGTAGCTCTCAACATTTAAAATCTCTTGAAATGAAGCCCATTCCATCTTGTAGTCAAAGTCGGAGTTATTCTCGTAGTCGTAGTCGTAGTAAAAGTTTACACCATGAACATAGTAGCCAAAGTCCAAATCAAATGCTGAGAGATAAAAAAATTGATAGAGATCATAGTCAAGCAAAGAAATTGAGTCTTGTTCTAGGTGATAGAAAACAAAAGAACCCTTATACAAATGGCATCAAAGAGAAGATTTATTCTACTACCATTATTAATGAGAATGAAGGTATAGTAGAACATTGGAATTTTAGATCAAAAAGTAAAACAGAACAATCTATCTCTCCCACAAGGTCGCTTTCTGTTTCTCTCTCACCTTCAAAGAAAAAAGTAAGAAGAAAGTTGGAAAGAAAGTCCCAATCAAATGATTGGAAGAAAGCAATGGTGAGAAGTGTTCTTTTTCAAAGAATTGATGAAGTTATTGCTATGGATGAACCACCTCAAAATACCATGATACCATTTGTGAATGTTGAAGATAGAGAAGGCAATTCAAATGCCTTGGTGGAGCAACAAATTGACATTGAATGTGATGTCAAAATCATAGAAGGAGGATTTGTAGTACTAAATGAACAATGCGCTACAAAAGAATTTGATAAACCAAAATCATCCTTTAAAGATAATGATGGGGATGTTGAAAAGTTTGATCATGATTGGCAAGATGAAATAAAAGAAAATGAGCTAGAAAAGATCAAACATAAGGAATATAAACAAGACATGGATAAGAAGGAAGTCAAAGAAAAAAATCTTGATATTCCAATTGTAGTGCATGAAGATGTTAAAGATCATGTGATGACATTGCTTGAGCATCTTGATATGGAAACTACAAAGTTAAGAGTTGACTCCTCTATCACTTTTGAAGATCAAGGGAATGCAATTGCAAGTATTATGTCTAAAAGAAGCACACCAAATAATGATGCTATATTTGCAAAGCCTACTTCTTCAAATGAGACTCTCATAAATGGTTTATGCATCAAAGAAGAGATTCCAAATATGGTGTCTAATGGAAATAGAGAAGGTGGTGTGGAGATAGACCAAGAAATTGGAGATGTGACAAGTGAAAAAAATACAAAGTTTGATTATGTGATTGATAGGGAGGGAGATTTGGATCTTATCTTTGAAGGACCTATGTTACCACCAAACCTTGACGTAGAAATTAGTGAAGACCTCAAAGAAAATAATTGTGCTATTGAATTATGTTGCAAAAATATTATTGAAAAGACAAGGACTAAAGAATTATCAGTAATTGTAGAGGAGGAAGTTGTAATCTTCAAGAAGAAAGACAAATCAAGAAGCAAAGAAGTTGAGGATGTACATGGGTTGCGAAGAAGTAAAGACAAGCCAATGCTAAAGGATGATAATCAATTATATGAAAAGTCAAAATTGAAAGTGAAGTCTGAATTAAGGGAGAGAAGTAGGAATAAAAGATACAATGACAAGATTGAACATGAAAAGCAGAAGGAAAAACGTCGCAAGCACAAAAAAAGGCATTGGTATGCATGTATAGTTGAACATTTTGGTTTTGCAAGTATCATTCTTAGGGAAGCTTTACACTTCTAGAGAGGCTAGGCCAATTGTTGAATAAAAGGCCTCAAATCCTCAACTTGTGATTGGACAAAAGGTTGAAATTTATACAATCAACCTTAGGTGTAAAGCATTTATTATTCAAGGCATGAAATTGATGAGATTTGAGTTGCTTAAGATATTTGAAGAGATTTAAGGGAAAAAATAACTTTGTTTGCTTAAGAATTTGAAAAACTCTTTTTTATTTCTTACAAATGTTTTGAATTCTAGATGAGATTGTTTGTATAAGAGACAAAGGTTGCTATTATGTGAGCCAAGGAGCATGAATCCATGAGCCTAAAAGACTATACACCTATGTTATATTTTTCTATATTATAGAAACCTTCCATAATTACAATGCAATTATGTTATAAATGCCTATATTATAGGTGTCTATAATATAAGTACCTTCAATGGTTGTAGGATATCTACTTATACATATATTCACATGCTCTCAAGGCTCACATAAACTCACATACTAGCATCATTGTATATTAGACATGTAAGGCTTCCCTAACTTTGTAGACATTGTAAATGTAAAGGAAAAACGAGGAGATTGAAAAGGAAGAAAATGACAATGATGAAAATAAAGATGTTGATTTTATTAAGAATAAGGAAGAACATCATCGTCATTGTAACAAAAGACATGGAAGAAGCCGGAATCACAAAGAGGATAAGCATGAGAAGAAGAGACATAGGCATATGCATAGAAGGAAGTTGACCTCGGAGCCCCTAGATAAGGAATCATTAATAGTGGAAGTGGAAGGCAAAGACATGGATTAAACCATTGTTTGAGTATACCAAAATAATAGCCCCTAAACTACTAGGAACCAAGTTTCAAAGTATTTATTTACACTACTAGGAATCACAATGACTAGTGCAAGAAGGATGAGGTTATTTGGAGAAAGAGGGTGCTACATTAGTTTATTTTCCTTTAACGTATTGATTGGTGTGGTTTCTAAATTGACATATCTACACTATAACTGGTAATATCCATTTCCGGGTCGGGGGTGCTCATGCAGAGGTGTTGTTGGAGAGAGATGGAGCGTTGAAGATTATAGGTTCTAAAATACAAATTATTTTGAAATCTTAAATGTGGCAATGAGGGAGTTTTGAGGGGGGACAATGGTTCAATTTGGAAGGGTTTGTTAGGTTTGAACGTTCAAGCCTTGGCTGATAAATGATGCAGGTTCATATTATGAACATAAAAATGAATTAAAGTAAAGGTTCAATTTTTTCGCTTAGAACATATCTTATATCTTTAGATAGGTTCAACCTTTACTTTACTAACATTGGTACTAATATTGTTGTGGACACTTGCTTTGTGTTTTTGTTTAAATGAAGATTTCTTGTAGAATAGAATAGTTGCAATTAGATTTTTAAAGTCTATTCTTAAAGTCTTTTTTCACGGTGTTTGTTATTAAATTGAAGATGGTATTTTGTTGAAATCCCCTTAATTCTTGTGTTGAGACATATTTTTAGGTTATCACCTAGTGTTTGAAAAGGGTGATTAACATGGCATACTTATGCACCTAGTCTTAACTTGCTTTGTATGTGTGGTTGGAAACTGACTTGGAAGTGGGCAGATTGTTTGGAATATAACTTGTAAGCAAGTACGAGCACATCAAGTACCTATGGAAAATCACGAATGTGTGGTAAGTTGCTTCAAAAGCTATGGCTTCCCAATCCAAAGTTTGTAGGCAACTTTTGAGTCATTATCATTTGAAGTATGTATTCTTCTACACAACCAAGCGTTAGATTCTATCCTTTAGTCTATAGTTGCTACAGTAGTTTAACACTAGTATTGTACTCCATATATTAGACATCGAGGATTGGACAATTTTTACTTTACATGTCGTGTAGGTTGATTGAGAGCAATATTAGTTGGTAACTTCTATAAAAATGCTTCTATATACAAATTCCACAACCAATTCAATATAAAGCATTTGTTGCTTTATGTGTAATTTTTTTTGGCTTGATAGGCCTAAATTATTAATTGTTTTTTGTGTTTGCTTGAAAGTTTTGTATACTGAATATTATCTTAGAGTAGTATTTGATTCGTGTTGCCTAATAGATTTATAGGTCAAAGACTTTGATGAAGTTTAGAATCCATTCTATTGTAAAGGCTTGGAAGCCTTCCCTACTACAATTTTTTTTATTACTAGTTGAGACTAATCAAATTTGATATTAATATATGACATATATTAATATATGCTACAAATATATGTATGTATGTATTCCATCTTTTTAAGGTGGCTTGATCTTATATACATAAATTACAATCTTTTATTCTTTTTTCAAGATTTAAGGTGCATACATGTTGCATGTTTTTTTGTTTGTGTAGATGTCTAAAATTCTCTAAAAGTATTTCTTTTGCACCTTTTAAGTAATTATGACCTTTTATTCTTTTGTCAAGCTTTTAAGGTGTATGCATACATGTTTTTTGTTTGTGTAGATGTTGGAAATTCTCTTCATGTTCTTCTTTTGCACCTTTTCTCTTTGGAGCATAAACTTATTTATAGTTTTGGTACATATTGCTATCACAATAGTTGATTATTATGCCACTTTCCTTTTTGCACCTTTTCTCTTTGGGGCATAAGCTTATTCATAGTTTTGGTGCATATTGCTATCACAATAGTTGATTATTATGCCACTTGCTTTTCAAATCCTTTACATCTTCATGGAAAATCAAGTAATAGTTGTGAGCATAATAGTGGGAGTTGTAGTAGACTCCGTAGTACGACATATTTTTTAACCATTGTTTTATAATTTCCTTTGCATTAACATCATTGTCACACAATTCTAAGAGTGCTTTGTGTGAGGAGATGTTGTGTCAAAAAAAGAAGAGTAATTAATAGACTCTACATGATTTGCCATCAGGCCAAGAGGTCAACGGTTTACAAAAATGTGGCAACAACAATAGCAATTCTTCATCTTCAATGAGTGATCATATATTTCCTATAAAGTATTTGGAACACAATCATATAACTTATAAACGATTAATATGTTTCATTTTATGTTCCCTATATTTTGCTACCTTCTTGATCATACCCTTCATATCAACAAAGTTGAAGATGAACTCCAACTCCTTAAAGCCAACATGAATCTTGAGTCAGTTTGCTCAAAACCGTAGCGAAACGAGAAGAGAATTGTCAGCATGAAATTTACACATCCCTTAAGTCAGCTGAAAATTAAAGATTCCCAATGAATGAGACATTGATCCGAACTAAGTTAGGACTCACTTAAAGAATTCATTTGTTATGAAGAAAATTTTATAAACAGTCCAGAAGCAATAGCCCTAAAAAAAGTATTACACTTCCAGTGCTCACCTCACAAATTGTCTCCAGCAGATGAATGCTCTGTGAGTCACTGTTTAATGAGAGCGTACACAATACTTTCTATGGCCAAACTTGGGCATGTTATTAATAAGGCTCCCATCAATCACAAGTAGAAAAATAATAGCATCATTCTACAGAATCAATACTTTTAGCACAGACCTAATAATATTACAGTGAAGAATGGGCAAACTCTCTCCTGCCAATTCTTTTCCCTGGCTAGGCCAGAGAAAATTGGGAAACTTGTACTAATCTATTAATTAATGTAATCATTAATGCATGATCTTAGATTAATTAATATAATAAGTTTCCAACGGACAAGGACATATGAACTTGGAGAAATTGAACTTGATTCGACAAACAGTCAGGATTGAAACAGTTAAATTCTCTAACTTATCATCCGTCTGCAGGATTGATGGCTTTTAGAACTGCAGAAACAAGCTCCTCGTTACGGACGCTCACGCCTTCCTCAAGCTGCCAGACCAAATGCTCCAGTGTCACCAAACAAAAAATGAGGCCAATTCAGAGCAAATAACAACAAGAAAAGAAACAAAACAACTCTAAGTGATAGGATGGTCACCATGGAAATCATCCGTTTGGGTATTGTCTGAATCATTTATTTAAAAAAAAAAAAATCCAAGAGCAATCATTGAAGATCAAATTATTGTGCAAGACCTCCTCCTTTCACAAAAATTTCAAGGGTAAATATCTTTCACTTTTGTCCTACATTGAAGGATTCTCTCTCGTCCACCAAACAATGATACTCCCCGCTTTGAGAAGGTATTATGCTTTGCTAGATGCCTTGAGAGGGACTTTTAAGTTAATTCAAGGACTTTGGGGTGGCTGAGGAGCCACAGATATATATTAAGACCATTTCATTCATTGTAGAGGTTCTCTTTTCACGGATGCAAAAGGACCCCCTACCTCATTGATAAACAATATTATGTTTGTTTGAGTGTTATGAAAGGATTTTAGTGATCCTTGGATTATCTTTTGGAAACCATTGTTGAAAGAACTACAAACATTGTGACCCATTTTCCCATTAAAAGATCAATGGTCATCATACATTGACCACCAATTTAGCCAATTCATGTTTACACCCAACTTGCTAATTGCATGCCAACCAAGTATTGGAATGTCTTTGAATTAATTTGTAACAGCCAGGGGCCATGGCACTACAAGAGAAAGGGATGTTTTAAGTAGGGTTTTAAGTATAGTCCTAGACACAAGATATTAAATAATGACCTTTAAGTCAAATTTCAGCAAAAAATGACTGAAAAGACATGTGTTTAGGTCATTTTTTGCTGAAATTTGACTTATAGGTCATTACTTAATATCATGTGTCTAGGACTATACTTAAAACCTTGCTTAAAACACCCCTTTCTCTTGTAGTGTGGACATCCCTAACTTACAGTTTTACTAGTATCATTCATTTGCCTAAATGATGCAATTAATTTCTTTTAAATGGGGGTGGCCACCGGGGTGTACCTGAATAGTGACAAAATGGATGGAATTGTCTGCCACCGTCATGACATTGGATTGCAACACTTCCACTTTGCACTCCTCCAATGCATTCAGCACCCGTAAGACATGCCCCGGTCGCTGATTGCACACCACCTTCACCACTGCCTGATTCCCGAGCTGTTGGATATCCACCTCTGCCATTGCAGCTTCTTTCGCCTTCCCTGACTGTGTGACAATACCACCATTCGCCAATAGCATATGATGTTTACTTAGTCCCTCAACAAACATGAATTTTTTGTAGTATGGAAATTTAGAGCATGGAAACATTTAACCCCAAAGGACTCCAAAATCCATATTTTAGAGGATAAACAAAAGGGCTTCTAGGTAATAATAATTGGTTTAAATAGCTTCTCATTCATCCAAAGTAAGTAATATGTGAATCTTCAAAAGACAACCAACTTCCTTTATGATCAATTGATACATATATTCAAAGTTATAAGCAAAAATGTGCAGAAGTTTTAACAAAAGTTTTAGAAATGGATTTGTTCGGAAAAGAATTAATAACAAAAACATTAATTCTAGTGGAGTTGCATGTTGTACTGAATTATCATCATATATCTACGACTTAGCAAGAGATAATTCATCATATATCTATGACTTAGCAAGAGATCCTTTGATTGACAATCCTTCCTATACAAAGAAATGGAGTAGGTTGTATGATCCAAGGAAAAAACCCTAATGTTCATGTATTGATATCTATTTCTTGGGGAAAAAGAATTCACATTTTAAAACTTAAATTAGAAATGTACAAATCAATTAGGGGTTCCATAAAAGTTGATTATGAGGTTATAACACATATTTATTGAAACATTTATTAACCTTTTTCTTTAAAAGTATATTTGTTTAATCCAAGTGGACAAATATATTCAAATTTCATGAATAAAAATATTGTTGTTTACTTAATTGTCACATGAACAATCCTACAAGGCCCCCTAAAAACAACCCTAGACCCTATTGAATCTCATGCCTCAAGTTTTCTAAGATACTCAAAGATTGTCTTGATTAGGAATATTGGTTATTTTTATTAAATACATGTAGATTTAGTTCAAATTGATTACAAACCCAAGCACTCTAACATTCATATTCTAGATGACGAACATAGTACCTTAGAATGTTTCATCCAAATACCTTCTCATTCATCCAAAGTAATTCTTGAATCTTTAAAAGAAAGTCTTTCTTTATGACTAATTTGATGGAACTTGAAATAAATAATACATTCTTACAAAAATAGAAACAAGAATGTGTAAAAATCCATAAAAGGTATCATGCGTCAAAGGGTTAAATTGCTCATAATTATCAACATGAAGAAGTGCATCCCCTAAATTACCATACTTCTGGGATACTTCTAATGTGCTTAAGATTCTCAAATTCTTTGTTAATTTGAATATTTAGATGCATAGATTTGCAAAATAGTATAAGGTCTCGCATTCTTTTATTTCAATAGTTGGAGTCATAATCATTTGTATGAAAATCACTTCACATTTTGAAGGAATGAAGATGACTATCCAAAACCTCTTCTCATGGAGGAGTTGAGAATTTATTTTAAACCCTGATAAGAGTGATTTTAAAAATTTTGCATGTTCCACGTCTCATACTTCACCATTAAGGGCAAATCTGAGAAGAAAATCAAATGGAAATCAAGCATTATTCTAGAAGCAACCTCTCAGTGCTCCCAGCTTTCCTAGCCTTATTCTTTTCAATCCAAACCCCAGCTAGGTTGCAAAGAAATACATGCCTCATTCCCATATTTAAACTCCAGTCAGTTGCAAAGAAACGCACATTATTCCTTCAGTATCCAAAATCCAACTAAATTGCAAAGAAAAACATGCCTAATTCCTTTATCCATATTCCAGTTAGGTTGCAAAGAACACACATAATTCCTCCTGTATCCAAACTCCAGTCAGTCAGTGGCAAAGAAACACGCATAAGCTTAATCCCGATCCTTCAGTATCCAAACTCCAGCCAGTTGCAAGGAAACACACATCCAATATCCGAATTCCAGCTAAAATTGCAAAGAAACACACATAATTCTTTCAGTATCCAAATTCCAGTCAGTTGCAAGGAAACACAGTCATGCCTACTTCCTTTATCTAAACTCCAGTCAGTTGCAAGGAAACACAGTCATGTCTGCCTACTTCCTTTATCTAAACTCCAGTTAGTTGCAAAGAAACGCATGCCAAGTTATTCCTTAATCTAAACTCCAGTCAGTTGCAAGGAAACACAGTCATGGCTGCCTACTTCTTTTATCTAAACTCCAGTTAGTTGCAAAAAAACGCATGCCAAGTTATTCCTTAATCCAAACTCCAGTCCGTTGCAAAGAAACACAATCCATAGTATCCAAATTCCAATCACTTGCAACGAACCACATGCATGCCTCATCCCTTTTAATTACCAAAACTTACTCCAGTCAGTCGCAAACAAACGCAAGCCACATTCCTCAATCCAAACTGCAGACAGCTTTTCCTTGATTGCAACAACCACAATTGCTCGTTCACACCTTCACAGTTTCTCAGAAAATCAATCACCAAATTCCATGTACACAAACACAAAATATCGATCAAAGCAATTCCAAGCAATCTCACCATCTTCGATTCCGCCGTGATCTGGTCTGACGGCGAGCTCACCGCAGAACACTCCCCCACCGGCACCACGACCGGCGCATAATTCGTATTCATCGTCGTCGTCGTCTCCGAGCTCGTAGACCCCCCATCCTCACACCTCGCCTTCCTCTTCTTCACACCACTCACACTCCCCTTACACGCCTGCAACTGCTTCAACCTCTTCTCCAGCTCCAGCACATAATCAATCGTATCCCCGACAATGGAGGCTTTGTCCTTCTTCGTCGCCTTCGGAATCATCGCCCTCAACGCCGAGAACTTCTCATTCATCTCTTCCCTTCGTTGCCTCTCCGCCAGAATATGATTCTCCCTCTGGAACTGACTGCGATGCGGGCTCCGCTCAGTCGTGGCGTAAATCTCGCTGCAGAGTGCTCGATAGGCTAAGCTCGGGATGACACCTTCCGTGACGACGTCGTCGCTGTAGAAGCTCCCCGTGGTGGCACGCGAGGTTAGGGTTGCGGGAGGAGGGGTTAAGTTCCCGTACACCATGAAGTCGCGAAGGGCTTGAATCTGCGCGGTCGAGGATGCCGGCGCCACGGATGTCGTGTAAGGGGTGATGATGTCGACGGGTGGGAGTTGTGCCGGGGTGGCGTAGTTTGTTAAGGAGGAGAGCGTGTTCGTTTCGTTGTAGAGCTGCGGGACGGGGGTGAAGGGGGCGCCTCCCCAGGTGTAGGAGGCGGAGAGGAAGTCGCCGAGCTCGGGTTCCATCTTGAGAGGGGGGGCCAAGGGGGTGGAGAAGAGATGCGAGCGGGAAGTACTCCCGTGGTGGAGAAGCTCGTAGAAATCGTCAGGGATGGCGAGTAATGGTGACGAGGAAGAGGAAGACGACGCGGCGGGGAACGGCGCTTGTGCTATTCCACGCCGCTGCTGATCCATTCAGATTTCGGAAATCGAAGCGCGCTAACTCACTTCCACTTTCCCGAGTGCGGACGGATTCAATCGCAAACTCTTATAAATCGATCCCCACGCGCACCTCGCAACATTGAAGTCGCGGAATCGGTAGCCGATTGCATCCTTCTCGCATCTGCTGCGTCGGAAATGCCATATACTGTGTATCAATCTTTGAAAATCATCGAAACCTAACTTCCTTCAATTCTGTTTGCAAGAAGCAATTAAGCTATTCGTACTCCAGATCGAATCATGCGCACAGAATCTCCATCGCCATATATATATGAATTGCGATCGACTACAACCTTGTCTGATCAGCACGCAGAATTTCGTGACGAGAAACCTAATCAAGCTCGTCAGTAAAAACGTGTATCGAAACCAGCTTCAACTACTCGAAATCAAGAACCATGCATGCGCAAAGGAATCTCCATCGCCGATGAATCATGGCGGCTTCTTGCATGATCAGCACGCAGGGAAACCAAAGTTTGTGAATCGAAACGAAACCAGCATTGATGGAATACTTGCGAAGTGGTAGAATCCTACCAATTCATGCATTTCAAGGAGCTTTCTGATCGTTTGTTTGCATTGACATGTAAACTTGGAACTGAAGGGGAACGGAAGGGGAAGGGGAAGGGGAAGCGAAGGGAAGGGATGGGGGGTGACCTCACGTCTCATCAATAGCAACACAAAGCGCAACTAACTGCGCAGGACACTTGAAATCAGGGGGCTGTCCTGCAGCACCAACAAAATCCATGGATGATAAATTCGGGGTTTGAACTGACGGAGTGCTTCATCGCTGTTTCATCCAAATGGTGCCAAATTTCTATGCGAAGTTGAGGAGAGAAAAGAGCAGTCAATTAGGAGCCAGAAATCATGAAGAAGGTATGACACCCCTTTTCTTCTGTTTGAAGAACAAGAATGGAGAATTGTAAAACACCCTGAGACATGGAACATAGGATGAAGTCCTAGAATGTGGCTGCAGTGTGGAACGCAGGATGAAGGTGCAAGAGAATATACTTAAATGATGAAATCTTCTTCACATCCATTATTCACCTACGG
Organism: Rhytidiadelphus loreus; assembly: GCA_947034895.1. Classification (NCBI taxonomy): domain Eukaryota; kingdom Viridiplantae; phylum Streptophyta; class Bryopsida; order Hypnales; family Hylocomiaceae; genus Rhytidiadelphus; species Rhytidiadelphus loreus. The sequence goes on from OX344764.1 coordinate 24,951,171, forward strand.
AAGAGAATAATGGATGTGGAGAAGTTGTGACTGAAGAAGAATATTCTTGCAATGGAAAGCCAATCGGGAGCCGCAACATCCCCATTTTGTAAAGAATCAAAACACAGTGAAGAAGGTGTGACTACCCATAATGGAGAGGAAATATTTGATGATAAATATATTCTCCCATTCTTAGTAGTGAACACAATTGTTGAATTGCTACATGTTCTTCTGAGACTTGGTTCAGATGAGTGTCTAGAGAAAGCGTGAATACTAACCCTTGTGAAACAATCTTTCATCCTTCCAAAGTTCTTCCACATCATCATTTAGGCCGTTATATGTGCCATGGTTCAGTTCATCGGATGCGGCTTCAAATGTGCTAGATAAAGCAAGAGCGCTAACGGCCTTTCCACCAAAGAAGTTGGAAGCCCCCCCCATGCCACACAAGCTCCAAAACTTCTCCATCTTAGTTCCCCTTAATTGGCTACATTGATTGGTGACCTAAGGGTTTGGATAAGTGGACAAACCCTAGGCTTGAACACTTCTACCATTGTACTGCAAGGATGCTATTTCAGCCAATGACCTTTGAATTTTTTTGTTCAATCGCTCATCAAAACTAGGCGTTAGCATGTTCAATGGCTCTTCTTTGCATGAATCTACATAATTAGTTAGTTTTGAATGGATAATATAAGTTTCATCCATATTTTTCATGTTTCATCCAAGTATATTGATGTCATCACTCCAGCGAAGATTGCTTTCTGCACCGCCTAAATTAAAGGGAAAAAAAAACTGGTGGAGAGGAGAGTCGGTTTCAAGGGCCGACCTAAGGTGAGGTTCGTAATTCAATGGAGGGGAGGACAGGCCATGATGGTGAAGGAAGTTAGTTTTGTTGCCCGGAATGAAAGGATGTACAAGTACTGGCAGCTATATGTACCTGCACAGTACATGTAGCTGTGGATGAGCTTAAGTGACTTATTTTTGGGCTTTATAGTGCCAGATCGCACTAGAAAAAAAAATTGGCCAAAAAGTGACTAAAAATCATGAAGTTTTTCACCAAGAAACTTCAAATAAATAAATAAAATCATGGATAAAACTGCTAAATTGTGGATGTAAACATAATTATAAATATGTGATATGTGCTAACGTGATATTTTCTATGTGGATGAATGTTGAAATTTGAGGCACTGCTATAACATTTTATGTAGACACTTTGGCACTTTATAAAAAATGAAAAAAAAAAACACCTAGAGTACACATGTGAAGATAGAAAATAAAGGGGTGGTAGGATTGGTGTTTGTGTTAAGCTTATTGTATTGTACATGACGTGCCTCCAAATGCTTTATATAAGGTGAAAACACCCAAAACTATCAAAATCAACAATTCAACATAGTTGAAGGCACCTTTTCTAGAAGAATAAAATAAAATGATACATATATTTTTGTATTAGCATTTAAAAATCATGAATTTTCCAAAAACATATAATTTTTTGGTAAGACATGTAATTACTATGAATTTTCAAAGTGGAATTCTATAGGCCATTGCAATCATTACATAGATTGGTCCTAATATCAAAATCTAAAAACTCTCTCAATAGTCAACCAATTGTAGTTAAGTATGGGAAGGGTTTAATTTTACTTGGGGGGGTACTTTCAATAGAAGTCTACTTGACAAGAACGGGTACACAAATAGTTTGGGATGTTTTTACTTTGTGGAAGTGTTTGAGCATACAAAAACTCAGTAATTGATAATCATTTGGATCTAGGCACCACTTCAAAAGTTATTGATGATGTGTAAAGTGGATACCCCTCCAAACCCCTTTTTTTTGCTACTATGTCTGGTTACTATTACTAGACTAGTTAAATTTCCATATTTTCTTATTGGCAAGTGAAAGGAGTTTCCAATGCACAACACTTAGATATTGTATGCAAAAGTTATCGAGGTTCAAAATTTGGTTCTAAAACAATTTCTTCCACATGGGTACAGGATTGACTTTGGAGATGTACATAGAGTGAAGAAGGCAATTTAGGATTAGCGGCGCATTTGAGATTAGAATAGGAAAGGGATACGTCAACAAAATACATCCACATGTCTCTCTTGATACACTCTACAATTGCATATTTTGAAGATCCCTACCTACCTCATATTGAAGTATTGAGAAGATTATGTGAAGAAATGTACACATTGGATACATCAATCAAAAGACCATGTAACAATGTATCACAAATTGGCAGGCAGACCATTTTGCCAGGCCCCCCTCTCTCAAAAAAATCACTGGCCGTTGATTTTTTTGGGAAAAAAAATGCTTCCCCTCCCAAATGCCGTCCATCCCTCAAAAAATCACAAGTCATTGATCTATATGAGATTTAATTTGAGCTGTCCAAATATGAATCCAGAATACAATAACAAATATAGATACAAATATAATACCAAATCATGTATAAATATGGGTATGAATACAATACAAATATTATACAAATACGGGAGTGGATATGGGATTTATTGCATATCAAATGGGACCCCACCCCCACTTGAAAATTACAAAGGGTGGGAGGGGGGGTATAATATAATTTAATTGAAATTTTTTTGTGAGCTTATTGGGGGATGAAAAAAATTCAATTCTCTCACCATTTAATTTTTTTTTTAAATCAATTTAATTTTTTGAGCTCATTGTGACAGTTTGTAACTATCTAGTGTTAGTGAGAATGTATTAGTTAAAGGCCTGGCATTTGGTCCATATAAAAAATGCAGTGTTATTAGAGAAATGATGTGTATTTGCATTGTACATACATCATATTAGCATGCATGTATTGTATTGTAGGGAAAATGTGTGCATGACAAATCACAAGAATGTTCATCATATTCTAGGTTTTCATGATGATCTTTCTTTAGAATGAAAACATGACATATTTTGTAATAGGAGTTGTGACAAGGGTCATGACACCTCATACTTAATATAATAGAATAGATGTGTAAGTTTAGGCAAGGTTTACATCCAAGAAGACATTAGATGATTTTCTCCTCCTTTAGAGGGCTTCAAGTTCCTAATCTAGGAGCCTAGCCGAAACTGCAGTTCAGAAGCTGCGCTAATGATGTAGTCGATTGCTACGTCAATTTCCAAAAAGAAAAAAGAAAATTAACTTTGTTTTTCATTTTAAGAATTAAATTATTATTTTTTAAATTCTGACATCGGTGTTCGATAAGCCTTGGGGGGATGGAGTTGGGAATAGGCTTGAAATGGCCCTCTAGCCCCCCAAATCTCATCTAATGGTTCGATTTTCCAATTTTTTTCAATGGAAATTACTCAAATGATACGGTAACTACACCTAATTTCGACCACATTCTAAAACCCACACACTTTAAATTCTTGCCTAAAATGTACTCCCACTATTTATGGTCGGTTTAAAAAAAAAACTATTTTCATTACCGCTTTGAAAATTCATAGTTCATTCATACGGTGTCCAAAAACTGCATTCTAAGAGAATATGAAATCCCCTTTTGACTACCAACAAGCCTCTCAAAATATTTTTTTTCTATATAATAATGGGAACCATGTTGAATTGCTTTCAATTTGTGGGATTTTAGGTGTAGTTACACCTTACGCAATCAATCAATGCCATTGGGGGAGATCTTCAAAACCATCATGTGTATTTCTGAAACAGAAAATAGGACTCTCTTATGGGAGCACTCATTCAAGAGACTGTTGTCAAACTGAACCAGCTGTCATGATGCTCAAGTTGCCGGTGAGGGCGGTGACTTGGGGGCCAAGATCGTATAAGTTAATACAAATTTTCAAACAATACCGGTTCGTTTGTTCATTCATTTGTAAGCAGGAGTACGTTAGTACTATCTTGTTGCAGAAAGGACTCCTTCTCCCATCATTTGCGAGAGGTGTTAGAGAGATTTTTCAAGGCCTGGTTTTCAGAGGCCTTAGTTTGAGGTCACCATGTGACTTTCACAACAAATTGTGGTCGGTAATGGGAAAAACTCATTTGCAATTTGGAAACATTGGAAAGAAAACCTGGTAAAAAAAGTCTGTTAAAGAAATTACAATTTGGAAACATTGGAAAGAAAACCTGGTAAAAAAAGTTTGTTAAAGAAATTTCTATTTTGAGTAAAAAAATAGAGGAAGAATTGGACACTCGGTACTTGAAAAAAAACTACTTAAAAAGGAAAATAGCTAGTAAAACTCAAAAAAATATCCCAAATACTGAATCAAACATCTATGTCTTTTGCATATTTTTTTCTGGAGTTTATTGTTATTATGGACAATAAGTAAGGTAGCACTCTAAGGTAGTCTGCTCTTAAAGCGACTGTGCTCTAAAAGCAATTGTGGCATATAGCTACGTTTTGCTAACTTCAATGTACCAACAATGTGCATTGAAGGAAGTGGCCAATGGCTTTTAGTGACTACTCCGTTTCAACTTCAAAAATTTATAATTGGTTCCACAAAGGTCCCCAAAATATGAAACAACTTGGGTTAGATGCCAATTCCATTTTTCTTCGTAGGAAAATTTACTGAACATTGTTTCAAGGAGTTTAGATTCCTTGAAAAGGCAATCAACTCCTGAATGGTCGTATTAACCCCTAAGCGTCGAGACTCATCTCCAAAATTGACAATTTCGGAAAAGTCATCATAAAGTACTATTTGGAAGAATATTTTGGAATTGAGATACAAAGAGAAGTTGTAGAATTTTAGTTTTAGATTCTATCCATATGGTTAAATTCACCAATGCTATCATTGATATTTTTCTATAAATTTTGAAAGGGAAATTTCAAAATTCCTTCAAAATTCAATTACAAGCAAAATATTATCATTTTTGAAGTAAATTTTGTTGGAAAGGATTTGAAATGAGGTTCTCTTGACATGGAATTTTTTTGAAATTTCTGTGACCTTTGAGTCTACAACCTCATTTTTGCAATTCCAAGTTTGAACTAAAGTCAATGCAAGTCAACCACTTCACATACTTCCACATTTGTAATTTTAGGAAAAAATATATGTGCTCTAATAACACCAAATCCAACCCTTGAATAGGACCACAACTTCATAAAGTATCTCTAAAAATTAGGATGACTTCCATCCAAGCTGTAATGAGAAAGAAGTCTAATTTTGAATCTGTACATTGTCCAGAAATTGGACATTGGAGTGCTTCAAGGTTAAGAGCATACTACCTTAGTTTCATTGCAAGTTGGTATGGTAGCAGTGCAGCATTAGTCTGGTGTATGATGACAATTCCATTATGATATGAATAAGTTATGACCTCCATCCCTGCCTTTGTAACATGCAGCTCTTCTGAGCTTGTGTGCATATTATTTATTGTACAAAAATGGTAGCCTTCCAATTCATTTAGAATGATGGGTAACTTAACTTGCTCATAAGGTACGCTACCCCATTAACCCCTAAATGACAGACCCGACAGACCCATGACCATTGATTTCAAGACTCGTTGCCCACCATTCTTCATATTGCAAATTTTTTAATTTTTTTTTGTAGAAATTGATTTTTATGAGAATTTTTGAAAAAATAGTGAAAAAAATCACATCGAATAGAAAATGACTTCGAAAAATTTCAAATTTTCATCGTGTGTGTATATTACAATGACAAACATCATAGTGAAACTCAATTTCCGTTTCATTCTATATTTAGAGTTTAGTAGACATTAAAAACACATTCAAAGTTCAAATTGCAATAAAAATTTGAATTTAAAGATTTTTCTTTCAAAATTCAAATTGGAGTAGGAATTAGAGCAAATGACCTTCATTTTGTTAGTTTGGTTCAAACTCAAAAAATATCAATTTTGTGGAGAAATTTCAGATTTAGAGCAAGGAGCAACAACTTCACAAAATACACTAAAATAGCATATTTTGTGATCCATTTTTTTTTTACTAAACTCTCAATTACGTGGAGGCAAACACTAGAAAGACTACAAAATCAATTGGATACCCATTGCAACTCAACATGAAAGGTCAACAAAGAAAAAAATGAAAAAGGTGCTTCCAATTTCTTTCCATCCCATTGAACTGCCATTGAAGTGGCACAGAATGGCACCTCCTACGTTCAGGGGTTAAGGTAGGTGGCTCTAAAAATGACACTTTAAGGGCTTTGGTGCTTTTTGATGGATTTCAGATGCGTGAAAATATTCTCCCTTATTTTTCACTTAAAGAAGAATTGATGCGGAATCTAACTCAAGTGGTTTCATATTTTTGGGAGCTTTTATGAATTAGTTTTGGGTTTTCAACGAATTCTTCTACCATAGGGACCTATTTGTGACTTCTAGCCCTTGCAAAACCCACTCTTAAATGGTCTGAAAAAAGATATGGCTTTACCAAAAACAAGCATTGAGGCATGCAAAAAGTAATAGGTAAGGTTCTTAAATGTGACCTTTACTAAAACTTGAATGGAAGCTTGAGTTAATTATTATTTCAAATTTTTTAGCATATGTAGGAAGGTAGTTGGATAGCCAATTTTCATTTTGAAAAAAATTAATGAATGCCTATCCACTTAATTAAAAATGGACCTATAGTGGCTCTTAAATCAACCTTTAAAAAAGTATGAACCAACTCTTCCTCTTCTTTGACATAATCAATAGTCCATCTTGTATCCATTTTTGAGCCACCTAGAGGACGGTTTGAAGAAGAAGGTTGGTTTTAGAGCACACTACCATACAAGCAAGCCCATTGTGGAAAATATTGTAATGGAGGTGTGTATTTCAGAACTTGAATGAACACTACAATCACAATTTTGCCTAAAATAGGCTTGCTCCTATTTTGCCTACAATAGGCTTGCTCCTATTTTGCCTGTAATGGTGTAGTTTACCTTAACTCAAGGTCTCAATTCATGATGCATAAAGGTTTTGTTAAAAGCATTTGTTTATTTATTTTAAAACCACTCAATGACTTAAATTTTTGAACTTCGTGAATTTGCTTGAGCTATGTAAAGGTAACTACACCTAAAATTGCACAAATAAGCAATTTAACATGGTTTCCAGTATTGTATTTAATTTTTTTTGTGAGGTCTTGTTGGTAGTCAAGAAGGGATTCTTCATTCTCTTAGAATGCATTTTTTGGACATTGTATGAATAAACTACAAATTTTTTAAATGTTGGTCAAAATAGGTGTTTCTAAAACCAACCATAAACTCTTTTGATAGTGGAAGTACATTTTAGGGCAAGAATTTGTATTGGTTGATTTTAGAAAGCAATCAAAATTAGATGTAGTTACCTTAATTGCAACTCAGGGAACATTGATATTCCATGTTGTCACCAGGGTTGTCATACCGGAAGGGTCGGAGTGATCGGACGGTCTGGACGCTCCGGACACCTTTCATTTTTGAAATTTTCCAACACTGAAATCAGGGTGCGGACGTTTCCGTCACGGCGGGGACGTCTTGGACAGGGCGGGTACGCATCAGTTCAATCCGAATTTATGTAGAATTTTTGTACTTCATTTACGAATTCTTGCTTTCATAGGGTAAAAAACATTTCCAGTATCTTTTTATAGGCAAATCCTTTGAACTTCAAATTTGACCCACATGTTATCAACATAGACATGATCTCATGCCAAAAAATTCATGGCCGAATTTTGATTTCTCAATTTCTGGGAGTTGGTACTTGGTAGCATTGAAATTGTTTCTCTGAACCACACAAGTACACATGTTGGTACATTGTGAATATCTTTTTATGTGTAAATCTTCTGGCCTTGAAATTTAGCACACATGTTATTAGCAAAGGGATCATTTTGTGAAAAGAATTTCATGTTTAAATAACAAATTTTCAGCCCTTCGGAAGGCATCAAAGATGATAGTAGTGAATGTTTTTTTCTACGTGAATGCAAGGATAGTAATAAATTTAGTACACCTTACTTACAACATTCAAACTATACAATATAACTACACTCATGAATGTCATCTTCATGCATGGCAAATGTGATAATTCTACAAACACAATTGGAAACTTTTTTATTTTAGATAACCAAAAACATTTTTATATTTCAAGCGTTGTTCAGTACAATAACAAGTTCACAACACAATGAATATACTGCTCTCAAGATACACCTCCTCTTCTACTGGTTATCTAAGATTCTCCTTCTTCTTCTTGTAGATCTTCATTACTTCATGTTTCAATTAGTGCAACTGTCTTGAACTCATGATGAATGAAGGTCTACAGAACACAGATGCTGTCAGGTGCCCCTCAATTGTTGAAACGACTTGATCTGCGAACTTCTTGTGTACCCGGATCTGGTAATGCAACATCTCGAATGACCACATCATCATCTATTGGTGCCTCATCACAATCAGGGTTGTCTTCATCATCACCAACTTCACTAGTTCCACGTTCATCTTCTCCATCGTCACCGTCTGTGGTCCACTGGTTTTTCACTTCCGAGTTCTCATTTCGAAGCTCCACAGCTGTTTGACCATGCCTACGACTACGTTTAAACCTCTTGTGCCGTTGAGCTCTAGGGTCCTCCGCGTCAGAATTTATAATGGGGCCTCCTTGTACTCGAGGAACGACATACGCTGGAGTGGACAAAGTTGGTCCTGGGACATACGTATTCAAAAATGGCTCTATCACCACGTTCAGGTCTCGGACCCCAATTCCTAGAAGAGGGCGTTTAGGAGGCCTCGATGACGACGCTTTGTTATTGTTTCGTCCACCTCTAATATCACGGCCTCCAATTGTTGCACGACCTCTTGCTCTTCCACGGACGAAACTCCTTCCACGTCCTTGTTGATATTCACCCATAGTGTGGTGAATTGCGGGTTGAAAGGCGGTACGGTGTCTACCACCCGTTGTAACATTTGAAATGCTTTGAGGCGTCATTGCAACATTTCCCACTGAGCCTAGCACTTCTTCGGAAGGTCGACAAGGAGCACTTGAAGTTGCGGGAGATGAAGGGTTAGAAATAATAGTATGCACTGCAACTGGTGGTGGTATATGGGCTTCGTCTTCAAGCGGGTCAGTAAACGCAAAAACATCATTGTGATCTAAATGTTCAGGGTCAAAACGCGTTCTTCCCACTGCATTAACCTCCACAACATGTCTTGTGATCGGTCGTGCCATCCTTGTATTTCCAATGTTCTGGCCATGGCGTCCTCCAACAACTCTGTTGCTATCGCGGCCCCCCACTCTCTGGGCCCCCTATTGCCATCACGATCGCAAACGGACCCTTCAGTATTTTGAGTTGCATTGTTCCTCAGATTCTCACTGCCATTTCCATTTCCCCCTTCGTTTTCCAAAGGGAGGTTGTCGTCATTGTTCGAGATAACATTATCATCATCGGCGTCCACTGCGGCCGGGTGATCACTCTCGGAAGACGATGACAAAGGTTGCACTTCAGAAACAACTACATTTTCATCGCCAATGGGTGTAGGACTTCGGCGAGGATCGGCTCCCCAAGGGCCCCAGCGACCAAGGAGGACTTCCTCTTCCACTTCATGACCATCTCCGTAGTAATTTCTAGCTTCTGCAAGGTGATCAGCCCCCCCTGCCCTCCACAACTCTGGATTTGGTCGGTATTCTCGGGGTGCTCGGTTAGCTTCCACATCAGCCTCTTCCTCTTCCTCAGCTACCATCGCGTCAAATTCACGATTGCGTTCAGCCACTAGAACGGGGCCAAGGGCATCTAGATCAGAATCCTCCGAGAAGATATCAGCATCATACCAACGAACAGGATCGGCCCCTGGTCTTTGCTGAAGTACACAGCTATTGGTATAAATATATACCAATGACTCAACCTTCTCAGGGGCTAACCGATTCCGGACCTTGTTGTAGACGAAGGAATACATACTCCAATTCCTTTCGCATGAACATGCTGAACATGTCAATGACAAGATACGAACGGCAATCTTAGATAGTGCTCGATCTCCAACCCTGTGCCACCATTGGTGAGGAAGCATCTGTGTCGCTCGGATGTCAGGTGTCTCTGCTGCACTATATGGCCCCGTGCCCTCTTCGAATTCTATTAATTCCGCCAACACGTTGTTAAACTCCACACCCACTACATTTTCCATTTTGCGGATGACTCGATACAATGCACGGAGTGCAACTCCATCAACCCTAAGTGCCACATTATCCAAGAGATACGGATTTAGAAGGGCCCCAGCATAGTGAACATCCGTGAACACCATGTCCCACCTGGATGTGAAAGACTCCTCCATGGTGGTGGCTATGTCATCTCGTAGGTTGAAGGGTGGCCCTCTTAAAGAAAATACATGGGCTCTCAAATTGTGCATTACGAGCCACGCCCGACCCATAGTTGGTTCTCGGCCATCAAATATGCGCAATGCCTTCAACACGTTTTCAGTCATGTGCACATAATTTGTACATCGTTGCCAGAAGCCCACGTCTTTGATAGTTGACACCACATTACGTGAAGTTGTAGCTGCTTGCTCCGCATTTCGTCTGTCTTGCAGACCATCAAAGTAATTTTGAATGCGCGCACGGTCTTTTAACCGCAGCAGTACTCCTCGAAGTTTCTCCAATCGGTGCAACATGAGAAAATTACAAGCAAAGCGGGTTTCGCAGGGCACTACTAACTGAAGGGTTGGACTCAACTCCCGAAATTCCGACATGGTCGCGTGATGGTTCCGAATGTACTGGCACAATCTTCTTGCCCTCTGAATTAAATCTTTGAATTCTGGTACTTTGGTCCAATCTTCCAACATGAGATCCAAAGCATGTGCCATGCACCCCTGCTTGAAAATGTGTGGATACGTGCGAACGATATCATTCAATGCTCCAAACATATTTGCTGCATTATCCGTACAAACCTGTGTCACGTACTTTGAACCTACTTTCTCAATGAATACCTTCATCTGGTCCACTATGTAGCGCATGGACTTCTTTTGCCCGGTGGTGTCAATGGCCCTCAAAAATACATCACCGGTAGGGCACGACATCATTACATTCATTAGAGGCCTCCGGTTCACGTCATCCCAGCCATCAGTGCATATTGTCACCCCATAATGTTTCACTGCAAAACCAACTTTGGTTTCAATTTGCTTCTCGATCTGCAACCTCTTCGGTTCAATCAATTTCGTCCTGAACTGATGGTAAGAAGGTGGACTGTATTCAAACCTTGCCATTGAGGTTGCCCTCTGTGAGCCCTCAAGTTGGCACTTGGAACTCTGAACTTATTTTTCGCGATTTTTAGTTAATTTTTAAGTGAAAAATAGGAAAAAACATATAAAAATACAATTATTGTGGGTTTTGGTAGAAGTCCCTACCAAAGAGGTGTGTAATGGCCTTAAATGCGTGAAACACGTAAGACGTTATATTTTCACTAATTTTAGGTCTTATTAGTAGAATTAAGTAGTTAAGTCAGCAATTCCGAGCGATGTGAGAATTTGAGAGTTAACAAATCCTAGTGTCTTGTTCATGTAATACAACACCTAAAGTATACATGTAACAAATTGGTTAAAAGTTAGAGTCTAGTCCGAGTCAGTCCAAATCCTACTCGAAAGAGTTAGATTTATTATTTGCAGGTAATTTTGAGAAATACAGTCATTCACAGATCAAGATGGAGGAAATGATGATTGGAACATACAGAGAGGTGCTTTTCTAAATCAAAGCATGCTAGGAGGTCAAATAGAAGCCCGATCATCCAAAATTCCCCCGATATCAAGAATAATTTTCCCCCCGTGTGAAAATTATTAAAGAATTGCTAAAAATAGCATTTTTATTGGAGATTGGTTTTGCCCTTAGTTTATGGACATCTTGTAGAAGATTGCCCAAAAGTTTCGGGATTTTACAAAACTCCACGTTGACTCCATGGGAAGTCAACCGCTTAAAACTGCATTCGTAAATTCCTAGAAATTACCAATGTTGCGGTAAAATCTCACTAAAAATTAGGATAGTGTTTTGTGTGCCAATAAAGAGCCCTGTAAAGTTTGAAGACATTCCGACATTCCCAAGTACCAGAATTAGGACCGACAGCGAATTTTACAAGAATTTACAACTTAGCGGCGGGTTGACCGGTGAACCAGGAGCTAGCGGTGTCCGAACGGAGCGTTTCAAGGGTCAATTCTTACTCCCACGAATATTCTAAACCACCCAGGACCGACAGTTTCATCAAAAGATGCAAACTCCAAAAGTTAGCTTTTTAACTTTTGTTCTGAGTTACCGTGACTCAAATTTGCGCTTTAAAACGGCTGGAGAGGTAGAGGTAAGGGGTCCCTTGTGCTAATTGGGGTCTTCTGAACGCGATGGCGCAATTTGTTTTCAGTTTCAAGTTGTCCCTCAAAAGATAGAGAGGGTCAACCCTTAGTTTGACTTTTAAAAGGTAATTTTGGATTAATCTGGGTTGATTTTGCAAATATCTCTTGTAAAATCGAAGATTGGATTTGCCCAAGATACTTGTCTTGAGTAAGAAGCCATCTTTTGGACTAAAGAAAGCCAATTTAGAACTAACCCTAGATTAAAATGCAAAATATCTTGGTTAATTAGGTGGGTTTTCAAAATATCTTTGGAAAAATCAAATATTTGATTTGGGAAAAGATTCTAAGGCCATTTAGGGCCTAGAAGGAACTCGCTTGAGAACCTTCCTTCCCATTAAACAAAGATTATTTAGAAAATACGTTTAGGTAGTTTAGCAAAATATCTAGATTGAAAGTAAAGATAATTTTACGGACAACTTACCGGGGGGGGCCGGGAGCGAGTATATAAGGCCCTTCCTCGAGGTTGTTCGTGGCCCTCATTCTTTGTTTCATTCTTGTTGTTGCTCTTGTCGTGCTACCGACACTTGTCGGAGCACTTTTTAAGCCAAATTTTGGCTATTTTATTCTATTTTCTTGTTCTCTCTTGTACTTTGAAGGTCCGGAGGGCCCCTTCGAAGCTTTCTTTTCTTTTCTTGTTTGAATTTGGAGGCTTTAAGCCCCAAAACTTTGCTTTTCAAGAGTTTAGGTGGAGGAAATCCCCTAACTCTAGTGTTGTTTGTGTTAACTAACTTATTTCTTGAATTTGGAGGCTTCAAGCCTCAAAACTTTGACCTTTTGGGAGTTGAGGGAGTAGTTCCCAAACTCTACTTTGATTTTGTTGTTCTTTTGATACTAACCAACTATTTGTGCGAATTGATACTAGTCTGTGAACTTAAAACTTTAAAGCGGCAAGGCTAGACCTTGCCAAAAGGTTTTGAGCATCACCCCGTGCCAAAACTCGTTGTATAACGGGTGTTTGGTTTGAATGATTGTTAATGTTCGGTTAAACACTGTCATGTGTACCTCCTTTAGTGATTAAACTTAAAACTTTGTTTGGAATTTTGAAAATTAGTATTTAATGTTTGGTTAAACACTGTCATGTGTACCTCCTTTAAGAATTAAGTTTTCAAAATATTAGTTTGGACTGTGGATACTGTTAAAATCTTGGGGTTGCTCCCGCATGGCGGAGCTTTGACTTTGAAACCTGGAAACAAGTACTTGAAACTTTGATTTAACCATTAATTCCTGGGGTTGCTCCCATATGGCGGAGCTTTGACTTTGAAACCTGGAAATGGGTACTTGAAACTTTGATTTAACCATTAATTCCTGGGGTTGCTCCCGCACGGTGGAGCTTTGACTTTGAAGGTTAAAATTCACTTTTAAATTGACCATCTAATCGTGAATTTAACCACATGACGAAGCTTTGAACCAAAGGAATCAACAGAATAAGGTTCTTTTGAAACTTATTTAAGATCGAGAAACCCTTGAATTATTTCTCTTTTGCTTGTGTAAGTTGTGAAGGTATTTGGCTTTCCAATTTAATGGTTTTTTTTTGTTAGTGTCTTTTTATTTATTTGGAAGCTTTTGTTTTATTGAATTTAGTTAACATAATTCTTGTCCAAAAGAATTATTTGTTTTCATTGTTGCTTTCTTTTCTTTTTGGGTTAATTATTATTAAGGTGGGTTTGATCTTTTTAATAACAAAATTCAGACTGTAAGAAGAATTCAGCCAAGGTCGGAACTGCCAGATCAAGGGAACAACAAGGAGACCAGTCGGAAGCCCTGCGAGGGGAGCAGCCGGGGAAATAGTGGCAGCGCTGTGAGAAGCCTGACCGGCCAGCTAACGAACTTGACAGACCTTTTGGGATTCACAGACCAACTCGGAGCTCTTTCCTTAAGGTCAGATGCGTCAAGCATTGCATAATTAAAACAAGGACATCAAGGTTCTAAAGGAAAAATTCATAACTAGGCATAGGCGGTTGTTGCCACGCTCAAACCTTTTAATTCTTCTCTTAAAAATTGAACACCAAAAATTGGACTAATCCTCTCGATATCTCAATTGCTCTCAAATGCCATAGCTACAAGTTCAACTAACAACAACAACAATACAACAACAATTTGGAAGGAGAAGAATAAGAAGGAAGAATTCGACACGTGAAGGAATTAGAAGACTAAAAAATTATTAAGGTAAGAATCTAACTATTCATCAATTAATTGTTTTGGTATTGTTTATTTGGTTTATTCCTTCTACTATTCATTGATAGATTTGTTTTAGATTATTTAAGATTATTTTATTAGAATACTATTCATTCGGTTGGTTTTAGTTATTAATTAGGATTCCAAAGCCAAATTAGTTGTTTGTTTGTAGTTAGGGGGACTTGTTTTATTAGGCCTAATAAGCCAAAACAATAAAAACAAACAACAACTAATATCTTGGAATATTTAATAAAATAACTATTTAAAATTTGGCAATCGAATAAAACTACTATTCATTGAAAACTTGGGAAAATTGAATTAAATTTATCATTTAATTTATTTTCCTAAAATCAAAGGATTAGTTTTAAATTGCCAAAACTAACAAACTTGGACTTTTTAGATAGGTTTAGAAACAATAATACTAAGATTTCTTTCAAATTCATGAAAGACAATGGAGAATTTTGAGGAGATGATTATGATGGTGTTTTGCGATGATGGAACGATCGACATTCTTGACACCGAGGTATGATTTCAAAATTTATCTTTTGTCTTTTCTTTTGCTTTCATTCTCTAAAAATTTAGATTAGAAAATTAAAACTAACAAAATTAACCATTAAGAATCCAATAGCTAGTAGAATTTAAATTGTTAGAAAACCTTTGAAAATTTAACTAAAATCGTAAAGGTAATAATTAGATTAACTTTGAATTAATTTGGAAAACGAAATAGTAATCTCATCCAAAAGAATCTCAAAAGGAATCTAATTTAATTTAGGAACTTAGGGAATATTAAAATAATTAGGGGAAGTCAAAACCTAATTTATCTATTTATTCTCTTGAAAATTATTAAAGGAACGAATTCCATCCAACCAAGGGGAATTTTCATCCATTTAAAAGTTTTCACCTAAAAGTCCTAAATTCTTACTTTTTGTCTTAACAAGAAGTTAATTAATCACTTTACTCATAAAAACCATAAAACCCTAAAAAATCACTAAATTTAGACTAATAACTTAAAAGTAGGATTAATTAAAGAACAATTAGGAATATTCTCAAAGCATGACTGGGGAATCTTTTGAAACCATAATCTTTTAGAGAATCTTTTGAAGATTCCAAATCCACCTTTTACTTTCAAAATTACTTTAATTTGGGAGGACAAAAGTGTGGATGAAGATTTGACCTAAATTTGGATGAAATTCCTAAAATAGGTCAAAATTAGGTTTTCTCTAAAAATTCCATTAGATAACTTAATTAACCTTTCAACCCTGAAATTTAGATTTATTTCACATTAATTTGCTATTTTTAGTTGATGGATGAAGTTTTTAGGATAGAATTAGGGACGAATTTCATCCACACATAACTTTCATTAGGAATATCAGAATCCAACTTGCTTTACCATTTTGGAAAGGGCAAATTGTATTCTTTGATTTAGTTTAGGTAGAATTTTAGTTTAGCTAGAAGTTTAAATCACTATTAACTAATCCTTAACAACCTTTATTTCTTAACTATTAGAGTGTTTTGAAGTACTTAAATTAGGTAAAAATCAACATAACAAAGTGTCCATTGCTTGGAAGGCCAAAGAACACTAAGTTTACATTTCACCTTTACAATTTGCTAACTTATGCCGCTAGAACCTGTGTGCAACTTTCTGACTTAAGGGTGGAGTTAGAAACACTCACACCCTCACTGCCTCAATAAAGGCTGGATTTCTTGCCACATTAAATGGCACGTTCGCCTCGTAAAAAAATGATGCCCACTTGTCATCCAACTCCTTCCTCTTCGCAACATTAAAAGCATCCTTCATACGTTGCTGAAGTAATGACCCACATCTTGTGGAATTTGATGCAACGAGACTTTGGGACCTCTGTATTGCATCATTCCCTTCAGGGAGAGTAACCCCTTCAGCTTGGGCGTCACCTGAACCCCCTCCCGTCACTTCGTTTTGAAAGGATTGGCTTGAACTTGCAACTGGAGTTGCTCTTGATGGACCAGTGGGAATTGATTCTCCTTCATACATGTCCTCGGGGCTCAATCGTTGAGGAACAAAATTTGCACAATTTGCAAATCGGTGGCGCATGGCTCGCGTTGCATTACGACAAATTGACCTCTCGGACTTCGCACCATATCCAAAGTGAGCAAAAGCGCGCTCGCGTTTATAGCTTAATGTTGCATTGCAAAATACACAACTCACTTTCCCCCCGTTCTCAGAGAAATTATACCACGGTTCCCATTCTTTTGTTTGCTTTCGTTGACTTCCCATTGCGTTCACGACGAATCCAAACGTTTTCTTGGAGGAGGTAGAACTGTAGAAGAGGCTATTACACCAAATGAAAAGGACAAAATAGTAGTTAGCGCCAATCAACTGCTTGAACTGACTTTTACATCACCTCAACAGCTAACTAGGGCCATTTGTCACCCAAGTAGACTCCCAAGGAGCTCAAAGTGAATTGAAGTCCAAGATGATGAGGCCAAGATGACAAATGTAAAGAAGTCAATCCGACAAGCTTGGCTTTATAGCCTGGGAGTGTAGGGGCGCGGACCTCTTCTGCAGGGGCAGGGACGTCAGGGGCGCGGACGTCACACAATTCCGACGCATCCACGCCCCTGCGCGACGCGTCCACGCCCCGAGCGATGCGTCCACGCCCTGGCGCGACGCGTTCCCGAACGGTAGGGCGCGGAGGTCCTACTATAGACTTTGGGATTCTTCCTTCCCATAGAGAGAGGAGAATCAACTAATGTAGTCAGCTCTTAATTTGAGCACGGGGAATATCTTCAAGTCAATGGCTGCATTAAGAGGTCCAACTACTTTTTGAGTTCAATGACAACGTATTAAAGCATGTCACTCCCTTCTTGAGGCCAAACTTCAAGTTCTTGCCTTCATCAAGCACTTGAGAAGTAGGACCCATGTAAAGTTGGAACCCAAAATAAAAATAGAAAATGAAATTGAACTTCCAAACAAGAAAGACTAAATTTGTGTAACTAAAATCCCAAAGGATTTCGAGTCCTAATGAAAGTCAAGGTACATAATTGTTTAAATTCAAGTTCAAAGTTTATATTTCATTCTTATTAATAAAAGGTGTTTGTGATTTTGGATTTGAAGTTTACAAATCAAACTATTACCAACGTATACTTCTCAAGCTTTTGGTTTAAGTCTTCATTTTTTAAATACAAAGCTACAAGGTTTTGGATTTAAATCAAATACAAATCATAATGCTTTAGAATATGCTTGAAGGGTTTTTTTCCGTGAAAAAAGGGTACAAGGATTTAGGGCTTAAAGACTTTAACCAAAATTTCTTGTAATGGGTAAAATAGGAGGGGTGGGTATTGAAATGAAATACTAGTTAAGTGATTTTTTAATTCAAGGGCAACGGTTCATTTCATTATTTTGGGTATGGGGATAGCAAAGCGGTTTGGGTCTTTGGGAATGAAATGAAGCAAAATTGTTTATGATTTCAAATATTCAATCATTAGACTCCACCCTCTAATTTGTGTAATGGGATCCTAGAGCTCTAAACTCTAAAGTAAGTCTAGGACTTAGGAGGGGTGAGTATTGAAATGAAATACTAGTTACACTAAAAGAAAAAGTAGGATTTTGCGACTGCGATTTGCGACTGGTTTGTAGTCGTATCGGACGTTTGCGACTTGGTGATATTCTGGAGTCCGCAGTCGCAGTGGACAAGTCGCATGAGTTGCACTGCAGTTACGAGGTTGTTTGTCATTCGATAGGCAATGGAGAACTTCGTCGATGAACTACTATGACATGGTTGTTGATGTGGTATTCACTGCCACGTAACCACATTTCACTCACTTGTGACTTGTTTTCAACTTGTATGCGACTTGATTGTAATTCATCTATAACTTCAGTGTCACTGCTATGCAACTTCATTTGAACTTCTGTTAGACTTCATGCAACTTCTTTGCAACTTTTGTGCAACTAGAATGCAACTTGTTTGCAACTTTAGTACAACTGAAATGCAACTTATTTGTAACTGGAATACAACTAGAATGCAACTGGAATGTAATTTTTTTCACTCCTATGTTCTAACTCTTGTGCAACTGAAATGCAACTTATTTCTAACTTTCGGAGAACTAGAATGCAACTCATTTGCAACTCCTATGCAACTAGGATGCGACTAGTTTGCAACTCCTGTGCAACTATTTGCAACTCTTGTGCAACTAGAATGCAACTTCTGTGCTACTGGAATGCAACTTTTGTGCTATTGGATTGCAACTTTTGTGCTACTGGGATGCAACTTTTGTGCTACTGGAATGCAACTTTTGTGCTACTGGAATGCAACTTTTGTGCTACTGGAATGCAACTTTTGTGCTACTGGAATGCAACTTTTGTGCAACTAGAATGCAACTTCTGTGCAACTTTTGTACAATTGGAAAGCAACTTATTTTCAACTTGTGTGCAACTATTATTTGCGACTACATTGTAACTTATTTGCAACTTCTATCTATGGTAGTCTTTTCAAAATCTGTGCAACGCATTTGACAGCCTTACACTTCTTCTATACAACTCAATTATTACTCTTATACATCTTATATTAATTTGTTTGCAAGTCTTGCAACATTCATGTAACTAACTGTAACAATGCTAAAAATTAGAGAGTGCATTAGAATACTTCCATTTTTTACAAAACAAAACAATTGTATGAAATAGTTATAAACCATTGGCATACACGGTGTGCACATGCTGCAAACAACATTCGTAAATGGTTCAATGTCTTTCAAATACATCATTGATCATGATCCCTATTCGTCACTAATTTTCAACTTCATTACAACTATTTTGCATCTACGAATTGGGACCTACATTGCAACTACATGACAAGTACACTACAACTACTGTGTAATTTCAATTACTTAACCACCTACTAGTGCAGAGCATTATTTTATTCTTGTTAGTCCTTTTCAAACAAATGCAAAAAGTAATCGGGATCTGGACATTATGACCATTAATAGCAGCCGGATGACAAGGAACGTATATTGGGAAAGGTGTAGCTCTTTCATTTTTTTCTAGTAAAAATACAGACGAAGACCTAGTTTTGAGAATGCATCGATTAGCTTGATTCACAAAAAAATATCCATAGAGAGGATAGTCTCATAGGAGTACAAGAAGACTATAGCCAACTCCAAGTTCCAATTTCTAGAGATTTTCTTACTATTCCTTTGCTATTCCTTCAAGTGGTTGTATGGCAGCAGCTAGCTCTGCTACTTTGGCATCTCGATGCAATTCCATCTCTATCTTCTGATAGTCACTGGAATCCATGTCGACCAAATTCTACTCACCTGCATCCAAAGTCACACAATCAATGTGAGGTCATGAAGACAATTCAATGCAGAATTAAAATTCATTTAACATTAAAGACGAGCAAAACCAGCAACAAATTGAACATGAGAGGGCCAGAACTTGCAACTGAAGTCAAGAAACAAAAGAAATTCAAAATGATGCAGTTCGAGAGACGAATCTATGTTTTACAATTCTTCTGTGCTCACGTTTGTACAAAGCTCAATTATTCAACTCAAGAAGGCAATGAACGTGACTTCAGCCACAGGCTCTGAAGCTCGCAAAATTTGACGACGAATGGCCGCAAAGGCTGTCCTCCCATGTATAAACACAAATGAAAGAGTACCCAAGATCATACATTTCTAAAGAGGTAGATAAGGTACCTGTGAAAGAACCCTAGTCTAATGCAAGAAACACGGTTGGTATTACTCTCTCCGGAATTCACTGAAGCTCCATCATCACCCGTAAGCTTATTCCAATTCTTTCAGCATAACTTTCCAATTCCTCTGGGAGGTGTGATTCTAAACCTAGTACCTCATACCTTCGAATAGAACCCTAGAATTTGCGATTGAAAGTAAAATTAGAACTCACAGTCACCACAGATGCCACGCAACTTCACGCAACTTGCACTGCTATTCGCGCAGATCAGAAACCGAGTGCTACACCCCAAATCTAGCGCATGAACCATACAAAATCTATTTTAGGGTGAATTCCAAACGGGTCTTATGCAACTGAAGCACAAGAGGATGCCTCGTAACAATTCCTGGCTCCATGAAAACGACAGCTAAAAACCATATCTGTGGCAATATAATTTCAAAGTATTCCACATTACTTTGCAGCAATACAAGGTGAAGTTCGAATTAATGTATGTAACTTACCTGAACCACGAGACAAGAAGTCTCTTCCAACGATGCTCTCCAATATGGAGGACTTGCCAGAGCTCGGTTTCAATATATATGACACCACTAGTTATTTGGAATAAGGTTTCTCCCGAACAAATGGTCCGATGTCAAATTAAACAGAGCTCAACAACGAGATGTGGAATCAACTCTTTTACAACGAAGGAGACGAGGGCGCTTACCGATCTGTAGCAAAAATCAAATACTAGTAGAAACCCTGGAAAATAGAGAACTCCCTGATATGCTGAGAAAGTAAGAACTCTAATTCACAAGTGAGAACTCCCTGAAGCTTTGGAAAGCGAGAACTCCCTGAAGCTTTGAAAACTGAGAACTCCCTGAAACTTTGGAAAAGCAACACAAAACCCCAGCAAAAGCAGATAACGATGCAACTGTAATCCAAAGAAAGTGGCGGCAAAACTAGGGTTCCGACTCGAATTCCAGGCATGTATTGTTGACACGTCACCTCGTACCTTTGACCGTGGCCTCGCTCGTAAGACCGCGTCACCTAAATCTCTCACCGCAGCTCTTAGACTTACAACCATAATATTGTACGTTTTCCACCTGCCCTACACTACCTGAGAGTCCAAGCCAAAATGAAAATACATGCTCAGTTGCAGTCCCAAATGGGCAACATGACCTTCAGTTGCTCCATGAGTGCAAACACCTTACTGTTCATATGACCCTAAACCCTAAAATTGGATATAATTTGGATCCTATCAGTAATTTGGAGCCACTTGTGAAGTAAGTTGCACTAGCCTGTTCATCTTTTATAATCTAATTAGTAGAACAAAGATATGCAAGTTCAATGCAATTGGTTGCAGTAGCAAAGATGGAACTAGAATTCAATTGGTTTTAATAATCTTGTGCAACTGAAATGCAACTATCATGCGACTATAATGCAACTAAATTGCAACTATTATGCGACTATAATGCAACTGAAATGCAACTATCGTGCGACTATAATGCAACTGAAATGCAACTAACATGCAACAATAGTGACTGTGAGGTGTCCAAGGATGTCTTAGGTGAGCATTTGCAGTTGTTGCTAACTAGGCTACAACAAATTGTAACAGTGTTAGTTTTAACTTCTTTCATGCACTTGCAGTAAGTGGAAGGAGGATTGTCAAATGGATTCAAGCACCGCACCACTTGATGTGTGAATAAAAACGGTTGTTCGCAACAGTGACATTAATGCACACAGTCCTGAAGATAAAGATAGGATATTATTATCCACAAAACCATCGCAAAAGGCACTTCAATATTCTCGTATGAAAGCTTTTGGAAACCATTTCGGGGTGGATGACGACGCATCCAACCAATTGCAAACATACGACTGCGGGGTTGCATCTATGTTCCAAATTTCAGCTTCTGATCTTCGAGATGTGTCAGGGCACTATGTTGGAGTACTAAAAGATATATTGAAATTAGACTACGGGTCTCTTAGCAACCCTGTGATACTAATGCGATGTGAATGGGTGAAGAAAACAGACAATCAACGAAATGCAACATACATTCAAGATGAGGCTGGTTTTCTTGTAGTGAACTTCCGCCACAAAATGCGTATGATGTTGGATCCTTTCATATTTTGAAGCCAAGCAACCCAAGTGTTCTTTGTTGGTGATGTAAGGAAAGAAGGTTGGAAAGTAGTATTGCATAAAGAAGCTCGTGCTCGACGACAATTTGTAGACACATCAGATGTATTCGTAAGTACCAATATACAAGCTTCTGGTTTAGCTACTCCAGAGGATGTGCCTCCTCTACCTACTGTTCCATCTTTGGTTGGAGCTATAGAGTTATCTACAGAAGATAGTCTCTTAGCATGTGCAAGATATTGACACCATTTATTTCCAAGAAAATGGTGATTTTTAAGTTTGAAAGTTTCTTTGTATGTTGTATCGTTCATTTCAAATAGACTTACTGCACTAACGCATGCAATTGTCTGCTCTCTATTAAAGAAAAAGGCAAGTAGAAATGAAGTGAACCTTTAAAAATTATAGATGAATAATATCACAGAGGCATACTTATTTGGTCTTATGAAGTGTGCAACTTGAATGGCTCTAAACCAGCTTCAAATACAAAAATCATAGGTTGCATCTCATAGTGAATTTATAGTAAACTTACAATCACAATTGTCTAGCAAAGTAAGGATGCAACTACAACTCATATGAAATAAGTACTATAGCATTTTGACTAAGAACTCTAACTGCCTTTGTTTTGTAATCAAACTATAGTTGTTGAATTTTAGTCAAATTGTAGCCAAAGTCTATTTGTTCTGTAGTGGAACCGTAGTTGTTTTTTAGTTGCATTGCAGTCTTCTTCTAGTTGCATTGTAGTCATTTTCTAGTTGTATTGCAATTGTTCTCTAGTTGCATTTCAATCGTTTTTTAGTTGCACTATAGTCGATTTTCAGTCATGTTCTAGTTGCATTGCAATTGTTTTCTAGTTGCATTTGTATCGTTTTTTAGTTGCACTGTAGTCGGGTTCTAGTTGCAGTATAGTTGATTCCTAGTTGCATTTGAGTCATTTTTGAGTTGCAATGTTGCCGTTTTTAGTTGCAGCGTAGTAATTAGTTTTTTTCTGTAATCGGAGTGACTACATTTTTCCACGCTGGCCTCTATTTCGTGGATAGTTGTCTACACGGACAACTGCGATGAATATTGGATGTAGAATACCTCCTGTTTGTTCTTCTGTTACAGTATCGTAACCCTACTCTTCATTTTCCAACTACTTTGCGACTACAACTACATACACGTCAAATTTGGTGCAAATACAAAGGGCTACAGTCGCAGTACAGTTGTATAGGACACATAGTCGCATTTCAGTCGGTTGCAACGGACACGTTTTTCTTCTAGTGTTAAGTGATTTTTTAATTCAAGGGCAACGGTTCATCTCATTATTTTGGATATGGGGATAGCAAACCCTTGGAGGGAGTTCAAAATTGGCTTGGAGGGAGTTCAAGGAGGGAGTTCAAGACTGGGTTCAAAATTGGAATTGGAATCCGCGCCCGGACGTCCGCGCCCTGACTTCACGTCCCCGTCTTGACGTCAGGTCCCCGCCCTGACGGGACATCTACGCCTTGACGTCCAGACGTTCACGCCCTAACCCTCAGATGCAAGAACTCTCTCCACCAACGACGGGGGGGAATGGAATTGACCTTGAGATTTGAAATTAGCATGGGATTCTTCCTTCCCATGGAGAGAGGGAAAGAGAGAAACCAATTAATGCAGTCAGCCATTAATTTGAGCTCGGGGAATTTCTTGAAGTCAATGGCTGTATTAAGAAGTCCAACTACTTTTTGAGTTGAAAGAGAATTCATGGAAAGATGTGTCTCCTTTCATGTATCGCCCTTGGTCTTCTTCGCTTCTCCAAGGACTTGAGAAATAGTCCCCACACCCCAAAAATGGGATTTCTAGAGAATTAAAACTAAGTTGCACACTTTCAAGAAAACAAATATAATAAGATGCTAGAAGTTTTAGGATTTGTAATGGTAAACAAGGTACTCGTTTTTGAAAATTCAAGTTGAAGACTTAAAGGATGAATGTTATAGTTCTCCAAAATAGAAGCTAAAAGGGTTTGGAATTCCAAAAAAAAGGGTTTTAGAAATGTTTCAACGAAATTTAAGAGAATTTGAGCAAGTATGGAAATTTGGGGTATTCAATGATAACAATTTCAGAAAATTTGAGCAAGTATGGAATGTATTTGAATTTTTTTATAGAAGCATACCAAAAAAAATCCTACTATATTTAGGATAGTAGGATGTGTGTAATTAATTATAACAAATATTGACTGTTCAAATTTTAGCTTATAAGAATTTCGGATGATGAATGGTGGAGGCAGAAAATGGTGGTTATTCTATGAATTCATTCTTCATGGCAAGTTGGCTAAATGAGTACATGACTACATGCTTCAACATTTTTACAACAATACAACTTTCCCAAAACAATTCCACCCTACATTCTTAATTTAAACTTTACACTTTACAGGCTTACAACACAAATTATGGATTACTCTAATATATATTTTGTAATTCATATAATTTTATTTCCACCTTTACCTTTAAGAAATCAGAATAATTTTACTTTTATTCCTAAATTATTGTAAAAACAAAAAATAAGAAGAAAAATTATCGAAGGAACTAGCAAAATGTATATAAATTTTGTATATCAATTACATAAAAGGATTCATTTGGTTTCAACTTCAAGTTCAAGACGTCAAGATGGAATTCGACTTCAAGTTGTTTCACTTATTTGATACTTTGATGTGGCTTTCTTTTGTGTGAAAAATAAAATAAGCAATTGGATTTTTTTTTGGTTCACCTCCATTACTACTTGCACCTCCCCCCAAAATTTCAAATTAACCCCTAAAGTCCCATTGTCCCCTGAGGGGACACTTTAGAATTTGGGCAGGTTTCTATGGGCTGAAATTTTATCCTAATTTTGCAAAACTTTTTTTGAAGATAGAAAATGTAATAAGCTTTGTGGGAATATAATTTTTATTTCAATTGGTGCCTGGAAGCCAAAGTTATACCACAAGATGCGTAGAATTGAATTCGGTGGGCAACAAAAGAAATTGAATCTTTAGAATGCAATTTTCAGATTTTTGGTTTTTTAAAAGGTTATGTTTGTTTGCTAGAACAATCTCACCATTGGGATTATTGTATTTCAATCCCATCTAAGAGCTATTGATTGTTTAGTTTTTCTTTCAATTTTGAACGTGCTTCTACAATTCTACACTTCTACTTGACAATTTCTTGAAGTATGAAAATGAAGTTGTTGTTTTTTGAATTTTTTTTCATAGACTCCCAACTCAAGTCTTCAACACAATAAATTTTTAATTCAAATTCCATAGTACACATTTTTTCTACAAATAGCAATAAAAGTCATCTAAAATTGCAGTTTAGTGTTGAAGAAAACTTGTTTTTTAAACTTTGAATGCTCATATAGTCATATCTCTCAATCTGTACGGTCTAACTTCATGAAATTTTAACCACATAATTTCAAGCAAGTAAATTTCAAGATCCTACGGTTCAGTTTCAAAAATAGAATTTTTTTTGAATCTTGGACAACGTAGTAGAAATGGCAGTTTTTATTGTTTTTAGACAGAAAAAATGTCATTAGGGGGGTGATTGAATTGTTTTCCTCTTTTTCCTCATATATGATTATATGCTGATTTTCTGCAATAGAAAGTTAGAAATGATAACAATTAGAAACATTCGCGAACAAAATTGCAATTTCTGTAAATGATATAGAATTCAAAGTTTTAAGCAATAAAAATACCTGATTGTTATTCAAGCTAAAATAAGAAATTTTACCATTTTTGGATGGATCAAGTCATTCAAAGGTTAATGTATCCTTTCATACATTAACATCAATATATTTGTAACAAAATATACATTAATGTTAAATTGTTAATATCTTTTTAATTTTTATACACATACAATAATATTAATACATATATATTTACATGAATATATACCTTCATACACTCAAAATCCGAAATGCACTTATTCTTAGGCCATGAGTACATTATTATATCCACATATCACACATGCCATATCATGCAAAGGAATTCAACAATTGAATATATGTATTTCATATGCATCATGTAGTACAAAAATTGAAAAGTATACAATACTTTTTCCACGATAAAATATGCATATCCACAAGTCTTTGTCTAATACTGTTTGTAGTACCAAACTACCAATGTAGCAATTCTATAAGCCTCGGTAATGATAAGTGCCAAAGTCTATAACTGTATATGCAAAACATGCTTTGTTAATTAGTAATTACTAGTTTAGCACACTAAAAAATGCACTCAGTCGATGTTCTTTGGACTGTTTGCAATGCCACTAGGTCCAGCCTCGTTGTCATGTACGCCGCGTTGCATTGGAAAATCTTCGTTGGAGCCTAGTTGAAGTCTACAAACCGCAGACTGAGTTCTCCTCGCTGGTCCGTCTTCTTCTAGAATGGCCCTCATGATTTGTGATTGCTTGAGACTCTCCAAAGCTCGGCGTGTATCCGGGCTATGTTGTTCAAGCAAAAAATCCAACCCTTCGTTTCTGAAAGTTTCCCTCCACTCAGATTCCGATAATTGAGCAAGCTCCGCGGGGTTGGGCATGTCAAGGTTCTCCCCAATACGAATTCCATTGTCATCGGTGACTCGAACTCCATCAACGCCCCATAACCATCGCCGAGGGTGAGGTCCAAATTGAAACTTGAGTCCAACCTCGTCCCAATGTCCATTGAAGCATTGAAAGAAAAAATTCTGCCGTCCTTGGCTATGCTTGTCTTTCATCGGAATCAAATGGTGGAAAACTTGGACAATTTGATCGGGGTCAGTCTCCCAACCACATTCAGCAGCGACTTGTGTCTTGTCCAACGATGTCATTTGTAATTTCCAACTCCACACCAAGTCTGTTCCCCACATTCTACGGTGATCTGGGGCATTCGTGGCATTGTATTCCCAATGTGGTGGTATGTATGGGACCAAGCCAAACAACTCGTACAAGCGCTCGTGGAAGGGAGCCTTGCACGTTGCGCACCAACGACGAACAATCATGAAACTGATGAGGCAAAATGGGTGGTATACTGTATACATGGTTGCACGTGCCCAACTGCATTCCACCTTCAGGGCCAAATGGATTCATACAAATGGGACATGTGGTCCTGTCGTGCACAAAACTTGAAGGATTTGGCCACTCCAACAACGGGTTGCCTTTGTAGTCGACCTTCGACCCAAGTTGGTTTTTGAAATCCCAATTGTGTTTGGACCAATCAATGATTGTTTTTCCACCATCAAGCTCAATGATTGCCATGTTGGGACTGAAAAGATCATCCACAAGGGCCCATGAAGTCAAGCCAAACACCCTTTCTTGATTGTGCTTACTATAGTAGTGGTCCAATTTCTTGAACTTTGCTACCAGTTGTCGTGTCTTGTCAACGGTGAACACGCATGCCAACTTCCACTGGTAGTACTGCTCCACCAAGGCATGCAAACGATTTTGTAATGTTTGATTTTCGCCTCGCAAGTTGTTGAGCTCAAGGTTGTTGTCCATAACCATGCCCCGAACTTCAGTCTGCATTGGTACGTTGCCGGTGGCAATTACTTCGGGAAAGGCCAATGAATCTTCTTGTGTAGACATGGCAGCATCACCTAGAGCATTTTGAAACGGAATTTGAGAATCTCGAGGAGGTCCTTGTGCATGTCCTCGTGGATCTTGACCTTCGTTCATCATTTGTGCTGCTTGTAGAGCTTGCCGAAGCTCCTCTATGTCACGTGCTTGTTGAGCAATTACTTTGTCTTTGAGCGTGATGTCTTCTCATAACTTGCCCACATCTTCATATAGAGAATGTAGTTCATCACCTCGGTCTTGTAACTGCACCCTCAAGCTTTGTATGGTGTCTGCAGTAGCCATGACATCAACAACTCCAAGAGTTGGTTCATCAGGTGCTTGGAATTGTGCCTGAGCAACTCCAAGTACTGGTTCAACGGGGCCCTGGACCTCTACACGAATATTTGGTTCTGGAAGTTGTTCACGAGGTGCACATTGCGCTCTTCTCCTTTGTGCACGTTGTTGTCCTCTGGGGGTTAATTCCACCACAACATGAGATCCATCAGAGTCATCGTCAGTAGTAGAATCCGCCGTCTCATATGTGTCAGGCGGCTCAATACGTATGATGACCCTGCCCAGCCCTCCTTCGGGATATCTCATAACCCCCCTTGGAATCATTCCATTTGCTAGTGTTGGTATCTTGATACCATCTGCTGTAGTTGGCGTGCCCTTCAAAGTGGACCAATCCACCCGCTTGTTCAATCTCACCTCCGCATGTACACCTCGTGCAATGAAAAGGTGAATTTCATTCCTTTTCACAGTGGATTTTTTGTATAACACTTGGTATACTTCGATGCATCTTTGTTTAAAGGCCTCATCAATGCAGTGTTTCAAATTTGCTTTATGAAATCGGCGGTGGTAGTTGTGTCGCTCTTCAGGGAAGGCCTTGTCAATGTGGCACCATTCTATGTAAGTGATGCAAGTTTCAAAACTCCACAGTTCTGGCACGTCATTCCAGCCCCTAAATGCCAGTTTTTCGGGGTTTCGAAGTACATGTAACCTCTTCCGATGTTTGTTACCCGGCCTTAGTCGAGTCCTGTCTCGTTTAGCTTTGTTGGTTCTTGGTGGTGTCGCCATCGTGAATTTTTTTGGCAAAAAACTATATACTGTAAAGGGCCCTGCACAACGCCAACGACCAGCTCAATGAAGAGGTGGAGGATTTGGAATACGCAGGGCGGGGACTAATGGGGCGGGGACGGACTTTTATAGTCCTCAAATTTGTCTGTCAGGGCGGGGACGTCTGGGGCCAGGGCGGGGACATTTCCGAACCAGGGCGGGGACGTCTGGGGTTAGGGCGGGGACGTGTCCGAGCCAGGGCGGGGACGGCTCGGGCGGGGCGGGGACGTGTCGGGCCAGGGCAGAGACGGCTCGGGCCGGGGTGGGGACGTGTCGGGCCAGGGCGGGGACGTGTGGCGGCCAGGGCGCGGACGTGGGAGGGGCGGGGACTATAAATCCCAAAGGATCCCTCATTTCTTCTTTGCCAAGTCCACGCCCTACGCCTCACACCTTTGTTTGCGCAAGCGACCCTTCGAAGTGAGTTTGGTGGGTGATTGGGCTTGGCCCACATATAGCACCCGTTTTTTTTTATTTTCTCCAAAACTTTAATGGTTCCGAAATATTGTACAATGGCAGGACAAGGGAGTGGGTCATCGGGTCACCGCTCGGTGTTTGAAGACTTGGATGCAATTTTTGAGGTGGTGCCTCCAGCCACGAATGTGTCAGGGGCTTTAGGGTCATCCAATCCCTCATCATCCAACAGGTCGAAGCGTAAAAACCAACCCAATCCTGACATGCCCCCTCACGAATATGTGCTCGAGGCTAGAGCAATAGCGGTCAATTTTTACACGCAACGAAGTGTGGGAATGATGTGCAGAGAATACGTGAATTTCAATGAAGAAGGGTACCACAAGTTGAATACTGAAGTGCGGCGAGAGTTGGAGACCAAATTTAGAGCATCCGAACGATTCAGCAACTATCAAGATTACTGGTTGCACTCTGAGTGGTTGGATAAACAAGTGTCGCAACTGACCACCAATATTGTGGCAAATTGATGTTATCACACGAAGAAGAAAGATGGTGGTAGTGATTGGGACACGCATGACAAGGAATTTGTTTCAAGATTGTACCAAATTCAGAAGTTCTCCCAACAATTTTCTTCCTCGCGTAGAAAGAAACAAGCACCATGGAAAGCGACGCTTGAAGACCAAATACGAGCTCATTGTGTGAGCGGAACATTCAAGTGGTTGGAAAGTTGCGTGAAAGTGAATCCCATGCCGAATCATACTATGACTGGATCATATGGGACTGTGAGGAAGGTGGTGCTCACGAGACTACAAAGCATTCCTAGTTGGATTTGCTTCGCCGGGAAGACTTTGAAGACCTCGAATGAGAAGGAGAAGCGCCAAGCTATTGTAAGCGAGGCAAGGGGGTGTTCAGTGATACATCCTGGTATCGTAAGACTTGCGTACATCCATCCAAAAACAATGGAAGGCTATACGCTATGGTGGAATGGAGGGTCTTTGATTTCTTTCCTGGCCAAGTACAACTCAAAAGTGAGTGAATCGTTGGATGTGGATGACATCACGAGACAACATGAAGCAGGGTTGACGCAGGAAGAACTCGGTTGGGTTGCAACTTATCGCCGAAACCGCGTGAATTTGGCTTTATCATTGCTTGTCATAGTGGGAAAATGCCATGAAGCAAAATATTTACACAATGACATTACTCCATCCAACGTTTTGCTCCATTTTGATGAATGGAAAGAAAACACAGTGTACATTGGGATTTGCGATTGGGGGCTTTCTGGTCGAGTTGTAGAGAAGGAGCCATCAAGGTATGGTTATCGAACCATGGAGGAGCTCCAACGGGAGAAAAAACAACGAAAACATGCAGCCCCTGAGTTGTTCTACATGTATGGAGAGAAGGGGTCAGAGACCTCACTTGAAGTCATATAGAAAAAACACTTCTACTCCATGGCTGCTGATGCATATGCAACTGGATGGATAGCATATCAAATTTGGAAAGAAGAGTGGGATCCAAAGTATTTTACGACCAAAAACCCAGAGCAGTATCAGCATTTGAGGATTCAACTACTGAGCCTCCAGAAAATAGATGTAGGCGAGAGGGCATCTGTGCCTGATGTTCTAGACACTTTGAGGAAGGCACCTCACTGTTGGACTATGCCCGACTGTTGTTATCGTACATAATATATTGTTTTTACTTTTTGAGCTCTAATATGTGATAGTTTTATAGGCAGACCACACATTTTTGGTTAGAAGAGCATCAAGCATGTGTCTTTCATGGTTGCTACACATTTCATACATAAAGATACGGACATATGGTGAAAATCTTGTAATATGCAATTTGGTCTTTCTTCCATCAAGACAGTTGTATGACTTCTGTGAATTTGTGAATGTGTAGTAAACAAAGTAGCAAACAACTAATTAGATTTGAAATTGATTTTTTAGAGTTTGATATACAAAAAAAGGCAAAAAGCTTAGAATCATTCGGTTTTGATCAATGAGTAAAAAATTATGAGGATTATGAGGATTTTCTGTTTGCAGGCAGTTTTGGATTTCTTGCTCTAAAATAAACTTTGACATCCTTTATCTTATCCAATTTTCAATATTTTTGGACAAAAATAAAATTATAGGATGTACATACATTATTACAACATTTCGACCATTGGAATTGTAAATTTTCAATTCCATATTTAAATTGTAAATAATTTAGTATTTTTAATCATTCTCTAGTACTACCTACTTACTATTTTTTTCCTATATGTTGTACTATTCCAAACGATCTGAAATTTTTCAAGCATGTGGCCAACTTGTCTAGGAAAACAAATCCAAAGAAGCACCACCATTTAGGTCATTTTTTCATAGAAATGTGAGCTTGTGAAGTGCAGCTGCCCTGCTTTTCGCAGGGTCAAAAAAATGATTTTAGTTAATTTGAAATTTTGAATGCTTATATCTTGCAATCCACCCGGTGGAAATGTCTGAAATTTTTACCACAAGTTTTTGATACTATATAATACAACATCCTACGGTTAGATATGTCAAAAAAAGTTTTTTATCAAAATTTTGGTAGTTGTACTAGAAATGACAGTTTTAGAGAGTTTTCGGTGAAAACATAGTAACGGTCCTTTAAGGGTTAAAAAAAGTCAACTTTAGTGTTGACCACATCGGACGGGCGAGACCTCTATCGGACGGGCGAACCGGATGTCCGTCCGGTATGACAACCCTGGTTGTCACATTAGAGTTAATCATATTAAAGTGGATCCCAATTTGTAAAAGGGATGTTAGAGGAAGGTTTAACTAAGAATAGTACAAAAGAAACACAATACCAAACTCCATTAGACCAAGTTTGGGTGCTCCAAGGAGTTTCATCTTGTGTTGGCCTATTGTATATTGGTTGGCTCTGAATGGGTTTAAGAGTTAAGGTGTGTGATAAGATTTCATGGCTTCGAACGGGTAAAACAAGACGGCCAGACCACTAGCTGAACCGTTCAAATGGAGTGATATTTAGAAATAAAGGTTCAAGATCATGCAACCGGCCAGACTACAAGTTGAACCGTGTTGAGAGCGTTTGCCAAAGCTTTGAAGGGTGTTATTGACAAGTGTGGAAGATTTGATGGGAAGAACATTAC
This sequence comes from Rhytidiadelphus loreus, assembly GCA_947034895.1. NCBI lineage: Eukaryota > Viridiplantae > Streptophyta > Bryopsida > Hypnales > Hylocomiaceae > Rhytidiadelphus > Rhytidiadelphus loreus. Next base: position 24,983,484 of record OX344764.1, read on the forward strand.
AAAGTTCTTGAGGTCATACATTTGTGGAATGGAGGTGCATCAAGTGTCAGAAGACTGCATGATACAAATGTTCAACTTGGCAGTTATTCTTGAGATTTGTGAAAGAGTTGAGGAAATTCGAGGAAATGCAGCAAACATGATTTCGTGGTTGATTTTTGAAGAAAGATTATAGGACGAGTATTTTGACAAAGACTTAGAAAGAATGACCAAGAGATCTTTCTTTGATTGGGTTGAGCAACGTCCTGGGAACAGTATGGGCCCAAATGAGTTGCTATGAGATTTCAAGAAGAAATACAACCAACTACCTTTGACAGAAAGATGCCTTCTTGATACTAGGAAGGCTGAGCTCTTTTTGCAAGCAATTGATGATGCTTTAGAAGATAGACTTCTCTTACTTCTTGGTGATCGAACCATTGAGGGAGGTTCACGAACGATTAGAGAAGAGTGAAAGAGACTGTCACTCTTGTCGCAAAGCAACAAAGGGTGAGATCTAGAGGTATATGAGTATATCTGGACATATGGATGTTACACCTGTACCATTTACAACAACCTTGAAAACATCACTTGCGCCTAGACCTTCAACATCAACTTTAAAGAATTCCAAAACAATTGATGAAGGTGCTCTTGATGAACTAATAAAAGGAATTTGAGATCTGAGTTTAGAGATGAGCGAGTTCAAGAAGATACGAGGAGTTCAATCATCAGATGGTGCAAAAACATTTACAAGAAGATGCATCTTTTGCAATGAAGAAGAGAGCGACAATCTTCGAGGTTGTAAACTTTATGATGAAACTCAGAAAGAAGGCAGAGTTGTTTTCAAAGATGGAGAAATTAACAATGCAACCACAAACTTGCCACTAAACACTAACTTTGGCAAATGAGGGATGAAGAAGATCCTTGAAGACATGCTGGAGAGATTAGTGGTCTACATGCCAAAGGTGTTGAAACGTTTCACGTAGAGGTGGAACAATAAGCAATTGAGGCTTTGGAGGCTCCATCTCTTGAGATTTTACGAAGAGGAGCTCAAGCCATTCAAAAGGCAACTGGTTGAGAAGATTCTATTGATGCGATTAGCATGAGAGCCTTTTTGAGAGAGATTCAAGGCAATAGTATGGAACAAGATGTTGTCATTGAAGAGAAATAAGGGCGACCTATTGAAGTAGACGAATCCAAAAGAAAACCTCATGGGCTTAAAGAAGCATTAGATGAATTTCCGGATCCTTGGAGGGCCGTTTCAAGTAGCTGTGGGGGAACTGTCCCCCTGCAGTTTTCGGGGAACGGCTGTTCCCGATATAAAAAATTCAAAAAAAAAATTCAAAAATTCAAAAAAGTTTTATTCTTGAAATGCAAAAAAAAAACAGAAAAAAAATTATTTTTTTCCGACGTGGAAGTCGCCATTCCACGTCTGCAAGCTGCTGCGGCCCCCTACGAACCAGTTCCCGCAGTCTGGGAACTCACAGCCCTCCAGGGGGCTGAAATCTCCTCTAATGGTGAAAAAAAAGAAGATTCTACTGCTTATACACGACATAGGCATGAGAAATCGCCTACTTTTGTTCATCCAGGAGATGAACCACTTCCTAAAGAGATGTGGGAAGGTACGAGTCTTGACAAGAAAGGGAAAGAAAAAGAGGATTCAAACAAAAGTAAAGGCAAAGGACCGGCTTACAAACTGCAATCGAACATTGAATCTTCAATTGACATGAAAGACATTCTAAAAGAGAGAATTTTAGATGCTAAGATTGAATTTATGTTGAGAAAAGCTCTTGGTATTGTCAAAAAGATTTCACGAGCTTATCATTTATGTCATCAAGAGAAAGCTTAGGCAGATGACATTTGAGACAGTTATGGTAACAACATTGGATACTTGCATGACAAAAGATGAAGATACTGAAATCAGTCAAGTATTTTCCATGATGTGCAGTCCTGTGTTTGAGGCATGTGAAGACGAAACCTACGAAGATGTAGAAGAGTTGTTTATCTGAAGAAGAATATTTTACCGATGAAGAAAAATAGAAAGAAGAAGAAGAGGAAGATTTGTACATTTGTACTCGTGGACGTATGAATTGTGAGAAGAATGATATTTCCAAAGGTGAATGCTCTATGGAATGTCAAGATGTGATGGAAAAAGAATTTGAGAGGGTGAAAGACTCTCATGCAACATACAATGAAGAGATTGAGATGGAAGCAAATACCTATAAATGTGCAATTGTTCATAGGATGGAAGGAAATATTGAAGAGCAAATGGATTACCTTCATGTATTTCGGGCTAGGGGAGGACACTCTCACTACATTTGGGGTACCCACGTGTGGCGGTGGAAAAAGTAAAACATGTAATTCACCTTGAATAAACTATAATTTCATTCTAAAATTTTGAGCTTTGTTTAACAATGACTAAAGGTTTCTATTGACAAAAAATTCAATTCCAAATAACATAAGATATATTGTCTAGAAAGGGTTGAAAAATGAACTAAAATGGCATGTTCTCCAACTAAAATATTTATAGAGCTCACATGAAGATGACTATTGCATCAATATTCAACCAAAATAAACTTTCAATAGAAAGCTATTCTATATTATTTTTTTTTCATTTTTCAAATTTTTTTTCTTATATAATATAGAGGTGTGAAAGTTATTTTCAGCTTTACAGTGTATCTTTTTTCTTCAAAAATTTATAACTAATTACTATTAGCACAAAAAAATACCAATAATTCAAAACATAAACTTCTAAAGTAGTAAAATCTATCCATAATTTTTTTTTTGAAAAAGAAATTAAATTTTAAGGTGTATTACTTGTTTTACTTTTTCCGCCGCACGTAGGTTGCTAAAACATAGGGAGTGTCCTCCCCGGGATTTCGGGCAAGAGCCACCACAGAAACTCGTATTAAGTTGGGGGAATTGGATGAGTCCATTTTGGCTCTTGTAGATCATGGATTAGAGATTAATATTATGTCTTGAAAGATTTATTAGAATGGCAAATGACCAATTGACAGAAATCATGGTTGGATGATGAGGGCTGCCAACAATGGGCGAGAAGAGTTGTATAGAGCATGCCCAGCTGTACCAACAAGAATTAGAAATTTAAAAGTGAAGCAAAACTTCTTTGTGCAAAATTATGGAGTTTATCCAATAATTTTGGATCAGCCATGTATTACAATATCGAGAATGGAGACAAAGGTGCTAGATGATGGATCTCATTATGTTTGAATTCGAAGTTGTGATGGCAAGAAGACGGTACAGTTTCTTACTGTTAGGCCTAACAATGAAAGACATTGAGTTCAACCTAGACAAGGACCTTTGCCTACTTCTCTAAACTTTATGGATTTTTGAAATGCACGCGTGGGGAGAGGGGATCCACGGGTGCAAAAAGATCAACGTCCTTTGAGTTCCCCGATGTACAAAGTATTGGATGTGGATTTCTGAGTATGGAAGAGTATGGTTTTGTGAGCTTCACAAGTGTGAAGTATCTAAACCCTATGTATAAAAGGGTTGTAGGAAAGACGGAGAAAAAATTAAAAAAGATGGAGGTGATTTCAGATGATAATCATATATTTGGAGTATTTAAAGAAGAAGGCATTGCAGATGACATATTATAAGTTTTGTATGCTTTGCATACCGAAGGAATAGAAGTTCAAAATAGTGAAGTTGTGGTTGAAATTCATACACAATCATTGTATAGAGAAGGAACCGGGTCTTAAAGAAACAAAAAAAATTGGGTACAAATTTACAGAAGAGACTTTAAAAACATTGAAGATAGGAGGGGGTGAATTCTTAACTGAGTTGGAGAAAAACAAGGAAATGCTTTTGCTTCTGAGATTGGATGCGTTCATCCTAGTATAATTGCGCCAATGGTAATTTTCACGGTACCACATATATCATAGGATTTAAAACAAATTCCGGTGCTACGAGCATTACTTCCTAAACTGGTTGAATTGCTCTAGGAGAAGATACGCATGGGCATTCTTGAACCTTTGATGGCTCCATACTCTAATCGATGATTCACTGTACCAAAGAAGTTGGGAGCATTGAGGTTCATTCAAGACATGCAACCAGCAAATGGAGTGATAATTAGAAACAAAGGTTCAAGATCTATTGTTGATGAAGTGGCAGAAGCGTTTGCAAGGCACGCCATTTATTCCATTGGAGATTTGTACTCTGGTTATGACCAATTTCAATTAGCTACTAAGAGCAAAGATTTGACGACCATGAACACTTCACTTGGATTGCCTAGAATGTGCACACTGCCTCAATGTGCTACAAACTCAGTGGCACATATGCAAAATGCCATGAATCAAATCTTGTGAGATTTTGTATCTAAAAAGATGATACCTTTTCTGGATAATATTCCAATAAAAGGTTGCAAGGAGGTTGTTAAAGATTTAACTATTCAAGATGATGGATATAGAGCATTTGTCAATGATCAGATGATGTGGACAAAATGTTGATGAGACTCGAAGAAGTGAACTTGACTCTTTCTATTGAGAAATCAAAATTTGGATTTGATGAGATTTTGGTGGTTGGACATTTATGCGGACGATATGGAAAGAAACCTAATTCTAAAAAAGTGGATGCAATTGGAAAAATGAAGGCCCGTAGCAATGTCACTAAAGTAACGAGGTTTTTAGGAACACGAGTCTTCTATCAAATTTGGATTCCCCATTCTGCTCACATATCAGAACCTCTTTACAAGTTATTGAGAAAAAAAAACAAATTTGTGTGGCAACATGAACAAGATTTGGTCATAGAAGAGTTGAAGAAGAATTTGAAGTTACCACCGGTTCTAAAATAAATTGATTATTATAGCGGTAGACCAATAATTGTGGTTGTTGATACAAGCCCAATAGCCATTGGATGGGCCATTGGACTAGATGATGCAAAAGGAAGAAGATTTGTCATCCAATTTGGAGCAAGGATCCTTATAGAAAGGCAAAGAGCATATCCTCAACTAAAAAGAGAACGTTAGGGAGCTCTTACAGCGCTAAAAGCAATTAGAAATTATTTGATTAGAGCCAATGTTATATTGGAGATTGACTGCTTACCCTTACGTGGTATGATAGCCAATTGTTCTTCACCGGATATTGCTATACTTCGATGATTAGCTTATGTCAAATCTCTTAATTCAGTTTTGATACACATTGTTGGAAAACAAAACTTACTAGCAGACATGCTGTCAAGAGTCAGATATTTCAATGAGGAAAAGATGATGGCTCATGAAGATTGTGAAGAACTCTCAGATGGTAGCTATGTCTTAGCTACAGATGGAGAGAGCTCTGCTAATGAAGTCTTGCCATTCAAAGAAAAATTATATGAGGGAAAATTGAAAGAGATTGGAGTTTACTTAAGGACTTTGAAAAGACAAGAAGATTGGTTGAATAAGACATTCAAAAATATTAGGCATCAATCTTACGGATACCTTTTGAGGGATGGTTTTTTGTGGAAGAGGGCAAAAGGAGAGATGAAATGCCATTGAAAGTAGTTGGAGATTCCGAGACCAAATCCAAAATTCTTCAAGAATTTCATGATACACTTTAGATTAGTCATAGAGGAGTTTGAGCTACATATACAAAGATCAAAGAACGTTATTGGTAGAAGGGGTTGTACAAAGACGTTGAAGAGTTTGTAGCTTTGTGCGTTGTGTGCCAATTACAATCTAAAATTTGGTATAGAGATGAGCTACATCCTACATATCTTCCTTCCATTCATTTTCGATGGATGATTGATCTAGTTGCCATGCCATTTGGAATGTGGGGCATGAAGTATCTTGTATTGGCAAGAGAAGAGCTTTTAAACTTTGTGGAAGGAAGAGCTCTTAAAATTAAGACAACAGAGAATTGTTGCTTTATATTTGAGGATATTTTTAGCCGATATGGAAGTATTGGTGGAATGAGAGCAGACATAGGATAATTAGATGTAGTCAAAGTAAGAGAATTTTTCAACATATATAATGTGAAATTGAAGTTGACTATAGCTTATAATCTTGAAGCCAATGGTAAAATTGAAAGAGGACATCCTCCTATCATCCATACATTGGTTAAAGCTTGCAAAGGAAGGCCTAATATTTGGCCTAAACTGCTTCTATTTGTTTTATGGGATGATAGAATCACACATAGTATTGTCGTTGATTATATGCTTATAGAGCTTATGCATGGGCATAAACTTATGTTGCCGGAAGAAGAGTCTATTCCTTCATGGATATTTCTATGATGAGAAGATGGTATCAGCACGGAGAGACCACTTGAACATCGTATTCAACAATTTGAGAGGCTGCCAGAAGACCATCAAATTGCATTAGAAAAGTTGAAAGCTGCAAGGTTATACAACAAGGAGAGGTTTGATAGAACTCATCGATTGAGGGCAAGAAAAATTAAAGGAGATTGGTATTGGTGTTTGATAGTACGTAAGAGCATCAATACAGCACAGTGAGGAAGTTTGCTTGAAGATGGTTTGAACCTTATGTGGTAGTTACAATACACAACAACGCTACATATTCACTTCGAAAGCTAAATGGAATTCCTCTAAAAATTTCTATTACTAGCAAATGTATCAAAGTATTTCGGTGAAGAGATGGAGAAATTTACAATGAAGATTTTGATGTTTTTTTATCTTTAGCATAGAATCAAGAGACGGAAGAGGAAGAAGCCAAAATCACAGTAGATGACCAAGAAGAGCCAACTTAACACATACCGGAGGATGTACAGGTTTAGAGGGAATGAATGTCGTCTGCAAATGCAGACATTATGTAGAATATATATATACACATGATTTAAATAGATTTAAATGTTTGTAGCATTATAAAGAAGATGACATCATTTGAGGTGGCTTCAAGGTGATGCCTTCCTTCTTCGACTATATAGAGATGAAGATTCACTTGAAAGCTTCATCTCATTTGATATTTTATTTCTTTGTGTTTTATTTAAATTATACTATGTCGAATTGGAGGGGGGTTTTGAGTCTCAAGATGAAGAATCTCAATTGGAGCGTGAGTTTGAATTTTTTTTATCGCAACTGCCAAATCAGCCACAACTACCAGTGGGTTTTTCATTGCTACATGGGCGACCAAAAAATGAAGTTGGGTCATCTTGATCACCGAAACAACCTTACGTAGAGAAACGATGGTATGGTAACTTTCAGTGTGACGCTCGAGCATTGGTGATTTTATTGCGGGTTAGATGTGTTGAACTCGACAACCGTGAAGTGACATTTGAAGGATGTTTTGAAAGCTTAAATGACGAGCAGTACTATTGCATGGTGAGGTCTATCGAAGGAAGTCGTGGTCATCAATGATGGTTGAAAGGGCCAGTCAATCTTTTAACTAAAACAGATCGTGCTGATTATGTTGTTGCTATCGTCAAACGCATCTTCAAATTCTTGCAAATGGAGTGACATTTTGATTGGAGCTCTAATTTTTTACCTCTATTAAATATATGTGTTGGATTTTAGTTCTTCATTTTATAGTTGGAGTGATTTTTTAGAATAAATTTGTATTTATGAAGTAGTATGAGAAAAATATTCAAATAGTTTGCCTTCTAAATTAACTTGAAGTGAATTTTCTTCAAAGATAAAGATAAAGATAAAGAAATAGTCGTGGAGCCAAATAAGTGCTCAATTATTGATGTTGTATCTTTGAAAGTGAATTAGGGGCTGACCTTACTTGTTTGTGTGGTTAGAGTAGAGATTAGGTGAAGAAAAAAGTGAACACTATTCATTTTCTCTCCCGTTGTGAGTTTAGGGAGGACCCAAATATTTAGAGGCCCATTGTGTTGTGAATTTAAAGAATTTTGAAATGAAATTTGGAAGAGTTGTGTATTATAGTGTGTAGTTTTTAACTTGATCTCACTTACTTGATTTGGAGTTGTGAATCAAAAGTTGTGCTAGTTTGAGTGGAGGAAGGTTTGTTGTCATTGAAATTAAAAGGCAGAGACTTCGACCAGCCATAAAAGATGATTAAGTTCTTGGTTTGCAATGAAATTTAAAATGAGTGTAGAAAATTGTGTTATCTTTTCATAAAATATCACTCATTCTATTTGAATTTTGTATGAGTGAGTTGTAAGTGTGAAAATAAAGGAGGGTCTGTTGCCCTTCTTTTCTCAAGGCCAAAACTTTGAATGGCCATAGAAGTTGAAGAAAGTATTAAAATTTCTTGAAATTTGGAATAGAAGTAGAAATTTGTGTTGGCTTTCCAAAAAGCTGTCACTCATCTCATTTGGAGTTGTAGAGCAATGATGACACTCATTCAAAGTTCAGCTTGAGAATTGGAGGTTGAAGTTGGTGTTGAAGACTTATATGTGTAGCTTGTGGCTTTATAAAATTTGTTGTTGCGGATGGCTTGGGTTACACCAATGCTAGCCTCATTTTGTGTTGTGGGTGAAGAAGTGGGGTTAATTGCCCACATGGTCAAGGCTTGTTTGTTTTCACGGTAAAGCTTGTTTCTTAAAGTTGGTCACCGAGAATTTGAAAGTTTAGAAGCCAATTTTCCATTGGTTGTAAAAAATGTATACAAATTTTGAAAGGGATATACTACCCATTTTTCCATTGAATCTAAAACTTTTACATTCAACCCTAATTGTCGCAACCTAAATTTTCGGTTTTGTTTGAATTACCCAAAAGTTGGATTGAAAATCCTTGCTAGGGATTATAATCCGATTTAGGGAAATAAGGGAATGAGGAAGAATAAAAAATAAGCCAAGGAAATGGAGTAGTAACCAAACCGGATCTAATCCAATTCAAACATGAAAACAGAATCTATCCGGAATATGTCTATCCAGAATATGTATGTCCGGATTCTGTCAATAGCGGATTAGATTCAGAACGGATAGATTGAGGACCGGATTAGGTTAGAACGGATTGAGTCATGATGACCTAATCTGGATCCCTTATGCTATATAAAGGTTGGCTCGTCCAGTGGATCTCCATTTACAACTTTGCTCCCTGCTACGTTTTCCGTTTCAGCGCCGTGTTGTCTTCGGGTGTGTGAAGTGCAGAGTACCTGTTGGCGCGGATGTGTGTATGTTTTTGTGTGTGCTACAAGAATTTAGGGTGTTCCGGTTAAGATCGGAAGAGAGAGACAGTGAGGAACGGGACGTGCGGCTAGGAGAGAAAGTGAAGTAGAATTGAAAAGGTTTCCGAGTACGCAAGTTGTGCCCATGCCTCAACTGAGAAGAAGTAGACCTTCCAATGCCAACGAGGTGAAACTCTGGAAGGTGGTTCCGGTTATTCCCTCCACAGAGCCGGAGAGGAGTCAGCTGATGGATGATCTCACCACTATGGGTTGCCTAGGATTCCCTGGAGGTTCAAAGAGAAGCAAATGGTGAAGGATTTGCTCGGAAAGTTGTCAAATTAGTTTGACAACACCGTTCGGGGGAGTCCGTCTCGCTGGAAGGAAGATATGTGGAAAGTAGTCTATAACTTCTGATCCGCAGGTTTAGGGATGGCCAATTGGAAGGACGAGTATGTTCGGGGAAAGTTTCAGGGAGTGGTGAACCCGAAGGACAAATACACCATAGAGGATTGCGAGGACGAGCGGAACCGGAATTTGCAGGAGGCGTTTGACCAGTTGGATCTAGAGCCCGAAAGCCCCACACTGAACACAAGAATTGCAGAGTAGTTAGGAAACATTTTGGGTTGTAAAGTATAGATAGAACCAGACTGGAGGTTAGTCTAGCCGGATAGTTAGGAATGAACCAAAAGTTCCGCGCGGAATTTTGGGGGTACTTTTTGCCTTTGTAAATTTTCAAATGTATATAAAACCATTCTTTGCAAAGGAGAAGAGAGATGGCCTTTTTTTAAAGTTCTTCTGTGTATTCTATTTGTTGTTCTTTCTTCGTCTTTCCGATATTTGGCAGATTCGTGTGGTGAGGAGTTAGGAGCGTATATGTGGTTTTGGGAGCGCTTTTTTCCCTTGGTGCTCTTGTTTTGAATCTATATGCATGTGAATAGGTAGTAAAAGTTGGAAGTGAATTTCAGTTCCTCAGCGTTTTTAAGGTGTAGCATTCTGGGTGAGAAAGTCGTTGTTAGGCTAGGCGGATAGGGAGGGATTTCTTAGTTGCATTAGAATTCCTGAGTGGGAGATCCAGTTGAGTGTCCGACCTCTTGGGAGATCTCATTGTCCTAGTTGGCGAACGGAAAGACCTTACTTACCGTTGGAATGGACTGGTACACTTGTAATCACTTGACTTCGCACGGATAGAGCTTGACATCAAGGTCGTTGTAGTATGAGCAGATCGTACGGAGGATCTTTGTGTGACTTGTAATCTGGACTATTATCTAGGTTACTGTGAACAATCAAACCGGATCCGGATTAGTGTAGGAGATTGGAGGATAGGATAGTGGGTCTTCAGCCACTATAAGTCACGGAAGGAGCGACAGGCCTTTTACTCTCAAAAGCAAGCGGCGAACCCTTTGATGGTAAAACAGAGGCAAAACTAAACTGGATAAGTGTAAGAGTGTATAGGCCGGAACGGATCGGTCTAGAAGAGTATCTAGGGCCGGAAGTGAGAGGACCATGGGGTTAAGATAGTTTTACAAACTGGATAGCTTGACAGACCAGAAAGTAATTGGAGATCCGGTGGTAGATTTCCATGTGTTGTATTGTTTCCAGTTTTAGATCTAGAACCGGAATGTGGAATTAGCTTAGAATCTTAATAAAATTAGATACTTCACAGAATCTTGTGGGTTTAATCTTTAGGGTCATTTTGTTATGCTCTAGAGTGATTTTGGAGGTATAATTGGGAAATTGCTTGTCCTATGTTGCAACACTAATCTCCAATCCCTTTAACAACTTTTTCTTCAATCTCATATCTCATTTTCCTTCTTTGTCACCTTCTAACTCTTGAAATTGTTCGCAAATGAAGAGAAAAACATTTAGAAATATAGAAATAGGTGAATTAGAAAGCATTAATTAACAACAAAAATAACAAAGACCACCAAATAATAATTATATAGCTATCATAAAATTTGAGCATTCAAAATTTCAAACACCCTCTAACACTAAACTCCTTATTCAAAATTCACGAGCATCCCATTCCACCACATTCACAAGCAACCCATTTGAGATATAAATTACCAAATCCTAACTCTTCTAGTTCATCTCCACACACTATATGCAGTGCTGCAAATTGACTACTCAATCAAATATTGCATCGCAAAATCCTCCTCTAGATGCATCAAGCTAGTAGACTACCTTTGAAAATAATATCAATATGATTGAATTTCAAGTGGAATATAAAATAGTAGACAATTGGCTCATGTAAAAGCTATAACAATTGAAGACTTACAAGAATCCTTAAGGTGCTATGTTTCATCTTTGGCCCACTTTCTATATTTTGCTTTGCCTCCTTCCATATATAGAAAGCTTAGTCGTGTTGCACAATAAGAAAAAAAACAATTTATAGGATTTAACATGTTGCATAAAAATAACATTAGGAAATAGAAAACTTCAAATATTGCTTGCAATGAGAGAAACTATCCAAGAATGTTTATTTGGGAAAGATCACACAAAGAAGCCAAAAGATTGGGAAGGAAGCTTCCTCTCAAGACAATTATTTTGCCATGCGACATATAGGCGGCATTGCACAATGAGCTAGTCTACCACTAACATTTCACATTCACCTTGACATAACCACCACCTTCTCTAATTTCCCGAGCCTTCGGGAGACCGCGGGTTCTATTATTGTGAGAACGTAGAAGAACGTGACTGCTGGCTTGACACCTCAGTGGTCCTACGTGGCCGAGAGGCTGCCAACACATTTTTGAATTTTCAACTTCTTTTTACATTTGAAGAATTTGAAAAAAATTGAATTTTTCTTGAATTTTTATTTTGGGACAGCTGGCCGTCCTTCACTGCGGGGGGAACAACCCTCAAATGGTCTCTTAGAGGCTTGAAATAACATGTAACATTTGCTTCCATTAGGCCTCCTTCAATACTCACATCTCAATTAGTTTTAGTTTTTTTGTACTTTTTATATTGATGGCATGGGAGGGGGGATTGAATTTTATTTAAGCACATCGACAGTTTTAGATTTTTCCAAAGGGAGGAGGGAGGAAATTCAAAAATTGCAAGAACAAGACCTACTTGCATCTTTTCAAGGGATAGTAACATAAAAAGCACAAGATTAAAGTTGCACAAGTAATATCAATAATTTATTTATATCTTTGGCATGATAGTTCATGTCAACAACTCCTAAATTTTTTTAATGTTTAGAGGTCCAAAACTACTTCAAACTACTTATCTCCAAAGTAAGGCTAAAATATTCATCTATATTTATTTTTAACAAGTACAACCATAGGATTCTTTAACATATTGAAGTACAACCTCCCCAAATTTTAGAGTGAAAATCCCTATCTATTGCAAGTTCAAAATGTTGGCTTTCTAGCCCTTTGAAGAAAATAAGTTTTGTCTTTTGACATTTTAAGAAACAAACAAGTATATCCCATAATTTGTGAGTTTTGGTTGCATGTTGGAAAAAAGTTTGAAAGTATCGGTTAACCCCTAAACGTCAGAGCGGACGTTTTCCATACCCTCCTGAAATGTTGTGACTTCAAAATGTTGTAACTTTTGCATCCAAGGTCCAAATTTGATAAAATTTGTTGGTGAAGTTGCGCCTTGTCTTCTAGTTTGTGTGGTAAAATTTTCATATCAATACAAAATGTAATGAGTTTTGGGCATCCAATCAAAGTTCGCAGGTTCTAATTGAGTTCAGAAACTGCATTTTAGGGCTGCAACTTCGGGGGCTTATATCTCTTTCATCCAAGGTCCAAATTCAATAAAATTTGTTGTGTTTTCTTCCCCTTGAAGTCTAGTTATTGTGGTAAAATTTTCATGTCAATCCAAGTTGTTTTGAATATTTGGGAGCAATTCAAAGTTCAAAATCCTGCCATTTTTGGAGAACAGTAAACTTCGGCGACTTGTATCTTCTTCATACAAAGTCCATTTTCAATAATTTTTATTGGAAAAGTTTCGCATAATAGTCTAGTTTGTGTGGCTAAAATTTCATGTCAATCAAAGAATTTATGAGTGACTGAGAAGCATTCTAGTAGAAGGAGTTTCAGCCAAAGATGTATTTTTTGCAGTTTTTCTTGCTCTTTTCAAGACATTTGAAAGCCATTTTGTAACCACAATGAGTCAAATCAATGAATTTTTTTTCACCAATGTGTTTATATACTCATTTTGAATCATTTTACAATATAAAGTTTTTACATCTGAGTAGGTTTAGAAATCAAATTTCACCTCCAAATGTGATTTTATGGAAATTTCAGCATTCATTTTCATCACTAAAACATGATAATCTTTAAATCTATGCGGTCAAATGACTCCAAATTTGATACACGTCATCTACAACATGTTTACGAAAATATTGTACGGTTAAGATCTCAATAACTTAGTGACATTTTGATCTATGACTCTTCAAATGGAATGACGCTTTAAAACCTATTTGGACTTGAGACGTTGAGGGGTTAAAAGATTTTACTAATTTTAGTAACTAATATAAGAAATTAATGATTCCAATGATGAAAATGTTTTAGTAATCCATTAATATCCTTTTGTTTTTGTTTTATTGGAAAGTTTTCAAAATTCAGTTCAAAAGATGGCATTATGTGTTTTATCTACCTCATTACTTACAAAATAAAATTCTTCATAACCTCATTATCTATAATTGAATAGTTCAAATGTTTTTGAATAGGTGTCAATCTATATAATTCAATAAAATTAATTGATCTTTTTTTTGGAATATATGTTTTAGTTCAATGACATTGAAATAAATTAGAATTCATAATTTTTGCAATATTTTTTTTGGAATGACCTTAATCAAACTAAGCTTCACATATAGATTAAGATGATTAGCATCTATCCTAAAAAATTTATGTAAGAATTTCCAAATTATGAAGTTAATAGAGCCGGTTTGAGTTTTCAAAATTCCTGAAGTAGGCTCCTTAGTCCATTAGGAGATAATTTAAATATATAACCTTAAAGTGCCAAAATGTCCCAAATTGGCCTTTCAATATCTTTCTAAATTAGAATAAATCATTTACAAAGTTTCAAAGAAGGTAATAAACTTTTTGAACATAAATAGTAACTCATTTTTACAAATTTTAACAAGGAATATATGTTTTCAAAATTTACTATTGTAGAGGGTTTTTTCTTTCATCTTTATTAAATATCAAATATAATTTCCACACTTCATATTATTCAATCACAATTATTATTGAAATGGCACTTGGTAAAATTTGAGAGAGAATCAAAATATTTGGTTAAGATAAACACTATTGCTCAAGATAATTCAATAAGTGAGCCAAGAACAAATGCACTAATTCTAAAATTTTGCAAATTTGTAAGGTGAACCAACATAGTAGTTCATAGAATTTTAGGTAGAATCTATTACAATAGCATTTGACTTTCCTTTGCTCTATTTTAATGAATTGACTATTTAAGAATTTTCAAATTTTGAGATGTCCAAATGTCAATTTTCTTCTACAAAATTTTGTTTGTAAATAATTATAGGAAGATGTTTTAGAAAATGGATTTCAAGTGGTAACCTTTTAGCCTAATGCATTTTGGATGAAATGACAAAAGAGTAGGCAAAACCCAAAAGCATTGAATGTCTTCAAAATTTAGGAACTTAAAAAGATAGACAAAAGACAAAACATATGTGGCTTCACTATCATATAACCTCAATCTTCTTGCTTCACAAAATGTAATTGGCACTAGCTACAAAAGATCCCACAATCCATCAAATTAAGCATTCAAAATTTAAGGAATAGATTTTATATTTTTCATAGCATAACTTAACAACTACTTGGCGGTTGTCATTGAAATATAATGTAGTCTAAAATATTTCCATACTATGTCAAATAAATATGGTCTTCATCCAATTGTCATCTATTTTCATCCAAATTTCATCCAAATGCTTATAATAATTAGACATCATTCATGAAAAAATAATTCAATTAATATAAGGAAAATTTGCACTATTCAAACTCTCATAGTAATTGAATTCACTTGAATAGCATTTCCAATGGAATCTCTAAGGTAGAAAAGCCTACAACTAGACACTTAACCCTTTACTTTCTAAGAATTTATGATTTTAAGTTGTAGACTTAGATTGATCATATTGTAGAAAGTATAATCTAAATGGAAAATTTTATTATATCATTAGCTTGAGTGAAGAATATTTCATGCATTGGTTTAAAAGAAATAATTATTAAAATAAATAAAAATCCCCATATAAACTCTCTAAAATCGCAAAAAAAATTTGAAGCTTAATATGGGCATCTTAGGAAGTAAAGGGTTAAGTCATTTAAATTAGTTTTCATTATCAAATTGTCATAAATTCTCTTGGATCTTATTAGCATATCAAAGAAGATTTAAAATATTTAATTGCACACTTTTTTTTTATATCATATGAATTAATTATGATTTTTCAAAATTCAACTAAGTAGATTTCTAAAACCATGTCTTAATTTTGAGGTACATTGCTTTTACATCTTGAATTGAATATCCATTTATTTAAAAAATTATTAAGATCTTGCTTTTGTGTAGATGCTTGGAAATGATAGGCATATCTACCTTATTTGTTTTTATTTTAGGGATTCATGGTTTAAGAAAAATCGTAAAATAGAGATTGGAAAATAAAATAGTCATATGATTCAGGCCAATTAATGTTTGACCTTTGACAAAAGTCCCGGATCCTAATTTTGTCTCTTACCCTATTTGTTTTTCCAAATTTTGGAGTAAGATGTTTTTGTTAGTAATGGGCTTGCCTTGTTAGGGATTTTAGGTCATCTATTCTTGAAGTGAGGATTTATTTCAAGTCGTGATTGACGATGAGTCAAAAAGTAGCAAATAGCCCC
The DNA here is from genome assembly GCA_947034895.1 of Rhytidiadelphus loreus. Lineage (NCBI taxonomy): Eukaryota > Viridiplantae > Streptophyta > Bryopsida > Hypnales > Hylocomiaceae > Rhytidiadelphus > Rhytidiadelphus loreus. The sequence goes on from OX344764.1 coordinate 24,999,327, forward strand.
AGTACTACATCCCTAACCTGATAAGTCCCCGATTATCAATCTTAACTGGAAAAAATTGCTCCCCCCAAATGCCGTTGATCTTAATTTTTTAGAATTTTTTTGCTATTTTAGAACCTCCACAGTCAATCTTGGAATTAAAAATGCACCCCCCCCAATGCTGTTAATCTTACACCTTGAAAGTTGAAACAAAAAATTGTTATCATTGATCAAGTTGTTGTTGATCTTGTCCATCCACAACTTAGAGTTTAGGGCTTATAATTGTCACCTTCTCTTACCAAAGGTGTGTTTGCAGAGGTTTTCTTCTATTTGTGCATTGAAGTTGAGTTGGAGAAGAGCATTTATTGAGCTCAAGAACTTTGAGATTAGGGTTTAGGATTTGTTGGTGCACAACTTTTCCTTGTTAAGTTTCTATGCAATGAGTTTGTTGTGTTAGAAACTAGGTACAATTAGAGCAAATGCTACTTCTTATGTTAAATGCTTGCTTAATTTCTTGCATTGATTTCTTCATCAATTGTAAAGCATTGAGTTTGTTGTTGCACAAGATTAGAAGACTTCCATTTTTTCGTGCACCAAGGATTCTTGTTATGTCTTCATGAGCACATTGAGCTTTAGATGAAGAAAAATGGCAAGTTCATGTCCTTGAAATAAAATTGTTATAGAAGAGTATTATCTCTTCTTACTATAGACTTGAGGTTGTAAGTATTTGTCAATGAGTTGATTTTATAAGGTTTAAAAAGAGTGTCAGCATTACCTTGGAGTTTTTCTTCTTAGTCTATTGTTTGATTAAAAATCGTGAAGTTTATAACAACAAATCGTCATGCAAAATTCACCCTCAATCTGGCAACGTTTGGAGAGACCCGCTAGTTAGTTCGTTTGAAGAAAAAAAGGACTTTGTACCCCTTTGGTAATTTAGTTTAAGAGTTTTTCTTCAATTAAAAAAAATACATGTATACTTATTATAAAATTGATTTTGGATTTTCATTGTTTTTTTACAAATTGTACTCAAAGAGTTACGCTCAAAGTATTTGCCTTTATTTCTAGTTGTGAAGATTTTAGGAATGATAATTTTCACAAGGATATCAAAGCCTCCAAAGAATGGTAGATCAAGATTTTGATTTCTTTGCAACCGTGAATACTATTAGATTCCTATTAGGAATTATTATTTCATTGATAGAACCAGCGTTCCCTAAAGTGTCTAAAATTCGATTGGGTTCTACCTACATTTTGTACATGCTAATTGTACATTGTAGAAATCAAGTGTAAAATTGAGATTTGAGCAAGTTTTCCAACCTTGTGGACTGAAAATTGCAAAAATGTCACATTTAACCACTTTTGGACTATTCAATGAATTTTGGACTAAACATCTGAAGATCACAGGGTAATAACATTGTGAGACCTCCCAATGTTTGTGTAGATCTCCCGATGACCATTGTGGAATCTACTAATGATTGTGAAATCTCCCGATGACCATTGTGGGATCCCTCAATGACCACCGTGGGATCTCCTAATGAACATTATTAATTTTAGACTTTCAAAAGTTCAAAAGTAGTTAAATATGGCATAAAACCTAGTATTCATCCAATTTGAGTTTAGCCTTCATCCGTGACCGCACAATTTTAGAGTTAGTAGAAATCATACTTGCATTGTTGATTTTTAGTTGCAGCGGCTCTATCTGGACTATCAATATAGCACCATCGCCCTCATCTATCATCTTCCTCGCCGCCTGGAATTTAGTCCACCTGTTTCCTGAGAATTAGTAGAGTTTCCATTAATGCTTGTGCGTTTTTGCAATACGCATTCAATGGAGTTTGAATTTAATTTGGGAGCTTTTGTTCTTGTTGTTCTTGTGCTTTCAATGTGGAGCGCCAATTCAGAAATTTCAAGTGCCACTTCCTTGCTAGTGTGAAGATCTCAAAGACGTGCGGGTGGAATTGTCTCACGCATTCACTCCAATGCGGAAATGGAGGTTGTCTGGAACTTTTGGCGCGAGTCTAGAACTTCTCGTGCGGGTTTGCTTGCATTGCTTCCTCAGCTCTTCGCTTGCTTTGTTGTGTTGGATGTGCATGATCTGGGACTCAGTTTATTCTTAAAAGTGTTGCATTGTGTTGATTGGCCTTGTCCTAGATTGTGCGCTTGCTGGAACACTGGAAAAGACGTGCTTTCTGTGACTTCGAAATCCCTATCGACACATGTCTTTCAATTTGTAATTTTTGTTGAAATTTTCACTTATTTGTTTTGGTTTTGTTTGGACTGCTTTGTTTTGGTTTTCCTTGGACTTGCGGTGTTCTTGTTTGAATGTAGTTGAGGGTCCAAAGCTTGATGGTGCCAAAACTCAAATTGTCGGACAATTCCTGGGTGTGCACATTTGGGTCGTCAATAAATTCTCACGAGCTAGGGATGTATCTTCCTGTGGTAGCAACGATGATGAAGGCAATTTCTCCTTTTGCTTTCAATGTTAGGGACGATGTTGAGTACATTTGCAAGACGTGATTGTCCGATTCTTTAGCGAAGCCTATACCTTGTTTTTCTTCGCTCTCAGAGGCAATAGTGGTGTCGGCAGAGCTTCTTGATGTGACGCTGGAGATCGTGAGCGACAATAAGGAGAAAGTTGCTCCTATGACACGAAAGCAAAGCAAACTCAATCCGAGCACAGTAATACGTCGCTGGCAAGAGGTTTGGGCATGTAAGTTCACATGGACCGAAGGTGAGTTCGACGTTTTAGGCAATTTGATGGGGGTCGTGTACAAGAGTTGCACCTTAGTGAACATGAGACAAAAAATCATGGTCCCCAAAGGTGATAACTTGGAGAAACATGAAGGAAAGAGGACCTACAAGGCTAACGGCAATCCTTTTCCAAATCTGAAGAAGGAAGAGATTTATATCAAGGGGGATTGCAAAAATTTGCAATTCACGAAGTTGTGGATGGGGCGACGATAAGAAGCAATGATTAGGAGGCAACGTCATAGACCAACTTCATGCAGGCTTTGACGGTAAGGCTAGCCAGAAGGAAGTTCAATTTTCAACTTTGTTTACTGTTCTTGATTTTGGTCGTCCCATGTATGACTTCAATATTTATTAAGGCACTTGAAGGTCAAGAATGTCCCTAGGAAGCACTAATCTGAGACTTTTGGCTGGGACATGACAAAACACCTTCACGGTTGTGTATTGTCTACTCTGAAGCTTGTCGTCCAAAATGCAAGGTTTACTTGTTCAATTTTCAACTTTGTTTACTATTCTGCGGTAGACAACACTTCTTGGGTTTGGGTGCACGTCTACACAGTAGATTCTTGGGAGCAGATCCCACATTTGCTTTATCTTTCATGTGTAGATGATTGTGGCACTGCTGATCATCTCAAACATATGTAGACATTGTTGGGCGAGGGAGGACTTATACGGAAAGAGATTGCTAGTAAGTTGGTTTTCTTTGGGGTAGATGGAGTGAACATATTTCAAGGACCAAGGACTGGGGTGTCCACCCAGTTTCGTGAGAAATGAGCCCTGTTTTGTCTTAGAGCAAGTTGTGTGAGTCACATAATCAATTTGGTGGTGGAAACTTTATCTAACTACCCCATGATCTCCCGGTTGGAGGCCCTCGGCTAGTCGCTATACTCCTATTTTTGTCGTAGCCGCAAGCGGCATTCTGAGCTCTAGAAGCTCGCAGATCTAATGGAAACTAAAGGCAACAAGATGGTGAGGAATGTAGAAACGCATTGGATCTCAATGCGTAGTCCGGCTCAGCGCACAATGTCGGAGTACAAGACATTGTTGGTGAAAATGGGGGTTGATATGGCAGTTGGTGGCTACAAAGGCAATTCTACCGCTACTACAAATTTTGATTACCTCTCCAATGTTGAGATTCTATTGTCGCTTGCATGTTTCATTCCCATGCTAAATGCCGTTCATTGTCCCATAAAAATTTCACAATCATGTGATGTGTTCATCTATGACTTCAAGCAGTCCATTAAAGTCTGCTAGGCTGATTTAGCCAAGATGTTTGTGGATGATGCCACAATGTTTATGACACTAGAGTTCAAGCGTTATAGGGAACTCATTTCTTGTTCTTCTATTGAAATCTCAATGGTGTGGCAAGAGATGCTTGAGGGGAAGCCTTCCATCCTTCTCTATGACTTCGGGGTTACCAAAGTATAGGCGCATTGCCACTGCAAGCTCACATGAGAGCATAAGTTTGTCACGGAGGAGGACTTTGTAAACACGCATGGAACTATATAACGCTAGTTTGCAAGTTTGGTCGCTTGACTCACTTTGTTTCCCATTTTTTTTCCACTTCTTTTATATTAGAATAGCCTTGCATTCTACTTTTTTTGGCTTCCTTAAGTACTCTTGCTATCTATTCCCTTTGCCTTCAATACTTGAATTGTGGACTTGACTATGGTGTTTCAGCCTCAGAGTCAGTTTTGGTGTCCCAGTGACTTATGTTGTGTTTCGGTATTTGATTTTGGCAGGACAGACTTTTGTTGGTGGAAATTGGGAGTTGGGTATCGGTTTGGGTTTTCCAATTTTTTTTTGTTTTCCATTTAATATTTTTTTCCTAATAGTAGTTTGTGGATTGTGATCTTTCAGACTTTGAGCAATAGCAACATGCATTGATTGTAGGGTCCTTTGGTCTCTGGCAAAGATTGCCTAGTCATTGTTGTCTGAATTGGACAAGCGCTTCCCGCAACAAGAGTTACTAGGTCTACGCTTTTGGGATCATATACCCATAGTACTAGAAGCAAACGGGTGCTGAAGACAGCTTTGGTCACTATCTAAATGTTCTCAAAAAGTTCTATTCTCAACCATGGTTGTCAAATCCAGAGTTGCCTTGTCGGGAAGGAGGAACTTCATCTACCGCCCTAAAAATGCTCTCTAGCCCTAACTTAGACAATCAGTTTAAAATGACTATGAGAGCTAATTGTGAACTTGCTTGTGCAATAGCAACTCACGTGAATCCAATCATTCAACTTTGGCATGTTCTTTCCCAATCTTGTCACTTATGAAAACTGATCTCTAAGTATTTCAAGCTAGTGGAAATTGGATGTTGTCTCGTACTGGGTTCGGTGGAGGACAAGCGTTGCTTCTCTATCCTGAAGTTTCTGAAATCTTGCCACCAAAACAAGTTGGGCAAGCACTTGTTGTTGTTGGTTCGCATGTTTGGCCAAAAGTATTACTCACTGGAGAATTTTTTGTATAAAGATGCATTAGAATCTTGGAAAAAAGTTGTGAAGGTGGGCCACCACGGAGATGCTTGATCTCTAGCCATTTTTAGTATCCTCTCCCTTCAAAAATCCTTAGTTTCATCAGATTCCATTGGCTTTGGGACTCAACACAGTTTCTTTTCCTTAACGTTGAAGATGTGTTGGACTCATGGGACATACTTTGCAATGCGTAGTCCTGGAAGATGGAGTGCAGGACAACGTGGAGTCTTTAAAGAGCCTTCTCCAACATCATTTTCACTCTAACTTTTACTTCTAACGTTGTTTGTTTGTTTTGTGGTGTGCTGCAGATTACTAGCACTACACAATTGGGCAGTCTTGCTTTTGCAAGAAGGATTCAATTCTCTTGCTAGTGATACTTGTAACTATTGGGAGTGTGTCTTGTTTTCATTGCATGTTTCTATTTCATGCTTTGTTGTTGTTTGCATATTTCTTCATGCTTTGTGAGGGTGTTTGGACTGTTTGCTTCTTTCTTTCTTTGTGTGAGATTGTGAGTCATAGTTCACTATTAGTTCAAAGTACAAATTGCCTTACAAGATTGTTTGTGAAATGTGATTCATTCACGGATTCCTAGTTTGTGAGCACTGAGGAACTTGTGAAGACTTGGTATGAATAACACCATTGTATGGTTAAAAAAAATTGCCATTTCTATATAAATTGTCAAAGCAAATCGTAATTTTAGCCAATAAGATTGATGCAAATTAGCCCCCAAAATACATTGAATTAGTACACTTATCGCAAGGAACGCTCAACTAGAGAAAAAAAATTATGCATAATTCTACCCTTTTTTTACAATTTATTGGCCCCTTTTTACAGGAATATTCTAAAATTCGCAAAAAGAATTGTGCGTCAGATTGTGCTGTAGCATTGCCCTGAATTTTTGTAAACACATTCTAGGAACACTTGGATAGAACTTTTGGCTATTCATTTGTGATTTTACATAAAATAAAAAATCTTCTAATAACTTAGTCCATTATTTTTGTAAGTCTCATTAGTTACCTTAGAAAATTTTCAACTCCCTCAATAGTTGTTATTGAAAACTTATTACTTTTTGTCACTAGAAATATCAACTCATTAGAAGAGATTTCAAGATTTTAAGGGCCGTTTCGGGGCCGTTCCCGGCGCTGTTCCCCTGGCAGTAAAAAAACGCCGCTGTCAGATTTTTTTTTTTGGGAATTTTTTTTTTTTTTTAAATAAAAATTTAAGTCCTTAAAATGAGAAACAAAGTCTATTTTTTTTTTTTTTTTCGAAAAATCTGACCTAGCCGTCTCTCGGCCAAGTTAGCACAGGCCGGGAACGGCGGATATCGGTGGTTCTCGGGGGGGTTTCGAGTTGGGAACTCGCAGCCCTCCCTGAGAGCCAAAACACATGTAATGAATCTAGTTTAGAATTAGAAGTTGCTACTAATGGATTGAAAAGATCACACTCAATTCTCTCTAAGCTTCAATTTTAGTTGTGTGGCTTTTCGATTCTATTATTTTTGTCATGGCTTCAAATGGCCCCTATAGTTGTGAAGTGGATCATCTATTTGTAGAAAAGTTCCAAAAGGTCATCACTAAAAAATCTAGTTGATCCAATTCAGACCTAAAGGTCACCATTGGAATATCTTACAATTTACAATTATTAATTTTATAAGTTCCAAGTTTACAAATTAACAAAGACATAAACAAAAATGTATTTTTACTTTGATCCCCTTTAAAGTATTTTTTAATTCAACAATGCCTTGACCAAAAGGTTTACTAAATGTTACCAAATTAGGGCTATGCTACTCTCGAAGCCCCTTTTAATGTTTTAGGATTTTGTATTCAACTCCAAAGACTTTGGTGGTAGAAATTTAACCTTTACATGGTTGGATATTGCAGCTTAGAAAGAATCTAATGATTTCAATTGAATGGCATCAAAATTTCATGGCTTGAGTCATGTCCATTTGCACCTACTTTAATGTATATTTCTCAAAATACAAATATATATTATTGAATATCACCTAAATCATTTCCAATCTAAAGCTTATCATTGGAGTTTGTTATTTTTTGGTCAATCTAAATAAAATAAAATTGATAAGTCTAAATAAGTGTAATGACCAAAAGAATGACAATGGATCTTCCTCTTCATTATTGTACTTCGTGGTTTAGGTTGGCATTTACTACCAAATAATTAACTAAAACTAGAAAAAATCCATCAAATATTTGTAATCTACAAGATTTTTTTCAATAGAAAAATTTTCTCAAAAATTCCATCATATATTTTTAGAAATATATTGGTCAACTTTGTCCACTAAGTTTGGTATCTAATAATAGTCACAATAATAAACCTCTCATTCTTTTAGTTTGGTGAATGTTCTTTGTGGCCTAATTTGATTCGACAATCATCCTTGAACCTTCCCTTAATTCTTTGAAGAAATTTCACTAGGCTCAAAGGAGGAGTAACCATTCCCCAAGTTTGTTGAAGTTTTCCTATAGACTTTTAGTTACTTTAACTTCTCATAAATTCTAACAAGTGGCTAATCACAAGTATTTCTATCCAAATAAATATGTATTACTTCTATATGTTCCTTTCATACAATTTTTTGTACAATCTTCTACTAGATTTTATTGATTGTAAAATATTAAAAATCCTATGAGACAATCTTAGAATGTTGTTACTTGTATATCTGCACTTTATAATTCTTTCAGACATAGAAAATGAAATCTTAAAAATGATAGGCCTCAATATGTTACTATTGCTTTTAATACATGTTTCATTTTCATTTGCCTACATAACTTTTAAACCATTGTGCCCCATTGCTAAATTCCTCCTTATGGGTAGTGATAACAAAATCATTTCACTAAAATGATTATTTAGTAGGGGTGAGTGATTAGTTAGAATAAAAATTAATATCACAAATTTAGCAATACCACCCATATTTACCACAAATGCTACAATACCACCACTACAACTAATGTTGAATAAACTTAGTATGCCCTCTACTAAAGAGTTTATACCATACAAAATAACCATTTGGGTGTAATATTGAAATAAGGGGTGTAATCACAAATAGTGTGAAAAGGGATAAAATGAGCACCATTGCCAGACGGAGATTTCGCATATCCGTGTGAATAGCGCCGAGTGCGTGAACATCGTCGACGCCGTTTTGTTCCTTTCAGAGGGTTGTCAGGGTTTTGAGCTTGTTTCGTGTGTTTTGTTTGCGAGCGGCGCGGGACACCGCGCATTCACAAATCCCTTCAACGTTTTAGGTCGTCAATGCCAGCCTATCTGTTCCTCAACCGAACCGGAGCAATCGCATTCTTGGAGCAAATTCGAGGCCATTCTCCGACTGGAACCTCCCAATCGGGTGGTTGCGCTGGAGTTTTTCAAGGTTTTCTAAAGAAGTGGTGAGTACACGGGCTTCAGAGAGGGCGCATTGCTTTCATTTCATATTGCCAGAAATTCTGCGTCGCGTTTGGGAACTTGCTTTCGCTCTTTTTGGTTTATATTGGTGTTGGTTAGGGTTCGGTGGTGCTGGTTAGAGGTTTTCAGGGTTTACTGAGCTATTGGTAAGGATGCGGGATTCAGAGAGGGCACATTGTTTGCGCTTTATTACCGCCTTAGTCACTGCGGCGCTTTTGATCATTTATTTAGCTCCTTGTGGTAATGGTGGTGTTGGTTAGGGTTTGGTGGTTTTGATTCGAGTTTTTCAAGGTTATGATGAGATTTTGGGATTCAGAGAGTTGTCATTCGTTTCTCTATGACACCGCAAATGTCTCTGCGGCGCATTGGATAATTTGTCTTTCCTGTTTCTGGTTCCTTGTACTTGTTGGTTAGGGTTCGGTCGTGTTTGATTAGGGTATTGATGCAAGCGATGAATGTGAATCCTGGTTGTGTAATTGTTTGAGAGGCAAGGGTTGGGATAATGAGGGACTTTGCATTGGAATTTATTGAGTGCGTATGGTTCAATCGCGCATTCTGACATACTTTGACCTATTTCAGGGTCATACGACGCAATGACGACGCCGTCGGCGGCCTTGGGCAATCGAACTCCGGAGCAGCTGAAGGTTGCTGAATTGCGGGAGGAGCTGAAAAAACGTGGGATTCAAATCAAGGGTTTGAAGAAAGACTTGGTAGACCGTCTTGAGGAGGTGTTGAAGCAAGAGGAACTGGAGCAGCAGAAAGCGCTTGAAACTGTGGTGGAGGATGCGGTTGCTACTCCTGTGGAAGCTGATCAACCTGACCCTGTAACTCCTGTCACGAAGCGACGCTCTAAGGGTCATGCGAAAGAGGAGGTGCCCAAGGATGATGTGGTCTCTGATGAGCCTGTACTTGCATCTGAGGGAACTGAAATAACAGTTTCTGTAGTGGAGGAATCTGAACCTCGGGAAGGGGATGCTGTGCCTGAGGCTGCGGCAGAAATTGTTACAGCCGCTACATCAGTGGAGGAAACAACCATTTCTGCAGGGAATGATAATGTTGGGGAGGAATTACCCGTGGTGGAGTATGCGAAGACCGTAGATGACCAGGCTATCACCACAACCGCTGTACCTGCTCTCGAAGACTTGGTTGCAGATTTGGAGCAAAATTTTAGCAAGGTCGTTGAGGAAGAACCTCAAGTTCAGCAAGTAGAGGAAACTGGGACGATGGAGGGACAACCACTTACCGAAGAGTCCACTGATATTGTGCCTGCTGTGGAGAAAGCTGTGGGTGAGATCGTGGCAGTGACGGAGGAGGAGGTAATTTCTACGACATCTGAAAGGACTGTGACTGTAGAAGAGCAAGACGTTGCGGCTGTGACTGAGGATCAAAATATTGCGACTATGGAAGCGGAACAAATTGTCACAACAAGCACCAGGGTTGAGACTGAGACTATGGAGGAATCAACCAGCGAGGTTGCCACTACGGAGGAAACAACCACCACGGTTATGACTTTCGAAACAACTATCACAGTTGCTGATCGTGAAGGCCTAAAACTTGATACGGGGGCTGTCGGAGTGGTGGAGGGTGAAACTGATGAGAAAATTGATGAGGCTCCGAAGGAGGATGTCACCGAAGTCGTGATCGTTGCGGAAACACCAATAGTGGAAATGGCCATGGATGTTGATGGAGGGGCCGAGAAAGGGTCCAGCTTGGAAGAGCCGAAAGAAGAGACGCCGATGGATGTTGATGCAGATACCCAGAAAGGGTCTAAAAGAAAGGATGCAGGTTGGTCTTATTTCGAACTTGACTATTGTCTATTCAACTTTCTTCCTCAGTGGCTTCCCTTTCAGCTCATTTTCTTCTGAGCACGATTCAAATTTTGGTATATATGTTACATACGGCCTTATTTTGTAGGTTAGTGTCAGTTTCTTGTTTTTCTCACTTGGGTAGGCTTTGTTAGTGGAGGATTATAATTTCGATCTTTGCTTAACCGCATGAATCTTTGAACTGGGGACCGACTGTCTGTACGTTTGATTGATTTCAGTATTGTAAGCTACGTGTATGTGGGATAGTTGAACTTTTTGCAATTTTACAGTTGTTTTTTTGTATTTTTCCTCCATTTAGCAGTGGACGGGGAGTTGGCTACCTTGGAGCCCACCAAGCGACGACGGTGGAACTCTGCAAAGGGTGAGGAGGACTCTAAAACCTCCGGAAAGGATGTTCTACCTCTGGAGTTACAAGAACCAGTATTGTCTCCAAACGCTCCTGTTCCATCTGCTAAGGTTTTGACTCCAAAGAGCGCGCCTCCGGAGAAAGTGGCGGTCACTAGAACTGCTCCTACGAGAACAGAGGCTGCAGTCAATGGGGAGGGCCCCAAAACACGTATTGGTAAGCTAAGTTTGCGTAAGGAGCAGGTTTAGTTTGCAGTTCGCACCAATGCATCTCTTTGATGACATTTGTTGTATGAAATTACTTTTATTACTCAATTTTTTGCTACATTGTTATGCAGCTGATTAGGATGTTGTGAGTCGGCGATTAGTTCTGATGATCGTCACGTGTTGATCACTTTTATGTCTCCACCTGCTGATGCAATGCAGTACCACCTAGTGCGAAGCCCCCTACTACGTCTTTGAAAATCGATAAGTTCTTGCGACCTTTCACTTTCAAAGCTGTCACGGAGCTTCTTGCACAAACTGGTACAGTTCAAGATGTGTGGATGGATCAGATCAAGACCCACTGCTATGTCACGGTGAGTTTATCTCTGTGATCTGGTTCTGCAGGGTGATGACCCTCTTGCATCGTCTGTTGTGCCTTGATGAAGTTTGGGCTGTCGAACTGCTGAAGACTGCGTTGGTCATTCTAATATGTCGTGGATTCTGTTCTTCTGAGCTGACCTTCATTTTAGCGTCTTGTGTAGATTCTCGTGGTTATATATCTCTTGAGGTTTAGAAGTAACGTTCTCAATATTAACGAGATGTATCTGTACCTGTTCAGTATTCATCTGAAGAGGAGGCCTCAGCCACACGCAATGCCCTATACAATCTTCAGTGGCCTCCCCAAGGAGGACGACTGTTGACAGCTGAATTTGTGGACCCATCAGAAGTGAAACTTCGAAGCGATGGTGAGAAAGCAGCTGCAGCTGCAGGTCCCACAGCAACAGCAGCGCCCTCCACGAATGCCATTACGCCCCGAGGAGCCCTTTCAGCTAACTCAAAGGCATCAAAAGATGGAGTCACAGTTGCCGCGTCTGGCCAGCCCTCCACTGCTGCAGCAGGACTACTTCCTCCCCCACCTCCCGTTTCGTTTTCTCCCAGGGATAGACCTAAGCAAGGTAAGTAGTGGTAATGATTTTTGCTTTCTGTCCATTGATGAAGGTCAGTTCTTTGGTGACCACCTTCATGAATTATCGGTGACCTTATACCATAAGTCGAGAGCTTATTTTTTCTAAGGACTAAATTTTTTTATTAAGGTAAGGATGGATATCGACTGAGTCATAGAAATCTGCTGGAAGTAGGTTTAAAATCGATTGGATGTTTCATGCAGAATGGTTGATTCCAGGATGGGCAACGCCTGATTGTTGTAATATTTTAATGGCTTTGTTTGCAGAAGTGGAGAGTACCCCAACTCTGGATGATCTTTTCAGGAAAACACGATCAAAGCCCCACATTTATTATCTTCCTTTGACGGCCCAAGAGGTTGCAGACAAAGTGGCAGCCAGGAATCGAGGAGCTGCCACAAAACCTGGTGTCAAAGCCTAGGTAGTGTTTCACACATGTGCACAAGTCAGACTTGCGGTTTGCATCAGCGTCCCGTCCCTGTGAGCCGGTAAGAGGTGCCTGAACAACGTTTTATCTGCTAGTCCAGCATAACATCGGGTCTGTCTGCCTTGAGAACCATCTTGTAGTGTAAACATTCTAGGATTGTTTCTTTTTTATTCTCTAGCTGGATAGCAAATATGCAATTGTAGTCTGATCCTGCAATTGCTGTGGGTTGCCCTGCTACAAACTGATTACCAACTTTCTCAACCCAGTCATTGCCGGACTCCTCTGAACCCCTCAGAAGTTTCTAAGTGCAAATCCCGTACCCACTATGATATCTGCGGAACTGTTTTTCTTTCTTTCTTCCTCTGGTTCCTTATGCCCCTTTTGAGAGCTCATGAACTGTGTCAATGTTAGAGAGTGACGTAAAATATTGGCTGCTTTAATTTCCTGGAGTGCTGAGTGACAAACTTAGAGTTTTGGGTTAGGACTAATCTCCTATGTAGGATATGCATAGTCAAACTGGTGTCTGTCTGTGGTAGAGGGTTTTTTGTTGCACAGGTGAACAAGCTACAGTGCGGGTTGGCATTTCACTGGATCTTCTTTTTATCTACACGCCAGTTCTAGATGCATCTGGGATTGTCCATCACATCCAGTGTGATGAGGCACATGGCACACAACACTTGTGCATCTGGGACTGTCCATCTCATCCACTGTGATGAGGCACATGGCATACAACACTTCTGGAGGAATTCTGTGGGTGTAACCTTCTTGAAGACTTGAAAGTGTACTTGAGGTGTAGTGGTGAAGGTTGTGAACGGACCTTAAAAGTATATATACCTGCTTGCAACATGGAGGCCTTTCAGGCAGTTCAAACACTATGATCTTTTTTCTGGGCTCAAATTTTGCCACCTGATTCAACCTTATTGACTCCAATGATGTTCAGTTTTGTTGCCCATTTGCTAATCTTGTTGAGTGCACAGATTTGATACATGCCTCACCTTGAATAGATCATACACTCAATGAACTTTTTAAGTGAAAAGATGCAGAGCCAAATATCGATGGTCTTAGATACTGTGGACAACTTTCATAAATTTTTGTCACTTTGTTATCTTGTTCAGAAGGGCTTCCAAGTTACGTACGTGTATGGCCAAATGACATATCGAATTTGTTAAGCACTGCCTTTTTTTGGGTGCATCGACCTAAATAGAGAATAAACCCCTTTTTCAAGCTTCAACCGTACAAATGTGAACCTCTAAGGTAGGAGGCTCTAATGTTGGAGGGTCATTTAAACCGCTGTAATGGACTTGAGGTGGTCTTCAAATGGACCTTTTACTGTCCTTGAATGGATCAATAAAAGAAATGTTATTTATTGTAAGAGTCAATCATTTGCTTTGCTTTCTCCATTTCTCTCTAAAAGCTGTAAGTGAATGATTTATGGAAGACCTATGGTCAGAAATAGGGCCCTATGACTCATCTTGTTTGAAAATTCATAAGTAATTCAAAAATGCTTCAAAAAATACAAAACGACTTGAGTTACAATCAAAATCTATTTTTCTTTGTCTGAAAAATGAACTATAAATAATCCCATACAAGAAACGACATGAAAAAGGCAAACCAGCCCTTAAGTGCATGCTTTAAGAGCCTCCTACCTTACGGAAATGTGAAAAATTTCAGCCACATTTAACTGGATTGCATGAATAAGAAAAAAAATAACTCTTAGCCCTACATGACATTGTCTACAGACTTTGAACCCTCTTGGAGTGAGATTTTTGCTTTATACCATTGAGAACTACCGGTATATCTCAACCCCTACTGAACCAAGACCTTTTTCTGTGAAATAACACTCAAAATTGCCATTTCTACAGTGAAGAGTAAAAAAATCTGAAAATTGTTTTTTTTTAACATCTAACTGTAGGATCTTACCCCTAACTAGTATGAGAAAAAAATTCAGAAATGTGTGGAAAAAATTGTTTTTTTTCACTAGAATGTGTGGAATTTTTTTAGAAATTTTGACCATGTAGACTGCAAAATATTTGTGAAAAAAACAAGTTTTTCAAAACATTGCAGGGCTAATTTTAAATCCAAAGGGAACGAATCAGAGCTTTCTATGTACACAAAAATATAATATATGAGAAAAGAAATTCAAAATTCAAAAATTCAAATTTTTGAAATATTTTTTTTGCCCCTTCTCCTCTATTTTGAGCTTATTTGGGCATAATTTTTATTCCCAAGCCCTAATTGAAAAAAATTAATATTCCTACAAAGCTAATCAATTTTTCTATCTTCAAAAAATCAAGACAAAAATTGAGACTATAGGTATCTACCCAAAATCCCATTTTTCTCCCAAAGAGATAATGGTCCTTTGGGGATTAATGGTCCTTTGGGCACTTGAGAGGGGTTTTACTAATATTTGGATAGTAAAAATATAGAGTCTAAAAAACAAAATTTGTGAATTTTGTTTTAGAAATTTTGACATCAAAGGTTATAAGATTTAAGGGTACTAAAGGTATGGCAATTTTGCCTTTGTTCTTCATGGTTAGCAAAGTTTGACTTCTCTTCAGAGTGAGATCTTTATGTTAAATAGATATTTTTCTTACAATATCATACTAATCTATGTTAGTTACAAGTCAAATTTCAAAAGTATATGAGGGGTTAGTAGAAATTGCCAAAACAACTAAACTTTTGATCCAAGTATCCAATATGATTTTTTTTTCATTCCTACAAAGAAGATAAATATCCACATCTTGAATGTGTCCAAATCTCAAAAATTAAAAATTCACTCAAAATTGACTATGTGTAAACATCACTAGAAGAAAAGCATGTTAAAATCCCTGAAAAACGTCAACTAGTTTTTGTTAAGTTCCCAGTTCAAAACGCAGTCAAAACACAGAAAAACGCAGAAAAAACATTTTTCTGCGTTTTGACTGCGTTTTGAACTAGGAACTTAACAAAAACTAGCTGACGTTTTTCAGGGATTTTAACACGCTTTTCTTCTAGTGCATGATCAAATTTTCAAGTGTCCCTTCAATAAGGAATTGTCTTTAAGGAATTAACCTTTGGCCCCTTGTTGAATCTATTTTGAATTTTTGTGTATGAATGGAAACACAAGAATGTATGCATCTTCAAAAAAATTCAAACTATTTTTAATAGATTTATTCAAATTATTTTAATGTATATTAGAATTGACATAGTTTTTTTCTTGACACTGAAATTAGAGTTGACATTGAAAAAAGATTTTTAGCCCCATAATAGTTGTCATTTATTAAACACATAGTTTGAGAAACAACTAGTTTTTTTTATCTCTTTTTAAAATCTGTATTTTTAGTTTATTTTAAAGAAAAGCATGAAATATTTTTTTTATGAAAAACTTGAATGAATTCAATGATAAATGTAAATTAAATTTTACTATATATGTTATTTCTAGTAGCATAATCTTTCCTTACCATATTCTTTTTTCAAGTATTTGTCATCGAAATTGATAAAAACACACATCATCTCATAGATGTCAAAGTTTATGGCATAACTGCAACAATGACTTTCATTTATGGATTTGTGTCCGTACAAGAAATTGAATTATTAAGCATGTAATTTACCAAAATTAGTGTCTATAACATAGTATGTAATTTGTATCTACACAAAAAAATTTAATTATTAACATCTCATGTTAAGACAATTGCAAAGACATTATTGTTACAATTCCAATGGATAATAATAATAACATTAGTTATTAACAATAAAATTGGTTAATAACATCTCGTGTTAAAACAATTGCAAAGAGTGAACATCTATTCAAACAAGAAATAAGCATCTATACCACAACATGACTCAACTCCAATAGCTCCCCAAATATATACCACTGTTCCAAAAATTTAGCAATACAGATGGGATTGAGCTCACAATTAACGTAAGAAACATGTTCTCCAAAAGAAACAAATGACAAATGACCTTGCATTAGTAGATGGTGAAGATTTATACAATCCAATGGAGGAGCCCAATTCGGCCTCAATCTGATCCTAGTATGGGAAATCGGGCCACCCAAAACCTCGTCTCGATTGCTCTCTTGGAGTCAGATGGTTTGGCGCCAAAACCATGCCATCTAAGACAACACGTAGGCAAGAGATTCCAGAATGTCTTTGGAGAGAGCATTCAATTAATCCTAAAGTAGGAGGTCCTGAAATGGAACAGGCTCTAAAAAGGACCACCTCCTTTAAATGTACACTATTTGTACATGCTTATTTTTCATACCCTTCAACAATGTACAGACAACATTCATTTGGGGAGGTAAGCCATTTTAGAGTCCTATGCCATTTCAACTTCAAAATTTTATGACTAATTCCAAAAAGCTCTAAAAAAATATAAAACGATTTGGGTTAGATATCAATTCCACTTGTTTTTCAAGGAAAATCTCCTGAAAAATATTTCAAGATGTTTCACCTCCCCAAAATTCACTTTCAGTCTTTAGATGGTTCATTTATGGACCTCCTACCTAGAACAAGGCAAGGGTGATGTTGGAAGAGCATTACCACTCATTCATTAGGAAACTACCTTGCCAAATGGCTTTTGGTGGGTTCAATTCTCCTTATGGGTTCGATCAACAAACAGTTCTCCACCCTTTCTCTCCATATCTCCAATAGCTTTGCATTCTCAATTTTGGGAGTTGCTACAATTGTCATACTTTTCAAAAAGGGAGACAATAACATTGTCAGACAAGGAGAATCCAAGCTTGGAGAAGAGATGAGTAGGCCTGTCAAGACGGAGGGTCGATTGCTTATTTTAGCAAAGTTGGGCTAATTTTAGAAGTTGGCTAGTCTGAGGTGGGAAACGTTTTTAAAGGTCGAGCTTTTCACTAGGTAGATTGGGACACTTCATTGTGAATGAGTGGCAATGCTCTAATCAAACCTCTATAAGCTTAGCTTATTCCTAAAGAAAAAGGAAGCCTTCAATGAAGATGGCTCTTGCTTTAGAAGACTTTTCATGCTTCCCCCCCTTCCTAACGAAAAAGCAACAGATGAAAAAATTCTTCTTACTTTTAGTTGTCTACTATAAAGATATCCTAAGTCATACTCATCACTCGAGCCAGACGGTGGTTACAGTGTTTGGGAAAAACCAGTGGCTAATTCAAAGTTAGTAGGTGGAATTGGAAAAAAAAAAAGGTTGCAATTTCATGACATACAAAAAAAATGTGAAAAAATCTATCAAATTTTTATTCACAATAAAAAAATAGAAAATAGAATTAGACTTGGTCTTGAAAAAACGAAATTAAAGGAAAAGAGTTAGTGAACCTCAAAAAATATCCTAAGCATCAGATGTTTAGAAGTATTAATTGACTTTGATTGAATTATTTAAGAATGGGGTTCAATAAATAGTGTATTGTACAATACAATTTACAAATGAGAATCTATTTGTAATAAAATCATAACATAATAGAAGCCTTCATATCCATTGCCTTTCCTTTATGCACCATACTCATCACATTGAGCCTCTACCTATCCACTTAGCTACTAAATAATGGATGTAAAATATTCTACACCATCTATTCTAAAGCTAAAGTAGTGATGGGACATACTACTAATTGTTATGATTGAATGAGGTTTAGTCTCTTTAGTGTGCACCAAGTGCAAATTGCAGTCACACAATCCAGTGAAAAGAGGTTGTCACCTCTGGTTTGTATTAGTTGCCCCTTCCTTTTCTCAAAAAATTTAAAGGTCGTTGATTGTTTGTTTTGTAAAAATGTTTGCTTTCAAAATTGACGTTGATTTCTCAAAAAATCACAAGCCGTTGATTTTGTGAGAATTAATTTGAGTCGTCCAAATATCAATACAAATACCAAAATGAATATTGGGTACGGATACAGTATCATATACGATTTCACAGTAATACAAAAGATGAATACAGATACAAATACAATACTATACTGAATACAGATACATGTACAATATAGTAATGAATATGGATACAAATACAATACGATACGAATACAAGATACGGGATGTTGTTTATCCCATATTGTTTGTCAATTGCATTCCTTTTTGAAAATTACAAGAGGGGAGGAGGTAGGGGGGAGGGAATGAAAATCCAATTAAAAATTTTAATTGGATTTTGGGTGCATTGTGACATAGTTTGTCACAATGCACCCAAAAGTGGTTGTAACAGCCATCCCCACAAATTGTAGTCACACTATGTGCAAAGTGTGAACAAGGAGATAAGGTGGAGATGTGTGTTCTTCATTTAAGTACCAAAGGGTAGTCTAGATTTCCAAAATTATGAAGATGTATTACAAAGTGCAACTTATGAGAATAACTTAATGATGATTCTCAAACAATAGCTTTAAAATATAATTTATAGATCATGTCCATACAGTTAGATTAGCTAGTATACATACCAATATTTTCAACAATATTTGAAGCCAAAAATTAAAAATTCTTTCTAAACTTGAATGTTTGTTCCTTGAGGAATTAACCTCTAAAGTTATATATTATGTGAAGATAAACTACTTATATGCATTTTGATATGCTCGGGTTTGGACCATGTTTTCATTCTTAAAGTGCATGGCCCACCTAGCCATTATATCATTTACAAGCTATTATACAAATTTATCCAAGATTGCATGACGTTGTTTGTGCTTGATATCTAAATGCATGCATCACTTTGCCATATTGGGTTATAAGAATTTGAATAATCTTTAACTTCAAATATTTGTACTATAAATTTCAATTTTCAATTTTATTATGTTGGAGACTAAATTGAGTTGACAGCTTAGGAAAAAAATACTTTGAAATAGAAACCTAATTTTTCATTCCTTAAAAAATTGTCAAGAAGAAGTAAAAAAAAGAAGGAACAAAAAACAAAATCATTAATAATTCTAAGATGGAATGAAAACATGTCAATCCTTTATGTGAGATTGTTTTAACAAGCTGTCTAAACGTGTGTCTAAAACCTATTTTTGAGATGGCTTACCAAAAATGAATAAAAAATCTAAATGTATAAATAAATATATTTTAATCAAAAAAAAAGTTTACTAATAAATGCAACACCAAAAAATTTAGACCTAAAGATGATTAGTTGTAACTATAGTTTGCAAAAAATAATAATTGAATTGAATTGACCACCAAATCAATAAAAAAATTATTTCAAGATTTAAGTTTTTATAAATTAAATCTATAAATTAAACTTAAAAATTATTTCAAGTTTTTATAATCTTTTGCCTTTGCTCTAGATAGAATAAATTTTGTTTAGGGGCACTGAAACAAAAAAACTACATTTCCAAAAATCTAATATATTTTCCTATATCAAGAAGAGATTTCAAAAATCCATACAAATTTTGAGATAATAGGAATTGCCTAAACTTTAATTAAAAAGGACTAGGACCATTCTCTGTCAAAAACTACTCAAAACTATCATTTCTACAGCATTCATCCAAAAATACAAAAAAATATACTTTTTTTAGAATCTAACCGTAGGATCTTGTACTTTACTAGTCGATGATTATGTGGTAAAAATTTCATGGAGTTTGACCGTACAGATTGAAAGATATTAGCATTCAAAGTTGAAAAACGAAAGCTTTTTTGAACACTAGCCTGCAATTTCAGATGACTTTGAATGCCATTTGTGGAATTTTTTTGCACCATGGACCTTGAATTTAAAATTTTTTGTGTTGAAGAATTGAGTTGAAAGTCTATAAAGAAAATTAGAAAAAAAAAAAGCTTGATTTTCATACTTTAAAAAATCCAAGATTGAAAGAAAAACTAAATTGTTAATAGCTCTAAAATGGGATTGAAACACAATAATCTCAATGGTGATATTGTTCTAAATAGAAAACTTAACCTTGTCAAACAATTTTTTTTGAAAAATTGTGAAAATTGCATTCAAAATTCAATCCTATAAGTTATTTTTTCAAGAAGATGCTCAAGTTGCCTGAAAAACAAGATTGTTTATAACCTTCACATTACTAATCCAAATGGAATGAATCAAAGCTTCACATGTAGAAAAAAAATATGATCTTTAAGAAGAAAAAAAATTAAAAAATTAATTTCAAATTTGTGTAGATTTCTTTTTCTGCCCAATGACGTGAAAATTATATTTAAGATGTCATAACTTTTGTTCTTGGGCACCAATTGAAATAAAATTTATATTCCCACAAAGCTAATAAGCTTTTCTATCTTATGAGAAAGTTTTAAAAAGTTTCATAAAAAATTGAGATCATAAGAACCTGCCCAAAATCCATTTTGTCCCCCGAGGGGACAATGGTCCTTTAGAAGTTAATGGCCAAAGGGGTTATGGCCAAAACTTAAATGTGCTATAAAATATGCATTTTACAATTTGAAGTTTTTATAACAAAAGTTCATGTTATGCATCGTGAATAGAAATAATCTACATTGTCTATTTTGATTATATATAGACTATATATCAAATCAAAGCATTTCAATTGGATAATTCAACAAATGTAAAATTTTCATTTTTAGCAGGTGATTGGTGGTATTTTTGGCAAAAATTTAATCCTACACCAGTTAGTACAAATTTATCAAAAACTTGATCATGAAAATATCATTATTTTTTCCTAATAGTAAATCTTTAACACTTCAATAATATTATTAACTTTGTATTCATTTAGGTGTAAGAAAAAAAGTAGATAATAGCAAATTAAAAAATAATCCAATTTGTTATTAGGGAAAAATAATGTTGTTTTTGAGTGGTAATTTTTTTTTAAGAGCAATTTCAAATATAATCCAATTTTCTATAAATTTTAAATTTTAATTCTTTTAAAGAAATTCCTCTCAAAAATGTTGTCTAAAGTCAAGCATCAAAATGGTTGCATGGATCATTAGAGGATAAATGCAAATCCTTTAAATAATACCCCTCTTTCAATTTGTCTCAATAGTGCTTGTGATACTAATTTACCAAAGTCATGCTAGCTATATTCAATCAGTGCAAATTGAAGTTTTATTACACTTTATCAATTCCCACAAAAATAATTTTTTTGAAATGACACTAGTTTTCTAGGGGATGTTAATTTCCCCTTCAGGAATAATAACACAAATCAATGTTAGTAGTCCACATTCTGACCAAGGTAAACTACCCCATTAGAATTCTAATGGTGGTGTACATTCAAGTTCTGAAAATATAGACTGTGATAATACTGAGGTTTCGATGCACACTGCAGACCACGGAGACAGGCGTCGCAACCGACAGCTGTAAGTAATTGTACTTTTGGTATTCGCGGATTTAGCATTGAAACCTACAGCTGGAGGTTCCTTTTGAACTGTGTCCACCGCCTCTACCGGTCAAACTCCCAAAACCTCCGAAGACCATCACACCTATCGCCTCATCTTTTCTCCAAAGCCTTTTCGCCTTTTGTCCAGCATCAATTGCTGCGTTGCAATCAATCCAGACGCAGTGCAACAATCTGGCAGAGATTCTGAGAGCTTTTCAAGTAATTCAGTTTTCCGGAGTTGGGTTTTGGCAGCAGCAGAGATGGGCAACTGGGTGAGCAAGAAGGAGCCGCCTCCGCCGGTGGTGCTGGTGCCTCCTTTGCTGGAGCGCCCTCATTTCGCCACGCGATCACGGTAACTTCCAATTCTTCACAAAATTCCAATTCTTCCATATACCTCATCCCCCCCAATTTTGAAATTTTGAAATTTTGATTCTGTTGCGACACCCCAGCTGATCACGAGTTGCAAATCTGTTGTTCTGATTCCTGCTCAATCTGAATCTGAATTTATGGCTCTGAGTATAATCAGTGTTAGTGCATGCTATTTGGAATTTTATGGATTCTTTTTAGCAATGAATGGGGTCACCAATGCACGGAAGCATGCATTATTTGGATGTTGAATGCGAAAGCTATGAGGGTTCAAAGTTTTAGTCGCACTTGACCTAAAACCAACGGGAAATCAGATCTGTGTACATCCTCATAATAAAGATGTACGCATTGTCTAAGAATTTAGGGTGTTGGAATTAGGACATTGGGAAATGAAAGGGGAATTCAAATATATCCAAACATGCACTATTTGGATGCAATGTGCAAGATTTATGAGGGTTTAGAGTGTTTTTGACAAATGACCTAAAACTAATACAAGATTTGATGTTTAAATTGTGGTATACATCTTCACATTGTACTCGTTGCCTAAATTTTTAGGGTGTTGTTAGGAATTTGATGAACGTTAAAAGTGGATTCTCCTACTTCATTGCTGCTGGTGCTTGTGTTGAGATTTTGATTGAATAGGTATGAGATTATTTCCTATTTTGTGGGTTTTGGGAAAATTCTGGTGCGTGATGGTTGATAGTGTGGGTTTGATGGATGCAGGATGACAGAGTCATCATATGACCTGATGTTCAGCAAGTTGGCTCGAGCTCGTCTCTTCAATATGTATTTCGATGAATCTCGGAACATATTGGCCCATCTTGTGTTGCAACCTGCTGATGATCCACGCGTCGATGTCACTGCCCGGGTAAGAATTTCATCCCAACTCTGTTTCTGAAGCAACAGGAGCTTGATTTCACATCTATGGTGGAGGATACTGTTTGTGTCCCGTAAAGCAATTTAACATACCTAACACTCTTTAGCAAGGGGTTCTCTTCCAGGGGTGTCGATGCAGCTCTTCAAGTATGTTATGTATGATATTTTGTGCAGTTGAAAGTTCTTTTTGGGGGTATAAGAGCCAGATCTGTAGAGATCATATTTTTAGCACTATGTATGCACATTCAAATCGGGAAGGTTGTAGACCTTTACAAACGACAGTTTACAACCCCGTTTCCATTCTCAGATCAGTGGTCGTAGATTTTTAGCCAAGTTATGCTTTCACCACTTGCTAAAAAGTCCAATCAATAGGCAAAGTGCTGTCGGAAAAAGGGGGGTCTGTGTAGGGCACGGGATCAGGTCCCTGATTGTTTCAGTATTCTCTACCTGAATTCAGATGAGCTGCAGTTTCTGAACCACCATAGAATTTTATTTTCTTTGTATCGATAAAGATTGATGGCCTACTTTCGTGCAGGTGCTAGCTCCTACTCATGGAGATGCGCTCGAATCTTTTGACGGTGAGGCTGTGTTTCGGTGGCAGCGGTGAGTTGGAAACTCTAAACCCTAGAAACCAGCTAATCATCTAATAGGAAACTAGACTGTTGCAGGAGCTTTTAGACAACATTATAAAAATAATCTTCTCCACAGCGTATGGGGAGGTCTCTTTATGATCACAGAGGGAGACCTTGTAGGGATATATGGGGAGACCTTGTGTGATCATTGTGACCATAGTGAGACCTCGTATGATTATTTTGACTATAGGGAGATTTCCCCTTGCTGTTTAGAATTTTCAAAACAGTGCAGTTTTCCTGAGAAATCTGTTTTTACTTATATTTGTCTTTTGACATCTCTCATTTGTCGTTTGAAGATAGTCTGCATGTTGCTCAAATCACAAGTTATTTCAAAACTGGTATAGCTGTGGGGAAATTGTTTTATGTTGTTCGATTTGCATACATCTTCCTATTGGGTAGCCGTCGAGGGATTAACTAAATTTTATTTTAAACATTCTGTGGTACGCTGTTGTCGCATTTGTTAAGCCTCTAATGTGTTGTGGTATCCCATTCTTGACTTTCTTACACGTATTGGGATTTTGTATTGCAGGACAGTATTGGATCCTAATAACTTTGCAGACATCACAGTGTCCAGCGTCGGCAGGTACCATTGTGAAACTTATGTTTACACTTTTTGAGAACTCAGCGTAAAACTCTTACACGTATTGGCTATTGTGGACTGATTTTCGTATACTGGTTGTGTTGTAGTCCAATGAAAATACGAGCTTGTACGTTCGATACAAAGAAAGGACTTGGAGCGTGGACCCTATTACCTCTCAATCCAACCGATATGTAAGACATTTTTTTTATTGGAACACTCAAAGTTCTTCCATCTTTCTTGCGTGCATACATCCATTATCTCCGACAGGGAAAAATTCTTCGTTTATTGTCGAAGTAGTGGAGAGCTTGTTGTCTCAGTCAGAGGATATTGACTGAACCCCTAAGTGCCCAAATGACCTAAAGTGATTGATTCCATATCTATAGGAGTTGTACTAAGTCATTTTGAAGCTTCAAGGAAAGTAATAAAATGTGCTGAATAGAAAAAAGAAATCATACCCTAAATTAAAAGAAAAATAATAACATGTTTTGGAAGGTTTCATAATTGACTATTAACTTCCAAAATGGAATTCTCTATTTTTAGCTTGGGCATTTAGGGGTTTATGCGAAATTATTCATATTCTTGTCTTTTATGGATGACTGTATTGCAAAGATTACTTGATGTTTGATAATAACTTGTTTCTGGAGTAAACTCTTGTGATATTGAAGATGTAATAGTTAATTTGCTCTCATCGTAATTTTAGGGGAAAAGTTGGAGACAATGTCGTATTGGGAGCACGCTATGCCACGCAACAGTTTACAGTGGGTTCTAGTCTCTCTCCACTTCGGTGTAATGCTCTCTTCTGGAACTTGGCTTTGATTTATGGAAAGATGTCAATTCTATTTGTGTTTGTGTGTTGCCCTCATAATTGCTTACAATTGCTTATATTATCTAAAAGAAGTGTAGATAATATGTGAAAAGTTAACTTCGTCACTTCACGTCAACTCTGCTAACGTCAATTTCTCTTGTGACCTGAAGCTTCGCATGGTATTTTGCTACTGCATGGTGCCGTTTAGTTAATGCACTCTTGAAATTGCACCGCAAACTGCAACATATTGAAGTGGTGGCTTTGATGAGCAGGGGCTGGAGCTCCAACAAGCCAATGGATACCCACTTGTGCTTGGGCTTGTGGTAAAGTAGGGCCTGTAACTACGGGTGTTCAATTCAAGGGTTTAGGTGAGGAATTACTCCATCACCCTATCCTTTATTGGCTGTGTTCCAATGGGATAAAAGGCATTGCTGGGAGATTACTAGCTAAATAGTTTTATACTTCACTAAGTGATTCTATTAAGGTTTTCATTCAGCCTCGTTCACATCGGGTCACCAATGAATGTTCAATACATATTAGCAGTATCCAGGGTAACATTTTTGCAATGAATTGCAACCTTCCAATGTTTCACGTTCAGTGCAATATATAGTGGCACCTATTTTAGCTTTACATTTTGGTAAATGTATTGGTGACAAAACCGTTTGTTGTGTGGGCTGCTTCTTAACCCCTGAGAGTCCAAGCTAAAAATAGAGTCTTCACTTTGGAAACTAATAGTCAATTTTAGCAACTTTCAAAATAAACCTCTATCTTCAAAATATGCAGGGTATTATTTCTTCAATTAGTACATTTCGCTACTTCCTTTAAACTTCCTAAATGATTTCCTCGACTCCTAAAGATATGGAAGCATCCTTGCTTGCACATTTGGGCACGTAGGGGTTCAGGAGCCTGTGCATTGTGGGGATTAGCAGTACTTTCTATGGGGTTTATACAATGTGGTACTGTGTATTTCATTTGTAGAGTTAATGAAGTAGCTGTAAGTGATAGATGGGAACTTCACCTTCAATTCTACTTCTCATGCTTATTTTTATATAATTCGTTATCGTTCCCCCCCAAGCACCCCCTCTAATGTAATATCATGCACAATCTATGTTGTGCTTTTGAGTGTTGGAATCTGACTGAGGGCTTGCATGTGCTGGGAGTGTTGAAAGGGCAGAAAAGCTTTGAGAAAGGTAGTTGGAGCTATGCCATAGACTATGGTGTAGGAGGCAAGAGTCCGTTGGAACCGTCATTCAATTTTTGTGTTGAGCTTTGTGACAACTCGAAGGTATCTTCTGACCGTCTTTTTACCAACTTACCCAAGATGCCAACTATTTAATCAAGTTAGCATTAAGTTCTTGAAACAATTTAATTCTAGTGAGAATCTCGTTTAATATTCCAATATCTGGCTTGGTATTAATCTCTGCTTTTGTTCTTTCTATGTTGTGATTAAATTTGATTCTTGTTCGGGAATTGCCTAGGGGGTTCGTGAAGGAGCAGATTTGGTAACTGTTATATTTTAAATTTGGTAACTGCAGTATATGAATTATTCGTGTGCTTATTCTAACCCAGGAGTTTTCTTTGCTTTGGTTGATCAGCTCATTGCCTCATACTACCATCATTTGGTTGTTCAAAGAAGGGTCAGTCTTAAACTTATCCCATCCCTTCTTTCACCCATTGCATATTCTTAGTACTCAGCTGGAATTATTATCCCATAATGCTGCTTGTGATTGCTCTTATTTTGGTTTCCTGGTTTGGAGATTGATAGAGCTTCCAGTATTTGAAATTTTGTAGACTTTGGAAAATCAGTTCGCTTTGTTTGTGTTCGCAGGTGAAAAATCCATTTGAAATTAAAGAAGTAGTGGCTATCACCAATTACGTGGATCTGGGTTTCGAGTTTGAGCACACGTATGGTTCTCTCCATTTAAGAATTTCTTATGCTATCATTAAAAGTGGGATGATTTTATCATTGTATATGACAACAGACATTCGGCCAAGTCATGCTTTCCCCACTTGCTAATAAATCCAATCAAGGTCATTGAATAGATGTGTTGCTGTGAAGATGGGATCAGGCCACTGGCGGTTTTACCTTACAGAGCTCATTACATTTATTGATACTCATCAAGCCGATCATATGTGCAGGCTAAAAGGAGAAGTGACAGAGTCGGGCAAGGCCAACTTAGCCTCAGTGCCTCCCAAGATGCAAGTAGCTGGATCCTGGCAAGCAAACAAAAATGTACAAGTGAAGGTGAGGTTTATATATCCTATGCTTGTTAACCGAATAATACAATTTATATTAGTTCACCTCATTTTTAAAAGCCGACAACAAATTCAAGCACTATGTTGCGTTGATATGTTGTGAGGCCTTAACTGCGTATTGTAGGTCCAAGTCACAGCTTATCATGATTTGATTTCCATGCTGCATTAAGGGCTGGTTTACATCTTGTCTAAACAAGATATTTCAACCATATTCTAAGAAATCTAGCTATGTAATTGGTCAGAAGTTGAAGAGTTGACTTTTTAAGGGCTTTACACCTTGTCCAAATACCCGTGGAGAAGGAATTTTGACAAGAAATGATAATATGACATGGATACGTACATTTTTTTCTTAGTGGTCTCTTGTTCGTTTGACCATTTTATGGAATGCTCCAATTATCATCAACCTACAATATGGTCAAACGGACGAGGCCAATTAGCCTAATTTACTTTTTAACGTTTCCCATCTTGTCCCATGGGTTCCAAGTCTCAACTTTTTTCTTGTCCTCAAAAGACTTGTCTGGAGAAGTGTAATTTCTTTTGAGAACTGCAATTTTTCAATTCTAGGCAACAGTTTTTGTTGAGAGTCTTTGCAGGTTCGCCTGTAAGCACCTGCAATTTCTGTTAAGCTGCGAAGAAATGATCTATTCCGACTAGAGTCACTCAGAATGTGCGAACGGTATGACAAATTGATGGACCAATGTGTTGCATGTTTATTGCAGGCTAAACTGGGATCCCGCAGTTCAGGCTTAACTGTCATTCTGAAGTCGTGGTGGCAACCATCTGTGACACTGTCACTTGCAGGTACGTCCTGAATGAATTACCATATGGTGCTTTATTTAAGTGTATATTACCTCCTTAGTGGTCTTCTTTTTGTCACCCTTGTTCCTATTAACCCTTAAGGCTTGCAAAAAATTCCAGGGTTTGCCCTGGAGGGGCAATGAGGGGGTCAATTCACCCTGGCCTAAGCGCTCCGACGTCCATATTCTGGACGATGAACAGAGGGCTCGGAGGCGCTGTTTAGTCCAACTAACTTCTCATTCATCCAATGTAACACTTGAATCTTGAAAAGACAACCTTCCTTAATGACCAATTTCATGAAATTGCAGTAAATGATAATTCTGTAGAAAGGTATAAGCAAAAATGTGCCAAAATTTGAAAAAGGATCGAGGCGTTAAGGGGTTAAGGTAGAGGTAGAGAGTGCTATATGCGTCTCTTTGAAGAAATTGCTCATGTAATTTCTCAGTAATTTTAGTCTAAAATTGAAAAGAACTCAAGTTTTGGACGTGGCTTGAATATCGTATAACTTTTTCTCTTACTCTCCTGTGCAGCTGTTAGGGACCATAAAGTTGGACTTACGGATCTTGGATTTGGTGTCCGAGTTGAGAATTTTGGAGATGTCAGGTTTGTACTCAATCAACCACCTTTTCATCAGTGGATGATGATTGTGAAGGAATGCACCGGATCACTTTAACGTCACCGTCTCTTAGATCACTTCCTCTATTCTCTAACTTCACCCCTAAGAGTCCCTGATAGGAATGCGGATGTAGATTTGAATTTGAACTCGAATTTGAGCTTTTTTAAGCAAAATAAATTATGGCCTGTTCATTTTTGCAAGTTTTTGTTTCTTTCCATCCCTACATCCCTACATGAACTCATTTAGAATTTTGCACAATAATCATTAAGCACCAAGTGATGACACTAGTCCCATTGCTAAAGAATAGACAAAAATTGCTTTTTCAACTTACTTGGATGTACTTTATTCATTTCCTGTGGCTCCCTCATTAAACTCTTGAAACATTCATAATTCGTCTCTTAAACAAAATACTCATTTCAAAATCCATTTTCACTTTTTACTAAATCACAAGAAGTTGCATACAAATGTGATAAATAAGGAGTTCAACAAGCTTGAAAATGGTTTTAAATCACCCTCTAGCCGTAAATGCTTTAAGGAACCTTTTTTTAAAAACACTATTGATTGCTACAGTGTTACATTACTCCATTGATAATCATATGCGTATCTACATATGAGGTCTTCCTCCAGCTTGATTTGGATATAAAATGTATTTCGAGATTACAGATGCAGAATACATCTCATGCATGTAAACTGATTCATTTTTAGAATCTTGCTAATGCTTTGGAAACATTCCAGATACTGGTATAATTCCCTGGTGGTAATGCCCTCATTATTTTCCGTTATGTGGAAGACTTGTTGGATAGTCTATGACATTTATTTTGTTGCGGTGGATTTGTCAATGGTTCCAGTTACGAGAGAGCAGACCCCAACTATGTCATGCTGACACCCACCAAGCAGCATCTGGCGGAAGGTTTGTTGAAAGAAACGGGCAAGCGACCCATGCTGCAGACGGACGACGTCAAATCTCTCTCATCACAGACGCTTCCAGCCGACCTCCGACCACCAACTGATAGTATCATGTAACCCTGGTCAGTGACCTCCAGCTTTGTGGTCTCAGTGTCAACTTCTAGAACATTCTAGAACATTCTAGAGTAGTGTTCGCCCTTTTCATTGTAGTTTCATTGTGGTTAACAGCAACTAGACTTGCCTGTTAAAATTGTCTGAGTATTGAGCTGAGCCTTTCCATTCTTGGCTTCAAGATTGAGAGGGTCTGTGCTGAAGAATGAAGTTGTTGGAAATTGGAGCATCTTGGATACTGTGATTCTTCTTTGAATTTGCAATTGGCCCACAGTGTTGGGAGTTCCTTTCAAGGCTGGTGGCTCAAGACTTGGTGGCAGTCGGAAATTACAAAATGGGTCTGTTTTATGTGACATTTGGAATTGGGGACCGGTTTGTTCCCTAGAATTCTTGAGTAATGTGGATTGTTTGTTCTTTTCGCTGTAGTTGCACTGTGCTGGGCAGTAACTCCACTTGCCTAAACTAGTTGGCTGAGTACGGATGCTTTTTATTCTTGACTTCAAGATGTGAGGGCATCTGTGATGAAGAGAAGATGTTAGAAATAGGAGCATCTTGGGTACTGTGATTCTTCCTTCAACTACCATTCGGCCCTAAAGTGTTTGGAGCTCCTTTAATGGCTGTTATGAGTCAAGTTTTTTGTGGCATATGGAAGTGACATGAATGTAATTCATATAACATTTTGAAATTGGGGAAGAGAGCATTTATCCACACCACCTTCGTAATCTGATTTCAATTTGGAGTTCTGAGAGATTTGGAATCCAATGCCTCAATTCTGACCTGAGCAACGGCAAATGTAAGCAGTACTCTTTTCAGCCTCCCGTAATGAGGTGCAACAGCAAGCACATCCATCTACAAGTGCTTCATGAAGTCGGCCATCATCCTCTGTGCGCAAGTTTTTGCCAGTTCGCTGGCCGTGGGAGGCCAAGACGGGCACGTCGATTTCCTCGACAACCATTCCGTAATACAACTCACATGAAACACATCCCTGCACACGACTCCAAGAAAAGCTGAGCGCATTAATTGGTCTACTGCAACAGTTTGAGATCATATTGCATGACGAAAAAGGGTTGAGACTTGAGAGCAAACCGACCTACTACGAACAAGTACGGGATCAATTTCACTCTTCGTGGGGTCAATTGGAGACCATCCATTCGCATCGAAATTGCATTTGAGGCGGATTTGCATTTGAGGCGGATTGTTCGATGGTCTTGTTCCAAGATTTGCATTTGAGGCGGATTTTATTAGATCCTACCATTTTGGTTAGGGATGTGTAAGTACAACCATACTTGATTGGAGATTTAGCCTACCTAAGCTGACCTAATCTATTGAAGAACCACAATCTAATGAATCCTACATCTTGTGATCAGAAGAGGTTTGATTCTTTGGTCAATACAAGCAAGGTTGTCATCGAGCATGCATTTGGTGCTCTACAAAATCGATGGAGGATTCTAAAGAGCTTTGGTTGCAATGTCAACAAGTGTGGGGCCATCACAATTGCTTGCTATATGCTACATAAATACTACGAGCTAAATGGTGAAAGCACTGGAGATCCCTAGGCATGTAGTAGACTCATTTGCTAGTAGGCACCATAGAGCATAGTATTTGCCAAATGATGGAGATGGCGCAAACCTTGTTGGAGAACGTATGCATAGGGCTTTAAATGGAGCTTACTTAGATTGAAAAGTAATTATTTACATTTGAAGTGAAAAAACAAGGTTTTTAGGTAGACTACATTTTCTCGCTTTGAAATGTCATAACCAAACCTCTAATTGTCCAAGCCTTTCCAAGTATGTCTTTTCTATACAAAATGAGCATGAGCTCATACTTGACCCAAATGAAGCAATTTAAATAAATAAATAAATCTAACCAAACAAATGTTTAAAGAGCTTGTTCTTTAGTCTACTTACTAGCTTTGAGTGTGAAATTGTATAGGAGTTGTGACATTATAACAAGAAAATGGTACTTATCCTATTTTTAGTATATTGCCCCTCCCCAAAATGTCTGAGAAATTTGCATATAAGAGGTTTTAGGATTGGAGGTGACATGAACAACTAGAAATTGTGTTAGCACACTAAAATGCACTTTTAGAAACCTTAAATTCAAATGAAGAGCTATCAAACTCATTACACAATCCACCTTCTAATTGTTGAAATGCAATTGGGTAATGCCAAGGGTAAAGTGGAGTTAGCGGTTGGTAGCACTTTTGTGAGAGTATCTATAGGTTCCTCAAAACTATCCCCTTCGAACTCCTTCAACAAACTATCCTCACCATTGGCACTCTCAAACATCATGCTTGCCAAATAGCCCGGTTTGGCCATCCAAATCCTCAAAAGAAGAACAAAAAACAATTCCAAACTAACACTAAACTTCCCTTAAGAGCTACCTCTTAACCTTTGAGTAGTATAAAAGCACCTTATAGTCCCTGTAGTGTTATCCTCTATGCCATGGAATTGTTTTTTAGTAGCCGAGAAGTTACGGGAGGGGGGTGAAAGTGCAGTGAACAATGCACGCATTTCTTACCCCAACTTAGCTTTGGCTTCAATGTGGTTGGGAGTGACTAATATTTTAGCAACTTTGAACAAAGCCACTTGAACGGGCTCTTGTTGTTGACTTTCCTAATGCAAATTGACTCCAGACAGCTCCAAAGTTGCATGTGTGGGAGATTGTTGCATCTCTGGCTTGACATCTAGGTGTCTCCTAATGGCTTGGTTCTTACTTAGCAGTAACTCCCTGTGGTAACACCGTAATGTTTCAAACACAATGTTTTGGAGCAAATGACATGTCCCATCGTACATGGGTGCCTCATATAGTCACTCTAGCTAAAACATGTGGACATATCCCATGAATCATGGCTCTGCAAGGTAGCAAGAAAAAATTCATTTTGGAACATTCCAAGAGTCTAAACACTCATCAAAATCTTCTTGAGCAAAAAAATGTCTAACTTTACAAGAACTAGTTCGGTATCTAATTTCTTTATTAACCCCTAATGACCCAAAGGGGTGTGTGCTTTCAAAATGGACCAAGTCTACCAAAAAGATAGAACATAATTGTAGGATCTTGAAGTTCACGTTGAAAGTGAGTATGTCATAAAAATTTAGATGATTTGACTACACAATTTAGTAGATATTTAAGTTTGAAGTATTAATGAGCCTTTAGCACTAGAAAATCAAGATTTGCAATGAACACCCTTGCACAAAATGTAGAATAGAAAAATCATAAACATTTTTTTCTTTCCATAATACCGGTAGTTTTTTTAAGACTTCAAAGAATGTTAAACTAAAGAAGAAAATACTGAAAAAGTAAGTTGGTAAGATTTTATATAACTTCAAGGTCTTGTTGACACCAAAATGTGGTGCCTTGGGCCTTTAGGGGTTAATGACCCAGGTGAGGCAATCAAAATATGAACTTTTCAAACGACTATCACTCACTCACTGAACAGCTACGATTCTGCGCACCTGATTGTTGTCTGATCTCCGAACTTCAACGTTCGAATTCTAAACAGAGAAGTCCAATCTGCATGATCTTTTTGCCAGCAAAGGCAGACTCGCAAAGACAAACTGCAATTGCAAAGTGCTCCACAAGGCAGGGCTCAACGGAGACCACCACCACCACCACCAAGATGGCTCCTTGGAGTTTCTCTCGAAGCTAAATCATTTTCACGGGAGACCAGCTCTTCTTCTATCAGCTGATGAAGCTTTTTCCAGTGCAGTCTTAAACGAGTCCTGCCGATATACTTTCCACGGTGGTCTTCACCACAACGAATCCGAAACCTCAGCTCTAAATCGTTAAGACCGTGTAAGATAACGCCAGCCAGTGATCGATTTCAATAAGTTGGCTTCCAAAATAACCATTTCTGACTTCTCATTAACACCAGTGCTTGTGAAACTATATATAATCAAGTGGTGAATGAAAGAACTCGATTTCACAAACTTTTTCGATTCATCGACGTATATCAAACTCATGGCGACATTAGTCCAGAGTAGGTCAATCGGATGAAAGAGATAAGAAGGTCGTCTTCACCTAATTTCCAGGATGAGGTAAGGAAGTACAACACGTCAAGGAGTTGCGTCCCATCTCAGCTCCATCATAACCGCGTGATTGAGCTCCCACATATCGCATCTCTCCCCTTTCCCCATCTTGGGAAGCAACTTGGGAAGCTGAATCCATGGACTCGCAGTGGACAGATCCTTCAGCATCAGAATCTGATGATGATTCAGGTCAGCCCTCTCCCTGTTATCTGCAGCAACAAGAACCAGATTGCCAGCCACCAAGACTCGCTTGTAGTAGGTCCGAGGGAACGACACGAGGTTGTTGCCACCGGACGAAGGCGAAGCCCCCTCTTGAGGCACCCACTCGAAGTTGTCTGCCGAAAGCTTGAACAGCACTTCCTTGTTCCTGAGAGTTCCCACAACAGCAAACACCTCTCCGTTGTACATTCCGATGTCATTCTTGGTCGGAGGTTGCACCATGTTGGGATGGGAAGGAAACATAAGCCGATACAACGACCTCTCCCTGGTATCATACCGAACTGGGCCCTCATACTGCCCATCGTAACTGAAATCATAGCCACAAATTGAAGTGGCACTGTCTCGGAATGTCCTTCCAGGCGCGGGATTCACATCACTCAACTCCCATGCTTCTGCCTGAGAATCATAAACCTCCAGCAGTAGCGTGTCTGGAGCTCGATGAGAGGAGCCCACAACGATAAGCTGGTAGTGGCATGTTGAATCATCCACCAATAGCTGCATCATCTTCGGAAACCATCGGTTGAAGTGTGTGAGTGGGGGCAGAACCCGGGACTTGTGAGTCAAGGGATTGCACATAGAAATCGAGAGAGAACCATAGCTCAGTTCATGCAGGTCGACAATACAAAGCAAGCCTCCGGCAGCGATCACGGGACTCGCCCAAAAACCATTCGACACGGCATCCATTGTTTTGAGCGACCACTTCTTCTCCTTCACGTCACAAAAGTGAATCTTACAATCACGGCATTGATTGGAAGTCACAAGTGCAAACCGCTGTGCACCAAACTCAGAGCAGGTCTTCTGGAACGGCTTCGAAAATCTCACGGCAAATCTCCAGTACTTAGAAAGGCTCTGTAACTGAACAACATTGTTCAAGGGAAGACGTGCAAATATAAGCTCCACCAAATACTCAGGCAGCTTCCTCCATAACGCAGGGTCCATCATTTCAGGGTGAGCTTTACAGACGTGGGGACACCACCGCTGTGATTGACTGTCCCGTCTCGAGTTTTCATCGGTCTTGACATCACTCTCCACAACAGTTGAAGACATGGTCTTCCCATCCGAATCTGAAATGTCCTCAGGAGGAAAATCCTCACCTAGTGATAGTAGAGACAGATTCGCCTGCACCTCTTGCGTCAACTGAGTCAATCTTTCTCGCGCATTCACCGCCACCAGGTGAAGCTCCTCTCTCCATCCATTTCTTGTGAAACCTAGATTCTCTCCAAACAATACCTCTTCAATGCCAGTCAATTCTTTGGCGCAGTCCTCAAAGGTGCGTAACACATTGGCGAATTTCCTCAGTGCTGGGTGGCCAACCTCTTGTGCCTGAACCTCTGGTTGTCCGAACCCTAGAGCATCCTCTTCCATCACTGGCGAATATGAGTGCCGTGTCGCAATTGAGCTTGACCGGCAATATGGATTCTCGTGGCCAGCTTTAGTGAAGGTTGCTCGTGTAAACTCTAGTCAGAATAATGCGTGGCATTCACACACAGTCAACCTTCCCCAAACCCTAATCAAAGCCCTAATTTCATAGCGACCGTGAGGAAAGAACTTACACGCACTATTTCATTTCGAGAAAATTACTCTTCCAATCAGCACAGAACTCTTCAATTTCTCCGTTACACTGCGCAACGGAAACTACAGATTGAGATTCAATTCCCCGAAGCAAAACTCTGCAAAAACAGTGGGACACAAGTAGTAACGGGGACATTCGGCAACTATAATTCTCCAGAAAAAGGAAATTCTCTTGCACTTGAGGTGGAGTGCAACCGAGTCCAAAGAAACTGCTCAAAATTTTCGACTTTGACAAGAAAGTTGAATTTCCGACCAGCAATTCTCTCTCCCACAGGAATCTCCAACTACTTCATCGTCGATAGTAAAAAACATGAAATTTCAGAAAATCCAGTCACCTTACGGAATGCAACGAGTTTGCTCCAGAATTGAGAAACGTCTAAATCAAATTACGTGCAACCTCAATAGGCAAATTGAAGGTCCAGTGGTCCCAACTCTGCACTGGAAACGCTGTACCATAGCCTGGAAATCGTATTGCAAAAATTCAATTTGAAAATTCCACAAACAACCAGAAGTTACAGCCGGTTTCGAAAAAACGATCCCAAGCGCTGAAAAGTACTAAAATGGCCTCGAAAAATTCTCGCAATTTCGCATTCTACAACATAAGATCGGAATAATTGCCCACTCGAATGCCTTCAGCAAACTACTCCTCTCACAATCTGAAACTCAATGACAGGAAGCGCAAAAAAAATGGCACAAAATTTGGCAAAACCACGCAAGACAGAAAAGTACACATGGCGATGGTCCAGCCCAAACGAACCCAGCGATACAGCATCTAGTTTAATGCTATGATTTTGAACACTGTTTTTTCGTATCTAGTCCATTCATAGATTAGATCTACAGATATCTACAGTAGAGTCCCCTGGGTGGATTATGAATGTTTTTAAGAGCTTACTTTGGGAACTACAAGGTTAGGCTTGGAAATCTTGGACAAGTTAGGCTAAGATTTCATGTATATGCACTTTGTCATACTAGTATCAATATCCAACAATCAAAATTATATTAGTTTGATAGTCATGCCCAAACCATTCATCATCTGACAATCTAGTAACTAATAAAACTAGAAAAAACATTAAAACATAACCCTAATAACTTAGTCTATGATCCACTCTATATTTCAAGAACATTCTTTGTTATGTCACAAAATATTGCATACAATTGTTATAGTACGAAGTTTGTGGATATCCACAATTGCACTTGAATGAATTCATTTTGAAGATCAGCCCATAAATATCGGATTACCCCAACTTCAATGAAATCATCCATTTTTAATTGGTGCTGTTTGGTACCCAACTGAAATTTCATCAACACAAGTTTGGGATTTGAACGTCACAAGTGGGGATCTGAAGGTCACAAGTTTGATGCCCTGAAACCACAAATAGACTAAGACCAGAATCATGCGAATACACACACTGAACAGTCGTTTGCACGAATTCTTCCCGAGAATATAATATGTTTTACAAAGTTTTACAAAGTTGCAAAGACCGTGGCTTTCAAATCACTCAGTGCTACACAACCAACAAGCGCAACAAAAATATAACTTAATGCTACCCGAGCTTCATGATCACATGAACAGGTTGTCAAAGAGAACTGGAGATCCCATTATGGACCTTCGAATGCGGCCTCCACCTTCTTGTGAGACACAAACCCTTTGTGTGTCTGCTTGTACTTATTCACAAGATGCTCACCACTTGTCAAAGGCGGATATCTGCAGAAAAATGGGCACGCGGGGGTCATCTTTCAGAAACTCAAAAATTTCATGCTCTCGTCTGTTCCAGACACTCATAACCAGACTTGGGATTCTAAAGGACGGAAGGGAATTCTCTGCAGGTCAAGAGTACCGTCGTTCTTACTAGCAGCGCAGTACCATCTTCAAGAGGGGTTCAGATAAGAAGTTGAGCCAAGAATTGAGAACTCGTATTGGTCAAGTGAATCGACATGTTTTTTTGGACTGTTTAAAAGAATTGAGAGTCTATTTGAGTTCCTAAGGGAAGGAAAGTTTAGAACCGAGTCTGAAATAAAACCACTACACCAAAAGAGGTGTGAGGCCATTAACCGAATTTTGAAATTGAATCGCTGTCAAGGCTTTCACGCTCCATTCCTGGCCCAAGTTTGCATTGACCTTGACGCATGTCTAAAGTGTATGTGCAAGTAAAATCGTGCACATTACTAGCGAAGTTGGAAGTAAGAACCGACAATTTATCGTCACAATACTGATATTACATACAAACTGAGTAAGATCAGCAGTAGTACGACAGCTTACTTGGGAGGGTTATCCTCTGAACAACAGGTTGGAAGACACTCCACCAAACACTCAAAATTGGGCTGGAAGAAAAAGGGAATCTGCAATTCATCCAGATGTTCTGAGTCAGGAAGATGGTGAAGCTAGAGTAATACACCTTCTACGCACACAATCTTCTGATCACTCTACCAGCCTTTCTTTTCCCACGTTTCGTTCTTCACTAAGGTGGCTCAATAAAACTTGGTTGAGGCTACCCAATTTTGGAAAATTTTGGAAAACATTTTTGTTATTTTGGTTGTTGCAATACAAATTCTGGTGATCAACAAGAATTATTCAACAATCTTGCTACAAAATCTGACAAAAAAATCTCATTTTCCCCCCTGGCTAATGATTTCCGGCAAGCCTGTAGCTAGATCAAAATACTTGTTGAAATTCGGCGATGTTTAGCCACGAAAAAAAAAAGAGTCGTAGATTCAACGATAGAACAGAATGGAGCGCAAGCGCCATGTTTGGATAGAGAGACTGTCCAATAATTAATAGCATAAACAACCACTGGTTTGAGATGAATTACTACCGAGTATCTTTCAGTTCCCCGGCTTATGACTCGATGAAGAGTTGAACTGCCAACAGAAAGAATTTCGTAAGTTCGAGGGGCTGGAAATAGAGAGTCTATCAATGCAATAAAAAAGAGGCCATTTCAATTCAGGCAAGAAAGGTTGTCGATCAGACAATCAAAATAGGAAGAACACTTGATTAGAAAAGAGAAAAGTTCTACCGGAAGAGCCCGTTACTCCACCTCTCAAGCATGTCTCCGAGATTCACAATGTAAGCCCTAAAGATCAAAATCGGAACAACATAATTCACTTATCAGAAAGACTGCCACTGAGTTATCACCCCAAAATTTTTACCACTAAAGTTTCAAAAGAGAAGCAAATCATCAAAAGAGGAAGGCACGTACCCTTTCATTGGTGGCACATCCTCCCAAACCTGAGGCTCTGCATCTTTAATCTTACATATCTGCTAGCAAGAATACGGTTGCATTATTAGACCGGATTTTGTAATGTACCCTACAAACGCAAAACATCATTGAAAAAATGGCAAATAAATTGGTTGGAGTCGAGGAATTGTAAGGTGGAAACACCCACAACTGATCCGAGAACTCAGATCCGAAAGCATCACCCTAGAATCTTAGCCAACGAGTATACATTCATTAAGAGGAATAATGTAGAACACCTAAACTAAGATGTGGTTTTAATCATCTACTAATAAAGCTTTGAAATTTTTTCATAACTTTTGTGTACAATATCCCCATAACTTTTGATGCATTGGAATCCTCTTTGAAATTTCATGACGTGCATTACAATCAGCAGCAATGGACAAGGTTGTCACGGACCTGGAGACCAGGCACGTCATCCGTCGCAAGAAGAGTTAACAAGCCAAAATCAGAATGAGCTCCAGTTCCATAGACTCCTCGTCCAATATCAGATTTCTCCGCTGCAAACCCCAGGAAGGACTCTCCATAAGGACGTTTTGGCTTTTTAAGAGGCGCACTCAGAATCCAGGTTAACAACATCAAAGGAAGCTTGTTTTCCCCGAAAGGAAAACACATAAACATTCTTGAATGTTCCTATGAAGATCACTGGTAAGCTAGATGACACCAGTGCGGGCAGAATGGCTGCCTTGCCCCCATGGGGATGGTTGAAAATTCTCTGTTCTTTTTCTGCACAAATAAGTAAGAGAAGGGGACAACAAATCCACATAATATTTTTCTGATAAAGTATGAAATGTTTTATGGATTATTGCACGTGCCTGTATAGTCCAAACAGCCCCCCACAACCTTCCCCCAACCAACATAAAGTCATGGTCACATAACTCACCTAAAATGGTCACAATCTCTTCCTAACATGGTCACACCAAAATGGTCTTAGAATAGTCAATTTTTATGATGGTTTTACACCCAAAAGGTAGAAGTTCCTCTTGTGGTCACTAACTCACTCCACTACTACCTTTGACAACTTCCATTGTGGCCACTATTCATTCTATTGTGGCCCAAATCTCAATTATTCAAGTATGCCAACTTTAGATCGAATGCATGAGTGGAATGGGCCCATTCTTAGTTGCTTGGAATGGACAAAAGGTCTGAAATGGACCGTCCTTACCTTACTTCAAGGAAGAATAAGTGAATCCAAAAGGTTTCAATGTTTTTGGCACCTTCTCTCTCTTTAGCATAGATCCTCTCACATCTTGAATTCATGAACGAAAATGCTGATACTCAGCCAACTACTGTAAGCAAGTGTAGCTACTGCCAACCAAATTGCAGCTGCAGTGATAAGGGTAGGAAATTGCCACTGCTTTCGGAGCATTGTGATGTTACAGTTTAGTCTAATAAATAAAAATCTTGTGACTGACACAGGGAGTATAAGACTGACCGGAATAATGAAGTAGTCGCAGATTGGCTATAGGGTCGCCAGTAATTCCAGGCTTGTCGAAGTATGTTTCTTTTAGACCAAGAGCTAGTGCAAGCAGTCTAGACACTCTTTTACATAGATTTCTGCAACACAACCATTTCATTCAACATCCTATCAACAAGGGGTATTGACGACGGCGAATATAGCACAAGTCGTAGAACTCCTCCTACATATTATAGTATTGACAGGAAACAAAACATTTGAGGTCATTGTTGAGTTGAGCTTACACAAGCTCCCTGTGATAATGGTCCATTGTGTCCTGCCATCCTGGTAGCACATCTGCATCCCCAAACTTCATGGTCATTCAGAAAATCAATATCAATAATCCATGTTTTTGAAATCAATAACAGAAATACGACAAAAGACAAATAAGTTGGGCCAAGAATTGACCATCTAAGAAGGGTAACTCTGAACAACATTCAACAATTGAATTCACTGATCTCCACATCTAGGTAGATTGATTTGTTACTAATTAGCCCTTTTGAGAAACAAATACGAGAATTATGATACCAATTAGGATTTACATACCTGGAGAAGGGTATTGATTCGGCCCGTGCATAGGCTTGCTTGATCGTGGATCACTCTCCGGAACTGAAGTTCCTATGTAGTACCCCTCCTTGGAATCCCCTGCGAACAAAAGAAAATGGAAAATGAGGAACCGAAAGGCTAGAAATAAGATAGGAGAATCCAATTCCAAGAGTGTCCTATTTCGAAAACCTTAAGATCTTCAGTAACAAGTGCGTATTGGTCATGAGAATGCGCACCAACTAATTAATCAGGGCGTTGCTTTTAGGTCATCCACCAGAGAAACTTTTGAGTCCTTCCTAATTTTTGCATACAGTTACCAAACAAATACAACCTTAGGTGCGTTGGAATCCCTATTCAATTGCCAACAAGAATTTGTATATTAAATCTTTTTTTTTTTATCAAACAAGAACTCCAGTCA
This sequence comes from Rhytidiadelphus loreus, assembly GCA_947034895.1. Lineage (NCBI taxonomy): Eukaryota > Viridiplantae > Streptophyta > Bryopsida > Hypnales > Hylocomiaceae > Rhytidiadelphus > Rhytidiadelphus loreus. Next base: position 25,040,317 of record OX344764.1, read on the forward strand.
ATGTGAAGCGTGTCGGTTGTAGGTGCAACTCCAACCTCACCTTTAGATTGGATGTCCGGGTCCAGAACTTCCTCCTCAAAAGGAGTGTACCCGCGGTGGTTCTTGTCATGGATCACCTTTACCTTCTCCTCCAGCGGCAACGCGAAGAACTTCTTGCTCTGGGCGAAGACCTCCTCCAGCAGTGTGGGATCCACGGCGTGATTCACGAGGTAGAAGAAACCGGACGTCACACACGCCTGCAACCGATCGATTCATGCATCCCCCAATTTAACTAACCCGTGACTCAAACAGAAAGTTGATCAAACCTCTGTCATTGAAAATAACCCTAGAAATTATGCATCAAATCTAAATCTGTTTGAATCAGCAGCACCTGCAGCTGCGATTCTACGCAAGTTCAGTTCACTAGCGATTGAATTCCACTAGTCTAATGAGATAGAAGACTTTAGCATGCCGATCTTACCAAATGGTGCAAACAGGGAATCGAAAAAACCACAAAAAAAGAAAATTAAAAGACAGAAGGGGCTCAATTACCTCCCGGACTCGAGCTGCTGTTTCGTGTTTATCCGGTGCGGCCATGTCGATGCACTCCAGAGGGTAGCCCTGCGCATCCCCTGAACTCCCCATGGCCACCCAATTGTCTCCCAACAAGCAAAACCACAATTGGACAGCAAGACCCCAGGGGATTTATGAAAAACGTCAAGATTTGTGCAAGCAGGGAAGAAAAGTGTATATTCCTTAAGAAAATGCTCTTATGATTCCTGTTGATTCCTGTCTAAGGACCTGCCGGCGCCAATTCAAGCTAAAATCCTCACTTTGGGGTGTCACTGTGCAGACAGAAGAGAACGCTGCATGACTGCCATGTGAGAATCCCACTCTGAATGTATCTTATGTACACCAACTTAGGCTTGAACTTGGCAGGTTGTTTTTTGTTTGTTTTTATGCACAGTTTTTCGCCAGTTGGCTATGACCCAAAAGATGCTTTGCTTTGTTTGAACTTGGATTTGGACGCTGACTGGCAGAACCTAATTTTAATAATAACCTCAATACATCACTCACTGCAATTTAAAAACAGTTGTCAATTACGAATAGTCTGTCTGCTTCAGCAGAAACTAAGTTACCGCAAAAGATATTTGTTGCAAGCTGAAGTCCTGGAAGAAAAAGTCTTGTCGATCAGAAAAGCGATTTGATGGTCTTTCTGAAGTCTTTTCTTACTTTGCATTAAGGTAAAGATTTTTGTTACTCAGTCAAGGTCTTTTAGTTCATTGTGGCGCCGCAAATATCAGTCAGATGCTCAGCTCCACACAATACTGTATAGGGATTCAAACGCTTTCAAAAAAATCACAAAATAATAGAAGATCCAACAAACAAAAAAAAACATGTTTTCTTATTAAAAACGACAGGAACTTGCAATTATGGATAAACCCTCAATCGGCTAATTTTTGTGAAGAAAATTTTCAATTTTTTCAGTCAAAACAGCTAGACTATTGTGTGTTTTTTAACCCCCAAACACCCAAGGCCATTTTTGGGTTAAAAATCACTCAAAACTGCCATTTCTACTGCGTTTGTCCAAAAAAAGAAGAAAAATACTTTTTTTGGAATTGAACCACAGGTGCTTGAACTTTACTTGTTTGAGATTATGTGGTAAAAAATTCATGAAGTTTGACCGTACAGATTGAGATATATGAGCATTCAAAGTTGAAAAAACAAGTTTTTTTGAAAACAAGACTGCAATTTTAGATGACTTTGATCGCTATTTGTGGAAAAAATGTGCACTATGGAATTTGAATTTAAAATTTATTGTGTTGAAGAATTGAGTTGGGAGTCTATTAAAAGAAATTTAAAAAATAACAACTTGATTTTTGTGCTTCAAAAAATTGTCAAGTAGAAGTACAAAAATTGTCAGAGATTGAAAGAAAAACTAACTTTCAATCTTGGAGACTAATCTTTCAATCTTGTACTCCAAGATTCTACTCCAAGATTGAAAGAAAAACTAAATTGTTAATAGCTCTTAGATGGGATTGAAATACAATAATCCAATGGTGACATTGTTCTAGAAAACAAACTTAACCTTTAAAAAAAAATGAAAAAAATTGAAAATTGCATTATAAAGCTTTGATTTTAAAATTTTATTTTGAATTTTAAAAATGAAAATTTTCATTTTAAAAATGAAAAAAAATGAAAAAATTTAAATGACAAAAAATGAAAATTTTTAAAAATTTATTTTGAATTTTTGCAATATTTTTTGTGCTGCCCGCCGAGTTCATTTTCAAACTTTTTGTGGTATAACTTTTGCTTCCGGGCACCGATTGAAATAAAAATTATATTCCCACAAAGCTTATCAGATTTTCCATCTTCAAAAAAAGTTTCAAAAAATTAGGGTAAAATTTCAGCCCATAGGAACCTGCCCGAATTCCGAATTGTCCCCCGAGGGGACAATGGAACTTTAGGGATTAATTGAGAAAGATTCTTTGTTTATACCTTCTTGTCCATTCATCTTTCTTCCCTCCTTGCATAGAGAGAAGTGTACGTCAAAGCTAATTAGAATAGGTAAGCCTATGAAACCAAAATGGGTCTAAATGAAAAATCCACATTTATAATGAATAAAACATTCATTCTTGGGATTTTTTTTCTTTATGCATTCTTCCTCATCCTTGTGTTTGCACACATTGAGCTTAGTTTTTCAACAAATTTTCCACATCATACAGAGTGAAATGCTTAAGTTATTAAAAATAGATACTTCTACCTTAGCCAAAGTTTATGTAGTTATCATGCAGTTTTAACCCCTAAAGTCCCAAGGCCATTTTTCTGCCAAAACCACTCAAAACTACCACTTTTGCTACGTTCACCTATGAAATAAATTTTTACAATACTTTTTAGAATTTAACCATAGGATCTTGTTCTACACTTGTCTTAGATCACATGATAAAAATTTTGTGATGTTTGACTGTATAGATTGAAAGATATTAGCATGCAAAGTGGAAGAAAAAAATTATTTTAAGAAGTTGCTATGATTGCCTGCAAAACAAGAAACTCCATAACTTTCACATCACTAATCCAAATGGAATGAATCAAAGTTTCCCATTTAGAAGAAAATATAATCTACAAGAAAAAGAATATTAAAATTTGTATTTCAATTTTTTGTGGATTTTTTTTGATGCCCGGTCTCCTCCATTTCGAGATTATTGGGGTAATCAATGCATTAATAAGGGTAATGTGTCAATACATAATTGGTGAATACTTAATCCCTTAATGCCTCGATCTTTTTTCTAATTTTGGCACATTTTTGTTTATATCTTTCTACAAAAACATCATTCACCACAATTTCATGAAGTCGATCATTAAAGAAGGTTGTCTTTTCAAGATTCAAGTGTTACATTGAATGAATGAAAAGTTAGTTGGACAAAACAACGCCTCGAAGCCCTTTGTTCATCGTATAGAATGTGGACGTCAGAGCGCTTACGGGTTAGGCACTAATAGATGGCAGTTATGAGTTGTTAATAGGGCATCTACAACTCCACCCCATAGCAATTTTGTAATTTCAGGGTTGTTTACTTCAAAAATTCACAGAAATTATAATTTTGATCGAAAAATTATAATTCCAGTTGGGTTTGATTCAGGAAACAAGCATGCACCTATGAAAAATGTGTACCCCTCTTGGAATTGGCCCCAAGATAGTGAGGTTGCAAAACAGGGTGGTAATACGGTTGTATAGAATGGCAAACTGAAGCATCTACTGAGGTCATGTGAAAGTGGTGGACTTTAGTATTTAGGTCTGTCACAGAGTTTAGGCCTGGGACACAATTAGAGAATTGGTTGTAGCATTCTAGCAAAATTTTGCCAAAACCTTACCTCATTTTGACAGGGTATATCAACTACGACCACTAGCCAATGCTCACATCCCCAAAATAAAAAAATATTTAGTGGTGGGATTGGGAAAATCAATTTTTGAGTCACAAAAGACATGTTTTAGTCATTAACCCTTTAACAACGAGTTGGTCACCATGGAAATCACTTGTTTTGGAACCGTGTGGATTTTTGGTTTAAAAAAAATGCAAAACCTCCAAATAGTTGCACTTTTGTCCCACATAGAAAGATTCTTTGTCATTCATTGTCCGAGAAACATCATGAGCGTTGTTTATGGATTAAGGACATACAATATTTCTACTAGTGGGTAACATTTTAGAATTGGTAGTCCAACATGCCTTCCAAAGAGGGTCAGAATGTTTTTTGCCCCATCATACTTGGGGATAGATGTAAAAACATACCCCCTATTTTTTATTGTAAATTTTGTATCTAATGACCTATTCTCAAGTAATATGGATATTTAATTCTAAATATAAGTACAAAATTTTCAATTTTTATCACCCATGATGAATAATTTGTTCATATGTTTTTTTTGAAGCAAAAATTCGAACAAAGTTCTAAATTTGTTCCCTCCTGAAGAAGGCTTGTAGCACTGGTATAAAGGAGCTCATGGGAGTTAGGGATGGTAGTTTTATTTTATTTTTCTATTTTTGATACAAATGAAAATAAATTCATTGTAGGAAAAAGACCCTTGAATCCTAATCAAGTACAACATGTAAGAGCTAGTGAAAAAATAACTACAAGTAGAGTTAATTGAAACAAATAGCAAGGTAACAACACCTAACTAAAATTGAATGTATAAGTATAAATCTAGATGGGACAGTTTTGCAAATATGTCACAATTATGTGTGGTTATCTTACCAATACAACATTGTTACTTCAAGGTGGTAGCAATTATACTATGGAGTACCAGTGGTGGCAATGTAAGATCATCTAAATGTAGGATGGTTGTGATTCTTTTAAATTTGTTTGATTGGGGTTGTTACAAGTTGACTGTGGTCTAGGTTCATTGCAAAAAACACCGGTACTAAATTTACATCACACAAAGAGTGACGGAGCTATCCTTTGGAATAGCTTTTGAAGTATGGCTTGAATGAATTTGAAATTTTTACCAGAGATGTTTGTCTTGAGTGTAACCATATCCCATATTTTTCAAAAAAATTAAAAATCATTTTATATTTAAAAGTCAATTTACTAATTTGTCATGTTTTGAGTTTTAGGGATTTTGAATATTATGGAGTACCTAAAACTAATGATCTACAATTGAAATTTTGGTTACAATAGGAGGGCATATTCCTACTAAGGGGCATCTAAAAATATATTTTTTGATGTCCTCCACTTTTGTGCAAATAGGGCTCCTTTGCATGCATACTTTTGAACATTGAAAATGGTTTCAAGATCATTCTTTTGGTGAACCATGGAGTCCTTCCAAATGTCTAATTTTTTTGTTTTTTTGTAAATTTTTTCCTAGTTTTTACAAATTAAAACTTTGAAGCATCTATTTTCTTGGGATTCTAAGCTTTTCATGTTCTTCCAATTAGAGAATTTTTCTATGATTTTCCTTTTGTCTTACAATTGCATGCATTGGACATAATTTATAATATTTTAATCTTTTTTATAGTACTCCCCCCCCAGGTTGAAAATTGCCAAAGTGGAACAAAATCAACAAGTCATTCTTGTAAATAAATCACCCTCCACTAGTTTTAAGACTAACAAGTCATTCTTGTAATCACCTCCACTAGTTTCAAGACTAACAAGTCATTCTTGTAATCACCCTCCACTAGTTTCAAGACTAATTTTTAAATAAGGTCATTGTGACAACCTTCACTTCAAAGCATGTCTGTACCACTATGGTGAGCAAGAGGGACCTTGGTGGTAACTTCCAAGAAGGCCTTGCAAGAAACTAGGTAAATTGAAATAAATGAGGATCCTAAAAAGACAAGGTGGTGTTGTGTCTTTGCTGGAAAAAAGTAGGTGACATGACATAAATGCTTGAAAAATTGATGAGAACATGTGTCTATGTGCCAAAAGAACACAAGGATTCAAGTTGTAAGTCAAAAGATATGGCTCCTCAAAATTGGCAATGTCACGGCCATGAACCTAAGGTGTGGAACATGGAAGTGGGGGTTTGGAGAAGATTCCTTTGTCCAAATAGAGCATGCCTTATATTGTTGGAAATTTGACAAGACAAGGATCCTAGAATGTTAAGTCTCACAAAGATATTAGCTATGAGTTAGAAGTTCATGAAGGAATAAAGGGTGCATGTAGTCTTGGAAAACTACACCTCTAGAGAACTCAAACCTTTGGAGGGCCATAACTTGCTCAATATTTGTTACATTTGAGAAAGTGAATAGTTCATAGTGACAGTGATTTAAGAAAAGAATAGAACATGAAAATGGGCTTGAGTTCTAGATTTGAAGTTTGGAGCTAAAAAGTTAATTTGATGGAAAGATCATGAGGTCTTAAAACTTGGTCTTGAAGCGAAGGCACGGAGATCAGATGGTCTTCCAAGTGAAGAGTGTGTCTTGGATGTCTTGGAGACCTATAGAAGGGGGATTTGCCAAATCCCATAGAGAGTGTTGTGAAGAAGGGTGGTCCCTCAAAAGATGTCATGGTGAGCCATGGGCAATGAGGTTGGTGATGGAGCCTCACTACCGCCTCTATAACACCGTAAAGTGCTCTTCGGCACTCCTTGATATTAGTTGGATAGTGTCCAACAACCCTTTTTGGGGGGGGCAAAATGGAGCTAGAAAGCACCATTTCATAGTGAAAATATTTTTTCCGCCTAAAAAGTTTCAATCCAATTTAAAATATGGATGAAATTGTCAAATTTGGATGAAAAAGTGGATGAATTTGATTGAAAAGTGTTTTATGGTACAAAAGACAGATGTACAAAAAAATAAAATGCTTCACCAAATTTTAAATGATCACCATCCTAGCACTTTTTCAAAAACCAAAATAAAAAGGTTGGTGGCCAATCTACGCTCCAAGTCTGCGCTAGGTCATAATGTTGAGTCCCAATTAGTAACATAGTCAGGAGGTAAAATTGTTTGGGCCTTATGGGGAGTTGAAAATTGTTCAAGGGTGGTTAATTAGTACAAGTGGCGAAGTGTGTCCCTATTGAGTGTTTGGATATCAATGAAAGTTTGCCCCATGTCATTGAATGACATGCCTAGTGTATAGTCATGTGGGAGTTAGGTAATGGAAGTCACAGGAAAATTGAAACCCTATGACTAGTATTGTGTGTTGGCATATCCAATGAAATCATGACCCTTGGTGTCACTAGAAGTGAAGTGTAGTGAAACACATTGATGAGCTTGAAGAGGCAAGTGTTACTAAAGGGCACAAAATTCTTTGCGCACTCAATGAGTACTCTTGTCTTTATAGAATTATAATTTATAAATCATTTAATAAAGTATTTAACATTATTTTATTACATAATTAGAAAGACCAACTTTTAAATTTATGTATACATAAAGAATGAATTGAAAATTTAATCTACCAAATCAAATTATCTCAAAGGTATAGAATTTAAAAAATCTCATATCTAATGATACTTTGACCAATCACTAACAATATTTTTGAGATAATGAAAAGGTCCAGTTTTAGTTATATATTTGGATTTCCACTACAAATCCCACCTAAATATTTTTCTCTCAAAATCACATCCAAATAGTAAAATCTTCAAAAGAAAGTTTAAATATGAAAAATAATGAATCATCTAATAATATCAATATAATTGAATTGATTGTCTAAAAATATAAATACAAATACTTGATGATTTCATTTCACATGTGCCTATTAGAAAAAAATTTAGAGACAAAAGTTCATTTACAAATTACAACCTATTTTTGTTGATTTTTTGAAATTTTGAAGTGCATGGCGGCAATTGAGTAATGAGTGCATCTATGGATAGAATGAGACATTAAGTAATGACCATTTTACTTAATGCCTTGTTTAACACCTAAAAGACAACATGATTGTTGAATGTACACAATTGATCTTGGATACGTGCATATGAAATCATTTTTTAATGGATGTTCTTCAAATTTTGTCACAAGATGTGAACAAGAGGAATATAATTTTTTTTATTAGTTCAAATCAAAAGTTTAGTTGCCCTGAACTTTTAGGTCAACCTAGGCAACTTTGGGCAACATGCACAAAATTCCTCCTATAATTTTGAAATTTGGGGGATATGTAATTTATATGATACAAGATCAAATATCCAAAAAAATAACCATGAGTAGTGTAAAAATCTCACTCTATGAGGAATTAAAGTTTGTTGGCCCTATTAGGCAAGGTTGGAAAAAAATCCCTCTTTCTTCTAACTTCAAACATTACAATCTTTCAATTTGTGTGGTCAAATTTTTTGAAATTTTTTCTACACATTCCTATAGTAGTCTAGTACTGAAATTTCTATTGAAAAAAAGAAGTTCTTCTTTTCATTTTTTTCTCATTGCCCTATAAAGTGACAATTCTTCACAATTTGTGCCTAAAATGTGCCTTGGTCCTTTAGGGGTTAAACATTAAAAAAAAATTCAATATTTTAATTTTTTTCAATAAATGATACGATGATATATCTATATAATATTTCTATAGAAAAATAATAGGTTAGATTTTTATAGGTCATGATTTAAAACTGAGGGTGTTTGCAAGAAACACCAATACTTAATTATGTCACACATAGCATAATAAACTTGTCATCTGGTATAACTTTTAAAGCATGAACCCAATGAACTTGAATTTTTCTATTGAAGATGGATGTTTTCATTTTAATTATATCTTGTATTTTTTAGAAATTTAAAAAGATCACTTTATATTTAAAAGTCTATTTTGCTAATTTGTCATATTTTTAGGTTAATTGAATATCCAAAATTAATGATCTAAAGGTGAAATTTTTGTGGTCTATTTCCATAGTAGGTGGTCATGTTCCTTCCAAAAGGCATTTAAAAATAGATCATTTTATATTTTCCACTTTCATGCAAAGAAGGCTCCCTCAAGCACACTTCTCAACATTGACAATGATTTTAAGCTCATTATTTTGGTGGAATCGTTTCACCATCAAGTCTTTACAAATGGCCAATCTTTCTAAATTGTTTTTCCCATGGAGATTACTCCTTGTAATTTAAGGTATACACCTGAGTTAAGAGGGTATTTGATGTGGGACTATTTACCTTAATTATGTCATTTAAAATGACCGCATTTTTACATAAAAAGCTATGAGGGGTACATTTTCAATACCCTGTGTTTTATGTAAATTCATTCATGCAAAAATTTTGAGTGGGACTATCTTACATATAAAGTTTAAGTGTCCAATTTTTTCCCACCCCATGGCCTTCTTCACAAATTTTTCCTTCCCTCTACTACATACGTGTATAGGGTATATATTGGGAAACCAACAACAATCAATTGAATTCAAGTGCCATTGATCAAGTGTCCATTGAACAAACATTGAAAATCTAGGTAGGTTGCTATGAAGTCAATTTTGGTTAAATGTTCACAAAATTTTGATACAAGATGTGAACATTTACCCCTTAGAGGGAATTTTGTTTTTCCACCCTAATTTTTTTTGGTGGTCCTTGCAATTTGGGCATCTTTGGGGCATCTTTTGCAAAAACTCTCATCAACTATTGAAATTTGGCATTTGTGTAACTATTAAAGTATAGCATACAATTTTCAAAAAAAATTTAGTTCTCAAATCACATTTTAAGAGGAGTCAAACTTTATTAGCTATGTTAGAGTTGCTTCAAGAAAAAACTTTTTCTTCTAACCTCAAGTCCTATTAGATCTTGCAATATGTGAAGTCAAAGTTTTTGCCACTTTTGGTTATGTCTTACATTTACATTTAATTTCTTTAATATATACACTACTAGTATCGTGGCACAATTGTAGTCAACTACCCTTCATTGTAGATTTTATTGACTAGGTCCATTTTATAATCTATATAAAATTATCTGTCCAAGTCTATATTCATTGGACTATGAAAAATTTCATGGCCCCTATTTGTCAAGGCTAATTTATCAATGAGAAATTTTAGTGCATGATATTTTTGCATAGCCTAATTTATATACATTAGAGTACATAACATTTCATAGACCTTATAGTAGCCCTACATATTATATAAAAAAAATTCTCTTTGAATTAAATGGCCCCTATCTTTAATTTACGTAATTGTCAAAAAATTGATAGTGATCTCACCAAGTTTTTTTTCCACTTTTGTACAAATTAAAATGTTGAAGTACCTATTTTCTTGAGATTTTGCACTTTTCTAGTTTATCTATGCTTTTCCTTCCTAAAAGTTGTTCTATGCTTTCCCTTCCTAAATTTTTCTATGCTTTTCCTTCCTGAAAGTACCATCTTCTTAAAGATGCTTACATTAATCATATTTTCAGTATTTAAAAAACAAATTCTAATTTTAAAAAGGCTTAGAAAAAGCATGAAAACAACCAAAATAGTACAAATCCAACCAATCATTTTTACAATCATCCAAAATTTGAAAATTACAAGAAACAATGAAAAAATAGTGCATTGCGACATGTGAATTAGTTCACCATACTATGCAAATGCCTATTGACATAATGTGAAGACAATAGTTTTTTTTATTAGATTTTATTTGACCTTTAAATGAGAAGCCAAGACCCTTAGGCATGGCTTGGTTTCAAGTGAATCTTTAACAAAAAAAAATATGGTTTTGGGATTGTTTTTGGAATGTTTAAACCTAGTCGACCCACTTCAATAGTAAAAAAGTTCTACTAAGCATCAAAGAGCTCCATTTAGGCTACAAAGTCAAAGCTTTGTTCATTGATAAATTTTATTTTTACCCTAACCGCACATACCTTGGGCAAAGAGGAAGACCCATGCTCTACTTCAAGGAGATTTTTTATTACCCTTTGGTGCTACCTACAAGGCCATCAAATGTATTTTTAAGGTTAAATAGAATTATCCTACAAGTGTAAAATGTTGCTCTTCATTTTGTTCTTTGCCAATTTTTTTTCCAAATTACATTTGAATTTTGATTTAACTTATTGTTTTTTGAAGCATAAGTTATGGCAACAAGGTATTGTTGCATGCATTCCAATTACATTGAGTTGTCTTCTCTCTATGTTAGGTTTTGGTCCTACCTACACAATTTGGAGAATCAAAATGGAATCAAAAAAATTTATACCATTTAACATGCAAAAAAACTTCTAACTCTTTTTTGTGGCTTTGAAGTGTGAAGGTGGGACCAATACCTTAGTATAGGGATAAGACAACTCATAATGTGAATAGAATATATTTAATTATGCCTTGTTGGCACTCCAAAAAAAAAAATACCTAAATCTAAATTCAAATGCAATCTAGATTAAGAATTGAAAGAGGGAATAAACAACAGGTGTTATTTCTAGCCAAATTAATAATTCTAATATATATAATTTCTATTTTCTAAACTGAAGAAATTAAAATTCAATTCAATAGCAAGTATTTTTGTTCATTTTTTTTATTACAAAGTAGTATCTATTCAATTATCTTCTACATGGAATTGAGAGCAAAATGAACATAGTCCACAATATGTTTGGAGTTCCAAATTTGACAATGCAAATAAATGCATTAATATTATATTGAACTAATGAATAGTTGCACTATGTCAAGATGCAAATTGTCTAATATTAGAACTCAAGAAAATAATAGAACTTGGGGATGTATTTTACAAAGCATTATGTGGCATGAATTGGTATTTTGGATCAAAACAATTTAATCAAAACAAGTAATTACAGTTAGACCAAAGAATATTCAAATATAAACAATTTACCACACACTCAAGTCAATTTTGTGATACTTTTCCAATAGGATGACCAATAAAGTCAATAATTAACCATTCTATATTTTGTTATCTATATAAAATTACAAATGAGGATAAGCTAGAAAGAAAAGAAAAAAAGAGGAACCAAACATCCAACCAATTGGAAACAAAATATGCCAAGTTCTCCTTGAATCTGCAGTTTAGTGTTTGCAACTAAGAAATGAATTCCTCAATAAAAGATTCTTTCAAATATTTATGACTATTGTGAGTCCTTGAATTATCAATTCATGCTTAGGGTTCAATTTTTTTTCATATTGGATAGAATATTAAAGATTTTGTATACAAAAATTCCTATAAATGAGAAAAATAGAAAATCAAAGAGACTTATTAACTCTAAATTTGTTCCTTTTAATTCCTAATTGCATTATTTATCCACATTTGACAATTTGAAAAGGCTATGTGATCTATATGCAATTGAAATCAAATGCACAATAATGAACCAAAATTAGACCTTGTTACTAATTGTAACACATAGAGACTTAAATATAGGGTTAGGGAAGAGCAAGATAAGACTCTTATATTTATTACCACTTGAAAGCTACAAATTTGACTATAATGGTTCAAGCACATGACATAATATAAAAATAGAAACTCTATGATGCACAATTATTTTCAAGAGTAGTATAATGACAATGTCAATGAAGCTAGGGACAAATTGAACTTCAAAATAGTGTCATCATTATATACTCCAAAGTTATTAACCCCTAAAGGACCAACATGTTCATAGGACCAAAATTGCTTCAAAATTCTTGCCCCAAAATGAAAGCACTGTCAAAATCTTCATCAATATTTATTTTTTAACCAATTCAACTATAGTATCTTTTGGTTAATATGTTCAAATACATTGTTCCAAAATTTCAAAGTGAATATCTCCACCATTTTTGCAAATTCAATGTGCCTAAACTTCAAAATGTAACTTTTTCTAGAACTTCCCAAAAGAGAAGTTGTCTTTTAATATTTTTAGAAAAAATGACTGTATGTCCTATGACTTGACCACATTACAAAAAATTTGAGGCCTCCAAAAGGCTGCCAGTTTTTTATTTTCGGCAGCCCTGCAGCACAAGTACAATTTATTTATTTATTTTTAAATTGTTATTATTTTTAAATATTTTTTATATTGTAAAAATATTTAAAAAATTGCCATTTTGACGTGGCACTAGTAGTGCCACGTCATATCCCCAAAAAAATCCTTAATTACAAATGGAGGGGGGGCAAAACTGGCAGCCCTTTGGAAGCCTCAATTTTATTTTAATATTTAGACAATATGTTGTAAAGTGGATTGGAAACATATGTAAAAAAAATTTACAAAAAGAAATTTCATATTCATCTTTAAGAAAATTGTAATGTAGAAAACAATACTAAATGAAAGAAAAAAATAATTTGCTAATAATTTTTATAAAAATTTGAAAATTATTAATTCAAATGGTAAAAAATATTCTAGTAAAAATTTCATCTCATTTATTTTTATTTTTATTTGAAAATTTTAGAAGTTGAGAGCAAAAGACACTTTATGTGTTTTTTCTAGTACCTTCATTTTCCACAAAATAAAACTCTTCATAACTTTTACCTTATTATTCATAATTGAATGGTTCAAATGTTCTTAATTAGGTATCAATCTATACAAATTCCCAAAAAAAAATTACTGTTTTTTTAGAATATATTTTTTGTTGCTTGTTTTGACATTAAAATAAAAAGAACCCTTTTTAACTTTTGCAATATTTATTAGAATGACATAAAACAAAGTTTAAACTTGCCCAAAAGATATTGTGTCTAACTTTCATTTAACCCCTAAAAGACCAAATGAAGTCATTCAACATATGCAAGAAATCTCAAGTAGTTATAAATTTTTTAATTACACAAAAAGTCAATTTTGGTTAGATGTTTACAAAATTTTGGCACAAGGTGTAAACATGAGCCCTTTTAGTTAGAATTAATTTTTATTTGATTAGGTGCCCGAATCAAAAGTTATAATGCCTTGAGCTTTGGGGGCAACCAAGGTAGCTTTGGGTAGCATGTACAAAACTCTTCTTTTGCTTTAGAAACTTGGTAGATATTGTAGATTAGGATATTTAACTAATTAAGAAAAACACCTAGTAGTATAATAAATTTGTTCCTAGGGAGAATTTCAAATAGGATTTATAAGCTAGTAGATCAAAACAATTAGGAGCACAACTTAAAGATCAAGAATTTAAAACCTCACCAACTAGGCCTAATTCCAATGCTACTCTCCACTCTTAATAGTCATAAGAGTTAGGTGAAATATCTTTTGATTTGACTCTTTTATTCTTTCTCTTAATTCAACTCGGAATTCATCTTCACCAACTAGTCTCCAATTTGGTTTTATATTCTCAGATGCTCACATCACCAGCAACAACATGATCTTTTAATTACCTGATTATACATCTTTACACCAACTTGGAATCTCCATTTCATTTTTTAAAATTCTCAGCAATTTATACACGTTCCATTATCTCTCCAATTAGGCCAATAATCTCTCATCCAATTATCTCATAATTATTTCTACACTTAATGAAATGAACTTATTAAATCACAAATCTCACACATTCATATTAAATTAATCATATGAACAATTCCAATTTAGAATTTATAGAGGATCTCTCAATTAGGATTTAATTTTCCAATTTTCCAATATTAAATCATAAAGAAACATACAGACTACAACGACATCAACCAATAGGCATTCATGCATATCAATTATAACATTTCAATCAAAATTATAACCAGACCAACTGGAATAATCCAATTTGGATTCAAACACATGACACAAATAATTCCAATTTATTTTCAGAACATTTCCAAATAGCAATTCACACATATGGAATGCACACATACTAAACTCCAACTTGGACTAAATCACAAAATATACTCAATTTAATAGCCAATTCATTCAAAACTTCCAATTATGTAATCACAATCAAGACATCCACATTTACACACATACAAATCCCATACTTCCAATTTGGCAATAAACACATGTACACAATTCAAATAACATCAACTCCACATGACATCACAATTTGGCACACAACATATACACATAATTCATAAAGCATACAATAACAATTAGGCAACATAACTCCGATTTGCATTAAAACATGAACGAAATACAAACAAAAACAACCGATTTGGGGCTAGACCCGCACTAGCTCTCATCAACAGTGGGTGGAAATCCCATTTCAAAAATAGACCAAGTAGGCCGTGGGGGAAACCACCACCAACCAACTCAACTAATTCCTGAATCGTGACTTGTGTCGTGATTGACAAGATCTCTAAATAGGCAACTTACCAATCAACTTTCACTATTAGAATTCAATCCTAATTGGCTTACCAGACTGTAAATCAAAATGTCTTACTATTAGGTCTCATTCACACTCAAGCTACTCAAAAATCCCAAATTGGCACTCTATTTCTAAATTGAAAGATCAAAACTAGCCAACAGCAATGCCAACTTGGAACTATGGCCAAAAAATTTAATTCTTCACTCTACAGATATAAAAAATTTACATGATACAAGATGCAAATGGAAACAAAATAACCATAAATAGTATAAAAATCTCACTCTAGGAAGAGTATAAGTTAGAAATTATAGTCTACGTAACTTCATCTCTAATATCATTGACTACAATGTCGCCATCAAACATCCCATCCACCTTGAAGTGATGAGCCATCTACCCATATTAAGCACATACAACTACAATTTAGTATTGCATGCATTGTTCTAGTACCCAACCTTATGATGCTCACAAATAGAATGATTCTAAAAATAAAAAAGTATTTAATTGTTTGCTACTTGAAAATGCACTTATCCTAACAAGATATAACCTTTATTGTGCAAGCACATTGGCACAATAAATCTTTAACAATTGAAGAACAATTAATGTGATGAAGAACAAGCATGAGGAAGTGTGAAAGAAAAGGCTCATGTAAAGTGGAAATATGAAGCCTGAAATATAAAAGATTTAATAGGATTTGGGTAGACAACACCCCTTGTGAAAGGCAGGAGCTACCAAATAGAATGGCAAAAGAAGCATACATTGGGTGTGATGGAAATGATACAAGTTTTCAACTCACGAATTTCCCCCCTCTATAGACAATCCAGATGCAGACTCTATAGGAGAGGGCTCGAAAACAGTTCGGGCATTAAGAATCGCCCATAGAAAGGTATTTAAAATCATGCACATAGTTCTTAATATAGAGCAATCTGTGAATGGTGGTAAATGAGGCTTATATGTGCATGGTTCAAGAATACTGAGGCAGTGAAATATAAGACTGTGACATTTCATTTTACACCTTAAGTAATTTTTGAGTTATAATAAGACAGAATGAATGCACAAAAAAGAATGCATTAAAGTTTTATTAGCAGTAGCCAATGAATGTTCAAATCTGTACAACTTTTTTCTAGAAAAATGGTGCTCTTTGTTGGCCATGTGCATGGGCTGATTTTGAATTCACATGCATGATCATTCACTATGACTTCCACCATTTTCAGCATGTTGTTAAACAAGTATTGGACTAACTTGGTTGGTTCATAGCTTCATCAGGTGCTATTATTCATGCACCCTCTGAGCAACTTTGCCTCCCTAGTGCACCTTCACTTCATAAAATCATAAGTAATTGAAACCAAGGTACAAAATTCTGGAAAAATAAGGCCTCCTACAGTCTGTAATTTGCCTTCCTATGAAAATGATCCCCATATTTTTTTAGTTATTACATTTGTGTACAGACCTTCATTTCTTGTTAGATGATCCATTTCTGAGCCTCTTACCTTATAATTGTGATAAACTTTGAGCTAGAAAATTTTGATTGTACTAAGTAAATAAACTCTCAGTTAATTAAAAAACTTTGAAGATCCTCTAATTTGTTGAAAGACTTGTGTCAAACTCTAAATCCAAAACAGTAATATGTACAGTAATTTTTATATCCATTCTACTTTAATTTCTATTCTTTCAAATTTATTTGATGAAACCAAAAGTAATCTCAATTAAAGAAAAAAAGCTTTAGCAATTGTAGAGCTTGAAATATTGTAATGTAAAGAAAGATTTTATTCATCGTAGAATCTATTTCTATAACATGCTATGATCTTTTTATAGAAGAGATTGGGTAAAGGTGCAAAATTTGGATTGTTATTAAAAAAGTTATTTGTAATTGCAAAATTAAATCTTTCTATTTTTTTAATTGAAAATATTTCACATGACAGAATACAACAAGAAAATGACAAATTTCATGTAATACAAATATCTCCTTTCTAATCTTATGAATCTTTACAAATAATGTAGAATTATATACATATCAAATATTCTTAATGCTAGTACAAGGACAAAGATAAAAAAATTAAAGTTTACTTCTAAAATTCAAAGAATTTGATGCATTTGCCTACAAGTTTAGGATTTATGTCAAATAAATTGTATAATTTCAAAATTACTTTGCTTCAAATTTTCAATTGATCAATATCATTTCATTAATGTTTGATTCCACAATTTTGTACCATACAAAAGAAATGGCAAGTGCCCCTATGTTGGTGATGAGGTCAATTTTGCTTGTACAGTTAATAAGTACAATTGTACATGACCAAGTGCAAAAATGATGAATTGACTATAACAATGACAATGAAATTAAATCATGTTATTTGATGATTGAAGAGAACAAAATCCTTTCGAGTAGTTGCAAAAAAGAAAAAACAACCATATTTCATTTCAAAAGTCTACATTGTTCGTAGAAAGAACTCTTTTAAGATCCCAAGTTGTTTACTTTGGGGTGAATTGCTACGGATGCAAGAAGTTTGGCATTCATGCCTTCAAAAGGACAAATACGCCTTAAATAACTAAAATGAATATCTTGCATTGAAAATATAGTTGTTCAACATACATGTTAGTCCTCTCAAACCCACATAAATTCATCTTTGTTAAAGAATTATTTTTGTTGATGAACTCACATGCATTTCATGCCTATTAGACAATACCTCCATTGTAAATGTTAATGTACATAAGATGACATCGATCCATGGATAATGTTGGAACTTCTTTTCTAATCAATTTGCATTATCAATTATTAGATGCAATGAAACCTGATGCATTTTGAAGCATATGATATCACAATCTGCATGGTGGGTGTTGATATGCTAACCTTGCTTGGCCGGTTTAGCCTATATTGCACATCAATCGACATGGCAGTTCACATAGTGGGTTTGCCTATGTAGCAGTCTACGTGGAATAATAATTTATTTTTTCAAATTTGACCAAATTTAGAAATAAAATCAACATAGAAGTGTTGATTATTGCCCAAACCAAAATGTGCTAATCAATTGTCCAAATCAACATATATATATATTTATTTTCCTATTGAATTAGACACTGAATTTTTTAGCAGTGACTTTAGGAATCCGTTAGGAGTATTGGTGCTAATTTTTCTTACCAAATCATTTTAGGTAGGTTGTCACAAGAACATGAATTTAAAACATCTATAAATAGTCAATCCAAATATCTTCATAGCTTTTAGAGCAGTGGATTTTCTGTCGTGACAATATTCATCTATTGCATTAATGGGAATCCCACAGGCTAGCATATGCATAGTAGTAATACATTTCTACAAGGAAGACAAATCAAGCCTATCTACTCCATCGTGTTGATAAACAAACCATAGGTCAATGCATAAACTTGCTCTTTTTTGTTAGAGAAATAATGATCTCTAGCTACATCCTAAAACAACACCTAAATTTGAAATCATAAAAAGTGCAATTGTCACCAAAGTAATCTTAATACAAACTCTCATGGCCTACCTCTCACTCACGGTGGACACACTTGCATCAAAAAGTGCTACCTCCAACCTTAAGCTTCTCAAATTCCAACATCAAGGAAAAAGTTATGTCCATGAAATCCTCTTCAAATTCTTTATTTGAATCCTCTAACCCGGCTTGCAAGGAATCAACTAGTTCACGGCACCACCGGTCCATTGTGATCCTTGTATCTCCTGTGTTGAAGTTTTTGAAAATAGAGAAGATCCTCCACACTACTAGAATTAGATCTAGACTTTATGTAAGAGTTAGGAAGATTCGACAAAGACTAGGGCTTTAGAGATGGGTGACTCATAACTAGTGCCATTTGGAAATAGTGGCATTGATTGGAACTAATCTTAACCCCTAAAGGTCAAAGACTATGTTTTCACCAAAAAAGCTCTAAAACTGCCATTTCTGTAAAAAGCACCAAACTTTAGGTGAAAAACATTTTTGGATGCAAGTAATCGTAGAATCTTGTAGTAAAATAGTTTGAAAAGATGTGGAAAAAATTTCAGAATTTTCCACCAAGTAGATTGCAAGATATTAACGTTTGAAAAGACAAAAAATCATTTTGGGGGCCCTGTGAAAATATGGGCAGCTGCATTTCCCAAGGTCACATTTGTACGAAAAAATGTCCAAAATGGTGGTTACTCTTTGGATTCATTCCTCAAGTCAAATTGGCTACATGCTTGAAATTTTTTAGATCATTTGGAATTGTACAACATATAGGAAAAAAATAGTAGTAGAAAGAAGTACAAAATGATTCAAATCACTAAATTGTTAATAATTTAATTATAAAACTGAAAAATTCCAATTCCGACAATGGTAATGTAGTAATAAACAATCTACATTATATATTTCTTATTTTTTTCAAAAAATATAAAAATTTGAGTTAAATAAAGGACTCCAAAGTTTATTTTCAAGTAAGGAATCCATAACTACCCGCAAACTAGAACACCTCATAACTTTCATCTCGTAAATCAAAATGGAATGATTCAAATATTTCCACGTGTATATAAATCTAGAAAACTAATTTCAAATTTTATTTTTATTAAAAGTGGTTTTTAAAGAAGTTTTAGGGCTACCCTAGTTGCCCACTGACTACTGAAAATTACATATCATGCAATAGCTTTTTAACCATATAGTCAAAAGTTATGAAAATTGTTGTGCCATAAAGCTACTCCTTGGGCACACATTGTGTGAAATTTTCAAAGAAAAAAAAGAATTTTTTTGTCTGTAGTGAGCTGCCCAAAATCGCTATGTTGCCAGAAAACGGTGTTTGGTCCTTTAAGGGTTAATTGTAACAATGGATTAAAAATTGTTGCCAAATCCTTAATACTTTCATTACTACAAAAATACTAGCAAGGTAGAGGATCCATCCTTGACCAACCCCCATTATTCTAATAATATAAGGTAGCAACACCCATAACCATTGCGCGACGTTAAATCGAACATACAAAGGTGGGCTCGGCCTATGTGGCGCCTGAGCCAAGCTACGGGCTCCTCTAGCTCAACTCCGTCCATTCGTGACCCCGACGGAGCGCCAGCAACAATACGACGGAACGACCCTGTCGATGTCCTTGTCTTGCAGAGACATAGGACCGCAATTTGCAGGACACGATCTTGTGGGACAACAATTTTGGAAAACCTAATTCACATCCCATTAGAGAAAATTTCAGGCCTCCAGAGGGCTGCTCCACAGCCCTCTGAGGTACCCTGAAATTTACTTTCTTTTGCTCAAAAATTCATTTCCCCACTATTTTCGCCCAGTTGTACCTACAACGAAAGTGGTGCAGGAACCAAAATTTATGAATAATCTTTTTCTTAAAATTTTAATCTTAAAAAAAATGTAAAAAAAAATGTAATTTTTTTTTATAAAAAATTAAATAAAAAAATTTATGGCGATTACTTACTGTTTTGGCGAGTAGTCAGCCAAGCTGACTACTCATTGCGAGACAGTTCTGGAATGACAGGCCGAGCTCTAAAATAGCTTGGCTTGTCACTCTGGAGCAACCCTTTGGAGGGCTGATATTTCTTCTAATGTATGCATGGTGGCAGGTTTAGGATTTAGGGCAGCAGTTTAGGTTTTCAGAGTCTTTTTTTAACTATGAACTTATTTACATATCCCATATTCTTTGTATTACCTCCTACCACCCCATGTGTATATAATAAGTTGTCTTTTCAACTCATACCACAAATCATGCACGAATGGCTTTTGAAGCAAAGTGAAATAGATGTGGTGGCACCACCACACCAACATGGGCCTATTTCAATGGATGATTTTTAAAATGTTTTTTAGAGAAGGACAAAGTCTAAACAATTTTTTTCAAAGTTTTATGAAAACAACATTTTGTGGAACAATTGGAACAACATTTTTTGAAATTCTCGTAGGACTTGTAAAAAATTGATAACACTTAAAACAAATAAAGTGTTCAATCCATTCATCTTTCTATGGGTCTTGCACAAAATGGACACTTCATTTGTTTTAAGTGTTATCAATTTTTTTACAAGTCCTACGAGAATTTCAAGAAATGTTGTTCCAATTGTTCCACAAAATGTTGTTTTCGTAAAACTTTGAAAAAAATTGTTTGGACTTTGTCCTTCTCTAAAAAACATTTTAAAAATCATCCATTTGAAATAGGACCATGTTGGTGTGGTGGTGCCACCACATCTATTTCACTTTGCTTCAAAAGCCATTCATGCATGATTTGTGGTATGAGTTGAAAAGACAACTTATTATATACACATGGGGTGGTAGGAGGTAATACAAAGAATATGGGATATGTAAATAAGTTCATAGTTAAAAGAAGACTCTGAAAACCTAAACTGTTGCCTTGTGTAGGACGTGAATTAGGTTTTCCGAAATTGTTGTCTTATAGGATCGTATCCTGCGGGTTGCTACCCTGTGTTTGTGCAGGACAAGGACGTCGACATGGTCGTTCCGTCACATCATTGCCAGCACTTCGTTGGGGTCGCATGTGGATGGAGGTGGGCTGGCTGGGTCCATGGCCTCGCCCGGGCGCCACTTAGGTTGGGCCCACCTTCGTATGTTTGATTTAACGTCGTGCTTGCTTTTTTTAGATTTTCATGCTACAATCAAGGCAACTTTAGTAGAGTGTGGTTTAGGGTGCCTTAGTGAGTTCTACTTTGAAAATTCACAGAAATTAGATGCCTTATCCAAAAATTCTAATTTAAAAAAAAAATTCATGCCGATTTTTAGTTGCTAATACTAAAAAAATATTTTTTTCTAGAAAAAAGGACCTCCAACTATGCTGAATTGCTTAAAGTGACGGTTATGGGTGTTGCTACCTTAGAGTAGTTTATTTCTATGTTGGTAAAGATGAGTAAACGATCAATTATGGTACAATATGGCACATTATGATCGGCTACATGACTCTTGATTTTGCAACCATTCCTTAAAGTTGGAAATAGGATGACCTACATAACTTGTACGGGATGAACAAAATCTTCATTTAAAAAATTCATGGTTATTTTGTTTTGGGAAAATAAAATTGTGAAAAATGATAGAAATTAATTACCTTCTGAAACCTATTTCTGTACATGGAGAAATTTTTCTACTCAACATACAAGTGCTCCAGATATTCCGAGTTTCTTAAGTGGTCAGAAAGTAATGGGTCATCTACCTTATTATGGGATGGTAGGGAGTATTGCATTCAAGAGATGCAAAAGTTTGACAGGAGTGATAGAACTCCAAATGGACTCCAAAACATTGGCATCATTCATCATTGTGATACAAGTATTGTAATTCTAATGTCCATCAATGTCGGTGTTGCTGGAAGTCAAAGATATGATACGTTGTCACTGCTGGAGACCATTGGCGACATATTCGTGGCTTGGAAAAGGCATGACACAGAGAAGAATAAGAGAAGGAATAGAAACACAGTTTGTTGGCATTGGCAATTAAGGATGGGTATGAAAGTCATTGATAGTGAAGCAACAAACAGAAGAACCTGCTGTTAAAGACAACTGAAAGTGGGTTAAATTTTATCTTCCATGGGACCCCTGGCGTCGGTGCCTCTGAAGCCGGGAATAATTGCTGGCTTTTTCCACTTCACTCACTCAGAAGATTTTCTTACCACTGTGCAGTGAAGGTTTGGATCTACAATTTGATTTCTGCCATGTAGCATAATATAAGTTACTTACTGAATGAGCACTTTAATGCATCAACTTGCCACTGAAAATGAACCATCAACCTGTGATATATATACTCATGGCTGCAGGCAGCTGATCGACTGACATCCTTCTTTCTGGTCATGATTTCACGATTGAGAAAAATACAAAAAATTAGAATAAATTTAATTCACAGCTGGAGGAGTTAAGCTTACCCCTCTTTTGTCGACAACCAACTTAACTCACAAGTGTTTTTGTCTGCACACACAATGTTGTCAGAAGGGGCCATCACCCAGCTGCATTGAGCAGCCTGACTGACGTGACTGAGCTAGACGTCAAAAGCAATGAATAAAATTCTATTTTTGCAGGCAGGGATCCACCTGTATTTCCAATCAAAGATCAAATCAGGGCTGCAAATTGTGCCAAACAAGGTCTGGCTATGGTGTGTGTAAGTTATAGTAAGACAACTGAAGGTAGAATGCTGGTTTTAAATTTTCTCATGCAGCAGCAGGCTAGCCAGCCAGGAGGCTTTTATTTTAGGAAGTGATATTGTTGCGAATAATGAGTGCAATTGCCATGTTGATCATCAATTCAACTTGTGGGTACTACTACTACAACAACGCTCCCGATGATCCGACGGGTTTGCAGTGTCCACATGCACATCACATCACTAGCTGCAACTCCTGGACTACCGATCTCCTGGATAACCGATCTCTGATCTCCGATCCATAGGCGGGGCATTTCTGTTTCTGTTTCTGTTTTGATTGAGCGATATAACTTACAGTGTAATTTATAACGATCTGTCTCATGTTTGGGCCAGTACGTTACAGGCAAATTTAAGCCAACGCAGTGACTCCACTGATCAGCTTCAGTTAAGTTAATGGAGTGGCCAGGGCTCCTGAGGAATATATCATGACATGGGGCACTTACAGTCTCTGTTGCATGCATTCTTCTGTAGCGGAACTAAGTTACTTCACCTTGAGAGATCATTCTGTCACCATGAGTCTGTTCTGAATTCCAGACACAATATTGGGCTAGCTGAATTATCAAACTAAATTAAAGCTGGGCAAAAAGAAATTCAAATTCAAAAATATGTGTGTGTATAGAAGCTCACATTCAGTTGAAATTTGTGATTCAGTTACTTGGATTTCTGCTGGGGATCACATGACCTAAATTCACAGGAGTAATTTCAGAGTTAAATTTTTTTGACTTACCTCCCAAACCCTAACTGAACCAGCCAAAACCCGGCTAATCCTTTATGAATAGGAGCTTGAAATGAACCACCATATATATCCAGGGTGCTTCTACAATGGTGGCAAAAGAAATATCAACAGAAAGAAAAAATCATGCCCTAAATTTTTGAAAGGGGAAATCAATCAGTTCATGCATGATTCTTCAGTTGCCAAAAGGTTGAACTCAAAGCATTAGCTGGGTCCTCACTTTAGGTCCATGATCATCTGTGGTTGAATTTGCTTGCTTTCGGCTCCTCTGATTGCATCACTCCCTAAAAATGCTTTTGTATTTCAGTCCTCTTTTTCTTTCTACCATTGAAACAAAATTCAATGAGTTCCCAACAAAAGTGTTCAATAAGTTTCTAGAATCAGCTATAAACTTAGTGACAAAAAAATTCAGTAGGAATCCACATTTGAAATCGGCAAAAGGTCGGGTGTTGGAGGGGACAGGGCCAATCAGCCCAGAAATATAAGCTAAAGTAGAAGCACCGATTCCAGATGAAGGAGCCATGGCCAACCTGTAGAGTGCACTAAGCTTATTTCAGACCAGCTGCAGGGAGGGCGCTCAAGCTTGCAATGTGTTTATTTCTCCTTGGAATGTTTTTTTTTTTTTTTTGAAACAAATGAAACGAAATTTCATTGCAAGGAAATAAAACAAGACCACCAGCCACAAGTGGCCTGGCAGGACGGACATGACAACTACACAAAATAAAAAACAAAGGAAAGCGGAGCGGGAGGCAAAGACAAGGACGCAGCATGTAGGTGTTTTTCTTCTTTTCAAGGTTGGACCGTATAAGGTCATGACACATGTCCCAAAATGTGCAGAAATTAGTGAGCAAGATAGTAGTCCTGAAGTAGTGAGTGGAAAAGCAGTTAAGCAATGATTGGAATTGGAAAACTCTAGACATTGGCTGTGGGTTTGGAGCACTTTTTGCCTCCCAAAATTCATAGTTATTTCAATAATGGCAATAAAATTATGAAAAATTCACAAGCCCAATATTTCTTATCTCTCTACATGAGAAAAATTTCCACTACCTCACACTGTTCCTCATCTATTTTGAAATTGCTTAAGTCATCAGGTATGGGTGGTCCTACTTTAGGTGACTACACCTAAAATCACACAAATAATAAGGAATTCAGCTTGGTTACCATTATTATATTGAATTTTTGTGGGTCTTGTTGGTTGGTAGTCAAATGGAGATTCTACATTCTCTTAGAATGCATTTTTTGGACATTGTGTGAATAAACTACAAATTTTCAAAGTGTTGAAAATAGGATTTAGGGTAATCGACCATAGACTCTCATGACTAATAGTGGAGGTACATTTTAGGCAAAAATTTATAGTGGTCGGTTTTAGAAAGTGGTCTAAATTAGGTATATAGTTACCTTGTTGAGTGAAGGACAAATCACACTTGTACAAATGATGTTCCATATTATAGAGCTTCTATAGATCAAGTGGCAACTATCAAGCTCTAAATGACAGAGGAGCGTCGGGGGCTTTTATCAATCTTAGGCAAGCAATTGAGACCTCAAATTTCTTGGTTCTACAATTGGAATTTTTCATACACTGAGGATTTTCTTGAATGCAAGACAAACTTCATAGAATTTGGATTAATGGTTAAAAAATTGTGTCCAATTTAGTCTTCTACTTTCAACTCAAGCAAGTTAAGCAACAAGATTTTTTTATTTTATTTTCTTGAATATTTTTCATGGATTTCCAATTGAATTTCAAAATAATTCAACAACTTGACTAAGTTCTGAGATACACACATTTTGCTAAATAAATAGAAAGATGAACTAAGCAAATGCAAATTTATGAAAATAAACTTTTTTCCAAGTTTCAAGGTAAATATAATATAAGTTTTTTTCAATTTGAAAGTTTGACAAAATATACTCTAATGAATTAGCAACATGATATTATAATTGGATTAGAAAAATTAATCAAAATAAAAAAAATTCCAAGTGCTTAGGTTGAGGTTGAAAACACATTTCACCTCATGATTTTTCAACCGCTTAATATCCAAATTGGGCAGAAAAAAAAGTAGTGCACTAGAAAGCCAGTAATATGATACAGAGTACATGCTATCTAGAAAATAATTTTAAAACATAATTAAATTTTTTTTTACAATGGCCTCTGTAGCCATTGTATATGCCCAATTCAAAAAGCAAAATCCCAATACTTCTTAGTCGTTTAGGGGTTAAGTGTTTTGTTTCAAAAAAAGCCAAGTTCAATTCTTGCAATCAAATTTTCATTGTTTCCTAGTTTCTAAATTCTAAATAGAGACCATAATTATTTAGTTGAATACCAATAGCATACTTAATCCTTGAGTGCTTTGGCATTCACTTTGGGGACGATGAATGGATTGAAATTAATGTTTCTTTTTCATTAGTGCTTGAATGAAAGTCATCCTAATTTATAGACATACTTTATTAAGTTGTTGTTCTATCTGCCTTTTTTCAAAAAAGAAGAAGTTGTTGTCCTATCTAATGGCTAGATTTGGTGTTACTAGAGCACATATTTTTCTAAATTTACAAATGTGAAAGTGTGTCAAGTGGTTGACCAAGCCAAATTGCATTGACTTTAGTACAAAACTGGATTTGTAAAAATGAGGTCATAGATATAAAGAATACAATAATTTCAAAAAATCACCATGTCAAGAAAAACTCATTTCAAATCCATTCCAACAAATTTTCCTCAAAAAATGATAAAATTTTGCTTGTAATAAAAATTTGAAGGAGTTTTGAAATTTCCCTTTCAAAAGTTATAAAAGAATATTGGTATTAGAATTGGTGAATCTAACTATAGATGGAATCTACAACTCAAAATCTACTACTTTTATTTGTATATCAATTTCCAAATAATAATTCTTCCAAATAATAATTTATGATGATTTTTCTCAAATAAAAAATTATAGAGAACGCTCTGTAGGTTAACCCCTAAATGCCCCAAGCAGGACCAAAAGTGTCCTCACACAGTTTCAAGTCTAATTCAAAGTGTTGTAACTCTTGTATCCCATGACCAAATTCAATAAAACTTGTTGTAAAATTTGTATCCTCTCTTTTAGTTTGTGTGGTCAAACTTTCAGATCAATTATACAAGATGTATGAATTTTTTGTTACAAGAAAATCAAAGTTTAGACCCAGATGCAGTTCATGAAATTGCATTTGATGTCTGCAATTTCAAGGGCTTGTATCTCCTTCATCCAATGTTTATTTTCAATAAATAAAAATTGAATTATGTTCTCCTTGCAATCTAGTTATTGTGGTAAAATTTTAATGTCAACCCAAATTGTTTTCAATATTTGGGAGCAATTCAAAGTTCAAAATCCCAACATTTTTGGATTACGGTGAACTTTGGCGGCTTATTTCTTCTTCATAGAATGTTTGTTTCCAATATTGGGTACAAGCATGCTTGGGGTACCCCATAAACACTGTCACACAATAATATGCAGTGAATTTCATTTCTTTAATGTAGGATTAGGCTACAAATTTTTTTGTAGAAACTTAATTTTAATACAAATTTACTTGCTTCAAATAGAATAGAATATGAAATCATTAAAAAAAAATTGACTTTAATTGATTAAAGTTGTTAATATGATTCCTGAAGCCCCATTCAGGACTCTGTCACAGTGTCCATTTTTCATTCAGGAATCAAGAAGGAATATAAATATTTAGTAGAAAGTGTTTTCAAATCACTACATTGGTTTATGATGTTTTAATAACCAATTTTAGAAATCTATAACTTGATATGGGATATTTAACTATTTTTTATTATTTTTCAAATCATCCTAAATATAACAAGGAGGGGCTACGTTTAAAAGGAATTCAAAATTTGAGATTCTTTTGGATTTCATAATTAAAACATGAAAAGTAATTTGTAAAGTAGTGAATAGGCAAAAAATCATGGTAAAATTCTTGTATATACACGTATATTTTCCATTGATATGATATCAGCTGCTATATCCTAACAAATATGAAAATTAAAAATTAAAGATTTAGTAGGTTTTGATTCATGAAAATTATTTGACTATATGTGTTCTAACAATAATCAATGTTTTTAAAAAATTACTCTAATTTATTTTTGTAAAATAGGCTAATAAAAAATTATTTCATTCCTGTTCCTTGGTTCCTGACTGGGGTACCCCAAGCATGCTTGTACCCTATTGTTTTTTGAAAAAGTTGTGCATATTAGTTTAGTTTGTGTGGCTAAAACTTCATATCAATCCAAGAAGTTATGAGTAATTGAGAAGCATTTTAGTAGAAGGAAATTCAACCTCAAATGTGTTTTTTGCAACTTTTTTTTTTGCTATTTTTTGACATTTCAAAGCCATTTTGCACACACAATGAGTCAATTGAATGATACTTTCTTTCACCAAATGAATGTGTTTGCATACCGGTTTTGAATCATTTTATAGTCTAAAGTTTTTTCATTTGAATAGGCTTAGAAATCGAATTTCACCTCCAAAAGTGTTGCCAAGGAAATTTCAGCATCCTTTTTCAACACTAAAACATTATTATCTTGCAATCTATGTGGCCAAATGACTCCAAACTTGATTCATGTCATCTACAACAACATACACCGTCTACAAGATTGTACAGTTGAGATTTCTATACCATGGTGACATTTAAATCTATAACACTTCAAAAACAATGATCTATAACACTTCAAAAGCAGCTTTAATTTGAGGGGTTATGGGGTTAACCTTGAGCACAGTGTGTCTTGTACTCCGTCTGGTCCTCAAAATTTTCACTCCAGTTTCATTGACTCTACTAACCCACCTGCAATGGCTAGTGTGCCCCTGTCAGAGCCGCAAGGTGTGCACTGAGATTGGATCCATTTTCAAGAGATATTCTCCTTTTGTGGAGACATTCCCATGGCAGATATTATCAGCTGGAGGGAGACGACACTCGATCATAACTTACAGTCACTCCCTTTCACCAAATGATTAATACCCGGCATACCGCCAACCCCGCGTCACGCCACTCCTCCCAGATCAAAGTTGCACACACCCTAGAAGTCCGATGTTTCCATAAGGTATGTTTGGAGCCCTTTGGCCTTTCAATCTTCCTTGTTTTTTATTCCGTTTTTTCTCCCGCCCTGTCTGACTTTGCCAGCACGGCCTCATGGTTTGGTTTCCTTCCGTCCCTTGAATTTCCTTTTTCGGGCTTGCTTTCACATCTTCGACATAATCATGTGGATGCAAAGTAAACCGTGTGGGTCCTTGATGTTTGCCCTTTCCTCGACAAGCAAGTGAGAGTGTCTTTGATTACACATCACTTTGCCTCCCTTTGAAAATCCTGTAAGTTATTTTCTTGTTCCCCTAGGACTCTGTCAATGATCACTCCTACGCTGCCAATTTGACTGGACTTAGGAGCTGCGCATGACTCCCTTCATCGCCCACTCTAATTAATTTCGCTTACTTGTTGAACCCACTCACTCATAGAAAATAATCTTCGTATTATCAAGTAAGTTAACCTCAATTTTGTCAGTTGTACTGACAAAGTTCACAACCAATTGATGCTTTCTCATGTGACCAGTTGACCACTTGATCGTGCTTAAAATCTAAATTTATACTAACTTAGTTCTAGGTTTCAAGGATTCATACATATGCATGTCATAACTTAGTTTGCAGTCATTCAGAATCATGCCAATGTAAGTAACAAAAGTGATGTTGATGAACATGACCATACTGATATCAATAATCTTGGAGCATCAATTTTGTTTAAACTTACTGATGGACATTCACAACATTGCCGCTTTGAAAAAGTGCATGGCAGGGTGTCTTGAAACCTAAATCTATGTTTATATTAGAGCACCAATAAGTTATAACCAAATTGATGTCTCAGTTAGTGACAGATGAAGCTCAATTCCTTTTCCAGTCCTGGAAGCCAATTGGGAGTCTTCCAATTCCCATGGATGAGCTGCAGACACGTTTCAAAACTCTAGAAGATCCTTGTGGCTGGTGGTTCTCTATTTTGGCTCTCTATGCAATGAAATTCTGTTTTATTTGTTTCAAAAAACAAAAAACAAAACAAAAACAAACAAAAACAAAAACAAAACAAAACAAACCCTCTAGAAGATCGATCGATTAATTTGCGTCCCAGCCAGCCGGGTTGGATGAGGCTGCTGCTAGGAGGAGTGCTAGCAAGCTAGCATAGCAAGCAATTGCTGGTGCAGGTGCAGGGACCGTGGGCAAGACAAGGAGGGGACATAACAGACTGCAAGGACAGATTCGGGCTGTTTGGCAATAAAGGAAGGGACGGGGAGGGTACGGCTGTAGGTTGGGTAGCTCGTCTGCTCGTAGGGACGGGACGGGCTGGGGCGCTGGGCGGGGCCGAGGGGACAACGCCTGAACTGGGACTGCGAGCCCGAATGATCAGGAGCGGGGGCATAATGAATGATCTCATGCGTCAGAAGCTGCTCGCCTCGGGCACCTCAACTTCTCTGACTGACTGACTGCAGCCCGAGCTCTGCCATTAAGTATATGACTCGAGACCGACGTCCTGCCAGTTCAGGTCCAAGCTCCAGCTCCATTGGCAAGTGAGGCCGGAGCTAGGTGGGAAAGCTTGATCGCTCAAATCTTAAGTTTTCACGCAAATTTTTACAACGTAAGTTCAGCGTAAGTTTAGCAAAATCTTGGTAGAACCGGAGCGACTTTTAGCCACTTTCGGGAAGACTGTTGGCAACACTCCAAGCCTCCAATGAAGGCAGGCGCTACAGATTTCATTCACGGTGTCAAAAGAAGAAATTTAAGGGAAAAAAAAGAAAACTGAAAGCTCGACGATTATACCTTTTAATTATGTATTCATTCAAGTTGCCTGTGTAATGTGTAAGTTACCATAGCCAGGCAGGGCGAACTGAAGAATGTCATTCTGCCCAGACTAAAATATATCCGAATTAATTACTGCCTGGTTTGCACGGTCGCAGATTAATGGGGCTGCCTGGCATCCGTGTGCAAGCAAGGTGGTCCCACTTTAGGTATGATATAATTAACGTGAACTCTGTCTCAAGCACTCAAACTGCATCAATGATCGGTTCATTTGTTTCAAAACAAAACAAAACTGCATCAATGAATTCGTGACGTAAGTTAACTTAATTATGTATCAAAATGAATCACCCTTGCATGCCTAAACCTCGATATTTTCAGAGCCACTGAGCAGTGATTTCTCAAGGATTTTAATGTTTGTTAGCCCGAGGTAATTGTTTCACATTGCATGTTTATACTAGAAATCATTCTAGGCTCATTGGCTTCTGGAAGACTCACTGATTGTTTTAAATCGGACTTTTCTATTCTATGTCCGAAAGTTTACTGACTTCAAGGCAATCCACTCGCTCTCTTCTTCAATTCTCCCAGAAGCCAATGAGCCTAGAATGATTTCTAGTATAAATATGCAATGTGAAACAATTAGTGTGTCTTGTGCCATTTGAATTACCTTGAGAGTCTGTAGCCGGCAGTGATATGTAAAAGGACAAAAAAAAGGTGGCGTTATACCTTTAATTTTCCTGATTTTTCAGATTTTTCTGTGGACAGTCATAATTTCCAAGGGGTCCCTGCATTGGCCATTCCAGGCCCCTGAAAAGCAAAGACCAGACTCCGTTTATAGAGAATCATTGAGTACAATATTTTCTGAGAGGATTTTAATTTGCGACATTCGACCAGTAGCTGGCTGAGGTTGGACGTCACTGCAGAGAATCAGGTCGGTCTGCTACTGCATAGGCAACTGAAGTATGAGTTGCAGCGGTTATATTATGATTTGCATTCTTGTCGCAACCGCAAGGCCACCTCGACGTGTTGTACAAATGCACCTAGCTAGCAGTGCCTCTACGGTTTGGCCGGCCAGCCAGGGTTACAAACTTACAATGTATTGATTGGTTATGTAAGGGTTGCGTTTAATTGAGTTCGGTACTACATGTATATAGATCACAGAAGAATTTTGACTAATTCGGAGATTTTGATTCTGTAACCACTCGTGGAAGAGGAATTAATGTGGAAGAGCACCGACTTCATTATAATCAAGGCATAACTGCCTTCCAGACCCTAACCGATCGACGTCCTTTACATACGAGTTGATTAATTAGTTGATTGTATCATTCAATTGGGCTCTGTAAGGCTGGTCCTAGCACGCCAGATGCTTTTAAATCTTAGACAGTTTGGAATCAGACTACCAGGAAAGTTGGCTAAGGGCAGAGTTTCTAGCTTACCTGTTTAACTTTTCATAGAATTGAACCAGGTTCTGGCTGCAGGTTGTCGATCTGTTTTGTAGTAGTCCTAGAAATTTGTACTAATCGATTAGTCTGCTTGCGCGCGGCTTCTAGATCCGGGGTTGGTTTTGCTTTCATGTGTGATGTGCTGCATGAAACACGCGCAGCTAGCTCCGCTATGGGAGCCAGCGCTTGCATGACGTGAATTGCTGTTGCCGTTGAGGTTCAGGGAAGGGGGCAGTCGTGGTCTCGCAGAGGGCCACAGAAATCTCATCATGGGGCGTACTGGAAATGACTTTCGGAAAATACAAAGCTGGAAGTCGAATCTGTACGTTGTGCGCAGGTCTCGTACTACGTCACTCTGCTGTGGCCTTGCAATGAAGCTGCTATGTCGCCATGTCATAATTTTTTCCCATCAATACATCTCATCTCGATCGTACGTACTAACTCACCGGCGCTGTGGTGGAATACATGGGTCTGGGCCCTGGGGTGAGTGGTGGATAACAACTTTCCAGTCACGGAAGATTGTCTAGCTTCAGATAATTGTAGATCCATTTGCACTTACTTGACTAGCTAGCTTGCCTGGTTGTTGAATCTCAGACACTACAAATTAACTTCCTCTGTGCACTGGCTGTGAACAAAGAGATTGAAAAAATATTGCATCAAACTTAATTCAGTTTCGTTAAACTGGCGCAATTCCATTGAAAAGGAGCGGGGATCCTCAAAGCAAGGAAGGAAATGATTGAATGATTTATGGAGCTGGGAGCTGGAATTTCTAGCTTAGCGGTGTACATTATTGTTGATGAAATGCAACTTGCATATTATTATGCATATCTATCGCCATAGCAAGTTAATGTAAAAAGCGCATGGATGGAATAAATCAAAGATTTGACATAATCAGGTAGAGTATGTATCTGAACTCTTATTTAAGAATGTATGAACCTATTAGTTAGTTGGCGTGTTTAAGAGAGTCAAAATTGTGACATTCAAGTATAAAAAGCTACTGCTAGTATTAAATTTTTTTGCCATTTATTCTCACTAATATAGTAATATGACGATACTAAGCTAGTGAGATTTCGGGTATATATAGAGTCATAGCTCATCATGTAATTCGAGTTCCGTCGTTAGTCACAAAGCAAGGCATGATGTACGCAACGCAGTAGTGGAAATGGTTCACCTCATATAATTGTGGTTCAAATAAAACTGCACATGTGACGTTACACCAGTGATAAGCCGGTGTGGTCAAAGTCATGAGTATCTCTCTTGTCATCCTCTTTCTACACACATGGTATACATGGTATTGCTCACTGTCTACCCCCTCACTCACTCCTGGCGCATCAGCTCAATGTCAATCGTAATCCTACTCATTCCATATCAGAATTAACACTTCGTATAATCAAATCAAAGTTACTATGTAATCAATAATTCCTCTACATACCCTCCTTCGCTTTGGCCAACAAGTACTTCCTCCGATCCTAGCCATAGCGTCGATCATAACATCGTCGTCTACAGGTCACGGAATCATTGGGTGGGTATAAATAATTGCCAGCTAGCTAGAGTACCGATCGATCGATCGATCAGATTTGATATCGATCGAATGATGAGTTGCAAGCAAGCCAGGCCGGCCCTTCAGTGAACCGACGACGGGGTGGCACCAGTAGGGACCTCCACCAAGGATTTGAGATAGAAGCGCTCATGGCGCTCGTTGCCAGCGGTGGGGTGGTACAAGTAAGCGTTTCGGAGATACTCCAGCCAAGTGAAGGGACGGTAGACTTGAGGGCAGTCCGGGGTGATGAGCTCCGGGGGCGCCACCACCGTGGAGTTCAATGGAGGGTTCAAAAAACACGCCAGGGACAAGCGCTGCTTCTCGCTGTTCACGATAGCTCGGTGCAACACGCTCTTGTACCGAGTGTTGCTCAAGATCTGCAACAGGACACAGAAAACGAGACTTCAATGTATAATAATCAATTGATCATTGCATTCCCTAGGGAGATCGATCGTCAGGAAGCTTAATTAATTAAAGCAAGTACCACAGGTAAGAAATATATTTAGTGTTACTCTCCTAATAGAGTTACAGAAATCCTACTCAGAAACCTATCTGTAACGCACTATTGATGAACCACACTGTTAGTGCTTAGATCCTACTAAAACAACAACTGTCTGTACATAACACACTGTTGATGAAACACACTATTGATGAACAGTCAATCATGTGTCTGCTTGACATTCAGTATTGGTAACGGTAGCAGAGGGATGGAAATTTAGCAGAGCTATGTTCGTACTGCTTGAAGTAGGTTAAGAGTCTGGTGTTAGCACACTCAATCTAACTCAAAGGTGTGCCAAAATTTTCTCTGACGAGCTCATTCATCACCAGGAAGATTAAATAGTGGGAAAAGAAGGTTTACAAGTAATAACATTTAGTGTTGCTCACTCAATAGTGTTGCTTATATCCTACTAAAGAACCTATCAATAACACACTACTGATGAACAGCTAGTCAATCATGTGTCTATTTGACATTTACTATTAGAAACAGTAGACAGTAAAGTGATGGATATTTAGCAGAGGTATGTTCGTACTTGGTGCATGTTAAGAGTGGTGTTAGCACACTGAATCTAACGCAAGGTGTATTAAAACAGTGTCTTAAGAACCTCGCTCACGCCACTCTTAGCACCATGTGCATGCGAACATATCCTAATATTAATCTTTTGTAAGTACTGGTACGAACACTAAATCGCATTACCAATGCTGTACTTGCACTGGTCGAAGAAATGGGGTAGCGTTACAATACAGCAATGGCACCAAACGGATAAATGACCCATAAAGTGCTGTTTAGTTCAATGAATCAACAGTGCAATTGTCGTTCAAAGCTTCACTTTAATTATCTTCCATCGCAAGTTGCATGCGTTGCAAAAACCTATATCGTAGACCAAACTATTCATGAAGTTGACAGTAAGTATGTGTTAAAATTTGCTATTAGTGTTACTAAATTGTGAGTCTTAGTGGAGTACCTGGAAGAGGTCACCAATGTTGACCACGAAGCAATCGGGACGCGGTTTGACGGTGATCCACTTGTCGCCCATCTGCACCTGAAGCCCTGGAATGGCGTCCTGGTGCAGGATAGTGAGCAAGTGAGGATCAGTATGAGCGCGCAGCCCAATGGCCAGAGACGGCTCAGGGCACGGCGGGTAGAAGTTGAACCGCATGGAAGTCATTCTCTCTCTCCGAAGATACTGACTGAAACAGCTGGGCTCCAACCCTAATCCTGCAGTAAGAATCTCCAGCACCTGGCTGGCCAGGTTCTCCACCGCTTCCATGTACAATTCCACCGCATCACTGCACATGCACACATTCGAGTATCCACACGATCAATCAGCGAACTTTTGTACCCCGGCAGTCCCTCTCAATCAATCAAGTAATCGGGACCTGATCCAAGCAATTAAACAACATTATACCACTGCAGTAACTACTGGTAAGTACTTATAACTTCCTAGTCAGCTCCGTGGAAGAGAATCTCAACCGGTGATAAGATAATATTAGTGATAGTTATCTGAACTTGGGTTCACTTATAATTCATGATAGTTCGTTGTAGAGGTAGCTAGTACTGTCTCCTGTTTCGCGTTTGTCCACAAGGGCTCCTGTCCGGATCCGGCCAGCTGCAGTAATAATACGAATTCTCAATGCGCATGGTCTAGCTACTGGAAGGTTCGTACTTCGGTTGTAGCTAGGACTTCGTATAAAATTAACAGTTAGTAGTACTCACGAAGGCACACCCTGAAGCGCACCAAAAGAAAAGAATCAACTGCCGTGGGGTACTGTAGTGGCTCTTGTAATCTCCGCTCACTGTCGTGATGAACCACCACCGCTATAGCTTGGAAAATGCTTTAAAACAATAATAAAAGATATGTATGGATCTTCCTGATTTCCACGATTGGGGTGAGTGACTCACTCAAACTGTTGCACGCATCATGATGGCTAGAGGAGGTGGGGTGGGGGGAAAAGACTCTAAAGCACTTGGAAGGAAATTTTAAAGGTTCCAGGGGTACGAGCTAGGCAGCGTGACTTTGAGGTGGGAATCTTATTAATATATTCATCTTCGCCTGTTGCAAGGTCAGAAGCACAGTCCATGGTCTCACTAATATATCAAGCTACTGGAAGGTAAAGACGCTTGTCTCATCCCGACGCTGGTTTCTAGGTAATGGGAATGCTTTACTCATATAAGTTGTCGTTCCTCCATAAGGGAGGGGCCCTTCCTCCCGTAGAAAAATGGCTCCCTGCGTTATATTATTTTGCTTTGAAGACCTCACTGCAGGAGACAAACTGTTTGGTTTTCCCAAGGTGAGAGAGAGAGCCAAGTGTTGGGTGTAGTACGTGTCGCCCCCTTTTGAAACGCGTAGTCAACTCGTGAGGACCAGCCCTCTCCTAGCCAAGAACCTCGAGACTTGTGCGCTGGATGCATGAAAGAAAGAACGAGGAGCAGGAGCAATGGACGGGGGTTAATCATATTATAAGTACAGTTTGGTGCCGTGCAGATCGAGAGAAAAAAAAAAGTCGGCCAGCTAGCTCCAGGTTGCTTCCCTCTATAAGTTTAATCGCGCTTGCATGTGCCTCCCGGCCACCTTCCACTCACTCCACGGAATAGCTTTCATCATTTCAGAAAACAGGGCGACCATATCTTGGAAATTCGTTCCATGTTTCTGGGAAAATCAAGTGATATTCTACCACTTTGGTCTAGTAATTGTGGGACAGGGAGAAGAATTCTCTACCAAACGAAAACGCTAATACCTTTAATAAAACAAACGCCTCTGAGATGATGATTCAGCACCTGTTGTCGTCGAGCTACTAGCTACACATGAGAATCTCTTTTGAACCATCACGTTCCTTTTTCTCAAAAATATCAAGAGTTCTCTGTACCTTCGAAAGCATTGTGTTACCAATCCCCGACGTGCCACATCCCCAAAATATCAACTTCAAAGCGTTGCAGTTCAATTTGCGTCAGATCGTGCACTGGAAGCTGCTTCGGGGGAAATAGGTGTCGTAGAAGTTGAAGAAAGAGACGGAGTTAGGGAGAAAAGTGGACGGAAGTGATCAATTACAGACGTGCAGTACCTGAATTGTTGACTGGAGGAGCCGTCCGGGAAGAGCTTGACCGCCATGTCGCGGATGTTAGACGTAGGGTGGAGCTGCATATGGAAACTCTCAGCCCAGTGCATCACCTTCTGGTTGACCCAAGTGTTGGCCCCGTAGCCGAAGGAGGCGCCCGGCGGTCGATGGCAGCGCTCTTTGGCCTCCAAAGGCAGCTGGAACATGTCGTGTGCGGCTTGCTCGCACCGATCGATCAGCGCCTGATCCACGCCGTGGTTCTGGATCTGGAAGAACCCCCATGTCTGGCACGCCGTGGCTGCGGCCGCCACGGCCTCCGCGCGCTTCACGTCGTCGCCGGTGGCCAGAAACGCCAGGTCCACCACCGGGATGTCTAGATCGGGGTCCCCGGATTCCAAGCTTGCGCGGTGGCTCTGGTCGGCTTCGATGAACATTTCGGGGAGCTCCTTCGAGTCCTGCGATAGAAGCCCCGCATTAATGGCTGCCATAGGTTTCGTTTCGCTTGTGATGGCTGGAACAAAATCACCGCGCAAACAGAGTATGAGAATTGGATGTCGAATTCTTGAGGTGATTTCGAGCTGATTCTGCGCTAGAAGTATCCTGCTGCATCAATACCACACACCCGGGACCATGAAATTAGCTAGGGAATGCCCGTGAATTTTGATTGTAACCTGTCGTTCGAGCCGTTGTAATTGAAAAAGGCAAGCTGGCGTTGAATTGAATTCAATGTCCACCCGTACTGGAAGCTGGGCCAATGTAGCCAGCTTTCAATCACAACACTTGAAAGCCTTAATCGGCCAACTGTATCCGAACCTTCACTCGCGAGCACTTGAAGTACAACTCATTCGAACTCAATCAAATAATATCTATTTTATTAGTTGCAAATCTTGTCTATGATGAGATCTCAATGATTATGAAGCCTGCGCAAGCGGATGTACAAGTCGTCTACCTTATTCCCAGCTGGAGAATCTGGCTTACGAGGGTGAATATGGGTATATTCCGAGGTGACCCTACAGATCTATCCAAACCACCGCTTAAAAAAAGGGGCACAAGAAGTCACTTACTGCTCATGCTTAATTTCGGGGGTCAAATTTTCCGCGCGAGGGGTGTGTACCTTTATTTATCTAGAATCAAATGATTAGCCAGGGACAAACTCTAGATACTTACAGAAGAATGGAAGCTTGCTCAGATGCGTCAATTTCCTAACGGGACCTCTGCAACTCACCAGGAGACGCCTGCAAGGAGCCAATCTAGTACTGACGGTGGGGAGTTTCTGAATTGATATGCACCGGGTGGAAGAAGACAGGTCGACAGAAAACGTCTGCGATGATGGACGCACTTCAACTTAGCTAGACAGTCAGTCAGACCATCCCCCCCAGACTGCTTCCTATCCATTTTTACTGTATGATCGCGACTCGTACTACTGACTGTAGGATTGAAGTAACAGCATAAAGGGAAGAGAACATCGTTCCTGCAAACTAGACACTTTCGCAGTTACGTACAACACTACCACTACCTCATTTCAAATCATGTCACACCCAATCGATCCTCTTCATTCAGAAATTAATTTCGTTCTCCAACACCCAATTCATTCAATTCATATCACCGATCGACCGACAGAGACGACCAAAAGTCAATTCACCTTCATGAATCCATGTCAAAATCCAGCTGCTTCACATACATCTCACAGCATCAAACTGAACTCACTCAAGCGACAGAAAATAACAATTTCAACACACAAGACTTCCCAATTCAGCCGCTCCCACAAACTGTACCTACAGTACGTACTCTCACTGATTCCATCTACATATGTATATATATATATCCAGCCACGTACAAGGACACGATCGTATGCACAGACCGACATTCCACATGAGCTCTGGCGAACTAAGATACATCGACGTTTTCTAGCAAGGTCAGCTGCTGGAGCTAGTCCTGGAGCTTCGACTCACCAGGGCGGGCACCGAAGGAGCGGAGCAAGCTTAGTGAGCGTTGGAGATCAGCATATGAAGACTAGACGTGAAAAGGAGGAGCTATTCGCGGCTTAATATAGTGGTGGCAGAGGGCAGGGCAGGGTAGGCCAGGG
Organism: Rhytidiadelphus loreus; assembly: GCA_947034895.1. Classification (NCBI taxonomy): domain Eukaryota; kingdom Viridiplantae; phylum Streptophyta; class Bryopsida; order Hypnales; family Hylocomiaceae; genus Rhytidiadelphus; species Rhytidiadelphus loreus. Next base: position 25,079,567 of record OX344764.1, read on the forward strand.
CCAGGGCCAGGCCAGGGGGGCTGAGCCTCAGGGGATGAGCTGCAGGCTATGGCGGACTGAGAGCCTGAGCACTGTGAGCAGGCAGGAGAGTCTGACAATGCATTAGCAACAGCAACAGGGAGCAGGAGGAGGAGCAGCAGCAGGTGCAGCTAGCCATTTGCAAGGACGGCTTGAAAGTGGCTATCCGGGCCCGCGCCTTTTTCCCATCAACGAAGTTGGTGTACTCACTAAACTCAATAAGCTCAGCCAGTCCAGTCCAGTGGTGACCCTTTTAACCCCTTAACGCCTCAATCCTTTTTCAAATTCTCACACATTTTTCATTTATATCTTTGTACAGTAATACCATTTTACCAAAATTTCATGAAATTGGACATAAAAGAAGGCTGTCTTTTCAAGATTCAAGTGTTACATTGGATGAATGAGAAGGTAGTTGGATGAAACAGCGCCTGCAAGCCCTCTGTTCATTGTCTAGAATATGGATGTCGGAGCGCTTAAGGGTTAAGGCTTGAACGACTGAATTTCTTTTGGAATTTCTAAACTTTCTTTTGCTTATATCTATTTCCTGATACATATCACTTAGTACCCTCAAACACATCAAATTCATAAAAAAAGAAAGGTGTTATCTTTTGAAGATTTTGGGATGAATAAGTAGTTACTTGGACAGAACATTCATTTATTGCATTCCCAGTATCAAATTTCCCAGTGGGACTCACTATAAATTTTGACACCAGAAACACAATACAAGACCCTTGTGATTGACCATAGCACTCTTATTCGTCATCCGGAATATAGACTTTGGAGTCGTTTAGGGTTTAACCCCTAAGTACTCAAACACTCATATTACGGAGGATGAATGGAATGTTTCCGACCAATCTTTCGTTGAAATAACTTTTCATTCATCCCCAAAAGTGTTTGAATCTTCAAAAGATAACCTTCCCTTTTCAGCAAATTTGATGCATGGGGTTGAGGTAAGCGACATATATTTGAACAAAGATATAAGAAGCAAATAAAATATACACAAAGATCATAAAAAGGATGCATGCCTTAAATAAGTAGTCCGCCTCGCCATACACGGATGTAAGGTTGGAAGGGAGAAATTCAGTTTCTTTACAGTAGGTGCCTGCCGGCTGGTGCCTTTCATTTCCTTTGGGTGGGATTCGTGGCCCTCCCTTCCCCAGGCTAGCAGCTCATCCATCGTCTGTCTTTCTTGCGCACCTAACGTAAGTACACCTCACTAAGCAATCGCACATGGATCAGTGCAAACATAAAGAAAGTGTTATTCATACCTCGGAAAGTAAACGCACGGCTAATCAAACAATTGCAGATGCTTTGGCGTTGTACAAGGGAGAGCCGCAAAGTGCACAAGAATGTGAATGTGATGGTCATAATTATATATTAATATCTTCTAAATTAAATAAAATTAAAATTAAAAGGTATGCTATTTATTCGCACTAGGGTGAAACAAGATAATATAAGTTTCTGATAATATCTCTGTCTAAAAAGCAATGTAAGTTAATGAAGGAATTGCACATGGTTTGAATGCAAGGTTGCTCAGCAAAGTGAAGAAATTGTAATTCACATCTCTTAAAAAATTAACAGGCACCCACGTTGTATTTGCACAATTAATGATCTGGGTACAAAGAAACTACAGTGGATAAGAAAGAGCTATAATTTGTAAAAGTCAGATAGAACACTTAACCCCTTAACACCTCAATCCTTTTTTCTAATTTTGACACATTTTTGCTTATATTTTTCAACAGAAATATCATTTACCACAATTTCATGAAATTGATCATTAAGGAAGGTTGTCTTTTCAAGATTCTTGAGTGTTACATTGGATGAATGAAAAGTTAGTTGGACAAAATAGCGCCTTGAAGGCCTCTGTTCATTGTCCACTTTTGGGACGTCAACATGGTTAGGGGTTAACCCGTAAAGGACATGATCCATTGCAAAATGGTCAAATATCATATATGAGCTAAATTTAACCTTTAAAATTGTATTCAAATATCAAACTTACATTTTTATTTGTTATATTATGGATTTTTTTATCACATTAAAAATATTCAATTTGTTTAATGGAAAATTGCCACTGTTATAATTATTTTTAGTAAAAAGTGAAAATAAATTAGTTAATACAAAAAATACAATTCAATTCATTTGAATTTCTTTCCAAGGGGACAAGTAGGAACGGAGATTGGTGTGAAGATTTATAAGTAAATATTTTATATTTTACATCCAAAACACCCTTGTAAAAGAAAGAATTTTCTATTGAAAATTGGATTTTCTAAAATCTTTGATGAAAAAATAAAATCATTATATTTTCTAATAGTAAAAAATGAAAATAAAATTACATCAATTATTATTTTTTATAAATTATAAATTATCATATTTAATGAAGGTTAGAATGAAAAGCATAATTTTTTAGTTTATATTTTAAAAACATTTTTAAAAAACACCAATGAATATACACAATATTATGTAATTTGGATTCTAACACATAGAGCTTGCAATTGCAAAAATTCTTTCAAGTTTCATTTTTAAATTTAAATTAAATCACAAGGATCTTTTTTACGTTTCCCTCTCTCACTTTCTCCTGTGTGAGTGGGAACATTATGACTTTCCCCTATGTCACAAGATTGTGACATAGGGGAAAGTCATAATGTTCCCACTCACACAGGAGAAAGTGAGAGAGGGAAACGTAAAAAAGACCCTTGTGAATATAAAAAACTGTTATCTTGAAAGTTACAATCAGAGTTGACCAAGGCACATCCACTTTGGGAATGTGCAAACCTTTAGGATTTAATTGCTAAAGTCCAAAGGTCTTTTTCATCAAATTCCACTTAAAATTGTCATTTTTGTTGCAAAGTGAGACACAACAAAAATTTAGACCTTAGGGGTTAAATCATGATTCAAGTTGAAGTGAACAAATAATTGTGATAACTTTGAAACAAGTAAACAATCAAATATGATTTGTTGTGAGTATATCAAAGTGAATTGGAAAGTGGTATTCATGTATATTTTGCACATCAAGTATTCAATACAAGGTCCACGTTGAAGTTTTAAGAATTTACCAAAGAAGAAATGAAATAGAATTTACCCTCTAAGTGTTATATTCCATTTCATTACCATGATGATAAACTCTTAAAACTCCATTGTAAAACAATTGAATTTGATTTGAGGTGAATACAAAAATTGGGATACTTCTAAAAATGACAAAATTAAAAGACTTCACCTAAATAAACTATTCGGATCAAGTAATACTAAAGTAAATGCAAACTACAATATTTTTTTTAAACAATAGCTCTATATGCGTTTAATCACCCAAAAATAGTGTACTAAAACAATGACAATATGCAAGTCTTGAGGCATTCAAACATTGAATATAGAAAATAAATTATTTTTTTATTCAAATCACTTTTGGATAATTTGTGACAATGACAAGTAGTTGTACATATATCATTTTTATTTTGTAAAGGTTGGACTCCAAATATATAGCTATAATGAATGGTCCATTATGTCACATACTCACATACTCATATATGAACAATCTATGATTTATCTACAAGCAATACAACTTTAATTAAAAAGACAAACTCATCGATACATGGGTGTTGAATGATGAATATATGACTTATGAATGAGACTAGAACCACTAAATCATAGATTAGAAAATTGATTTGGTTCAAATCCTATAAAGATATTTATATTACTTTCTTATTATAATTATTTTTAAAATACCAATAATAAATATTTTATTAAAATTTATTAAAATTTTGGATATTATTTACTTAAAAAAAATCTAATGGATTAATTTATTTTTTAATATATAATTATCTAATTATCAAAATGATTAATTCACATATTTAAAATAATTAAATGAGATTGACTAATTATAAATCTTCAAAGTTTAATTTTCATAAATTCCAAATTTATAAGTTTATAAATTTGTAGATTCTAAGTTTTTAAATATTTAAATTGATCATTACCGATAGCACAATCGACAAATGTGCTATTAAATAATTATTAAAAGTATGCAAAGCATAGTTATATTTTGTGACTTTTCAAATTTGAAATGAAACTTCATATCTTTTATTTAAGTCAACCCATTCAAATTCCTTTTGGGGGTTCTAAGTCAATGAACATTTTATACAAGTTGAGTTGAGAAGAATATATGAGAGAAACTAAGGAAAGAAACTAAACTGTTCTTGAATCCTACAAAGGTTCAACATCCTCAAAACATGAAACACCTATTTAAGACACCTTGATTGCAATCAAATATAACCAATTTAATAAAATTTCAAGTGATGTAATTCATGGTAGACTTTTAACAAAACATTTGTAGCAAGGGTTTTAAGACACATTTGAATGGAAAAAATGAAAAATACCTTAATAAATGAATATTGTTTGTAGGACTAAACTACAAGGTTTAATTTAATATAGACTTCCAAATGCCAACTGACCTTGGCTTATGTGCTTCATGTCAAATTCATAAAATATATTTTTTAGAATAGAATGATGTAATGATTTTCTTAATGTACTAATACTCAACAATTTTTGAAAAAGAGGGATTGTAAATGGAGAAAATATAATATTTTTTTTACTTTAGACTAAGATTGGATAGCTGAGTACAAGAATTCTTTTATTTAATAGAATCTAATCTAAGATATTTTATATATGCTTCTAGATATATTTTTGAAATCTAGTAATTTTGTGTTGATGAAATTTTAATAGAAAAAAAGTCATCTCTTGAAAGATTTCAATGCAAAATAAACTTTCTTATAATATGTAACTTGCATGTCTAAGAATCAATCCTTTCATGGACAAAAAAAACAACAAATTGACTATATGAAATATTCAAGAATATTATTAAGAAATTTATTAGTCTTTTCACAATTTATAACTAGCAAACGGAATAAAATTGATTGAAATTAAACAATACCATAGTATGAAAATTTAGCTAATACATTCTTCACTTTCAATGTAGTTGGGCTATGTGTCTTCTTGTATCAAAAAATAAAAATAAAAATTTGTTAGCCAATTAAATTCACATGTTTAAAAACTATTTTTTATTCTCATAGTGACAAAAATGCTAAATATTATTTTTAAAGAAGATTTTTATTTATTTTTTAAATAATTAATTTTTTTTAAATTGCAAATTCTTTTGTTTATAAGGGAATAACAATTAAAGAAGATTCTAGTACATTTAAGTATGTAGCATAAGAATATAATAGACATATCATTTAAAAAATTAGTTCCAATTCTTCTAAATTTTCCAAGTTTCAATTGTATGAAGGTATTTCTATTATGATTTTCATATTTTAATTCATGAATGATGTATTCCAATTACATAATGAATTTATCCAATTTTAGCATAAGCAAATTTAAAATGTAACAAAATTAGATTGGACTCCTTAAAAAGTTCATTGTTTATTTATTTTTGCCTTCCAACAATACAAATATTGATCCAAAAGCATAAAGCCAATAAATCGACTTTCAAATCAATTGTATTATTATTACAATCAATAAATGGGAAAAAAAATTATAATCATACATTGATTCTAGACTTAGTAATTGACCTAAGTAAAACTTATGAACTAGCTGCATTTAAGTTTGTGGCAATTGTTTACCACAAGGTTCAAATTTGCAAATAAAAGTCAAAATTTGCCACTTTTTGACTAATTTGAAAAGAACTACCATATTGTTGTTGTTTTATTGTATACATAATGAATGTGTTGATGACATTTCATGTTTTTCTAGTATTATTAATTGATTATTGTAAGCATCATAAGGTATTTAAATATTATTTATATTTAAATAATTGAACTTAAATTGTAGTCTAAACTCTAAAAATAAAACTCATCCAAAAATAATGGTTAATGTAATCATGGTTTCTATTTGCAAATTTAGAGCCCTCACCATGGTTTTTAAAATTGAAAACAAACATTTGGAATATTCTCCATGTTTAGTGGATGAGTCTCCTAAAATCACCAATTTTCTTTCAAAATAAAATGAAATCATCAAATCATAGATGAGTTTGTATACTTTTAATTGAGTAGATTGTTTCATCCACAATGTATTTATTTATGGGTTTATAATTATGTGTTGCATTAATTCCTAATGATCAAAATGGGCTAAAACTGCTAAGAACTTGAATAATTTGTTTGCTCATTTTTTCTTGAGATTAGATAGAATGTAACTATAAGATCTTGAAGTTCACATTCACCTCAAAAGAATTCAAATTATTTAACTACATAGTTTAGTAGATATATAAGTTTGAAGTGTTATTTGGGTCAATGGAAAAACAAGGCAGTGCACTTTGAAGGAGCTATCTTAGTGAGAATATTTTGAAATGATTTTTTTGTGCTTAGTGAAAAACAAAAGAGTTGAGAATGCTCACCTAAAATCTCACAACATTAGCAAGCCATTTTCTATTGCATGTACAAGTTAATAAGCAATTCTTATACATTGATTCCTACCACCATCATATCAAAATTGGCCACTATCCACACTAGTTCTTTTGTCTTGAAACAATGTTTAAAGTTAGAATGAGATACAAGGCCCTATCAACATTGCCACAATAGTCATATGCCACAATTAGGATGCCTTACTTTATGATTGATTGAAACCTCTAACATTTAGTATCAGTAAAAGACAATATCAAAGTAAATGTTAGAATATGTTCATCATCCAAATAATAGATGTTCAAGAATTATAAAAAAATATTAGGTTAAAGCTAGATCAAAGCAAATATTCAATTAGAAAAATTAGTTAATGATTTGTAAAATTAGAACTAGATGCAAATTTAGAACTAGATTAAAGCAAAAGCTAGTTTAAAGTTGAATAAAAGTGAAACTTATGTAACCTATATTGATAAAAGAAAAATAAGGTTAAAGTTTGATAAAGAAGAAGCTAGGTTAAAGCTAGATAAATAAAAGCTAGGTGAAATACAAATAAAAGTAAACCCTATGTAAAAGTGAATCAAAGTTGAGAAAGGTGAAAGCTAAACAAAAGTAAAACTTAATGAAAACTACATCAAAGTAAAAGGTGAGAGAAAGTTAGATCAAAGTAAAAGGTGAGAAAAAATTAGATCAAAGTAAAAGGTAAGAGAAAATTAGATCAAAGTAAAAGGTAAGGGAAAATTAGATCAAAGTAAAAGGTAGTAGGTTCTATAAAAGTTGAGGCCCCCCATCTAACATTGCATATCTTTGCTTCTATGTCTTTGTATGTCTTGTTTTTTTTGTTGAACTTCAAATGGAGACAATCAAAATTATAGATTTATATACTAAAGGCAAACAATTGGGTGAAGGCACTTTTGGCATCATATATTTGTGCACTGAAATTGCAACGGGCCAACACTATGCATGCAAATGCATTGAAAAACACACCCTTGTCTCACGAAGACAACGTAAAGCCGTACAACGTGAAATTGCTATTCTAAGGCTGATTAATATTAAAGGACAACAAAATATAGTGTCTTTCAAAGATGTTTTTGAAGATGACTATTATATTTACATAGTCATGGAGCTATGTGAAGGAGGGACGGTCTATGATCACATGATTGAAAATAATACAACTTTTGAAGAACCAAGAGCCGCGAAAATGATGAAAGAAATTGCTTGTGCTATCGAGGCATGCCATAGCCTTGGCATTGTTCATAGGGATTTGAAGCTCGAAAACTTGTTGTTCCAAACCAAGGATAAAGATTCGCCACTCAAAGTTATCGATTTTGGATTGGCCCATTTCTTTGAGCGTGATGAACAATTGACCGATGTTGTTGGAAGTTCATGCTTTGTAGCTCCTGAAGTCGTGGAAGGCCATCATGGACCCAAAGCGGACATTTGGAGTGCCGGGGTGATACTATATGTTTTCTTAGGGGGGTTCTATCCTTTCTTTGGCGAAACGCTTGTAGAAACATACCAATTGGTCATGACAGGGTCGCATGATTTGTTTAATAAGGATCCATGGCCAAACATCTCGGAGTGTGCAAAAGATCTCATTAAAAAAATGTTGACATGTAATGTCAATGAGCGTTTGAGTGTATCGGAGGTTTTAAACCACCCTTGGATTCTAGAAAATGCCAAGTAAGTTAGAAGAATGTAGGTGGTAGTGTACTCACAACAAGTAGATAAAATATAGTTAATACCATATTTGTTAAATGAGGCAATTTGTAGTCTCATATTATCTTTGACTTTACACTTAGATGCTAAAAAGTGCTTGATATTGAATTCTTTTGGTGAATTCACAAACCTTTGATTTTAAAAAGGTTAATTTGTTCATAAATTTACAATTTGTTAAAAAAGAGGTCTCAAATAACAAGGCCATGGTTTACAAATATTTATATCAATGTTTAAGTGTTTATATATGAATGTTTTGTTGGAATATACTCATTTTGTTCAATGTGATTTAATTGGTTTCTTTCTACCAATATTTGTGTACAATATAAACTAGCCCTGCATTTTTAGTTATTTCATAATAATAAAAAGATTCTTGCTTATTGAATTCAACAAAGGCTTTAGTCTTTACTTGCTCTGGTATATTTTATGAAACAAGGAAATTGAACTTCAAATGTTTGAGAGTTAAATGAAGTTTTGAATTCCCTAGCTATTGTTTTGAACTCACTGGACTGTGACTTAACCTTGTAAAGACGTCCCCAGGAGCACTGATTTCAAGCCTCCATTGTCATCACTTTGTTTGCTTTGCTGCCATTTTGGAACTAAATTTGAATGGAAATTTCTAAATTTATTTTTCAAAGATGAATTCATATGTCTACTATAAGTTCTAGAATTGTAAAAAAATTTGGGAAAAAATTGAAATTACTATGAATTGTTTAAGGAAAAAATGAAGAAAGTTCATATCAATTACAAAATGTATTCAAAAAATATGAAATTTTCACCGTAGATGTATATTATAGTGTAGAACATTGTGGTGTAAGAAAAGTTAAGTGTCACTCTAAAATTAGAAAATAAAAAAAACATGGCTATTGGCCCAAAGTTCATATTGTTGTAAAATATTGAAATTTATGAATTTTTCAAAATTTTCAAATGAAGTAGAAACTACACTTGATTAGCTTTATTTCATTAGTTGGACTCAAAAAATGTTGTTTTTATGGCTTAATCCAAAAGCTATTCAATATTTTTAGGCCCAAAATTGCTTCAAAGTTTTTTTATTTTTTATTTTTTAACAAATCCAAATATATGATCCTTTAGTTAACTAGTTAGAGTATATCCTCCTAAAATTTCAAAATAAAAAACCTTACCAACCGCAAGATCTTTTTGCTTGGATTTCAAAAAGAAGTATTTTCAACTCTTTCAAAATGGTTAAATTTCATCTTTCAAACTTTTTACATAAAAATGTATAGACCCTACAACTTGTTACTCTCCGTAATATCTTGAAGACATAAGTTTGGAACATATATAAAAAATTTCAACAAAATTTTTCATATTTATGCTTGAAAAAAATAGTAAGTAGAAAGAGATAGAATATGATTTAATATACTAAATTTAGTTATGGAATTGAAAAATGCCAATTCCAATGGCTGTAATGTTGTAATAAACAATCTACATTCAATGTTTTTATTTTTTTCAAAAATATTGAAATTGGAATCCACTTATGGAATCTCTACCCAAATAAACTTTCAGAGTAGAGATTCCATAAGTGGCTGCAAACTTAAACTCTTCATAACTTTCATCTTCTTCATCAAAATGAAATGATTCAAAGCTTTCTACATATATATAAATCTAGGAAACAAAGTTCAAATTTTTATTACTTAAAATTATAATTTTTGCTGAGCTTGCCCGAATTGCCCATTGAGCATGAAAAATTATATATTATTCAATAACTTTTTAACCATGTAGTCAAAACTTATGAAAATTGTTGTACCTTAAAGTTGCTCCTTGGGCATATGTTGTGTGAAAATTTAAAACAAAAAACAAAAAAATTATGTTCATAGTGATTTGCTCAAAATCACTACGTTGCTATAAAATGCAGTTTAGTCCTTTAGGGGTTAAATTCACATCAAGAGAAAATAGCAAGAAATGGCCAAAGTACACTACAATGGTGATCTATGGATTGAGCATATTCTTTTGTAGAAAAGTCAATAAGATCATAATGAAGAACTTTACAATACTATTCACAGAAAATATACTCAAGTACCTTCCAAATAAATAAATTAGATGAAAAAAATAATTTTTTCTATCCTATAGTGCCAAGTGAAGGCATCCAATGGAGTGAACGGACACTCCACAATAGTAGTAAGCTTACAGGGTTAACCCATAAACAATGCTTTGGCCATTTTTTAGCCGATGGATGACAAAGAATCTTTTCATGAATGACAAAATGCAATTATTCATCCTCCTAATTTTGTGTGAAAATGGGAAGTCTTCTACAATAATTTGACTTCCAATGAGTTTTGGATTTTTTTAAGCCACAATACCCAAATGGATGATTTCTACAATCACTAGTCTATACTTTAAGGGCTAAGTGACTCTTCACACATATTGCACCTTATATTTGTCAATACATAAATATATAGCACCAAATGGCAAAACTACTTTCAACCTAAAGGGCACTACTAGAATAAAGTCCTTCAAATTTTACCAATTTTTTTTGAATGAAAACCAAAAAAGAAACTTTATTTTTATAGATTTATTAGATTTTAAAATATTTCAAATTATTAAAAAATAAATCAATATATTCAAAAATGCACTTGGAAGTGATGGTTGTCAAAGTAGTGACTGATTAGGTCTACAAACAAAGACATAAGTGTTGATAAACTTACAATGAAAAATGTAAATGGTAAATATAGAGATCAAGTTTTGTAGAATCAATTTTTTGAAGTTTGAAATAAGAAAGAAGTAACTTTCAATTCTTCTTCAACAACGCTAGCATGCGAGCTTGGAGCCTTGGGAAAAAAATTATAACTTTTTTACCAAAAAAATTTGAAATATGAAGAAAACTCACTATTTTTAGTAAATTTTAGGACTTGTGATTGTTGCTCCTATTATCATGGATTTTGAGAATTTTTTTCTAGAGCCTCACCCTTGCCATTTCTAGTGGAAAAACAACTTTAATCCGTGGTACATACATAGTTCAGCATTTAGTTCACCCACTACAATTCTCATGTCTAACCACTTATAAATTATTTCGAGAATATAACAAAATATGTTAAGCAAATAAGACTCACAAAAACAAAAGTGGGTATAACCTAGCCTCTACTAATGCTTTGCTACAACTTCAAGCTAGAGATTGCACCCACTTGCTTAATTTGGGGCCTCATGGGATTCAAGAATGAAGGGAAAAAAGAGAACATAGTGGAAAAAAATGGAAAAAAAATAGAAAGAAAAACATTAAAATATGAAAAAAAAGTGAAAATCAAAAGGAAAAATAATGAGAACTCAATGAAAAAAATGAGAAATAAAAGGGAGAGGCCAAAAAAATTCAAAGAAATATGGGTATATATTTATATATCATTTTTTAGATTAGGATTCACAATTATAGGGCTTAGTCATTCAAAACTTCTTCTTTTAAAACATTTTGCTTCATAGATATACTCTCACATTCTTGGGGGGTGCACCTAGTTCTACTACAACAAACTACATGCGAACAAGTGGTTTCTAATAAAATATAATTTAAATCGAAAATTTAAACCATTGTTTAATAATGACTATAGGTTTCTATTGCCAAAATTTACAACTCAAATAAAATATGAAATGATTTCTAGAAGAGGTTGAAAATGAACTAAAATGGCATGTTTTTTTCAACTCAAATAATTATAGAGAACACATTTAGATGACCATTGAATAAATATTCAACTCAAAATAAACTTTCAATAGAGAGTTATTTTAGGAATTTGTATTTCATCTTTTAGACAATTTTTTCTTATATAATATAGGGGTGTGAAAGTTATTTTTCAATTCTACAATGTATCTTTTTACTTCAAAAATTTGTAACTAATTATTATTAACAAATAAAAATATCAATAATTCAAAACATAAACTTTCAAAGTAGGAGAATCTATTCATTTCTTTTAAAAATTTATTTAAAATTCAAAAAGTATATAGGGGGTCCAAAGTTTTGTTTGCACATGGTTTCTAATGGACACTCTAAGTGACCCCCCCCCCGAGCTCACATTTCAAGGATGCATAAACATATTCCATTCGATATGTTTGAAATCTTTTCAATCATACCAAATATAAATTAATACAATATGAATGAAGTACATAAACAATGGGGCCATGACTACTATGAAATTGTGATGATCCTTGCTTTAATTAAAGAAAGCTTTAATTTGTTGAATCTATAACTTGGTGCATGAATGAATTTGTTCTCATGGATGTCCATCTTGTAGAAATACCGATACAAGTAGTACAAGTGCTTGCTATTCACGTACTGTTGTTTTGTAGTTAGTACTGGCATTTGCAATTTGCCATACGATTTGATTGTTTTGAATTGTTGGATACACATTTTCATCGTGTGGAGGCGGTTGATCATACAACACACTCTTGAATATGTTAAACATGTTGAATAGTCGACGTGGAGACAACATAGGTTGTTCTTGGAGATGGAAGCCAATATGTTGTAGTAGTAATGTCTCATCTGAGCTCAAGTTTGTCCTAGTCAAAATAGGCCATACCTCTAGTACTTCAAGTCAATTTATGACCCATATGCACCTGCTTCCTTTCATACATCATTCTATATTGTCATCACAAAACCAAAAGTCAACCACCACCTCTCGCTTATCCTCATAATCTTCCTTTCTCCCGCCATACATAGGAGTAGAGGTTCCCTTCCATCCCCCTCATAATTTTGGTAGTGCACTTGATATTTGACCTTCGTTGTTGAGCAAAACATTTTGTATTTGATTTGTAGACGATCCTCGCTATGTGCCACTTTGAAGTGTCATAGTCACTTTCAAAAGCAACCATCACATGCAGAGAAGTGTTCACTTCAGGCAATTTACCTTTGTCCACAAAAGAATCAACAAAAAATGTTGTGGACCACATTCAAACATGAAGTTGAAAAAAAATTGACTTTATCATATCTATATGAGTTTTTGATTGGTACGTCCAACTTCTTCTTAATGCTTCCAAAAATTTCTTCTCCTTCCAAATGAAATATATAACTTTCAATACCTTTAGCTCTAGATAATGTGTTAAGCACCTCTACAATTTTCTTAGGGTCTCCGCTTCGTCTTGCACTTTCAACTTCAACTCCCCCTTTAATGGACCAAATCCAGATGCATGTCCCTTCAAGTACATATGATAGTTTGTCATTTGCATCCATGCAAAGATGTTGTTGTCACAAGTGACGTCAAACAAATTATTTCCTCTATTTTCAGACATTTGAAGCCACTTGTTATGCACTATTTCTAACAAGTTGCAGAATGGCATGTCTGCCATCTCCTCCAAACTTAAATCTTACAAATGCATCTACAAAATAATATAACTTTTCACATTCAATATCATATGTCATAAACCACAACAATTGTAAACTAAAATATGTAAGTTCATGTATAATTTAAACGACTTGAAGTACATTCTAAGACATTAAAATAAGAAAAAAATGTCTTCCTCTACAATCACTCCTTAGAAATAGCCAACCTCACACGAATGGCTAGCCATCACTTTCCAATGCAATTTAATTTTTAAAAAAAATTTAGGCCCCTTGAACCCAAAACAAAGGTATCGCAAAGCAACCCCAAAACCTTAGTAACTGCCAATTTTGAGCTCATTGTCAGATTCAATTTAGATTTTTGGTCTACCTCGCAATACCCATGTTTGGGATTTAGGAGGTAGGGAAAAAAATTGAATTTTTTTTAAACTATTGATACTCCTAAATACTTTGCCTAAACTAATACATGTATATTTCAATCCTCAAAATGCAATGCAAATAGTTTTTTTATAAATTGCGAGTATCATTTATATGAACCCTCCTCACTGCCGATAACGGAATTGCCAAAAATGCAAGCCAATGGTTCAAGTGATGAAGCGCATCCTCATTGACAACTCTAAATGACAACCACCATGACCAAATTGCAAGGTATTGTGTCTCAGCATGCTCTATAGTCTTCACATCTTTATATTTTTTGCATAGTGTGTTGCTGCTGAAATGCTTTCTTGATGTGTTTTTGCGTGTGCTTTTGAAGAGGTAGTCCAATGTAATAAATAGATCCTTTCACTATTTTCCATCTTCTCGTTAGTCAAACCATTGCCGTAGACAAAATGCACCGCATTTCAATAGGCCATAGCACTATCTACCTTGAACCCCTTCAAGTTGGGGTGATCTATACTGTGTTGTGGCATCATGGTGTTCAAGCAACTCCAAAACTGCACTTAGATCTCCATATCTTCGGATTGCATATCGCATGTTGCAATTGTCATGACTGATGTGGCAATTCATTGTGGTCCACTCATTCACACGCTTCATGTGGTCAAACATCATCCACCCATTCTAAAGATCACCTCTGAGTTACATGCACTTCACTAGGTCCACTCTACTTTTAGGTCCTTCAGTGAGCATCTTAAAAATGTAAACCTTCTCTTTGCTTTGGCTATGAAAGACTTTGTCATGTATGAATTTGAACTTCAACTCCTTCTTCATAGTCATAATATTGTTGACGACACCTTCTCAGTTGTATAAGTGAATGAAGAGATCATATTCCGTATGTTTGGATTGCTCAAGTACTAGAACCGATCCATGACCTCTTCCACTATCATTCTATTGTTTCCTTTTTTCCTTTTTTTCTTCTTCCTTCTTTCTAGGACTTTTTTTCATTTTTTACATAGTGCCAAAGTGGCGATATAAAATGTTACAGTGGTGCTTTAAATTTCAACATTCATACACATAATGGATAGAAATATCACTTTAGCACATATTGCATGTCCATAATTATATTTCATCCACAATATGTCAATTTCATCCAAGATTTTTTTTATTTGAAGTTTTTTGGCAAAAAAATTCACAATTTGTTGCCATTTTTTAACCAAATTATTTTTTGCTAGTGCAATCCAACACTATTTAACAAAAAAAAACTGCTTCTTTCCTTCTTTCCTTAATGCTTTTAGAGACTTGTTGCTTTATGAACCTCCTCTCCTGCCTTCCACTGAATCAGACAATTGGAAAGAAATGGATACCTATGACAAAGCCTATAGTTTCCTTGGATTTTGAAAGTTTTGGGAACTAGGTGGTCGTGAAACATCAATCCCTGAGTAGCTGAACTGTAATCTCATGGCATCGTAATCATCACCGTTAATCAGTCCTTTAAGACCTACAATAACCCCCTTTAACAAGGTTGATTTTCTCATACTAGGAGTTGCAACTTAGGCCCCTTTACACTTACAGGCTGGTCAAATTTGACTAGAAAGCCACAAATATCTTCTAAATTCTTACTGAAAATCTCCTAAAAAGGTCATTACTTAAAATGTTATCTCTAGGACTATACTTAAAACACCCCTTTCTCTTGTAGTGTGTTATGGAAGGAAGCATTGTTGTCAAGAGTTTTGGGTTTGGGTTTTGATAAAATATTTGATCAAGGCAAAATGTTGGATTTGAATTTTTTAAATAGTTTATCTACCATGACACCAACTTTTAGATTTAGATTTATTATAGAGGAAATATTGTATGAGACTTTAAGGAGGAGGTGTTTGGAATCTTAGGCACTCAAAAAAAGTATATTTGGGATCAAGCTTCAATCTTATTGAGTTTTTGTGAAACCTAAAGGATATTTTTCCTTGACTTATCTACCACCTTGTAGATAAACTATCCAAAAAATTCCATTGGGACCTATAAGTTATGTAGAAAATACAATTGGGGTGTAGACACCATGACTTGGCAAAAAGTCAACCATGGAAAAATGTCCATCAAAGTTGGACAATATCCGAGATCGCAATGAAAACTGATTCAAGAGTACTTGTTAAGTTCATCTACATTGTGGAAAAGTTTTAAGACATTTGGAGCAATTTTGTTTTTGTAGGTGAAATTTTGCTACTCTAATAGGTTTGAGCCAATCAAACTCCATCCCTCAAAAATTACGCCATTATTTTGAAGGCATGTGGAAAAGTAATGTTAAAAATCCCCTGTTGATTTGGAGTAATTTTCCATCATTTATGGTAGGTCAAAGCTAGCTATAGTAGTTTGTTTCTAGAATATCTTGAGAATAGTGAGAAAATCAATAATGGAGAAATATTCAACTTTGGTGAATAATATCTTACATTTTGATAAAAATTGATATGTGAGTACTTGACAAGCTTATCTACCTGTGGAAAAGTTTCAAAACATTTGGATTGACTTCCTATAATTTATGCTAAGCGGACAATGGTTAGCTTGGGGTACTCCAAAAAGTTGTCTTAACTACAATGTCAATCCATTTCACTGTGTCAAACAACTTCATCTTTTATATATAATAAAGTATGATTTCAAGAAATGTGGTGTTAACCACCTACAATTATAATGTATCAAGAAAATAAATTCATCACAATTACAGAGTTTTAAGAATTTTTAATGAATCTTTTAGTTGAAAAAATAAGTTTTGTCTTGTACACCTAGAATCCTCAAAAACATGCATTTGGAATATCAAATAATTTTATTTAATTATCATTTTTGGATGTAACTTAAATTAAGTAGTCCAATATATCAAATAATTAATTTCATTAATAAAAATTTAATAAATTGTGCATTGTGATGCTTGCAAATCCCAAAATTTAGCTTTTTTTCTCACCTCTATCAAAGGATCCAATTTCTTTTTTTATTTAAGAAAATTCATTAGGAATACACATCTTGATCCCATTGAGGTGCAAGACTTTTTTTTCATTTTAGGGTCTTGTTACTAGATCAAAATGAACAAATTAGACAAATTGTGGAGGTTTTAAACAAAAATAATCTAATTAGTGTGTCCAAAAAGTGATACCCCAAGTTGACCATTGCCCAAGTCAAAGTTAGTTTTGACAATTTTTGGGTTATCAAGGAATTTATAATATAGAGATTTGGAAAAAGAAAATTTGAGAATAGGTTTAGGGTTAAGGAGTAAAAATATATTATTTGCAAAGCATTTTTACAATGAAGGCCCCGTGCTATTTTGGATGTATTCACACAACTTTGTGATGTCCAACAATGACACCATTCTATAATCATCTTAAGAAGTGACAAGACTCATGCAACTTGCATGTGTGCTAAAATTTACTATCTTAGAAATAAAAAATTCTATTATCAATATTTAGGCATCTAGTATCTTAATATTTATTCACATTTCAAATTAATAATGGTATAATGCTATCAAATTAATTTTGTTCTCATTTCAAGTTTTATTTTAAGTTTAGATTGTTTCAATTTTCTTGTGACAGTAATTTTTTATTCAGTGACATATAATATACTTGAGACTATTCCTAAAGTATGGGCTAATAGATGATGCATGTTGTCAAAAATGTAGCTTTGCAAGTTTTGAGACTTTGCTACATTTTATAATTAAATGATTGTTAGTCTTTTCAAAGTCAAACTTTGGAGTTCTTATCAACCATGTGCACATCTATGCAAAAAATATCCCAAGCCCTACACCCTAAATCCTAAACCCTTAAATGTATGCCCTTCTGAATTGAACTTCTTTTATAAAAATATAGTGTAGTGTTTGTAGAAGATATGGTCCAAAAACATTCATATGAACTTTCCAATCAAGATTCCAATTTATTTGAACTATTTCCTTCTTTAGGAGATGCCATTTTTAAAGTGCACTTATCAAAAATAAATATAAAAATATTTTCATAATTTCATTTTTTTCTATAACTCAAAATACATGAATATTCACTACCATATGATTTCAATAAGGAGTGACATGACATAAAAATTGATGTACACATATATTGTATAAGAATGAACCTCCAATTGAAGACTAATGTCTGATTAAATACTTTTCATGTATTATATTACACTTAGTTTGTTACATTCACTACATCAAAAACTCACATGCTAGCACTAAGTGATTGAGCCCAATTTCACTTAGACATGCATTAAAATTAGACCTCAACACTAGACCCAACACATGTTCTTTAATCTAAAATACAAAAATTATGTGTAACTAGTCATAGTTGATATGGCTGGTGTTTTTGAGAGGATAGTGTAAAGACCATGCAAGATAAAGAGAGCTAGCGTGTATCATAATTTATTCATAAGCATGCGTCAAATATTCATTTATACCATGATTTTGAATTTGAGAGTTTCAAATTATATGAGACAATGTTAGTATCTGATGTATTTGTATTACTATATTTGCATCCACATATCCATATTTGTGTATTCATATCCATATATCTGTATCCAAATTTGTATTTGTATCCACATGGATAAGATTAGTATTTTTACTTTTAACATTTTACCCTTTGCAATGTTGTATTTTTGAAGCGATAGGGGATGGTGACTAAATCCTAGCATCAAATTTTTAATAATTTTTTTTTTCAAATTCAATGACAAAGAAGTTCAATCTAGAATTTATTAGAAATGAAAGAATTTCTTCTTACAAGATTATATTCATTTCCATTTCTTTCATCCATGCAATTTTTGTACGTTAGTCTCACTTCAATTTCCTTGTAGTTGGAGTTTTGCAATCTTTGGTGGAATGTTGAAGTTATTACATCTATAAATATGGATGGAATATGTATATTGCATTTGAAATGACATATATTCATCAAAAATCATCTACGATCATCTAAAAATAACAATATTTGTTCAAAAATGATGATGTCTATAAATATGGATGGAATATGTATACTGCATTTGAAATGACATGTATTCATCAAAAATCATCTACGATCATCTAAAAATAACAATATTTGTCCAAAAATGATGATGTTTATAAATATGGATGGAATATGTATATTGCATTTGAAATGACATGTATTCATCAAAAATCATCTATAATCATCTAAAAATAACAATACATCTGTCCAAAAATGATGATGTCTCTCTGTTAGATAGCAAATTGGAGAGAATTTAAAAAAAAAAATACACTAATCTTTTATAATAAAAATAACAAGGGTCCAACATAAATAACAAAAACACAACAAATCGTTATAAAAAAAACTCCATTCATTATCTATAAAGACTCATTATGAAAGGTGTTATGCGTTTGTTTGCAATGAAATTGCTTATTAGCTACAACTAAAGACCTTTGGGGAGTTTCTTGAAAATAATATATTCTAAACCCATAGTAGATTGAAGTCATCGTGGTGCCACACAATGCTTTGGAAGAGAATCTCAACAAGTGATGGATCACATGGAGGGAAATACAATAGTATTATATATTGATTGAAATTTTCTTGAAAATTTGAAAGTGATTTGATTTTATCTGAAACTCTATTCTACAAATTTCTTGAAGAAATTTGCAATGTGTTTTTTGTCCCAAAATCCAATGCACTTGAATCTCATCTAAAAGAATTATTATTGTTGTTCTTAAAAAAATAGAGGTAAAATATCATCTGTAAGTAAAGTTATTAAGGCTTGCATGTATAGCTTATATACCATTTTTTTAGATATTTTGAAACACATTAATTCTGAAACATCACACTATTTTTTGAATTGTGCATATATTTGGGTGACTAACACCAATTAAAAGACAATATTAAAGGTCACAATATTATAGACGTGACTATAGATTTAATGAATTTTACATTAGATTCTTCATTGAAAGAACGACATGATTGAAGCAAGGATGTAGTGACAAAGAGAAAATCATGAGACGCATGCCCAAGCTAGCAAGCAAAGAGGTACAAATGAAGGATGGAAATGGACATCTACAAGTTGTGGGCGGTGGACAACCAAACTGGTAAGGTGAGACACACGTCAAGTCTATTGCTTGCGTGTAGTATGTCAATTGTCTTGTTGATAGAACAAGAACACTCACTTAAGCCATTGCATGAATAAAGATAGGCTGGAAAGAGTTCTACTAAGCTCTAATTTCTCATATCATATCTTATTTCAACATCATGATTTGGCAATGATCTCAAACTTACTATAGTATATAACCTTAATGCCTTGAAAAACTCAACTATTAACTTAACATAAATTTAAAAAATTGGTCATTTTTTATTGTTATTCAAAACACAACCTTTAAGCAACAAAAATCCACTCAAAATTGAGAATTTTTCTTTTCCCCCTTCTATTTTCATTTAGAAATAGATTGGATAACTAATATTAAAAACGACAGGTGAGTGAGTACTTTTGTTTTTGGAAACACCCCGATTCTCTCGTCCAATATTTCCCAGATAGCATGATACTGAAACCTGCCGGCATAGTTACGTCACCCCTCGCCCCCTGCCAAATAAATAACCACGATGAGAGGTGACATCACCTCCCTTATTTTCTAGCCTGTCTGTTTGAGTCCCCTGACATTTTTCTTGCAACCAAATCCAATGACTAGATCGATAGCACTTACAACCCCATCTGGAAGCCCCTATTAATTTTCCTCCGGGACTGGGGGTCCGGGAGTCCGGGATTGGGGACGGAAGGAGTAGTCATTTGCTACCCTTAGGGACAGACACCCGTAAATCCCGCACCCTGAATCTTCGCAACAAGCAACCCGGGAATTACCCGGAGGACATGGAGTCCATCACAAGACACATGGTTGTCGGACGTTGAAAATGATGTTCTCTCCATGAAGAGCAGTGGAGTGAAAGCTCTTCATGGAAAGGGGGGGGGAGACTGTTTTACCAGCGGGAGGTGCGGGCACCCCTCTTTCACGGGGGACGGGGCTAATGAGTTCACTTCCGTCGTCAAGTTGGGGATCCGTGGAGTATCTCGGTGCCCCATGCTCCCGTGGCCCATGAGTGACCCCACGACCCACGACCTTTTGGTTAGGGACATCCTGGTGGGGCGGGCTCAGTTTGTATGGAAATGTTCCAAGCTCTGTGAGGTACGTCACCAGCCGGCCAGGGCCAGGGTCAGTTCATTTCATTTCATTGCAACATCACGGAACCACGGTGCCAAATGCAGAGGTGCACAAGGACTGGTGGTAGAAGGGAACTGGCTGATTTGACGGGGCCCCCGGGGGGTGGGCAACCATGTCAGGCCGGTGGTTCAGAAGTCATTGGAATGTGACATGGCATGCGTCTTTTGAAGGTGTGGAGAGGATGTTTATTAATTGTTCCAAGAAGAGGACTATCGACGTCTTATTAGGCTACGATTAGCGTGTCGCAAAACTCATCCGGATGTGAAAGTGACATGTACTTATATTTTGTTTTATCCTTAACCCATAAATGACGCTAAGGACATTTTCCGACCAATAAATGACAAAGAATCTCTCCATGTGAGACAAAAGTGTAACTATTCACCCTCTAAATTTTGTGTGAAAAGTGAACATCTTCTACTGATAGTAGTTTGACTTCCAATGAGTGCTTTTGCATTTTTTTTAAGGCAACAATTCACACGGTCCTAAAACAATTGATTTCCATGGTGATTAGCTTGTCGTTTAGGAGTTAACCCCTAAAGTCCCCAAGTTTGTTGTTTTTTGTCAAAAAAAACAACTCAAAATTTCCATTTCTAGTGCAAAGAGCAATTTTTTAAAATTATAAAAATAACATTTTATTCGCATATCTAACTGTAGGGTCTTATAATAAACGAGTGTGAGGAAGTGGAAGAATTTTAGAAGATTTGACCTAGTAGATTTCAAGATAAATGTGTGGGAAGTGAAGAAATCATGTTTTCTTTGGTACCATGGCAAACTAGTTTATGAGACTTTGAATCCTCTTAACTTAAAAACCTTGCACTATATATCTTGAATTTTTTTTAAATTTATCATGAAGAAGTGAGTTTAGAGCCTAGCACATGATTTTCATTCTTTAAAAAATTGTTAAGTAGAAGTAGGTACAAGATAGAGGGAAAAACTAAAATGTTAACTCTAAAAGGTTAAATTTTGGCTAAAGAAAGCTCTCTCACATCAAATTAAAATACACTAATTCCAATGCACTAATTGTCAATTGAATTTTTGGAAAAAAAAAACTAAATTAAGACTGAGATAGTTTATCTTACTCTACGTCAATGTCCAACATGAACACTACTTGTCAACTAAATGAAAATTTGAGTGGTTTGTTTATTTATTTTTTGTTATGGAACACTCATTCCTCATAGGAATTTGCAAAATTATGAAGATGTATTATAAAATACAACTTAGAATAATAATTTAATGATGACTTTTAGACAAAAGTTGTAAAATATGATATGTAGATCATATCCATACTGGTAAACCAATTACTAAACTAACCAATATTTTTCTATAAAATTTGAAACCAAAATTTGAACATTCCTTCTAAAATTGATTATAGATTGAATATTTGTAATCTTGCCTTAAAAAAACTCTTTAAATTCAAAATTCAAAATTTCAATTATTTGAATGATTTGAAAATTTTAATTTACTTATTTATTCAAGTTATTTTTTAGTGGCTATTTTTTAAACTTTTAAAGTTAGTTTTTGAGGTAAAATATAATTGTGCTTCTTAAAATGTAGAATATTTACCATGAAAATTTCTACAATTTTTGTATGGTACAAATATAAGAGAATAAAAATACCAATTTACCAACACTTAGATGGATGGAAAAAACAAGTTTCTATGTGTTTGGGACATGTTTTCATTCACCTATTGTTTGGAATTCAAATGTATGGTCTTTTAGGGGTTAAGGATTACTTATTGTCCATTATGGATTGTTCTTTTGCACTATCTCCTCCTATTTGTTACGACTTTTGCATTTGACTACTCTTTGCCTCTAATGGATTGTTCTTTTATAGATCTTTTTCCAACTTGCGCATGGATTATCAAACATTTTGAACATGAGAGAATATGGTTCATATTGGGTACATCAATCATCAATTCTACAAAAATTTATAATTTATTCATGTGATGTCCAGAAAATACATGTCTAAAAAAATCTACAATATTCTTTCAATTGTCAACAAGATCCAATAAGAAAAAAGAAAAGTTAATAACATGGATCACTCACATATTTTAATCACATACTTTAATTTCTTGATTTTAGGTATGACTAAAGTTATAAGTGATTTCATGCCACGTCTACAAACTTTGAAGTGGAATTTTTTAGAAAAACAAATTTTGGAAACAAAAATTAAAGCGGGAATTAAAGAGTTTTTCTATCATTTAGCTTCAACCAACCCAAAGTCTTAGGAGGTGTTACAAGAGTTTGAACTTAGCACCTTCTCAATGCAAGAAGAAATCCTCCAAACCAAGTGCCAATTTCCTCATTGTTTTCTATAGTTCCTTCAAAACAATACAAAGTTTTTTGGCAAAATTATAGTGCTAGATTGCACCCAAAAAAATTAATTTGGCTAAAAAATGATGACAAACGATGAAATTTTTTACCATAAAACTTCAAATAAAAAAAAATCTTGGATGAAATTGCCAAATTGTGGATGAAAACATAAATTGTAGATATGTAATACATGCTAATGTGATATTTCTATCCAATATGTGGATGAATGTTGAAATTTAGAGCACCACTATAACATTTTGTATCACCACTTTGGCACTTCATAAAAGAATGAAAAAAAAAAAGCCTTGCTTCAAAGTCTTTTGAATCTTGCTGAATACACCAAATTATTTCATATATATGTTTAAATATTTGTTTGATTGTTTCCATGAGATTGAAGATAAATTTGAATTCTTATTGGATCTTAGTGCTGCAAAAAATATTATTATTTAAAATTACATTGAAAGCATAAATTCTAAGCTTAAATATTTATTCTTTTGGCTTCAACCATTCAATTGTCTTATTAGTTTTGAATGCATCTCAATGTAAGTGACAATCAGTTCTACAAAATTACCTTTTCTTATTTGTAAGATTGTCATTTATGACATTTTATAAATTGTATTGAAAGTTCATTTATTTATTTATGAGGAATTTATCTCAGTAAGTAATGTTTTTAGTATCCAAAAGATGATTTTTTGATTGGTTGAATTTTTTTTAAATTATGTTATAATTCCTAAAGATTTAAGGGGCTCTCCAAAATCACCTCAACCATGCTTTTTCAAAAAATCAACGAATAATTGTTTCTTTGAAGCCTTTTTCAATTTTTTTTGATAAGAGGATCTTGTTCACTACTATTGAATTAGTCAACTCTACAATTTCCAAAGAACTTCACGTTACAAATTTGCAAAATATACAATCAAAGTTCAATTTTTGAAAAAGCTTTTCTTGAGTAATAAAGATTTTTTTTTCTATCTAAGTAAAATTGTGAATGATTGAAAATATGCAAGAAAAATTTACAAGGATTGGAGCAATTGAAAGATTATTTCAAAAACCTTGAAATTTAATCAAAGTACACTAAGAAAAGAAGAATCCTACTTGACAGTGCCTATCAACTATTAGCTTTAACCAATCAACCTTTGCCCACTTGTACACTACCAATATACAAGGAATATTTATTTAGGTTTAGGTGGATGGGTCTAATGGTTTAGGTCTTTCTCCTTGAGACAATCAAAATGAACATTCTTTGTAAATGAGGAGGAGGAGGAGGCAACAATTTGCAAACAATTCATGAAGTACTAATAAATTCCATAATTTTTTTGAAGTGCTTATTTTTAGCATTTGAAACATTATATGATTGACCAAATTGCAACTTCAATTGATTTGTAGAAAAAAAAAGGTTTATTGATGAAAACATCAACACTTTCTCCAAATAATAGATTTTTCACGTCATGCAAATATTGAATATTTTACATTATTTTTCATATAAAAATCATTGACCCTCGGAATCTTAGTTTCAAATTTAAAAATGGAAAGTGAACCTAATCTAGTTTGCATAAAAGATTTAAAATTTTGAAGAAAAATGGGCCCAAAAATGTATCTTGAAATTAGACAACAACCATAAAATAGCTTATTGAATTTTCAAGGGTTAATAACTAAAATTTAATATACGTTTAAAATATTTTTTATTAATAAATCCAAAATCCCAAAATCCTAGTAAGTCAAATGTAGTCAAACTTCAAAATCCTTTATTAATTTATCACATATGCTCTATTTTATCATTAGATAATAATATTTTTTATTACAAAGATGAAATTAAATGTTTTCTTTAAGTCATAAATTTTGAGTTTTTCTTAAGATTTTGAAATCAATATTTGAAATTTAAAATAAAATAAAATAAAATAAATAAATAAATTTAAATATATATATATATAATACAATATATGCTTGAAGAAATAAAATCCACCTTGTGTGTATATTATAGTGAAGAACCTCATCATGCAAACCAAATGTGAAATCACACGTTGTTTTGTCTTTAGAAATTGTTATTGAGTTTTCTTATATTTAAAAATGTGATTTTTATCTCTTTATTCTAGATTGCGTTGAAAATACTTACTTTTGAAAAAAATTGAAGTTTTCAAGTAAAGTAGAGACTAGAATTGGACAACTTCTTTATATATTTTGCACTGCAAAAAAATCAAGTTTCATGAACAAAAATCGTGAGTGCTAAATTATATATTTATCAAATAAAACTATATTTTGAAACAAAACCTTGTAAAATAAAACACACTAACTAGTATAACTTAAACTAGTGTGCCATGATCCGTTGCTATAGTCAAACCAAACCAAAAGTAAATTTTTAACTCATAAGAACTTCAAAATTCAATATCTTTTTTGTTGTGAGTCAAAACACCATGAAACAAAGCCCGTGCACCCCTCCTCGCAAAGAGCTTTGTGATGGTACCAAGAACACGACCAGAGGATGCACAATCCCAAAGATCTTACCCTAACAAACAAAACAAACAACCTATTATAATGGATGGATTTTATGATGTGGATATACAATGAACCAAGTTGTACACAAAAGAAATATTTTTTTTTTGCACAAAATAATCCATTTATTTCATATGAACAAGAACTATTTGACCATTGACAAACCACTTTTTGTTTAGTACTTTGTCGTCGTGAAGACAAAACATAGTACTTCAGCTGCAACTTATGCGGAGAAAAGGGCGCCAACTAACATAAAAGGTGGTTGCCGAAGACTACCATATTGGGCGACAAAATTGAATAGAAAATAGAGCTGATATTAATGAGAATATGTGACATAAGTTATCCTATGCAACTTGGGGAAAAGCGGTTGATTAGTAAGACAACAGAGAGCTGTATAAATGTAAGCAATAGACAGCTATGGGGAGCTTTCTGCACCAACTTCTTAGCCGCAGCAGCTCCACCACGGCCAAAGCATCTTTCAGTAAAAGTTACAGTAAGTTTAAGGTACTAGGAGGTTCATAAATCGCCCACCTAAGAAGGGCTGAAACTGAATTTTGGGGAGGTGAAGCTTCTTGAAATATTTTTGAGTAAAATTTCCTTGAAAGACAAGTGGAATTGGCATCTAACCCAAGTTGTTTCATAGTTTTTGGAGCTTTGTGGAATTAGTTATGAAAATTTGAAGTTGAAATGGCATAGGGCTCTAAAATTGCCCACCTCCTCAAATGTACATTGTTTGTACATTGCCGAAGGCTACAAAAAAAACATGTACAAATAGTGTACATTTGAAGAGATAGGCACTTTGAAAGCTTGTGTTAGAACCTCCTACCTTATCATGAAGAAAAGCAATGAACCACACTTCAAACTTCAAACTTTTGTTATAAATTGAAAAATTAGAATAATTGTGCAAATTTTGAACATATTAGAAGGTAATTGCTACACCAGATTGTGACCCTTTTAAGTCACTCAAAAGGGACACTAAACCCTAAAATAAAAATAAATAAATAAACATATTCATTATCTCTTATAACATAAATCTTTTGTGAATACATATGTGATAACAATTGATATAATGCGATATGTGATTGTGTGTCATATTTGTATGTCATGTCCATATAAATTCTATGTATAGTACCCATATGTCATGCCTATATCATGTTGTATATCAATATCTATATATGGTATTGTAATTTCATTCATGTTCTTTATTCATATGCCATGCCTATGTCCATGTGCTTGTATTTGTATCAAAATATCAAGTGTATACTATATATCCATGGTGAGTAAATTTTTTTTTATGAAGGGATGTAAGGGAGGTTGTTTAATTTCTATTTTAAATTTGGAAGGTAGGTGGGTTGTTTCTTTTTAAGAGGTAGTATCCAATTTCTGAAATTGAGGCCTACAAATTCTTACCTAACATGTACAACCTCCATTCATGAGATCCTCAAGTCAATTTAGGGTACAGTGAGTGTTGAAAATTCATAGTTTATTTATATGGTGTCCAAAAAAAGCATACTAAGAGAATCTGAAATCCCCTTTTGATTTCCGACAAGATTCAATTAAAGCTTTTATAGTTGAATTATAAATAGGATCCATAATCAATTTTTTATTTGGTCGATTTTAGGTGTTGTTTCTTTAATACATAAGACACACTTTATACACTACTTTGTTTTTATTGTAAAGATAAGAGGTTTAAATTTCTTTTCAATTTTAAGAAATTGAAATTTGAAGGGAATAAAAAGATAAAATTTGACATTTTGACCTACTAATAATGCACTAAATACTAGAATGGAAAGAATGGAAATTTTCTTTAATTTTGTGCCAAAAAATCATGAACTTCAAAGTTCTATTGATAGACATATAAAATATTGAAGTTCAAGTTTGACCCCTAAAGAACTAAAGAGTGGGTAGTGTTACATATGGCTAGCTCTTTTGAGCCAAACCACCTCCTTCACAAAATAAAAATAAATTCTTGAAATACCCCCTATATATGTCATTTACTATGGAATGACAAATGACAAACAATATGGGACCAATATCCATATCTATATCCATACATGTATCCATATTCATAGTGTTTACATAGAATTATTTTTAAAGAAGTAAATTAATGGAGGGAATGTAGTTGTCTATTTTCAAGAGATAGGAGTCCTTTTTGGATGTTTTAATAGCTTGGGCAAGGTTTGTTGGCTTCATAATTTGAAATTTTTTCATAAATTAAAAAAAATGGATACTAATCATCCTAATGTAAGTGTGAAACTTTGTTTCATGACATTTCAATGAATTTTGCAAAAGTTATAAGTTTTTTTTATTCCAATGTCAAAATAGGTAGCTAAAAATACATTCTAAAAATGAATGAATTAAATTTATTAGATTGTATTGTGCAAATTGATGCCTACTCAGAAACACTTGAAACATTCAATTCCAAATAATAAAGTGAAAGTTATGAAGAGTTTTATTTTGTAGGCAATGAAGGTAGAAAAAACATAGAAAACCATTATTTAAACTCAATTTTGAAAATTTTCAAATAAAATTTGAAATAAAAGATACCAATTGTTTATTAGAATATTCTCACCGTTGAAATTAGCAATTCTTAATTTAAATTTGAAAGCATTTTTGGTATATATATATATATATATATATATATATATATATATATATATATATATATATATATATACTCAATCCCTTTTCTAGCATATTAAATAGAGTACATAAGTTATGGGACATATGTGTTTTCTTCTAAAAATGTTGAAAGACAAAATTCACCCTTTCAAAGGGCTAGAAAGTCTACATTTTGAAATTTAGGCACATTGATTTTGCAATCAACTGGAATATCCACTCTAAAATATTGGGAGGAAGCAATTGAACAAGTTAACCAAAGGATCAAATAGTTGAGCTTGTTAATAAAATAAATATAGATGAAGATTTTAGCCTTGCTTTGGGAGTGAGTATTTTGAGGCAATTTTGGACTTCTAAATATGAAAAACTTGAAGATAAAGGGAATTGTGTAAAATTCAATTCTATTAAAAAATTCTCATAAAATCACCCTAAATATTCAAAAACACAAGGAAATATCTAAAATAACATAAAATATTTCAATGTATCGAAAAGTAAATCTTGAAACTTCTTTAATGGTGATTTTTAAAATTGTATAATTTTGGTGAATTTTGTATACTTTTGAGGTTTTGATAACAACAATTAATATTTTCATCAATAAAATTCCTAAATCCATGATGGAATGATTATTTTGGCACATGATTCAAAAAGAAAATCATTCTTTCTACTAGGTGTTAATTTACACAATGGGTTTAATTTTTCAATTTATAACAAAAATTCCAAGTTTAAATAGGATTGCATTTCAAATCAATTGGAACTTGACATTTAACCCCTGAAAGTCCAACATGCGTTTTTTGGCACCATGGAAATTTTGGGCAGGTATGTTTGACTGGAAATTTGCATATTTTAGCCTGAAATTTTAATAGAAGATGGGGACAAGGAATATCTTTCATATGCACTAAATTTTATGATATTTGAAAATATGAGTAAAAAGTTATGGCCTAATATGTTACTTTTTTTTATAAATGGGCAGTTTGGGCAGATCAGGAAAAATCACTTTTTTTAGAAACAAAAATTTGAAATTGTTTTTTTAGATATATATATTTACATGGAAAGCTTTGAATCATTCCATTTTGATGAATGAGTCAAAAGTTATGAGGAGTTTTAGTTTGTAAGTAGTTATAAATTTTGTACTTTAAAATAAACTTTGAAGTCACTTATTTTACTCAATTTTCAATATTTATTATTGTAAGATGTAGATTATTTATTATAGCATTTCAATCATTGGAATTGGCATTTTTCAATTCAATAACAAAATTCTTAACAATTTTGTATTTTGAAGCATTCCCTACTTCTTTCTACTTACTATATTTTTCCTATATGTTGTACAATTCCAAATGATTTGAAAATTTTCAAGCATATAGCCAACTTGCCTTGAAGTATGAATCCTAAGAAGCACTACCATTTGGGACATTTTTTCATAGAGAAGTGAGCTTGTGAAGTGCAGCTCCCCGTTTTTTCACAAGGCCCAAAAAATGATTTTAGTGAATTTGAAAACTTATATCTTGCAATCCTCGTGGTGTAAATTTTTGAAAAAAAAATCCACGTGTTCTCAAGTCAACATACTACAAGATCCTATAGTTACATGTGTCGAAAAATGATCTTTTTCCAAAATTTGGTACTTGTACTAGAAATGGCAGTTTTGGAGCATTTTTGGTGAAAACATAGTAAAGGTCCTTTAGGAGTTAAAGCAAAAATTAGAATGAATAGAAATAATTCGTAATTTAATCTTAAAATATGATTGAGGTACAAATTATTAAATATGTATGAAGGTCATATAATACTATGAAATTTGGATTCTAACTCATGTAGAGTTTGCAATTGAAAATAATTCATTAAATTTTTGGGAATTTTCAAAATTCCCTATGGGAGTATAAACTAAATTGATCAGAATTCACTTACTACTAGTTGGTTTAAATTAATCACAAAAATCATATTAAAAAAATTAAAATTGAATTTGAATGAGACTTAGTTTTTGATGGAAGGGTTATTGGGGGTTTGAGAGGCCTAAGTGTAAGTTATTCATCCTCAAAGTATTTCTTCAAACAAGGGAGTTTGAAACACCACGCAATGTTGATGTTGTCTATTTTTTTTTTAACCCAATTTTGGAAACATTTTTAAGCCAATGGAATTGAAGTCTTTGCCTAAATGTTAGATTTTGAACAAAAAAGAACCCATGTCCAGAGCATTTTCAAAACACTGGTATTATTCAAAAATAAAAGGAGTATTCCAAAATGGATAAGGAACCAACTAAATTGCATCCTTCTATGAATTGTTGTTTTTCTAAAGTGGTTTCTAGAAAACCACAAAGTTGAAAAAGAATTCAAATTCAGTTTCAAAAACAATTGACATGTTTTCAATGTGGATCAAAGAAATATTAAAAAAAGAAAAAGATGACTACCAATCCAAACACGCCACATCTTCTCAAATAACTCCAAAGAGGTTGCAAAGTTTACAATATTAATAGAGTAATAGCTCATACGGACCACACTTTAGTACTTTTTATTCATCCCGGGCTCCAAGAAGTTTCATTTTGCAAGGACAAGCTATAGCTGTGCAAGTTACAAGGCATGGGCCGTTTGTGATCGCAATTGGAGGCTCTAGCTGTTCTACTCCGGCATGTAAATCTCCCGGTGCCTCGTCATCCAACATCCCGGTGCATCCCGGTGGCACCAACATGACTCCCATGATCACATTGTTGTCGGGTGAAAAATTAATGATCCCATACCCATGTTCTCCTGCTTCCGACCACAAGGATTTTGAGTTGTACACAAGACAGGAAAACTGGTCCTCACCAGTCACATGACTCACGGAGTATGTGCATATTTGACTTTTACGTTAAACTTGGTTTGTGGAAAACTTGCACGATAGATGATGTTAAGGTAGGAAAAAAAAACATTTGTCCACCCTCGAGTTGTCGCACATGCTTAGACTTATTGGGTTTACCGATATTTTACAAATGATTTTTATAAAATTGTTGTTTTTGTAAAATAATAAAAAATTATGTAATATTTGATGTATGATGTGGTCAAGTTTATTTTAATTTTAAGGAAGATATATTGTAGGTGGTCAAAGCATAAACATATAGCTTCACATTGTAAACCATTGATGTTTTGGATGCTAATGTGGCTTTATTTATTTGAGAATCCAACCATATAGGTTGTTTAGAAAAAACATGTTTTTCTTTCCTTTGAAGGTCACCAAATTGATTACGCAAAGAGAGAGAGAAAAAGAAAGGAAGAAACAAACAAACAAACAAAAGGAAGACACCCTATCTTGATGAGGTGGATGGAGGTGAGAGTGGGCAACAACTTCCATTTGGGGTCTAAACATCAAAAACATGGTTTTCTTCTTTGATAAAAATATGAGGACCATCCTCCATCAAGATTAAGAGATTGTACTACATCTTTGCATGTGATTATACTTGATTATAATTACCATTCTCAAGTTAAGCAACATTCTTAAAGAAGACATGAACCTCTATCACTTATTCTTAAAAAGAATCCATGTATATAGAAGAATGTTTTTTCAAAAGAATGAGGTGGCTATACTTCCTTGATTCACAATAAAGATTTTTCTTCTTTTAACCTCTAAACAACATAGACTATTTTTTCACCAAAAACGCTTCAAAATTGCCCTTGCATTTACAAGCACCAAATTTTAGATGAAAAACATCTATGGACACATGTAATCGTAGGATCTTGTAGTAAAATAGTTTGAGAAGATGTGGAAAAAATTTCAGAATTTTCCACCGTGTAGATTGCAATAAATTAACGTTTAAAGTGACAAAAATCTTTTTTTGGCCCTGTGAAAATATGGGCAGATGCACTTCACAAGGTCACATTTGTATGAAAAAATGTCCAAAATGGTGGTTACTCTTTGGATTCATTTCTCAAGTCAAGTTGGCTACATGCTTGAAAAATTTTAGATCATTTGGAATTGTACAACATACAGGAAAAATATAGTAAGTAGAAAGAAGTAGAGAATGATTAAAAATACTAAGTTGTTAACAATTTATTTATAGAATTGAAAAATGCCAATCCCAATGGTTGTAATGTTGTAATAAACAATATACACCTAATGTTTTTTTATTTTTTTTCCAAAAATATTTAAAATTGAGTTAAACAAAGGACTTCAAAGTTTATTTTAGAGTAGAGATTCCATAACTACCCACAAACTAATACAAACTAAAATTCCTCATAACTTTCATGTCATTGATCAAAATGGAATGATTCAAAGCTTAACACATATTTAAAAATCTAGATAATCAATTAAATTTATTTTTTTAAAGTGATTTTCAAAGAAGTTTTTTTTTCTGCCTAAGTTGCCCGCTGAACGCTGAAAATTACATATCATGCAATAACTTTTGAACCATGTAGTCAAAAATTATGAAAATGGTTGGGCCTTAAAGCTATTCCTTGGGCACACATTGTGTGAAATTTTCAAATAAAAAAATAAAAAAATAGTATGTAGTGAGCTGCCCAGAATCGCTATGTTGCCAAAAAAACGTTGTTTGGACGTTTAGGGGTTAAGCTATATTCTTGGTATATTTTTGATATATTCTTAGTAGGTTAAATAAGAATTTAGGAACCCATACTTCTTTCGTTTAGAATGTTGTGTAGCTCCACATAAGTATAAAAATACAGTACAACAATCAAAGTCAACATCCACCTCATCGCATTACGTGGCAAGCCAATCTCATGAGCAATCATGACATTGTTTACCAATGAAGCAAGGGTAGTTTTTGCATCCTCAAAAAGGGAATCCCTATAGTGGACAAAAATCATATTGTATTTCTATTTCAATCAACCATAGATTTTTGGATTTATTGTTAAAGGCCTTCCAAGTATCTAAAAAAGGATAATACTTAGGCAAGAGGTTATAGGAGCTACTATGTTGGGTATAAGATAGAGTAACCCATTAAGGTCAAAAGACTCATTATAGACACCTAGGGAATGATCCATAACAATTTTTTTTCAATAAATGAGATTTGGGCCACAATCAATGCCTTAGGTGATGGTAATGGAATGATTAGTGACTACAATACGAACTTCCAATTTTTGAGTGTAAATTCATTGCAATAAGTTTTTTTTTAGGCCTTCATGTTGTGGTTATGTTAGAAAATATTGTGATTGTTGTAGGTGAGTAAGATGAGCATTATGGATATAGTTGTTGGTTGGTTGGTTGGTAGTCTAGAGACTCTTTGAGGCCATGGTGGGTAGCACACTTCAAAAATTCATAACATATTCATACTTTGTCAGAAAATAGTAATTTCAATTGTTCTCACTTTTCTCACACTTGTCTTCGTGTAGGAAAAAATAATTAATAATTTAATAATGGCAAATTCACCTAATTCTGACCATGATGGATTATTCTACATTGCAATGGTATGATGCATTACATTGTATAATCAGACATTGGTCCTTCCCATGCTCAAAAGGTACTATGCTTTGCTAAATACCTAGAAGGAACTTTTCAGTTAACCCTTAAAGAATGGACTAGTGACTGTGGAAATCATTCATTTGGGTATGGTGTGAATCATTGGTTTAAAAAAATCCAAAAATACTCATTGAGAGTCAAATTACTGTAGAAGACCTCCCCTTTTCACACAAAATTTGGAGGATGAAGTTGCACTTTTGTCCCACATAGAAAGATTCTTTGTCATTCATGAGCCAAAAAACGGCTGCAGCGTCGTTTATGGGTTAATTCAAGGATACCATAGAAGAGAATTATGTTCACTGTAGGGATCCCCTTTTCAAGGATGCCAAGGGATCCCTGCCTCGTTGGTAAACAATGTTATGGCGGCTCCATCACCAGTTCTCGCAACCTCTTTCTTACAGAATCCCCAAAACATGCTGGATTCCCGAATCCAAAGAGTTAAGTAATGGCGATGAAGAGTGAATCGGCGAGTGAAAAGGCGATTGATGCGAAGGTTCGGCTTCAATAGTAGTGTTGGGTTTTAAGGTTTTGATCAATCACTTTCTCTTTCTTGCGAGATCGGCTGCTTGAATTGTTAGTTCTTGTTTTATGATTAGGATTGAGTACAGATCGGGATGGTCAATTTGAGTATCGCATGGAATCGGAGGCTTTAATTTCCTTCTTGTTTCGATGTCCCGGTTCTGGGTCAGGTGTTCCCCAGTCTTTGCAAAAATGAGCTAAAAGCTGATTTTTAGATTGGCCGGAGGCGTTGATGTCCCTTCTCAGTGAACCAAGCGATTGCTCGTGCCGTCTTAATTTCTGTGATGTTTTGTATACTCAATAAGGTAGCAAGGGCTGTAGATGGTCGTAGAGAAAGCATTCAGGGTTTAGGGTTTTTTAGGGTTTAGGGCATGATCTGCTGCTTTCGCTAGTGCTTGTGACATTCAAGATTGAGCTCGTAGAGAAAAGCGCCACTGAGTCCCGTGCATTATCTTTCGTAATGTAATAGCCGTTGGTCTTTTGGAACATCTGCATGAATCACTTGTGCAGCTAAGTGATGATTAAATGTGAGGGTTTGTTAGTCTTTCTTATTCCACGACATCTTTTGTAATAATTCGACCCTTGGCCCCAGATCTCGGGGTTGAGATGCCTCTAAAGGTAGTTTCTTGGGAAAATGACTGGAGCTTGCTACTAAGTGTGAATTCCCTGGTGACTGAGTTTTGTCTCTGAGATAACGTTCTGACTGACTTGACTCATGCTGTAGATTGTTATTAATGAACCGTCGATGTGGTGAAGGTTCTAGGACGTACAGGCTTTCACTTTGGAATCTAATTGTCGATCATAGAAACTTTCTAGTAATAATTATATCGTTCAAAATGTACGATTCCGGAATAAAACTTAAACCGGTTCAAAGTTGTGATTTTAGTGTGATTTGCAAGCCACGATGAACTCCTACGTTCGTTCATGTGGTCGTATTTACGGAAGATGAGCATTACGACCTTGCTAGTTTCTACCCATCAACGCTTCGCAGAGTTTCAAGACATTGTGGTATGGCTTCAACCGTGTCTCTTTTCTCTAGGGCTCCATTTTAAGGCATCTTTCCCTTAGACCATGTGACTTACCTGCCAATTCAGTAGTGAGATCGCTGCTGGTTAGTGCAGTGACTCCATGATTTATGTCTGTTTTCAGCTACTAATTGAATTTGGACTACTTTGTTCTACTGAGAACCTGGAGGTCGAAATCGAGAATATTATTTTTTCTTCTAGTCTTGACGCGTTGAAGACCCCTCAGATGTGATATGACATGATTGTATCAACTTGGAAGAATTCCAGATTCAAACACATTTTTAGTATTCCTCTTCCTCTCAGTCTCGATCCTCTTTATCGTCGATTCTGGGGTCTCCAGCATCATTCTTCACTAAACCATTCCTCCTACTGTACGCTGCAATTCATGGAGCAGCAGGGTAATCTCAAGAACGGACGCATCACTAACGTCTTGCTGCTCACTTCACAAGCAAGTAGCTACAAACGCAATGGCTTCCCAAACCCTAATTCTGCCTGCGTGAAAACCTTAATCCGACCAAATATGTCATTTCCATGGTCCTCAGAGTAACTCTTAACATTTAGATCCCCGAAGACACATTGGGCCACCTAATCTTGATCTTGCAATGAAAGTTGGTGAACTTAGAAAAGTCAGTGATTTTACCTGCGTTGCTAGGGTCAGATTCCTTCTAACCACCAAAGCCAGAACAGAAAATCGCTATTCTTTAATCGGTAATTAAATCCTTGTTATGGTTTTTTGACAACCATACAACATGTTTACGGTAGTCTAGGATGGGGCAACGGGTGACTCTGAAACCCCATGTGCTCTCAATTTTTTGATGAAGGAAGATGAGTCTTTCTTGTTGGATGTGCGAAGGTGTGTCTCCGATCACAAGGCATGAAGATGAGTTTGCAATGTTGGAAACATTTACTTACCTTGATACGGGTGACAGGTTCCGGTATTGAAAGAGTACAATATTGCGAGTGCATTACCATGACAAGTTTTGTTCAACAATTGAAAATCGTCAACAATGGCAGTGGCTACTCTGATAGTGACAACCCACTGATAGAAGTTGTCAGTGGTGATCTACATCCACACATCAATCTTTATACAATGCTGAAGACATTCAGAGCGAATCAATGAGGTAAGCCTCTCACTTGTAATACTCTATTTTAAATGAACGGTTTTAGATCGTTCTACCTTAGATGGAAATTCTTGGAGGACTTGGTTGAATCTCAAATTCGTTAGATTGGTGCTTTTCAGTGAAACTGGTGCAGTTTCAGTTAACCCACTAAAACCTGTTCAAATCCTGTTCTGGATTTGAGAGCTCTGGGCACTGAATGTTCACAGTTTTGGGGTTCTGAAACATGCCATTATGAGGAACAAGAGGCCGAAATTGAACATCTTCTCTTACCAGTTCTAAGGTCATATGTGAACTTTCTGTTCATTTTTGTTTTTTTGATCTGCATATGACATTCTTGATGGATTTAAAAGTTGACCTCATCCCATTTATATTTATCACAATGTGATCAGTGTCAACTCATGAATCTCTGGCCCTTTAGGAGTTCAGGAATATGACCCCGTTATAGCTGAGAATGACTTGAAGGCATTCCAAAAACCTGTTCTTAGGCAGAGGCTACTGAACTTTGTGAGCTCTAAACTCGTATTCGAATTTCCTGAGGCTGCTGAGAACTGGGCTCTCTCAAGAGTTGCCTTCTGAATTCAAGGATTCTCATCTAAATTCAAAGCCTAACACCAATCATAAATTTATATCTCGCGCATTCTCGTCTTCTCTTGACAAGATGACGTATTGGTTCTCACGAAGAAATAAGCTGCGAATGCCAATTTATGTTATGATTTGCAGATATTCACAAACAAAATTGAACTTTTGAAGGGGGATGCCTGAAATCTATACCTCACCTAGTTTTTAGAGCTAATGAGTGCCACAATTATGGTACTCTGAATTAAATTGCAACAATATGACAAAATTGACGTTAAAAATAGCCGCAAGACTCCTGTGGATGCTCGTCACATCCAGGCGTGCATGAACACATAATTGTATATGTAGGTGCAACCAACAACTTGAATAATATGTAGTCATTGTTTGTTGATGCTATGAATTTTTAATAGTTGATTACCTGCTGGTTCGTATCAGGAGTCTATTTCCGAAAGGAGGAAACAAAGGGAGCTGCTATTCATATCCAGGAGGTGTGAATACTAAAACTATCCCAATTGACTCTTCATTCATAATGATCTTACAAAAATGTTCCCTTTTTTCACTCTTAATGACGAGCTACCATTTTGTCTATGTAATATGTAATAAGCTTCCACAACAAGTGAAGTACCAAACCTACACTTGCATTGCCATTACAATTGTTGGCTTGTAATGTCTGATGTATGTGTCCCTTTGTTGCTCTCTACCAAAAGGAAGATAGCCTTGCATTGACAAAAGTGACATCTAGTCATCATGTGGGAAGTGTGAATAGATTGCAACTCTAGAAGGAAGTTTTAGTACCTTCTAAGTGTGCTACAGATTCTTCTAGCGTGTTGCTAACAAGAGCATTGGAGAATTCTACAAAAATTGGAGTCTGTCGAAGTGGCTTACAATAGGATCTGGACTAGTTTTTTTGGCCCAATTAAAAGTTGAACACATTGGTCAATTCAACCTCAAATCTATATTTTCATTTTCAGCTTAGGCATTTACTATTGTGACAAACAACCACACTATGAGAGGCTTTATCCCTCGATTTTGGACCCTACCCAAAAGTTTTGGAACTTTGAAATGCGCCAGCTTTAACTATTGGAATGAGGTTTGAAATCTGTATGCTGCACCCATTCACAGGTGCAATTGTGCTCACAGACAATGGAATGATTCAAGTGCAAGTTGCCTATTAAATTCACAACACCTTCTCTCATTTTATGATCCAATTGTTGCGAAGTGCACTAAGCTCTCTTTTCATGATGCACCCACTTCTTCTGCAATTTGTGTATTCGATGACCTCTGATGCAGGGATCCCAACAAAACGATAACAAGATCATCGTTGTTCTCTTATCAATTGCAGTTGCGTTTCTTTTTAGCTTTTTTCAGCAGCAAGATGTTGACGGCAGAAAATGTGTATGAATTAATCACACAGAGGATTTCTATATTCCCTTCATATCCCACACATGAGATTTGCACTTCATACAAGAAATCCAAACATTGGCTTTTTTGGGGAAATATCCTATTACACATTAGAGAAAATTTCAGGCCTCCGGAGGGCTGCTCCACAGCCCTCCGAGGTACCCTGAAATTTACTTTTTTTGGCTCAAAAATTTGTTTTTCCCCTATTTCTGCCCAGTTGTACTTGCAGCGACAATGACGCAGGAACCGAAATTTACGAATAATTAAAAAAAAAAAATTCTAATCTTTGAAAAAAATGTATTTAAAAAAAAATTAATTAATTAATTTTTTTATGGCGATTACTTACTGTTTTGGCGAGCAGTCAGCCAAGCTGACTGCTTACTGCGGGACAATTCTAGAGTGAGAGGCTGAGATCTGAAATAGCTTGGCTTGTCACTCCGGAGCAGC
This sequence comes from Rhytidiadelphus loreus, assembly GCA_947034895.1. Classification (NCBI taxonomy): domain Eukaryota; kingdom Viridiplantae; phylum Streptophyta; class Bryopsida; order Hypnales; family Hylocomiaceae; genus Rhytidiadelphus; species Rhytidiadelphus loreus. The sequence continues at coordinate 25,118,439 of OX344764.1, forward strand.
CCTCTGGAAGGCTGATATTTCTTCTAATTATACACAAAATGCACTAAAATAAAAGTTGTTAAAAAAAATTGCATTCATAATCAAGAGCATTATTTTTTTACCAACTTTTGTTATAGTGATGTCCCCATACAACACTGGGGACTACCTATTGCTATACAAGGCATCTACACATTTTAAAGTTCACTCTGATTTGCAGTGTTCTTTTCGTCCTTGGATTTTGCCATATAGTGGGAGCAAAGGTGTCACTATTCAAGTGTTAGAATCTTTGGATTATGTGACCAAGTTCACCACCATTTGTGCACAAGCTTGTTGGTTTTGGCACCACTTCATTACAGTTCTTAATTGGTACCAAAACCATGCTGTTCTTGCAAGGATAAGGTAGGAGGCACATAAATTGACCATGTTCTAAATATATCATGTATCTAAGAATGAGCGACGTGTTCCTTGAAATATCTATTATTATCATTGATGAGTTGGATAGGCTTAAGGGGTTGGTTTGTGGATCTCCTACCTTATATATTTTCAGAACTTTTGTCTCAATTGTGCACTTATGTAGGAGAGACTTCCATGCACTTAGAATAAGCCAAACCTTGTAGAAAAGGAAGGAAAAATATTTGGAATTCTACATAGAAGTGTGCAATACTTGCAAGAGGAGAATCTGAATTGATGTTTGGTAAAAATTTCAGGAGAGTCTTGAGAAATTGTAACATTGAAATGTACAGTCTCTAAAATCTATAATGGACATAGATCTAGGGTTCCTAAAGGCCTTTTGGAAGCAATAAATCAGATCCAATCTATAATATATTAGAAAGTGTGAATAGAGGGGGACCCCAAGATGGTTCTTCTTAGAATCCAACACCTAAATTCTCTAGAAAAATTAATGTTTTTTTTCCAAAAAGTTACAAAAGAAAATAAATAAAAATTGGTCAAAATATGTGTCCATTACCTTTATTATGTATAATGCCAACTAGAAGAAAGGAAGATGAATCTTTCTTCCCGTGTATGAGTTGTAGTAGGAAATCAAGGCCCTATGACACCATCAATGCATCATTACTTTCTAATAAGCTACACTATATAAGGTGAAAACACCCAAAACTTTCCTTGTACATCCATTCTTGACAAGTAGACTTCTATTGCACAAGTGTCTCCCAAAGTGCCATTATATCTCTCTCTTACTTAATTGCAATTGGTTGACTATTGATTCTCTAGGTTTCAACTTTATGATCAAGCTATGTGATGGTTTTAAAGTCCTAGGGAGCTTCCACTTAAAAAATTCATAGCAATTACATATCCAAATATTTTATTTATTTTTTGGAAAATTCATGATTTCCAATTGCTAATACTACAAAATGTTTTTTTTGAAAAAGGTGCCTCCAATAATGTTGAATTGCTTATTTTGTTGGTTTTTGGTGTTTCCACCTTAAGTTTACTATTATTGCATGGAGTTTAGTGAAGTGCTTTGTCAACTAGAGTATTATGGGCAATTTCGTTAAAATGGTGCCATTCCACTACTTTGGTAGTTTATATAATTTAGACCAAGCAATTTGAAATGTACAACCTTCCTGGATGTTTGAAATCTATATTTTTACTAGATGTCTAAAATCTACACTAGTCCTAGATGTCACTTTTATGGTTCAAATTGTGCGGTTTGAAATCTATAAGAGTCCTAGATTTCTAAAATCTTTAAAAGTCGAAGATCTCTCAAATCTATACCTATCCTAGATGTCACTTTCATAGTTTAGACCAAACGGTCTAAAAATAGCACATGGAATACCGCCAATATATTGAAATTGCCCATGTGTGTTCTTGAACATCAATATTGTGAAGTTTTCAACCCCTAAAGAACCAAGTGTCCATTCAATGAACATTTAAAAACTCACGTAGATTCCTATGAAGTCAATTTTAGTCAAGATCAGGGTTGTCATACCGGACAGGTCGGAGTGATTGGACGGGACGGACGGACGGGCAAACCGGACCGGACGGACGGATGCTCCGGACGCTCCGGACACCTTTCATTTTTGAAAATTTCCAACACTAAAATCAAAGTGCGAACGTTTCCGTCAAGGGTGGGGACATCAACGAAGGGCAGTTTTAGTCTACCGGGGCGCGGACGGCAAGGCGCAAACGTCACATCATTCCTACACGTCCCCGCCCGGCCCCTTTGCGTCCCCGCCCGACCCTTTCGCGTCCCCGCCCGGCCCCTTCCCGTCTTTGCCCGGCCCCTTCGCGTTTCCGCCCCGGGCAAGATGTGTCCCCGCCCCGACCTTGTCACGTTCCCGAACGGCAGGGCGCGGACGGCATGGAACGAAGGTACTACACTAAACTTTGGTATGAATTTAGTCATGGGATTCTTCCTTCCCATAGAGGAACGAGAACCAATTAATGTAGTCAGCCCTTAATTTGAGCATGGGGAATATCTTCAAGTCAATGGCTACATTAAGAGGTCCAACCACTTTTTGAGTTCAAAGACAACATATTGAAGCATGTCACTCCCTTCTTGAGGCCGGACTTCAAGTTCTTGCCTTCATCAAGCACTTGAGAAGTAGGATCCATGTAAAATTGGAATCCAAAAAAAAATTAGAAAATGAAATTGAACTTCCAAACAAGAAGTACAAAATTTGTGTGAAAAAAATCCCAAAGGGTTTGGAGTCCTAATCAAAGTCAAGGTACATATTTGTTTAAATTTGAGTTTAAGGGTTTATATTTTATGCTTCTAAAGAAAAGGTATTTGTGATTTTGGATTCGAAGTTTACAAATCAAACCATTACCAACGTATACTTTTCAAGCTTTTGGTTTAAGTCTTCGTTTTTTCAATACGAAGCTACAAGCTTTCAGATTTAAATCAAATACAAATTATAATGCTTTTAAATATGCTTGAAGGGTTTTTTTCGGGAAAAAAAGGCTACAAGGATTTAGGTCTTGAAGACTTTAACAACAAATTCTTGTCATGGAAAAAATAAAAGGGGTGGGTATTGAAATGAAATACTAGTTAAGTGATTTTTTAATTCAAGGGCAATGGTTTATTTTGCGTATGAGGATAGCAAAGCGGTTTGGGTCTTTGGGAATGAAATGAAGCATTACCCAAATTGTTTATGATTTCAAATATTCAATCATTGGACTCCACCCTTTAATTTGTGTAATGGGATCCTAAAACTCTAAACTCTAAAGTCTAGGACTTAGGAGGGGATAATATTGAAATGAAATACTAATACTAGTTAAGTGATTTTTTAATTCAAGGGCAATGGTTTATTTTGCGTATGAGGATAGCAAAGCGGTTTGGGTCTTTGGGAATGAAATGAAGCATTACCCAAATTGTTTATGATTTCAAATATTCAATCATTGGACTCTACCCTTTAATTTATGTAATGGGATCCTAAAACTCTAAACTCTAAAGTCTAGGACTTAGGAGGGGATAATATTGAAATGAAATACTAATACTAGTTAAGTGATTTTTTAATTCAAAGGCAATGGTTTATTTTGCGTATGAGGATAGCAAAGCCGTTTGGGTCTTTGGGAATGAAATGAAGCATTACCCAAATTGTTTATGATTTCAAATATTCAATCATTGGACTCTACCCTTTAATTTGTGTAATGGGATCCTAGAACTCTAAACTCTAAAGTCTAGGACTTAGGAGGGAATAATATTGAAATGAAATACTAGTTAAGTGATTTTTTAATTCATGGTCAACGGTTTATTTAATTATTTTGGGCATGGAATCTTCAAACCCTTGGAGGGAGTTCAAATTTGGCTTGGAGGGAGTTCAAAATTGGGTTGGAGAGAGTTCAAAATTGGCTTGGAGGGAGTTGAAGACTTGCTTTAAAATTGGAATTTTGAGTGGATGTCCGCGCCCGGACGTCCACGCCTAGGCGTCCCCGCCCTGTCGCAACGTCCGCGCCCTGGCGTCCACGCCTTGTCCAGACGTCCACGCCCTTGCCCACACGTCCACGCCCCTGTTCACACGTCCGCACCCTGACCCTTGGAGGAAAAAATATGCAAGAATTCCGTCCACCAACGATGGGGGGGAGTGAAATTGACCTTTAGATTTGAAATTAGCATGAGATTCTTCCTTCCCATGGAGAGAGGGAAAGTGGGAAACCAATTAATGTAGTCAGCCATTAATTTGAGCCCGGGGAATATCTTGAAGTCAATGGTTGTATTAAGAGGTCCAACTACTTTTTGAGTTGAAAGACAATTCATGGAAGGATGTGTCTCCTTTCATGTGTCGCCCTTGTTCTTCTTCGCTTCTCCAAGGACTTGAGAAATAGTCCCCACACCCAAAAAATGAGATTTCTAGAAAATTAAAACTAACTTGCACACTTTCAAGAAAACAAATATAATTAGATGCTAGAAGTTTTTGGATTCGTAACGGAAAACAAGGTACATAGTTTTTTAAATTCAAGTTGAAGACTTAAAGGATGAATTTTAGAGTTCTCCAAATAGAAACTAAAAGGGCTTGGAGTTCCCTCAAAAAATGAAACACAAGTTATATTCTGTAGAGTTCTAATACTTCTCAATTATTTTTTATAATTGAATCTACAAGGGTTTTGAATTCACATCATTAATGTATTACAATGTATTCAAATGTAGTTTAAGGGTTATTTTTGAAAATAGAGGCTACAAGGATTTGGAAAGGAAACAAAGTTTTGAAACTCGGGGGGATCACTCCTTGTAATTTAAGGTATACACATGAGTTAAGAGGGTATTTTATGTGGGGCTATTTACCTTAATTATTGCATTTAAGATGACTGTATTTTTACATAAAAAGCTAAAAAGGGCATATTTCCAATACCCTATAGTTTTTATAAATTCATTCATGCAAGTTTTTAAATGGATCTATCTTACATATAAAATTTAAATGTCCAATTTCCTCCCACCCCCACCCTTCTTCACAAATTTTCTCTTCCATCTACTGCAACTATGTATGGGGTAGACATTGTGAAATTAACAATAATCAATTGAATTCAAGTGGCAATTTTTAACCCATAAAGGCCAATTGTCCATTGAATGAACAATTGAAACTTTGGGTAGGTCTCTATGAAGTCAATTTTGGTCAAATGTTCATAAAATTTTGACACAAGATGTGAACATGTATCTTCTTAGTGGAAATATAATTTCTTTCTGCTCTAAATTTTTTTGGTAGCCCTTGCAATTTGAGCATCTTTGGGGCGTCTTTTGCAAAAAATCTCATCAACTATTGAAATTTGGCATTTACGTTACTAATTAAATATGGCATACAATTATCAAAAATAATTTAGTTCTCAAATTACATTCTCAAAGGAGTCAAACTTTATTAGCTATGTTAGGGTGGCTTCAAGAAAAATAACCTTTTCTTCTAACCTCAAGCCCTATTATCTTGCAATATGTGAAGTCAAAGTTTTTGAAAATTTTCCCAAATATTCTAAATATTTGTCTCTAATTTTTAACCATTTGGATTCCAAATTAAAAAATATCTCATTGCACAAGAAATCATCAAAAAAAGACTAGTGTATTGCCAATGCATTTAACCTCTTTGCATTGCAAGTTGATTCAGATTTTTTATGAGTGAATCCAACATCATATATTTATGAATAGTCAAAATCCTCATTTTTGTGTAGACCAAATATTTTACTCTAAGAGGGCTTGAAGTTTGTTGATCCTAGTTTGCAAGAATGAAAATAAAGATTTTTTTTCTCACTTCAAACATTATAATCTTTCAATCCACATGGTCAAATGGGCTGAAATTGTTTCTACACGTTGTTATAACTACATAATACACTTTTATACAATTGGATTTTTTTCAAATATTTTTTTATTTTAGACAATGCATCAAAATTAGCAATTTTGGATTCTTCCTCTTCCAAAACACCCTCTAGTCTTTAGGGGTTAATAACATTGAACACTTTAGAATTCCTAATGAAACTATTCCATGAAAATCTCATTCAATATAAGTGTGATTAACACATAAGGTAGCAAAACCCATAACCGTCAAATTAAGCAATTTAACATAGTTGGAGGCACTTTTTTCTAGAAAAAATATTTTTTTAGTATTAGCAACTGAAAATCATGAATTTTTTAAAAAAGAATTAGAATTTTTGGATAAGGCATCTAATTTCTGTGAATTTTCAAAGTAGAACTCACTAAGGCACCCTAAACCACACTCTACTAAAGTTGCCTTGATTGTAGTTCCAAAATCTAAAAAAATCAGAGCCTACCAACCACAATTAAGAATTGGCACGGTTTCAAAGTACATTTGGAGACACTTTAAGGGAACTCTACTATCGAAGTATGGGTACACTTAATGGTTATGGGCGTTGCTACCTTATGGCTTCAAAGCTTAGAGTTAAATGAACTATTAATTCTATCTTCATATTGTACAATTTTCAGTTTGTTGAACCCACTGAGGTAAATCTTCCTATTCATACAATGTGACAATTTTCCCACTTTTAGTTGATGTCTTACATTTACATTTAGTTTGTTTTTATATAACACTACAGGTACCATGGCACAATTTTAGTGGACCGCCTTTCATCATAGATTTTCTTGAATATGTTCATTTTATCACCCATATAAAATCATCATATTATGAAAAATTTGCATGACTTCTATTTGTCAAGGCTAACTTATTAATAAAAATTCCTATTATATGATGTTTTTACATACCCTAATTTATATATATTAGAGTGTGTAGCATTTCATGAACCTTATAGTAGCTCTACAAATTATATAAAATTTGCCCCCTTTGAATTAAATGAATCCTATCTTTTAACTCACATAGTGTTCTAAAAACTGTAAGTGTTCCCTCCGGGAATAGAACTCTTGAGCACTAATTTTAATTTATATACCTCATCATTCTCATGTGCGTTGTTGTACATCCTAGTGATCCTACCACAGTACCACGTCATATGCATATAAATATATAATGAACTCCCATTTCTACTCTCAAATGCAAAACATGATGATACATTATTGCTTAGATACATGATGACATAATGACACATTTTTGCTTAGAAAAGCATCAAGCATGTGTATTTCACGGTTGCTACAAATTTCATATATAAAGATATGGACATATGGTGAAAATCTTGTAATATGCAATTTGGTCTTTCTTCCATCATGACAATTGTATGACTTTTGTGAATTTATGAATGTGTAGTAAACAAAGTAGCAAACAACTAATTATGTTTGAAATTGATTTTCTAGAGTTTGATATACACAAAAAGCTTAGAATCATTCCGTTTAGATCAATGAGTCAAAAATTATGAGGATTTTTTGTTTGCGGGCAGTTTTGGATTTCCTACTCTAAAATAAACTTTGACATCCTTTATCTTATCCAATTTTCAATATTTTTGGACAAAAATAAAATTATAGGATGTAGATACATTATTACAACATTTCGACCATTGGGATTGGAAATTTTCAATTCCATATTTAAATTGTAAATAATTTAGTATTTTTAATCATTCTCTACTACTACCTACTTACTATTTTTTTCCTATATGTTGTACTATTCCAAATGATCTGAAATTTTTCAAGCATGTGGCTAACTTGTCTAGGAAAACAAATCCAAAGAAGCACCACCATTTAGGTCATTTTTTCATAGAAATGTGAGCTTGTGAAGTGCGGCTGCCCTGCTTTTTGCAGGGTCAAAAAATGATTTTAGTTAATTTGAATGCTTATATCTTGCAATCCACCTGGTGGAAATGTCTGAATTTTTTACCACATGTTTTTAATACTATATAATACAACATCCTAGGGTTAGATATGTCAGAAAAAGTTTTTTTTCAAAATTTTGGTAGTTGTACTAGAAATGACAGTTTTGGAGAGTTTTGGTGAAAACATAGTGACGGTCCCTCAAGGGTTAAAAAAAGTCAACTTAGTGTTGACCACATTGGACGGATGAGACCTCTATCGGATGGGCAAACCGGACGTCCGTCCGGTATGACAACCATGGTCAAGATGTTTGTAATATTTTGACACAAGGTATGAACATGTACCCTCTTAGTGGGAATATAATTTTTTTCAATTAGATGCACAAATCAAAAGTTATAATACTCGAAAAGATTTGGCCCACATAATCACTAAGACTGTCACGCAGGATTGGGGTCTAAATTTTTTTTGAAAAAAAAAACCTTTTTTTCCTATAAGATTTGTACATCTGAAAGTCCAATGGCCCCCCATAGGGGCCAGATTTTCTCTCATGAGGAACCCTGCTATATTTTTCTTTTTGTTGAATCTAAGATATGTGGCTCCATTAGAAGTTTGATGATACTCTATGCTGTCTCACCAACATTTGTTGGGGTGAGGTGGAGATAATTTGATCTTGGATGGAAATCTACATAATTGTTTTTTTGGATGAATGGATAGGATTTTGGATGATTTGTTGTCTTCATGGAATGAAATATGTTTTGGCAAATGAATAATTACAATTAGAAATAATTCAACTCTCATCCATCTATGTATCTCACAGTAATCCTATAAGAGTGTCTCTACTCACATGTAACTTTTGTCAATGGAAAGCCTCCTCTTCGATCAAGAGCCAACAAAACGACCTTGGTTTTGGACATCTTCCCAAATCTTTTGGAACTTGAAATGCACCAATTCCACGATGGGAACATGAAGTTTGAAAATCTGTATACCATCTCTATTCATTCATGAGCTCAAGTGCATTTGTGTACAAAGACATTGGTATTTAAGTGCAAGGATTATCTCCTTGAAACCGGTTTCTCCATCTCGAAGTCGGATTGCCTATCAAATTCAAACTGATGTAAACACCTTCACGCACTTTCTGAACAGTAAGAAGCTAGCCATTGCGAAGTGCACTGAGCTCTCTTTTCAATTCTGCAGTTCCATATTACCTCAGTCTGTTGCAGGGATCCCAACAAGACTCTAAATAAGATCCTTCACTGCTCTCTTATCAATACTGCAGTTGAATTTCTTTTGAGCTTTAATTTTCAGCAGACGTCGGCCACAGAGAATGATTGCGTATGAACACAGCGGATTTGAATTGTGTATTCCCTTGATACCACACATTTGAAATTTGTACTTTATACCAAAAATCTGAACATGATTCTCTCTGCATGATGAAGTCAATGGTAAGTCATCCTACCACCAATTCAGTTGCGCCTATTTGTGTGACCATGTAACAGGGGTGCACATTTCCAGCTGTGGGAACCCGCACGACTCCTACATCGACGGCACAAAGAGTCTGAATCCTGCATTGGTGACACAAAATATGATGGCTTTCCTTGACACGAGTGCGTGGCGAAATCCAAGTATACTTCAGCAATGCCTTAGTTATCTGGTTTCATTAGCGCTTCAGTTAGGTAGAAGTCCCTGAAAACTGTTTTTGTTTTCCCTCAATTCTGTCACGTAGCCTGGGTATGTCAACTCTTGCTCCATTGCATCTCAACGAGGGTGTTTCGTTGACAGAGCCAAAACAACGAGTTCATTCAATTGCACAGTCTCTAAAATCTACGATATCGGTAGCTGGCATTGATCTGGGGTTCTAGAGGACCGTCTGGAAAAGTACGCAGCATACGCAAGCTTTGCCAAACTAACGAATCTGACTATGCAATCCCTTGCTGCATTCTTGGTATCGACTTTCTAGTTCAAACTGATGGTTACGTAACGTACACTACTGCAGTAGACTTTTAAGCCCCGCTTTCAAAGCTTCCATATCGATGTTCTTGCATCATTACAACCTTTCGCCCTCATTTCCTGTGGCAAGACATCTTGCAATCAATTCATAAAGTTCAGTTTTGTCTCAAATTGCGGCCCAACAAATCAGATCCAATCCTCAATTCTGGAAGACACGTTCCCGTTTCACATTAGTGGGTTCAAGAAAAACAGGATTACAGGAGAACAGCATGAGTGAATTCTGGAAAGGTCGAAAAGAGAGTCTTCCTTTTTGTGTGACGGTTTTTGCAATGGATTTCCATTTGTCTCAAAAAGAACAGAAAAAGAGAGCCTTCATCAGAGTGGGAAGTTGGCATGACATCTTCTCCATTTGCAATCAAAACCAGCTCCGGAAGAAGGGTGCTTGCATATATTCCACTGGTGAATGTAAAGTGACCATATAGCATCAAATCTTCTTCATGAATCATTTTTGTTCCAGTGTACGATCGAGTCACCAGCACAGTACTGACACAACAGTGTCACTGCCACATGACTCTCGATTGAACCTGGGATGCAGAGTTGCAGACAACGATGCCGACTTCAGCAACGAACAAGCTTACGCAAGGGTGCCTTTGTTTTCTCTCTTTGACAACAGTGATGTTCTTATCATTTTGGAGAAGTAGCCACAGCTGTTTCTTCAATACTCATGTGGTACTTGGTGATATCTAAAGGTAAAACAACCCATTGTGGTCAGAATTTGGAGTCTGCCCTCATGCCATTGTTGAAATTATTCAATTTTTTTCCCACACAAAGATAAGTGTGAGAAATAGTGAGAGCAATTGAAATTGTATTTTTCAGACAAAGTATGAATTAATAATGTATTTTTGAAGTGATCTTCCCGATACGGTCTATAGGTTGCCCCATAACCAACAAAAAGTGTACCCAATATGTTCATCTTAATCACCTAAAGTGGTCACAATAATTTCTAATGTAGAATGCCATGAAAAGTCACTTCTGACAATGATTTACACTAGAAAAGTTGGGTGTTCCTAATGAGGTCACTAATCACTCCATGATTGTCATGTAGCTCAAGTTAGATATTGATTGTAGTTCGAGAAAACTGTCATGGGGTCATGAGGTGTCCACTATGGGTGATCTAACCGTTATGGGCTGTTGTACCTTATATCAAAACTACATGATACTTAGGTAAAACTTGTGTAGTAATCCCTACAATCCCAAGTCATTTTTTCGTCAAAGATCACTCAAAACTGCCAATTTCAATGCAAACAACAAAAATTCTAAACAATTGTTTCTTTTTCATATCCAATTGCACAATCTTGCACTAGAATAGCATAGGAATGTGTGGAAGAAATTTCAGAAGCTTTGACTATATTGATCACAAGATACAAGCGTTTAAAGTGAAGAAAACAAGGATTTTTTTGTTCTCAACTTGACTAGATTAAACTTGCCAATCACCGCACAAACAAAATTCAAATCTTTCTCCACATAAAATAGTAACTTGCATGTTTTGAAATTTGGCGTGATTATTAAATGTCATGTTAAGATTCACCTTCAAAAACAAAATGCAAAAAGATTTATTCCTACAAATTTTAATGCAATTTAAAGGTGATCGATGCAATTGAAATCTAGTTAAAAATTCCTTGCAACCCTTCATGTGGTTACTTTGGGGTGATAAGAAATTTTGTTCCCATCACAGTTGAATTGGTAGTTGAATTGTGTGGTTATTGTTTGGTAATCGGGATAGTTGTTGTTTGTTTTTTGGATTTGTATAGTAAATGGCAGGTTTATTATAGATTGTAAGGCTTTGAATCCTCTTAATTTAAATTTTTTGTTATATAGATTGTGGATTTAAAAAATTTAATGCTAGAAAATTGAGTTGAGAGTTTAGGAATTCTTGTAAAGAAAAAAAACCCTCATGATGTTCATTCTTTAAATTATTTTTAGGTAGAGTTGTCAAAGTAGGTATGAGAAAAAAGAAAAAACTAAACTATTGATAGCTCTAAGATGGAATTGAAATACACTAATCCCAATGGTGAGATTGTTCTAGAAATAAAACTAAACCGTGTGCAACTTCTTCTTTTTTGAAAAATTGTTCAAATTAGGTTCACAAATGGATCCAATACATTATGTTCTCAAGAATTTGATAAGATTGCTTGCAAAATAAGAAGCTTCATAACTTTCACATCACTTATTCAAATGGAATGAATAAAATCTTTCTACTTAGACAAAGATATAATATATAAGAAATAAATTCTTAAAATAAAATTTTCAAGTATTTGTGTTTTATTTTTGCAGTCCACTGTAACTTGTTTTGGGCTTCTTGTTCTATAATTTTTTCTCCCATGCACCAATTGAAATAAGAAAATCATTGTCTTAGAAAGTTGATTAGTTTTCCTAATTCCTATCTTGAAAAAAAAGATAAAAGAATTTTGCGAAGGATTGGAATCATAGGTACTTGTTTGAACCTTTGCATTAGATAAATTCTCAACCCTCCGGAGGGCCACTTCAAAGTAGCTTAAAGGACCCCAAGATTACATTTAACTTTGCTTAATGATTTGTTTTTCCCCTATAGTCGATCACCGGAAGTCGCGATGTCTAATGACTATCAGTGGTTCAAAATTCAACTATAAGTAGTTAAATAATCAGGGTTCAGGTATTGTAAACTAAGCAAATTCAATGAAATTAAACAAAATAAAGTGAATTTTCAAGCTAGTCACCAAAAAAATTAAAAAACTTTGATATTTTCCAACTAGCTTCTACAGCTAGTCAATTTAGGGTGTTTAATGATGACAAGAGAATATCTTTATGTACACATGGGGTGGTAGGAGGTAGAACAATCTATGTGGAATATGTACTTTAAAATTTGTATTTCTCAACCGCTCATAATTAAGTTTAAAATAGGAATTGTGTTAAAACTAGAATTTTTAAACCCCATTTAGGCATAGTAAAATGATTTTTATCAGAAAACTTTGAACTAAAAAAAGTTGAAAAATCAAATTAGTTTTCATGTACAGAAATCCATTTGATGTTTAGAACATCCAATAAAAAGTTATGGACAAAATTCTAAAAGGGGTTGAAAGGGAGATTTTCTTTGACATTTTCAAAAACCTTCTCCAAATTTTACCCATAACTTTTTATTGGAGGCTCTAAATTTCAAACGGATTTTTGTACATGAAAACTAGCTTGATTCTCCAACTTTATTTAGTTCAAAGGTTTCTGATAAAAATTATTCTACTATGCCTTCATTGAGGTCTGAAATTCTAGTTTTAACAGAATTCCTATTTTAAACTTAACTATGAGCGGTTGAGAAACTACAAATTCTAAACTACATATCCCACATGGGTTGTTCTACCTCCTACCACCCCATGTGTACACAAAGCAATTCTCTTCTCATCATTAAACATCCTAAACTAAGTGACTTTAAAAGCTAATTGGAAAATGTAAGAGTTTCTTAATTTTTTTGACAACTAGGTTGAAAATTCACTTCATTTTGTTTAATTTCATTGAATTTGCTTAATTTCCCAATTAATCACCTTGTACGTTCATGCGGTTGCTTATTAAACAGACTTCTATTACACTTTCATTATTGGAGTTCTGATGTCTTTTGCGATATTCACCTACTCTGACAATGCACTGCAGCTATATGCCCCTACTAATTCTTTCGCGATTAATAGACTAGTTTGGTCACTATGGAGCGGCCCTCTGAAGGGCTGAGAATTTCTCTAATTAGAGTCCCCTAACTCTTGAAGGATTCTTAGAACTATATGAGTTAAGAAAAAACAAGTAATCTAGCTATTTTGATCAAGAAAATTGAAGATTTTCTACACATAAAATAGCCAATGTCTTTTAGTTGTAACTAATTAGTGAAAATTGTGCACAAAAGAAACATTGTTTTGAAATGAAATTCTTTCATTTGTGGCATAATTTTTTCAATAAAATAAGTCAAGGTGGCTATAAAACATGTAAAGACATCCTCAATTAGTCCGGTATAACTACCTTGCCAAACATAATTTTAACTTTTCATTGCTTTGTATTAGAACTTGAAATTTCTATCATATGAAGCGCATTCAAAAGTACTTTGAATAGACACTATACTTCAATCTCCATCTCGAAGTCAGTTTCCCTATCAAATTCAAACTTATGTAAACACCTTCACACACTTTTTCTTTTCGTTTTTTAGGGAAAAGGATGGTGATCATTAAAAACAAAAAGAACAAAAAAACCAAAAAAAAATCAATCTGGCTCACGCGGATTACCGAGCCTCGGTGGGACTGAGGCTGAGGGAAAGTTGCCAGTCGGGTTTGTGGAGACCTTCACGACGCACTTTATGAACAGCTGCAAGAAGCTCAAAGTGCACCGAGCTCTCTTTTCAATTCTGCAGTTCCATATTACCTCAGTCTGTTGCAGGGATCCCAACAAGACTCTAAAGAAGATTCCTCACGGTTCTCTTATCAAAACTGTAGTTGGATTCCTATTGAACTTTAATTTTCAGCAGACGTCGGCCACAGAGAATGATTGCTTATGAACACAGCGGATTTGTGTATTCCCTTGATACCACACATTTGAAATTTGTACTTCTGACCCAAAATCTGAATATGTTTCTCTGATGAAGTCAACGGTAAACCATCCCATCACCAATTCAGTTGAGTCCGTCCATTTGTGTGACCATGTAACATTTCCAGCTGTGGAAACATTCGCACGACTCCTACATCGATGGCACAAATAGTCTGAGTCCTGCATTGGTGACATAAAATATGATGGCTTTCCTTAATTAACACGAGTGGCGAAATCCTAGTATACTTCAGCAATGCCTTAGTTATCTGGTTTCACTAGCACTTCAGTTAGGTAGAAGTTTTCCCCCAACTCTTGCTCCATGGAATCTCACCAGTTGTGTAAAGCTGCTCAATTAATGGAAGATGCAACCCAACATCTGGCAACGTCGTAATGAGCCTGGTCGTGACAACTGACAAACCGTCGAGCCCAAACTAACTAACGGGTTCATTTAAGTCCGGGATTCAAGTGCAGTCTCTAAAACCTACGACGGGCATTGATCTGGGGTTCCTGGAAGCCTTCTGGAAAAAGCCCCTTTTGCAACTCACACGCAGGTTTTGTCAAAATAAGGAATCTGACTTGCTCCAATCCCTCGCTGCATTCTTGGTTATCGAATTTCTGCAGCAGTTCAAACTGATGGCTACGCACGCTACTGCAGTAGACTTTGAAGCTTCCATATCGATGTTCTCGCATCATTACAACCTTTCGCCCGCATTTCCTGTGGTAAGTCAAGCAGTACGTAAAGCAAATTCCATATCCCGACGTTTCATTTGTTTCAAAAAAAGGCAAAAAAAAGAAGGGAAATTCTATCCCAATTGACTCCTTGTTGCAATCAATTCATAAAGTTCAGTATAGTCTAAAATTGCGGCCCAACAAGAAGACACGTTCCCGTTGCACATTAGTGGGTTCAAGAAAAATAGGATTATAGGAGAATAGCTTCGAGAATATCATGAGTGAATCCTGTAAAGGTCGAAAAGCGAGCCTTCAAGGAGGGAATTCGGCATGACATCTTCTCCCTTTGCAATCAAAATCAGCTCCGGAAGAAGGGTGCTTGCGTTCCACTGGTGAATGTAAAGTGACCATATAGCATCAAATCTTCTTCATGAATGATTTTGTTCCAGTTTCCGAGTCACCAGCACTGCAGTACAGTACTGCCACATCCTGATCCGGAAATGACTCTCGATTGAACCTGGGATGCGGACAATGGTGCCGACTTCAGCTATGAATACACGGTAAAGGTGCCTTTGTTTCCCTCTTTTGCAACAGTGATATTTTTATCATTTTGGAGACCGAGTAAACAGCTATTATTACACTCCAATTGGCATCCAATTGGGAGTGAAATGTGCATTGGTAACATTGATTTGCTAGGACTCATATTTTATTTTATTTTTTGACACAAATAAAAGGAACCTTTACTGTAAGGAAAAGGAAAGAAGAACCCAGTTGCAAGCAGCCTTGAAGGGCAAGTCATTAGAAGAGATTTCAGCCCTGTAGAAGATCCTGAGTTATCACAACAATCCCAAGCGTTCCCATGCTGCCAAATTAGCATGTTGATGTGGTCGGGCAACGGCCACATCGACAGCATATTATTTAATTATTTAAAAATAAATAAAAATTAATTTTTAAATTTTTTAAATTTTTTAAATTTTTTTAAATTATTAAATTTTTTGGGCAGCAGAACTGTGTTCACAAGAATGGAAACAAGGATGAAACAACTTTCTTGAGGCCTGAAAACACATTTAATGTAAGCGACACAGATTGAACAATAAAATACAAGGAAAGTGCCACTAGGCAGAGCGGGGATCGCCCCACCAAGGTGCAAACTGCCTAAGGCAATTGGAACACAAAACCAGCCCGTAGGCTACAAAGCCTCCACTGAGACGTGCCGTCAATCATGTCAGCCAAAACTGAATTACGAGCCTACTTAGTAATGAACCTACTCCTAACATGCTCCCGCCTAATAGGACACCTAACTCGAAGTTTAATCATTGCATCCCACTCTGCACGCCCATAATCAATTAACCCCATCCAAATATATTGCATGAGCTTGGCAGGTGCCAACGAATGTCATTGAAGGTAGCATCATTCCACTCAATCCAAAGAGCCCATAAAATGACAGTACGAAGCACCATCTAGATACCACTTACAACATTGAATCGACGGGGGATCCGGTAAAAAAAGATCCCTTGCTTCCAAGTGAGGGGTGCTTGAAGTGGTTTATTAGCGTTGTCCTTTGGATAGAGACCATGGCAATGACTCTCAAGTTTGTGAATCCTATCTACAATTGCATTCACATTGCATTAAGCAATTAGAGCTTGGTTGGAGTGGACAAAGCCCATAGTCACATTGTTCTTATTTTCTTTGTCCAATGTCCAAATTTGAGTTTTCTTTTCTATTCAATAAATTTTTAAATGCACTTTCAATGATAGAAATTTAAAGTTCTAATTATAGAGTAGTGAGAAGTTATATAGAGTTATATTTGACAAGGTAGTTATATTAGACTATTGAAGACATCCTTGAGTACATGTTTTATAGTCACCTTAACTTATTTGATTCAATTTTTTTTGCCACAAATGAAAGAATTTCTTTGCAAATTTTTCTTTTGGTATGATTTTTTGCCAATTGGTTACAACCCAAAGATGTGGGCTATTTGTTGTATAGGAGTTTTTTAATTTTTCAATCAATATAGCTAAATTACTACTGTTTTTTAACCTCTAAAGTCCCAAGAGTCCTCTCAAGTAACTCTTAAAGGTTTGGACAAGTACCTATCATCTCAATTTTTGGTAAAAATTTTTTAAACTCCTTTTCAAGATAGGAAAACTCATTATCTTTTTGTGAACATAATTTTTATTTTAGTCGGTGCATGGGAGAAAAAGTTATGCCACAATAAGCCCAAAATAGTTGATGGCAAGCAACAAAATAAAACCCATAAAAATTTGAAATAATTATTTTATAAAATTTATTTATTTTAGATTTTGTATTTGTTTATGAGAAGTAATTTGATTCATTCCATTTGGATAACTAATGTCAAAGTTATGAAGCTCCTTGTTTTGTGGGCAATCTTAACAAATTCTTGAAAAAATAATGTATTGAATTTGTTTATGAACTCAATTTTAACAATTTTTCAAAAAAAAGTTGCAAGTGGTTTTGTTTGCATTTTAGAACAATCTCACTATTGGCATTAGTGTATTTCAATTCTACCTTAGAGTAATTACACATATAATATTATTATTTTTTATCAAAAATATGAACATGCTTCTTTGATGAAAACAATAGTAAGAGCATCTCCACCTAGCCACATAATACTAGCTCAGTGATTGATTTGGCACGGCTAGGCTTCAGGGAGAGTCCAACTAGAGATGTGGTGTAGGATTTTTGTCTATATGCTCTTTAAACTTGGCTCATGACACTCAAATTGTAGCCCCTCCTCCCTTTTTTCTTTTGCATCCTACTTCCACATCTTATTTTGTCAATACAAAGATCTTGGGCAGGCCCAAATTTTGATAACACCTTGTGGTCAAGGTTGGGCGGGTAGGAAGAGCTCTTGAAGAGAAGTAAGCATTGCTGGAATCGAAACAAAGGAGTTTGAGACATCACAAATTGCCCAACCAAGTCGTAGAGAGGGAAAAGTGGGTTTCTTGCGTGCAATAGTTGGCGGTCAACAACCAAATAAAGGTAAGAATTTTTAGCTTGAGGAAGAAGACAATTGACACAAAGTGTTTTGGCAGTCAATTAGTATCTAATTAGTGGAAACCAATAGAGAGTGGGTGCATTTTGGTAGCACATTTTGGAATATTTGGAATTCTACATACAAAGGGGCAATAGTTGCAAGAGGAGAATCAAAATTGTTGTTTTGTAAAACTTCTAGTAAGGGAGTCACTTATGAAAAGTGGGGAAGCAAGTTCCTGACTTCCAAAAACACTATTTTTAACATTCGACTTCAACTTTTTGGTTTGACAACAAGGTATCCTATTCCTATAATGTAGTTGCTCCCTAGCTAATTGATTGACACAGAAAGCACTCATGAATCTTGATGAACACAATATCAACTCTGTTCCGATTCGGATGCAACAACATGGAACTACTTGCTCTTGATGTCGAAGTACCGGAAATTGTTTGCCCCCGAATTCTGTCAATCATATGAACTCTTGCTCCATTGGATCCCACCAGAGTGGTGCTGCTTTGCTGCGGGCGCAATGGAAGAGCCAATCCAGCATTTCAACCAACCTCACGAGCAACCTCTTGAACCAAAATTGTGACATTCAAGTGCACAGTCTCTAAAAACTACAATGGGCATTGATCTGGGGTTACTTGAGGAAAAGTATGCAATACACGCAGGTTTTGCCAAACGAAGGAATCTGACTTGCTCCAATCACTTGCTGCATTCTTGGTTATCGAATTTCTACATCAAACTGATGGCTACGCATGCTACTGCATATCCCGACGTTTCATTTATTTCAAAAAAAAAGGGGGGCGGGGAATTCTATCTCATTTGACTCCATGTTGCAATCAATTCAGTTTTGTCTAAAATTGCGGCCCAAAGAATCAGATCCAATCCTCAATACTGGAAGACGCGTTCCCGTTTCACATTACTGGGTTCAAGAAAAACAGGATTATAGCCTTCTAAGAGAATAGCATGAGTGAATCCTGTAAAGGTCGAAAAGAGAGCCTTCATTAGAGTGGGAATGCGGCATCACATCTTCTCCATTTGCAATCAACACCAGCTCCGGAAGAAGGGTGCTTGCACATATTCCACTGGTGAATGTAAAGTAAAGTGACCTTATAAAGCTAACTGCACCTAATTTCAACGACGGCCTTCTAGAATCAATCACTCTAGATTCTTGCCTAAAATCAGTGTACACACATTATTTATGAGAATCTACGGTCGATTTTAGAAACACTTATTTTCAGCACTTTGAAAATTTGTAGTTTATTCATAGGGTGTTCATTATGAGAGAATCTAGAATCCTCTTTTGAAGACGACCAACAAGACCCCACAAAAAGGTTTTTAAAATATTAATGGGAACAATGTTGAATTGCTTATTTGTGCAACTCTGGATGTAGTTACCTCAGCATTATTAAATCTTCTTCGTGAATCAGTTTGTTCCGGGTTCACGAGTCACCAACACAGTGAATCCTGTAGAGGTCGAAAAGAGAGCCTTCATCAGAGTGGGAAGTTGGCATCACATCTTCGATTCTCCATTTGCAATGAAAACCAGCTCCTGAAGAAGGGTGCTTGCATATATTCCACTGGTGAATGTAAAGTAAAGTGACCATATATGCATCAAATCTTCTTCATGAATGACACAACAACGTCTCTGCCACATGCTGATCCTCAAATGACTCTCTATTGATCGAACCTGGGATGCGCGCAGACAATGGTGCCGACTTCAGCTAATATAATTATATGAATAACTGTAAGAGCATCTCCTTCAGTAGCCTGCATAACAAGTCCGGTCTGCAGCACTTGGCATGTCCCCGCAAGCTTCCAGGCCCCGCGAAGTAACTAGACTCATGCACTCCACCGACAAGAAGAGAAAAAAACATGAGTTCTAACACAGTTCGCAAATTGTAATGTAGTGAGAGCTCTAGTATGGCGACATGGAACTGATGGGACATGCTACAAGCTCCCTGCAGAGCTGAAAACTGACGTGAACTTTGAGAGAGACGCTTGTTTTGTTGGGCTTGTTTATCAGTATCTAGAGTGCCACAAGTCAAACATACGGGACATTAGAAGTTGAAGTGTGGCGACAATGTATTCTAAATGGCCTGCATTGAAAAACAACAAAGTTTGCAATTGGTGGGATGGAGCCACTTACCAAGGCATGGCAAAACTCTTGCTAAAGCAATATTCTGTGCCCTAGTGGAGATGCTCCAAAGGTGCCTTTGTTTTCTCTCTTTGGCAACAGAGATATTTCTATCATTTTGGAGAAGTAGACATCTATTTCTTCAGTACTCATGATCTAGTAATCCGTACAATCCCAAGGTCATTCTTTTGTCAGAAAACACTCAAAACTGCCAATTTCAATGCAAACAACATAAGTTATAAATAGATTTTTTCATACATAACCGTAGGATCTTGCACTAGATTGGAACTGAATGTGTGGAAGAAATTTCAGAAGCTTTGTTGGATCAATCACAAGATACAAAGCATTTAAAGTGAAAGGAAATGAAGTTTCTTGTTTCTAGCCTGACTAAATTATTAGGCTTTTGACTTAAATTATTTGTACTGTACATTGTGAATTAAAAAAAAACTGTATCGAATAATTGATTTGAGAGTTTGGAATGTTTCTTCTTAAAAGCACCTTGTGTTTTTCATTCTTCCAAAAATTGTTAAGTTGAAGTAGATATGAGATAGAAGAAAAAACTAAATTGTTGATAGCTCTAAGATACTGAAGTGAAATACATTGATCCCAATGGTGAGATTGTTTTAGAAAGAAAACTAAACCATGTGCAACTTCTTTTTCTAAATTTTTTTGAAAATTGACTCCATAAATGGATCCAATGCATTATTTTTTCAATAATTTGCTAAGATTGCTTTCAAAACAAGAAGCTTCTTGACTTTCACATCACTTATCCATGTGGAAAGTATAAAATCTTTCCACATAGACAAAAATATAATCTATATTCTATAAAAAAAATGATAATTTGAATTTTTTGTGTCATTAGAAGAAATTTGGGGGGTCAAGAAGACCCCAAGTTATCATGTAGTGGGAACAAGCAAACTTGATAGTTGTAGCAACGCTGCAGCAGTCCTACGTGGCTAAGAGGCTACCACGTAATTTCTCTTTTTTTTCAATTTTTTTCAATTTTTTTGCATTTAAAGAATTTCAATTTTTTCATTACATGTCTTTTGAGGCCTGGGAGAGCCCGTTTCAAGGCTATTCCCCTCACTGTTCCCCACAGTGAAGGACAATCGATTGTTAGGAAAAAAAAAAAAATTAAAAAAAAAAAAAAAAAAATTCTTCAAATGGTAAAAGAAGTTGAATTTTTTATTTTTTATTTTTTCCGGAAATGACATGGTCACCTCTCGACCACGCAGGACGTTGAGGTGGCAGGCTAGCTGTCCTGTTCCCTGCGTTCTCGTAGCAAGGGAATCCGCAGTCTCTTAGAGGCTTCAAAAACCATCTAATGTTTCTTCTTAAATTCTAACAAATGGCCATTCCTTCACTGCGGGGAGGAATAGTGGAGGGAACAAGCCTGAAACAACCTTCTTTTTGCCTCAAATTCCTTCTAATGTTTCTTTTTCAATTGTTGCCTACCATCCTCACCACCATCACCTATTTTGGGCTTAGTGTGGCACAACTTTTGCTCCCATCTAGGGGAGGACACTCTCACTACATTTGGGGTACCTACGTGCGGCGGTGGAAAAAGTAATTCATGTAATTCACCTTGAATAAACTATAATTTCATTCTAAAATTTTGAGCTTTGTTTAACAATGACTAAAGGTTTCTATTGACAAAAAATTCAATTCCAAATAACATAAGATATATTGTCTAGAAAGGGTTGAAAAATGAACTAAAATGGCATGTTCTCCAACTAAAATATTTATAGAGCTCACATGAAGATGACTATTGCATCAATATTCAACCAAAATAAACTTTCAATAGAAAGCTATTCTATATTATTATTTTTTCATTTTTCAAATTTTTTTTCTTATATAATATAGAGGTGTGAAAGTTATTTTCAGCTTTACAGTGTATCTTTTTTCTTCAAAAATTTATAACTAATTACTATTAGCACAAAAAAATACCAATAATTCAAAACATAAACTTATAAAGTAGTAAAATCTATCCATAATTTTTTTTTTGAAAAAGAAATTAAATTTTAAGGTGTATTACTTGTTTTACTTTTTCCGCCGCACGTAGTTTGCTAAAACATAGGGAGTGTCCTCCCCGGGGCTCCCATGCACCAATTGAAATAATTTTTTTTTAAAGCTAATTATTTTTCCTATCCTAAAAGAAATTCAAAAAATCTTACCAAATATTGAAATCATAGGTACTTGCTTGAACCTTCAAGAGTTCCCTAGGACTTCATAGGTTTACCTATTTTCAATGATAAAATTGAAAATTTTCTACGTAAAAATAGTCAATGTTTTTTAGTCTTAACCAACTAGCGAAGAATTACGCTCAAATTTAGACATTTGACAAAGAAAATAAACCACTTCAAAGGCTAGCTAAAAGACAATAATTATAGTTTTCTTAGCAAATGATGGTTACAAATGTAAATTTCACTCTAATCAGCATTCAAATTTTCACACAAAAGAAATACATTTTTTGAAGAATTATTGTTTTATCTATGAATTCAAAATGAAATTTTAAAGCGTTGTAAAGGTGCATGTTTGAAGAACCTTGAGAAAGACCTAAAGCCGTACTTAAAACCTTTCATTAAAGGCTCTATTACTTTGCACCCATTTTATACTATGTATAAATTTTGAGACATCCCATGTAAATGAATTAAAATTATATTTTGATCACATCAAGATATTCTTACATTCTAGAAAGGCAAGAGCAGCAGGTAAGAAATGGATCATTGTACCTTATTCAACATTTGGATTTGTTTGGTTAAGAATTAACCTTTTGAGGTTCAAGAAAAGGCCAAATCTCTAAAATTGCAGAGATGTAATTAAAAATTAAATGCAACGTATAATAATAGTTTAATGATGATTTTGACACACAACTTGCAATCATTCAATCCATAGATCATATCCATATGGTTAGATCTCCTCCTATACTAATCAATAATTTTCAATAAAATTTGAAATCAAAAATTAAAATTTCTTTTAAAACTTGACTACAATTCTACAAATTGTATATTTGTAATTCCATAAGATTAATTTTTCTTTGAATTTAAAATGTTAAGTCCTAATTATTGTGATTTAAAAAAAATTACTTCTTATTTATTGAAGTGGATTTCAAAGAGTCATTTCTTGAATTAAAAAAGTTATTGGTTTTTGAAGCCAAATATATTTATATCCCTTAAAATATAGAGGATTTGTTAAAAAAAAGCTATAAAGATGGCCAAAAGCAAATTACAAAAAAATGATTAGAAGGTTTCAATTTTTTGTGAAATTCAAAAACAAATGAATTAGAAAAGAACTCAAAAATTTGAAATTAAAAAGTGGTATTTCCTACAACTTAAATTTCAAAGTTAACCCCTACAAGACTAAAAACATGGTGTAGATTTTCAAAATTGTGAAGATGTATTACAAAGTGCAAGTTAGAAGAATGATGACTCTCAAATATTGGTTGTAAAATATTATCTGTTAATCATATTCTATAAGTAAAAATTAAATGATACACAAACCATTATTGTTCAATAATATTTGAAGCCAAAAATTTAAAATTCCCTCTAAGATTGATTGTAGATTGAATATTTGTGAATTTTACAAGAATTTTTCCCTTTAAGTTCAAAATACTAAGTTCTAATGAAAGTGGTTTTTGAAGATTTTAATTTTTTTTTTTTTTTTTCTAGTCATTTTTTAAGGGTCATTTTCTGAATTGATAAAGGGACTTTTTAAGGCTAGACCAACTAGTAACCTTTGAATTATAGGATATTTGAAAAGCAAAAATCTATAGGATCTATCCTATGCAAATGTTATATAACTAAAACAAGAATCTTTAAAAAAATTGATACATGAAAAAATGTATTTTTGTGTGCTTGGGATGTATTTGTGTTCATATGTTGTTTGATTTCAAACATTTGATCCTTAGGGAGTAAACCATTTCAATATATTAATGTTAAAATAGACCGACGGATACGATAGTATTTGAGTTATTTAGTTGTCAAACCATTTTTGTTATTAAACTTTAGTTTTTGTCTTCACAAGTCCATGTAACACTTGTGATTGAATATGTATTCAAATAAATACAAAAATTGCTCCAATGAATTCAAAGTGATATTGATAAGACATAAGTCAATACATTAGAGGAGATTTATGCGTTTTAAGAGACTGTGAGTTCCCGGATCGTAGGAACTGTGGGAATGTTGTGGGAATGCTAATCTGATGGCCACGTCAAATATAATTTTTTAATATATTTTTTATTAAAAAATTAATTTTTTAAAATTTAATAATTTGTATAGTTAATTAAAAAAAATTAATATTATTATATTCTGACTGCCTAGGACTGGTTCCCAACAATCCTTTGGAGGGGGGCAAAATGGAGCGAGAAAGCACCATTTCATAGTGAAATTTTTTTTTCACCAAGAAAAAGTAATCTTTTTTTGCCAAAAAAGTTTCAATCCAATTTTAAATATGGATGAAATTGTCAAATTTGGATGAAAAAGTGTATGAATTTGATTGAAAAGTATTTTATGGTACAAAAGATGGATGTATGAAGAAATAAAATGCTTCACCAAATTTCAAGTGGTTGCCATCCTGGCACTTTTTCAAAAACCAAAAAAAAAGGGTTGATTCCCAGCAATGGGAACAATCTTTTGAATAGCTGAAATCTCCCCTAATGGAAAGGGTCTTAGAGCAGCAAGCTACAAGAGAAAATCTTAGTTCCACATGTCTACATGGGCACCCAACTAGTGCTCATATGGATATCAAGGCTTTGTTTTTCATTTTTAATGAAGTACCAAAGCCGCAATATAAAATGCTATGGTGGTGCTACAAATTTTAGCATTCATACAAATATTAGACATAAAATATCACATTTGCACATATCACATGTCTCTAATTCTATTTTCATCCACAATTTGACAATTTCATCCAAGTTTTGTTACATTAATTCAAAGTTTTTTAGCAAAAACTTCACGATTATTTGCCATTTTTTAGCCACATTATTTTTTTCTAATGCAATTTGGCATTGGAAAGCCAAAAAAACACGTGGTGGGTATGTGGAAACAAACTCTTTCATTGTTAGCTTGGTGCCAAAAACAGAGAATGGAAACTAAGGTTGGGTGTTCATAAAGAGGCTTTATAAAAGATTATTAGAGGGGCAACCCCCCTCAAATGATTTTTCAATCAATTTTCCTTGAATGACAACAAATCACATATTAATTATGCATTTTGAAAGACGTTGACCAACCCCTAAATGATTTAGACTACATTTTCACCAAAAACATTCCAAAATTGTCCTTTTTAGGACAAGTACCAAATTTTAGAATAAAGAAAAACATTTTGGATGCATGTAACCATAGGATCTTGTAGTATGCTGGATTGAAAAGATGTGGAAAAAATTTCAAAAATTTTCACCATGTCGATTGCAAGATATTAGTATTTGAAGTGACAAAAAACTTTTTTTTGGCCCTTCAAAAAACCAAGCAGCTACACTTCACAAGGTCACATTTGTATTAAAAAATGTCCAAAATGGTGGTGCTTCTTTGAATTCATTCTTCAAGGCAAGCGGGCTACATGCTTGAAATATTTTAGATCATTTGGAATTGTACAACATATAGGGAAAAAAATAGTAAGTAGAAAGAAATAGAAAATGATTCAAAATCCTAAATTGTTAATAATTTATTTATAGAATTGAAAAATGCCAATTCCAATGGTCATGATGTTGTTATAAACAATATACACCTAATATTTTTATTTTTCTCCAAAAATATTGAAAATTGAGTTAAATAAAGGACTTTAAAGTTTATCTTAGACTAGAGATTTCATAACTACCCACAAACTCCCGCAAACTAAAACTCCTTGTAACTTTCATCTCATTAATCAAAATGGAATGACTCAAAGCTTTCTACATATATGTAAATCTAGAGAACCAATTTTAAATTTCTATTTCTTAAAAAAAATATTCTTAAAGAAGGGTTTTTTTACTACATAGGTTGCTTGGTAAGCAATGAAAACTACATATCGTACAATAACTTTTTAACCATCTTGTTGAAAGTTATAAAAATTGTTGGACCTTAAAGATACTCATCGAATACATGTTGTGTGAAAATTTCAAAGAAAAAAAATAATCCCATTAGTAGTGAGTTGCCTAAAATCGCTATGTTGTCAAAAAATGTAGTTTGGGCATTTAGGGGTTAATGCTTTTGGAACACTTAGTTATGCATTTTGGAAGCCAAAATTTAGGGGTTCTAAAATCATCCTTAGATACCTTGAAAAATTCAACGTGGGCATGAGTTTTATACAATAAATTTTTAAATGGTAGTGAATGTATTTCAAGCTAAGTGTATTTTCAAGAGCTTACTATAGGAACTATGTAGAAACTAATAAAATACATTCCAAAAAATGTTTAGAAATCAAATCATTAGATGTTTTTCAGCTGCACTGGAGGGTTGTTTCAGGCCTGTTCTTGAATCTATTCCCAATGCAGCGAGGGAGTGTCGGGTGCTATATTACAAAAAGAAAATCTGCTCAAATGAAAAAATAAAAGTAATTTTTTTTCCCTTCCCAATGACGTGGCAGTCATTCAGCCACGTCAGACTGTTGCGTTGGCACAGCGCAACGCGTTCCCTACAATCGGGAACTTGTGGCCCTCCGGATGGGCCAAATTCCATCTAATGTTTGTCTATTCTTCAATAACGCGACTAACATGGTTACATGATGCTTCATGTTTATTATGCAAGGTTCCAAATGAATTCTTGTGGGGACGAGAAGAGGAAAAAAACCCTTGCAAAATGAAGATGTGATGTCTAGATTCTACTGATGTTGTAATTTAATTTGACCAAAAAGCCTCGTACATACAAATTTTGAGCTTTTTAGGCAAACCCTAAATCCTCATAGAGTTTGTTCAGGGTTAGTGTAGAGTAATTTTTTGAGCAAATTTTGGCTAAAAAGCGATACAAAATTTTATAGGAAATATTTGGCAAGACATTCTTCCTATTTTAGTAAATAAAATTACAAAATACTACCAAAGCTTGGAACAGTATTTTGGATGAATGTACACTTATGTCACATTTAACTACTTCTTGACAAATCAATAAATTATGGCCACAAAACATCTCCAAATGCTTACAGTTTCTTAATGTTTGGATAGAATAAACCAGCCATTTACCGCATACATATAAAAAATTAACAACAATCGTTGCCAATTACCACACAATAACCACACAATTCAACTACCAATTCAATTGTGATGGGAATTTCTTTTGTATCATTGCCTAATGACCACACACTATGCAGTGAAGGGTTGCAAGGAATTTTTAACTAGATTTCAAGTGCATTGCCTTTAAATTGCAATAAATATTGTAGAAAGAAATGTTTTTACATTTTGTTTTTGGAAGGTGAATCTTAACATGACATTTAACCCCTACAGGACCAAGGCCTTTTTTCTGCCAGAAAACATTCAAAACCGCCATATCTATAGCAAGGAGTAAAAAAAATTGAAAATTGTTTTATTTTCATATTTAACCGTAGGATCTTACACCTTACTGGTATGAGAGTGTGTGGAAAAAATTTCAGAATTTTTGACCGCTCAGATTGCAAGATATCTGCGTTTAAAGTGGAAAAAACAAGTTTTTCAGCACATTGCGGGACTAGATTTTTTGACTTTGAACATTTTTAACTTAAAATTTTTGCACTACAAAGTTTTGAGCTTTTAATCTTTATAGTGAAGAATTGAGTTGAGAGTCTAGGTAAAAAATAAAAATTCAAAAAAAAATTAATTATCATTCTTAAAAAAATTGTTAAGTAGAAGTAGGTATGAGATAGAAGGAAAATCTAAAATATTCATATATTTTAGATGGAATTAAAATGCACTAAATCCAATGGTGAGATTGTTTTAGCAAGTAAATTAGACCATGCAAAAAAAAAATTGAAAATTTGAAAAATTGCATTCAGAAATGAATCCTACAAGTTATTTTTTTCAAGAAGATGCTCTAATTGCCCGAAAAACAAGAATGTCCATAACTTTCTCATAGCATATCCAAATGAAATGAATCAAAGCTTTCCAGATAGACAAAAATATAAACTATGAGAAAAACTAATATTAAAATTAAAATTAAAAATTTTGTCCTTTTTTTTTGGTCTGCCAGATCTGCCCGCCGTCCCCTCGTTTGAGCTTATTTGGTCATAACTATTGTTCCCAGGCACCGATTTTGAAAAAAATTATATTCCCACGAAGCTAATCAACTTTTCTACCTCCAAAAAAAAATTCAAAATATTAGAAGAAAATTTCAGCCCGTAGGTACCTGCTCAAAAACATATTTGTCCCCCGAAGCGACAATGGTCCTTTAGGGGTTAATAATCACACTGAATTTCAAAATATACAAGTTTCTATATTTAAGGTAGAACTACCTATCGCCCCCCTGATTTTCAATCTGACTATTTTGGGGTTAATTTCAAGAAGGGCACATATTTTTCAGAGGTGTGTTTTTGTTTTACGGATCAAACCCAAGTGGAATTATAATTTTTCCATTAAAATTGTAATTTCTGTGAATTTTTGAAGTAGTCAGTCCTGAAATTACAAAATCATTTATAGAGTGGGGTCAAAATTGTCCCATAAACAACCCATTACCACCTAATCAAGTACTAGATATTCTCTATTAATGGAGTGACACGTAACCCTTATTATCATAAAAATTCCTGATTCTGTCATAGAATTCTCTGATTTTGTCATAAAATGAAGGGAATTGGGAGGGATTTCAAGTGGAATTGGGGCCAAAGTTGGTGATGGAATTGGGCTACAAAACGATAATGGGTGTTTCGACCTTATGTGGAGAAGGATTTGAATTTTGTTTGTCCAATGATTGGCAAGTATAATATAGATCTCTAGATGTTTTATATAGATTGTTTGATATGTTTGTATATATCTACCAATGTCTTGCATAGTCTCTTGATGGCCATATTTTTTTAATTATTAATTCTGAACTTTTAAAAGTTCAAAAATAGTTAACCCCTAAATGCCCAAACTAAATTTTTTAGGAACATAGCAATCCATTGGTCCGGTAGCTCACTACAAATGGATTCTTTTTTTCTTTTTTTTTTATAAATTTTCACACAACATGTGCCGAAGGAATAGTTTTAAGGCTCAACAATTTTCATAATTTTTGACTACATAGTTAAAAAGTTATTGTATGATGTGTAGTTTTTTTAGTACTCAACAGGCTTGAAATTGTACACTGAATAGTGAAATTAGGTTGCCCCACACTAATTTCTCATATCTAACACTTTCAGACATGCTCAACTATAGTCTGGGGCAACCTCATTTCACTATTTAGTGTAGGTTAAATGTGGCATACTCTTTTGGATGATTAAAAAAACCCATCCATAATTATATAACAGGTTTCATCCATTTCCGTGGATGTAAAGAGCTTCACCACCCGCACTACTGATAGCTTTCTAAATGAAATGAAAAAAAAAATTAAAACTAAAAACAACTGGTTTAACGAATAATATTCCCTTCTCCTGGAGGGGTTGACTAGGCCCTACCTCACTGATGAGGAGCGTGTGGCTCGAATGTAGCGACACGTCGTCCTTCCATCCGCGCCTCCGCCATCGCCATCGGCAGCGGGACTTGTCCGACATGGGCGAGTCCCAGCTGGTTGGCTCCGAAAAGCTCCCGCAAAAGAGCGGGAGGTCCACGTGGACCCGTACGTGAAGTGGCATCCGTCCATTGGACAGAGCCCTTGCTCCATGCAGAGCTGGACATTTGGGGTCCATGCAATGGAGATCCCCGACGACTTTCGACCCGCTCCGAGATCAGCACCCGCGCCCGGGTCCCGGGATCTGCTGCCGTGCACGCCCTCCCGCCCGTCCACGCGCGCGCCTCCCTCGGGCGGTGGGCCGCTGCCGGAGTTCCGGACATAAGAGACAACGGAATAAGTTACAGTAACGTAGACTCGTAGAGTAGCTCCGTAGCCGCCGCCTATTTGAAACACTGAACTTATCCCTTCCAATTCAAAAAATAATAATAATTGAGTTTGCTCGGAATAACTACACTGAATAGTGAAATTAGGTTGCCCCAGACTATAGTTGACCATGTCTGAAAGTGTTAGATATGAGAAATTAGTGTGGGGCAACCTAATTTCACTATTCAGTGTAGAGTAGGGAGATAGGTAGGTAGGAGGCTCTAAAATCGCCCCACTTCTTCAAATGTACACAGTTTGTACATGTTGCTTTTCCATAGCCTTCAACAATGTACATTTTAGGAGGTGGGCGATTTGAGAGCCCTATGCCATTTCAACTTCAAAATTTCATAACTAATTCCACAAAGCTCCAACAAAATATGAAACGACTTGAGTTATATGCCAATCCTACTTGTCTTTCAAAGAAAATCTACTGAAAAAAAATGATTTAAAAAAAAACTATGCACTAGCTTGGCAATGAGGGCTTAGAAACTAGACTACCAATGAGAGCCTTTGTTGAAATGTTTTAGCAGTTTCTTCTGACCCTTCTAGTGTGTCAATGGGATAACTTTTAAGTTGTGTCAAATAAATAAAAATTAGTGGGAATCTAGATGAGAGCATAACCAACTAAAGGGAGTTTGCTCTGAAAATGGTTGATTTGAATAGTTGTTTTTTTGGCTTATGATTCTTTTGCTAAGGAAGCCCTTGATTTGGTGTCCAGTTTCTTTCTATGCAATCATGAAATTCAGTACCTTAGCATGCATTGTCACTACCTTGGCTCTACAATAGGTGGTGTGGACTATATGACACCCAACTGTACTTTAGCAATACTTAAGTGGACAGGTGGAGGTTCAATGTGATGAGTAAGGTACATGAAATGTTACGATGGAATACATTGTACATTTGTTTGATAAATTTTAATATTAATATTATTATTATTATTTCTTTAATACTACCCGGAGGTTCAATGTATACGTTGTTCATCAGGTAGTGGAATGAAGTTTCCCTTTGTTTTAAAAAATAAAAAAATAAAATTTAATGGATGTCACCACGTTGAGGTCAATCAGGGGAGAATGGGTTTGTATGGGGGAATTGTATTTTTTATTTATTTTTATTTTTCGTACAAATGACGGAAAGAAAGCATCAAAGACTTTACGTCTTTACCTCGTGATTCCAGTTCGTGTCGGAAAGAATTCTTTTTTTAAAAATCCTTTCTGACTTCTTTCAGTATAAAAACATGAACCGGATCAAAGGCAAAGTGTATGAAGTCACCAAAAGACATTCAAGTACCGATCCTGTGATTCCAAGCTGATTTCAGCTTTTGCAGAACTGACTGCAGCTATAGCTCTAGTAGTTTACAGTAGTTTATAGTACTTTACAGTAGTTCATATTAGTTTATAGGGCCTAGGACCTCACATGGTCAGCCCGGTCCTGGTAATTGAAGTAATAAGATAAAATAGGTTCCACCAATTGTCTTGCAGATCATCAATAAGTGGTATAAAGTAGGAATATTGTATTTCACTAATATCAATGGATAACTCCATTGGTTGAGACTAGTCAATCTTGAGGGAATCATTGTGTGTGGAATTTGTAGTGTATCCCTCTCTCCTCACCCATTAGGTCACTCTACATGAAAGTACAATTGTCCACTTAGACCTGTGAAGTTTGCCCACCCACCAATACATGTGAAGTGAGACTCTTATAGTCACGATCATATGATTTCAAGCATTAGCTTTTGCAATACTAAGTGGAGTTGTAGTTGTGTGGTACTTATGAGCTTTAATTTGAACATTGTAAGGAGGGGGGGTTCTTGGGACAAGCCAAGGAAATGGAGAATTCATAACATTCTCATTGGTGGTCTTGGTTGTAATCTATTACTCCGTACTAAGTTCTTCACCAATGAAAGTGCTCAAAAAATTTAATTTTCAG
This sequence comes from Rhytidiadelphus loreus, assembly GCA_947034895.1. Taxonomy (NCBI): domain Eukaryota; kingdom Viridiplantae; phylum Streptophyta; class Bryopsida; order Hypnales; family Hylocomiaceae; genus Rhytidiadelphus; species Rhytidiadelphus loreus. The sequence continues at coordinate 25,150,280 of OX344764.1, forward strand.
TTGGAATTGAATTGGGTCTTCATTTGCAAACCACATCTAGTTGAGAACTGTTGGTTGTAATTGGCCCTTTACATCCATTACTAATTATGCATTAGAGGAGATTTCACGCTGCCGGAGGGCTGCAAGTTCCCACCCCGTTCCCAAAGCGGGAACTACGCTCCCGCAGCGTAGTGACGTGGATTGGAGACTGCCACGTCATTTTTTGAATTTTTTTTTTTTCGATTTCTTTTTGCATTTTAAGAAGATTTTTTTTTTTTTTTTTTTTTTTCAACGGTGACGTGGCAGCGCTGGCGTTCGCAGGGACTGCTGGGAACCAGCGCCTGGAAGTGCTTGAAACTGCCCTCCACGAGACTGAAATCTCCTCTAATGTATTGAATCTTTGTTAAAGCTAACATACATTGCATTGAAACTGATACAAAATCAACAAAAAATCCATCATTTTAAGTTTTAAATCCATCATTTTAAGTAGCCCATGATGGATTGGTACTAATGATTATTCCTTTGGAATATAAGCTCAAAGAAGTCAAGAACACACATGACATGATAACACTTTTATGGCATTAATTTAAAGTAAGAGGTTAAAAACATGAACACTTGCATGTTTATACAAAGTATGTGGTTATGAAAAGTAGCACATAATAATCAAATCTTTGTAATCATTTTGAAAAATTAACATCACATAGAATTTATAGTTGGAGTTGGAGATTGGAACCAAAGGCTCATTAACCCTTAAAGGACCGTCACTATACTTTCACCAAAAACGCTCCAAAACTGCCATTTCTAATACAAGTACCAAAATTTTGAATTCTTTTTCGGACATATTTAACCATAGGATCTTGTATTATATAGTATCAAAAACACGTGGTAAAATTTTCAGACATTTCCACCAGGTGGATTGCAAGATATAAGCATTCAAATTAACTAAAATCATTTTTTTGACCCTGCAAAAAGCAGGGCAGCTGCACTTCACAAGCTCACATTTTTATGAAAAAATGACCTAAATGGTGGTGCTTCTTTGGATTTGTTTTCCTAGACAAGTTATCCACATGCTTGAAAAATTTCAGATCATTTGGAATAGTACAACATATAGGAAAAAAATTGTAAGTAGGAAGTAGTAGAGAATGATTAGAAATACTAAATTATTTACAATTTAAATATGGAATTAATAATTTCCAATCCCAATGGTCGAAATGTTGTAATAATGTATCTACATCCTAAGATTTTATTTTTGTCCAAAAATATTGAAAATTGGATAAGATAAAGGATTTCAAAGTTTATTTTAGAGTGGGAAATCCAAAACTGCCCGCAAACAAAAAATCTTCATAACTTTTGACTCATTGATCAAAAAGGAATGATTCAAAGCTTTTTGTGTATATAAAACTCTAGAAAATCAATTCCAAATTTTTGTTTCTGGAAAAAGTGATTTTTTCTGATCTGCCTGAACTGCCCGATTGGGAAAAAAAGTAACATATTAGGCTATAACTTTTGACTCGTATTTCCAAATGTCATGAAATTTGGTGCACATGAAAGATCTTCCTCGCCCCCACATTATATTAAAAATTCAACCCCAAATATGAAAATCTCTGCTCGTAGGTACCTGCCCAAAAAATTTATACAGCCAAAAAACACAGTCCGGTCCTTTAGGGGTTAATAAGAAGAAAGGTTCTTGAGCAACTTGGTGGTTGTCACTTCACACCTTGTATACCATGTGGTCTAAAAGAAAAAAATGATGACGAGTGCTTAATTTTTCTCATTGAATTTAGGTTGAGAATTTTGTTTCTCATTGAGCTTAACCCCTAAAAGTCCTAACAATGTTTTTTGGCAACATAGTGATTATGGGCAGCTCACTACAGATGGAGTTTTTCTTTTTTTTCTTTAAATTTTTTACACAATATGGAGACAAGGAATAGCTTTAAGGCCCAACAATTTTCATAGCTTTTGACTATATAATTCAAAAGTTATTGCATGACATGTAATTTTTAGTGTTTAGCGGGCAGCCTGGGCATCCTGGATAGAAAAAAAAAACTTCTTTGAAAATCACTTTTTCTTAAAATAAAAATTTGAAATTGATTCTTTAGATTTTTATATATGTGGTAAGCTTTGAATCATTCTATTTTGATAAATGAGATGAAAGTTAGTATGAAGAATTTTAGTTTGGGTTAGTTTGTGGGTAGTTATGAAATCTCTACTTTAAAATAAACTTTGAAGTCCTTTATTTAACTCAATTTTAAATATTTTTGGAAAAAATAAAAACGTTAGGTGTATATTGTTTATAACAACATTACAACCATCAAGATTGGAATTTTTCAATTCTATAAATAAATTGTTAACAAATTTAGTATTTTTAATCATTCTCTACTTCTTTCTACTTACTATTTTTTTCCAAATGATCTAAACTTTTTCAAGCATGTAGCCAACTTGACTTGAGGAATGAATCTTAAGAGTAACCACCATATTGGACATTTTTTCATACAAATGTGACCTCAAGAAGTGCAGCTGCCCATATTTTCATAGGGCCCCCAAAAGGAATTTTGTCACTTTAAACGTTAATATCTTGCAATCTACATGGTGGAAAATTCTAAATTTTTTTCCACATCTTCTCTAACTATTTTACTACAAGATCCTACTGTTACATTTGTCCAAAAATGTTTTCATCTAAAATTTGTTGCTTGTAAATGCAAGGGCACTTTTAAAGGACTTTTGGTGAAAACATAGTCTCTAACGTTTAGTAGTTAAGTTGAGAATTCTCTTTACACATGTAACATCAAATTCTCTCTTAACCCCTAAAGTCCCATTGTCCCCTCAGGGGACAATTTGGAATTTGGGCAGGTTCCTATGGGCTGAAATTTTACCCTAATTTTTTGAAACTTTTCTTGAAGATAGAAAATCTGATAAGCTTTGTGGGAATATAATTTTTATTTCGATCGGTGCCCGGAAGCAAAAGTTATACCACAAAAAGCCTAGAATTGAACTCGGCGGGCAACACAAAAAATATTGCAAAAATTCAAAATAATTTTAATTTTAATTTTTTCTCAAGGATTATGTTTTTGTCTACGACTGAAGCTTTGATTCATTCAATTTTGATTAGTGATGTGAAAGTTATGAACAATCTTATTTTTCGGGCAATCTAAGCATCTTTTTGAAAAAATAACTTATAGGATTCATTACAGGATGCAATTTTTAAATTTTTTCAAAGTTGTTTTTTGAAAAGGTTAAGTTTGCTTGTTAGAACAATCTCACCATTGGGATTGTTGTATTTCAATCCCATCTAAGAGCTATTAACAATTTAGTTTTTCTTTCAATCTTGGATCTACTTCTACTTAACAATTTTTTGAAGTATGGAAATCAAATTGTTATTTTTTGAATTTTTTTTCCTAGACTCCCAACTCAATTCTTCAACACAATAAATTTTAAATTCAAATTTCATAGTGCACATTTTTTCCACAAATAGCGATCAAAGTCATCTAAAATTGCAGTCTAGTGTTAAAATAATTTGTTTTTTCAACTTTGAATGCTCATATCTCTCAATTTGTACGGTCAAACTTCATGAATTATTTACCACATAATCTCAAACAAGTGTAGTTCAAGATCCTACAGTTCAATTCCAAAAAAAGTATTTTTTTTGTTTTATTGAACAAACGCAGTAGTAATGGCAGTTTTGAGTATTTTTTGACAGAAAAATGGCCTTGGGCCTTTAGGGGTTGAACCTTGGGTAGGCCTATCACCTAGGTAGTTAGCCAAAAATAATCCAACAGAACAGTACTGAATAGGTGCATTCTTTGTTTCTACAGACACTCTAAAGTCATTCATCAAACACTTTGAGTCTCTATAGAGTTTTACAAGGTTAAAACTCATGTAGGTGAATTTCTCGAAAAAGCAGAGTATGGGTAACGTCAACACGCTTTTTCTTTTCCCAAACAGGTTGAGTACAAAATTTCTATACCTCACTTCAAAAGGGAAAGGCTGGAGACAGCAGACGGAAACCCTAAAATGCCATGCAGACGACGACTTCTTGAGATTGTCTGAAGCTTCCTTCTATCACAAATCCACAATGTCAAGCTTGTAAAGGAAACTTTTTTGTCAGTTTTTGGTGCACAGCAACATGATGACAAAGCAATTGGTGTAACATGTACGTGGACGAAGGTACAATCAGCCCCCCTTGATTCAAACTGCATGGCTATGGATGTTGTTTATAACGCTCTATCCGACTGTTGTTGCCAGATGTTTGATTTTCACGTTGTGGTCGTTACATAACGGCTGCCAAAAAGTAAGTGCCAGCCTTCGGAATGGATGCATGCACGAGTCAGAACAAAAGTGTGTTCTCGAAACAACAAGCATCTGAGTCAATACAGTAACCGGTACCAAGAATCGAGTCAAGTAAGCACCATGAGAGTACACCACGAAGATTCAGTGAGACCAGAAGTGCATTAAAAATTTCAGTCTTTATAAATGCTGCTGAAAGTAATGAGTTTGCAACAATAAAAACGTGTGGGCTTGATTTTCACAAGGTCAGCTACAAGGGCTCCCAGAAAAACATCCTCATGCTAGCAAGGTTTACATCCACAAAAAACAGCACAAAGCTTAATTCAAAGCTTGCTCCGAAGGCGAGGTCGCGAAGATCTCGAATGGATGGGTGCGCTAGGCGAGGATGGCGACAGCCAGGGGCCCGTAAAACTAAGATGATTGTTGTATGGCAACCGTAACCGTAATTGATGATATGATAGCGTCGAATCCTTGAGATTTAATGTACAAGCAGAGACTGCGAAAAAACGGTTGAAATTGTAGCTGGCTATACACAAGTTGGGCACGCAGTCTACATGAGAATCGAAAAAACGGCAAAAGAAGGGGCGATGGATCATGACAGATCGGCCGCCGGGATGAATGTGCCGTGGAAGCCGTAAGGGACGCGTGACGGCAACTTCACGGCTGCGACTTGGGTTAGTGACGGCGATGCCGCGTCCAACACGAGCAGCTCCGACGCGCCGGTGAACTCGTCGTGGCAAAACGCGAGCAAAAAACCGTCGTCCTCGGGAGCTGCGGGGTCGGATGTGCGCGGCACGAAGATGGGCTCGCCGCCGAAGCGATCGCGACCGTAGTTGTAGCGCGCGACGACTTCACCTGATTGCAAGTCGACTTTAGCGATTCCCGACACTTTGGGCCATGGCTCCACAATGGCGAGGTACATGTGTTGGGTCTTGACGCCTAGGTAATTGGGATTCATTTTTCCCACTTCTAAGTTGAGATCCGCGAGCTCGCGTTTGGTCGCGGTGCCCGTGACGCGGTTGAGGCGCACCTCGGTGAGGACCGCGCGCGGGACTTCACTCGTTTTGAAGATGATGTCCGCGGGGGTCATGGAGGTTCCGATGACCACGACGTCGTCCCCCTCTTCCCAGGCGTTGTACAAATGGAAAAAAAAGCAATCGGGAATTTCAATCCACTGGAGCTCGGCTTCACTGGTGGCGTATTTCGGCATCACGCCGAATCGCGGGGTCTTCTTCGGGTCCAGGACGACCGGGGAGCCGCCCGTGAGCATCTCCTTCAACCGGAACACAATCTGCTGGTCCGGGATCACGACAAAATTCTCCGTAATAGCGAAGTCATGCGTCATGGCGGCTTCCGGCAATGTGACCGGCACCTCCACTTTCTTCTCGCCGTCGGCGGAGAACACGAAGTACTTCAAGTAGGGCGCGGACAGGACGTTGTAGCTGAGGCTGAAAAGCTCTCCTGTGTGAGGGTCGATTTTGGGATGCGCGATCATGGAATGCGCGAGCTGGCCCTGGAAATCGTAGCGCCCGACGGTCTCGATGTCATCATCCGCCGTCAGACGAACCTCCACGGGGAGATCGTCTTCCGAAATCGCCAGCAAGCGGTTGTTGAAAAACGCCAGACCCGCATTCGCCATGCCCATCCCCTGCGACGCGTCCAGAATCCCGAGCAATGCCCGCGACCAGTGCAACAGTAGGCGCGCGACGCCACCGTAGCCGTGAAGCTCCCCGATGGGTTTGGGAAAAAACGCGCGTCCGTGACGCTCCTCCTCTTGGAAGCGGTACGTGCGCGTGTAGCGACACGCGTAGCTGACTGAATTATCGGCTCCATGGATGCTCACGGCATGCAACATGCCGTCGCCATCGAACAGATGGTGACGGCCCGTTGGAAAAAACTGAGGGTTGGGTCCGTTGCGCACGTACACGCCTTTCAGACACGCCGGGAGCGTACCTTCAACTTCGAGATTATGCTGAGCGGGGCTCTCCTTCACGGGGAAGAAATTGCCCTCCAGTTGCACGTGGGGATCCACCGTCGAAGGCAGCGGCGCGTTGTCGCCCCAATGCAGATGCTGCAAATTGTTCTCCACCACCCCTATCACCTTGTCCGCGATCTTTTGCGCGAAGTTCAGTGGCTTGGCATTCGGCTGGGCGATACTCAGGCCACTCGTCACCAGTCTGGGAAACTCCACGCCACGTCGGCCCGCGCCCGCCTGCGCGCGGCCGTCACCACCAATACTCGCGCCTTTATATCCATGAATGAATTTAGCTTGAGGGAGGAGCATGCTACTAATTCCTACTTTCGCAACACAAGTGGCCATTCAAAACAAGTTCAATATGATTCCTTTCGTGTTTTTCTTTCTGCTGAGTATCTCTCGCTTGCTGATTATCCTAATCGCTGACGAGAAAAAAAAGGTTTAAGTTGAACAATCGCCAACAATTGGATATGCTCACGGGTTAGACACCATCTACATGCTCCGCCTTCAAATTCTTTGACACCCGACACAGGCGTCGTTATTCTAGATCACTGAATCCGAGGAGATTCTGAAATTCCGGTGCAGGAATGCGCCATCACGCTGTGCCTAACTGCTTCCATCGCAGGTCATCACGCGGCTCCTCAAATTCCTGCTGCTGCTCGCACTTTTGCTGCGTCAACATATACTATCTCAATTCACGCGATCTTCACCACCCACACACGCAATTACCCCGCGGGAAGTTCGTATGAATCCTCCGCGCCAAACTCTTCCAGGAGGAGAATGGGACTCCGACCTATTTCGTGCTCTACTGTGCCACGGATTCCAAAGAGGAAACAAAACCGCAAACAACTACCCTCTACCTCACTTCTACCACCTCCCCGAACACAAAATCAAACACACTTCAAGAAACTTCCACCAGCAGCGCCGCTACTGACCACTTCGTCGCCGTCGACACCTCATGTTGCCTCTCCTCCTCTCACCACGAGCTTCCCACAGAAACCTTCACACTCATCACCACTTTCGCTTGCCAAACCCACCGCAGTACCACTCACGAATCGACTCAATCCACTCGATCCTGGATCCAGAACGAAGATCAGAACAGTAGTAGCAAGGAGCGCCACAGGAATCATCGTTTAGGGATGTTATGAGATGGCAGCATGGTGGCGGTGAGAATCGAAGTGCAGTTGCTGATGCTGAATATTCGCCGTCACGGCTGGGTTTTGAGTGATGAGAAATACGTTAGTAACCAGAAGGACTGATTTGAAGAGTAGCAAGCAAGCAAGCAAGCTGCGCTCGAGGTTGTGTGCAAGGCAATGGTGAAAGGAATGTGATGGACTTGAATTACGGTTGTCGGAGTGTGGTCTTCCTTCTTAAGGGAATTCGGAATTGCAGCGCTGGCTTGTGGAACAGTGTTTTCTTACCCTTTGTTGGGCCCTCCCTCACCTCACTGAGGTCCCTCCCTCACCTATCCCCGTGCCAGGTGGCTGCTACCCAGCTGCTCACTTTTTCCGCTTCTGTTCTGAACGGAAAATTTTAATAGTTGTGGATGAGTGTGTCATGGAGTCTACCTCTCAATGGAGGCACTGAGGGAAACTAGGGAAGAGAAAAAGAAAAAAGAAAAAATTCAAAGTAACATGTATTTTATGGTTGGCGTACATGAAGAGTCTATTCATACAAAGTCCCACTTCCTAATTCTCTGCAGTACATTGATTTTTCTTATTGACCTTGTAACACCACAAGAACTTAACATGAAACTAGGGGTGTTTTTCAAGAGAAATTGTTGAAAACCTATCATTTTTTTAGTGCATTGCCCCAAATTGAAAATAATATATACTTTTTAACTTCATCTGTACAAAAGTATAGAAGACTACTATGGCAATGTGTTGAAAGAGTTCCAAGCCATTTGACTATGTGGATTGAAAGATTATAATGTTTGAAGTGAGAAAAAAAACTTTTTTTCATTCTTGAGAAACAAGTTAGTAGACTTCAAGCCCTCTTAGAGTAAAACTTTTGCTCTTAATGAGTCTCAATCTCTCCACCATTGAGTTTCAAATCTCATTAAGTACACTCATGCAAAATTTTAGAAGCAAATATAGAGTTTAACTTACTCTAAATCACTTTGCAATGCAAGGAGGTTGAGCAATTTGACAATGTACTAGTCATTTTTTTATGATTTCTTATGCCATGAAGACATTTTATTTGAAATCCAATAAGTCCAAAGTTAGATATAAACATTTGGAATATATGGGAAATTTAAAAAACTTTGACTTCATAGATTGCAAGATAGTAGGGCTTGATGTTAAAAGAAAATGTTTTTTTTCCCATAATTATCCCAACATAACTAACAAAGTTTGACTTCTCTTAGAATGTGATTTGAGAACTAAAACTTATTTGTTATAGAACAATTCTTTCATATTTGATTAATTATATACATGATAAATTTCAAAAGTCAATGAGGGCTTTAGCAATAGAAGTCCAAATAGCCCGAAATGCCCAATTTTGGAGGATAACATAACTTTTGATCTAGGCAACTGATTGAAAAAAGAATTGTATTTCATCGAAGGGGTTACATGTTCACACCTTGTATCAAAATTTCATAAACATCCAACCAAGTTTGACATTGTAAGAACCTACTCAAATTTTCACTTGATCATTGAATGGACACTTTGTCCTTTCTTTAAAAAATAGAGGGGTGGACACTAAGAAAAAATTCCACGAAAAAATGCATAAACATATTAGTAATCATGGATGATAAAATTTGTAAAATTTGAATTCAATTTTGGAATCAAAGACCCCAAATTAACATTTTTCAATACAGATTAATCAATTACAACTCTTGATTACATAAAGGGGACAATTTCTTGAAGGGATAGGAATGGGCCTGGTTACCTTATTTTAATTAGTATAAAGAGTCCCCACTTCACCATAGAACTAGCTGAATTGTACAGTTATTATTATTCATGTTTAGAGACCCAAGGCATGAGATAGTGTATGGCAAGAAAATAAATTGAAAGAGTGTGTGGTTGTGGACTAACCAATGGAAGTGCAGAAGAAGGTCCGAGATGACCCCTAAACTATCGAGTGATGGTGGTGAGGTATTCAAACCAAATGACATGGTTGCAATTTCAATATTTTCCAATGACAAATTCTTTACTTTGTGTGAAACCAGCCTCTCTTCCTAACAGAAAAACCCTTGCAATGTGAGGTAGCTACACCCATAACCATTATTGTACCCATACTTTGATAGTAGAGTTACCTTACAGTGTCTCCAAATGTACCTTGAAACCATGCCAATGCTTAATTGTGGTTGGTAGGCTCTGATCTTTTTAGATTTTGGTGCTACAATCAAGGCAACTTTAGTAGAGTGTGGTTTAGAGTGCCCTAATGAGTTCTACTTTGAAAATTCACAGAAATTAGACGCCTTATCCAAAAATTCTAATTCTTTTTTTGGGAAATTCATGATTTTCAGTTGCTAATACTAAAAGAATATCTTTTTCTAAAAAAAAGTGCCTCCAACTATGCTGAATTGCTTAAATTGACGGTTATAGGTGTTGCTACCTTGTTCCCCCACCACACTCATTTTTGTCTTAGCAATAATTAAAGGACAACATTTATTTGTGTCAAAAGAAAAAGAAAAAAGAACACGCTTGTTTCCATTGAAAAATTGAAAAATTGAAGAAACAAAACAAAAAGAAGTTTCGGAAGGAAGAGGGGAGGGGAAGTGTTGAGTAGTTTCGGTTGGGGTTGACGGAGATTCCATGGCCACGCCCCTCCCATTCCCCCCACAAGTCCACATGTCCCTAGGGCCGACATTACGGGGGGGGGGGCGCCCAGCACCCAATCCTGCTCCGTTCAGGAGAGCGTGCCAGGCATCTCCTGAAAACCAGAGACGCATTCACACTGCCGGAGGTTGACTCACAGTCTCGCACCAAGGCCCCAGTAGAAGAAGCTGTAATCAGTTCAGTTCAATATTAATATTATTAGGGGTTCACAAACGCTGTAGCAGTCTCCGTGAGTTCATGCAAAGATATATGCATGGCGGCCCCCCCCCAAAAAAAGGTTTTGTCAACCTACTGTAGTGAGTTTCATTAACCTTTTTAACCCTTAAACGTCGAAGGGGGGACCCTCGAAATCTTCCTTTTCTATTACCGTGTGAATCATTGACCTCCAGAATTGCAAAATTAGTCATTGGAAGTCAAACTACTGTAGAAGATCTTCCTTTTCCAAAACAAATTTAGAGGATGAATAGTTGCACTTCTGTCCTATACAGTTTGATTCCTTGTCATCCATCGGACACAAAACGTCCGCCTCGACGTTCAAGGGTTAATCCTTAAACGTCGACATGGACATTTGGTGTCCAATGAATGACAAAGAATCCTTGTAGTAGGACAAAAGTGCAACTAGTCATCTTCAAGGAATTTTGTTGTGAAAAGGGGAGGTCTTCTACAGTAGTTTGACTTCCAATGAGTGCTTTTGTTGTTTCTTAAGCCAATCATTCACACGATAATGAAAGGGGATGATTTATGAGGTCACCTATTCGTCTTTTTTAAGGGTTAAAGGATGCTGAGGTCGAAAAGTGATGGGTGGATGACTTCATTGTTCATTGTACAAACAAAGAATGCACCTATTGGTTCAATTATCAAAGTAATTGGGGCGACAGTTGGTTATGAATGTTGTAGCAATCTCCGTGAAGAATTTTTGTGTGGCGACCCAAAAGGTTTTGTCAACCTAGCACTTGAGTTCCATTAACCCTTTAATCCGCTTAAACGTCGACATGGATGTTTGGCATCCAATGAATGACATGGAATTCTTCTAATAGGACAAAAGTGCAACTAGTCATTCTCAAAATTTTGTTGTGGAAAGGGGAGGTCTTCTACAGTTGGTTTTGTTGGTTTTTTAGCCAATGATTCACACAACAATGAAAAGGGATGATTTTTGAGGACACCCATTTGTCTTTTTAAGAGTTTAAGGATCATGAAGTTGAAAAGTGATTGATGAATGACTTCATTGTTCATTGTTGAAACAAAAAATGCACCTATTGGTTCAATAATCGAAGCAAATGGGGTGACTAGCAATTGAGGTCACAATTGGTTATGAATGTTGTAGCAATCTCTATGAGTTCATGGAAAGAAATTTTGCATAGTTCCCCAAAAGGTTTTGTCAACCTAGTTAGTGAGTTTCATTAACCCTTAACTCTTAAAGGATGTTGTGGTCAAAAAGCAATTGATTAATGACTCCATTGTTCATTATAGAAACAAAGAATGCACCTATTCAAAATAGTTGTACTGGCTAGCTACCTTAGTCACAAGGGTTTGAGTCCTTTAAGGTTTAAGAATTTGTAGGGTAGTCAATTGGATTTAATAAAAACCAACAAATGAAAAAACAATAATGGTGAAAATGTAAGACTTTGTTCAACGGATGAAACCATGACACTTAGCACCTAATAGAATAGATAAGAGCAAACTTTGAATTTGTCTAAGAATTTTGTCTTAAAATTCCTCCTAAACCATAACTTCGTAAAGTCTTGTAATTTCTTCATGTAGAAAACAAGATGAAGCCTCGTAGTCAAATAATGGAGACATTTGGAACTTTTTGGGACTCAAAATTAGGTATATATACGGAAAAGCAACAAGAAGGTTGACCAAAGAAATGAGGACTTGGATTGGCTCATAGAAGGCTCTAGCCACAAATTTCCTACTATAGTTGGACATCCTTATTTTTTGACATGGTAGCGCTTCTTGTTTTGAAAGAATGTCATTTTTGCTTCTTCTAGCAATTGAGGGCCTTGTAACCACATACTCGACAATATTGATATAAATCTTCATCGAAGTGACATTTTTTTTCTCTTGTGTAGTTAGTGACTTGAATCGTACCGCATCAATTTGCATATCTTTAGAAGCTTGAGATGTCTATTGAAGTAGTATTTGCTTAAGAAAAAAAGTGAATATGATTTTGGTGAATAACATTGATCCCCACATCATTGGATCAATTATATTACGTAATTTCTTCATAGCTTGATGTACTACTTTGTTAAGAGTTTGTAGATCAAAGCAATGTTGTCACCCCTTTTAGAGACATTTACTACTTTAAGCTCATCCAAAGCGCTTCTCTAGCACTTAACTTTTAGTGACACAAAGGGTCTTGATCTTCTAACACTACATATGCCACGCACCCACAATGTTAAGTTTCAATTATAGTCACGGGGTTCTTCACTTCCCATGACTCCCAACACTTAACTCCCACAAGACACCAGGCATGTCGTTTGATGACATGGAGCAAAATTTCCATTGATATCCAACACTCAAAGAAAAACATATTTGCCACAATTGACTAATAAGCAACTAAGAGTCCTATACAATTGTCCTACAATTTTAACCTTCTCTATTTGCACCAAATTCTTAAGTCATTGTTTCAAATCATTGTTTTACATGATTAGTATGTTGTTTTAGTCACAAAGCAATTGTAGAATGAAGTATAGGATTATGAAAATTGTAATAGAGTTCAAATTTAGAATTGAATGTGAGCTATTCTCCATCTAATATTCATCCTTAGGGAAGTCACTAGCTTAGAGGTTTAGTATATACGTGAGATACGGGGATATTTTATGGGGGGCTACTTACCTAAAATTATATTTTATAGGAGGTTGTATATCTATATTAGATTTAAAAGCAAAATTCATGATAGATTCTTCAAATTCTAAGTGACTTCAAAGGACTTTATAGATAACTTTTGATGCAACCAAAGCCCCTCACCTAAGGTTAATGGATAATTTGGGACAAATAATGTGTATTTTTGTCCATCTCTTCTTTTAAGGACATTAAAGACCTATTCTACAAAATTATTTTCCCCTAGATATTAATGCCATCCTATATTTTTTCTACATAAAATCTAATATGTGGTATTGAACATAATTCTATATTAGTTATAATACCTTACATGTAATTCTACACACTCTATATTAGATATAATATTTTTTTAAATTTTAGGTACAATAAATATATAGTAGTCTATCTTAGATCTCACGTGGTTTCTAATATGTACTTCCTTAGGTATTCATCACAATTGTCAATGTGGGCAAGTCTACGCTCTACGGAATCCACTACGTCTATTTGCAGTCGCAAAAAAAAGACTAGGAAAGAAGTACATTTATAAAATGACGATAGTCATTTTATAGTCGTTTCTTAGTTTTTTCCTAATCATTTCCAAAGTCATTTCCCAATTGTCTTATACCTATTGTCCCATATCAATTGTCCCGTGTCAAGAGTACCATTAGGTTCAATATATAAGACTTGTAAGTTGTTATATTCTTATATAATGAATTTTGCTAATAGAATTCTAAAATTTGTACATTTCATAAATTTCTATGGTTTGAAGATTTCTAAAAAAATTAGATTCCTAATTTATAAAAACCTAAAAAAATTTAGGTGAACTTTGGCTATGGTAGTTATTTTCTTAGAGAACTACTACTTAAAGGTTTTATGATGTATGTTTGTGATAGTACCGCACATAATTGTAAGGCTTTGAAAACAATCTTTCGTTGTTCTAATACTTGTAAAAGTGAGCATGTGTGTTTTTAGTTGTATATAATTGTATTTAGTTAAAAGGTAAATTCTTCTTTTGTAAAAATTTGAGATATAGGCCTCTAAAGTCATTATGCCATTAGGAAAAATTTAATTGATTTTCCAAAAATTAAACTTTGATTAAAAATATTTCAAATTTTTATACATTTAAAATCTTTGAAAATTGGAAGGTAGATTGATTTAATAGTGATGAATAAGATCCTACAATTATTTTTTTCTAAAAAAAATTCTACAAAAAAATTCACTTTCAACTTGGAATTGGCAATTTGGAGGTGATTTTAGAAGGAGGACGTCCTTTGGACATTAGAGGTAAGGGATCTATCCAAACTCAATCAATGAGCAAAGAAAGTAAGTCACATTGGCATGCTAAAAGCATCATCAATCCGTCATGAATGTGCTCATCACACACAAAGAAGCTAGAGGGCCCTAGCGGCTGCTGACTTGGAAGCAAGGAATTTTTTCCAACCGCATCCCCAAGAAGTTCGCGGCCCTTAGCAGTATCTGGACCATGCTTCAGACTAGCATCTTGTGGACCCTGTGGATTGAGAGAAATGATGCCGTTTTTAATAACACCAAGTGGCGCTCTGCCAAACTTCAGCAACGCATTTGGCTTGCGATTACCGAATATGGCAGAATGGAGTGGAACTTAGTTAGTAAACTTAGAATTACGAATCCTGATGAGGTTTTTGCGGCGCAAGCTCAGTTTGAAGCCAGGTGGTTGAGCAAGGAACTGTTTGCCACTATGGTTGACAGCCGCCCCCGGTGGGCTCTCACCGGCCCATGGGTAGGCTTCGTATTCCAACCCCCATAGGCACGTCACATCGCTGCCGGGTGGAAACCACCCCGTTCGGTGCTCTTACTGTATTTCTATATTCTAATTTTCTTTCTTGCTTTGTTTCGTTCCTCGCTTGCCCCCCCAGGTTGCCTGTCGTTGGGCTCTTGTTCTTTTTATTCGTGCAGTAAAGTTTCCTTTACTTGTATCAAAAAAAAAAAGCATCATCAATCCAACTCTTTAAAACAAGCAATACAAACAATAATGAGTCCTTTAGGCTTTACATTGTTTATATAGGATTCTTTGTATCATTGGGTTCATGATGCTCCAAGGACATTTTCCATAGTTGCACTAAACCACTAGATTGAAAAAATCCAACTAATTGATTGATAAAATTGTCTTTTGTAGGTGCTCTAGGATTTGGATGAGTTGTGATTGGCAATAGAAATTGGCAAGCCTACACAACTCCAATGCATGGGTAATGTATGCTTTGCACACTTGCAATTGCACCTATGTGATTGATTTCAATGTAACTCTTCCCCCTTCTTTGTTATATCAACATTGGTATAGTTTGTTTCCACTACTTGAAGAGTCTTCACTAGTATTGCAATGTATGCTGAAAACTTTGCCAAAAAGCATGTAAAAAACTACATATTTTTTTAGTCTTATATCACCTAATTAATGCCAAATACAAGGCATTCAAAAGTAAGGTAGAATAGCCTATTATTGTTTCTTTGATCATTGCATATATTTAAGCCTATTGGATTCAAAATTTAGAAAAAGAACTATGAATAAAAGGATACTTTATCAGTATTTGGATCAATTCAGATTTTAAAATAAATATATGTTAAAGATAGGACTCTAAAAAAAAAGCATAAATCTCCATGTTGTGAATCATAGAATAAACAATTCTGGATGCTAATATAATAGCCCTATTTATTCCATGTACTTTCTAATAATTAAAAATCCCTACATGTAATTGTGAAAATGTGATTGAATCCTTTGTTGTATATCAAACTCATGCACAATTGTAAAATCATCATTTTTCAACTTTAGTGACCTATAACTTTCAAAATCATGAGATGAAGACTATAAGCATGTGTACTAAATTATATCATAATGAAAAAGAGAGAAATAAAATGCAATCCTAAGGCTTATAGTTCGGTTGAAGTCAATTCTATATTACCGTGGAGTTTAGTGTACTAGTTCATTATTAAAAAATTATTTTGATAAAATTCCAAACTAAAATAAAATGTAGTCAATTAGTTGATGAATATTAAAGAAAATATAATCAATCAATAACAAAGCATCCAAAATATGTGGTTGATTGATGTCAGCGTCAACATACATCTAGATTGGATCCCCCAAAAAACATTAAGTTATTGGGACAATTACAATAGTTTAAAATTAATATATCCATTTGTGTCTACAAATAAAATTTCAAAAATGTCCTATTCATCAATTATGTCAAATTGTTTCCAAACATAGGGGCATATGGGATTCTAATAAAGTTATCACTAATAATAGTTCTATTATTTGTTAATACTAAAACTAATTATTGGTTGAATAATTATTTAACTTCATGAATAAATTAGTACACTCAACCAAGTGATGAAATCTCAAAAATTTATATACAACAATGAGGTCAAAAGAGGTAGAATTGCCTCCCCACTATGTAGAGTGTCATAAATATATTCTTTCAATATTTGATAGCATTATTTTATTTTGGTGTATTTTGATGAATTTAGAGACGTTGTTCTTTTGCTTTTCTTTATCTTTCATTTAAACAAGATTCAAGATGGTGTTCTTGTTTAAATGTTTGTTTCATTTTCAATTGCCAAAAGATTTCTAAAACCATGATGTGTATTTATGTGTTTTCTTTTTAATATTTTCTATTAATGAATATCCAAAAAATTAATAGATGAAATACTACACATACATCTAAAAATAAAATATTCAATTTTTTCAATTGATGAATAAGACTGCCTTCTACAAGTATTTCATTTTTAAAATGTACACCAGACTTATGTTAGGACTTTCAATCTACATTGGTATCTACTCTATGGATAAATTATATTTATAGATACTATAATACTATGATACAATTTGTAAGAGCATCTACACCCTTACTCTCTAAATTTGACATAGTAAATGTCACTTGTCAAGCTCAAATAATTTATTTTGTCCCTTTTCATTTGTCCACACTCCATTTCCAACTCAACAAGGCATTTTTCATGCATTTTTTATACACTTTCAAGTAGTCAAGGTCCACTACATCCCTATTCATGTTGGTCTTGTCTAATGAATTATAGAATCTAGAAGATCTCAATAGTAGATGCATAATTTGTGGCATGGTTAAAGAACTAGGGGAGGACACTCTCACTACATTTGGGGTACCCATGTGTGGCGGAGTGATTTGTTGACCCCCTATTTACTTTTGAATAAACTATAATTTCATCCTAAAATTTTGAGCTTTATTTAACAATGACTAAAGGTTTCTATTGACATAAGATATATTGTCTAGAAAGGGTTGAAAAATGAACTAAAATGGCATGTTCTCCAACTAAAATATTTATAGAGCTCACATGAAGATGACTATTGCATCAATATTCAACCAAAATAAACTTTCAATAGAAAGCTATTCTATAAAACTTTTTTTTCATTTTTCAATTTTTTTTTCTTATATAATATAGAGGTGTGAAAGTTATTTTCAGCTTTACAGTGTATCTTTTTTCTTAAAATTTTTATAACTAATTACTATTAGGATAAAAAAATACCAATAATTCAAAACATAAACTTTTAAAGTAGTAAAATCTATCCATAATTTGTTTTTTGAAAAAAAAAATTAAATTTATTGATGTGTTACTTGTATTACTTTTTCCGCCGTATGTGGGTTGCTAAAACGTGGGGAGTGTCCTCCCCGGGTTAAAGAAATGAACAATACTCCAAAATCCTAAACTAATTAAGATTAGTTTTGGGGGTAGTCAACGAAATAGTTTTAGAGGCATGTGTAAGAGTAGTGCATCATTTCCACCTTGAGCATGCCGAAGCTAGCCCAACTAATGAGTGATGTGTGAATAATGCCCCTTCTAATATTCACTTTGACAATCCACTCAAATTCTAAATAAGAGAGTGGCATTTTTGTTTGCAAATCTTGTTTTCTATTGAACAAAAAATAGTAGTTCATTTTAGGTACATAGCAGTGTAAGGTGCCACTACCTTATTATGTTTCAATTTGTTTATTAAGTTTGATAAGCCCTATTATTTGAAAAGGGCCTTTTAGCCTTCACTGCCTTGACATATAGAATTGACCATAGCAATCATGTTTTAATCATCAAAAAATGATGTCATTGAATTCTCTTCATCTTTAATTGTTGCATTGTATATACTAGATTACCTTTTTGTTCTCCGAAAAAGTGTCGTAGTTGTTTTCTTGTGCTTGTCATCTTATCAATGAATTTTTCAAACAAGTATTTGGATAGGACCCTGTTATTCTCTCAATATCTTGCTTGTTTAGCATTTATTTTGATTTGCTTAATTGTGTTTGGATAGTGGACTACTAATTTGTAATGCTGCTAGGGAATAAAAGCATCCACTAGAATGTCCAAAGATAAGAATTTTGAAGTGTCTCATAGCATTATTAACCAATGTTGGGGAAGGTTTTTTTGCTCCTCTAGCAATGTTACAACTTTCAAGCCAACCAATGACTCTTTGTAACTCCCTAGTCAATCAATGACACTAACATTGCAACTTCCTACCTAGCCATTGATTCTTTACACATTAAACAAAATTCACTCCCGGCCATGGATTTAGGGAAGAATTATCCCAATCTCCAAGGGGGATGGTCAAGGCTAGTGAACCTTTGAAGGACATTGAGACTAAAAAGCGGTTTTTTGAATGAGTTCATTGTTCACTATAGAAACAAAGAATTCACCTATTGATCCAATAATCGGAGCAAGCTTTGGGTCTTAGGGAGTTGTGCCCTTTAAGGATTAACAATGTTATGGCTTACATTATCATTCTACTAGTACAATGATGTGTTGCATTAGTGAATTACTTTGAAAGTTCAAAGAGAACCGTATAAGGAGGCAATCCATTTCTGACCACTTAAGCAATTACAAGTATCTGTAGGGCGGAATTCTTCAATGGGGAAAGTTTCCCATGTGCAGAAATAGAGCTCAGAAAGTTTCTATAATTTTCTAAATTTTTTATTTCTTAAAACATCATTACAACTGGTATGAATTTTTTAACTGAAGATTCTGTTCAACCCATGCTGGTCATTCTATTTCTGACCAAGGACTGGTTGCAAAATCCACGAAGCCGGATTGGTTGCAATATTGAGAGTCTTGTAGCCAATCTTCATCTTGTAAGTTATTAGCCACTTTTACACTTTTTACAACAAGGGCGGTATGTAGGCAGTTTCTTGACCAGGGTCCGTCTTCGACAGCTCAACCGAGAGACGTGGGGACCAGTGTTCACGCGTTCCCAGATGAAGATAACGAACCAGGTGTTGGATGGACAGATGTCGGGTGGGCCAGACTGCTTTCACCATATTGGCTTCATGTTCTAGTAACTTAAGGTACACCTTACTAGAAGTAGTCTGAGGTCACATTCGGCACATTTTTGCCGAATAATTTTTAAAAATTGGGTTCGGTAGTTTATAACATTTAATAGTGGATGTGGTTTTGGTGCCCTTATCCCAACAGATTGATGAGGAATATTTCACATCATTTCATCCCACAAATGAAATGATGTAGAATATTCTCCATTTTATGAGTAGCTATGGGGGTACGTGGCATTAACTCCACCCTTGGAATGACAAGTGAGGGGCTCAATTCACCCCGACCCTTGTTCTACCACCTTAAATGTTCAGTCACCATACAAGTACTATAACTAACTTTAAGGTGGGTACACCCAAAACCGTCACTTTTTACTACTTAGCCTAGTTGCTATTATGAAACTGGTCAAATTTTCACATATTCATGTTGGCAAGTGAAAGGAGGTTCCAATGCACGAAAGAACGCCACATTTGGATATTGTATGCAAAAGTTATTAAAGGTCAAAGTTCATTTCTGAAAGCGCTCCATCCAAATGGGTACATAACTAAAATTCGAAATGTACAAACCTTCTAGATGGCGCTTTAAGGTCAAGTGCCATTTAACAACATACTACCTTAATTCTTTATGAAATGCTTTGGATTAACTTTATGGATGTGGGTTCAAGAGAAAAAAAAAAAAAAGCAACCTCTCTAAAGGTTGTTGAATGTTATATTTGTGTTTTATTGATAAATTATTTGGCAATTACTAAATTTTTATTCTTAACTTTCAACAACCCTTAGAATAATCTTGGAAGTTCAATGGTTTTCTTCATTGCTTACAAAAGTGAAAGTTTTGGCTTTCAATAAACTCATTAGTCATTACTTTTCATTGTGCCCTTGTTTAACTACAAAATTAGAGGAATAAATTTGAATTCTACATTATTTGGTAGATATGTTATAGGATCAAATTGTACAAGTATCTTTTCAACATTTTGACTTTTTTAAATTTTAGTTTTCATTGAATTTGGCAAAGTGGATTATTATTTCTAAAACTATTTAGCTTCAAAAATTATAATTTTTTTTCCACCAAAGGTGGCCTTACCCTATGGTGTATCCTTGGTTGTCATAGTATTTTAAAGTCATCACAAAAATGAAAATTTTTTGCAAATCAAGTACATCTAAAAGTTGAAAAATGTGATTCGATGCATGCTTAACCCCTAAAAGACCATGGTATTTCTAAACCCAAATTGCTTCAAAATATTCATATCCAAAACAAGCTAAAATCTTCATCGATATTTATTCATTATCAAATTCAACCTTAGGATCCTTTAGTTAATTTGTTACAACACATCCTCTTAAAATTTAAAGGTAAATTTTTTTATCAAATTGCAAGATCAAGATGCTTGAATTTAGAAAAGAAGTATTTTCAACCCTTCCTTAATGATTACGTTTTATCTTTCAAAAATTTACTCAAAAATATATACATCTTACAACTTGCATCTATCCACCATACACTGAAGAAATAAGTTAGAAATACATATAAAAAATTTCAATAAATTTTTCTTCAATATATATGCTTGAAATAAGTAGTAAATAGAAATAAATAAATTGCAATTTTAAATACTAAATTAAAAATTTACAATCTCAACAGCTATAATTTTGTAATGAACAATGGAAATCCAATGTTTTATTTGTTTCCAAAAATCTTGAAAATTGAATTCAATAGAAAACTTCAAAAAAGTCCTCATAACTTTCATCTCACTGATCAAAATAGAATGAATTATTTTCAGTATTTTCAGTATTTTGAGAATATTGAAAATAAGTCTTAAAATTTAAAATAATTTAAAAAAAAATGTTGCTTGAACTTCCCAAATTGAGAGAGATACTACATAACTTTTTAACCATGTAGTCAAATATTATGACACTTGTTACACCTTGAAGCTACTCCTTGACCATGTATTGCATAAAAATTTCAAAGGAAAAATTGAAAATTTTCTTCATAAATGGATGACCAAATTTTTTATATTATTAAAAAATACAACTTGATCCTTTAGGGGTTAAAAATTAAAAAAATTGCTTTTTCTTAGTAAGAAATTATAGAGTTTGTTTTTAGAAACATACCTTAACTACCAGGTACAGTATTTGGGTGATATGTTTTGCCAACCCCTTATAAGATTGATTTTCTATTTTCTATTTAGACATTTGAGAATTAATTGGGCAAAGGCATGCAAGTGCAAGGTTGTACGTTTTGATAAAGCCAAAGAGATTTGAAATACTCAAGATGATTAGTGATAATAATTAAAGAAAAAATTATGGATTTATAGGTCGTAAGAATTTTGGTAACTTTTGTTGCATTCCAAATTGGATGCATTCATATCTCACTTGATATTGGTCATTTTTATTTTCTTCAAGATAAGAATTCAATAAATAAAAAGTATGGATTTTAGTTTTTCTCAAAAGAACCTAAAATGAACATCTATCAAAAAAGTAAAATCTTAAGACCCTAGCTAACATGAGAGTCTACTTGGAAGTTTCATAGTTAATATTAATAAATATACTTAATTAAGCTTCTAATGTTCTCAAATGTCTTTTCAAACAATTTTAGATGTAGTACTGCCACACTTGATTGTGACTCATTTCTAGATTGGCGTTCTGAAAATTCTTACCTATTCTGTACAAGAATTACTCATGAGTGCTAACCTAGGATTAATTTTGGATATATTTTATTTCAAAACTTTAAAAATTCAGAGTTTATTCATATGCTATTCAAAAAATGCACCCTTGAAAATACTTGGAAACTCCTCTAGACTTCCAACAAGACCCAACAAACTCTTAAATACTTTAGTAATCGGGACTATATACAAATACTTATTCAAGGAATATGAGGTAGGATAATTTTTATTACCTCACGTTCAGACAAAATAAACAAATAACTAGTTGGGAGTTATTTCCTGGAAAAGTTTAGTTCCTACTTTTAGTTTCAACCTTTACAAGATGTCTTATAAGCAATGAAATGATTTAACCTTGGAATATATGCGGAGCCAAATCTTGGCTTTCAGATGACAATAGAAGTTGTTTGAGGATGCAAATCAAATTTTTTTCATCCAATTTTTTTTTACTAGTACACTTAATTTTTTTTCCATTTGATATATTATGGAAAATATCATCATGGGTGTCTTGCATATTTTTGTATGAATTTGGATGTGTGCGCCACAAATGACCTTGTAGTATATATGACACTTTCTAGCTCCTTACATTAGATCTAAATTTCACCCCCAAAAATAATACTTTTTGAATTAGATTCCAACTAATGAAATGAAGAAAACCAACCATTAGAGGAGATTTGAGGGGTCTGGAAACCTGTTTCAGGGTTGTTCTCCTTACTGTGAACAAGAATGTATAGTCAAAATTTAAAAATATTTTAAAAAATAAAAAAATAAAAAAATAAAACTGGATTTTTAAAATTAAAATATTAATAAAATATTAATATTTGACTTGGCTGCCTCCTGGCCAAGTCAGATTACAGTTCACAGAGAGTTCATACTCAATGAACTCCCCGGGAACTTACAGTCTCCCGGACCCCTCAAATCTCCCTAATGTCTAGTTAGTTTTATCCAATTTCTATTTTCAAAACTTTCCAAAAATGAATGTTTTGTTGCAATTTAAACATTGGGCCTATCACTAGGGTCTATTGAATTCCTAATATAGAACGACATGGAAAATTGAATTTTCAATATAATATTCTTCACTATAATATGCACTTATAGTAAGAATTTTTGATTCTGTGAGCTGATTTTGCATGAAAAATATGCATTTTTTTTCCACTTTTTCTTCAATAAATCATGATGATTTCAAATTATCACAAATAAATTTGGAAGCTTTTAGGACTTATAGAAGACGTGTGATTGAACTCATTGTAGAATAGCTGCTACGGTATCCTACGTGAAGGTCAAATTCTGCATATATTTAAGTCATTTTTGTAAAAAAGTGCCACATGTCATTTTGTGAATGGTATGAGATGACGTAGATCCTAGAGAATGTGACTTGCAAATTCAATTTTAGCACTTGAGTGTTGAATCAAACCTTCACATTTCACTACGAAAGTCACTCCCTAACAAGTTAATCCTTCAACGATGTTAAGGCCGAAAAGTGGCCAATGGATGACTTAATTATTCATTGTAGAAACAAAGAATGCACTTGCACGTGGGTGCAATAATCTAATCATTTTGGTGACTATCTTGGTCACAAGGAACCTTGTCCTTTAACCCCTAAACGTCAGAGACTATGTTTTCATCAAAATTGCTCCAAAACTGCTCTTGCATTCATAAGCACCAAATTTTAAATGAAAATCATTTTTAGACACATGTAATTGTAGGAGTCTTGTAGTAAAATAGTTAGAGAAGATGTGGAAAAAATTTCAGAATTTTCCACCGTGTAGATTGCAAGATATAACGTTTGAAGTGACAAAAATCTTTTGGGGGCCCTATGAAAATACGGTCAGTTGCACTTCACAAGGTCATATTTAAACAAAAAAATGTCCAAAATGGTGGTTACTCTTTGGATTCATTCTTCAAGTCAATTTGGCTACATGCTTGAAGATTTTTAGATCATTTGGAATTGTACAACATATAGGAAAAACATAATAAGTAGAAAGAAGTAGAGAATGATTAAAAATACTAAATTGTTAACAATTTATTTATAGAATTGAAAAATGCCAATCCCAATGGTTGTAATGTTTTAATAACCAAAATATACACCTAATGTTTTTATTTTTTTCCAAAAATATAAAAAATTGAGTTAAATAGAGGACTTCAAAGTTTATTTTAGAGTAGAGATTCCATAACTACCCACAATCTAACCCAAACTAAAATTCCTCATAACTTTCATGTCATTGATCAAAATGGAATGATTCAAAGCTTACCATATATATAAAAATCTAGAGAATCAATTTCAAATTTATATATTTTTTAAAAGTGATTTTCAAAAAAGTCTTTTTTCTGCCTGGGTTGCTCACCGAACACTGAAAATTACATATCATGCAATAACTTTTGAACCATGTAGTGAAAAGTAATAAAAATTGATGGGCCTTAAAGCTACTCCTTGGACACACATTGTGTAAACTTTTCAAAGAAAAATAAATAAAAATTGTGTCTGTAGTGAGCTGTCCCAAATCACTATGTTGACAAAAAACATTGTTTGGACGTTTTGGGGTTAAGGGTTAAGGTACCATCCTTCGTGATAACCTATTGGTATCTATGGTTAGGGTGAAATGACCCCTTGCTCATCCCCAAGTGAAAACGCTGAATTTTTTAATTTGCCATCCAATATAAAATTTGCAAATCTTGAATTTATATTTGCAATTAGAGAGAGGTGTAGAAGATAAATTAATCGTGTATCTATGGATGATGATTTAACCTCCAAAAAAAGCTTCCATATCCATTATTCATCCAAATCAACCAATCAAGTGTTTCATTGCACCATCTTTGGACAGATGGCATCCATCGGCACCTGTACTGTACAGAACTCAATCCAATTTAGATACAGATTGGATTTGAGCATTTGACTCTCCAGCAAGGACATGACCGCTGAGGTGTCATGCTGAGGTGGAATAGGCGTTTGAATTCTGCCAATAAGAGGAATATGGAGGGAAATCATCAGATTCTCCTGCTGTAATTAGCTGACAAGTGGACAATTCACGGGGTGAAATGGAGACACGTCGCCCCCCTTCCTTTCTCGTGTGGAGTATTTTGGAGCTCTATTTTATTTTTAATTTTCAAAGAAATGGAGGGAACCAATGAACAAGTCACCTCAGCAGCCACGGCATCTGAGAAAAAATTAAATTTCAACTTTTCGTGGGTATAAAAAATTAAATTTCAACTTTGGGGGGTATTGTACTTCAAAAATGCCTCTTGACAATCACTTAATATAGGATATTGAGATTTGTCATCATTGGAAAAGTAGGAAAATCAATGTAGGAAAATCAATGTTGGGAAAATCAATGTTTTAATATTTCATTGACAAGATGAATCCAAAACGAAATCATTGGCATGACATGCAAACGTAGATTTCAAAATACTTGGTGATTGCTTCAAGACTATCACGTACGGTGTCTAGCACAAAGAGTTACAACAAAAATAAACTATTCTTGTTTTTTTGGAATGTTCAACTATAGGATCTTGTATTAGACTTGTGTAAGAACCGTGCCAAGGTTTCTTTTTTGGAACAATAGCTACCACAAGTCTTCACACCACTGGCACAATTCTAGAGGCAGATGGATTTTGACAGGCTCAAACCTATCAAAGAATGCGAATTTTTGCCCTCCCAAAACACAATCTAATAAGAATGTGTGGAACTAATTTCAAGCACTTTGACCATGTACATTGTAAAATAATAGAGTTCAAAGTGAAAATAAATAAATTTGCGCACCTTTGCTTTACTAGTTAGGTTTTGAATTCCCTCAACTTAAATTTTTTGCAATATTGAGTTTTGAAGTTTCAATCTTCATGGTGGGGAATTCAGTTGAAAATTTAGAAACAAAAAAAATTTAAATGTTGTCAAATATTTTTCAGTCTTAGAAAACTTGTTAAGTAGAAGTAGGTACTAACAACATTGAGAAAGGAATTCCATTGCCCAAACTTCTTCTCACCACTCTCAAGTCAACATGATCTCCAAGAAACTCATGGCACCAAATAAGAATCACAAGTAGGAGGTCTTATTCCCCCCAAATGGCTTAGGCCATGGCTATTATATTTTGGCTTAAAACAAAAGAAAGATTGGAGAATGGGCCTTGGCCTCCCCTTTCCCCCTTTTTCAAGCCTTTTAACACAATCTCCCATATCAATAGGAAATGAAGCCACTAGAGCCCTAACTCCTTGGCATTACAAGCCACCCTAATTACTGGTCAAATTCTACCCTCGATAGTACAAGATGGAAGGGAAAATTGAATCATTAATAGTTCACTAAATATAAAATTCAAATTTATGCACTTAGAGGTTCCAGATTGCACTTACAAATTGCATGATTATCAATATTATAAATGCCAAGGGTGGTTGCTATTTGTTGGGCAAAACATTTCATTTTATAAATTGGTTGTTCTGGAAAATAAAATTTGAGCATTTCTCTATACCATGGGCTTTTTCAAGACGTTTTTCAATACCTATAGCATGTAAAATGTACATTACATATCAACTTTAGACATTATAAATACAAAGCAAAAATTGCTCTTTTTAACAAAAATGTAGTTAGCATGTTTCATATATATATAAACTCATTTTCAAATAGCTATCATGTTACAAACTAACTACTCACTAACACCTCCATGTAAGGTAGAACTGCCCAATTCCGTTAGTGATTCAATTCCGTAGTCTATAGCTTTGTCCCAATTCCATCAGAAACACATGCAAGTTCGCTTCAGATTTTGACAAGAGTAGTTTATTAATGCTATTAAAAAACAGCGTGTCAATTAATGATTGGTGTATCATCAAGTGCTATTAGATACATTGGAAAGCGGTATTGAGTTGTAAGAGGACGTTTATGAATCTAGTCTAGTGGTGGTTTTGCAATTTCACTTCAGAAATTCACAGAAATTGCAATTTTTATTGGAAAATTATAATTCCACTTGGGTTTGACTCTTCAAACAAAAGCACACCTCTAAAAAATATGTGTCTTTCCTAGAGTTGGCTCCAATATAGTCAGATTGCGAATTACGATGGTAATGGGTAGTTCTACCTTATATTATATTGTTAAATACGTTGAGACCACTATCATTTGACTCAAGGCAACTGTAGAACTTCCTTCTCTACTCTCATATGCAACAACATCATTCCATGGGCACTCGTTGTCCATTTCCGCTCCATCCGCTCCATACTTTATAATGTGCAGATGTTAAAATGTTGGTTTCACCCTTCATTTTATTTTCTATTGCAAAAAAATATTTTTTTAATGTAATTTTTTTTGCATATTTAATCATAGAATCTTGCCCTTAACTAGTATGAAAATATTTAGAAGAAATTTCAAAAATTTGACCATATAGATTGCTAGATATTTGCATATAAAAGGAAGAATTTTTTTTCTTGCAATTAGCCTAACTAGATTATAAGGCTTTGAATCTTCTTAATTTGAACTTTTTGTGATACAAATATTGAACAAAAAACATTTACGTTGAAGAATTAGATTGAGAATCTAGAAAAAAATTCAACCCCCTCCCCTTTTCATTTTCATTCTTTAAGAAATTATTAAGTAGATACATATATAAGATAGAAGAAAAAACTCAATTGTTGATAGTTCTAACTTGGATTTGAAACACATCAATGCCAATAGAGATATTGTTCTATCAAGATGGTCAATTTCATTAAAATGGCGGTATTCTGCATGCCATTTTAATGGAATATCTTCTACATATGGAGAATAAGTGTGCCACGATAGAGTCATACATGTGCCAATTTTATGCCTAGCACATTCAAATCACTCCTAGTTCACACATTTCCACTCCCCTCGAACAATCTTTCCATTGTTTTCATTCTTTTAGTGATTTCATTTTGCGCCATTTTAATGGAATACCGCCATTTTAACGAAATTGACCATCAAGCTACGTAATCCATGTGGATTTAAAAAGAAATTGAATTAAAAAAAAGTCCTATACGATATTTTTTTTGAAAAAGATGCTCAAATTGTCCTCTAAAATAAGAATCTTCATAAGTTTTTCATCAATAATTTAAATAGAATGAATCAAACCTTTGTGTGTAGACAAAAATATTTTCTATAGAAAATAAATTAAAATTTACTTTTGAATTTTTGTAGTTTTTTTTATTGTCTAGGATTGAGCATTTTTGGCTTAGTGTGATACTTTATATAATTTTTGTTTCCAAGCATTGATTGGAATAAACTTATATTCCTATAGAGTTCATCATTTTTTTATCTTCAAAAATATTTCAAAATACCTTGCCATAAAATGAAATCAGACCTATGGAAACTTTCAATTGTCTTCCAAGGCAACACTTGGGTCTTTGGCAGTTAATTGGTTTTGTGATTAGGAATGTTGAATATGAAGATAAATAGATTTAGGCCTTTGTATGGAGTCTCTTAGGTTACAATGAGATCATAGAACGTGCCATTAAATTTCATTATTGTTACAAACCTTCCACGACTTGCAACAACAATTCAATCATCAAATATAATTGTTCTTTAATTAATAACACAAAAAATTCTCAATTTGATTAAACAAAACAAGATTTTCACATTGACCTCAAATCCACATGATTATAAAAGAGAGATTAATTCAAAAGATTACCTCTTCATTTATAAACTTCATCTTATTTTGGGGTTTCTTTTGACACAAATAAAGGAGTAACCTTTATTGCAAGGGCAAAGAATAAGGATTCAACTACAAGCAGACTTGGTTAGATAAGTGTAAGTCCTAGTTTATTTGAATTTTATTTTTTAATTATCAAATCTATCTAAAATCCTCTACAGAAGTAGATATCCTGGTCAAATTTAAAAATATTCTAAATTCTAGTGCATATCTTACCAAAATCAAAATCATCCATGCAAAGTTGAGCAAATCCATTGCATTGTCTAGCACGCTTGTCATTATTTGGGAGTTGTTTATTGCACATATCATAACCTAGAAGTTGTCTAATTTTGTTGCTATATCATCCAAATAGGATTGTCTAACTCCAATGTTCAAATCCTTCATGTGGAGATATCTAAGCTCAACTAATCTCTACTTGTACACTAATCATAACCAAGTATAAATAGTATACATCCTATTACAAATTGGTACAATCATTGATAAATTATTTAATATGGAATAAGATACAATTAAGGCTTGTGGCAATTAGGCCCTTAGTTTCTAATGTTCCCTACAATGAAGTAGGATACAATTAACCCCTAAAGGACCAAGGCCTTTTTTCTGCCAAAAAAACACTCAAAACTACCATTTCTATTGCAAAGAGTAAAAATATTTGTAAATTTCTTTTTTTCCTCATATAATTGTAGGATCTTACACCTAAATAGTATGAAAATGTGTAGAAAAAAATTTAGAATTTTTCATTGCATAGATTGCAAGATATTTGTGTTTAAAGTAAAAAAAACAATTTTTTCAGCACATTGCGGGACTAGATTTTTTGACTTTGAACATTTTTAACTTAAAGTTTTTGCACTACAGAGTTTTGAGCTTTAAATCTTTATAGTGAAGAATTGATTTGAGGGCTTAGGAAAAAAAAATAATCCAAAAATATTTAATTTTCATTCTTAAAAAAATTGATAAGTAGAAGTAGGTATGAGATAGAAGGAAAATCTAAAATATTAATATCTTTTAGATGGAATTAAAACGCAATAATCCTAATCATTAGATTGTTCTAGCAAAAAAACTAAACCAAGTGGAACTTTTTTTTTCTGAAAAATTGCAAAAAATGCATTTAGAAATAAATCCTATAAGTTATTTTTTTCAAGAAGATGCTCTAATTGCCCAAAAAACAAGATTGCCCATAACTTTCTCATAGCATATCCAAATGGAATGAATAAAATTTTTCCATGAAGACAAAAATATAATCTATAAAGGGAAAAAATTCAATTTTTTTTTTTGCTGCCCCTTGTTTTCTTGTTTTGAGCTTATTTGGACATTACTTTTGTTTGTGGGCACCAATTGAAAAGAAATTATATTCCTACAAAGCTTATCAACTTTTCTATCTTCAAAAAAAGTTTCAAAAAATCAAGGCAAAATTTCAGCCCGTAGGTACCTATCCGAAATCCCAATTGTCCTCTGAAGGGACAATGGTCCTTTAAGGGTTAAATTAGTAGGCACTTTGCATGGTCTTAGAGCTAAGCACTTATAACAATAGAGAGTTTGTAAGCACTATATTTTGAATACATTTTAGTATAATTGGGTGTGTTGAATAATCTACCCTTGCTCTAAGAGCACCATCTAGGAAAATCCATGATGTTGAATGATATAAGATTCTTTAGTGTAGGAATAGAGAACATTTGGATATAAGGATATTTTTAGAATACTTTTGTAGACCAAATTTTTCAACTTCAAAGAATTATAATTATATCAAATATTAGTTAATGCTTAAAAATATAAATCAATGTAGATTAGATGAATTTTGAATTTCTCTTTTCAAAAAATTCTTAAAAAATGTTTCAAGAGGTCTGGAACAATCAAAATGAATCAATGCTTAGATTTTTTTTTAAGCCACTTTATTCCCCACCTTATTTGATAAGGCTCATTTATACAATTGAAGTTGTTGAGTTCATTAACTAGTAGGATATAATGGCATCATTGAGTACCTTGGTGCTGAGTGTGAAGATGCCATAACACTACTAAAATTTGTGATTCTAAGCAAGCAAAAAAGAAGGCCACCTACCATGATCTCAATATAGCTTCATAATATAACAATAGGGCTTATTTGTAGTTGGATGGCCAATTCAAACAAGAGTTCAAATATTTAGTCTAAGTACTTATAAAAGAATTAAAAAAGGCGCATTAATATTTATCAGTTTTTTTTATACAAGTATGCTCCAAATCAATTGTATAGTGTCGCAAATAAAGGTTGTACATTTTATGCAATAATCTAGAGTGGTTGGATTATAAACCAGTCATAATCAAGTGTAGTTATCTTAGTCTACATAATAAATAGAGATCCAAAATTAACAAGATAATGAGACATAGACACAAAATTTATATATCCAAGAATAAACGCACAGATAATTGATACTAATAGCAATTGAGCATATTTATTGTTTTTATAAATATATAATTTTATTGCATCTTATTGACAAGCGAAAGAGAATTGCAATGTTCTTTAGCATGGATTATTTGGACATGATTTGAATAAGTTATCAAATTTCAAAGTTTTTTTCCTTGTCATACCAATTCAACTCTCAGCCCACCTAGACTCTCATGTTTTTATTGTATACAACTTGTATAATCTAGATTTAGGTTTAAACTTTTCTATAGAAGGAGATGCTTAATCCATGGATAACTTTGTAGTGTATTATGCCAACTTCTAACTTCTTGTTCTTGATTTAATTTTATTCATAGAATTATCGTTTTTAAGAATTGGAGCCTACAAATGAAATGGAGTTTACAAAGTCTCATTTCTAATCCAATGTAATGTTTAAGAAAAATCCTAAAATTGAATAAATTATTGAAATTTGAACACTAGGCCTAAAATTGTGGTCTATTGCTTTTCAAATTATACAAAGGCATAAAAATTTGGTTTATACTTTGATGTTCTATGCTATTTTATGCACTTATGGAAAAACTTTGTATTTTAAAAGTGTATTTTACATTTATATTTATATTTTATTTTTCAAATCATCACCAATGTAAATTTTTTAATGACTTCTAGAAGATGCGTGATTCATCTTTGAAAACTAAAACTAAAACTTTTAATTTATAAATTGTGGATGTTCCTAGAAAATTGAATATCCAATCAAAGAATAATCGGGATTGAGATAGGTGACTGTAGAAGTACAAAATGAATGGATGTTTTTAAAAACTTGATACAAGGTGGAAACACTTCCTTTGTGAGATTGTAAAAAAGTCTTGATCGAATATTTGGATAAAAGGTTATACTTCCTAAAAAATTCCGGACATTTTGGGTAGTTAGGGCATCTTTGCATTATTTGTCACCTTCCTTTGAAATTTGGTATGTAAGTAACATACATGATGCAATATGCATTTGCAACAAAAAGAACTACTTTTGATGCAAAAGCCTCATTCTAAGAGGAGTCAAAACTCTGCTAACCTTGCGAATAAGTTTTAAAAATATATATTTTTGTCAAACTACAAACGCTATAATTATCTTGGAATCTATAATCTCAAAATTATTGTAATTTATTCCCTACATCTCAAATGTTTATCTCTAAGTTTTCACCATTTGGGTTTCAAACAAAAAAAATCCTCTTTACTTAAGAAAATGTTTAGCTAAACCAAGTGTGGGTCTTAATGTTCAACCTATGAAGACATGATGTCCATCAATAATTTACCCTCCTCAATTTTCTACCATAAAATTTTACCTCAAAACTTTGTAGTGCAAAATATCAAGTTATAAGGATTTAAAGTCGTATAATTACTACAAAATATCAAGTTATAAGGATTTAAAGTCGTATAATTATTACAAAATATCAAGTTATATGGATTTAAAGTCATATAATCTAATATAGAGTGGAACCCAAAAATGTGTTTTTCCACTTTAAATACTTATATCTTGCAATCTATATTGTAAAATTAAAAAAAATCTTCCGCACTTTCATACAATAGTCTAGAGCAAGTCCCTTGCACTTGAATATACAAAAAGATCAAAATTTTAATTGAAAATGACAATTTTGCAATAGAAAATGGCAATTTTGGATTTTTGGGGGGTCGAATGTCATCGTCCTTTGGAGATTAACCATAAAATGCATAAAGAGTGTTAGATTGTTTAGCGTGTCACAAAGAAAGAAATGAACTCCAATTGTATATTTTTAGGATGAGCATAGATGAATGCGGAACCAAGGAGGATTGCCCCCCTCATTGCCCCCTATTTTGTGCCGCATATTTTTTTCAATTCTTTGCCTCTCTTAACTAATTTGGGGACTCTAATTGCAAACATGAATTCCAAATTTTGTCATGTGTTGCAACTAAAAAATTTCAGTGTCTTCCCAAGAGGTAAATGGGGTGTGTGTGTTCCATTCACCTTTGACTATCACAGAAATTAGATTATGTCGAGGCAGTGCAATAAGGGAGGTTTGTCTTAGGGTTTGCAACTCTCATTTTGCTTCATGAACTCGTGGAAGTTTTCCGCTTGCAGAGACGGGAGGAACACGCGGAGAAGCACTCATCGAAGTTCTCGTTGACAACATCCGGAACTATCTATTGTAGATTCCAGAGAGCATCTAACTCCTTCTGGGAAATTCATGCTTGCACAGCTTTCTAGATTGTTGCCACTTTTTCCTGCACTTCTCTGCTTCTATCGACCTCATGGAATTGAAGGGGGTTGATTGATAATGAATTCCGATAATAGAATTGCGTAGTAGGTGTGATGAATCCATGGTCCGTGGCCCGTGTTGGTGAGGATTCCAACGACTGGAGAAGGAAGTGTAAACAGCTTGTAAGCAGTTGCCAGCCACCAGATGTCCGCGCGGTGACGTGTGATGCGCTCCGCCAGATCACCATGATCCTGCACGTCGCGTGTGTACGTTTGACGGCCTCAGCTTTGCTCGAAAAACAGGGGATCGAAGCGGATAGAGTACAGGAGTTTAATACATGATGTCGGGAATAAGACACTGGCATCTAGAAGCTTGTTACTGTTACGAAAATTATTGTTCGAGAATTTGTGGAACGCTCGCCCCATGGCTGTGTACTGTTAACTTAGGGATTTGGATTTCGAGTAGACTTCAGTGAGGAGTCGTATTTGGTTTGATGCTTGCGCTTCATGGCGGCATCTTCCATCGCCAAGTGTAAGTCGCGGATACCGAAATTGACGTGTGCTTTGATCGTTCACGTAATCGCGTGATGTATTTTGATCCACAGAGAAACGATCTCGAACGGAGGGAGGATTAACGGTTGTATGCTTTTATCTACTTCCGCTAGCTCGGTGGTTGGAGTATTAACGGCAACAAGACCTCGATAGGCGAGCTCATGGTCGCCACGGAAAATGTGTCAAAGCCTCGTGATACTTACAGCTAGGGTTTCATAGAGCCCTGGTGTTTCAGATCTTGAGGACTGGGCCTTGCAAGAGAGTTAGGATGACCTCGTGAGTGGCCCTCCAGCGTAGACAGTTCAAGTGAACTTAAGGTATTTGGTTGAATTTTGAAATTCGATGTATTTTGCAGGCGCAAAGTACGTTTCGTTTTCAATCCGTGTCGTTGAGGTTGGACACTCAACTGCAGAAGGAGTCGTAACGATCCTGAGGTCCCTAACCCTAAGGTAGGTAGACAAGCCTATTACCACCCTGATTTGCAATTTGAGGGGTCAACTCCAAGAGGGGCATATATTTTTTTAGAGGTGGGTGCTTGTTGTCCTAAAATTACAAAATCATTCATATAATGGAGTCATACTCACCAATGAAGGGTTGACACGTTGCCCCTTGTAAGCATTAATTCACTGATTTTGTCAAAAAAATGAATGGATTTGGATGTTTTCTAGGGTAGAATTGGGCAATAAATGGAATTGGGATAGTCTTCCTTATTTGGCTTCTTCATTTTATGCAGACTCAAAAGTGTTATTCAAAACTCAACTTGTGGTAAGGTAGGAGTCTTTCAAATGGCTCATGTAAAGGCTGATCTGCCTTTTTCATGTATTTTCTTAAATGGAAATATTTTTAGCTCATTTTTCAAAAAAAATAAAAATAAAAGAAGAATGTAATACAAGTGGTTTCATATTTTTTGAAGCATTTTTTAATTACTTATGGATTTTTAAAGGAGTTGTGTCATAGGTCCCTATTTATGCCCCTTGGTCTTCCATTAACCGTTCACTTGCAACTTCTTGAAGAAAAACGGGAAAACAAAGAGAATGATTGTCTCTTGCAATTAATAATGCTTTTTTTCTTGATTCATTCAATGAATGTGGAGGTCAAGGTATGAACTACCGTTTGTCCATTTCACAACCATTTATAGGGTCCATCTTAATGCCTACTCCATTTTAGAGCCTCCTACCTTAGGACCTCTAATTAATTATAGGGAACTTGCATTCAATTCAATTGGATTGAACTACAATAGACTTTGGAGTTCAATACCACTCCATGTGGCAACCTAAAGAGCATATACAATGTATCCAAAAGAGGTTGCCAAGGATATTAGTTGCCCCCTCTCTCTTAAAAAAAATTTAAAGGTTGTTGATTGTTTTTTTTACCTTCAAAATCGTCGTTGATTTCTCAAAAAATCACAAGTTGTTGATTATATGAGATTTAATTTGAGCCGTCCAAATATCAATATGGATATGAAAATAAACACCAGGTACGGATACAATATTATATATGAATATATAGTGAATATTGAATGTGGATGCGGATATAGATATGACACAATACTAGATATGAATACAAACATGAGTATAGGATACATGTACGGGTACAAGATACGGGATGTTGTTTGTCCCATATTGTTTGTCAATTATATTGTTTTTTGAAAATTACAAGAAGGCAAGGGAGAAAAGTGGGGGAGGGTATGAAAATTTAAAAATTTAAAAACTAATTAATTTTTTTTTGAGCTAGTTGTGACAATGCATTTAATTTGCCATGTTCTTCAATTATAGGATTTTTTCCAATTACACCACTCACTAATACCAACAAAGAAGTTTTGAAGCCATGTGCTAAATAGTGTTTTTTTTGGGTTTTGGACCAATGGTTATGTGACCTTTTTTTCAAGAAGGTTTTGAATTTTTTAGCTTCTTCATTTGGAGGGCTCAATTTGAAGGTGGCCAATTTTGAGTATGCAATTTTTGTATTTGCTAGCTCTATGTGACAAATAGATAAAATGAGATTTTAGAAACATTGTGGTAGCAGTATGCAAGGCCTTGATTATAGTGTGGCATTTTTAAACACATTTTCCCATGTGTTTTTTTCCATAGACTTGAAGCTACCCAGTTTTTCTGAGGCAATTGGGCATTAAATTACCTAAAAAATTTCCATTGGTCCCACATATTGAGAGCCTATAACAAACAATTCTATGCACAATCAAATCATATAGGTGTGTCAAGAAAACTTCTCAATTACATGTAGCATAGTACCACGTGTTGAGAGTAATATAATGTCTTACTTAACAATTTAAATAATCATGCTCTTGTCCATTGTTACCCCCTAAAGTCTCAATGTTTAGGGGACAAAATGGATTTGGGGAGGCTCCTATAGTTTCAATATTCATCATAATTTTTTGAAACTTTTTGTGAAGATAGAGAAACACATTATCTATTTGTAAGTGTAATTTCTATTTCAATCGGTGCTTGGGAGCAAATAATATGGCTCAAAAGGGCAATTGCAAGAAACACTTCACATTTTTTTTGTCCCCTTGACCTTAGACAAGTGGTTTTTTGCTCATAACTTTTGCATCGAGTGTCCACCTTCTATGAAACTTGAAATGAAGGTACATGTGGTAGTTTCAGATGTTGAGTAATTTTTTGGGTTTAAAAAAAATTATTTTACTATTTTTAAACTTCCCCCGATTGGATGTCTACCTTGGCCATTTTGAAGTTTTTTAGTACTATTTTCACCCAAAAATACGAATTTGAAGCTCAAAATTGGTATACTAAGACTTCTATTAAAGTTACACAATCTTACCAAAGATTTTCTAAAAATAGTTAATTTTCCATCTTCCACATGTGCTCAAAGTGCACTACCTTTGCGCAAGTGTAGAGAACACAATTTTATTTTTCCAATATTAAAAATTGGTGAAAAGGAGTATCTATAATTTAGGAAAAATGGATTTGTTTTTGAGATTTTTTTGAGTTTGTTTACTATTTTTTAAGAATTAAATTTCAAACTGTCTATTTTCTTGCATTTTTCAACCCTCTTTGACCGTGCATAACTCTTAGAGATAAAAAATTTTAGGTCTGAATTTTTGCACATATCATTTTCTTAATGCTTTACACATTATCCATATTTTATTTTATTTAAAAAATTATTATTCCAAAATCCACGAATAGGAGTGAAATGGCTGTTTTGAACGAAAACCGGCAGGTGTTTCTTGCAACTACCCAAAAGCCCCTTTTTAGGTGCGGCAGGCAAAATTCCCTCTCTCCGAATTTTAAATTAAAATTTTTTTTCTCATAGATTTTTATTTTATCTACATGGAAAACTTGGATTCATTCCATTTGGATTTGTTATGTGAAAGTTTTAGACAATCTTATTTTTCGTGTAATTAGAGCATCTTTTGAAAAAATAACTTGTAAAATTCATTTCAGAACTCAATTTTTACAATTAAAAATAAATAAATTTACATGGTTAAGATCTCTTTCTAGAACAATCTCATGTTGAGATTAGTGCGTTCCAATTCCATCTTAGAGCTATTAACAATTTAGATTTTTCTTCAATTTTGAACCTATTACTATTTAACAATTTTTTAATGAGTGAAAATTAAGTTTTTTGTTTTTGTTTTTTGATTTTTAATTCCTATAATTTCAACTCAATTATTCGAAATAAAAAATTAGGAATTCAAAATCGGTTGTGCAAAATTTTTAAGTTTAGATGATTTAAGCCAGAAAATCTAGTTGAGCAAGGTGCAAATTTTTTTCTCAACTTTGAATGCAAATATCCTACAATCTATATAGTTGAAGTTGTTGAGCTTTCTTCCACACATTTATACACTAGTCTAGTGCAAGATCCTCTAGTTAGATATGCGAAAGAAAACAAATTTTAAAGTTTTTTGCACTTAGCAATAGAAATGGCAGTTTTAGATGTTTTTGGATGGAAATAAGGCCCTGGGACTTTACAAGTTAAGTACTATTCAATTTGCTTCCTCAAAGGTAGAAACGCCTAAATCATAGAGGCCCCTTGTAATGACACAGTAGGGTGCTCTATAATGGACAATAGTTGGATGTATTGTTGATTGAAAAAGATTCAATTGGCTCACACTTGATTGGCTCACATTTGATTAGGAACAAGTTTCAAAGGTAGTTGTTTTAGGTGAAGCTATGGGATAGGAATGGGTTTACATGAAAATTTCACATTTATATTGAATAAAATATTCATCCTTGAGAAAAGATTATTTTTTCTGTATTTTTCTATATCCTTATTTCTACACACATTAAATGCAATTTCTCAACAATTTCTCTACATCCTACAAATTAAAATGCTTAAGTTATCCGTTTTATCCGTTTTAGATGTTTCTACCTTAGCAAATCATGCTTGATATTAAACATAATTGCCCAATGTGGCACAACCAGAAAGATATTGAACCTAGCACGATTTATTGTAGGCAAGTATATAAAAATATTTTGTACCGATTTTTTTAGGGCAAGCCTTTTAATTTTTTGATCTAATTTTTTTTTAAAGCTCATTTCAAATAATATTTGTACAATGGTTGGCCATTTAATGTATTGAGCATACATTCATATTGAGATTGTAAGTGAAACTTTGGAATAGAGAATAAACTATTTCTTGTTGAAAAATTGCAAATTCAATGTCAAAGCTAGTGTTAATAAATTGCCAAGTAAACCATGTAGGAGAATCCTTTGCAAGAATTTTTTTGACAAATTCAATGCTACACCAAAAATCTCTATCAAAATGATGCTACACTCTACTTTGGATTAAATCCCACAAGCTTCAAGTTCTTAGCCATATTGTTCTAGTTGTCATTTATAACAATTGGTATTGCCATGAATAGAATGGCCTACTTTGTCGTCTTCAACTTTCAAAAAACTTATAGTTATTCTCTTTGTTATTGTATGTCTCAATTTTAATATTTGAAGCTAACTTCTGGGATCTAGTCACACTAGTCACATTATCCAAACCATTGCCAATTGCCTTCAATCCAATGGGAAGATCTTTGCACAAAATCACAATCTAGAATCAAGGGAGAAGCAACAACATCATCAAATACTTGCATACAATCAATCAAATGATTAGAACAAGATTCAATAAAATCCCTACACTGGTCTAAAACAATGAACAACCTATAGTTGATCCTTTTTTTGTAATCCTAATCTCTATAAACCTTAAGGTTTGATTGCATGTTGATTTTCTTAGTGTTTATGTCAGAAAACAAAGTGACCATCTCAAAAATTATACAATGCACCATATCACCATATAAATTTACAAATCATTTTTTTCACTCTATTGTATTTTCCATGGGATTTTGAATCTTTATAACTGT
The DNA here is from genome assembly GCA_947034895.1 of Rhytidiadelphus loreus. Lineage (NCBI taxonomy): Eukaryota > Viridiplantae > Streptophyta > Bryopsida > Hypnales > Hylocomiaceae > Rhytidiadelphus > Rhytidiadelphus loreus. Next base: position 25,189,201 of record OX344764.1, read on the forward strand.
CAATCCTTTATCTATAAATACGAAAGTTTCCTCCATCCGCATAATACCAATAGATCTACCAATTTTTTTCATAATTCTTTTGCCTTTTAAGGAAGACACAACGTCAATAAAAGCTATCATGACATTATTTAAATGTATTTTTGTCCATTGGTCTTTTTGTGAACCATTTATAATCACACAATTTCAACCTCGCTTTCAGCATAAAGAACAAAGGATGAACCAATTCTTCTAAATGAAAGAAAAGCGAATAGGAGATAAGGGTCGTCTAAATTTATATCATTTCTAGATTATAACATGTAATGAATATGTTTATGTAAACTATTGGTGTTGCACTAGTAAACATCAACATTCCAATTTTTACAAAAGTCAAGATGAATTTGGATCAATAGAACACACATCGCTTAGAAAATATTCTAATTATATCTTTAATTGCTTAGAATAAATAAATATAGGTAGCTTGGGACATATCATCAATAGTAGTGTCAAGAACATGTTCCTAATGTGGTTCCAATTTTACTAGTAGGAAACTAGGAATCCCCTTATCAGTTGGATAAAAGTCAATGTCACACTTTAGAAAAGCTACAAGGATACCATCATCACTAACAATGTAGACATATGAGAAATTTTTCCTAGAGATTTTCAATAGCACCGCAATTGGTAATATCACTAAGGACTTTAGATTTGGTACCAAAGCATTGATACCTATTGGAACTACAATAGTCTGATCTAAGATGGACAATCCTAGAACATCTATAGACTAATCTACAATTGCATCTTCTACTATCCCATATTGTTCCTTGTTGTTCAAGAATACTTGGGAACTCACAATCTTCTTTTGTCTTCAAAGCTCTTCTAATGTTGACAATGAATTTGATTCTAAAAGAAGATTTGATATACAAACGTCAATACCTATATCTACATCTTATAAACATCTTCAAGTGAATTATGTATTTCAAGCAAAGTATTTCATCTTAAAGTTTCAAACCTCACTAACAAATTGCCGGGCAAGTTTGCCTCACTAATCCTCAAGAACGGTCACATATCAAAGAAATTAATTAAGAGGCACTTTGAGACCATCAACGTCTCTTCAAAGAAATTGGAGTCTCCTTGAGAAGGGATGGAGTTACTTATCTTCAAATGTATGCAAAAAATAAATTGAAGCATCAATTTCGTAGCGTAGGTCCTAAAATAAATCAAGTTCAATTTAAATTTACAAATTAGCAATCAAAATTGAAAACATATAAGCAAGTGTAAAATAAATTGAAAAAATAAGAAATTACCAATATAAATCAACATGTTAGTTGATCTTGCGCTCTAGAATGATTACACCAACACCATTAGAAGCAATGCTCTAATATGTGAAAATCAAATAGCAAAAACTACAAACACAAAATCAAAGAGAATACAACCTAAACTCCTAATCACTGCTAAAATGCCAATAATTCCAACATAAACAAAAAAAACAAAAAAAAGGCAATAAATTACTTGAGGAGAGGATAATCAACAAAAAAAAAAGTGAATGATGTACAAACATTTAGACTATCTATATATTGGAAATGTCATGATGAAGCCAATTTGAAGCTTCTAGAACCTCATTGCACAAGCTTTGGATAATTTAGGTGGATAAATCATCTACTACTTAATGCAATGGGAGTCCTCTTCCCTTAGGCCTCCCACAATGTAAGGGCATTGGTCTTTAGGTTTGAACTCATACCTTTACCTTCAGATCAAGGCTTTAACATCATAGAAGACCAGAGAGAAGAAGAGTCTTACTTTATGTAAGAGCATGCCTTGCCATCATATCCTATTTCCAAATGCCTTGCTTGATGCCTTGAAAAAATTAATATTCATTTCAAAAATGGAATTGTCAAGGAACACTAGTAGAAACCTATGTTTTTCTTGATGGATTTTTCTTGACGTCCACATGTTTTCATGTTAACACTGATGTCAAATAAAACATAGAGATGTTTTATTTGACGTCACTGTTAACATGAAAAACATGTAGATGTCTAGAAAAATTTGTCTAGAAAATCATGGGTTTCTACTAGTGGAATATCCAACAGTGATCCACCTTCCTAGTGACAACTCCATCTTGTACTATTCCATAGATGAAAAGTGTAAGCTTTGTCAATAAGTAAAGACTATGAAACTAAATCTCACTCACAAGTGCAGGTTTCTTGTACTAATTGCAAAAAAATTGAACACAATTCAAATGAGAAGAACTTATTTAACAAAGGAAGTTTACATTATATGGGAATCTAATTTGGTATGACATGCGTTTCTAGTGCCCTCAAAATCAAACAACTATTGAGACCAAAGGACCTTCAAATATTACTTTCAAGAACTACGATGCTAGTTTACAACCCAAATGGGATCATTTTCCTCAATGAAGTGGAACCACTAAATTGACATTTTCCAATGGTGATATGAACAACATAGCATATTCTAAACTAACAAGCACGAGAGCATCATTATCTAAGAGGGAAAAATGAGTAACAAGATGTAAAACTTTGGTATTCAACTTTGTATCCTAAGTTCTAGACTACCTTAAAGTCAATACTAAAAATCTTCATTGATACATTGCATTCCACAAAGTCTAAAATCCACTACACTGGTTTGGTATTTGGATCAAGCTCCATAGAATTGATGTCATGTTGAGATAATATTGTTTGGAATGTAGCGATCTTTGCAACTTCTACTTTAAATCGAGTACGCAAAAAGAATATTTGCAAAAACATGCACAAAGCATTAAACTTAAAAACCTATAACCTTGCCGTAGGACATTCCAAGTAGAAACTAGAAAGATTGCTAGATTCCAAGCAATATTATCTCAATATGACATTGCCAACTAGAAGGAAGCTTTATTACAATCCCCCCAAAAGATAGAACATATAGAAATTAAATGTACAACAAAATTTGTGATTTTGGATAGATAAATGTGTTTTTAAAAATGCAACTAAAAATGAACTCTTATTGAATCCTATCATTCTCAATTTCCTTGACTCGCATAACCACACCGCACAAGAGAAACAAAATTGTAGACCCACACCATATGGAATTCTTAAAGCCTAAGAAGTTCAAAACATCATCGACCCTCACCAACCCCAAAACGGAAATCACAACTACTGATTTTCTTGTTTATGTGAACGACACAACAATGAAATAATCAAATCGCTTTCAAATGCAACACTATCGACTCTCGGAGAACTTCATTGATTTCAAGTTTGATGCGGCATTGAAGAAGTCTGGGTGTGCTACGAAGACCAAGACACAACAACAAACACGCACACAGTTTTGAGAAGAAAGATGGCTTACTTCGACTTAGATTGCCTTCTTCAAATCCTCCGAGGAGTCACCTGCATTTCATTCAAAAACGAATTAAAATGATTAGAAACTGCAAGATGTCAAACATACACGGTCAAGCTCTACAAAAAGTAACACTCTCTTGAATCAGTCCAGCTGAAATCAATCCAAAAGATCAAGACACAGAAGTTCTCAATCCAAGGCGCCGATCAACATCGCGTATTCGAAAGTCTAAAACAATCGTGAGGCACAACATGCACAATGCAACTCCTTTGTTTCCACAAAACCTCTGCAACACCAGCTACCCAAAAGCCTAATCATCACCAATTGCAAAAAATAAATAGACAGACCCTTGGAAATCCGAGTGACAAGTTCTGGACCGAAGTACAAACTAAAACCTCAAAGCCAATCTGAAAACAACGACACCATTCTCTCACATTGTTGGACTAAATCCAATACTCATACAGTGAGAGCTACACAAAGCGACTCTCAACCACACCCTTGCTGGTCCAAACTTCTGGAAACCAGAAGTCAATCACTATTCCAAAGTCGGAGTTCTAAAGACACAATCTGCATTATACTCTGTTCCACAAAACCTTTAAAGCCACCTCGCCACACGTGACACCTCAAAGTTGCCTACAGCCTCCCCACACATCAATACCAATTGTGAAAAAAGTAGGAACGGATAGCTTCTCCTCTTGTAAAAGAAAATCCCGAAAGACACCACAAGTCTGGACTATCACCGGGAGGCATGCTCTGCCAACCTACAACCTCAAATAGCCAATGCAAAACCGTCCGCAGCAGAAACACCAATTCGCATTTGTTGGATTAAAACCTATAAACTGATAGACACACGTAACAAAATCCCGACGAGACGGAGCAAGCAAGAAGAAGAAGCGCTACCTCTTCCGGGACTTGCACTCCTCCTTTTGATCTCCTTGCCATTGTGACCAACCACTTGAACCAGAATGCTATGCTGTGACGTCGTTCTGCTTCCTGCACTTGATGCATGCCCTTCTGGAGTCCCTCCCTGCAAATCGTTGAACCCTCGTGGAGATGAAGTGGTGAAGATGAAGAAGCCCCGGAAGAAGCTTCTTCTGAAGGAACCCCTCGATGGTGCTCACACAATAGAAAGCTTTGCGGGCGACGTGCCGAGGTTCCAGGGCTTTGGGGGTTCCGCCTCCAGTTAGAACTTTGGCGATGCTCTAAGCTGTTAGCATGTACAGCGCTAACCTCACCTAATTTGCGAGGAACAGTCTCATACGGATGGTTGTTCTCACCATTATGCTGAATTTGTACCACTTAGCATGAGTTGGAAGACAAGGAAGTTGATCTCAATTCTACTTCATAAATCAGGCATGTTTCAAATTAGTTTGAGAGCCAGTATACATTCCTTTGTTTTACTATTTGTGCCATGGTAGCCCTTAGTAGCTAGCTATGTGATTGCTAACTTACGAAATCAAATACCTGGAACCGTAGTCCCTGGCCAGCTACAAAAGGCTACGCAAGTCCAAGGAACGCGTTCTTGTGAGTCTCCTTGTATTTGTTCACGATAAACGCTCCACTTTTGATAGGAGGATACCTGCACCCATATGGTGAAATTACACGTAGTTCTCCACCCGAGAGTGTTATAATTATACCTAGTAGCAAAACTAAAATTTGAGGAGATACAATTATTCCTCAATTATATATCATAAAAGGGAAGGTTTTCACTCACTTGGGTGGATTGGTTTCCGAACAGCAAGTTGGGAAGCACTCCACCACCCAGTCATAATTCGGCCCAAAGAAAAAAGGTATCTGCAATTCATTTCACAGAGAGTCTCCAGTCACTTAATCAGTCTACTGTCACTTCTCGTGGTTTACAACTTCCCACTTTGAAATTGCATATGAAATTCGTACATAGTGACAAAAAGTTGTTCTCAACGGATTTGGCTCTTGTATCCAAAGAAATCTGCAAGAGCTGTATAAATCTCCCCAAAAATTACTTAAAATTGAGGTAAAGAAGGTAAGTGTTTAGGGTATGCAAAGTGCTTACCGAGTATCTATCAACTCCCGTGCCAATGACTCGATGAAGTGTAGCACTGCAAGAAAAAGATTGCTGTAAATCCGGGTTTACAGAACAGTATATGCCATCAGAGCATTGCTTTATTCATATAACAGAGTTGACCTATTTAGAAGACCACCAGCATAACCAAACAGGAAAGTCGCGTATATTACCGAAAGAGCCCATTACTCCATCTCTCAAGCAGCTGGCCAAGATTTACAACGTAGGCCCTGAGAAGATAAAACCACAAGTGATGAATAGGTCGATACATCCGAACTAAACAAATGGTGAAGATCCTAATAAAATTTCAGATGAGTTGCAGTAAGTTGTTGCAGATGTCCCTCACCCATTCATTGATGGAACCTCCTCCCAAACTTGAGGCACTGCATCCTTGTTTCTGCATATCTGAAAGCATTTTCATCCAGTCTGCTGTCAACATATTTGCATTATCACCGCGTACTTTCCATGTCAACATTATCATATTCAATCACCAGTAACAGGTTACAATCAGCCCATAATTTGTAAAATTGATTTCCATTTGAACACATAATACACCCAGATACAGTTTCAGAACCTAAAAAATTTCAAAACCCTAAAAATTCAAGACATGAGGGTAGACCTGAAGACCAGGCACGTCGTCTGTAATAAGAAGGGTCATAAAGCCCCAATCGGAATGAGCACCAGCAGCAAACTCCCCACGATCAATATCAGATTTCTCCGCTGCATAAAAATGGAAATTCATCAGAGTCTTCTCCAAAGATACACAAGGCAAAAGGCAACATTATCAGTCAATGATTTGGGATATAATCCTTAGAGAATTTCCATATTCATTTAGTCCCCAAAACTCAAAAGGTTTCTTATGCAAGAACTGGACCTCCTTATGGACGCATTAGCAGATTTGGAACATCAGCTTCATAAAACATCATAATGGTTGAGGAGATCACATGACTTACCAGAGTAATGAAGAAGTCGCATAGTGCTTGTGTGTTTATCTAAAAGTCCTTTCTGGTCAAAGTAAGATTCTTCCATGTTAAGCGCTAATGCAATCAGTGGTGTCAAGCTCTTAGAGAGCTTTCTGCATAAACACAATTATAAGTACACTTTATTTTCTAATAATTTGGAAATTCGCAAAGTTACTGAGGATCAGAACAATGTACGTCCTCATTAAGTCACAAATTCAACACCAGAACTTGAAAGATGCACCAACATAGTCCTGTATCTGTACAAACTTACGTTAATTCCTGATAATATCGATCCATAGTCTCTTTCCATCCTGGCAGCAACTCTGCATTGTATAGAAATCCCTTTTCAGATGCTTACAAGAGATGATGATAAGCTCCAAAACTAAAGAAACAGTCGCTTAATTTTAGTACATGTCAGACCTAAACATTCAAGGTCTATTTTGCCACTGCAGAGGAGGAAACACAACATTCTTTAGGGTTTCTTCCTTCCGATTTCTAAAGAAAGATCACATTGACCTTCTGGTTTTTTGAAGTACAATAGTCATCTTTCGGAATCTGTTACATAGGACCTTGTTGTTGCATTTGATACCATATAGAATTACAGGTCTGTATGGCCATTCTTGGAGCAACCAAAACAATGCTTCAAACAATGGAATTTTTTTAGAAGTGGCAAAAACGTCGTTTTTTTCGCGTTCTCCTTACTCCAGTCTCTACTCTAAACTTCAGAGTTCAGCTGCTCAGCAACCTTACCTGCAGAGGGGTATTGGTTCGGCCCATAGAGAGGCTCATCGCTGTCTGGAATTGAAAGACCAAGGTAGTAGCCTTCCTTCGTTTCACCTGCAATATCAATTAAAAACCATGATGCTCCATAGCCAGAATGCCAAGAAATAGTGGTTTCACTCACCAGACTAATATTTAATTTATCTGAGGTCTCTTTGGTGCTATCTTCCCAAGTGGCAGGAGGTAGTTAACCATTCTTGATCATAAATTGTTGATCAGAAAGCCTCCTTGACAAGGAAGGATTATTGAATCAACAATTCAAGATAAGTAACCATCTTTACAATCTAAGTGCAAAATTAGAACTCTTTTGTATGCTCTTCAACCAATTTTCCTCTATTTAAACCCACAAAGGGCGGACTTCCAGGTACAAGAATTGGTCGAACTTTGCAGAAAGTCAAAAGAGTTTCCGGAATCCTACATGAAAAAGTGCAATATTTGTAAGAGGAGAACTGGAATTGTTGGCCGGAAAATTTTTAGGGAGAGGCCCATGAGAAGCTGGGGAAGCAAATCTGTGACAGTCTCTCTATAAGATCCGTACCTCGAGACTGGTGGCCTGGGTTCAGCATGTCCTCTTCAAAAGGCGAGTAGCCACGTTGATTCTTGTCACGAAACACCTTCATCTTCTCCTCCAATGGAAGTGCAAAAAACTTCTTGCTTTGGTCGAAAACCTCGGTTAGGAAATCAGTGTGGATGCCATGGTTGACAATGTAGAAGAATCCGGCACTCACACATGCCTGCAAAATTGCCAAGAAAGTTGGAACTGTAGTATAATTGCTCACTGCAACAAGTTCACCTCCTCTTGACCACCTTGATCACAATCTCAATCAGGCTCGAATAGCTTCCATACTATAGACCACGACAAATATAAAGATAAAACCACAATAAAACATAGATCCTTCTAGTTCCACATCACTCAAAGACTAGTCACATTTCGAGAGCAAAGCACAGGCAATTTCAAAGAAAACCACCGGATGGCATCTCCAGTTTCCGCTAAACGTGACCATCCAGTGACAACCTGTACTTAGCTAGGAAATCCTAAGCACGGTGCACCTGCAGAAGACAACCTCACTCAAATCTCGAGCTTGATTGAGGAAATCAAAGAGTGTTTTTTGTTTTGTTTTCTTTCTCCCCTTTGCCAACAGAGCTCAGCATGAACTACTTTCCTCACCCAGGTTCCAGATTTGAGTTCACATTGGACACTACTCCGGAAAGGTGGAATTTCAAAGGGCAAACACGATCGATTCCAAAGAATTGCATTTCCAATTACTGAGGGATTCGAAATGGGGCTCCCCAATTGAGGAAATTGAAACTTGGGAAGAGGAAAAGTGCAGACCTCTCGGATTCTGGCTGCGTTGGCGAGCTTGTTGGGAGAGGCCAGGTCAATGCATTCCAAGGGCTGATGATGCCCATTTGCTCCTTCAAGCTCCATCGCCATAGCCACTCACTTGTTGGAGATGTCCAGCTGAATTTTCTGTAACTGGTGCCCCTGCTGTGTTAGGGGGGTCACTGCTTGTGGCTTTGTCCTCCAAAAAATCTGTTCTACGTGTGTACTTTCTACATGTCCCTAGGTCCTTGTCATTAGGTCTTGTAGTGTAACGGAATGGTTGTCCCTATTTTGTGGTTGAGTAGGGCATCTTTTTCTAAGGGCCAATCACAATGGCCCTATGCGTCAATAAGCACGCATAGGAAGTGACGTATACGATATGTTTTTGATTAGGGTCCTATTTGCACAAGGTAGGGTGACCTATTTTCATAAAACGAGGAGAATATGATGTCAACTAGGGCTTCCATCATTCTATGACGAATAACACGTTGACACCTAATAAAGTTGTTTAAGACCCGTTTTTAGTTTTGTGCTTCTCAAAAAATAGGTTCACCTATACATCGAGAGGTTGGACTAATCTACACTTCTTTAATTTCTATGAATTCCAAACTTGATGAAAATTAGCAAAAGAAATAGTGAAGTACATCTTCATTATTTCTATTCCTTGGTCAGAGAAAGTTATCCCCCTCAACCATCACTTAATCAGACGTATGCTAAAACACTTAACCCTTTACTTCCTAAGAAGCCCATATTGGGCCTCACATTTTTTTGGCAATTTTGCAGAGTTTATATGGGAATTTTTATTTATTTTAATAATTATTAATTTTAAACCGATGCATGCAATGTTCTTCACTCAAGCTAAAGATATAATAAAATCTTCCATTTAGATTATACTTTCTACAATATGATCAATCAAAGTTTGCAATTTAAAATCATGAATTCTTAGGAAGTAAAGGGTTAACATTGTCAGAAACAGGTCGTGTACCTTATACAATACATGCATAAGAGATGATCTTGAAGCTATCCACCTCATCACAAGATTGAATTAAAGGATTATTCAAAATTGAAGAAATTTCCTAATACTACCGGTAATGATTACTTATGAGTGAGGTGTTAGAACAGAGTGTAAATAAGTTCATCACATCTAAAATCGTCCGTCAAGTATAGTTATTCTTCTTGGACTAAATATAGAAGTTTTTGTTGAGTCTTTGTTAGTAGTCAAGAAAAGATTTTAGGTTCTCTTAGATTACAATTTTGGATAATTTAAAAATAGACTATAAATATTTGAAAGGACTAAAATTAAACATACCAAAATCAACTCTTACTAGGATTTAATGAATATAAAATGTACATTATAGGCAAGAATTTATAGGACTCTATTTTTGAATTGTCGCAAATAAGAGTGGTTATTTGAAGCAAATTGTGGTGGTGCTTTGGTAGAGTTTAGAATGGAAATCAAATATTGTCAAAGTTGTTTTGATAGATTTTTCAAGTTTATGCCTTGACTTCAATGTCCTAGTATTGAACATTTTGCAATGAGCTTCTATTTATTTCCTAGCTATATTAAAATACACTTAAAATATATATATATATATATATATATATATATATATATATATATATATATATATATATATATATATATATATATATATATATATTCTATAATGAGTGATTATCAGTTTCAAATTGTCTCTTATTGAATTCACTCTAAGAACTCTTTGGCAATATTTTATAATTTTCATATTATTTATTGAAGTCATTTGTATAGGGTCAATTTTCAATCTAGAAAAGCAAATTCTAGTGATTTAACAAATTGTCTTGTATTTTTTGAATTGTTTAGAACAATTGCAAAGATGAGTGTTGGAGATCAATGTTGGAAAAATGTTGGAAAACCTATGTGGTTGCACTCAAAATATTATTTTTGTAACTATGTGAGTGAAGAAAAAAGATATTACTTATCGTTGCAGTGTACAAAAGAATAAAACAACCAAGGACTTTATTCTATTAACCCCTAAAGGTTCAATTTGTAAACACTCAAAATTGTCATTTCTATTGCAAGGAACAAGATTTATTTATTACTATTATTTTCATATCTACGTAGAGGATCTTGTACTTAACTAGTATGAAATTGTATAGAAGAAATTTAAGAAACTTTGACTTTGTAGATTGCAAGATATTAGACTTTAAAGTCAGCAATGCTATTCTATAAGCGTGTGAGCATGAGCCCATGAGCATGTGAGCATGAGCCTATGAGTAGTGAGCAAAGATTATGTGAGCATTGAGCTCAAAAATTTGAAGAAGCACTAGAAAATTTAATAATATTCCTAAAAATAGATTCCATCTAGAAATTTTAGTCAAATCTTGCTATTTTTAGTAAATTTTTGCACCTATTACTATTGGTCTATTACCATGAACCTATTACCGTGGTTATGTAGAATTTAGATGAAAATTATAATTTTCAATGTTGTCTAAAATATTAGAAGTAAACATTATGAAAATGATGAACTTAATTGATATGAAAGATGGACGGAGATGGAAATAAGCTTGTATAGAGTATTTACCCTTGGTCCACTTTTATTTTGGTTGATCATTGTCTTGTAGCATCATAGATCTTCTCATGGTCGATGGCAAGGTACCAACACTTTTTTTTTGGATTTGCAAGTTAGTGGACTTGTTTAGATTTTAGAAAAGAAAGTTTGTTAATAGGAATTCAATATATGTGGAAAGAGCTTGGCTACACCGAATTTCATTTTTGTTGATCATCATCTTGTAGTAGCGGGGTCCTCTTGAAGCCGATGGAGGGTACCTATACTTTTGTCTTTATGTGTTGGTAATTGGACTTATTAAGATTTTGGAAGAAAATATTTGGTTAATAGGGATTATTTTTGTAAAGAGTGAGCTTAGTTACACCAAATTGTTGATTAGTTGACCATTGTTCTCTTGTGGGACCTTCCAAAAATTTCAACTCTTCCATCTTTGATTAGATGGTCAATTGGTTAATCACTCCCCTCTTATTGTTTGGTACATCTCAGTGCCAAGAGGAGAATCAAGTACTTGTCATCTTTAAGTTGATGTGCTACTTATTGGACTTCACTAAGTTTTAAGAAGAAAAAAAATGGTTATTAATTAAGATTCGTTGAAATCGACTGAGGTTGTTCCATTGAGATTATAATCACTATCCTCTTGTTGTTGAGTACCTCTTAGAACTAAGAAGTACCCATAACTATGGGAAAAAAAATCATTTTTTTCAGTTTCTAGAAGGGTCCTCTTAGTGCCAAGAGGTATCCAACAACAAGAGGGAGTGGTTATAAAAATCAAAATCTCAACTGAACATTATTAACCAATTTCAAATGAATCCTAATTAATTATCAATATTCTTTTTTAAGATCTAGCAAAGTCCAATAAGTAGCACATCAAGGTTGTTCAGGGACCTGTCCATAGTAATAGGTCCATAGAAATAGGTACCAAAAATAATAAAATTTGACCAAATTTTTTAAATGGAATCTCTAAAAAATTAAATGCTCATAGGCTTACAAGCTCATGCTTACACACTCATAGAATAGCAACCTCGCTTTAAAGTGAAGAAAAATGATTTTTCTTGAACCTAATCTAATTTGATTATATGACTTTGAATCTTTTTAACTTAAATTTTTTGAAGTTCAAATCTTGAATTTTTTGTAAAATATCTTGAAGAATTGAGTTGAGAATCTAAAAAAGAATTTCAAAGAAGAAAAACTTTATTTTCATTCTATAAGAAATTGTTAAGTGGAAGTAGGGGTGAGAGAGAAGGAAGACCTAATTTGTTAATAATCCTAAGATGGAATTGAAACAATACACCAATCCTAATAGTGAGATTGTTTGATCAAGCTAAGTAATCCAAGTGGAATTTTTTTAATAAAAATTGTAAAAATTGAGTTCAAAAACAAATTCATTAATTTTTTTGGTTAGAAATGCTTTGATTACCCTCCATATACAAATAATAGACTCCTCATAACTTTTTCATCAATAATTAAAGTAGAATGAACCAAATCTTTCCATGTAAACAATAGTATTTCTATTAAAAATAAATAAAATTATTTTTTTATTTTGAATTTTTGCGATTTCTTTTTGTTGGTTGGAAAAAAACATTTTGAGCTTGGTGTGGCAGGCATTGATTGGAATAAAATTAATTTTCCAAGAAAGCTAATCTATTTTTCTATCTTCAAAAAAAATTCATAAAACAAAACAGAATATTGAGATCATAGGAGAATATCCAAACTTTCATTTGTTCTTGAAGGAAATACTTAGTCCTTAAGGGGTTAAAGTTTGTATTATGTCTATTATGTTAGTGATTGAAATTGTAAATATATTTGAAGCCACTTAGGTGGATATGTCTTGAATGGTTTAGTGAAAGAAAAATAAAATTATTAAAACATTGAAGAGCAAAAATCTATTTTATATGCATGTAAAACATGTCCTTTAAAAATCTTGAACTCATGTTCATTTTTGAGCCTCAATCATTTCCTTGCATTTGTTTGTGAATGGGAGTATTTATTTCATAGGGACTCATGCAAGTTACCACCATCCTAATAGAGAAGACACATCAAGAAAATAACTAAGACGAAAATTGTAAGAAATTAGAATTCTGATAAAAACTTGAATAAAAGGATCATTGCAAGAAACATCTTTTGATGTTGAGCCAAATAAGGTAGCAATCCTAGTATTGTGAGTTTATAAAAGAAAACAAAAACAAAAACAAAAACAACAAAAAAATACCAAAATATACAAATAACGTATTCTCGAAATTCAAGCACATTCTTTAAAAGTTTTGCACAAAAACGGGTCAATAAAAAATTAAATAAAAATCAATAAAAAAAGAAAAGTAAGACAGAGTTTGACCATTTTTCCTAACATGAAGGAGCTCATAGTGAATCAATTAAATCTTAAAAAACAAACCCTATAATACCTATGCCAATGGGGGGATTTTGAGTGATGTTTTGTTCAAAAGCAATACAATTTTTTTGAGGGAATATTAGGTAATATATTCCCCCATTTTCAATAGATGAAATTGTTAATTTTCTACATGTTCTATGGACAATGTCACTCAATTCTAGATGAATGTATGCTCTTTTGGATGAATAATTTAAGTTTCATCTGCATTTTGTAAACAAGTGTTTCACTCCTTCACTCCAACTTACATTGCTTTTTGCACTGCCCAAAATAAATGAAAAAAAATCCATGACCAACACTACCTATGTTGTATAAAGGAAGAGCACTTTGAGTACATAATGCACTTGGAAAGATTTCTCTTCATTAATATTCGCTCCTCCCATAGTGGAATCTCACCATTCACAAGGGAAGACAATAACACCAGCAGAATGCACTGTGCTGATCAGTTCCATCACCCCCTGCGTGAAGACAGGGATGTGTCCGCAAATACAGTCGCGCTGCATGATGGGTCGACTAGAACTACTGTATTAAAGCCGGCTTGAATTTGTAATGATAATTTCAAAGATTTCTGTCAGCTTCGGAAACAAGCAAAGCAATTTATTTCTGATGCAAAAATTTGCTGTCAATTTCAATCTCAAAATGTAATTCAAGGGCGTTAACCTTTTTCTCAAAATCGAAGAGCTAGGTAGCTAATCACTAGAGATTCTAATGACTAGACCCGAGATAATTCCCAAGAGTCCAAAGAACACTCCTGTGAGGAGCAACCCACCGAGGAACCCACCGAACCTAGCGGATCGCACCTTTGGTTTTCCCTGAACAATGATATCTGGTCCAACATCATCCTCGCCGAGTATAAACTTTGCTTTATGTTTCTCCAATGACCTGCGGCGTTCCAATCCATCTACCTTGATGCCACTTTTATCGAACATGCTACAAACCTCAGCAAAGATATTAAAAACATCCTCCTCTTTATCATCTTTCCGATCGCTGCTGCAACAACTTTCCTCTGAATCCGCACAAAAGTCTGTTAGGTCACTTCTGTCTTCACACTCGAGGAGGCTCTGTTTTAGGTTGATAGATGAGCAGGAACAGGGTCCGTCTCCAGCTCTGCAATCGATCTCCACTAAAGGAGGGGCAGGTTTCACTGGCATGCTCTTGGCTCTCAACAGCGAAGTCAAGGAGTTGATTCTCGTCTTCATGGTTGTTATGGTAGGCTTTACAACTTCACCCATGACCGACCACCTTTGCACAGATATGACCTTCGCGTTAATTCTGCTGCCCATTAGACCCGTCACATCAGGGAGCAGAACTTGAACGTAGGATTTGGAGTGGCCAACCTGAAATTTAAGGCGCCAAAATTAGCCTTGACTGAAGACTCTTCATCTCGCCTAATAAAATGACCAGATTACTTGGAAGTATAATCAATCAATTCCCTCAGGTACACATTCATGACAATGCTGTGACAATTTCGATTAAACCAGACGGATCCTGAGTAATTCCAGGTGGTTTGGCCAAGCAAGGCGAATGAAGGTGAAACATAAAGTACTCACAAGATGAACACCGTCCGACGCTACGTCAGTCACCCAGACCTTCTCTACTTTACCCTCCATGCCAGAATATGGATTGAAGGATTCAAAAAGTGAGGTAAGTTCACGGCTCCTCTTCTTCACCTCTGCTGTAGGCACACGTTTCATCCTTGCTGCTGGTGTACCTGGACATACCACAGGGCACACAATTGAAGGTATGTATATCTCTGTATTGACTATGCAGGGTATTAACCACCCGTTACGTAAGAAATCAAAGCCTCTTGTTTCTTGAATATAATAATATACTAGGTTACCGGTATTAGTGATGAAATAGAATTACCAGAAGACAACAAAACCAAGATTTATCAAGTACCTGGTCTAGGGTAGAACTGAGATATATGCAACTGAGGAAATTTGTATTGCTTGACTAAAGCCATTGTAGCTTCAAAATCCTCCACAGTTTCTCCAGGAAACCCACAAATGATATCCGTTGCAAGGTGCAAGTCCGGTACAAGACGCAGCAAAGTGTCAGCCACTTTCTTGAAATCACCAACTGTATACTCCCGTTTCATGCCCTGTTGCCACACAAACAAAGACCAATACTAAGACCCTGTAAGCACAACTGCATCTCATTCTATCGATGAGATGTAATCTGCTTTAGATGACAGACGTCTTGGTTCAAATTTTTTTTCCTGGATGCTAATTTCAATAAATTTGAATAGCTCACTCAGCTCGAAAACCGAAAGATTATTCTTTCATTAGGAAACATAACTATGAAACCAAATTATGGATACAACAAGAAGACAAACAATTAAGAGTTAGAGGGCTTGAGGAACATACCTTTAAAACATTGTCACTGCCAGACTGTACAGGGACATGAAGGAATGAGTAAACGCAGGGGTGGTTCAATATTTTAGCAATGCTCTCAAGATGCTTCAAGATGTAAGGAGGGTTCGTCATGCCAATGCGCAGCATGGTGCTCTGGTCTGCAGGAAGTACTGCCACCAGCGCATGAAGAAGTGCTGGCAAATTCGTTCCTAAATCAATTCCTGATCCATAAACATGTCTCCAACAGTTAGTCACCAGCATATTGTGCAAAGGAACGTCCAAACATTATTCATATATATATTAATTCGCACCAGAAATACTTACCATAAGCGCCAGTATCTTCACTACTGAGCCATATCTCTTTCACACCCTCGGCAACTACTCCCTTCACCCTGTCCACCTTTAATCCAAATCCAGCCAAAAAAGACAGATTAAAATTTTGATAGATACAAATTGTTGAGGACGAGTTCACTATCTACATGAAAGGCACAAACGCTGTGCAACCAAGTACACCCATTTTGCAGATAACTGAGCTCTGACAAGAGCACTAATATGCCCGCTTATATGAATTCAAAATCCCTCCGGTTGTCCAGTTCTAGATAAATTTCAATATTGTTGGAACGGGATTTTGTACCAATGACGCTACAGGGTAGCTCCCGAGATGGCCACGTGCATGCTTGGTCTTGCAGTAAGTGCATGCACCAAGACACCCAACATTGATCGGCACTATCTCCACGTATTTGTTCTTCCTAACCTGCAAGCATTCCCCACAGATAGCGAACACTTCTACTCAGATGGCTCATAGACAGGTACTACCATGTAGTTGTGATATGGTTGTTACGTCAAGCATAGTGGTTGACTTATTCCTTACTCCAAAGATAGCACATAGGGGAGTGAGACGATATCCATAAACGGACTTAGGCACCATCAGGCAAGAACTAGTAGTCAGTACTAATGTAATAAATACTAGACATGGTCTGCAGGACAAAAATCAAAGGAAAGAGGATTACATTCGTGGGGTATTGCACGTACTTTGGGCAGATCAAGAGAGGGAAGAGAGCTGCGTCGAAGCAGTCGGACTTCATGCCCTTTCAGAGTCTCCTCTACAACTTCAACAACTCTGTCAATTTGTTGAACTCCCACCACACTCACACCTTCCAAGTCTTTCAGATCTTTGCTGCCTTGAGGAACACAGCCCGCCACTACAAGTGGTTTCCCGGCGTGTTTGCCTTTGCGAATAAGGTTTTCCATAGCTGACTGACTTGGATTCTTAACCGTACATCTACACGAAAACAGATAATGAATAGAAAAAATTTAGCTGTAAGAACTCTTATTACAACAACAGCTACAAGCATGAATCAACAAATGACAGATAAAAGGTATCATGCGAGAGATTCCTACGTGTTAATAAGCCAAAGGTCCGCGATGTCAGGAATTTCGGTGAGACCATATCCATAAGCTGACAACTGGCCAGCCATATATTCGCTGTCACTCTGTTTCAAACAAAATCATACATATAAATGAATTGCACATGCACAGCAAACACCTTAGGTAATTATATGCCATTTCCTTTACTGAACAACAAATTATAAATGGAGTTTCCACCTAACAACCGTCTATTACAAGTATCTAACCAGCAACCTCCATCGCCCAGAACTGACACAGAAGTGACGCCCGGTTCAAACTGACATTGCCAGTTCCAGCAAATTGATTCAAGACTACAGCACCACAACAATCTCAAAATTCACGTGATTAGAGAGCAATCAGAAAAACCGGTAAACACTAGTATTTCAAAAGTAGTTAGTTGCATGAAAAGTACCATTGCAAGATAACTACACCTAAGCGTAACCCTTACCCAAAGTACCCACCCTAGATTCTTGCCAAAATATCGCAAAATGAGAGACTAGGGTCAAGTTTGGGTGAACCTATAATCAGCACTTTGAAAATTCATCATAGTTTAATCATGCGGTGCCCAAAAAATACATGCTACAACCGTCCTTCAACTGCCATCAAGACCCAACCAAAATAAAGACAATTAAATAACAAGAACCATGCTCAAATGCTTATGGATAATTCTCTGTGTAAAAGGAAAACTTAGAGGGTTTAGCTCCAAGTCCTAACAACAATCAGCATTGCTCATAAGGAAATGCATAAACACACCTGATTGTGGGAACAACCAAAAGTCTTCAGGTATATTGTCTGCATTCACACCAAAAAAAGGATTTGATTAACTATCACACCAAATTGCATCACGTACCTAAATACAGTACTTCAAAATACCCGCAACCAGTGATTTTGAGAACGTACAACACCTCAACATCAGAACTTAGATCACTAATAAAACTTTGAAACCTAATAACTTTTGCATATGCTATCCAAACAAAGCATTCTTTGGTGTTCTGGAAGTGCTCTTTGATTTGCCAACAAGAATATCTCGAAACCTAATCATTCTAATCATTAAGACTACGCTCATCCTTTACAGTGTGACAATTGGAGGGGAAAGAAACACCATAACCCTCAGACAACGATTTTGCAGTTTCCAAATTCCACTCTCACCTGCGTCCCTGGAACATTAGCCTTGTCCGCTTCCCCATCCACACACGTGGAACCATCACTACCGGCACTCGAATTCACCGCAGGTCGCAGACGTCGCGGCTTAATACCCACAGCACTGCTGCTGATGTTGCGATGACGAGGAGGTGAGGTCGAATGCTTCTTCGGCAAGTGCAATCCTAATGGCGCACCACCGGCAAATTCGCCCACCATGTCCTCGATATCCTCCATGCCGACGGCCTCTTCACAAATTCTGGCCCTCCTTACAAATTCTAAGTCATGAACGCACCTCACCTCAAGGAAGGAAAATCTGAAAATTTTGAATTTGAATTTCTTTGGCTACATCGCAAAATGAAACTACGAAGCTAACGACGAAACCATGGATTCTTCATGCGAGAGTGCGGAAGAATCGACCCGTGAGGATGGACTCGACCGAGTAATGGTGCAGCCTCAAATCGGAGCTTGCTAGGGTTTCTGAAGAATCTTCATGTTCCCGAAATTGGATGAATGAACTGGGGTAATAGATGGATGGAAGGCATACATTCATCCGATTCTCTTTAATATCACCCTCCTTTATTTATATCACATCCTCTTTTCGCTCATCCAACTCTAGCATCTCAAAAAACAAAAGCCCCTTGTCAGTTTCAGAAGACACCAGTGTCCGTTGGCCCAGTTTTCTTCCCTTGAAAGACACAGCCCCATTATCAAGGTAGTCACCAAAAATGCTCCAATTATTGGATCAATAGATGTATTCTTTGTTTCTACAGTGAAGTCATTCATCGGATGGTTATGGTCCTCAATGTCCTTATTAAGGGTTAATCATGCTCCCTCCCCAAAGATCCATAATTTAGGATAACTCAAGATCCAAAAATAATTCAAAAACTCATAAGTTTCACACCGTATATCCAAACGCCATGAAGCAAAGTCCATGCACCCTTCTTTACAAAGAGCTTTCTAACAATACCAAGAACGCACCTAAGCATATGTGCAATGACCAAAGGGACCAAGATCAATATACATACTTAATGCATACCATAGCGCAGCTTTGCATTGTTGAGTAGTGCATTGTCAATCGTTGTTGAAGTAACTTTATGTATAGTCGGACCACCCATTACCAACTAGGGATGGGTCCTTGACTTGTAGGGTATCCGCTATTTCTAATAAGAAAAACTTTTTTGCAAACCACGTTTGCCAGAGGTTGGTTGTAATGAAATGCATGACATGCAAGGGTATGAGGAACAATTGTTGAATGACAAGTGTTACAGTATGTATTATTTTGAAATTTGTAGGCCTGAACAAGAAGTAGTCTCTTCTATAAGTAGAATTGCAGGACTCTAAACATCAGATATTGGTTTAGAACACTTTGTGCATCCCCAAATTCACGGGAATTTCAATTTTGCGAATAAAATTTTGAAATTTCGGTATTTACAATATTTTCCATCGCGCTCAACTGCACAGTCACCATTTGTTCCATAGTTGTTTAAGGTATAGATTGATATGACTTTCAGTGCACTACCACACCAAATGTGTTTTTCATATGAACTTCAAACAATTTGAAATTTCAAAAGCTTTTTGAGAGTTACAAATTAAAAAAAGAGATGATTTTACACCTATTTTTACACCTTTTAAAACTTTTGGAATTTTCTTATTAGAATATGCATTACAAAGCATTCAAACATTGTAATTTTTCTAAAATTATAAATGAAATTGAACTCAAATTTAAGAGAACTCAAATTTTTTTAATCTTATGAAGTTCACAGAAAAGTCACAATATATTGTAATATTAAAGTTCAAACACCCAAAGTCACATGAATATTGTATGACAATGATAATTATTTTAGATGAGGCACTCCAAAGACCAAGAAAGAAGTGAGCTTAACACTAAACTTGATCATTTAGTGTGAGGTTGGCATAAATTAAAAGTTTGTTCGCATTGGTCTTGAAGGATGGAACCCACGTGATAGAGTATTCTAAAGTACAATAAATCTCTAGGGCTCTTGTGAGCTAAAAAGCTAAAATCAGACCAATCCAAAATTTAGTTTGTGTTTTGACTATTACACTTTTTACATCACAAAATTTTGCATCTAAATGTGATGATAAGGACTTTCACAAATAAGAAGAGGATTTGAGATTGTCTTTTAGAAGGGTCTTTCTTTTTATGCTATGAGTTCTTTGCAAGCCATTATTTATATATAAGATTTTTTTTTCAAAAGTTTACTTTGGATATTTAAAGTTTATTTTGAAAAGTTTGAATTCAAGTTTAGGTTTTGTGATTCTAAGTTAATTTAGAAGTTCTTGCTTGCCAATATAACATTCTTGAAGGTTTAAAAAAGTCCTTTTTTGGCATTTGGTACTTTATAAAAGAATTTTCTTTTTATTAGATAACTGGAGAAGGTTGAGTGTAACCTAGCTTGGAAAGACAATGTTTCATTGCCAAGGTATTCAACCAAAAATTATCAAATTCTTAGATAAATAAGTGTATTCTTCATTTCTACAATCTCCTAGAAAGTCCGCATTCATCAAACACTTTTAGTCCTTAAGGTCCTTGAAGGTCACACTACCATGCAAAATTATAGATAAAAACATCTTTACACATTGTAAAAATATCAGAATTTATCACTCAATTATATAAAGAAAAAAATCTAACTTGATATTACATCCAAATGGTTATTTTGTAGGGATGAATCATTGATTGTTCATAATGGTAAAAAAACTATATAGATGAAAATATTACATGTTTAGCAAAGACACAATGATATTTGTAAGGATGACAATGAGTCAAATTGAATCATTTTGCAATCTAAAGTAGAATCATCTTAAACTACCACATAACTAAAAAAAACTCCTGCTAGTTTTGTCTAATAGCAAACCAAATTTGCATATCAAATTACTAATCTCCTATTTAGAACACAAACAATTATCAAACTAGCTATCCATGGGGACCACTATTCATGCTTCAAGGTTCCAAATGTGTTGTTACCTATTGATTTTATGACCTATTGCATTAGCTTATAATGTGTTGGCTTTTGAAAATTATAATATATTCTCGCAATACTACTAGCTAGAAAGTGGAGAGAGTCTAAATATAACATGCCCTTTATGTTGGGCAACTAAAAATTCTAAATCTTAATAAGTAAAATTTGGACTT
This sequence comes from Rhytidiadelphus loreus, assembly GCA_947034895.1. Lineage (NCBI taxonomy): Eukaryota > Viridiplantae > Streptophyta > Bryopsida > Hypnales > Hylocomiaceae > Rhytidiadelphus > Rhytidiadelphus loreus. The sequence goes on from OX344764.1 coordinate 25,210,601, forward strand.
TGAAATCAAAATTAGAAAATATTCTTCAAATATTTTTGGTATATTTTAGAATATTTTTATTTCAAGCATGTTAGTTATAGCTCCCTCGAAATACTTCAAGAACACTCCTAGTTATCAAAGGATACAAACAATGACATCCCAAGTATATTCTCCAAGTAGTATCTCTACTTCCAACATATTCCACTACAATTTGCTAACATAGTTGAATAAAAAATTCACTATGTGGTGATACAAAAGGTATTGAAATGCTTAGAGTATCCTCAATCCAACCAGAAACCACCGTGTCAACGTTGTAATGAAGGAGTAACTCCAAAAAACACTCCCCAATACAAGCGGTATTAATCTCCCTATATTCCTAGACTTGCCATTCTCCTACCCAAGCCCATCAAGTTAGCAAAATATGAAGAACCCACAACTCAACTCACAATGGACAAATTTCAAGCCCTATTATGTGTGCCAATAAATTGAGCCTTCCCTTTTTTGCATGATTTTTTTCATTTAATGTTAAATCTTTTTCTCTATTTCTTTTTATAATGTGGAAAAGTCCATTTGAGGTTTGGATTTCCGGTTTTCTAATGGGTCAATTTTAAAAAAAAAGTACCCGGAACCGAATGAAAATTGTCAAAATGTTTCAGAAACTCCATATTAGAATGGGCGCCTCCTCTGTGACATTACAGAACCCCTGTGCATCCTCCAATGGCGGTAGTCCTATCCCCGAAGTTCCCTTTCGCCTTGCTACTCTTGGATCCCGAATTGCAAATTTTTTTTTTTTGCCGCAGGTTGCGTGTGCGCCTCACTCCGTTTCGTTTCCTTCAAGAATGTTGCAAGGTGGGTTCAGCTAGCAGTGTGAAATTCCTTCTCTTCAGGGGTTTCCAGGGCGCCCACAAAATGCAGTTCATGTGTGCGCATCCGTTGAGCTTTCGGGGCGTTTCTGTGCACCAGCTCTGGAGGGGACGACGATGCCCGGCCTCCGACAGCTTGCTGCGCCGGAGTTGGAATTCAAAGCGCCGAAGATTGTGGCTTGTATCGGCAAACGAACAGGTGGGCATATGTACGTGTTCTTTTCGCAGCTTGGATTCGAGTGGAGAATAGATTCGGAAGAATATGTACGAATGGAATAGAGAAACAGATGTTCTGAACATTTATAAAGAAAGCGTCGCCACAGCCAACCAAGGTGTCAAAGTCCTTGAGACTGGGGGATTAATTTCGAAAGATTTATTGTCTGTTCATGTCAATTCTGTCAATTCTGTCGTATACGTCTTGAAATCCATGCCATAAGGATACTGTAAAGGCCCACTGCTGCATCCATGAACCTGAATCCATCATCAGATGTTTATGTAGAGTTTGTGTGTTGGCTTGCTATCTTGTTTTTAATAGCAATGGCAAATTGGAGTTGTATGGGAGTAGCAGAGTGCTCAGTAAAATGTATGACTTTTTTTTTTAAGCATATAATTTCTTTCAAGAATCCAAATCCGTCGTTCTAATTCTATCAGGTATTCATGTATAAAGGTTGTATGTCGGCTTGCGATCTTCCCATTAATAACATAGTGAAGGGCTTTGTACGTGAGTAGAAGAATGCTCAGTATAATTGCAGTCCAGAAAGTCAGACAACAAATCATGTCAGAATGTGATGCTTTTTTCGACTCTCAAAGTAGAGTGTGCAAGCTTACAAGCGCTAGGAAATGTTTTAAGAGTGCGATCATAGACTGAATTCTTGGAATGTTAATTAAATGTGCCAAAATTCAGCCAATTCATGACATGGATTTCAAGATTTTGTCTCCCCAAAAACCTATGCATTGTTCCTTGTGCATTTTTGTGGTTTTAGGTGATCCTGCTGTACTATGCGGGCAAAAGATGGTACATAAGCTGTGACCTAACTTGGAAGTGAACTGGAAGCTCAGGGCTTTTTAGGGTATCAACACAACAGAATGTTCAGGGCTTTTTAGGGTTGTGCTGGTGTTGTTAAGCTTCTGAACTTGCTTGAGTGATGTTTCTATTTTTTCTAATTCTGAAGGAGGAGGAGCCAGGGGAAGGTGATGGGGAAGAAGGTGATAGGGAAGGTGCTGGGGAAGGTGATCCACAAGTGCAGGACGCGTTAGTGGGCATGGTGCGCCTCCAGACTGGGAAATACCGAGTCTCCGAATTGGTTGATGAACGGTCCAAGCTGCTTTCGGAAATAGTTGATCAAACCAAGGAAGAGTATGATCGAATCGCCCAAGAAGCCATGCGAACCATGGACGAAGCCAGTTCCAAGGTACCAACCCACCTCCTTCTCTTCAAATTGCCTTTGCCCATGTTGCACCCAAAATCTGTTTGATGTCACAGCCTTCGTGCCCAGAATGCACATAAGCATTAGTGGAGTTCATGAGACTTGAGGGTTTGGTTTAGGTTTTCAATGCTGGCTCTCGTTGCTCTAAGATGGAAAATCAAGCTTTGATGCCCTAGAAGGCTCACTCAAAACAGACACACTCTTGCTACTTCTCTTCAAATTCCCTTTGCACACGGAGCACCTATACCTCTTGGATGGATGTCACAACCCATGTGCCCAAAATGCTTAATGGAGTTCATGAGACTTGAGAGTTTGGTTTAGGTTTTCAAATGCTAGCTTAGAAACCCTTTGCACTAGGGTGAAAAATAAAGGTTGAATCTTGCACGCCCTAAAAGGCTCAATCAGAAGAGGCCCATTCTTGCTACTTCTTTTCAAATTCTCTTTGTACATGCTACTTCTCTTTGATGTCATAGCCAAGGTGCCCCAAATGCACTTAAACATTAATGGAGTTCATGAGACTTGAGCTTGATTTTGCATGTTGGCTTAGAAATTCAGTGTTGTAGGGTGAAAAAGCAAGGTTGAAGCTTTGATGCCCTAAAAGGCTCAATCATAAGAGGCACAAGAAAAGGGGAGGAAAAGGTAGATTGAGGATAGAAGCTTATGCAATAGAATATGTCAAAACCATAAAAGATGCTCAAAATCTTGTCCCCTTGGTTAGTTTTTGTGAAAGCTCAAGTTTTGCTTGTTGGTTGGCCCTCCTTGAAAATAGGGATATTTTTGAGAACCTAACTTTTCAATCACCTCTCTAGCATCTAATCTTGACACCTACTAATGTCACAATTGATGTTGTTGTATGTAAAGTGAACATACTCTTTGAATTTCTCTACTCCAAATTTTGTCAAACTTTTTCATTTCTTTAATGATGACATATCATTCTTTATGTAAACCTTTTGAACTTCAAGTAAGAGTTTTGAGTAAGAGTTTTGCTTGGATTCTCGGGGGTGATATTTTTAGTGATATTAAGAGTAAAACTAAGAGAGACTGAGACTAGGGTCAAAATCAGCCGAACCTCCGAGTGCGCATCTCCGATGGCCTATAAAATGTTATGACTCTGAATTCGACTCAGTTTCTCCAGCACAAAATAATTGTGTGCAGATCATAAGCAGCGTCAACGCCGAAGCGCAAGCCATGGAGGATGAATTGGCCTCCGCAAGGGCAGAAATGGAAGCCGACAGTCTCGAGTTTGATGAATTTGAAGAGAATGTGGGCAAGGCAAGGAGTGAAGGATTGTTCTTCAAGAGTTTGTACAGCAAGCCTCTCAAGGCATGGAAGGACCGCACCTCGGAGGAGAAGCAGAGCATCAAGGAAGAGGCCAAAGGGGTCCTCAATGTGGCCAAGAAGTCAGGTTCCTCGAAAACGCGGAGAGTTTTGTATGGGATCCTCATCTTCTTGTTGAGTTTGTCACTCCTGGAGGCGGTCTCCAATGGGAACTATCCGTGGCCCAAGTTGGCTTTGTATTCTTTGATCTTAGTTGCACTTGTAGTTCAGCTCACGTATGAGAGTTTGGCTGCTTTAGATGATGGGGATGATTCGAAATCTGAGAGGTAAAGTCTCAGATCTTCACTAAGTTAGTAAAGGCTTTGTATACTGATGACAGAATTTTTACTTAGTTCCACAAATTCATTTTCACTGCAGTAGCTTAATCCATAACAATTATTATGCCGTAGATAAATTTGTCGATACAACATGTATTAAATCACCATGCAACCATATGTAGGCTTTCTGCTCTCAATAGCCCGTCAATCTTGAGAAAACTATTTTGCTGAATTTTCAATCCTTGTCTTTTCTACCGACCTTGTACCCTTGTAATCCGCTTTCTCATCCTCTTTCTCATCTGAAAGAAAGAATATTTTGCCATTGCCTTTGACTGTAGGGAATAATCACCCAAGCTTTAATCCTGAAGCACTCCATCGTCCAATTTCTGGACGACTAACAGGTTGAAACTCAAGTTTCATCCTCATTACTGCTTGGGTGAAAGTCATCCTTTCCTTATTTATCAAGTTGTTGTCTTATCTAATGGTTGGATTTGATGCTAAGGTAACAGGTCTAGAAATCGCCCACGTAAGAGCTGAAACTGAATTTTGGGGAGGCGAAGCTTCTTGAAATAATTTTCAGTAAATTTTCCTTGAAAGACAAGTGGAATTGGCATCTAACCCAAGTCGTTTCATATTTTTTGAAGCTTTGTGAAATTAGTTATAAAATTTTGAAGTTGAAATGGCATAGGGCTCTAAATCGCCCACCTCCTAAAATGTACATTGTTTGTAAATTGTTGAAGGCTATGAAAAAGAAACGAGTACACATAGTGTACATTTGATGATGTGGGTGGTTTTAGAGCCTCCACGATTTCAGAGCTTGTTACCTTACTAGAGTACATATTTTTTCTAAAATAACAAATGTGGAAGTGGAAGTATGTCAAGTAGTTGACCAAGCCGAAATTGCATTGACTCTAGTTCAAAATAGGATTTGCAAAAATGAGGTCATAGATTTCAAGAACACAAAAATTTCAAAAAAATCAGAGTGTGAAGAGAACCTCACTTCAAATCCATTTCAACAAATTGTGCTATAAAAGATGATAATATTTTGCTTGTAATTGAATTTAGAAGGAATTTTGAAATTTCCCTTTCAAAATTTATAAAAACACACATTGGTGATAGCATTTGTGAATCTAACCATATGGATGGCATCTAAAACTCAAGATCTACAACTTTTATTTATATATGAATTCCAAAATATTCTTTCAAATAATATCCCATGAATATTGTCTGATTAATTCAATAAATGAATTTCTCTCCTTATATTGAGGAGTAGCTATGTATCTCTTCAATCTTCTATGTACTATGAAAATATTCTTATTCATCAAATTGGAGAAGTTGGAACTTTTTTAGTTATATTTTTGGGATGTTTGGTACTTAAATCACAATTTTGGCACTTTGAAACAAATTATTTCTATGATTATGAAACTTTCTCATGATAGTAGAAATATATATAAGAATCAAAATATCATGTATTGTGGATTTGTGGACATACTTAACGTATGTCCCTATTGTGGCTAGATGACTATTTGGGCCACTACTCTTTCCATCCTATAACCATAGTCCTTTTTTGTAGTAATGAAAGTATTACAATGATTTTTTTAATGCATGTTACAATCAAATGATTCTACAAAGAATGTGCAATGTGCCCTTCAAACTGCAAAACAAGTGGACATAGTTGTTAATTGCAATCAAGGAAAGATATAAAAAGTAGAAGGTCAATGGATAGAAAGTGCCACATATAATCAAGGATAGGTTTTATAGTAAAGGGAGACTTCCTATTCCCTCTTTAAGTATTTAGATCTACACAAGAACAACTTGGAATTCAATAGATTCAATGAAGAGTTCAATGTCTTTTCAGTCTTTGACTTGGTCAACTTCAAATTGCTTAAGAAATTCAATTTTCAGAATACATCTCCGACATCCAATTTTTGGACAATGTACATATTCAAAATTAGACTTCTTTCTCATTACAGCTTGGATGAAAGTCATCCTAATTTTTAGAGATATTTTATGAAGTTGTGGTCCTATTCAAAGGTTGGATTTGGTCTTACTAGAACACATATTTTTCTAAAATTACAAATGTGGAAGTATGTGTAATGGTTCATTTGCGTTGACTCTAGTTCAAACTTGGAATTACAAAAATGAGGTCATTGACTCAAAGATCACAAAAATTCTACAAAAATTCCATATCAAGAGAACTTCATTTCAAATCCTTTCCAACATAATTTACCTCAAAAATGATAATATTTTGATTGTAATTGAACTTAGAAGGAATTTTGAATTTTCCCTTTCAAAATTTATAGAAAAATATTCATAATAGCATTAGTGAATCTAACCATATGGATAGAATCTAAATCTAAAACCCTACAACTTCTATTTGCATCTCAATTCCAAAATATTCTTCCAAATAGTAATTTGATGATTTTTCCGAAATTGTCGGAGATGAATTTGGACGCTTAGGGGTTAACACCCCAAACAAAAAAATAATCTTCAATCCTATAATCAAGTGTGAAATAAAAAGACAAGTAATTTGGGACAAATGGAAAAAAAAGAAAAAGGACTAGTATTATAGATTAGATAGAGTGATTCATATTTTTTCTAAAAGAAATTGATTACAATTTCTTGTCTATATTTCTCCATGTCTAAAAACTTTTGACATTTTTCAACCTTTTTAGGAATCAAATTATAAATTCTAGCAACAGGAGGGAACCATACCTAATTTAGTGTTGGTAAGGTAGGAGGCTCTTAAAGTGTGCACTTAAGGGCTGGTTTGCCTTTTTTATATTGTTTCTTGTATGAGATTATTTTTAGCTCATTTTTCAGATAAAGAAAAATAGATTCTAATTGTAATCCAAGTTTATTTGTATTTTTTGAAGCATTTTTGAATTACTTATGAATTTTCAAACAAGATGAGTCATAGGTCCCTAATCATAGGTCTTCCATAAATCATTCACTTACAGCTTTTAGAGAGAAATGGGAAAAGCAAAGCCAATGATTGGCTCTTACAATAAATAATAATTTTTTTATTGATCCATTCAATGATTGAAGACCACCTCAAGCCATTACAGGTGAGTCTACATCAGCGGTTCTAAATGACCCTCCAACATTCAAGCCTCCTACCTTATAGTTAAACATACTTGATTGAGCCTTATTAAGGTAGAATGCCGCCACCAATTCCCCAACCTACTTATTGACCCAAAAGCAGCCTAAGCAAAATCCAATTCTAACGAAGTCTACTCACCTTTTCAAATATTGATAGACTACAAAAATCATAGAAAATTTTAAAAAATAAATAAATTTAGATAACTTTTTTCACACTTGAGTTTTTCTCCTCCAAGACAATTCATAACAGAAGAAGGCAAATTTCTTAAAGGGTCGGGAATAGGTTCGGTTACCTTAGGGATTGCAGTCTTTGTAAGTTAAGTGTCTGTGATGGTATTTGTTCCTTGTACCCGAAGATTCTGTCCTCACCTCCTGTAGAATACATCTCGAGTTTGTGGACCCACAGTATCCGGGTCCATTCCCAACACTGGCTGATTTATCCAATTAGTGTCACAGTCGCACTATTTTAAATTTCTACAGGCTGCTATACTACTCTATACGTAGTGAAACTATTTCTACAGGTGACACTATTCTAGCGGCCTCAGTAACCAATATGATCAGTCATTCACTAGTCCATTGGTGAACTTGCACACAGCAGTGAACGACAAACTGCTGGGCAACCAGATTTTCTTTGCATTTTGTTGACTCATCAAACCAATCCCCTACACAGTACCCAGATGTCGAGTTCCTACGGTTTGTGACCTGACTTCTAACATGGCGACGGCAAACGGCAAACTCTGCAGCTTCAATTGCACAGTCCGCTTAAAAGTACTATGCAATCTGCCGATCAAATGTAATAGCCTGGACCATTAAGACTTACATTCCCCTATAGAACACCATCAGAGTTACCTAAGTTGCAGATCTGAATCAATAAATTAAGAAATTACATCTACGAAAAAGGGGTCAAGGGATCCAATATAGCTTACAAGTAAATTACATGACAAAAAAAAACTCGTCACTGTCGACTGCGTGTTGCAAACTAGGCCGGCCAGTCGACCAGCTCGGTCCATGGATCTCAACTTGTGAATTCTGCCCTTGCAGGCAGGCATCCAGTGATGGCTAAACAATTCGGTGATCTTATTTGATGATTTCGTTTTAAGGAAAAATGTATCTAGATAGGGTGATTTAATCCCCCTTGCTCTGCTCAACGTGTGAAAGTCGGGGGTGCATGCCCATAGGACGAAGGCCCTGCAGGCCTGGGATGAGGTCTTGGATTGCGGTTCTCATCTCTCCGATTCCAATCCCGGTTCCGATTATCATGAGGTCCCCAGGGGCCCCTCTCCTCTCTCGTATCCTTCATATCCTGCCCCCAACCACTGCCGTTAACAGCGCCGCTGGGCGGTGAGGCTCCTCTGTTTCTCCAACCGTCTGCACTTCCAGGTCTACCTGAATCCCACTTCCGATTAGCTGGTCCATTAGGAGGCCCTGCGGATGGATCGTCTCTCTGCCGTCGTTTCCAGGATTCAGCATCCCCTCGACTGGGCTCCCCAACTGGTGCACTAATGTTTCCTACCTGGTTAAATTGTCTTTTGTTACTATTAAAATGATGGCTGTGCTCGACGTCCCTTCCGCTGGGCCCAGCTGCAGCACCACTATGATTGGGATCCTGCGAGGGGCCTCGAACAGCAGGATCAGGAGGAGCTGGTTCCTGTCGCAATTTCTTATATATTTCTGCTAGCTTATCCCCTTTCAGATTCGAATATGTTGACACATAATTCCAAAGCCTAGTAGCCATTCCTGCACCACCCAGAATTGACAAAATTATTCGTGATAAGCTTATCAACATGAGAATATTCGAGTTTGATATCAAGCACGAGCACAAACATTAAGCTCAAACAGAGATTGAAGGTGTAATCTGGATTTTGGGATATTCTAACGATCCTTGGCCTTGGGAAGAACTCAAATAATTCCAAATTCCTGCATGAATCAAAGGTCAGGAGCACCTTGAATCACCATTTGAGAACAGACAAGTAGAAAATAAAAAACTTACTATCTGGATTAGGGGCGGCTGCATTTTCAGATAAGATGTTGTCGATTTTGCGACCTAGAGTCTGTAAATATGTCTTCACCCTCCGTAGGACCTGCAGCAGACAGATGAGCAAAGCTTTAAGGGCTAGTACGTGAAAAGGGAATTTTACCTAGGTAAAATGGTTAAACATTATTTAAGAAAAAGGGGATAATAGCTTTAAGATAATACCAAATTGCAACATTCAAAAGTAACCGACCCATCCAAAAGCTTCCCCTACCTATATAGTGTCTCATGTGTGGATCCTCTGCAACCTTAGCCTTATGAGATGTCGTGGACAATTACACAACCCCTGGTCTGCTATTGTGACAAATGATAGAAGGACGAGCACATATTGAAGTGCAACAGATGACTGAACAAGCCCTACCTCTTCTTTGGGCAAACTGAAGTTCGTTTGGAGATTTTTAAGCCTTTCAAGTGTCCGCGACTGATCTTCCATCATTTGATGGCACCAGTCATGCCATTTCTGCTCTTTCGACTGCCTATCGGGGTTATCTTTGTTCCTTCCCCGTCCTCGGAGCTGTTGTACTCCACCTTCGTCAGTGTCAGATATTTCGCCTTCTTCCTTCGCATCTTGATCAGGTCGAAAACGCTTGGCAGCACGATCCCTTGCGGTGACCTTCTGCGGGCCCGAACCTCCAGAGCTTTTCCTTCCCAAGCCCAAACCAGGCTTAGCAGACCTGTCCTTCGAACTGTCGTCTAGCCAGTCACGCTTATGCCCTACACCCTTTGCCTTCAGAGGTCTTTCAGCCTCAATATTGTTCCCATTTAGTTCACCTGAAACCTCGAGCTCCTGTGACCCAAAACGTGAAAATTGTCAAACACGTCAGTAATTAGACTTTCGCGAAAGAAATCTACTTATCAGCATCCCCCGATACTAGTTTTACCAGGCAGGTTCATATAGTCATCATACAGCCTTGGTGGCAATACAAGACGACAAACAACGAGAGCACACTCCAATTCCCAATGCAAGACCGTTGTGTATACCTTCCGCAAGAGAGCATTCACACGAGCCTCGAGATGCGTAGACCGAGGTAGGGATGTCTCTGCAGCAGTAGCACCTTGCGGAGCCAATTTGTCAAATAGTGAGAGTCTCTCATCCAATCGAATCTTCTCCCAGTTTCCAAGTCCATGATAGTAGACACCCAACAATAGTCTTGCGTCGTCAACTACGAACATACCACAGAAGAGAAGAATCAGGATCCCAGTGCTTTCAGGTGCAGACCTATAATCAGTACCAATGACTGGACACGAAAAGGATGAGTGTAATCATCTGATAGGGATACAACCACTACGCCTACATAACTAAATCAACTAAATGCTAACCCATCAAGATTTGACAGTCGAGCAATTAGGGAAGTAAGACAATAAAGTTGAAATATTTGATACCTTGACTCCAATCGCACACTTTTGACCACGAGGGTACTCTGGGATGGGACTTCAGTCGAAATTGAGCAACTGGATCTTTGAAACGCTTTATACGTTTCCCTAGAAGAGTCAACTCTTTAATTCTAGTTAGCACATCTTGGGCTTTGACAGGTACCCCAAAAAAATCCAAAACAGCTGCCTGCACACAACAGAGGGCAAAAAGTCATGTCAGTTCACAATGCTGTCGACACATGCTTGGGCTGAATGATCGAAAGAATAACCGTGAACTTGCGTAAGAGGCCCCCGCAGTAAACAGCCCAACGGACATATGAAAAATGCATTCAAATCAAAAAGAAATCAACAACCTAAAAATAGTTTTGAAGTGCTCCGTGAGCTGGCTCCAATGCACTTTGGAGCGCTCAATCTCACCCTCCACACTCATGCCCTTCCCCACTCTCCTCCTTCCTCCCACTGCTCATGCTCTCGGAGCGTGCAAGAGGTGGTTGTGTGCTCCTTTCAGATATTGATGGTGTGATATATTGGCATGAGATTGCAAGATTTCATACCTTGCTATCAGCTCCTGCCCTACGCACAGCATCTTTACAACCGTTGACAAGTGTATCCCATAGCTCGGACTGTGAACTAGTGGTGGTTGCTGCCACCGCACCTCCTGCCTCCTTTGCTATGAGCTTTATCCTACTCAAATCTCCAAACTTTTTCACCTGCGCATACATCACAACTTGCTTTGGTACAGATGAAAGATGTCACATCACACAAAAAGATTGTCTATGCGTTGTTTTAAAATAAAATCTCCCACACTTGACGTTAAACAGAAAGCACACATTCAATGATAAATGTAGCGTTGACAAACCGCTTTGATGAATGAGTTGGCTTCCTTCTTTGAGAGAACCCCTCCTCGCCACTCAGCAGCACGGGCGGTAGCTCCCTCAATTTCAGATGGAGCCACATGTGCGTTGCTGGATTTGGACCCACGCTTGAGGACCTTGTCTTTGACAGCATCTCCTCGTCGTCGCTTCCGATCCCTCTCTGACCCCAAGTCTTCAGAATAATTACGCACAGTTCTTGCCACACGAGGTCCTGACACATCGACCTGTACGGGAACAGCCTGGACGTGAAACAAGGCTTAACAGCCTGTTTGATTTATGATAACAAGGACAGAATGCAATTAAGGGAAGAGTAAGAATGTACTGCAAAAGCTTGTATTTTAAAAGAGCCCTGAACCGTACTTCTGCTTGCATAGCTGCATCTGCCGGAATCAAACGACTCCAGAAAGTGGCATCATCTTCTGTGTTGTTGAAATTTGCAACCTATAAGATAAGATAATCACAGATCAGAAGACACATAAGGTACCAGCATATGAACTCAAAGACCGGTTTTAGTTTCAGGACTCACGAGCCTTCACATTATAACTATAAAGGACTTCAAAGTGGATGATCAGTACCTTGAATGCACCTAGGAGTTCATTACCCTCTGCATCCACTTCAGCTGTTTTCGTCTCCACTTTCTCAGCCCGGGCCAAAATTTCATCGATGTCCATGTTCTCAAGCTTGCTCTTCTGATCCTCCTCATTCTTGTCATCCTTAAACAACTCCTCGGCACCAAATCGTAGAATAGCAGCTAGCTCATTCTGTAACAAGTATTGACGATTACTATTGCCCAAAGCTCTTATAGCCGACCAAGAACACAATTTGCACAACATAGGAAAATATTTAGAGCACCGCAGAACAATAGCAAAACAATTGGTGAACCTCTAACAACTGGTTGGCATATCCAACGATCAAGGATACCCTATTCCCAAAAGTTTTGGTAAAAAGAAAATAGAATTTTTTAATGGCAGTCAATACCTTGTCAAACCCTGTTCCCTTCTTCGCTTCCTTTTTCTCCAATCTACCTTGGGCGTTGAGCTTTTGAATGACCAAGTGATCCAAAACCTGATACAAAGAACACATACAAGACGACAAATCAATGAGAGTGGCCGGCAGGATTTGAGAACGAGCTCAAGGCCCCACCGTGTAACTATGCTGAGATGAAACATCAACAAAGTTTTCACGTGAGACAGACGATACCATCTTCTTCTTTGCCCGCTCAAGAATGTCCTCTTCCACACTCCGACTAGTAACAAAACGATATATATTCACAACATCGCGCTGCCCGATTCGATGTGCTCTACTCATCGCCTGCAGAAAACAAAGATCTCAGCACTTCAAATTTTTACTTCATATAATGTTCAAACCAGCAACTGAAGACCCCTGATCACCCCCTCACAACAAGTACTAGACGAAAGGATACACATGTACAGTGGTACATCAGTTGAGCTCTAGAAAAAAAACCTGGAGATCGTTCTGGGGATTCCAATCCGAGTCAAATATAATAACAGTGTCTGCAGTAGCAAGATTAATCCCTAAACCACCAGCCCGTGTGGATAGCAAGAAGCAGAAATCGTCACTTCCAGGGGCATTAAAGTGTTCCATAGCTTGGTGCCTCAAATCTGATCGTGTACTACCATCTAGACGCTGAAATTGGAACCCTCGCAGACTGAGGTAATCCGCCAAAATATCTAGCATTTTCACCATCTGAAACAGCAGTAGAACCCTCTGTTATATGGAGATTACCACAGTCGCTTAGCCAAGAAAACATGGATACAGGTTCTAGATCCTGAAACAAGTCGACAACAAAGGAAATATCCATCAGCATGTCGACTCCTACAAAGGCTTGCGGAAGGATTTAAGGTACCTGCGAAAAGATGAGAACACGATGTTTTGTCTCTTTCAAGCGTACCAATAACTTGTCAAGAATGGCAAGCTTTCCGCTACTTAAAACGATGCGCTGAACCTTGTTATTGTCATTCATATTGGCGTCACCACCATAGCCATGGTCGGCACTTTCAAACAGGAATGGATGATTACAGCACTTCTTGAGTTCAACTACTATATTTAATAAAGAAACCTGCAAGGCCAAATAATAAAATAAAGCATGAGCTCACTCTAAAAGTCCGCCCTGAGTAATCCATAAATCAACCAAAGTAGATTCCCTCTAGAACATTAGACACTCCCATGCAACAATAATATACAGCATGATTTGCGGTGAATATATAGTGGACTCAGAACTGTAACCTGATTGACACGAACGCCCTTATTCAGATCATTAAAGTTTCGCTCCAAGATCCATTTGTAGTACCTAACAGACAAAAGATACGAGACGTCAAGACATCCTGCTCAGTATTCCAGACTCAACAAGAGTTCCTGTGACTGCCCACACAATAACAATAGTATTCTCAGAACTGCATAAAGAAAGTAGACAATCGTGGCACGAGACTTACCGCTTTTGTAGTGGTGACATTTCCACTCTCAATATGCGTTCAATTTTGGGTGGTAGTGATTTCTCCACATCCTTGATCACTCTCCGCAACAAATGTGGTCGCAGCTCTGCGTGAAGATTTGCAAGCTGACGACAGAAAAATTAAACAGCTTAGCAAAACATGCAGAGATCCACAAAATTAGTTACAGTAGACTTTTCCACAAGTGTTATTGAATAAGGCTAAGCACTACTACAAGGGAATAGATTATAAGACGAATTGCAAACAACTAACGAAATACTTGCAGGATATATACAAAACGTCCCATAAAGATGTCTCAATTGTGAACAGCATTCAACATTCTGACTCAAAACCTACAACCCTCCACAACGACATAAGGATAAACAAGCAACACAAACCTCCTTTTCATCAAACAAACTCAATTTCTTGTAGTGCTCCGTGAACTGATCCTTGTTGTTGAACTTATCAGAATCAAGAAAATGGAGAAGCGCCCTGAGCAAAATCAAACATTTCAAGGAGAATCAAACGAATGTACACAGCACGCGGGTGACGCATGAAATACGCACCACTTGACCACGAACCAGAGGTACATCATTATGGAAAGAACCATATTATTAATGAAATGCATGGAAGAGAACATAAAGGATTTTGAAAAACACAGACAGAAAAAAGGCGGCAAAAAACAAGTGAAACTGGCATACCAAAGCTCCTCAACACTGTTCTGCAACGGAGTTCCTGTGACTAGCACTTTGTTTTTTGTGCTAAACTCCTGATTAAATAAGAAACATAGAATTAGCATTAACAAAATCAAAATTGAAGATATAATTCTTGAATATCACATTGAAACTAGAGTTCATATAATTTTAATCTAACAATTCTGGTGATCTTTTCTTCCCGCTTCACGTGGCCAAAGCACCGGGGAAAGAGGTTCAAAATATACCGCAACATCATATTAAAGGATACAGGCAGGATGCATGGGAATAGTACACACTAGGATACACTGTCAAATATTGACAAGAATGCTCAAAAATCGTACTTGTAGACAAGTGTATAAAGAGGCCTCGCAATTTTTCAGTCTGTGAGCTTCATCAACCATGAGATAAACCCATTTTATTTTCGATAGAACCGCCTTGTCTTTCAGTACAACCTCATATGTTGTTAAGAGAGCGTTAAATTTTATAGTGCGCCCAGTCTTTCGCCCTGTAAAAAACTCATGTTGTTGACATATCTGCAACGACAACCCCGCCACGCAAACCAAATAAAGAGTTACTGAATTGGCCACGGCCAGGAAACAAGTTTAGCATTTTATAAAATGTTCAGAAAAGAAAGAAAACTGCAGACTGAATTAGGTATATAAGGACAAATAAATGAGGATACTAACCTCCCGACTGGCTCGGTTGCCAACATAAACAACTACATTCATTTCAGGTAACCACTTCCGAAATTCTTTGGCCCAATTGGTGATGGTGGAGAGCGGCACAACTACCAAAAAAGGTCCAGGTATTTGTTGAGCATGCTGCAAAGATGAGCATCCCATAACCGAAGAGAACACAGCAGTTAATAGCATGACAAAGCGACAGTATCCTTTAGATGCCCAAATATTACAGGGCACAATAATCCCTTTCCATTCAGGTGCACAGAAGAGAATATAATATTTATATTCAATCGAGATATTCTGTTATCATCAAATTACATACCTAAATAGGGAACTGCAAAAAATTAGAAAAAATAAATGGGATGAAATAAACTTTTCAAAGTCATGATCACACCTGCAAAAATCCAAGCATAGAGACTGACTGGACAGTCTTGCCAAGACCCATTTCATCTGCAAGAATAACATTGGTATCGTTCCTCCAACTGTTCCCAACCCACAATACCGCAGCAGAATTTCAGAGGAATATTGACATTAAACGCATCCGATAGAATACATTTTATTCTCGGCAACTGAAGGCTTTCATCCACAATTGCAGCAGTGAAATTCGGGACCTACCTGTTCATCAAAAAATTCAATCCTTCCAATTGGTAGTCCCGAAGCGTCCCACCTTTTAACCATTCTGGCTGCTCTTCCAATTTTCGCATGCTCACTGGTATCATTCAAATTCAAATCAGATGAAACATACTGACCTTAGTCAAATATGGAGTGAATCCTCAAGAAACACCTGAACTTCCATGATGGCAAATCCAATGCAGTATCAACAGAAGCGACCACGAATTTACTTAAGAGATTACCTTTGCCTTTCCTTCTCTGAGCATCTACTAGTTTCCCTTGGAAAGTTGTGTCAGCTTCACGGGCCTGTCCAGCAGAAACATTATACAAAGGATAAGCCAAAAATGACAATACGAAGGCCCCAAAACAAATGAAGATTTTGGTAAGGGATGGATTATATAGGTTCCAAACTATCTAACAAATATGAAATGACAAATTGACTTTGAATTGAAATATTATAAAGAGCAAAAGAAATCTGGGAAGAATAGAAGAAGGCAAAAATGTGTCATCAGAGTGCCTTATCATCACAATGGTATATTACATATTACCGCTTCATTCTGCAGTCTCAACTGACCTTATACTCATCAATCTGAATTTGTGCGAAGGTAATATCTGTGTCTTTCTCCCTACAATCAAGAGATACAACAAATCAGAAATTACAACCCGACAATTCGCTGCTGACAGGTGAATGCTGAACTAAACAGAGACTGTTGAGCAGCACAAACAAACAAACTCAGTTTAAAGGAAATTACCAACGACCAATATCTTGGAACTACCCTCACATTCATGTCAGCAGCTTCCTCTCAACAGAAAATGGTACAATAGACAAAGAAGGTAAGAAATTGCACCATGTCGATTCACTATATGAGAGCCCCTTCCACTTGACCAGATACTCTGTTATCTCCTCTTCATTCTCCACTCGACTCCTATCAGAAAATACTCTTTCCACCTGCCGAGCACCAACCAAACTCACCATCATCTAGTTTGCTCACACTCAATTATCCTTGGGCTCATGGGTAGAAGGAATCGTGATATGAACCACTAGACACAAATGGATAAAAAGTTGGATGATTCTGATTTACTTTCTTGTCAAATCATGCCCTAGCTGACGTGCTTTTGACTTAACTTTTAACGTTACGACTAGGGCATACCTGAAGGTACTGTTTAAGTAGGTCCAACTCCATTTCCTTGCTAACATCATGTAGCTCCGCCTGCAAGACAAAATTTTCAGGAGAAACCATATCACTCACTCCAAAAAGTACCCCAGCATACGAGGTCCTATATAACCAGGTTCTCAGTAAGAAAAACATTTATTATACAGACTGCAATCTCAAAACTCAGGATTTTCAATGTGAAAGTAGTTCAATTCTGAGTTCAAAAATCACCAAGGAACTTCATAGACCATCAAAACACTTTTCCTCGAAGGAGAAAAATACAGCTCAAACATCTTCTGGAGTAGATAGCAAGAACTAATAGAGGTAACAAGGACACAACGACTGATAAACCAGCAACGGCAGACACAGCAAACCAAAATGTACCTCCTCGGGGCTGAGCATCTGACGAACTTCTCTATCCTCCTCAATCTTCTTCGTATAATTCAGCACTTTCTTATATCCACTAAGCTAGACATGTCACCACATTGTCACAATGAAAACTGTTAAAAAATAGTCCTGGAGAAATCCAAGATTGTCAAATGCAAATTAAGTTTTGGCAGGTACAAACTGATCCATACTCCCAAGATACTAAAAGCATACTAATGGCAATTCCCGTAAGAACGTGATAACTTTTTATATAACTTTCTACAGAAGTGATCATTTAAGATGAGGATAAATATGACAACAATTGTGGTTGTTCATTTTCACTGACCGGTGCAAGCTCCGCGAGTAGCATCCATTGGCAATGGAGATACGACTGGCCTTTCCATTTTATATAAAATTCCTGATCCTCCCAGATAAGTTCAGCATGAGGATCTGTGTCCAGCACAAACGGCTCCGCATGCCGTCCCTCATCAGCTTCTGCCTCAGCAATCCCTTTAGGTTGATGCCACAATACTCTTTCAATGGCATCTCCATTGTCCTCCTCCTCCTCTAGCTCCTCAGCTACTACCTGAAATGACCCCAACAACCTGATACTTCAAAAAAGATAGAATCTCTAAGAACGAACTTCGAGGATGGCCTAAACAAAAAACTGGAACTCCAGAACTTCACATCAACCGAACAAAATTCTGAGAGTAATTGTCAATTACAATCACGAAGTCCATACATGCAGGAATATATACCATTAGGAAAGTAGATTCGCTGTGAATCAGTTAATAGCAACCAAATCCACTTGTCGCAGAAGAAAAATAAAAGAACAATGCTATCTTGACAAATAAGCAGTGCTGGCAGATTGGCCTCAAGAAAAAATTGACATGACATTCTCAAAACATCCTCATTGCAAATACTTTAAATTCGTTACAAGAACTTGTTGGAATTCCAAGTACCACAAATTAGCAACGGGATAGAAGTAATGCAGTTGAATAGAGATATACAAACGCCCCAGGCGATAATCACCTTTGTCATGCCGCCCATGCAACAGAAGGCTAAGTCTATACTCGTACACCAAAATGCAATAAGAAAATAATTGAAGAACAAAAGTTCAAACCTTAAGTCGCTTCTGTTCCTGCTCGTCCTCCGAATCCTCACTGTCATCAACTTCTGCATACGACTTCCTAGGCAGTGCTCGGCTTGATGTTCGAGTGCGGGCTTCCCTAGCAGATGCATCCCTATCCCTCTTTGAAGTATGAGCTGATCCTGATAGCTCCTGCCGTTTCCTACGACTTGAAGCTCCTGTTTTCCGCTGCGGACGACCGTAGCTTGAATCCTCCTCACTTTCTTCCTCGTCACTGTCTTTTGCAGAGGACTCATTATCACTGCTGGAAAATGAGCCTTGAGCTCCAACTCTTCGGGAACGAATAACCCGTGTCCGATTATTATTGACAGCAGCTATTCGAGTAGTTTTGCGCTTGCGGGATTTCCTTCCCTTCCCATAGTCATCATCACTTTCATCAGACAGATCTAGGCTCTCATCCGAGTCTTCTTCAGAAAACTCGACCTCGCTATCGTCCGCACCATCATCCACCTGTCAGATATTCAAGTTCAAATACTAGGGTAGGTGGGCAATTACAACTGACACAAGAACCAACTTCAGCCTCCAACCTCGACCACAATGGGCTCCTTGGACATTTGCAGTATTCGGTTAGATATCACAGGACTACGGAATTCCTATATTCAAACAAGAGTACGTTACACAGGAAAATACGTTCATAAACACAAAGATGATACAACTACAGGCATCTAAGGGTGAAAAACACTTACATGCATTCCACCTCGACTCGAAGCTCCATCTGTGGGGTCGAAGTCCGAGTCTTGAGGATCATCGGCAGCTGTGTAATCCAAGTCGAAAAATATCTTAAAAAAACGATAGTCCCCAGTATATCATAAGTGAGATTGTTCTCTATGTAAAAATCTAGCAGCAGTAGATTGCAAAAGGAACTGAAACATATGATTAAGACAGCGTTATGCACTTTCTATGTAAGAATTAACTGGAACTGCTCCTAAAGTAGGAAAACAAGGGCCTACTTGGTTACAACACTGTCCTTTTATCGTCATTTCACAACTAAAACTAGTACCACCGATGGCAAAAGCAGAAGGCGAAACTGTCCCAGCAAATATTACAGACGTTAATATGGCGATCAACCAAAAAATTCGGTATAATTAAGATGATAAAATTTGAGAGAAGAATCTACAAGCGAACAAGTGGAAGAAAGAGTAGTAACGGTAAAACCGAAAAGGAGTTGGAGCGAGACTGTAGGACCTGATAGGTTGCTAAAAAAAACATAGCGTTTCCCTCAGTAGAATGCAAAATAGAGCAATGCTCTTCTCCATGACTCCTAATTATGGACAAAAGGAAGCAGAACTCACGATCTTCATCCTCCTCTTCCTCTTCCTCTTCCTCTTCTTCCTCTTCATCTCCCACTTCTGGTTCTGGAAACTTCTCTTGCCTGATTGGTCTCGCTACAGGCCTTCGAAGTACCGACTGAACATTCGTTCTCACACCGCCAAATCGCCGTGCATTCTTTGTTGGAAGTTCCTTTGAATAGACAATTTGCAAATCGCCTTCGTCTTCATCCAGGTCATCATAGTCCTCATCAACCTAGAAAAAACACATGTTCGACTTATGTATGCACTATACTGTACAAACTTGCAAACATCTACAAACAGACACGATCAAACTGGACTCAAATAATGTTTCTACAACGAGTATAACGACGACATCCCATCAACTCCAGGTATTCCGTGTCTCAAAGTCGAACATATGTGTTGAAGTAACAAGAGCGATGATAACTATAAGTTGCGGCATGCATCGCACCTGATAATCCTCGTCAGAGCCTTTCTCGTCAGGCTCTAGCTCACTTGCGTCCTTTAAATCATCTACATCTTCCTCCTTCTCCCCTTCAACCACATGACCCTTCTGACCAGCAGCTTCTTGTTCCGAATGGCTGTCGCCATCACTAAAAGCATCTTGTCTGTTGGTTGCCAACTCAACTCCTTCATCATAATCCGAGCCATGAGATCCATCCTCTGATATATCACCACTTCCTTGTTTCGCCACTCTTACACGTCCAGAACTAATAGGCACCGACATAGGGTGTCCCGTTTCCTCATCAAATTCATCATCTTCATTCCCAGGCCCGTCTCTTTCTTCATCACCAACCACACTTCCGTCACTGCCACTCTGTGATCTTCTTCCAACTCCATCTCTGTCTTTGTCACTAACACTCTCAGCAGCTACTTCTGGGTCACTAGCACTTATATCAAGCTCTTCCTCACCTCCAACCCCCGCGAATTCCCTATCGCTAACTTCTTCACCATTTGCACTATCTTCGCCTACATCTCCTTCACTCGATACACTATCTTCATCCTCGTAGTCTGACATCCCGCAACACCCTAATATTTACAGCTCTCTCTGTTTATCAGCTCAGTACTTCGTAAAATTTCGTGGGCTTCACATCTCCACAACAAAAGCGCGGATAGCTGGCCACATGCAAGAAACGCAGTAATTCAACGGTTCCATAATCAGCACAATTTCAAAACCTATTTAGGAAAACAATCATGTAAACATTATTTTAAAAGCATGTAGCGATGATAATTGTTATGAAAACGTAGAGAACAAGGGAAATATGAACTGCTTTCAGAGAAAAGAAGATCCGGAAACGAACATGTGCGAGATCCTGACAATTGACTCCAAGAGGTAAACCCTACAAGCTCAGTAGTCACCTCAGTACAGAATTAGGTAATGGAGGTCCGTTACCGCAAATAATGGAATGAAGGTGCCGAGAGCCGGTAGGCATGACGGACTCCTACCACAGACACGGGTCGACTGCGAGATATTTCTAACAGTGAATGGTTGCTCAACAAAGGATGCATGTTATTACAAATACGCGAGAAGCATCGATCCAAAAACGGAGCTGAAACCGACCACGGCAGATGTATTGCCCAGATATCAAGAATCACTGCATGAAAGCTCTCTTCAACACTGAACATAACCCGAATGACCTTCTACATTCAGCGTCAATTTGATAATTAATAGCAAGATCAACTACTCGAATCTGGACACAAAGTTACAAAAAGCGCGAATTCAAAGACTGTCACCAGCGTCCACCTCAAATGCATTACCAAGAGTCACCAATTGAAACCCTAGAAAACAACGACCTAAGGATCTCCAGAATCCGTGAAGACCGAGCCACGAGAAGCTCTCCGCACCAAGTATCAAGGTCAGGATCTCTCTTACGGGATAAGAGATCGAGTCCATCCGCGACAGAAAAAACATGAAAGAACGCCAAGGTGCACGGCTATTCTTAAATGAGAGGTCAAGAGAGAACGGATTCGATTGTAAAATGAACGAGTCTGCTTTGGCTCTCGAAATTTGAAAAGAACAGATCCAAAGAAACTAGAATTCAACACCAGAGCGGATTCATCATCATTAAAACTCGATTAGGTCAACAACTACAGGTCAGGCCTTACTCCGCCGAATTGCGCAGGAAGAGCTCCTAAGAGCTTCAGCGAGCCTCGACTACATGAGAGCCTCGCCTAAACGCTTCCTTTACCATAAGAACTCAAGGGAATCCCTTCCTTAAACCCTCTCGTTTCGCACCAATGCCCACCCTAGGGTTCTCTCCAATTTCCACGACAAGGCGACAAGACAGGTTCCCTTGGTGCCCAAACAGTAGTAAATCCTAACAAAAAGAAATCCAAACCAGCTCTTCTTGACAAATCTAACAAATGCAACAACTAGGTCACGGCCTGATGAGCTTCCCCACGAGACACAATTGCCCGAACGAAACAAATTGCACTCGGGATGGATCAAAAGAGAGGAAAGGACGTCATCCTCACCACAATTCACCAATTCTCGCAGCCGTGGCGCCGATCCCCTCCCCCGGCGCTCAAAAACAGTTGCTCCATACCCCTCTTCACATTTCACCCCCGCCTGGGCGCGTCCCGGCACGGAATCCGATGCCTTAACATCCCAGCGGGAGGGCACGAGACGAGTGAAACCGTGGTGCAGTGCTCCAGAGCGATGCGCCAGCGATCATTGCAGCAATCCACTCGCGGTTCCTGCACATCCAGCAAGCGAGGCACGACACGGAGAAGACGAACCACAAGTAGGGTACTCCTACCTTACCCCTGGTTAGCGCCACCGGCTACCCCGGTCTCCGTAGTAACTCGGGACACCCTTTTTCACTCACCAGTAAAGAAGGTAAATCGCCGGACGGAAACCCAACGGCAATCGTCACCACCACCGGCCCCACCCGGTAACCGGTCTCCCGTCCGCTGACGGAGACTACCCCCAAAATTGTAATTACTGTGGGCTTTGGTGAACCTTATCAGCTTGGACAAAATACTAAATACTTCCAAATACTAAGCGTATTAGGAAATCAATATTTAGAAAGAGCAAACAAAATTGAATCATAGTATATCATACATAATTTTTATCAAGGGATTTCTGCATTAAAATTTACTTTTTTGAATTCAAATATTCACCAGACTTTACTCCAAAATTAAATTATTATTAAGGTATTACAGCCCAGTATTCCTAATAATTATGAAGAAGCTAATTTTCAATACAAAAGGGAAAACTTTGTAGGACTTTGATTTTGCAGGACTGGCTACTTCCACAACAATGTAAAGTTATTCGTGACCCAATAATTCTAAATGGAAGGGGGAATGGTCACAGTAATTACAATTTTCAGAGCAAGTACTCTTGAAAGGATTGATGCCAACAACCTTCTCCCTTGCTGTGGTCATCATTTCAGGTCTGCAGACATGTGTGTGAAGTGTTTAAATTAAATTAAGCTTACTTGGACACATGTGTGTAAAGTGTCCATCTACTGTAGATTGCTTGCAGGGAAGTTCATATTTTTATTGTAATTTATTGTAATAGGGAGCTACAATAGTACCCTACTTGAAGGTCAGATTCGACGTCATTTTTGTTAAAATGTGCCATGTGTCATATTGTGAATGGTGTGAGGTGACGTGGACTCTTGAGGATGTGATGTGGAAATTCAATTTTGGCACCCAAGTGTTGAATTAGACCTTCACATACACTGTATTGTATTGCTTGTTAATTTGTAACCCACGATAGTTACAATTCGCCATGTTGTTTTGTTGCCACAACAAAAATAAAAGTAAAAGTTGTTTTTTTATTTTATTATTCATAATAATTTTGAAATTCGATATCTTTCCTTTTACAAGTGAGAAGAAGAATACGCGTACCCCTTCTTGCAAAGAACTTTCCAACAGTACCAAGAATGCAAACAAGGGACACACAATTTTGGAAAACCTTACCACAACAATCAAAACAAAACAAACTACCTAATTTAAGGTAAGGATACTTCAAAGAATTGACTCCAAAATGCCCAAGGCACCATATTTGGGTATCCACTAAACTTCAAAACACTAAATCTTGAGGAGGAAATCACATTGAAAATTCATTCACATTAGATGGGATTCAGCCCTTGCTAAGGGCTGTGAGTTTTTATGCATTCCCCTGCATTCTCATCTCTACCGAGTAGCTTGCTAACATGGTCAAGAAACAAACACATCAACATGCATTAAATATATATATTCCCTACTAATGGCAATCAACTCATGCCTACAAACTTGTTTATAAAATGTTTGAGTTATTTACAAGGAAGTTTGTATTTCTTTGAAACTAAAGATTTTTAATATATTTGTGACCCAATAATTTCAAACGACCACAATAATTATAATTATTGAAAACTCTTATAATAATTGATGCCAACATCCATAACTGCATTGTTGGATAGCCATTGATTTTGCTCCTTCCTTGGATCCATGAAAAGAAGATGTCATCCTTTGTAGGATCCCTCGAAGCTTGTTAAATTATAGATTTTTAAGAACATATTTGTCTTCCTTGTAAAGTGATGCTTATAGCTATTCAATTTCATTGGAGGTTCTCTTTTAAAAGATTCAAAAGAGATAGATGCATCATTGGTAAACAATGTTATAACCTTCCTTTATTGTGACAGTCATTTGTTGTAGCCATTTGTGGCAATCATTTCATGTCTACTAACATGTGTATGAAGTGTCTAAATTATTTGTGTGGGAGTTCATGTTTCTTTATAATTTAAAGATTTTGCAATCCACGATATATTTAATTTATGACCAATAATCACAATTTCATTAGGAAAGAAATGAGGCCTCTGAGAGACCATCTGGCCATGGTTCCCCATGTTGCAAACCATGACCGAACAGTTCGAATATTTAATAATAAATAAATAAATATTAAAAAAATCAATTAATGCAGTTCGACGTGGCAGTCTTTGTGCCACATCAGACTGCTGCTTCTGCAACGTTCCCATAGTTGAGGAACGTAAGGGAACTCGAGGTCCCTCAATGGCTTGAAAAATTCTCTAATAATAGTGTCTTCTTGGAAATATTGATACCAACACCCTTCCCTTGCAATTGGAAGTTAAGATTTTTCAAATATAGGTTCATACTTTGCCAATGGATGGAATAAGAGATAGGGAGGGTCCTTTTCAAAGCTAGGGTGTGTCCACTTAATTTTTCTAAATGAAAATTGATTGCCCAATTGCCTTCTTACAAATGTTGAAAAGAATTCTGGGTTTGTTTAAGTTTGGTAATGGTCGCATTCAAGAACCTTGTATATTACTTTTTGAATGCCTCAATGCTTGTTTTTGGTCAAGCCATATATTTTTTCACACTACGCGTGTGTGGGTTTTGCAAGGCCTATGATCAAGAATAGGTGCCTATCGTAGAATTCTTTGTAAATTCATAACTAATTTATAAATGCTCCAAAAAAATTTGAAACCACTTGTGTTAGATTCTGCATTGATTTTTCTTCAAGTGAAAAATAGGGAAATACATTTTGGGGCATATGGAAACCATCAAAAAGGCCCAACAGCACTAAAAGTGATGGTTTACAAGCATACTACTTTAAGCCTAAAAGGGGCCAAAATTTTGTGCAATCCGCGTCGGGCGAATTGGCCCAGCCTCTAGGTGTAAAGCAACCCTAAGTTGAGTAACCCACACTCAATGAATATATAATATTTGTGGCCCAATAATTTCAAACCCACAATAATTACAATTTTGGTGCACTTTGGAAGAGATTGACACCAACAACCTTCAGTTGCCTTGCAGGAGCCGTCAATTCTTGCTCCCAGACATGTCAGTGAAATGTCTGAATTACTTGCAGGAAAGCTCATTTCGGGGGAGACTCAGCTTTGCCCTTAACGTCGGCAGGTAACTTAATCCGAGTATTACGTACAAAATTAATGGTACCAAATGTGGGCATTTGTTTAAGAAATTAGAAAATTATTTTTACTTTTATTTTGGTTGCGGCAATGGCTTAAAGCACACTGATACTGTGTGATTAGTTTCAATTGTAGATGTAGTTACTACATCTTTTGAGCTCACTGTGTGCATGCTAACTCTAATTTTAAAATTAAGAGATGGTTAAGTTAGTGGATGTTTGTAATATGTAACCCTAATTTTAAAATTAGGAGATGTTCAGTGTTACTCATTTGAAGTGTTTTACTCTTGATCCTTCTGAGGCCCATTGTTTTGTGAAACTTTTGTGTATGTGTAGTAGCAAGGAAGTATTTGAGTCCATTGTGCACAAAATTGTAACGGTGTCATACATTCAAGTTTTGGAATGTACACTGCTAATATAATTTTGTCCACAATGAACTTGCTTCCATTTTGCCCACAATGGGCTCACTTACCTTGGTTTATAGGCCTATTGTTCCCAAGGATCTATGTGAAGAGGCAAAATATTTTATCTTTATAAACAACTCAACAAATTATTTCTCAAGATTAGAGATAATAGTTTTTGTAGATTTTAAAGCTTTAAATTAAGTTGGAAGGAATTGAAAGAAAAAAGTTGTTTGCTTACTAGGTGGGGATTTGTTTAATGTTAAATAAATAAATAGAAGAACCATTAGAGGAGTTTTCGGGGTCGGGGAGGGCTGCGTGTTCCCCTGGCTGCCAACAGCGGGGGAACAGCAGCGGCAGCCGTTCCCTAGCCTGGGTGACGTGGATTGGAGACTGCCACGTCACCCACCCCAAAAAAAAGAAAAACTGTTTTTTTTGCACTTCAAACATAAAAAAAATAAAAATAAAAATAAAAATAAAATAAAAAATAAAAAATCTGACAGCACCTGTTCCCGCGATCTGCCAGCGGGACAGGGTTGGGGGAACAGGCCTGAAACGGCCCTCCCGAACCCCAAAACTCCTCTAATGTGCAATCTTAATCCCTAAAGAATAGAACATCCAAATTTTGAAGAATGAATCGGATGAATACAAACATGTCCTAAGCTTACAAAAAGATTGTTTTTTCATTCATGTACTAATTGCTTGAAGATTCTTATGCTAGTTTTTTTTACATTTCTAAGGTATAAATTTTAAAAATTCTTCTTTACAAAAATATGATAGTTCAAAGGACACAAGACAATATGTTTATATTCAAAATATAACTTTTGTAGTTCAAAAAATGGCCCTTTAGATATGGACTTGAATAAATAAGTAGAACTAAAATTTTATAAAATAACCGTGATTAGAACCCAACATATTGAACTTATAGAAAAAATTCTTGTGAATATTACAAATATTCAATCTACAATCAATTTAGAAAGAATTTTAAATTTTAAATTTTATAGAAAAAATATGAATAGTACATAGGTATAATTTTTAAATCATATTTTACAACTTTGTTTGGACAAATGATCAGATTGACAAGACATGAAAAGGGGATGATAATCTCAACTTGGGAAAAGACAATAATAGGAAATTAACAATTGACTCAATTGATCAGAGCAAGACTCATCCAAAAGAAATAGGTCGAATTTGAATCCAAGAGTGAAGACAAAAAATTAAAGACTAGAAGGCGAGGTGCAAGGTGATATCATCACAATAAGAGGGCACTGAGGAAAAACCATCAAGACCAAAATTTGAATCCATGGCTTCAAGGATGGAAAAACAACACGGCATGAAATGAGAGTTGTGACCAAATTACAAGAAGATGACAAGAATGAGGCCAGCCATGCAATTGTGAAGCACTACATTAGCTCACAATTTAGAATGTGGAAAATTTAAACAAAGTGGATGAATTTGGAAATTAGATTAAGACATAACTACAAATTTAGGAATTTCCCATTAAATAGCAATGGGGACTTTAGGAGATTGGTGTCGAATTGAAAAATGCAATTAGGAGAAAATGATGAAATTTTTTTTAAGGGAAAAACAAGAGTTTAAAATGAAAAATATTACAAGTAATATTTGAAAAATTAAGCAAATTAGGCAAATGATCGAAATGGGGAGAAAGTAGAAACAAAATATTACAAGTATGAAATGACATTGGGGATAAATTGGAACCAACAAATATAGAAAATCCAAATCTAGTGAGTGGATTTAGAAGTAAGACTAAGACACTAAAATTGGGGAATAATAGTAAAATAATGTTTTTACAATGATTTGGGGGATTTACACTAGTTTAACACATTTTACACTCATTTATAGTGCATTTTTCAATTTGTTAGTGCATTAACATAAATTAGTGTAGAATGAAAGTAGTGATGAAAATTAGGTCAATAGTAGGGTTTGGTTTTGAAAATTAAGGTTAGATGCTCTCTCTTCTCTCACTTTTGGTGTGCTTTGGGTGTAAAATGTTTTTTCGAGTGTGTTTTTGGTTATTGGAGTTTTTTAGTATGAATTCTTGAGAGTTGGAAAAAAAACATGTAGAGATGAGGAGAGGGAATGATATAAAATAATTTATTGATTAGATTCATATACATGAAAGAATAACTACTTGAGTACATGCAAATATCTAAAGGATAAATGGATAACCTCATCTTGTAAAAAACACCAAACTATGCAATAAAGCGATCTTCACCTCCAGTTATCACAAGTGCAATAGGTATCATCCACATCATACCAACAAATAGGATCTCGCAATCCATTATCTTGACCTCACGCTTACAATACACCTATAAACACTAATTAATTCCAACTAAAAATGGGGCCGTACCAACAACCTCCAGCAACAATGTCCACAAGTAGGGAAGGTACTAAAATCAAAATTAAAAAAATCAATATTGGATCTTCTTCCCCACAATAAATTGCAAAAATTCAAAAGTATGAATTAGAGCCACTAGCACATCTTGTAATAGATGATCACAAGTCACAATTCCTATGACAAAATTGAAGGAAGACACTAATTAAAAGGATTCTATTATTGCTCAAAAACCTAAAAAATTTAGAATTTTTTAGAAATTAGTATTTAAAAATACCATTTAGTCCATAAAAATACTATTCTAAGAAGAAAATCAATTCCAAATGCCAAAGCAACTTAAAATTTGGATTCCTTGGCAAATTTTACTTACAATAGGTACAATTTTTTATTCAAATCCAAGCTATAATGACTCTGGAATTAAATTTCAACATTTTTTTAACTAGTTTCTATAATCTTTTTAAAACATCAAGATCTACAAATTTTTAATAATCTTAATGTTCAAAATCTATCCAAAATTAAGATTTCAAAAATCTAGTTAAATTCCTAGATTCCAGAAAATGAAGGTTTCCGCTTGAGACTTAGCCAAGAAATGGCATAAACTAAAACTCTATATTTTCCTCCAAATCACTCAAATCTTATGATTTTAGCACAATAAATTTGTCTACGCAACTTTTCTACTACTAATACAAACATGAACAACTTAATAGAATTTAAAATTTTGTTCTTCCACTCAAAATTGCTACCACAAAGAAAGAAAATGAATTTTTTTGGTAATAACTCTTTGAGCTTTCAAAGTTCTCTCCTCTACTTCCAATCACTCCAAAAACAATCTAAACTTGCTATAAAACACTTGAGAGTTCTTTACAAATCCAAAAAACATTCAAGAATCAAGTTAATTTCAACTCAAGAATTTATTATACCACAAATCTTGAAGAAGAGGATTCTTGTTAAGTGAGAAATTAACATAAGAAGTCAAGTGGTTCTCAGTTTACAAAAAGAGAATCCAAGAGTGCAAGTCTGAGAGAAGAAGTGAAAATTTACTAAACAATAAACCACCATCTCCAAGCAAAGCTAAATACACAACTCTCTCTAAAAGCATTCACAAAACTTTACTTGACAAGAATGTCAAATTAAGGAGTTCTCTCTACATAAACACTCAAATTCTAATCTTCAGTTGGATGAACTCTAAATTATAGATGAAACTCATCCAACACTAAAAACTCATTTAACATTCTAATTTGATATAGGTTGGTTTTGATGTCACTTTATGTGACAATTTAAAAAAATTTGGGTAGTTCACGTACTTCGTGGATCTTTACGTAAGCTCCTATCTACTTTAATTTTAAGATTTGGCATGTACATAACTAATATGATATTGTATGAAATCGCCAATCAAAAACTGATTCAAACTTTGTTAACAATATTGGACAATTTTGAAGAAAAAAATTCTTCCAACCTCAAATGCTACAATCTTGCGATTTGTGTGCTTGAAGATTTTGAATTTTTTTCCACATATTCTAGACGTTTGTCTCTATGTTTTCACCATTTGGATTTCAAAAAAACAAGTTCCCCAATGCACAAGAAATCATCAAAAAATGGTTGTTATATTATTGGATCACTTTACCTTCTCAAACTATTAATGCATCATTTATGTAGTTACTGCATCTTTTGAGTTCATTATCATTGTGAACCAATGTCACACTAACAATGAGCTCAAATAAAAAATCAGATTTATTTATTCTACCCCACCCCCTCCCCCGGTGAGTTAAAAAAATTTTAATTTTAAAAATTTTTAAAATATTTTTTCAAGTCCCACCCAACTTTTTGTAATTTTCAGATGGGTAGGTGTTAGCATTTGATATGGGATATGTCCCGGATCAATCACCGTATCCTTGTATCCATAACCATACCGTATCTATCTTACGTCTCCACATATACCTATCTACATCTTGTATTCATATCCATACCATATCTATCTTACGTCTCATTGTATTCATATCTACATCCTATATCCTGTATCCCATATCCCGTATCTAGTATTCCATATTTTGTATTCAAGATCAACAACATTGGAGGGGATTTTTATTTTTTTTAAATCAATGGCTATCAATTTTTGGAGGAAGGAGCGGGGGAAAAATGATATGGTTGCATCTTTTCGGCTCATTGTCATTGTAGGATGATTTAGAGTAAGTTATACCTCTTATTTGCTTTTAAAATTTTGTATGAGTATACTTAACAAGTTGTAGTACATATTCAACAATGTAGAGGCTCAGTTGTGGGTAGAACAAAAATCTTTCTCAAAGAAAACTCGAAGTTTGTTCTTGTTTAGTATGGTTCAAAAGAACCTTCTAATCAAACTTTAGATGCTATAATCTTGCAATTCATGTTGTCAAATGGTCTAAATTCTTTTTAGACATATTGTCCCAACTGTCTACTACACTTTTGTACATGGAATTTAAAAAAATGGTCAATGCACAAGAATTTACAATTTTTGACAACTTTAAAAAAAAATGACCTCCATCCTTTAGAGGTTAAAGTAAAACTTTTGGAGTTGAAAACAACCCCAAAACCTACTTTGCAATAAATGCTAACATGTAGGATAGAACTTGGATCATAGTACCATGGAAGAGATTAGGTACAATATATACTAGGGGCTCTATCTAGAATTTTTCATTTGAAATGCTTCAATACATGTTTAGTGTATAGTATTTTTTGGTATTCAAAATTTAGATGTCATTACACAAAAATAAATGGTGTTTTGTTTGCAATCCCCAATTCATTATCCTCTAAAAATAAATGCCA
The DNA here is from genome assembly GCA_947034895.1 of Rhytidiadelphus loreus. NCBI lineage: Eukaryota > Viridiplantae > Streptophyta > Bryopsida > Hypnales > Hylocomiaceae > Rhytidiadelphus > Rhytidiadelphus loreus. The sequence continues at coordinate 25,241,678 of OX344764.1, forward strand.
TAACTACAAAACAAACTCATTATTCTTTGAAAATGTTCAAAAAGTTGAAACAAATTTGAAACAAGAACACTACAATAATGTTGCAAGGAAACCTTAATTCCCATGCTTTCAATCTATACAACCACTAAACCAAATGAAAGCAAATGGCATAGACTAAAAGAAAAAACCATTTTCAAATGTTAAGAATGTCAACATGATACTACAAAAACAACACATATGACTACACAAAGAGTACTTATAATATAACTAGTGTACCATGTGTTGTTGCCACAATATAATAAAATTAAATTAAAAGTAATGTTCTAATTTTTAATTCATAAAAACTTCTAAATTCAATATCTTTTCTATCATGAGTGGAAACGCCACAAAACAAAGTTGATGCACCCTTCTCCTCACTAAGGGCTTTCCAACACTACCAAGGATGCATGGTCCAAGAGATCTCACTGCCATAAGCAAACAAATAAAACAAAACAAAACAAACATCCTAATTTAAGGTATGAATTGGTACAAAGTTCTAATGTTTTAACCTTCTACATCCTCAAATTTAATGCCTTCATCCTAAGTAAGAATCTCAATGTGATGATACTTGAAGAATAATGATTTTGTAATTATCTTACTAGTACAAGAAGAAAATTTTGTGCTAGTTTGAAACCAATGGAACTTTGTGTTAGGATTCAAGGTGACGATGCTTGAAGAATAATGATTTTGTAATTATCTTACTAGTACAAGAAGAAAATTTTGTGCTAGTTTGAAACTAATGGAACCTTGATGGAACCTTGTGTTGGAAGCAATAGAAGGCTTCCCAAAGGAACAAGATTTAATGAAATGAAACACTCCTCCACATCAAAATCCTCATCAGATTTTTGTCAATCCAAATGGTAGGACATTGACATTGTGGATGGATAGGAGATTTTATGCTTGATTTTCTTAAAAACTAATAATTGAAGACGCTGTGGCAACAAAAAATTGAAATTACGGCACACTCCCACTCCCGAAAATTGCCTCTCCTAAACTTCCTAAACTGCAGTAGCCTTACACCTGCCGCAAAAATTACAAGTACTGACTTTTACGGCACAGAGATGCAAAAAAAGCAGAAATACATTCTTTTTTTATTTTGACAAAAGGGAAGGAAGCCCAGTGTTTAAAAGAAAGGAGAGTACAAACCGGCACCAGAGGCCGTAGAAATGCATATGAACTTGGAATTACTCACATTCCCGTTTCGTAAAGAAAACGATGCCATTAAAAAAAAGTTTGTGCCAAAAAAGTCAACTCACACTTGAGTGAGTTGATCTAAAGTCCTTCACAAACTGTAGAGGTTAACAAATACATTATCGCAAAGTTCACCATCAAGGACTTTGAGCGTGCACAGGTGGAGCAACTCTGTAGGAATGCACCACAGTAATGGAAAAGACAGCTTCTGAAAAGTACCGGCACTCCACTGAAGATCAAATATGACACACCAAAGAAAGAAGGAGCGAAGGATCCTCTAATTGTCAAAATCGTTAGAATTCGCAAGTGTGTAAAAAATGAAAAAAAATTATCACCTACACCAATGACTACAAATTGCTGTAGCCATTAGATCTACTATTACCAAACGGCTCGTACCCCCGAGCCTTCTAAGAAAAGATGGGAGTACCATCCATGCTCCCTGAGCCCAGAGATAAAATCTGGAAGTGATCTCTCTGTTTCGTCATAAGCTTTCTCCAGTACTTTTCCATAAACATCAGCGTCTTGAAATTTTCTACCCTTGCATAATCGAGAGACATGTGTAGCAAGTAACCAACCCCGAACTGCATCTTCTCCTGTTGCTTTCTGGTGCAAGACCATATCCGTTGCCTGCTCACCGAAGCGCAAAAGAAATTGCTCCCCCTGGAACTTCCGCTTGAGTTCAGCCATCATTGAAGGCTTACCAATGCCACTCTGAAGTGGAGCACCCACCCTTACATTTCCAGCATCCTTTTCAAGGCCAACTGGCAGAATCAGCCGCTCCCTATATCGTAGCTCAGCAGGACTAGAGACGTTTCCGGTCTGCCACCACAAGGACATCGTTACCAAGCTACCAGGAGAAAGCCAATCCATAACTCAAAGTCCACAACAACCACCAAAACATACTGGGGTACATCCTCTTACCCCGTGAGTGCCCAAGCTAAAACTACAAAGTACACTTTGGAGGCTAATAATCAATCATAGTAACATTCAAACATGCTTCTACCGTTCAAAAATGTAGGGTATCAGTTCTTCTATCTATCGGTACAATTTGTAGCCTTCCTCGAAGATTTCTAGATTTATTCTAGACTCCTATAGACATGAAAGCGGTCACTTTGGCCCTTTGGCCACATAGGGTTAATATGCGTCTTCCAGCATATCTCAATTGCACTGAACTCAATCCTCTACCAGATTTATCTGAGAAACCTCTCTCTGTCACAAACAACAGGGAATCTAAAAGTGAAACCAATCCAGACATGATTACGAACCTTGACAAAGTCTGCCACCAACATGGCTGTCCGTTGAGAGTTTAATGTATTGATGGGAGCTGCTCGCATCTCTTGTTGAACACAATATAAATGTACGGCTGACAATATTGGAGCCCATATAAGCTGCCACATAGAAATCCAAAATTGTCTTAGAGATGTGTTTCAGTGAATCGGAAAACTCAACATTACACTATGCCAACAGATACAGGGTATAAGAGTCACAAGCAACTCATGTAAACAGCATGGCATCAGATTGTACCCACCTTCCCTTGAAGGGATGCAGCCAGATTTGACGCTAAGTGGATGCCGACACCGAGACCCAAGACGTTAGATAGTGTTGATATAGCTTCGCCCTTCGCATAAAGATCACTCAGATTACCTTCTTTAGCAAAAGATGAGTACACTGGTAGTCGGGTGGCCCTGGCAGAGACGAGGGCCATGCCCTACAGAGAGAAGAACACATACTCAGACAAGGTTTCGTGAAGGCAATAGATAAAAAGATAGTCAAAGCAAACGTAATTACGATAGAATAGCAAACACAGTACACACACCTTAGCCAGGTTTGCCATGCCTGCAACAGGGAGAAATTGTTGTGGGCACAAAGGCGATATCACCTCCAGACCTGCCCCAATATCATACATGAAATCGGCAAAAATGCGCCAGCGTTTTGGTTCGGAGTCCATCCGTGCGCCCATTCTGCTGCACATCAGTTTCCCAACATGCTGCATTCCGTCTTTCAAGACCTGTCCAATTATGCAACGCAGAGTAATAAGCTTCTCCATGCATGGATTCCTGAAGAACGGGCCTGAAGAGTTAATTCTGCAGTTTACACAAACTAGATGAGCGGGCAAATAATCCTCTATCCTAAATTCCTGCCCCTGATGTCGTACCCCCAATGCTATATAAACTTCCCGAATGCAATATAACATAAAGAGGGCCGCAAACAAAACCTCCCGTGAAGTCCTTCTGAAACTTTAAATACTGCAAGCGTGGTCTTGAAATCTCACCCAGCTAACAATCGTCGCCTGCGCAGGTGTTGGCCGAAGACCTGCAGCAAAGAGGAGTGACTGGTAGCCAATTGCCCAGGTTGAGTGAAGTTAGTGCAGGAAAATCAAGTTCACATCGAGAAAACCAAGTCATTAATTGGAGGTTAAGAAAGTGTTATCAACAACCAAGGACACAATCGGTAAATATAAACCCATGATATACTAGTGTGGGCTACGTCATTGCCACAACTATGTATGCGCCCCCTAGGCCCCCTATTTCAGCTACAGCAATTTTTTGAATGGAGAAGACATTGAAATTCGATATCTCTCAGTCTATAAGTCAAATTCGTACGAAACCAAGTCCCTATTTGCGAAGACCTTTTCAACACTACCCCATAACAGTGAAAACCACTATGTATACCACAATAAGAATTTTCTCCCCTCCTATGAAACAAGGTGTTCAACAATGCATAATAGAAATCTCACCTGAGTGGAAAGTACATGCAGAACGGCACTCGCAAAATGCTGCACAGCTCGATACTGGGAATACACAAGATAGCCTTCTGCCACGCTGTGCCACATAAAGATAAGTGCGAGCCTAACCACTTTCTCTTCAAAAATTAACAGTCTCGTACTTGAAAAATTCATTCGTCAAACATTACAACTCAGAAGCAGTAGACTGATTCAATCTCAGTCCTAACCATGGAACAGTGCTTCTCGCTTATTGTGCAGGCGGAATAAAAAGAGATATAAATCCATATAACAACCTGTCGGGGTATCCAAGGGGGAAGAATCGACTGAGAAAACTGTCCGCAGCTTTCTGAACAGGCGGCCTGGTATCCTTCAACACGTTAACCTGCCACGAATGAGAATAAAATCATTTATATCTACAATTATCTCAAGACGAATATTAGGGTTTAAGAAGGGTTTAAGCATTTCTCCCAGACATCGTTCCAAAACCTGTGTACTAAACTTTACAATAACAACCACTACAGCAATTGCAAATACTCTACACAACTTACCTCCGATTCTTTCATGTAACATTTTGGTAGGAGTAAACAAATCAGTCAAATCGAGGCAAAAGTAGCATATTAAACGCCAAGTTCTCACTTCCAAGCGTAGTCAATTGAAGGCACCACTAAAAAATTAACGCAACTGAAGACACTCGCCATTTTAAATCACAAACCCCTTTGCAGTAGAACTACTCCCTGCAATAAGGGTTAAAGCATTTTTCTCCCACAAAATCTATCCTAAAAGGGTGCACCAGATCTTACAATAGTTGATAACAACAGCGATTGCAAAATTCTCTTCACAACTCACCTACGATTCGTCTACATAATTTCTGCAACGAGTAAATTAATCAGCCAAATGCCGGCAAAAGCAGCATATTAAACACCAATTTCGGCATAATCAATTGTACTAACGCCCCAACCTCGACAAATTTTAAACCATAAACCCTGGTGCCGAAACTCCACTAGAAGGTCAAAGTTCCTAAAAGTTTTTGACAAAAAATACTGCAATTGCACAACCCCCTAAAACTCACTACGGTTCCTCTCTGTAATATTTTCCTTGGAATGAACTAAGCAGCTAAATGGAGGCACAAAGCGACATAAAAAAAAGTCCATTACTTCAAAGCACAGGCTCGCGCCAATTTTTGAACCATAAACCCTTGTGTCGAAACTGCACTAGAAGGTCAAAGTTCCTAAAACTTTTTGACCAAAAATACAGCAATTGCATGACACCCTCAATAAACCTCGCAAACATTGCTTCTCTGTAACGTTTCGATGGAATGAACTAAGCAGCCAAATGGAAGCACGAAGCAACAAACAAACCGCCAATTACTTCAAATCACAGAGACGAGCTAATATTTACACCCCAAACCCTTGGACGCCAAAATTCGAATCAAACCACTACCTGCAAAAACTTCGCCGGCTGCGCAGCTCCCCCAAATCCATACTCCCTGCGAACCTTGTCCGCCACTTCAATCCACACAGGCCGAGTTTGCTCCCCCTCCACGACCTCCACAACCGCCCCTCGCATCGTCTCACTCTCTTCCCCAAAGCCGCGCAACATCTCCCCGCCTTTGCCCTCCGCCACTGCCACCGAAGACAAGCTCCCGAACGCCGCCGTCCTGAACCGCACTACCTTGCCTGCCCCTTGGCTCCCGTCCATCTCCAAATTCCGACACTCCTCCCACGAATCACTCAAAGAAAAGGGAGCTTCGGAGCTTGTGAAAAGGTGGTGAGGCCATGGCAAGCTCCACGAGGAGTGAATTGGCGGAACCCTAAAGTGAAGGTTGGGTGTGCTGCTTGAGGAAAAGGTTTGCGTCAGACAGGACGAGCGGGGGCCGAGTGAAGGCAAAACGGCCGCAGTGGATTTCACTGCGAGACGAAGGGCTGCCGTTGCTCCGGTTATCTAATCCTTCAGGGGAGATGAAGCTCTGCCGCGCTGGTGCTTTCCCTCCCTTCTCCAAGGGTGAAGTTCGCGGGAATCCTACGTGGATTCTTACGTGGATGCCGAAGTCCGCGAGAATCTCTACGTGGACTCCTACGTGGATGCGTCCTTGAAGTACTGTACAACAAAGCCATTTGCAATTCGGGAAGATCGACTTCTTGAAATATATTTCTATAAATTTTACTTGGAAGATAAATGGAATTTGCATTTATCTTAGGTTGTTTCATGTTTTGGGGACTTTTGTGGAATTAGTTATGAGTTTTGAAGCTAAGATCTCTTAGAACTCTAAAAGGGTTTTCTTGTATATCCACTATTTATACACTTATAAACATAATTAGTACATTGACAAAAGTAAAAATGCACCTTTACACCTATTGATTCAAAAACTAAAATGTATAGAGAAGAAAAGACCATTCTATTTTTCATCTATTTTGACCCTTTTGCATTCATCATGTATGGGCTTGAAGTTGTATTAGCCTTATATATCTTTCAATTAAATACACCAAATTCCTTGGCTACAATGCTCAACCATTGATGTATTATTTACCCTTCGATGGGGCCTTGACCATGTCTTGCTCTTTTCTAGTTGATGTGAATTTGAACCATAATAATGATGTTTTTTTTAATTTGAATTGAACTAATGAAATGAAGCTTATCAAGTGACGTTTTTACTCCAATTGAAAAATTTGAAAAATTTGTAAACTCAATATTTTATAGAAATATGAACTTGGAACCTATAGCTATGGTTTGTTGATTTTTTAACCCCTAAAGGCCCAAGGCCATTTTTCTGTCAAAAAACACTCAAAACTGCCATTTCTATTGCATTCGTCCAAAAGAGCCTAAAAAATATTTTTTTTAGAACTAAACCGTAGGATCTTAAACTTTATTTGTTTGAGATTATGTAGTAAGAAATTCACGAAGTTTGACCATCGTTAGAAGAGATTTCGGGATTTTGAGGGCCGTTTTAGGGCCGTTCCCGGCACTGTTCCCCCGGCAGTGAAAGAACGCCGCTGTCAGTATTTTTTTTTTTTGAAAAAAAACTAAAAAAACTAAAAAAAACTTTAAGTCCTTAAAATGAGAAACAAAGTTAAATTTATTTTTTTCCTCGAAAAAATTGACCTGGCCGTCTCTCGGCCAGGTCAGCACAGGCGGGGAACAACGAGTTTCAGCTGTTCTCAAGGGGGTTTCGAGTTGGGAACTCGCAGCCCTCCCCGAGAGCCAAAACACATGTAATGACAGATTGAGAGATATAAGCATTCAAAGTTGAAAAAACAAGTTTTTTTGAACACTAGACTGCAATTTTATATGACTTTGATCGCTATTTGTGGAAAAAATGTGCACTATAGAATTTGAATTAAAAATTTATTGTGTTGGAGAATTGAGTTTGGAGTCTAAGAAAAAAAATTCAAAAAATAACAACTTGATTTTCATACTTCAAAAAATTGTCAAGTAGAAGTAGATCCAAGATTGAAAGAAAAACTAAATTGTTAATAGCTCTTAGATGGGATTGAAATACAATAATCCCAACGGTGAGATTGTTCTAGAAAACAAACTTAACCTTTTGAAAAAAAAAAATTGAAAAAATTTGAAAATTGCATTCTGAAATGAATCCTATAAGTTATTTTTTCAAAAAAATGCTTAGATTGCCCAAACAATAAGACTATTCATAACTTTCACATCATTGATCAAAATGGAATGAATCAAAGCTTCAAATGTAGACAAAAACATAATCTTTGAGAAAAAAAAATTTATTTATTTTGAATTTTTGCAATATTGTTTGTGTTGCCTTCTAAGTTCAGATCTAGGCTTATTGTGGTATAACTTTTGCTTCCAAGCAGTGATTGAAATAAAAATTATATTCCCACAAAGCTTATCAGCTTTTCTATCTTCAAAAAAAATTCAAAAAATTAGGGTAAAATTTCAGCCCATAGGAACCTGCCCAAATTCCAAATTGTCCCCCAAGGGGACAATGGGACTTTAGGGGTTTACGTAATTATATATATATATATATATATATATATATATATATATATATTTAAATATTAATAATTAAAAACACCAAAAAGAATTTGATATGGATTTAAAAATTATTTTCTTTCTAGAAATTATAGTATGCCTACAAAAATGCTTGAAATAGTATGAATTTTTTGAAGAAAAAATAAAAATAATAGTGATAAACATCACAATATACTGATTCGTGAATTCCTTGAGCTCACACCATATCAATTATGTTTTGATTTTATAAAGGATATTGTATCAATGAAATGATATACATGTTTAGAGTATTTTAGCACATTAGTTGGTTGGTTTCTTAAAAATCAATTTCGACACTCAAATTGATTTTTGGAGTTTTAATCAACTCATTTGTAAGGCGGATGATGATGATGGGAATTTCTTCATTGTAGTGTTATCAACTTTTCTATAGAAGGAAATGCTTAATTGATGGATAACTTTGTAGTATATTTTGCCAACTTCTAGCTTCTTGTTTTTGATTTAATTTTATTCATATATTTGTTTGTTTTTTAAATTTGAACCTACAAATGAAATGGAGTTTACCAAGTCTGATTTGTAATCCAATGTAAGTTTAAGAAAAATCCTAAAATTGAATAAATTACTGAAACTTGAACATTAGACCTACAACTATTAGGTCTATTGCTTTCCAAATTATACAAAGGCATAAAGATTTGGTTTACACTTTGATGTTCTATACTAGTCTATGAACTTATGGAAAAACTTTGTATTTTAAAAGCGTATTTTATATTTGAATTTTTATTTTGCTTATTTTTCAAATGATCACCAACAAAATCTAAAGTTTTTAATGACTTTTGGAAGATACATGATTCATTTTTGAAAACTAAAACTAAAATTTTAAATTCATAAATTGTCAATGTCCCTAAAAAATTAAATATCTATTCAAAGAATAATTGGGATTGAGGTAGATGATGATGAAGTACAAAATGAATGGATGTTTCTAAAAATTTGATACAAGATGGAAACATGCACTCCCTTTGTGAGATTGTAAGAAGTCTCGATCAAATATTTGGTTCAAAAGTTACACTACTTGAAAAAAAATCTGTAAATTTTTTGATGCTTTGGACATCTTTGCATTATTTGTCACCTACCTTTGAAATTTGGTATGTTTGTAACCACAAGTTCTAGTATGTGAGCCTAAGATCTTGAGCCCATAAGCTTAGGAGCCTAGGCTCCCATGTTATAGGTACCTATATTATAAGTACCTTCTATAGTTTATAGGATTTTTATATCATAGGTGTCTATGTTATAAGCACCTTCCATAGTTATAGGATGTTTATATTATAGGTGCCTAATTATTTTATAAGTGTCTATGTTAAAGGTACCTATGTTATAGACACCTTCCAATGTTATAGACACCTTCTATGGTTATAGGATGTTTATTTTATAGATACCTAATTATATTATAGGTGTTTATGTTATAAGCACCTTTCATGATTATAAGATATTTATACTATAGGTGTCTATGTTATAGGCATCTTCCATAGTCATAGGATGTTTATATTATAAGTATGTATGTTATAAACATCTCCAATAGTTGTAGAGTACCTATGTGCCTAGGCTCAAGGCTCATAGGCTCACATTTATAAGCTCACGTACTAACATTGTTGTGTATGTAACATACATGATGCAATATGCATTTGCAACAAAAGAAAATGTACTTTTGATGCAAGAATTTCATTCTAAGAGGAGTCAAAACTCTACTAACCTTGCTGAATAAGTTTGAAAAATATATATTTTTGTCAAGCTATAAATGCTATAATTATTTTTGAAATCTATAATTTAAAAAAAATTGTAATTTATTCCTTACACTTCAAAGGTTTATCTTTAAGATTTCACCATTTGGGTTTCAAACAAAAAAATCTTCGTTGCTTAAGAATATGTTAAGTCAAACCAAGTGTGGATCTTAAGATTCAACCTATAAAGACATGATTTTCATCAATAACTTGACCTCCTCATATTGCAAAGTGATATAGAGTAAGGTAGATCTCTTATTTTCTTTTGAAATTTTCATGGTTGTATAAAAGAATATGAAGTATTTGATAGTGTCAAGACTCAATTTTGTGTAGAATAAAAATTTTACTCCAAGAAGGCTCAAAGTTTGTTGACTACGTTTTAAAGGAATTAAAGGATTTTTTTTTTCACTTCAAAAACTATAATCTTTCAATTTCCTAAGCCAATAGTTTGAATTTTTTCCACACATTGCCCTAATTGTCTCATACACCTTTGTATGGTTCAAGTCCCCTCCAAAAGTTTTTATTTTCAATATTGGAAATGACATTTTTTGACAATTTCTTTTGATAGTCCCTTGGACATTAACCCTTGCAAGGCCATAGTAGTCCCATGAAGATGGAATGAATGTTTGGGCAAGTACCTACAATGACAATGAACCGAAAAGATGCAGCACCTACATTCGTAGGCCCCCCCTTCCCTCCTAAAAAATAGAGCCATTGATTTTTATTTAAAAAATAATTACAACCTCCCTCCCAACCGTTGATCTGAAAAAAACTTGGATACGGAGACTTATACGGATATAGACTGGGATACGGATATGGTCTGGGATACGGATACGAACTGGGGATACGGGCAATATTCCATATTGTTTGTCATGAGTATTGTCACGGGAAACTACAAAGGAGGGGAGGGGAGGGGAGGGGAGGGGGAGGGAGGTTAAAAAAAAATTAATTTTTTTTTAATTAAAACTATTTGGAGCTGGGGGATAAATCATTTTTAAAATATTCATTTAAAAAATATTTGGGCGGGGGGGGGGCTAAATAATTTTAAAAAAAACAATGGATTTGAGCTCATTGTGACAAAGTGTCACAATGAGCTCAAAAGATGCAGTTACTACATTAATACTATACAATGTTAACTTTTGACATCTTCTAAAAGACATGTAAACAAATTAGCTTTATATAATTCCCCAAAACAAGTCAATTCATAACTTATACATCATCAATTCAAAAGAAATGAATTAAATCTTTACATAAAGAAAAAAAATTACATATAAATATAATTTTTAAGAGAAAAGTTATTTTGAGTTTTGTGATTTTTTTTGTTGCCCAGTTGGACTATTTTTACTTTGGATGGCATAATGTTTGGCACTAATTATATAAAGCTAATTTGTCTACATGTCTTTTAGAAGATGTCAAAAGTTAACATTGTATAGTACTAATGCAGTAACTGCATCACAATGAGCTCAAAAGATGCAGTTACTGCATTAATACTATACAATGTTAACTTTTGACATCTTCTAAAAGACATGTAAACAAATTAGCTTTATATAATTAGTGCCAAACATTATGCCATCCAAAGTAAAAATAGTCCAGCTGGGCAACAAAAAAAACAAAAAACTCAAAATAACTTTTCTCTTAAAAATTATATTTATATGTAATTTTTTTTCTTTATGTAAAGATTTAATTCATTTCTTTTGAATTAATGATGTATAAGTTATGAATTGACTTGTTTGGGGGCAACCAAAATAGCTTTTAAAAAAAAATACCCGTATGATTGATTATAAATTTCACACTGACTATAACCAAAAAAAATGGTTTAGATTGCTTACTTCAACAATCTCATTGCTATATTTCAATCCCATCTTAACCCTTAAAGGACGAAGGGGTGACCTTGAAAATCATCCCTTTTCATTACCACATGAATCATGGGTTTTAGAAATAGCAAAAGCACACATTGGAAGTCAAACTACTCTAAAAGACCTCTCCTTTTCACAACAAAATCATGAGGATGAATAGTTACACTTTTGTCCTACTACAAGGATTCCCTTGTCATCCATAGGACGCTTGACGTTTAAGGGTTGAAGTTATTAATAATTTAGGTTTCATTTCCATTTCACACCTACTTTTATTTCACATTCTTTTACAGAATGAAATAGATATCTCTATATTTGAACTCGTGTTTTTTTTGGCAAGATCATTGGCCCCAACTGTCCTGCTTAGTACTAATAAGTGTGCCCAGGCCACACTCAACAGAACTTGTGCCATCTGCCATTCATCCCCAACGCAAGCCATGCGAGTGCCCCCCCCCACATGGACCATGGGACCATACCCCATGTCCCTTTGGCATGGGCATGCACGGAAGGGCGAGGCCAATGAGAGGTCAGGAAGAGATCCAGAAAAGCACATGCATGCCGGACAAGTGGCCCTATCGCAATATCGACCGATCGATCCCCTGGAGTGGCCGGGGGTGGGGTCAAGCCGCGGATATCGATCCGATCCCGGATCCTGCCCCCCCTGGGAATCTTTATGACGTGGCTGCTTCTTTTCGGGTCTTTTTGATAAGTAGGTCAGCCCCTATCACCGCGACCTATCGGCGTGGTCCGCCCCTGGTCCTGCCAACTCAGCTCCCCGGGGGAAAATATTTCGCCCGATATTCCCAAAACATATCTAACCACACAATGACTGCGTGGATAGAAGGAGACCATCACCGCGGGGTCTTCGTCCGAACGAACGAACGAACGAACGAACGAACGAACGAACGACGTCCGTCCACAAGGTCCGTCCGTCGTTTTGGAAACAAGAGAACAGACCGGGACATTCTCCTTGCGGGCGGATTGCACAAATTTCAGCCTCACGTCCAAGTGAAGATTTCAGCCTTTTGTCCAATTAACCCTCGAAACGCTGGGTTGGTCACCGTGGAAATCATTTGTTTTGTCACCGTGTGAATTGTTGGCTTAAAAAAATGAAAAAAAAAGTACTAATTGGAAGACAAACTACTGTAGACGATCTTCCCTTTCCACACAAATTTTGGAAGATGAATAGTTGCATTTCTATCCTACACAGATAGATTCTTTGTCATTCATCGGCTGGAAAACATCCTCCGCGTTGTTTATGGGTTAAGGTAGGAATATCATAAACGGTTTACATAAAGCATTTCAGCTTGTAGAATTTGGGGAATTTCTTGAGAAATTGGGTTCAATGTGTGGAAATGAAAATTGGGAAGAAAGCCACAAAAAAAGAAATAAGGATTTTGTTTCCTCAAGAATCAGGATATTTTTATTCAATACAAATGTGGATTCTTCATTTGAACCTTATTCTTGTATTGTAGCTTCATCTAAAACGGTTGCTTTTGGAATTTGTTCCTAGTCAAGTGTGAGCCAATCAAATGTGAGCAAATTGGATTTTTTTTCCTAATCTCCCTGTTCTGCCGTTAGAGGGGGAGGGTACCATTATTGGTATTCTTACCGTACAAGTGTGGATTTCAAGCTTCTTATACAACAAATTGGCCAACTTCTAGTTATAAAGTGGCTCTTTGTTAGTGAGGATCAACACCAATGTTAGTATAAACTTCTTTTTCTTTTTAAATTGGGACAAAAAAATAATATTTTATGCTACATCACTACACTGATTTAATAATTTTGCCAAAAAAACTTTGGTTTGGCATGAATGAAGAGTTTGATTGTTCAACACACCACATCAAAGTCTACAAGGCAAAGGGAGAAATTATTTTACAAACAATTGGAAATTAATGATAAAAAATGATAATAGTATCAGAATGAAAAATAACACTAAATAACACTATTTACATTGTTTATTAAACCCTAAGGGTCCACACATCCAAAAGGTGGATGCGTCTCAATGAACCTTGATTGTAACTTTCTATATAACCATTTTTTATATTTGATTTAAACTAAGAAATAAAGCATGACAATATTTCTTTCTTGAAAATTTGAAAAAATTCAAAAAATGAAAGAATTATTTCAATTGCAAGCTCCATGTGTTAGAATCCAGATAATAATGTATGATATGTTTTCATTTATATCTTCTTCTTTTAAAATGGATTAAAATTTTTAATTGCAAAATTTTAATTTTAATTATAACCTTCATTTTGGTAAAAATTATAGATTACTGTAATATGTATCATAATTGATATAATTTTATTCCCACCTTTAACTTTGAAAAGTCACAATAACGTGATTTTTCATCAATTTTTTTGAAAAAACAACATAAGGAAAATATACATTTCTATCAGAAAAAATATCAAATTTTTTATATATCAATTAAATAAAAAGATAAATTTGGTTTGATAGCCAAATTTGACTTCAAGGACTTTGCTATGAATGTTTTAGGTGTAAAAAATAAAACAACCAATTGAGAAATTTCACACTAATCTCCATTTGAGATGAAATCACATGTCTTCAAAACATTGTTAAACGAAGCATGTAGCCTCCAAAAGATTGTAGAAGGCTCAAGAATATTGACTCCAAACAAGGAAATTATTTCTAGTGGGAACTAGGAGGTTTGACCACCTCATGATATTATTTCCTAAATATCTGGTTCTTTCTTCAAGTTAATTCCTAGAAGACCAATGCCTTTTCTTTCTCAAAATACACTCAAAATTGCCATTTCTATTGTAAAGTGCAAAAACTATTAATTTTTTTTGGCATATCTAACCATAGGATCTTGCACTAGGCTAGTGTAAGAATGTGTAGAAGAAATTTCAAAATCTATGGCTGCATAGATTGCAAAATATTTCCTTGACTAGATTATTTGAATTTATAAAATATCTTGTAAAATATTTACAAATTCTTTTGCACCTCGTGTAACTATATTATTTGACTTTGAACCTTTTCAACTTAAATTTTTGTGCACTATAGAGTTTGAAAATAATTTTTTTTCTATCATGAAGAATTGAGTTGGAAATAAGGGAAATTTTTTTTTAATAAAAAATATTCAAATTTCATTCTCAAAAAAATGTAAAATAGAATTAGGTATGAAATAGAAGGAAAAACTAGATTGTTAATATCTCTTAAATGGAATTGAAACTCACTAATCTCAATGGTGAGATTATTCTAGTTAGCAAACTAAACCTTTTGGACCTTTTTAAAAAAAAATTGAGATAGTAGGAGCTTGCATGAAATCCATTTTGTCCCCTATAGGGTCTTTGGTCCTTTGGGGTTAAAGGATAAAGAGAGTGTTTATCAATGATGCTTTATTTTTGTAAGAAAGAAGCTTTCTAGGTTTTTATGAGGTTTTGAAATAACTCTAAATTTTGAAATAAAAAGTGAACAAAATTCATAGCTAATACAAAATCTAGTTAAAAAATTTACCATTGCTATATACTATAGGACAATGGTCATTATAGTATAAACCAAAATTTTGTATCATTAAATGTTTTGGAATGTAATTGAAAAGGCTTACACTTCAAATTACAATGCGAGATATTTACGTTTAACTATGATACTTACTTTTAAAGGGCATTTATTGTCTCATACTTTATTTAATAATGTTGAATACCACATCCCTTGAACCTCAAACACTCTTAACCTAGATGAAGATATGTCTTTGAATAATCCAAGGAAGTTAGGACACAATTTCTTAGATAACTTACTTCTCTTCAATTAATATGGAACCTCGAACAACAACTAAACCCTAAAATTCATCATTAGACTAAATTTCCATTTAAAATCAAAATTGGGAATGAACTTTCAAGTATTCTAAAGTTGGAATTGCCTTCTATGAGTTCTGCGATGGTTTCACTTCTACGTAGTTAGTGAGAAACTATATTTTTGGAGTAGCTTTACCTCATTTTCAAACTTAACAGAAAGAGTTCAAAGTTGAAATAGGAAACTTGTGGGCTAACAATTGCAAAAAAAATTGTTGCATATTTTTGTGCAAAGAAATCAATTTTACTTTTCATTCTCATTTGCTTATTCAAGCTAAGTTCACCTATCCTTAGAGGCCTTTGCAATGGGTATGATAGCATTTGGAAAGTTTTTTTTAATTTTTTACTAGCTAATTTCTTTCAATTCCAACATTGAACCAATTTTCCAAGTACGGAATTTGGTCATTACATCCTCTCTTGTCTAGAGAGTGTCAAAATTGTTTGAAGGAACATCCCAAACAATGTCGTCCACATCATTATTTTTTTCTCCCAATTCTTAAAAGTAGTGCAAAAAGTGATCTTCAGTGTAGGGAGGGAAGCTATTCCCATCCATGGATACAAATGAAACCTACAATACATGGATGAAATTTCTTTATTCATCCAAAAGAGAGCGATACCATACCAAGATTTTGATAGTATTTTGCGATTTCATCCACTGTGAACGCAAAAAGAATATCTTGCCAAAATAATCCCTGAAAAGAAAAAGAAACAATCATCGCTTTCTAGCGAAAAATCGCATAAAAGAAACACCCTGGTTCCAGCACTTTGAGACGGAAAAGTGAGAGCAAAGGGAAGGATCAATCCCTCAACGTTGAGTGGCCGGCCTGAAATCAACAACGGGCAAGGGCATCAACAGGGGCGGGCGGGTCGGGCAGACCGGTAAAAATCGCTCGCACCGGCCTGCGGACCAAAACACGCGACCTGATTGGTCGACGTGCCAGCTGGGCAAATCAAATGCGAGGCCGTGAGACGCCCCGGGCCCAGGGTGATACTCTCCCTCCGCGCGGACGTAGGCGCCCTTTCCCGCTGAAATCTAATCGTCGCCCTTCTTTGGTCCAAAGCCCTCAGAGGCAATCAAACTAGAGCACCCAAGCAGGCCACGTCCGGGGAGACCTATCACCGCGGGTGCGCGATTCTGTGGTCGCCGTTGCGGAGCTCACGTCGCGTCGCTGCTCGCTCGCTCGAAGTTATTAGTCTCGCTCGCGCACCTGATTAGGTTTTTGCAATACCGCTCTCGAGCTTCGCGGAGCTTCGGTTTACTGCAGCATCGTCGGCCTGATTCCGTCGGAGTTTTTGTGAACGAGGTTTCGTGTTTTTTTTGGGTGTCCTACTGCCGGAGTTTTGTGGTGGTGGTGGTGGTGGGGTTGCTTGTGGGGTGGTGAAGGGTGTTGTACGAGGGGCAGTGGGGTTACACGGTAGGATTCGGGGTAAGGCTTGTTGCGTTTAGGCTCTCAGGTTTTTTATAATTTGGGATTGCATTTCCGGAAATAAGTCGCTGTACGAGGCGTGGTGTGGCGTTATTCTTTCGCTGTCGTGTTGTCCCAATTTCGGAAGTGTCCATGTTGTTTGAGTGTTTGGGTGTCGACTCGATCATTTGTGCTCCCAGTAACGCATGTTGATTTTGGCTTCGCTTGAGGAGAGTGTGCTTGCACGGGTTGGCGGAGATGAGGTGGTTTGCGTTGTCGGGTGATCGCTGTTCAAAGACGCGAATGTGGTGAGGCAGAGCTTCATCGCCGGGGCACAGGTTAGTGGTGCCGTGCACTCTTCCACTTATCTCTCTATTTCGTGGTAGTCTTGCATCCGTATGATTTGTGCGTGCTAGTATGCGTCCGAATGTCGTCGGGCTGGGATGACATCTCTGGGGAATGTGAGCCACGACAGGGTGCCCACGTACATTTAGAGAGTGCGGGAACCCACGCAGATGATGAGCGGCACATGTTAGTTGTCGAGAATTTTGGAATCGATTTTTGAGTGACCAAGACGGGGAGTAGTTCGAGAGGCGTGGTCGGGAGTGCGGGGACTGTAGAGGGCGCTAGCGCTAACATGGGATGGTCGATGGCATGAACAGCTTGGAGGACCGAGAGGTCTCGTGTGGTCATCACGAGTCGTAGCGAATGTCTTGCGAACTGCGACGGAGACCTCCCGGAGTTCCGAGATACAGATTGAGTGTTGGTCAGGGATCTGAAGGTTAGGCGTCCCTGCGAAGGAGCGGAGGGTGGGGCGGGCGGACAGAGGAACGCCTGTGGGCGGGGTTGTGTAGTGATCCTTCATGACCGTGAACGTGGGCGAGGGCGAGTCGGACAGCAGGGCTCAGGGGGCATTGGCGGGCGGGACGGCGTGCGCGGAGCGCAATGTGGTCGCCCTGTTGGAGCCCGACGGGCGGCTGAAAGGCGGCTTCAAGGCCGTGGACAGAGGTAGAGAGCAGGCAGGCGGGGACCGAGTGGTTGACGGCGGCAGGGAGAAGAGGGTCGCGAGACTGGTGGAGCCCGTGCGCCGGCTGGCGGGTCGGACGAGTGTGGGCGTGCTGAAGACCCGCGAGGATCCGAAGGACATCGCGGAGCAGATTCGTCGGGAGCTGGACCATCAGTTCGCGGCGAGCGACGCTGTGCGGACGCCGGAATCGGACGGGGATGGCCGCAGGGACGACGGCGCCGAGGATCATTACGAGGAAGGGGACGCCGCGGCCTGCGAGAAGCTGGCGCCGCAGTCACTGACAGGTCCGGGTAAGGAGCAGCAGTCGCTTGGGGTGGATGCGACGCTGCGGATTCAGGAGGGCGGCGGGTGGGAGAGCTTTCTGCTGCAGCGCAACCTGCGAGTGTTGCTGGTGGAGGACGACGACAGCACGCGCCACGTGGTCGGGGCTCTGCTTCGGAACTGCAACTACGAAGGTCGTTTACCTTTCCCGATTCCAGGCGGCGTTTAGAATCTGTGGTTTCTGTCTGACTGAACGCTGGATTTCATGTTTTGTTGTGAGGTGTCGCGGGGTGGGAAAGCCCGTCAGCTGAGGTGGTCGTGTGTAGTAGAATCGGGTCCGAAGGGTACGTATGGTGTAGTTTCCTTAGCAAGGAGTGATGCTTTGCATGAGAGAATGGCGGTGCATAAGATTATTGGCCAGTGGGTTGAAGTGGTGTAATTCGTCGTGGTGAGTGACTGTCGCCCTGCGAACGGGGGATTTGAGGGTCGACAGACCTTTGTCATGTGCTTTTGATGTCGTCTCCACTTGGAATCTAGACCTGAACTGGAAGGTTTGTGCCTGTCCCAGTCACCGCCGTTGCGAATGGTTCGACCGCGTGGGATTTGCTGGAGGATGCGAAGAGCCACTTCGACTTGGTGTTGACGGATGTGGTGATGCCTTGCCTTTCGGGAGTGGGGCTTCTGTCGAAGATGATGAAACGGGAAGCTTGCAAGAGAGTCCCTGTCGTGAGTAAGTAGCCCTGCCCTGGATGTCTGTGCTGGATGTAGCAAGGATGAGGTTGCACTTGTACTTGATTCGACGACTTGTCGATGGGTGTGAACGGGGAGCTGAGTGGTGTGTTGGATGCAGTCATGTCCTCTTACGACAGCCTGGACATCGTGTTTCGTTGCTTAACGAAAGGAGCGGCGGACTACCTTGTGAAGCCCGTGCGTAAGAACGAGCTGAGGAACCTTTGGCAGCATGTGTGGAGGAAGTGCCACAGTGTGAGTGCCCGCTCGGACTTCGTGCGCTTGGTTTTTGAGTTCAATGGATTATGGACGCAGCAGGAATGCTCCGAGTGGTAGGACTTGTGTGGCGAGCTGCTGGAGAGAGAGAGATTCGTGTTTTGTCGAGGGCTGTGCTCGTGTGTGTGTGTGGATTGTGTGGGATCTTCTGGAGGGCAGCAGATTTGGTTTCGCGAGTTTGTGTTAAATCGTTGAGGTTTCGAGTGCTGTGTGGCTAGGGTGCGGCATGGGCCTGGTCGATTTGTGTGGGAGTAAAGATGTGTCCCCTGGGGGATGAGGGGGTATTCGGACTAGCCTGATTAGTGTGGCTGTGATGGTTCCCTCAGTCTAGCGGAAGCAGAAGCGGAAGCGGGAGTCATACCGGGGAGGTGTTGAGGCCTGAGGGTCGTGGTGTTGGAGCCGCGGAGAACCGGAGCGGCAGCAATGATGGCAGCGACGGGGACGACAATGGGAGCAGCCGGCTGAATGCTCAGGGCGGCAGCGACAATGGCAGTGGCAATCAAGTAAGCGACTGTTTCGATTATACTGGTTCGTTGGGACAGCGGTTTCTTTTTTGACGTCGAGAGAAGCAGTCGTAATGGAAGTGAGAGGCGTTGCTTGGGATGCAATTTGGGTGGTCGCTTGAGTTGAGTGTGGCTCATTTGTGGGCACTGGGTCCAGGTTTGCATGCAACCTGTACAAGTTCCTCGGAAGAATGTCGAACCGGAAGCTGCAGACGGAGAGGAGGAGGGGCAAGCTACATCTCAAGAGAAGGGCGCCAACTTGGGTAAGCCCCGAGTCTTGTGATGCATCCTCTCCTGCCTCGTGGTCTTGGTTGGTCGGCTGTATGCGTCCAAACGCTGGGTTTGTGTTGTGGTATGTTCGTTTGCGGTGTCCCAATCGGAATTTGTACAATGGTGCTCATTCGCGACTGGCTAGGAGAGCTGTCCGACCTTTGTTGCACGCTGACCAATACGTTGTTTTTCAGACGACGAGATGGGTCATGACTTGGAGATGGCCACCCGCCAGCCTTGTGGTGATGGCAATGAGAAGGATGAGCAGTCGGAGGGTGTCCGGCCGCAAGGCGAGGACGCCGCATGCGAGATGCAAGACGACGGGCCGTCGCCTGGCGGAGACAATGGCGAGAGTCCTTCCTCCAGCGGGCCGACGGGTACCGCCGAGGAGTCTTCTCCGGAGGCGATCGATCTGATCAACGGTATCGCGTGCCAGCCCCCAGCACAGGCCGCGGAGGAACGTGAAGAAAGCGGCGATGGCGACGAAGAGCTGGATCTTCGGGGTCGGATGAGCCCGAAAGCCAGGAGCAGTTCGGACTCTGGTCCGATGCTGGAGTTGAGTTTGAAACGTCCCCGTTCGGCCTTGGAGCACGACGGGGAGTTGGAGGAGCGTCAGCCTCTTCGGCATTCGGGCGGGTCGGCGTTTTCCAGGTTCCCTTCCGATGCATTCCGATCGTAGCTCGAGGGGTTTGCTTTCGATTTGTCATGCAAATGTGCTCGTACTGTGTCCCCCTTCATGCTTTGGCTGCAGGCTTTCACCAGCTTGCAGTTTCTTTCTTACGTTTCGTGTGTCTGACTGTCGTTGTTGACTTGGCCACCTTGTGCAGATACAGCACCGGAGCCGGAGGAACCATCATCCAGCAGTACCATCCTGGCGGGGGTGCGCTCCCTCTGAGCAGTTATCCGATGTCTGGTGGCTATGGATCCTACAGTATGTCTCCTGGCACCTGCGGCACGTCCGGAGGCTCCCTTCGTCTGGGGATGGGAGTGGACCGCAGCGGGTCCTCGAAGGGGAGCGTGGAGGGGACGACGCCCCCGCCCGCGCACACCGGCAGCGTGGAGAACCAGGGCGGTCAGGAAGCGAGTCCAGACGGTTTCGGCTCTTCCCGGCCGAGCAAGGAAGACGGGATGATGGTGCCGGGCATGCCCGTGGCCATTCCCATGGCGCCGCCCGGCATGCTGGCGTACGATGGCATGGGTGGCGCGTTCGGTGCGGCGGTGCATCCGATGTATTACGCCCATCCGGGTCCCTGGATGGCGGCCCCTGCTCGGCAGATGGACGAGCGCGGGGACGTGTACAACCAGGCTTCCGCGTTCCAGGAGCAGAGTTCCGGGACGGGGCATCACTCTCGCGCGGGGCAGAGCCACCAGCACACGCACCACCACCAGGGCAGCCAGTACCACCACCACCACCATCACCACCACCTGGGGAGCGGCTCGCAGCCTTCCGGGAACGCGAGCGTGCAAGACGAGCAGCAGCAGTCCGTGATCACTCCCGGGTCGGGCGCTCCTCGTTGCGGGTCCGCCAACATGGCCGCGGGCGTGGTGGACGGCCAGAGTGGCAGCAGCAACGGCTACGGCAGCACGGGCAACGGGAACGGTTCCGTGAACGGCAGCGGGTCCGGCAGCAATACCGGAGCGAACAACGGGCAGAGTGGACTGGGCGTGGCCCCTATGGAGACCGAAAACGGGGGGACTGACCCCGCCATGGATGGCGTGAGCGGAGCCAACGGGGTGTGCACGGAGCAGATGCGCTTCGCGCGACGGGAGGCTGCCTTGAACAAATTCAGGCAGAAGCGCAAGGAGCGCTGCTTTGAGAAGAAGGTGCGTAGTAACGGTCGTTTTGGATCTTTGGTTTTGCATGCTGTGAAATTCATTTTGATGTGTCGGGATTTATGGAGTGACTGGCTAGTTAGGTGTGTTGAGCCTCGGTCCTTGCGCTGAATGTGATGCGTGAGCTCAGCTGGAAGTCGGAGTGTGTGTCGGTCGGTAGTCGGGTCAGTTGGTTATTGTATTCTAACGGTGAAGGGTCCGGTTCCTTTTTTCAGGTGCGATATCAGAGCAGGAAGAGGCTGGCCGAGCAAAGACCGCGCGTGCGCGGGCAGTTTGTGCGGCAGGCGGTGTACGACCCAGCTGCCGGTGACGCGGAATAGCCCTTGTTTAAATAATTCTTATTTTTTTTGGTTTCCTTTTTGGTTTCTGATACTCTTCTTATTCTTCGTGAGTTAGCCCCATTCCCGTCTTAGCCTGAGATAGGGGGAGTTATCTCCTTTCTTGGGACTGGAAAGTTGTTATTCTTGTTTGCGACTCTCGCGTTGCTTGAACCTGTCATTGTACTCCTGAGGCCGGACAGCCGATGCTCCCTCTTTTCTAGTACTGGTTTGGCATTTTCAATATTTACGATTCCTGGGATTTTCCAGTCCTAATGAGACCGCTGCGCTACTTGTTACACTGTAAATGGAGTTATAACCAAGCCCTTTGAGTACCGCAGTTTTGTTGTCAGGGATTGTGTGTGCTCATCACTGTCGCTGCATTGTCAGTGTTTGCTCGACTTGGTTGGGGCTTTGACGATGCCATGTGTGTCTTCTGGCGTTGACGGTTGTTGGATTGGCGGTTGACTGGGAAGGTTAAGTGAGTATTGCAACTTAAGTTACTTGAGAGGCATCTGCATGTGGCATTTGCAGGATTGTGGGGTCATAGCACTGTATAACGGCCAGGGTGAACTGACCCCCTTGCTCGGCCCTGCGGGCAAACCCTGAAATTATTTATTTTCCACACATGAATTTTTTTGCAAAATTTTATTTCATTTTTGCGATCAGAGACCCCAAATTAGTCGAAGAGGTCAAGAGTATACCCTAGAACGGTCCAAAATAGGGGGCTCTTTTTTTACATGCACCCTTGGTAAGGCCGAGCGAGGGGGTCAATCCACCCCGATCTGTATAACCAGGCAATGGTCCTCCCCATGTTGGGAAGGTAGAATACTTTGTGAGATATTGGGGAGGGACTTGTCAGTTAATTCAAGGATTGGGGTTGACAAAGGAGTGATATACACGGACTCCAAAAATTGAGTCTACATCAAACAAGCACTTTCACAAAAATTGAGTCTATACATCAAACAAGCACTTTCACAGCACTTCAGAGCCACTTAATAAAGAGATAATGACATATTTAGAAGATGTAAAATGTGGATGTAAAAGAACTACAAGTTGACTTTGAGATGATGTCTTGATGACATTATCAACTCCAATAGGGTTTTTGTGAGAGAAGAAGACATTAGGAATACATAGACTTAGTTTTTGCGGTGTTCTTTGCTACCTTCTTCGGTGGCTTGTATGTTCTTATTTCTTTGTCAAATTTGGTCATTCTTTTTTGGAGGATTTGTGTAAGATTGTCTTCAGTACTTATTGTGGTTTGTAGAAGTTGTGAGGGAAGATGAGGCCGATTTTTCAAGGGAAAGAACAAAACATTGTAGCTTTGATAGAGAAGGGGAGGAGTAGTAGAGAGATCGCAAGAGAGCATGGGTTTGTCACAATCTACAGTTAATAGAGTGAGAAAGAGACTTTCTCACAACTTAGAATTGTCTAAAGGAGGTCATCCCAAGGTCCTTATAGAGTGGAAGAAGCGGTATGCTTTAGGCCTAGTTACTATCGGTGGTTTAGAAATTGCAACAAAAGTAGCAAAAGTGCTTAGAAGAGAAACGGGAGTGGAAATGTGTGACAATACGTTGAAGAATGCATTGAGAGAACAAGGATTGTTTTCTTTTACAAAGGTTGAAAAGCCTTTGTTGAGTTAGAAGAACATCAAAGAGAGATTTCGTTTTGCCCAAATCTACAAAGATTGGATAGTGAATGACTGAGAGCGGGTAGTGTTTAGTGATGAAACAAAAAATAAGTCGTTTCAATTCAGATGGAAAGACGTGGAGTTGGATAGAGAACAAAGAAAAACATTCATGTGTGTGTTGTAAACCAAATTGTTAAACATGGGGGAGGTGGCATAATGCTTTGGAGTTGTTTGATTTGTAAAGGATTGGGGCCTCGCACAATATATTCAAGGCCGGGCGTTTGAATGCTAGAGGCTACATTGCAATTTTAGAGCAAGATTTGTATTGCGTGCATTTGGATTCAATCTTGAAGAAGTCATTTTCCAACAAGATTATCTTTTCTAAAGATGGCATCCACTCCTAGCCATTAATTAACATGGCCCCCTTAGTTGGAAAAAAAATATTAATCCTTGATTTAAAATAGAAAAAATTGAACCCCTCCTAGTTGTTGATCTCCCAAAATACGGATATACAAATATATGGATACAAATATTTGAATACGTGGATATTGTATAGGTATATGTACTAGTATATGTATACAAATACGTAGATGGATACAGATACATATGATATGGGATTTGTACCATATCAATTGTCACCCCACCCTCCTTTGAAATTTATAAAGTGGTGGGGGGGAGGGGGGGAAGTTTGAAGACATAAAAATTTAAATTAAAAATTAGAAAATATATCTCGTGGTATATAACAAAACTTTTGAGCTCAATGACACTATCTTCTGAAAAGATGACACAAAGATGGCGTGCATACAACGAAGATTGTTCGAGGTTGGTTTGGAAAGCAACCATTTTGTGTTTTAGAGTGGCCTGTACAATCCCCTGACCTAAATCCTATTGAACATGTATGGGCTTCACTCAAACAACAATTGAACCCTTATACTCTTCTTCCTAATGGTATCCTTTAGTTATGGCAACGAGTGCAAGAGATTTTCCTCTCCATTAGTTTAGAAGAGTATAAGAGATTGTATGCTAATATGCCTGATTGAATTGTAGATGTTTTGGCTACAAAAGGACGGTGGACAAATTTTTAAGTGGTTTTTGAAGTGTAGTACTAAAATTGAGTCAATGCGTATACTTTGCTTCAACATCTTTGTCTACTTTGTTGTAATTGAATTCATCTTTTTTTCATTATGGTGTTGTGTAATACCTTATACTCTACAATTTTGGTTTTTATAAGTTTTGGTTTCAATCACTCATGTTTGCAGCATTGTCATTTGAATTTGTATGCTTGATGTATAGACTCAATTTTTGGACTCACTGTATGACAATTTTGATCACTGTAGGGGTCCACGTTTTTAGGATGCAAATGGAATTGCTGCCCCTTTTTTAGACAATGGTATGTTTCAGTAATATGGTTAGGAGCATATATTTGTGCAATTCCATTGGTGCCACCAACCTTTAATCTCGAAAGGTCAAAGACTATGTTTTCACCAAAATCTCTTTAAATCTGTCATTTTTGGTACAGGCACCAAATTTTAGATGAGAAACCTTTTTGGACACATGTATTCCTAGGATCTTGTAGTAAAATAATTTTAAAAGATGAGAAAAAAAATTCAGAATTTTCCACCGTAATAATTTGGTCAATTGCACTTCACATGGTCACATTGGTATGAAAAAATGTCCAAAATGATGGTTTTTCTTTAGATTCATTCCTCAAGTCAAGTGGCTACATGCTTGAAATTTTTTAAATCTTTGGAATTGCTCAGTATATTAGAAAAGAATAATAAGTAGAAAGAAGTACAATATGATTCAAAACACTAAATTGTTAAGAGTTTAATTATAAAATTGAAAACTTCCAATCCCAACGGTGGTAATGTAGTAATAAACAATCTACATCGTATATTTTATTTTTTTTCAAAAAATATAAAAAATTGAATTATATAAATGACTCCAAAGTTTATTGTTGAGAAGGCAATCAATACTGAGTTGACAGGACATCCAAACGTAACATTGGGCATTTGGACGTCCAATGTCCGCGAACGCTCACCCAAGGATATCAATTGGCATTTGGATTTATCAATTGCACGGGCATTCTTTTGGTCGTCAGTTTGAGGACGGGCAAATGAACTCTATAAGACAAAACAAATAAAATCAAATTCTCAGACCAACCGTTCGCAATAAAATGTCAAAAAACATAATTGTCTGACCTGTTTCACGCATAATAAAATTTCTTTCTTCAATAAACATTGAACTCTAAAAAGGTTGAAAATCAATCCAAGATTCACCTCTAAAAATCCGACTGTAGTTTCAACGATCCATCAAAAAGTTATAGACCATTTTCTAACAGCCAAATAGGCAGTCAAGTGGCTGGCACAGACAACCCATTTGACCAATAGAAAATTAACACTAACATTATTTACAAATGAGGCAGTAGTACCTTTTACATCCTAAAAACGTGGACCCCTACAGTGATCAAAATTGTCATACAGTGAGTCCAAAAATTGAGTCTATACATCAAGCATACAAATTCAAATGACAATGCTGCAAACATGAGTGATTGAAACCAAAACTTATAAAAACCAAAATTGTAGAGTATAAGGTATTACACAACACCATAATGAAAAAAAGATGAATTCAATTACAACAAAGTAGACAAAGATGTTGAAGCAAAGTATACGCATTGACTCAATTTTAGTACTACACTTCAAAAACCACTTAAAAATTTGTCCACCGTCCTTTTGTAGCCAAAACATCTACAATTCAATCAGGCATATTAGCATACAATCTCTTATACTCTTCTAAACTAATGGAGAGGAAAATCTCTTGCACTCGTTGCCATAACTAAAGGATACCATTAGGAAGAAGAGTATAAGGGTTCAATTGTTGTTTGAGTGAAGCCCATACATGTTCAATAGGATTTAGGTCAGGGGATTGTACAGGCCACTCTAAAACACAAAATGGTTGCTTTCCAAACCAACCTCGAACAATCTTCGTTGTATGCACGCCATCTTTGTGTCATCTTTTCAGAAGATAGTGTCATTGAGCTCAAAAGTTTTGTTATATACCACGAGATATATTTTCTAATTTTTAATTTAAATTTTTATGTCTTCAAACTTCCCCCCCTCCCCCCCACCACTTTATAAATTTCAAAGGAGGGTGGGGTGACAATTGATATGGTACAAATCCCATATCATATGTATCTGTATCCATCTACGTATTTGTATACATATACTAGTACATATACCTATACAATATCCACGTATTCAAATATTTGTATCCATATATTTGTATATCCGTATTTTGGGAGATCAACAACTAGGAGGGGTTCAATTTTTTCTATTTTAAATCAAGGATTAATATTTTTTTTCCA
The DNA here is from genome assembly GCA_947034895.1 of Rhytidiadelphus loreus. Classification (NCBI taxonomy): domain Eukaryota; kingdom Viridiplantae; phylum Streptophyta; class Bryopsida; order Hypnales; family Hylocomiaceae; genus Rhytidiadelphus; species Rhytidiadelphus loreus. Next base: position 25,268,640 of record OX344764.1, read on the forward strand.
ACTAAGGGGGCCATGTTAATTAATGGCTAGGAGTGGATGCCATCTTTAGAAAAGATAATCTTGTTGGAAAATGACTTCTTCAAGATTGAATCCAAATGCACGCAATACAAATCTTGCTCTAAAATTGCAATGTAGCCTCTAGCATTCAAACGCCCGGCCTTGAATATATTGTGCGAGGCCCCAATCCTTTACAAATCAAACAACTCCAAAGCATTATGCCACCTCCCCCATGTTTAACAATTTGGTTTACAACACACACATGAATGTTTTTCTTTGTTCTCTATCCAACTCCACGTCTTTCCATCTGAATTGAAACGACTTATTTTTTGTTTCATCACTAAACACTACCCGCTCTCAGTCATTCACTATCCAATCTTTGTAGATTTGGGCAAAACGAAATCTCTCTTTGATGTTCTTCTAACTCAACAAAGGCTTTTCAACCTTTGTAAAAGAAAACAATCCTTGTTCTCTCAATGCATTCTTCAACGTATTGTCACACATTTCCACTCCCGTTTCTCTTCTAAGCACTTTTGCTACTTTTGTTGCAATTTCTAAACCACCGATAGTAACTAGGCCTAAAGCATACCGCTTCTTCCACTCTATAAGGACCTTGGGATGACCTCCTTTAGACAATTCTAAGTTGTGAGAAAGTCTCTTTCTCACTCTATTAACTGTAGATTGTGACAAACCCATGCTCTCTTGCGATCTCTCTACTACTCCTCCCCTTCTCTATCAAAGCTACAATGTTTTGTTCTTTCCCTTGAAAAATCGGCCTCATCTTCCCTCACAACTTCTACAAACCACAATAAGTACTGAAGACAATCTTACACAAATCCTCCAAAAAAGAATGACCAAATTTGACAAAGAAATAAGAACATACAAGCCACCGAAGAAGGTAGCAAAGAACACCGCAAAAACTAAGTCTATGTATTCCTAATGTCTTCTTCTCTCACAAAAACCCTATTGGAGTTGATAATGTCATCAAGACATCATCTCAAAGTCAACTTGTAGTTCTTTTACATCCACATTTTACATCTTCTAAATATGTCATTATCTCTTTATTAAGTGGCTCTGAAGTGCTGTGAAAGTGCTTGTTTGATGTATAGACTCAATTTTTGTGAAAGTGCTTGTTTGATGTAGACTCAATTTTTGGAGTCCGTGTATATCACTCCTTTGTCAACCCCAATCCTTGAATTAACTGACAAGTCCCTCCCCAATATCTCACAAAGTATTCTACCTTCCCAACATGGGGAGGACCATTGCCTGGTTATACAGATCGGGGTGGATTGACCCCCTCGCTCGGCCTTACCAAGGGTGCATGTAAAAAAAGAGCCCCCTATTTTGGACCGTTCTAGGGTATACTCTTGACCTCTTCGACTAATTTGGGGTCTCTGATCGCAAAAATGAAATAAAATTTTGCAAAAAAATTCATGTGTGGAAAATAAATAATTTCAGGGTTTGCCCGCAGGGCCGAGCAAGGGGGTCAGTTCACCCTGGCCGTTATACAGTGCTATGACCCCACAATCCTGCAAATGCCACATGCAGATGCCTCTCAAGTAACTTAAGTTGCAATACTCACTTAACCTTCCCAGTCAACCGCCAATCCAACAACCGTCAACGCCAGAAGACACACATGGCATCGTCAAAGCCCCAACCAAGTCGAGCAAACACTGACAATGCAGCGACAGTGATGAGCACACACAATCCCTGACAACAAAACTGCGGTACTCAAAGGGCTTGGTTATAACTCCATTTACAGTGTAACAAGTAGCGCAGCGGTCTCATTAGGACTGGAAAATCCCAGGAATCGTAAATATTGAAAATGCCAAACCAGTACTAGAAAAGAGGGAGCATCGGCTGTCCGGCCTCAGGAGTACAATGACAGGTTCAAGCAACGCGAGAGTCGCAAACAAGAATAACAACTTTCCAGTCCCAAGAAAGGAGATAACTCCCCCTATCTCAGGCTAAGACGGGAATGGGGCTAACTCACGAAGAATAAGAAGAGTATCAGAAACCAAAAAGGAAACCAAAAAAAATAAGAATTATTTAAACAAGGGCTATTCCGCGTCACCGGCAGCTGGGTCGTACACCGCCTGCCGCACAAACTGCCCGCGCACGCGCGGTCTTTGCTCGGCCAGCCTCTTCCTGCTCTGATATCGCACCTGAAAAAAGGAACCGGACCCTTCACCGTTAGAATACAATAACCAACTGACCCGACTACCGACCGACACACACTCCGACTTCCAGCTGAGCTCACGCATCACATTCAGCGCAAGGACCGAGGCTCAACACACCTAACTAGCCAGTCACTCCATAAATCCCGACACATCAAAATGAATTTCACAGCATGCAAAACCAAAGATCCAAAACGACCGTTACTACGCACCTTCTTCTCAAAGCAGCGCTCCTTGCGCTTCTGCCTGAATTTGTTCAAGGCAGCCTCCCGTCGCGCGAAGCGCATCTGCTCCGTGCACACCCCGTTGGCTCCGCTCACGCCATCCATGGCGGGGTCAGTCCCCCCGTTTTCGGTCTCCATAGGGGCCACGCCCAGTCCACTCTGCCCGTTGTTCGCTCCGGTATTGCTGCCGGACCCGCTGCCGTTCACGGAACCGTTCCCGTTGCCCGTGCTGCCGTAGCCGTTGCTGCTGCCACTCTGGCCGTCCACCACGCCCGCGGCCATGTTGGCGGACCCGCAACGAGGAGCGCCCGACCCGGGAGTGATCACGGACTGCTGCTGCTCGTCTTGCACGCTCGCGTTCCCGGAAGGCTGCGAGCCGCTCCCCAGGTGGTGGTGATGGTGGTGGTGGTGGTACTGGCTGCCCTGGTGGTGGTGCGTGTGCTGGTGGCTCTGCCCCGCGCGAGAGTGATGCCCCGTCCCGGAACTCTGCTCCTGGAACGCGGAAGCCTGGTTGTACACGTCCCCGCGCTCGTCCATCTGCCGAGCAGGGGCCGCCATCCAGGGACCCGGATGGGCGTAATACATCGGATGCACCGCCGCACCGAACGCGCCACCCATGCCATCGTACGCCAGCATGCCGGGCGGCGCCATGGGAATGGCCACGGGCATGCCCGGCACCATCATCCCGTCTTCCTTGCTCGGCCGGGAAGAGCCGAAACCGTCTGGACTCGCTTCCTGACCGCCCTGGTTCTCCACGCTGCCGGTGTGCGCGGGCGGGGGCGTCGTCCCCTCCACGCTCCCCTTCGAGGACCCGCTGCGGTCCACTCCCATCCCCAGACGAAGGGAGCCTCCGGACGTGCCGCAGGTGCCAGGAGACATACTGTAGGATCCATAGCCACCAGACATCGGATAACTGCTCAGAGGGAGCGCACCCCCGCCAGGATGGTACTGCTGGATGATGGTTCCTCCGGCTCCGGTGCTGTATCTGCACAAGGTGGCCAAGTCAACAACGACAGTCAGACACACGAAACGTAAGAAAGAAACTGCAAGCTGGTGAAAGCCTGCAGCCAAAGCATGAAGGGGGACACAGTACGAGCACATTTGCATGACAAATCGAAAGCAAACCCCTCGAGCTACGATCGGAATGCATCGGAAGGGAACCTGGAAAACGCCGACCCGCCCGAATGCCGAAGAGGCTGACGCTCCTCCAACTCCCCGTCGTGCTCCAAGGCCGAACGGGGACGTTTCAAACTCAACTCCAGCATCGGACCAGAGTCCGAACTGCTCCTGGCTTTCGGGCTCATCCGACCCCGAAGATCCAGCTCTTCGTCGCCATCGCCGCTTTCTTCACGTTCCTCCGCGGCCTGTGCTGGGGGCTGGCACGCGATACCGTTGATCAGATCGATCGCCTCCGGAGAAGACTCCTCGGCGGTACCCGTCGGCCCGCTGGAGGAAGGACTCTCGCCATTGTCTCCGCCAGGCGACGGCCCGTCGTCTTGCATCTCGCATGCGGCGTCCTCGCCTTGCGGCCGGACACCCTCCGAC